>JAQPPZ010016863.1:10760000-12070000 GCA_028583015.1 Wollemia nobilis
GAACACTCACTAACAGAAAGATGAATGCGGGATCAACTGATGTGTGCAGGAGTGCACATACTAGGCTGAAATCAATACACTGAACTCTCTAAAACAGATGGTTCCCTGAACTCTGGCTTCCAATTACAGCATCTATAGTGCACATCTAATTATCTCGTCGATTGCTTCAAACACGACGTCACCATAGCTTGAAATGAAAGCAAATCTCCCCGCTTAATTTTTGGTACTCACAAGTTGTTGTTGATGCGTCTTCACAATGCCCGCCTTCTGTAATGTATTTTCAAACCAATAATAAAAAAATAGTTAGAGCTGCAATCGTATCAGGTATCACGGAGGAACGCGACCGCCTACCGCTACTATACTCCATGGTTGGGGGTTCACCATCGCAACAATCATGTGGAGGGGGTTCATTGCAGGTCGTGCACCACATGCACAAAATCGATGGTAGATTTACGGTTTCTTGAGTGAATATTGGAAAAAAAATCATAGCATATTTAGGGGAGTATCCGCACAACATGGTCTGTTCATTTAGAAATCACGTGATTCACGATGGTAGAAAAACTATGATCTCTTGTAGTAACGTTGATATCTTCCACAATGGTCGATTGATTTCCTTCTGTATGCGGACTAGGTAGAGAGCAGCGACTGAAAAATAAACACGAAATCTCCATCTGGTGATGAAAGCATGAGTAAGCTTACTTATGAAATCTTACAACCATAGCCATCATGGTTCAATACCCAAGAAATGCGTCTGGGGTAAATTTTTATTTCATCCCCAAATCATAACTCTACATGATTGCCCCAGGTGCAATAACATCTAGTTTCATAGTAGTACCCTAGACTATGCATAGATCCAATCAACTGAAATCAAAAGTAAACAAAAAAAAAACTATGTCCTCGTGGGACTGAATTCCTCCAAGACATTTAAGTCTACCTTCAAATGAATTTTCAAGGATGTATCCCATTTTTTGTTTCTCCATGGATAAACTACTTCTATGGATAAATACATAGGGAAGAAAAAAAATGGCAGCCATTAGTTTTTCAAGCTTTTGATTTTTGATCCATCTCATGGATGGAGAGCATACTCCCTAGCTTTAAAAAATGGGGGAAAAATAGGGGGAAAATAGGGGAGGGGGAATTTCCATGAGGGAAATCCCCCCAATGGGTTTTCACAGGGCAAGAAATTTTCTCTGATACCAAATGTTAGGAGAAAAACATATAAGATATTTTACAAATGAAAAGGGTTACAATATATAGGCATAAGCCTATATGAAACACATGACACTTGTCAAGAGAAACTGATAAGTGTCAAGGTGAAGGCATAGTGCACATTATAAATCTAACACTTACAACTTAGGTGAATATAATGTTGACATTTCAATTTGAAAAAAGCACATTGTATTTCCTTTATTTTTTTTGAACTTCACCATCCATTGTGCTTTCACCCCTAAGAGGGGTGATATAGGCTTTCACCTCTCAACCAGGATGAATGCACTGTTGAATTGTCAATGCTTCTCTCTTTAAATTATGTTCACCCCAAAATGGGGTGAACGAGGCTTTTATGCCAACTTTGGGGTGAATGCACCCTTGTTGAATTTTCACCAAAATTTTAGCTTTGTCAACTTTACCCATCGAGCGCATTTCTTAAAAACCTTGAAGATGTTCACCCTAGAGTGGGGAAAATGAATCATTTGATCCCACTCTAGGGTGAATGAATTTATAATCACTTTTTGACTTTGGACCTTCTTCAACACTTCACCAACTTCAAAATTTAACAGTTAAATTCTCCTTTCACCCTCTTGAGGGGCACAAAGGACTTTCACCCTTAATTGGGATGAATCTGTTTGCCATAATTTATTATCTTCTTTGTTCTTCTACGTTCACCCTGAAGTGAGGTGAATGAACCTTTCATCCATAATTTTGGGTGAACATGATTTAAACCTTCAACAAAGCTCCCATACTTTTTGCAATTGTTTCATCAATAAAATTCTCCCCACCATTTCTCCTTAAAAAAATTATTATTTATAAGCAAGAAGTGCATAGTAATTAAGAATACGGGAATTAACACATAAAAAAATTAAACTGCAACATATCATATTGGCCAAAATACTGCAATAATTTTTTTTAATATGTATATATGTCGTTTTTACAAAAAAAAATCTATCAAAAAATTTCAATGTGGCATATTACAAAACTATCAACATTTTTGGCAGCTCACGGGGTATCCAGCTCATATGGATGCAAGTGATCCTAGGACTTTATCCATTGGGATTTTATTGAGTCTTCTTTCCAATTGCTTTGGGTGCTCCTGATGTGGATGCTTTTCTTCATGCTTGCTCCTTCGCTTTCTCAATGACTTCAGCCTCTACTGCCACTCGAAGAACTTATGCATGTTATGCTTCTTCCTCTACTTTTTTTGTTGTGGCCCTCTCTTGTGTGGATCATTATTCCTATTCCTTGATGCTTTGGGAGGTCACTTCATAGACTACAAATACCTCCTCCCAAGCATGTGTAGAAAATAAGCAAGGAACACTCAGCGACTAATAAACAAAATGCAAATTTTGGACATCTTCCAAGCTAAGGTGCTTTGCTTGTTGGGCTAACTCAAACAATACCAGCTCCATGCGGGTGAAATTTTGCATAAGTGGCAACACTTGTGCTTCTATTATGGGCTCCTCCCATGTATCAATCTCTGATGTGTCCTCCAAAAACTTCTTCCAGGATACTTCTAATTGTTCTTTTGGTAGAGGTTCACCCCACTCATCTATAAAATCTGGAAATTCCATATCGACAAGAGCATTAAAATGAGTCATTGAAATAATATGCTCTCACTTGATTACATTAAGAATATTCCAGCCTTCTCTCACTAGGTCCATCCTCTCAAAGTAGCTATACAACATGAATTTTTTAGCAGACCAAGCATGATTCATTTCACTCAAGGGGTAAATAGCATCCTGGAATGTGTTAGGGCCTAAATTTTTACCGCCATCTCCATGTAGGGATCCAAAATTTCCTCAATGTTATCAATCAACTGCAAACTTAGCTGAAATTGAATTTTGGCTACCCATAAATAATGCAGCACCTGAATCGCTTATGCTACCAAATTCTCATAATTATGAGCTGAGCGAATGTGAGCCTCCTTAATTTTTATAAGATAAAAGCCTACAACCTGCATGGCTTTTATGCCAGTTGATTTTGTATGGCTTCTAGTTGCATTCTGAGTGCTTGCATCTATATTCTTGTAGCTTCCATTTCTTTCAAGTGCACTCCTACCTATTGGCACAAGTATTAATTCTTCATGGATGTCCTCTCATCTCGCGCTCTACTTGCAGCCAATACATTTTCAAGTTCGATAATTTTATTCTCATTGTCAAAATATCTCTAATTATAATATTCACCATGCAAGTATACCAAAATAATATCGACTTGTATGTTACCCATTTTCTCCATGGGATAAATATTGGTCAAGTCCTCTATTATAGTCTCACAAACGTAATCACTCGACATCATTTCTCCTTGTGGCTTCTGGACCATGGGAGTGATTTTGGTTGTGTGAGCCTCCATGGCAACCGGATCAAAAGCAACCTTCTTGAGTGGCTAGGCTAGAGCCAACACTTATTTACACCTATATATTTTCAACCACTATGATGAAATGAGGTGCACCCAATTGATTTTCTCTATGTCAGGCTGCTTCAATGCCACCTCAAATTTTGGTAGTACTTGCAACTCCAAAAATACTATGAAAGGTATCAAAATTTGTGAGTGGTCAAACTCAAATGAAGTGGAAGAGATGGCTAGAAGGGGAGGGACCGCAATAATGGAATGGGTGGAGGAATCAAGTTTAGCTATATTTACACTCACTCTGGGAGGATCTTGCATACTTATAGCCTCAATGAAAGTGGTGAGAGTAATGGAATGGGAACGACACAAAAATGGGTTTAGCCCTGATGTGAATGAATTGAAAGAAAGGTAGGCCAAAGAAATGGGAATAGAGGAAGCATCAATAGTGAATTTCAAAGGGTAAGAATAAGGGAGTGAGATAGACAAGGAAGGCATACCAAAAAGGGGAGAGACTGATGTAGGAACAAATAGAAATAAACTGATATTCACTGCATACTCCGAAGAAGGAGGGGGAAATGAAGACGTACCTTTGGGTGTAAGTGCCATGTGTTCTGGTGATGGAAGTGGTTGTGAAATAATTTATTCCTATTGCTCCTTCGATTCTTCCTCAATGTTAACAACCTCCATCTACGGTTCCTCCACCTATCCGTCCTCCTATTCATGAATCTTTAGAAAAATTTGGGCGACCGTCATCAGATCATCTGTCACTAGCAAAGGGGAAATAAAATTCACTGAAACAACTGTAATTATGGGAATTATGATGACCAAAGTTGTAGTAGTAGATGAATAAGTCACGTTGGTCGTTAGCTTCTTTGTAGCTTTTAGAAATGGGGGTGCATCTCGGATAGTTTGCTTTTCTACCAAAGGTACCTCATCAACTTTACGCTTCACCCACTATGACCTCCATTGAAATACATACTTTTGGTCCTCATACTCAGGGTTTTCCTCCTCAATAGTTGAGAATTCTCCCTTTGCCTCACTTTCACCACTATCAGAATATTGAAAAAATTGAGGCAAGATCTTGGTGAAAGCGATGGGATTATAGGCATTGATATATTCATTGTAGGCCCTTAAAAATACCTCATCCATCTTCAACCCATAAGGAGATGTAATTTTTGCTTTGTGGACCCGCATAATCCACCAGTTCATAATTTTCTATTCATTCCAAGGGAGTTGTTCCTTCAACTGGGCATAGAGACCCAACGAAGGAATTTGATTTTTGTATACTGTTGGATTATACTCAACCTCCTATTCATAGTAGTCATGACAAAGTGGGAGTGACATCATATTTTTAATGTGCCATTATAAGTTGCACCCATCAAAATTATTGTACCTCTTTTCAATTTGGGGCCGTGGGAAATAGTGAAACGTCTTGGCCCTGATTATTTCTATAAACTTACCCAATGGGTCATACCTCCACTATTGTGGCAATTCTATCAAACCCAAGTCCTGAAGTGCTACTGTGAGTAGCCTATTTTGCCCAACCTGGTTCATATCTATGCTTCCAAACTTGAACGACATATTGTAAGTTGTCCTCTTATCGTGCCCTACTCCATACACATCATTAGGATAGTCTAATTGGTGCACCACCTCCATAGAAAAAATACGTTCGATATAAAAGTATGGGATCAAAAATGGCTTACCCATGAAGCCATAGATCCTTAGGAACACACCTTGGCTTAACAAAAATATGTCACCATTTTTGGTCGTAGCCACTCTTTCTCTCATATCGTGTGACACTCTTTCACATGTACCACAAAGCAACTCTATTATGGGCCCCAAAAACAAATGGTTTAAACTATAAAATGACTCCGTGATCAATAGAGCGGAAGTCCACATATACACTAGTAGAAGCTCATATTTCTCATCTGTTTGCCTTACGGTGATAAACAAAAAATGTTGGTGTAGATGGAAAAAGAAATACGAGACCAGAAAGGAGGTGTGCTTGAATGACGTCTCTTCTCTAGTATGTAACCTCTCCAACTGGAAATGCAGTTTTTGAGAAATAAAATCAGCCCAATCGAAGAAAATTAGATTGGTGCCCTGCTTCATAGCTGATGAAGCATAAAATTCTACCTGGTATATACACTATGCTAGGGCCACTTGCTACTTATGAATTGTGGAATCCATTGGTAAACCAACAACCCACGCTAACATTGAGTAAATATATAGGCTTTTGAACTCTATGACTTTGGTAATTTTGGCAATTTCCCAAGCTATAGTTCTTTAATTAACTGAGTCTCCATGAACTGACACATCATCATAGTAGATACATATATGTCTTCCTACTCATTGGTGTGTAGCTTTTTGCTGATCATATATGAATGAGGTTTCAATCCACAAGCAAATTATTCTTGCACTTCATCAACAAAAATAGAAAAAAGTTATTCTCTATTTGTCATTCATACTGTCCTTGTAACTGGATTATAAAATCAAGCGATTATCTTCACCATCTCTGAACAAGGGTGTAAATGCATACTCAAATACCAAGATAACTATGCATGGAATGACATAGTTAAAGGAATTTCTATTGTCAATCCCTACTTTACAGTAAACTCTACTTCCTACCGTAATTTCTCGATGTCCTTGTTAGTAATTACATAGTATTCAATCTCTGCCATAGTATCAAAGTATGGGTCCAAATCCATATTCTCATTTCTTTAGGTCTTATTGGATTTCCACCCACCTTCTTTCTTTTTAGATTTCTTGGGCTCTATAGGACCTCCTGTACCTCTTTACATATTTTTCCCATTATATATTTCTGGTAGTAAAAAACACAATGATAGTAAAATTTAAAAATATTAAACTACGAGGCTTTTACATATTCCTTTATATAGATCACCCTTCCAAACACTCTAGTAAATGCTAAATTTACCTTAGGCAATTTCAAAAGAATGTGTGCTTTATTTCATCTCCCTAAAACTATTCCTGATGTTTTGATAGAATCAACTGTCATTCATTGTAAGATAATCTTTGGAAAGTGTGCCCTTCTTGCCATGTGGTTTCACCAAAAAATATGCCCTGGCTATTAAATATTTCTTGGGATAATAACCTCACCAACTACAAACCAATAAATGCTTCTTCTTTTGATGATGTAGGATTTTGGCTATCAAGAAAGCAAAAATACCTCCCAATGCAACATGGGTGCACATTTTATATTAACTACTTTAGGAATGCATCATTTAATGCACCCACTCATTTCCAACCCTTATCACATTCTAGGCGAAACCACTCTGAGGGCAATCTTAATCTCCTTTCACCTTTGAAAAAATTGTCATGCTCCGAAGAACAACAAGAGAAAAAACACCGTTGAAGCACACTTGATATTATTTTCCTTCACCCTAAAAATTCTCTTCGTTTGATTGATGAAATTTGTGATGAATGCCCTTTTCCTTTAAAGCCATCTCTAGATTTTTTTTTGCCCAATTTTGGAAAAAGCATGATTTTATTTTTTTTTAAAATCAATTTCTTTTTAAGGCTTTTTTTTTTCTTTTTGTTGTGCCTAACATTAAAATTTTAATGTGCTTACCCGAAAGAGTCGAGGCACACACAAATTTCACATTAAAAAAAACAATTTTGTTGCATATTCAAGGTGAGAGTGCACCTTTGGTTTCCTTCACTTTCTCTTTAGGTTGTCGACATGAGTTTTAATCAAAAAAACATGAGTTGCAAAATTCTTTGACGTGTTCACCCCAATAAGGGGCAAACTAAAGTTTTGCCCCCTTTTTGGGGTGAAAGTCATTTTGGACTCCTTTTAATGCCACCTCTGCTTTGTCATTTTCTCTACGTTGGCTTCCCTCTAAAGTTTTTACCATTTTATTTTGGTAACAATTTACCACTTATTTTTTACTTCAACATTCGCCCTTCATTTATAATAAATAAATTCTTCGATTAATAATCATGAGTTCACGTATTTCCTACTTTGGGATGCATTTGCCTTATTAGAAGGTGAAAGGGGTTTTCGCACTTTCTTTGAAGCGAATGAGCTTTTAATTCATTACTTTCTCATATTTTTGGAATTGGTGCTTTATGCTTAAATTTTTCAACTGGACATTCGACTTATGATACTAAATATTGACCCTTTACTTCTCTGAAATATTTAAACTTAGAATATGCAGAGTGAAGCAACCTGTAAAACCTTTTAGAGCATTTTGGGTTTCTTACAATTTCCTGCTTTTAGTATAACAATTAATTCTGTCTGAAATCATTGTGTATTATTTGGAATATTTCAGGGTGAAATTGATATTTTAATAGAGATGGAGAATATATATATTTTTTTTTTTTTTTTTATATCATTTTATAAAGAAAATAAAATACTGAAAACAAAATCTGTACATATTTACAAAGTTGTACCTCTTTTCACCAAATCACTGAAAATAGACCTTCAGATGAAGGTCATTGATCGGAATCAGGATATCCCAACCATCCATATATTGAAGGTGGTAAGAATTTACTAAATTTACTACAACAATATGAAATAGACCTTTCTAGATCACATTAAACTTGTGATGCTTTCCCAACTTGGCTTTGTTCCCATTCCATTTGAGGACTAAATATCCTAGATGAAACTTGCACTTTGTTGTCTTTATGCCAAACCACTTATATGCCATTTTTGTATGTTTTGTAAAATCTTGATACACCTTCTGTCTTTCTTCCTCAAACTACAATAATTGAGCCAATCTTGTGCTCATTGGATCATACTCATCTTCTCCTTGGAACAACTGCAATATCTGGAGCATTGGAAGATCGATGTGAGTGGGTATGATTGCTTCTTTCTCATACATGAGAAAGTAAGGAGAGGCTTTAATAGAATTCTTCATTGATATCCTATCTACCCATAAATCTTGATTCAACAATAAGTGCCAACTCCTTTTATTGCTTCCTAGTGTCCTCTTTAAAATTAGTAACAAGTTTTTATTGGTAGATTCGACCAAGTCGTTCTCCTGAGGGTAATAATTGGATGATATATTAAGATAAATCATGTACTTACTTGTGAATTTAGTGATCTTAGCACTAATAAATGGGGTCTCATTATCTGTTACAATAGCATAGGGAACACCAAAATGGGTGATCAATCCCTCAAGGAAAGAGATGACCGTAGCTTGATTTTCTTTCTTGGTAGGGATGGCCTCTACCCACTTAGTGAAATAATCTATTGAAGTTAGGATGTATTTATGCTTAGATTATGAGTGAGGTTCTAGGACTCCAATGAATTCCAAACTCCATTGCTAAAATGGTGCTTCCACTTGAATCGGGTGCAGAGGCAATGATCTTTTCCTTCTTTTGCCAACATACCGCTGGTAGTTATCACAGTTTTGGCTCACCCTATGTGCATATATTAAAATAGTAGGCCAAAAGTAGCTATCTTGAATAATATTCAAGGCCATAGGCCTTCCTATATAGTGTCCTTTGGATAAGACTGAGTGAAATTATTCCAATATTTTCTCCTTTTTTGAACCCTTCACACATCTGAGGAGCACTACGTCCACATTCTTGTGAAATAATCCACTTGGAAATAAGACATATTAAAGTGCTTGTAGCCTAAACCTCTAATGATGTGAAGCATCCATATGTGATGGAAATTTCCTAGAGGTAAAGAATTCGACAAGGTTTTCTATCTAGTCATGATCACTTATAGTGCTTTTACAAGTATCCTCTTTTTGTATTGTAGCCAATGATTCAGATGTTGCACTTTTGGATAATTATTGGAAGAGAGCTCATACATGGATTAGCTTTATTGGTTGTATATCTATATCATACTCTTAAATATTTGAGACCCAACCCGCTCTTTTGTCACCTAACTCCCCTTGAAGAATGAAGTTTCTGACATCTGGGTGTATAACATAAATGATTGTTTTGCTTTTTGAGTTAAAATGCTATAATTTATTTAGGGATTTCATCACTACATGCACCAAATTTTCAATGAAATTATACTTCTCCTCATGCATCACAATAACTTGGCTAAAAAATGCAATCAGTTTTTCATCTTCGTATTCTTGTTTATGTGTGATAATGATGACATAACTCTCTTGTTCACCTACTGCATAGAGAATGAAGTATTTTGAATAATACTGGTTAATTAATACTGACACTTGAGATATTATTTCCTTGATTTACTGAAAATTTTGTATCCTCTCCTCGGTCCATTTGAACTCTGCATTCTTTTTCAAGATCTCGGTCATGGTTTTTACTACCTTATAAAAATTAGCTATGAACTTTTGAATGAAATTTATTTGATCGAAGAATGACTGCAGGTCCTTCTTGTTAACTGGTAGTGGTAGTTTCAAGAGTGCTTTGGCCCTTGTGGGATCAATCACCAGTACTTGTGAGATCACATGATCTAAAAATTTTCCTTCCTTAACAGTGAATATGGATTTTTTTTGGATTGATATAAATCCTAAACTCTTGATATTTTTTGAACACCTACCTCAAATGAGAAACGTGCTCTTCTCTACAATGTGAAAACATAGTCATATTGTCAAGGTAAATTACAATAACTCTATTTAATAACTCACCAAAATTGATGTTCATGGATCTCTAAAAGGTAGTGACAACATTTGAAATATCGAATGACATCCTTTGATAAGAGAATGTATACCACTTGGTAGTGAATGTCATTTTATGTTGGTCCTCATATTTTACCCAAATCTAATTATAACCAGAGAAACCACCCAGTAAATAAAATATTTTTGCTCTGACAACTATATGGAGGATTTTATCAATTTGTGGTAAGGGGTAGTGATATTTTAACAATGCTTGGTTTAGATTTTGAAAATATACCCACAGTAGAATATATCCATTATTATTCAGAATAGGTACTAGGTTTGCCACTCATGTTGAGTGCTTAGTTGTGTTGAGCAAGGTGCAGCGACAATATTGTCATTGTTGTCAACACAGTCAGATAGATCGGTTGATGCAGTGGACAGGAGTTCAGAGGTTACTCAGAGTATGTACAGTGATGTTAAATGCTTATGAGGATGTTTACCCACCTTTTTGCATATTTTCCAAGAAGACCGAAGTGGCCCATATGCTAAAGATCAAAGAAAAAGCAAAACACCGCAAAGAAAAAAAGTGTCGCGATATCGCGACATGTTGCATTTTCGTGGTCCAAAGCAAAGAGAAAATGCAAGGAGAAAAAAGTGTCGCGATATCGTGACATGTTGCATTTTCGTGGCCAAAAGAGAAGAGAAAAAGCAAGGAGAAAAAAGTGTCGTGATATCGTGACATGTTGCATTTTCACGACCGAAAGAGCAAAGAGAAAAAAGTGTCGCGATATCGCGACATGTATTTTCGTAGGCCAAAGCAAAGAGAAAGAGCAAGGAGAAAAAGTGTCACGATATCGTGACATGTTGTATTTTTGTGGGCCAAAGCAAAGAGAAAGAGCAAGGAGAAAAAGTGTCGCGATATCGCGACATTTATTTTTGCGGGCCAAAGCAAAGAGAAAGAGCAAGGAGAAAAAGTGTCACGATATCGCGACATGTATTTTCACGGGCCAAAGCAAAGAGAAAGAGCAAGGAGAAAAAAGTGTCGCGATATCGCGACATGTATTTTTACGGTCCAAAGCAAAGAGAAAGAGCAAGAAGGAAAAAGTGTCGCGATATCATGACATGTCACATTTTCATGACTCAAAAAGGAGAGCAAGAGAAACAAAAGTGTCACGATATCGCGACATGTCACATTTTCATGACTCAAAAAGGGTAGGCAGGCAGAGAAACAAAAGTGTCACGATATCACGACATGTCACATTTTTGTGACTCAAAAAGGGTAGGAAGGCAGAGAAACAAAAGTGTCATGATATCACGACATGTCACATTTTCATGACTCAAAAAGGGCAGGCAGGCAGAGAAACAAAAGTGTCACGATATCACGACATGTCACATTTTCATGACTCAAAAAGGGTAGGCAGACAAAGAAAACAAAAGTGTCACGATATCGTGACATGTTGCATTTTCGCCAAAGGAACAGAGTAGTTGACAGTGCGTCTGATATTAGTGATGAACACCAGGATGGTGAAACTGAAGACTGCATAGTGACGTGGACCCATAAGGAATATTTAATGATTTGAAATCATTTAAGATGGTCGTTACACATGGAAAGAAGCGGATGCATGCCCATGTGGAGAAAAGGAAATGAAGGGCCTCAAAATAGAAATGAAAAGTCTTTTTGGAAACCAAAACACATGCATGCATAAGGGAAAGAGAAAACGAATAATCATGAAGGAGAAAATGAACAGTCATCAAAGGAGAAAATAAATGCATGCACAAGGGAAAAGAAAATGAACATTCATGAAGTAGAAAATGAACAGTCATCGAAGGAAAAAAAAAATGCATGCACAAGGAAAAAGAAAATGAACAATCATGAAGGAGAAAACGAACAATCATCAAAGGAGAAAATGAACAATCATGAAGGAGAAAATGAATAGTCATCGAAGGAGAAAACAAACAATCATCAAAGGAGAAAATGAACAATCATGAACGAGAAAACGAACAGTCATGGTAGGAGAATATGGTGTCAATTATTTGCATGTGACGTGTTTGATGAAATGCCTTCTCAATATATACAAAAGGAGTTACATAAAGAAGGAGTTACAATTGACAAGTGGCATATGAGAATATGAAAGAAGGTGTTACAATTGACAAGTGGCGTATGAGAATATGAAAGGAGTTACAATTGGAGTTACAAAGAGAAAGGATAGTTATAAAAGGAGTGTTGCTTGGAGAATTTTAGTAGGGGATTTTATTATTTGTGGGCGAGAAGTGTGTGTGTTTTGTGAATTGTGGTAGATATTGGGTAAGCAATAGACCAGTCAGGGTCTTGTAAAAGTGAAGGCATTTTTATGTCAATCTTCTAGTTTCAAAATTGAAGTCCAAGTTGGTGCTTGGCATCAGGGGTTGGTGCTCCTTCCAGTTGGTGTTGGTAAATCAGGGGTTGATGCTCCTTCCAATGGGTGCTGGTAAATTGATTGTAAAGTTGGTGCTTTGCAAAGGCTAGATTTGGATGGGAGTCCAAACAGTCATTTTGAGGAGTAGCCAAATTGGTGAACCTCGGTACATCTTGTGTTGTGTGATGTTCTCTTGTTATACTTGCTTTATTTGGTTTTAAGTTTTCATTATTTTAGCTTTAAGAGTTGAAGATTTAAGTTATAAAGAGCTACACTGATTCACCCCCCTCTCAGTGTCATTGTGAGACTAACAATTGGTATCAGAGCGAGGTTCCTGAACAAGCTTAACCGGCTAGGGTGATCTTGGAAGTGACACAATGGCAGGTGGTGAAGGCTTCTCATCAAACAAAGCACCATTGTTTGACGGAACTAATTACGCATTTTGGAGACTCGAGATGCAGACATATCTTTGTGCTTTGGGATACGACATTTGGGATTCAGTAGATAGTGGATACACAATACCCACCACTTCTCCAACCGATGCTGTTGGTAAGAAACTATTTGAGAATAACTCAAAAGCAAAGAATGCTATCATGTGCGGATTAGTGGACAGTGAACTGGTAAAAATTATGAGTTGTAAAATGGCAAAAGAAATATGGGACAAACTGAGGAGCATTCATGAAGGAGACGTTAAGATCAAGGAGGCCAAGTTACAAACACATCGAGCTCAGTTCGAAGTATTAAAGATGAATGACGATGAGAACATAGAGGCATATATGCTGAGAGTTAATGAAGTCATTAATGTGATTAGAGGACTCGACGAGGAAATCGAAGATTCTGTCATCGTGAAAAAGGTATTAAGATCTCTTCCCCAAAGATTTGATTCTAAAGTTTCAGCTATAGAAGAAGCTAAAGATCTAAATTCTTTTAGTATGGATGAGATGCATGGTTCTTTGACTGCATATGAGATGAGAATAGGAAAATCTAAACCCACAGATAGAGAAGCTGCTTTTAAAGCCCATAAAAATATGAAAGCAAAACAAGAATCCGAGGAAGAAGAGACATCAGATGAAATGGAAGCAAACTTTGTTCGAAAACTAAAAAGGGGAAAAGGAAAATACAGAGGAAAGTTACCATTTAAATGTTTCAATTATGGAGGCATTGGGCATTTTGCAGCTAAATGTCCACTTAATGAGAAGAACAAAAGTGATGAAGGATCGCACCAAGAAAGAAGTGACTGGAAGAAAAAAACAAATTTCAGAAAAGGCAACTTCAAGAAGAAAAGTTTCATCTCCAAGAATGTCAGTTCATCAGAAGACAGGTCTGGTGAGGATTCTAAAAAGGAAACAGGTGAAGCTCTTTTCATGGCACTCAAAGAAGAAAAAATAGAAAAAGAATAGGAATGTGATGAAGAAGAAATTGATGCAGAAGTAAATTTGGAAGAGGAACTAATTGCAGCTCTGGATGAATTGAAGATAGAAAGAAAAAAGAATAAGAAAATTTCAAGAAAGCTTGAGGATGCAAATGAAATCATAACCAGTTTGAAAGTACAGATAGAAGAATCCAAGAAAATATCTGAAGATCTCGAAGTGCAAATAACCATGAAAATAGATTATTGCAACAAGCTAGAAGAAGAGACTGTTGGTTTAAGGATGCAGATAGAAGAGATGAATCGTAAAATTAGTTGTCATCACAAACGTGAAGAAAGTTCTATGAAGTTGGATAAGATCATAAATAACCAAAGGACTACAGGCATCAAATTTGGTTTGGGCTTTGATGAAGGAGAATCATCAAATGGATCAAAGAATGAAGATAAGAAACAAGGTTGATCAAGAAAAATTGACTCATGCAAAAGAAAGCAATAATGCAAGGCACGAAAGGAGAATTGACAATGATGGATTCACCAATGTCACACATCAAAGAAGAAGAAGATTTATGACTCCTACGACAACATGGCAAAGACCATCACCCAGGTTCAATCATCTCTTTTCTGGTTACTATTTTAAATGCAATGGTTATGGACATAAGATTTCAGATTGCAAGTATAACGTAGGACCAAGGAATTTTACCAGTAGAAATGTTTTTTCACCTTTGATGGATTATGCAGTAGAATGTTATAACTGTCATAATTTTGGGCACATTGCAAGAAATTGTCGAAGTACATTTGCATCAAATCAATTTCAGGGAAGAAAATTTCAACCAAATGGAATGAGACAAAATAGAAAATTTCCTGAAAAACATGCACAAGCTACTGAAAAAGAAAAGTCAAAACAAGAGCCCAAAACTCGTAATCAAACCAGAGTGGAAAGAAAAAGATCGATCTAAGGAAGAAAAGGAATCCCTGATCGTACAAACAACATTTAAAGCACAGAATAAATCTGCACCATGGATACTTGATAGTGGATGCTCCAGTCATATGACAGGTGACAAACAGAAATTTGAGAAGTTACAGTAATATGAAGGTGGTTCAGTAAAATTTGGAAATAATGATGGAGCTAAGATAGTTGGCAAAGGTTCAGTTAAGATCAGTGATGGAAAAATCAAGTCAAAAGAAGTCTTGTTTGTGGTTGGTCTGAAGCATAACTTGTTGAGCGTAAGTCAGATTTGTGATAGAGGTCATGAAGTGATTTTTAAGAAGCGGGGTTGTGAAGTCAGAAAAGCAAATAGTGGAAAGTTGATAGCAACTGGATCGAGGACATCTGGAAACCTCGTACACTCTCTCGGAGACTTCGAAGGAGCTTGCTTGATTGGACAGGAAGAAGAAAATTGGTTGTGGCACAAGAGGCTCGGTCATATCAGTTTTGACAATCTAGTAAAAATCAGCTCAAAAAGGGTAGTGAGAGATATTCCCACCATTGGAAAACCATCAAATAGCATTTGTGCTTCATGCCAAAAGGGGAAGCAAACTAGAGTCTCATTTAAAACAAAAGAGTACTACACAAGCAAACCTTTGGAACTAATACATACCGATTTATGTGGACCCATGAGAACGCAAAGCATAAATGGTGACAAATATTTTATGTTGTGTATAGATGACTATTCCAGGATGACATGGGTACTATTTTTGAAGCATAAATCAGAAGCTTTTGAGATGTTCAAGGTTTTCAAAAACCAAGTTGAGAATCAAACAGGAAAAAGGATTAAATGTTTAAGATCAGATAGAGGAGGAGAGTTCATTTCAGAGGATTTTATAGAGTACTATGAAAAATATGGTATTAGAAGACAGTTTTCAGTAGCCAGGACACCTCAGTAGAATGGTGTGGTAGAAAGAAAGAATAGGACAGTGCAGGAAATGGCATGGACTATGTTGACTGAGAGCAAAGTAGCAGATAGATTTTGGAAAGAGGCAGTCCATACTACGGTATACATCCAAAATAGGTGCATGTTGAGGACGCATGAAAGCAAAACTCCTTATGAGTTGTGGTTCGGTAAAAAGGCAACTAGTAAGATACTTTAAAGTTTTTGCCAGCAAGTGTTACATCAAAAGAACTGAAGAAAACCTTGGTAAGTTTGAAGATAGAGCGGATGAAGGTATTTTTCTTGGCTATTCATCAAAAAGCAAAGCTTACAAATGCTACAACAAGAAGCTAAGGAAAATTGTGGATAGTGTCGATGTTAAAGTTGATGAAGGTAGGGAACGAGTAATTAGCTATGAAGAGAACTACCCAATTTATGAAGAGGTTATTGAAGGAGATGAGGAAAAGGAAATGGAAAAGAAACAAAAAATTGACTCAGATGATTCAAACAGTGATTCAGAAGTGGAAGAAAATAAGAAATTCAAAATAGGCAGCTGGCAGAAAGATCATCCTAGAGAGCAAATAATTGGAGACCCCATAGTTGGTGTTCAGACAAGAAGAAGAGTAGTAAGCAACTACTCTCTATTATCCAGCATTGAGCCCAAAAATGTTGTTGACGCAAGCAAAGATGAAAGTTGGATGAAGGCAATAAATGAAGAATTAGATCAGATCGAGAAAAACAAAACTTGGGAGTTAGTACCAAGACCTGCAAATAAAAATATAATCGGTACTAAATGGATCTTTCAAAACAAATTGAATGAAGACGGACAGGTAGTCAGGAATAAAGCAAGATTGGTATGTAAAGGCTATGCACAAGTTGAAGGTATTGACTTTGAGGAAACCTTTGCACCTGTGGCTAGACTAGAGGCAATTAGAATGTTTCTGGCTTTAGCAGTTTACAAGAATTTCAAAGTTTATCAAATGGATGTGAAATCAGCATTTTTGAATGGGAAACTCGAAGAAGAGGTTTATATTGAGCAGCCAGATGGTTTCCAACTTGGTGATGATCCCAACTTGGTTTGCAAGTTGAAGAAAGCATTATATGGCTTAAAACAGGCACCCCGAGCATGGTATGCAAGGCTAGACAACTATCTTACTCAACAAGGGTTCAAGAAAGGTATGGTGGATAGTAATTTGTATGTCAAAATAGAAAATGGCCATCTTATTGTTCTTGTTGTATACGTAGATGATATCATATTTGGAGGCAACAAAGATGAGTCATGTAAAGATTTAGCAAATAAGATGCAGAAAGAATTTGAAATGTCAATGATTGGTGAACTTTCGTATTTCCTCGGGTTGCAAGTTAATCAAAATGAGAAGGGCATATTTATTTCTCAAATTAAATATGTGAAAGAGATACTAAAAAAGTTCACAATGGAGGATTGTAAGCCAGCTAAGCACTCCCATGACGACAAAGTGCAAGTTGAGCAAGGATGACAAATCTCCACATGTTGATCAAACCATGTACAGATCTATGATTGGGAGCTTACTGTACTTGACAGCTACCAGACCAGATATTTTGCAGGGAGTATGCATGGTAGCACGATTTCAGGCTAGTCCCAAGGAGACTCATGTGACAACAATGAAGAGGATTCTTCGGTACCTCAAGGGTACTATGGAGTATGGGTTATGGTATCCGAAAGGTAAGGACTTCACCCTTATTGCATATTCAGATGCAGATTGGGCAGGATGTGTAGATGATAGAAAGAGTACCAATGGAGGTGCATTCTATCTTGGAGACAGGTTGGTCGCGTGGCACAGTAAGAAACAAGAGTCAGTCTCCTTATCCACAGCAGAGGCAGAATATATTGCAGCGACAACGTGTTGTACGCAGGTATTATGGATGAAACAAACCCTGAAAGATCTTGGTATTAACTTCAGTGAGCCAATTTTAGTTAAGTGTGATAACACCAGTGCCATTAACATCTCAAAGAATCCAGTTATGCATTCTCGCACAAAACATATTGCTATCCGGTATCACTTTTTGAAGGAGAAAGTTGCGGAAGGTGAGGTTAAGTTGGATTTTGTTCCAACAACAGAGCAAGTAGCGGATATCTTCACAAAACCATTGCCCAAGGAAGTCTTTGAGTACCTTCACAATAAATTGGGAGTGGTCACGCTTCCCAAGAATTGACTAGCTATCGGGACCACATTCTCAGGGGGAGCATTTGTGTATTTGTTTATCTTTTTGCTCATGTTTGTGATTTTTGCTAAGTGTAATAATTTTTGCCTGAGAATGTTGTGCATGGACTCATGGGGAGTTTGCAGTAGCCCTTTGATATTGTTGTCAAAGGGGGAGAAGAGTTACAGGAAATTGCACGTGTGTTGCCAACAATTCCAAAGGGGGAGATTGTTGAGCAAGGTGCAACGACAATATTGTCATTGTTGTCAACACAATCAGATAGATCGGTTGATGCAGTGGATAGGAGTTCAGAGGTTACTCAGAGTATGTACAATGATGTTAAATGCTTATGAGGATGTTTACCCACCTTTTTGCATATTTTCCAAGAAGACCGAAGTGGCCCATATGCTAAAGATCAAAGAAAAAGCAAAACACCGCAAAGAAAAAAAGTGTCACGATATCACGACATGTTGCATTTTCGTGGTCCAAAGAAAAGAGAAAATGCAAGGAGAAAAAAGTGTCACGATATCGTGACATGTTGCATTTTCACGGCCAAAAGAGAAGAGAAAAAGCAAGGAGAAAAAGTGTCGCGATATCGCGACATGTTGCATTTTCATGGCCGAAAGAGCAAAGAGAAAAAAGTGTCGCGATATCGCGACATGTTGTATTTTCACGAGCCAAAGCAAAGAGAAAGAGCAAGGAGAAAAAGTGTCACGATATCGCGACATGTTGTATTTTCATGGGCCAAAGCAAAGAGAAAGAGCAAGGAGAAAAAGTGTCACGATATCGCGACATGTTGTATTTTCACGGGCCAAAGCAAAGAGAAAGAGCAAGGAGAAAAAGTGTCGCGATATCGCGACATGTTGTATTTTCATGGGCCAAAGCAAAGAGAAAGAGCAAGGAGAAAAAAGTGTCACGATATCGTGACATGTATTTTCGTGGTCCAAAGCAAAGAGAAAGAGCAAGAAGGAAAAAGTGTCACGATATCGTGACATGTCGCATTTTCATGACTCAAAAAGGGCAGGCAGGAAGAGAAACAAAAGTGTCACGATATCATGACATGTCGCATTTTCATGACTCAAAAAGGGCAGGCAGGCAGAGAAACAAAAGTGTCACGATATCGCGACATGTCGCATTTTCATGACTCAAAAAGGGCAGGCAGGAAGAGAAACAAAAGTGTCATGATATCGTGACATGTCACATTTTTATGACTCAAAAAGGGCAGGCAGGCAGAGAAACAAAAGTGTCACGATATCATGACATGTCACATTTTTATGACTCAAAAAGGGCAGGCAAGCAGAGAAACAAAAGTGTCACGATATCGCGACATGTTGCATTTTTGCCAAAGGAACAGAGTAGTTGACAGTGCATCTGATATTAGTGATGAACACCAAGATGGTGAAACTGAAGACTGCATAGTGACGTGGACCCATAAGGAATCTTTAATGATTTGAAATCATTTAAGATGGTCGTTACACATGGAAAGAAGTGGACGCATGCCCATGTGGAGAAAAGGAAATGAAGGGCCTCAAAATAGAAATGAAAAGCCTTTTTTAGAAACCAAAACAAATGCATGCATAAGGGAAAGAGAAAATGAACAATCATGCAAGGAGAAAATAAACAATCATCGAAGGAGAAAACAAATTCATGCACAAGGGAAAAGAAAACGAACAGTCATGAAGGAGAAAATGAACAGTCATCGAAGGAGAAAACAAATGCATGCACAAGGAAAAAGAAAACGAATAGTCATCGAAGGAGAAAATGAATAGTCATCAAAGGAGAAAACGAACAGTCATGAAGGAGAAAATGAATAGTCATCGAAGGAGAAAATGAACAGTCATGAAGGAGAAAATGAACAGTCATGGTAGGAGAATATGGTGTCAATTATTTGCATGTGACGTGTTTGACGAAATGCCTTCTCAATATATACAAAAGGAGTTACATAAAGAAGGAGTTACAATTGACAAGTGGCATATGAGAATATGAAAGAAGGTGTTACAATTGACAAGTGGCATATGAGAATATGAAAGAAGGAGTTACAATTGGAGTTACAAAGAGAAAGGATAGTTATAAAAGGAGTGTTGCTTGGAGAATTTTAGTAGGGGATTTTATATATGCGAGCGAGAAGGGTGTGTGTTTTGTGAATTGTGGGCGACGTTGGGTAAGCAATAGACCAGTCAGGGTCTTGTAAAAGTGAAGGCATTTTTATGTCAATCTTCTAGTTTCAAAATTGAAGTCCAAGTTGGTGCTTGGCATCAGGGTTTGGTGCTGGTAAATCAGGGGTTGATGCTCCTTCCAGTGGGTGCTGGTAAATTGATTGTAAAGTTGGTGCTTTGCAAAGGCTGGATTTGGATGGGAGTCCAAACAAGTCATTTTGAGGAGTAGCCAAATCGGTGAACCTCAGTACATCTTGTGTTGTGTGATGTTCTCTTGTTATACTTGCTTTATTTGGTTTTAAGTTTTCATTGTTTCGGCTTTAAGAGTTGAAGATTTAAGTTATAAAGAGCTACACTGATTCACCCCCCTCTCAGTGTCATTGTGAGACTAACAAGTTGGATATATTATATTTGCTTCCAACATCTTTAATAGTTCTGCCTTCACAAGAACCTCAATCTTGGGATTGCTAGGCTACTATTTTTACTGAAAAGGCTTTACTCCCTCCTATAGTTCAATGGTATGCTAGATTACATTCTTGTCATATCCATTAAAATAATGATAGCTCCATGCAACAATATTAGGAAATTTATAACATAGGTTCTTAATATCTTCCAATTCTACTAAAGTACAATCGGTTCTGATTTTAATGATCTTATTGGGCTCCAGCTGTATCTCCTTATATTCTTTCACATAGACCTTGATTTTATATTTCTTAGCCCTATCATTTTGGCTAAATATATTTTATAGCAAAATAAGTCCCCTAGGAATGTGATTATTATTCAAATGAATCATTCCTTCCATTTCCTGTTCAACAAGTACTCTATCATTTGCACTCACAGCTTCCTTAATAAGAATATTGACTATTTGCTCATCATTGTTGAACACTTACCAATAGAGATTCTTATCAGGGACTGAGGGTCTATAAATTACCCTGATAGTCTTGGGCTTCCTAACTACTTTCTCCATGGGAGAGTAATTAGTGCCAAGGAAGCCAAAATATCTGCATGCTTGTTTTTCTCTCGCAAAATTGTTTGTATATTGAATGTAATAAATAACTCAAAAAAGTCCCACACTTTGTTACAATAGGCATTCAAGTAGTTTTTCTTTGACAAACACTTGTTTGTAGTCTAGTTGACAATGAGTTCAAAGTCTCCAAATATTTGTAGCTATTTTATTCGATGATATTATTTATGCAATTTATTAGCTTTATTTAAACCAAGACACAATGCTTCATATTCGATGACATTATTTGTTCAACTCCAAGTTAATCTATATGAATAGGTCTTCTACAACCTTGTAGGAGATACACGAAAAATACTAGCTCCTACATCATTTTTACACTGTGCACCATCAAAATACAACTTCCATAGCTGATCTATGATAGGGTATAAAAAAATCAAGGATATTTTCCTCAATCTATTCAAGTTTGGTTATAGTGTAACAACCAATGTCGATTTCAACCATTGCATTGAAATCCATGAGTGAAAATTCATCTTCAAGGTGGAGCTCACCAAGCACTTCTTCCATTAAATCAACTTTTGGTAATTCTTCAATCATCATGTTGACTGCACCTGTGGATTTTTATTCCTCTTCTTCCAATTTATCTATATGAAAAGTAGAGGGCTTCTCATTATAGATGTGAATTCTTCTTCCCTTGAATGAAATATCCAAATTTGAATAGTCCAAGGAAAGGTACCCTCCGAGTTTTTCTATGAACTCCCTTGAAATATACATGCTGAAGTATGGTTCCAAGTCAACCACCACTACTTGAATAACAATGATCTACAACATGCTATGTAGAACAATAGAAGTATCTTTGATTACTCCCACTATCTTAACTAGGGTCCCATCCAACTATAATAATCCTAGACTAATTCTTATGTATTCCATCCCAATGACTTTGGCATGACAATAGTTGTGACACCAGAGTTGATCATGCAATTGTGCACTATCCACCCTTCCACCCGGAGAAAAATATAGAATGGGGGTGGTCTATTCTTACTGATAGCTGAGGTAGACAAGGTCTATGCTAGAACAGTCTAGGAATGACTCTTATTTTGGTCTTTTGCAGTCTTGAGAGACTCATGTAATAGGTAAACTTGCCTTGGTAATTGCAATGCATTATATAAGCTCACTTTTACCAATATCTTCTTCATATCTTCTATAATGTTATAACGGGAGGTACCAGGAGCCTTTTCTTCTACAACCTGCTCATACATATTTTTGTATTGTTGAGTAGACTCCACCCTTTGTCTCTTTATCAATTATGGATATTTGAGGAGCTCTTTGGCTTGGTCTTTCACTTCATTTTTTTCTTGAGATGCTACAGGTTGTGATGTTGATATCTTCATCTTCTCTTGACCTTTCTTGGGTAGTAAATCTTTCAACAGGATAGAATCATGTTGCTTCACTATAGGACCAGACAATTTTGTTGGTGATTGCACTTTTTCATTCCATACCTTCTACTCAACGGGGACCTTCAGGGGTTCCAATTCTACTAGATCTATAGTTACTGGCTTCTTTTTGGTCCTCGTAAGAATTGAAAATTGCTCCAAAGAAGGGACCATAAAATTATGATCAGCTTCCATTATCATATTAACTTCTCCACCAACAAAAATTTCTACTAAATTTTATACATATTTCAAATGCATCATACACGTGTCTTCTCAATGAAGATCATTATAGGTGGGGCACCAGTATGCTCTCTTAGATGTAGTAGTTTATTAAATTTTTAACACAATTGTGTTCCTTTCAGGGCCCTTTCTAGTTTTTGATTTCTCCCTGGTAATTGATGGTGTTTAAAATATCCTTGATCAAATATCAGCTTCAACTTACTTCTTCCTTACTACGATGATTTAATTTGACATCGTTCTTATAACTAAACTAATAGATTGCACCTCTTGTAATAATTTCATATAAGAACCAAGATTTGAGGGTGTAGGAGGTTCTAGTAAAGGTAGAGGTACTAATGGGGTAGGTAACAACAATGGGATATGCGATGCTAGTAATGCTGGAAAAGGAACATGTGTTGGCAAATGTGATGTTGTTGGTGTGAATAACTGCAAAAAGCTTAGATCAGGAACTTGTGGGATAGGAATCAGAGTGACTTGAGGTGAACCCAAGATCCATGAGAAAACTAGGTACATAGAAGGCATGGGCTATGAAAAAACACTTGAATAAAAATATTATGGTAGATCGAGAAGGATAGGCATGGTAAATTTTATAGGAAGCTTGCCTATGATGATCAAATATGATTCAACCTTCTGTTTCTACATGTATATATTTGGAAATTTATTCACATTGGCTTATCGAACAACCATGCCAATTTTAGAGTTGAAGGCTTTGAGAGAGTAAAACGTAGCTTGTTCATGCATAGGCTGAAGACCATCAGGAACTATTTTCTAGCTTCAGGTGAATTTGATGTTAAAGTCCACTATATACTCCTGTGGATGTATTTGAATTGTTTTAAATTGATGTAGTAAGTAGAATGGATCAGCTTGCTTATGAAAATTCTTGATTAGCAATTCTGCAAAATTATCCCATGTAGCGATAGTAGTGGGTGGCAACAATCGGTACCAGTATAAAAACTTCTCTATAAGAGATAAAACTAGCAGCATTACCATAATATCTTCAATCGTGATGCCATGGATAGTTTCCAAAGAAGCCACATCCTGAATATGCTCATAATATGTCTTACCAGTACCATCATAGGTAGGTAAAACCTTCAAATATTCTTGAGGGACTAGATTTTGAGCTTTGAAATTCAAGGCTCCTGAGCTATTCCATGTTAGGAACTGCCTTGGTGGCTATGGCTACTACGATGGTGGGTTCTAAGACATTTGCACTAGTGTATGAGGTTGTGAGGGAGGGATGCTAGTAGCAATTTTAACTGGACTTGACAAAATATAAAATACACTAGCTATATGCGAGGATGTTGCGAATGACGTGTAAGGTGAAGGAACTAACCTAGGGTTTTCCCCTAATATTTTGGTATCAAGTTCATAAAATTCAATGGGATCTTCATGATTTTTGGTCTTCAATCTTGTAATCATGAAGCACAAATTTCGCTGCCTTCATGTTTGGAGGCTTTTAGGTATAATTGAGTCACCAAATGTTCTAACTATACAACATGAAGATGAACATCAAACCTCAATACTATTGAAAGTGGAACTTTCAGGGTCCCACTAGGTATGTCAAAAATTGTTGCTAAAATATCTGCCTAATTATACAAACATGCGTTTGTGCACCCTAGACATGGCCAACATTGAAAGGCCAAAGGAAAGGAATGTCCTCCATGCCAATATTCAGAGTGGGTGGGCTATCTTACTAAATCCTACATTGGTTAATACTAGAGTTGTAGGAAAGAAATAAAAAATGATAGAAAGAGATGGGAAATATGGCCACAGATCAAAGGTGTAATATTGGGAATAGACTACCAATAGGAATTCCACCCAAGCATTGAAGCAACATGTAACAAAAGAAGGCAATTAAATCTACTTACAACCTCATAGAGACAACCTCTAGGGTTGCATTCCAGAATTCACTCTCTCACCAATAATTTTCAAACTTAGATGTGGAATTTAAACTTAATAGCAAACAATGAATATGAGCATAAAATAGAAATGCATAAAATAGAAGGAAATCACACACAAGATCACTTGTAAATTCAGAATCCAAGTATCTTCTATTGATGCAGAGAACTTGGATAGTTTTTTTGTAGAATGTCTAACCTCCTCTATTACATTGGAATGATTAGTATTTACAGAGTATTTCATCTCTTTAATTAAATGCATATAGAGACAAAATGCTTACAGATCAGGAACCACAACGATAAAATTCCTTCTTGGAAATACTTAACATTTATCCTTTTGAGACATCGATCCAACTTATAAGGAAATTCCTCTAGGAAATCAGCATCTCTGAGTGTCAGTGCATGGAAAACTACAAGGCTTGGTCATTGAATTGATACGTTCACCATGCTTGATATATGTGTCTACTTGGAAATCATGAAAATCACTGGTACTTTTAATATAGCTGCTCCATTTTCTAGAGATCCACCACTTGAGTTACGCTTCACCACAATCATTTAATATTCTTCATTCACCTATTTTAGGTGCTCTCAAAAATCTTTGACATCATTGACAACAAAATTTTCTTGAACTGAGTAATGAGCGAATGCGCATTTACTCGCTTGATCACGCTCATTTATGGATAGGGCATTTCTATAGAATATATTTATTTCACAATTACTACAACAATCAAAATTCTTCTAGGGTGACAGTACCTCAAACCATTGTCTTGAAATATAAATTCATCCTCAAAAAAGGTTAAAGAAGTAGTCGTTCTTCCTCTTGGGTGAAGCCTGCATTGACTTTTTAATGTCGCCTTCTCTTCTTCATTCGTCTCAAAATAAAATATTTTATGTAGCTTCACCTCAATGAAGGGTGAACTAGATGTTCACCCCTCATTTGGGGTGAAAGCTGTTCCAAACTTCATTTATTTTTTCATATCTAAGTGGGGTCCACATATTTCCTTGACAACACATTTTCCCCAATAATAAGCGAAAGGTATCATTGCCTCACAACTTAGGTGAATATAATGTTGATATTTCAACACGACCAGAGCGCATCGTATTTCATTTATTTTTTCTAAACTTCACCATCCATTGTGTTTTTGTCCCTCAACTAGGGCGAATGTACTATTGACTTGTCAACACTTCCCTCTTTAAATGATGTTCGCCCAAAAATGGGATAAATGAGGCTTTTACCCTGACTTTTGGGTGAATGCACCCTTGCCGAATTTTCACCAAAAATTCAACTTTTTCAACTTTACCCATTGGGTGCATTTCTTAAAAACCTTGAATACATTCACCCTAGAGTGAGGTGAATGACTCATTCACTCCCACTCTGGGGCGAATGAGTTTATAATCACTTTTTGACTTCAAAACTTCTTCAACACTTCACCAACTTCAAACTTTCACTATTAAATTCTCCTTTCGACCTCTTGAGGGACACAAAGGACTTTCACCCCTCAATTGGGGAGAACACATTTGCCACAATTTATTCTCTTATTTTTTCTTCTACGTTCACCCTGAAGTAAGTTGAACGAACCTTTCATCCATCGTTTGGGGAAAACACAATCTCAACCTTCAGTGAAGCTCCCATACTTTTTGCAACTGTTTCATCAATCGAATTCTCCCCACCATTTCTCCTTAAAAAACTTATTATTTATAAGCAATAAGTGCATAGAAATTAAGAATAAGAGAAATAACACAAATAAATTAAACTGCAACATATCATATTGGATGAAATATTACAATAAAAATATTAATATGTATATATTTCATTTTTACAATAAAAATCTATCAAAAAAATTCAATGTGGCATATTACAAAATTTGCCAACAGATTCATTTAACTTATTGCTAAATAGGCAATGAGTCTACCTTCTTGGCTAAAAACACCTCCAGTGATTGTTCCACTAGAATTATAATCTACTTCGAAAACCTTGTTAAAGTTTAACAGTGCCAAAATTAAATGATCCTTGAATTTCTCTTTAAATATTTGAAAGCTACTTTCTATGGTTTTTCTCCATTTGAATTTATTTTCACCTTCCTTCATCATTTCTATTATTGGAGCACAAATTCCACTAGTATTTTTTATTAAAGTTCTATTAAAATTTTCCAAACTATAAATTTTTTTGGATTCAAACTTACTCCTTAGAGGTGGCCATTCCACAATATAATTCACCTTTGTTGGATCTATCCAAAAACCATCCTTGGATATAACAAAATCCATGTATACCAATTATTTCTTCATAAAACTATATATTTTTTTAAATTGATCAACAATTGTTATTCTTTTAGCTTTTTTAAAACTAACCTTAGATGCATTAGGCATTCTTCCTTCAACTCAATAAATACCAAAATATCATCCAAGTAAACCACCACAAACATGCCAATAAAAGGATTCAATACTTCATTCATCAATATCATACAAGTTATAGGGAAATTCGTCAACCCAAATATTTACCAGTCATTCATACATGCCTTCTTTAGTCTTAAACACATTCTTCCACTAATTTTCTTCTTTGATTCAAATTTGATGATAACCACTCTTAAAATCAACTTTTGTGAAGTACCTTTCTTGACTCAAACAATCCATAAATTCATCCATATGAGGTAATGGAAATATGTATTTTATTGTAATAGTATTGATTTCTTTGGAGTCTATCCACATACGCTATTCTTCTCCTTTCTTGGATGCTAGCGCAACTAGTACTACACATGGAATTAAGCTCTTCCTGATTAAATCTTGTATAATAGCTCTTGGACTTGTCTCTTCATCTCTTCATTCTCCATAGGTTTCATCCTATAGATTACCTTGTTAGAAAAATTTGATCTAGGTATGAAGTCTATGTTATGACTAACTCTCCTCATAGGTGGTAACCCATTGGGTAATTCTTCTGAAAGAATCTCAACATATTCTTCCAATAAATCTTTCACTTCAAGTGGAATGTTAGTCATCTTATTTGCTATTCCATATTTCATGGGTTTAGTAATAAAAGCAAAACATGTTCCCCCTTCTTTACTTTCTTCAAGAATAGTTTTATAGATATCAAGGAAACTTTAGAATTATTTCCCACTTCTTCACTTTTGCATAACTTTTGTCATCCTTGACAATTTAAATAGTTATTATATCATCATGTACTACTTTTTTGTTAAATTTACATTGGTATCCCCCAAAAAATATAATATACATCCATAGGCATGATGTCACATAGAATTACATTCTTATATGAGCCAATCTAAAAATTTAACATATATTGTTTGATAACCAAAATCGAGTGTCTATTTTGTAACAACGACACTTTTTATGCATTCGAATGCTCAATTATTTTCAAGACTAATTTCTCTACCATCTCTATCAACACTAATTTTTTTGTGCTTTCACTATCCATAACCATATTGCAATATTTTCCTTTTAATTTGTAAGTTATTCTAAACAATCTACTTTGTTCAAGTTTATGCACCTCCTTTGCTAGTTCAATAATACTCTTTTCATCATAAGATATTCTCCTTGTTTTAGTTCCTCTATGTGCTTGTGTGAGGATATGATTTTTCTCTACATGTGTAAAATGACTACATGCTTCCTTCCCATGCCCACTAATTTGTTGTGCTTAAGGATATTCATATGCTTTATGGCTAGATTCCCCACATCTATAACACTTTTTGGGAAATCCTCTACCTATTCCTTTGCTAAAACCTCATCTTCCTCAATAAATATCTATTTTATTTTTTATTCTAAGAAGTAGTAGCTTCTCACTCTTTTCTTTGTTGCCCTCTTATACTCCTACTTTGATGCTAAATGATGCAAATAAGAGAAGGTATTCCATCTTAGGGTGGCATTTTCAAGCAACACAAGTGATCCACTTGACCTATGACCACATGATAATCACACATGTGATGAATAAGTTATCAAGATGGTACAAAAAAATCTTGTGAGATGCTAATATCCTTTTCTTATAATTATAGAATGCAATATGGCATTTTGCATAAGTTGGTAGAGTACAAGACAATAATATCCTATGGATAATATGATATAGCATAAGATAATAATGTCCTATGCACAATATGATAGAGTACAATACAACATGATTTTTTGCACAAGGTTGTCATAACAATGATGAAAAAATGACATAGGATGATGGCACTTTAGGATGGTAATTTCTTATGACAACACTATATTATGATGGTTGTCCTATAAGATATTAATATTTCATGGTGATGAACAAGATGATCATTCCATACGATGACTTTACTCAAGATGTTAGTTATTTTTTCCTTTGAATGGTAGGCATGATTTCCTTACATGAACAATGATTCATACATTCATTCCAATATTACAAATAATACCTTCAATCAACACTTCCATTTGTACATCATGAATGTGAACAAAAAATTATTTTAATATGTATGGCAGTGAACACATATTCTTATTTGAATGGTTGCTTCATGTAGATTGCAACCATACCTTGATTTCACCAGTAATTTTACACTTTAGAATATAACCAACCAATCCTTATATTAGAAGTAAAAGAGACATTGTATTATTATTGAAGGATAAGTACATATATAGCAAGAGGTGTTAGGGTTTGAAGAAAGGAAAACCCTAACCCTAACCCTAATAGGTAAAGTGCACATTAATATTCTAACATCCCCCCTTAATGTGCACTTTTCTAAATATAAAAATAATTCAACATCCTAAATGATGTAATAAACCTAACATAAATTAAAAAATAACTATGAGTTTCACTTTGGTCTAATGAATATGACCCCCCTCAGGGTGAAACTTGTTTAGAAGGTATTGAACTATGCCAAAAATGTACCTTTATACAAAGAAATAAAGAATTTGGAGAAATATGAAGTGTCAAAAAAACTTTATAGTCTTTAGATGGTGATGATATATGAAGTTTCGATGTCTTTTTAGTCTTCAGATAGAGTCTAGGGTTTCAATATTCTGTAGTCCCTAGAAGATTTTTTCGATTCAAAGTGTCTAAGTTTTGTAGTCTCTGATCAAAGAAGTGAAAGTTAGTTTATGTGTTTTGGGTCATGATGTTAGTGCTGGTTAACATGGTTTGTCTCATGATGCTATTGCTGGTTAAAATGCTCATAATACTATTGTTACAATGCTTGTGCTTCGAGCATTAATATTTACCTTAATTTATGATAAATAGTGTCTCATAGAGCAAAAATAATGGGTAATTTTTCCCTCCAAAAAAAAAATTAATTTTTGAATATTTTGCATGATTTTAAATTTCCCTCGTAGGGGAATATTTTGAGAATGTGCTTTCAAAATAATTACATGGGCCCTCCTTCACTACCATACATATTAAAATGATTTTAAATTTCCTTCGCAGGGGAATATTTCAAGAATATGCTTTTGGAATAATTACATGGGCCTTATTTAATTAAGTGTGAATCATATTGCAATTTATCAAAGATACTATGCTCCTCTTAATTTATCAAAGTCAATTTAAATAAAATTACACATGCTTTCAATATTCAAATGAAAAAGAGCATTGTAAAAAAGTCTTCCACTATAGTAGGGTAGGAGAGTGGTTGGCTCTGATACCAAATGTTAGAAATAAAAGAGATGTATAATTATTGAAGGATGAGTAAAAATATATAGCAAGAGGCATTAGGGTTTTAAGAAAGGACAACCCTAATCCTAATAGGCAAAGTGTACATTAATATTCTAAATATTCTAACACATTCTTCTCTTCTCTACCTATCGATTCTTATTCTCTTCTCTATTTGTCACTTCTTATTATCTTCTCTACCTGTCAATCCTTCTTCTCTTCTCCTCTTTCTTTCCAAATACTTCATCCCTTTCTCATTCCTCAGACATATATTTATCCAACACTCCCTCTCTATACATTCCATTTCTTCTTCTCTTTTTTATTATTCCAGCCTCTTTGTTTCCCTTTCTTTTTTCTTTTCTATTCAAGATTCTATGATTAATTAAATTATTCAACAACCATTGTTTATAAACATTTAAATTAATAGATATGTGTATGCTAAATGCCCCACATCACTATTTAATTAAACAATTTTTAACTTGACCTTTTTTTTTCAAAGATATTTTTCATTTCCTTTTCTATCACACATGTTCTTCCTTTTTCATTGCTCATTAATATATAAAATAACATTATAAAATTAGGACAAAAGACTATATAAAGCACATTATATATACCTTAATTAATTTTTTTTATAATGCTTATTAATTTTTTAATAAAATATAGAAAAATATTTCAATTTAAAAAAACATATTTTTTTAGATTCTAGAAAAATATTAATATAGAATTAAAAGGTATTTTAAACTTCAAATAATATTTAATATATAAATAAAAGTAATAAATTTGAATTACTCGTAATTGAAAGGAAATTCGTTAATATATAAATGATGCCAAATATGACTCGCATCTTGAAAACAAGTTAAAAAAATTATAGTATGATTTACATTCAATAAATTGCATATAGTAACTTATATAGTAACTTATGTTTAAAGGTGAAAATATTATTATTGTAGTTGTTATATAAGTTACTCTACAATCAGTATATTTTTTTTTTATAGCAATTAATGTATTTGTTAATCAACCATTAAACCATTTATTATTATCACTAAATGAAGGGGACCCAGTGTATTCCACCTAGTTATTGTTGACCCAGTGTAGTTGTCATATAAGTTTCTCTGCAATCAATGTATTTGTTTTTTATTTTTTATAGCAATCAATGTATTTTTTAATGAACCATTAACCATTTATTATTATCACTAAATGAATGGGACCTAGTGTATTCCACCTAGTTATTGTTGATCCAGCGTAGTTGTCATAAGTTTCTCTGCAATCAAAGTATTTGTTTTTTTAGTTACAACAATCAGTGCGTTCATTAATAAACCATTAAACCATTATTATAACTAAATGAAGTAGACCTAGTGTATCCACTTCATTGTTGTTGACCAGGTGTGAATGGGACCACCGAGCCATCATCGGTCTAATACACACTCAAAGGATTCATATTAGACTAATACCTTTGTAAATAGACTACCTTCGAAGTTTGAACTTGAGTGTCTTCTTGGTAAATGTGTGGCCAAAAAAACACTTACAAATCTAGCTAGCCCTCGAGGACTAAATTATGCTAAATATGACTCACATCTAAAAACAAGTTTATTTATTTTTTGTCAATTCTATAATATATAAATGATGCTTACTATAAATTACATTTTAAAACAAGTTAAAATTTATAATATGATTTAAATTCAATTAATTGCATATAATAACTTATGTTAAGGGTGAAAATATGATTACTATAATTGTTATGATAAGTTACTTAAGTTACTTTGCAATTAGGTGTATTTGTTAATCAACCATGTCACCATTTATTATTATAACTAAATGAATCAAACCATATCATTTATTGAATCAATATTTATTAAGGTTTTAAATTCTTAATTCTTATAAGAGGGTCACGAGGTAACTTAATACTATTACATTTATTAAATTAAATTGCACTCTAAATGCTACACTTTTTTTTTTCAGTTACATAGGACAACTGGTCACAACCACACTATTTTTAGTAACTAATAAGTGTAGGGTTCAAACCACAAGGGGTTGCTTCCACAAAACCTATTTCGCTTCATTTTTTTTTACCCAACATGAAGGGGATTGTCGATCACTTGTACCATCATTATTGATCTGATGCACACTCAAAGGATTCATATACTACTACCTTTGCAAATAGGTTGCCCCTCAAGTTTGAACTTGGGTGTGTTCTTGGTAAATTCTTGGCCAGACAAGCACTTACCAATCCACCTAATCCATGAGGGCTTAAAAACCTTAAAATAAGGAAAACCCTTTCCTCCATCCCCTAGAGATCAAGACCAGTTTTTTTCATTCCATGGGGTGTATCCCATTTGGGTATACCTGTTAGGCTAACCAAGGGGTTTTTTTGTATCTGATATAGGTCGTCAGGCTTAAACCTTGGACCTCCTTTCGAGGATTGAGGAAACTTTCCATTAAGATTTCAGGTGCGATATCTGGATGCTACACTTACAAAAACTTAAACATCATGAATTAGTGCATTTGAATGTAAATTTTATGGACTTTTGTCTCCCGAAGAAAATAATGATGCCAAATTATTATTTAAATATTAGTTTTAGTTAAAAAATAAAATTTAACTACTTAAACAAAATTACCTAATGAAGTTAAACAAGTATCTACATGTTCTAAATATTCTTTCTTTTAAATATTTATATTTTTATAGAGAAAATTTACAATTATTTTTATTTTAATATTAATTTATTTTATTTTATTGTTTCTCTTGTTTATTTTAGAAACTTTTTTACCACTATTATTCTTATTTTTACTAATTTATTAATATAAAATATTAATTTTATATATGTGATGATTACTATAAGCATTCATGATTTAAAAATGAAATTAAATAATAATATCATCTATAGTTTATTATAAAAAGGAAAAAATAAATTTTAAAATATAAAATATAAAATAATTACAAAAATTCAATAAAAAATATTGAAAAGAAAACATTAATAAAAACTAGTATATAAACAAATAAAATATCAATTTTAATGAATACTTAAATTCTAATAAAGATATAACCACTTTTTTTTTTTTTTGTTACATAGGTGAGTTGGTTACAACCACTAATATTTTTTTTGACTACATAGGGGAGTTGGTTACAACCACTATTTGTCATTGTTGTTGACCCAATGTAATCCAATATATATATATATATATATATATATATATATATATATATATATATATATATATATATATATATATTGGCTACATAGAGGAGTTGGTTACAACCACTATTTGTTTCGTTGTTGTTGACCCAGTGTAAGATGGAGACCACCGATCGCTCGAGGTTTGTACCATCATCGTGATTTAGCATGGACTATTACCTTTGCTAAAGTTGTCAATGTGCACCCAAAGTTTGAACCTAGATCTCTTCTTGAGAAGTACTTGGCTAGTCAAGCCTTTACCAATCCACCTAACCCTTGGGGAAAAGATATAAAGACATTTGATTAAAAAATATTTAAAATGACATAAAAAAATAAATGTTGAATTTTATAGCCCTACATAAAAACATTGAGATACATGCAATTGAAGAGGGAAGATGTATATATTTATAAAGCCAAGATGTTTATATTTAAAAGAGGATTAACTCACAACAACTTAAATATTAAATAGAGATTAAAGAAATAAAGAAAAGATAATACATTTATACTTAAGACACAAAACATTTTAGTTTGAAATGCAAAGAGCATAGTTTAACACTTTAGTCTTTGGAAAACTGAGCGTTCCATTTTTTTTAATCGCTTCCTTGTTAATCCTGAAATGTGTTTGGGTAGACTCTCTCCTGCATTCACTAGGCGCTTCCTCCATCCTCCACGGCCTCATGCTATGGATAATTTCCAACCTGGCAACAATAACGATTATTAAGTATAATATAAATAAATATGAGAGAGCACCTACATGGTGGCATGTGTAGTATGGAGAGGAGAAAGAAGTCTGCAAAGGGGAAAAGTCGATGGCGTAAGAGCCACTTATCTATACAGGTGAGGTGGAATATGTGACAACAATTAGGCACCACCCGCACCAGGTGGAAGGGATATGAACGCCTGTCTACAACATATATTCAAATAATCTAAAATTTACAAATATGAGATTGCCTTTATGTTGCTAAAGTAGAAACTCACTACGACACCAATATTAAAAATCCTAGACCCTCTAGGTAACTTCTCAATGTGCATTAGAAAAATATGATAATGATTTTTGAGACTCTTGTGGGTTAGGGAATCATTATAAGAGAAGTATGGTATTCTCTTGTTTTTAAATGAAATCTTGCATATTGGTTTTGAAATTAAAACTATTATAATTATTTCTAAGATTTTTGTAGGTTGAGGGATAATTATATAGAGAAGTATGGGATTTTTTTTGAATCATTGTATGTTGGTTTTGAAAGAGAAACTAATATAATGATTTTTGAAACCTATGTGAGTTAATAATGATATGAGATTATCTTTCATAGATGAATTATTGTATGTTGCTTTTGAAAGAGAAACTAATATAATGATTCCTAAGACTTTTGTGAGTTAAGGGATCATTATAAAGAGAAGTATGAGATTCTCTTTTATAGATGGATTATTGTATGTTGGTTTTGAAATAGAAACTAATATAATGTTGTCTAAGACTTTTGTGAGTTAAAGCATCCTTATAAAGATAAGTATGGGATTCTCTTCTTATAGCTTACCGTTTATATGAGTTTTATGCATGGTGTATTACATAATAGAAAAAATACATTATTAAGTTGTATTGCATTTAGAGTTGTCTTGATCCTTAAGTATTCTTCATAAGTTGTGGGTGAATTCCCTATCATGAAGGAGCTTGTAGATTTTTAGATGGCTTGAATATCATTGGTGAATTGCTTTGTAGTGCTTTGAACATATAGATGATGTGGAAAAACAAAGGCTATGTAAAATAATGTTTTGTTCAATGAGTTTTGTAAACTTGATTATTATACAAACTAAAAGTTTATGTTGCTTTAATGATATCTTGGGTTTTGTATATTAAAATGATTTTACCATTCTTTATTTAAATAGATAGTATTGAGATCTATCAATTGCATAAATACATATTTATGTGAAATGCTTGGTTATTTATGTTATAGGAATGCATCTTTGAAGCTTATGTTAAGAATTTGAGTTTAGCAAATATGGGCTTTATTTCAGAGAATTTTTTTATCTATTATAGCATTTTTTATTATGACTTGATTTAAAATGTTTTTGATGATGTGATGTATGTTGCTTTACTTTAGAATTATATTTTAAAGTGCAAAAATTATTTATGATAAGATTGTCTTAGGGTGGTTAGAATATCTTGTGGATCCGATTCAATAATTTTAAGTCCAATCTTGCGAGGATTTGCATGAATGCAATTCTCAAGTAACCATGAGCCTAGAAGGAGTCACAAGAATGTAATAGTTAGGGACTTATGAACCTATAAGGAGTTGTGTGAATACAATAGCTAGGTTTTCTTATGAATTATTGCACCTTGAATAATAAGGATTGGGTGTACATAACTTAAGTCATGGTACCATTCACAAAACAACAATGTTGATCCCACTGTTAGCCCATGGAGGTGTGGTAACTAAGCACCAAGGCTTTACACTTAATTAACTTGTCTAGATGGACTTATAGTCAAGTTATAGAATAAAAATTCCCCTTTAAGTGTTATGGGTCTTAAAGGATAATCCCTATGCCATGGTCACATGATCCTATGCTGATGAGAGTATGGGAAAGGTGGGGAGACCACTTTTGGAATCCTTATAAAAATATAGGTTTAGTAAGGTGGACCACAACAAATATGGGAGTTGGTCACTCATGCCCATTGAGTGTCATCTACAACTTGGAACTCAAATGTGGTGAAGCCTTGAATGTTGAGATAATTAAAATAAAGGTTTTTTCCTTGCAAACCTTTACTTGTAATTGTTCCTTCCAGAAACTTTTTTGGTTTGGTATTTTTGGGTTGTTACAGTTGGTAGCTGAGCTCTAGGTCATAGTGCTTAAGGCTTCTAGTGAGTGCAGTTAGGGTAAGGCTTGACTTGATGTGCTACTTTGGGTGAGGCACCTTGCGAGAAGGTAAGTTTGATCATGCTCATTATCTATTGAGTGATAATGATCCTATTAGAAATAACTTGTGGATAGAAAAGTGTGGCTATGACATTTATTAGGGGAGTAAAATTATTCCTATTAGATGTGGCACCTTGCAGGTAGGAAAGAGTGTCCATGATCATTGTCAAATAAATGATAATTATCCTATCAAAAATGGCAACTTGTGGGTAGAAAAGTATAACTATGACCTATATTAGGATAGTGATAATGGTCTAAATTGGTTTTTGAGGAAAAGAAACTAACTAATTATAACTACAATTGAGGGAAACTATAGCTTAATCAATTATTTTGAGTGGATAAATGAATGGATTAAATTGACCGTGATAAGAGTACATAGTAGGCAAGGTTCTTTTTCAACCTCACTTGTTTTTAGCTATGCAATTAAAGAAAGCCATTAAAATAGGTGGTATGTTATATGCAGTAAAGATCAATGATGCCACTTGCATTATCGGTGATGTTAACTGGGTTCAATCCCCATGGCAGATGTGTATAAGAAAATTTACTCAAAAAAAATCAATGAGAAGATTAGAGAAAAGAGATATGAAAAATTACTCAAGAAACATCCATTTCTTCATAAGTTTTAGGATGTATTTCTTGAAAATCTTCTAGGACTACCTCCATGATGATAATTTGATTTCTCTATAGAGCTAGTACTAGGGGTTGAACCCATTTTAGGGACACCTTACAAGATGACCCCAATTGAGTTGAAGGTGCAATTGCAAGACTTGTTAGAAAAGGGTCTTATCAAACCAAGTGTATCATATTGGATGCTCTAGTATTGTTTATGAAAAATAAGGATGGCTTCATAAGGCTATGCATATATTATAGAATTTTGAATAAGGTAACCATTAAGAATAAGTATCATTTACCATAGATAGATGACCTATTTTATTAGCTAAGGGATGCTACCATATTCTTAAAGTAGATCTAAGATCTGGGTATCGTTAGTTAAGGATTTTAGAAGAGGATACCGTTATGATAACCTTTAAGACTAGATATGGGTACTACAAATTTATAGTGCTACCATTTGGGCTAATAAATGCACAAACACATTTTATGAATCTGATGAACAACATGTTTGAAAACTATCTAGACCGATTTATCTTGGTATTATTGGATGATATTATGATCTATTATTTTACTAAAGAGGAACACAACGACCATATTTGGTTAGTGTTGGAAGTTCTAAGGAAGAACTCGCTATATGAAAAGCTATCCAAGTGTGAGTTATATACCTCATAGGTGTAGTGTTTGAGGTACATCATATCGGCAGAGAGAATCGTTGTGGATCCAAAACAAATTGAGGCTATATTAAGTTGACCTTCATCAAAAAATGTGATAGAATTCAAAATTTTCATGAGACTCAATGCTTATTATAGGTATTTTGTGAGATATTACTCTAAGGTTACCTATTCAATAACCAATCTTAAAAAAAAAGGAAAAAGAGTTCAAATGGATGGATAAGTGTGAGGTTGTATTTGAGGCTCTAAAAAATAAATTGACTACAACATCGATTCTTAAGATATCACATCCTCTTGGGAATTTTACCATATGTATAGATGTTTCCCTAGGAGGTTTGGACGAGGTATTGTCTTAGGAAAAGGCTAGTATAGCACATGAACCTATAAATATCAAGAATCATGAGGTTAATTATGCTACCTAATTATATGCAATATTTTACGATTAATTAAATGATTCAACAACCATTGTTTAGAAACATTTAAATTAATAAATATTTTTATGCTAGATGCTCCACATCACTATTTAATTAGACCATTTCCAACTTAATATTTTTTTTAAATATTTTCTTCATTTCCTTTTCTATCATATATATTCATCATCTTTTTCAAAATGCTATGATTTTACAATCAACTTCTTCACATAATTTTTACTAAGAAATAATTTTATTAAGTACATAAAACCATAGATTTTAATTCATTATTTTAATAAGCAATGAAGTAAGACTTTACATTGTCTTTATTCTCTCTCAAATCCAATAAAATATACACTATGAAATTAATACATTATATGGTATTATCTATCTATCTCTCTATATAAAAATATTATTTACATAATATATACTTTTAAAAGAACAATAAGATGTTCAATTTATTAAATGCACCAATAACCATCATGTTTAAATAGTGATGGTATGATACCCCTGCCTCCTTGGGTCTTACCCAAAAGTGGCATCTCTTTTGGGATGTTTTCCACAAATAAAAAAAATAGTGATGGTATATTTTGATGAAAAGCATTACTCCTTAACATTAAAATAACATTATAAAATAAAGACAAAAACTATATAAAACACAATAAATATATTCTTTAATTAAAGTTCTTTTCGTAGTATTTATTAAAAAAATTGTAAAATATTAAAAAAATTAATTTGAAAAACATCATAATAATATAAATAAATAAATATATATATATATATATATATATAATTAAAAAGTACTTTTAACTTCAAATAAAATTTAATATAAATAGGAATATTAAATTGAAACTTTATTTTTTATAAGAAAATGAAGTGTCTCACTCATTTTCCTTGAAATGAAATTCTTTAATATATAAATGATGTCAAATGACTCACATGTTTAAAAATTATAATATAATTTAATTTCAATAAATTGCATTTAAAAAATAAAAATTATAATATAATTTAATTTCAATGAATTGCATATAAAAATAAAAATAAATAAATAAATTACTTTTGTAATGAAATCCGTGTATTTTGTTAATCCATTTGTTATCATAGCAAAATGAATTAAAGCATATGATTTCTTGGGACAAATATTTCTTAAGGTTCTAAATCCTTAATTTTATTGTTGGGTGTCATGAGGTAATTTAATACTACCTTTATAAAGTTACACGCTACTTTTACATTTATAACTTGATATAGATGTCACACAGCCTCAGGTTTCCTCTAGGTCATCTACGAGTTTGCTCCCACCAGCTACGTATTGAGACAAATCATCACCTCCCCAGAGATCAACCTATTTTCATATTGTGCAGTCTTTATGCGGAATCCAAGGAGCATTCATTTTCACCTGTCCTCTCTACTATAAGATACAAGGTAGATATTATTTCTTATTCGGATACACCCATACACTAAAATCTTGAAATTTTTTGAAGATCATAGATGCATTGCCCTTTTCATCTGAGAATTATTCAATCTCATGAAAGAACTACTTAGTAGTAGTTTGTAAAATATAATAGGATCCTGACTTATCACTTCATTCTTCCAGCCACCAAAGGCCACCAGAGGGTGATCACAGAGATACAACAAGATCAACTCGTCGTTGACTCCAACAAAGAACATCTATGACGACATCCAACTCTTATATCACTCACTTCTCTTCAACATTGAATGTTGGGAGTAATCCTTGATCCACGGATCTTGTATATCATATTTCATTATGTTTACTATTTTTCTTATTTTATTTTCTCTAGAGCTGTGTTAGGCACACCCGTTACTTTGTATATGTCTTACTTTATAGTCATATTGACCTCTTTTTTACCCGGTGTTGTAAGGTGAGTTGGAGAGGAGAGGGCAATCCTCCAAGGGAGGTCCCAGGTTCAAATCTCCACCCTACCAAAAAGCTAAATTGGGTATCCAAAATCCAATTGATAATGTTGGTGTGGGCAGGGTCGGGTGTGACTCTTGGGTGACTTTGATGGTGTAGAACCCCCTGTTCGTGGTCTCTCAGACCAAGGCAGCCCCACAAGGGATTTTTTGCTTATATATATATATATAGACCTCTTTTGGTCACCTATGGACAATAATACAAATTCAAATTCAAATTTCAATTTATTAAATTGCTCTCTTAATATTACCTTTACAAAATACTAAACATTGTGAATTAGTGCATTTGAATGTAAATTTTATGGACAATGATGATGCCAAATTATTTTTTAATAAATATTTAAATATTACAAATTAATTTTTAATTGCTTAAAAACATCATAATCATAAAATCAACAAATGCTTCAGTTTGTGCAGTTTTTATTTGTAAATTTATGTTTACTCAATAGTTTTTTTATTATTCTGTTATTTTTTTATTGCTTTAGATTCAGAACACAATGTGGTTTGACCATGGGACAATCTCTTGTATTTGTTTAATAAAAATTTGTGGCTTATTTGTTACGAGGTTGTTTCATTAGATTTTTGGGTTTGATTTGTGAAATCCAGCTTAGTCTTTCTTGATGTCTTATTGCTATATCTAAGATTTTGGGGTGCCTTTCAAAACCCTACTTGTAATAGGTTTGACGGACCCTTTTAAATCCCCTTCTACTATCAATCAAAAAAATAAAATAAAATCATCTAATGAAGTTAAAATTAAACATGCATCTTCACAGATTTTAGTTATTCCTTCTTTTAAATATTCGTATTTTTATAGAAATTTTTTATAATTTATTATTACTTTTGTTTATTTTAAATACTTTTTTTATACTATCATTTTTATTTTTAATAATTTATTAATATAAAATACTAATTTTATATTTGTTTGTATATATTTTTATGATTACAATAATTATAATATACATTTAAGTTTTAGAAAATGATGTTAAATAATGATATCATCCATAATTTATTAAAAAAAATATGAAAAAACAAATTTTAAATATAAAATTGAAAATAATTTTAAAAATTTTATGTTTAAAATTTAAAATGAAAGAATATTTGAATAAAAAAGAAAACATTGATGAAAAAAACTAGATTAACAAATAAAATATCAATTTGAATGAATGCCTAAATAATAATAAACATATAAAGGTCCTCGAGGGATAGGTGGATTGGTAAGTGCTTGTGTGGCCAGGCACTTACCAAGAAAACACCTAGGTTCAAATCTTGGGGGCAGCTTGTTTGCAAAGGTAGTAGTTTGATCTGAATCCTTTGAATGTGTACCAAACCAATGATGATGGTACGAATCCTAAGCGACTAGTGGTACTCTTCATGCAATGTCAACAATAATGAGTTGGAATAGGTTTGATGGGAGTAACCCCTATATTTTGAACCTTGTACTTGTTAGTTACTAAAAATAGAGTGGTTGTGACCAACTATCCTATGTAACAAAAATAAAATATATCTAAGTTTTTGTGAGCTAGTTCTTGTATAACCATAAAACATCTTTGCTCTCCTATTGGCATGTACCCTTATATAAACCTTTTAGTTATTTTTTTATGTAGGTTATAAAATTCAACAAGATAATATTTTTTATTTTCTTCGAGCCTCTTTTTTCACATGCTACTCTAAATATTTCCTTATCAAATTCTACTCTAAATATGTCCTTATAAAATACCTTTATATGTTTATTATTATTATTTTTTGGTTACATAGGATACTTGGTCACAACCACACTATTTTTATTAATTGATAAGTGTAGGGTTCAAAGCACAAGGGATGCTCCCACCAAACCTATTTTGCCTTGTTATTGTTGACTGAGTCTGAAGGGGACCACCTGTCGCTCATGATTCATACCGTAATATTCGGTCTGGCATGCACTCAAAGGATTCAGATTAGACTATACTACCTTTACAAATAGGATACCCTTGAGGTTTGAGCCAAGATGTCTTCTTTAAGTGTCTGGCCAGACAAGGAGAGGATACACCATTTGTACTTGAGATAGAATTGAGATACAAAAACATTTTAGTTTGGAATGCAAAGCATAGAATAACACTCAAGGTATCCATGTGGTACAATGTTGTGTTTAATTATTTAGTCTCTTTTTTGGAAAATGCAAGTTCAAACCCTGGTAGAGGAGTGTGGTGCACATGACTATGACTATGTAAGTGAGCTTGTTAAAAAAAATCATCATCAAAATTAATAGTAGAACATAATGTTAGGGTATAAAATGCTTTCAAGGTGTGTAGTAAAACCATTGCAAGTTTAATAAAAAATATATATCATACCAAAATTAATATTAATAGTTAAATATTAATGTTATTTGAACAAAAAAAGATTGAGCCAATTTTTTGGAGTTGATAACCATTATTCTTTGTAAATTTTATCTCTTATAAATTATTTTTTATTTGTCTTACACCTGTTGTAATGTTGATTTATGGGGAGGATGGTCCCCATTATGTCCCTAAATTTATGTTAAACTTAAAATATAAATTTATCTCCACCAACTTCTTCAAGACTTTACAAGGTCCAATATTTTTCAAATTAAGATTGTTATAAGTGTTTTCAATAATATTTCCTTTCTAAAATATACCAAAACCAAATATTCAACCTAGAATTCTTGTGTTTGATGCTTGATTTTAGCATGTTACTTGTATCTCATGATATTATTTTCCAAATCACTTTCACTTCTTGACATGAATTTTTCATGTAATCAATGAAGTCCTATACTATAACACTAACTCTTTGCAATTCAACTATACTCTACAACTCATCTACTCCTCTTGGATGAATTATGTACACAATATAGAATGAAATTTTAGTGGTGCTTCTATTTATCAACTTTTTATAAGCAAACTCTACCTATGCTAGTATGGTATCCCATAATTTTGGTTTCTTTCCAACTAAGCATCTCAATAAATTTCCAAGAATTCTACTTACCCATTTGCTTTTTCCATCTATTTGTGAGTGATAAGCTAAACTAAAACTTAATTTTGTACCCAAATTCTTCCATAAGGTCTACAAAATTGATCTACAAACTTTGCATATCTATCTGACACAATCTTTTTTGAAAAACCTATTGGAATTATGTTGAATATTTTCCATTTTATTTAGGAGGGGTTAACTTTGAAATAACTTTACACTCTGTAAAAAATTTCTCATTAGGGTTTAATATATTTTTAAACCCATATGGGTGTTTTTGGGTTAATTTAATGTAAGCCCATGGTTTTGTCCCTATTGTATTGTAAAACCCCTTCTTGTGATGTTGGTATATAAAGAAACAATTGCATGAGGGTTTGGTAATGAATTTGGAAGAAATCTAATCACAAGCAAAAAGAGAGTGAAAGGATGTTATTATATTTAAGGTGGTCAAGTTATACAATAAGGAAATATTTTTGCTAGGGATTTTTTGAAAGGGTTTCCTAGGATAAATTCTTGTGTAATGTGTTCTTTATTTTTCCTTTGATTCTACAATTACTATTTTTTTGGAATTTTTTTATCAAGGTATTAATTCTCTTCATTTGGTATCAGAGCTAGGTTTTAGCTTTATTTAAGGAATAAGGGTTTCAACCTTGGAATAAATTGATTCTTGAGTGGGAGCAGTGTGTGAAATAATTTGGGCAAAGGAAAATTATAGGAAGCACAAGGGTAGATACTGAAAAATTCAATGGAAAATATTTTAAGTGGGAAACTCAAGATGGAGGATCCATTGGTGGATAAATATCGGTGGGTCACAATATTAGGAGTAATACCAATAGAAATGATAGATGAAGAATGGATAAATATCTATAGCAAGGCAAGTAGCTCTATTATATTATGCTTATTTGATTCAGTAGTTTTGAATGTATCGATAGAGTCCAAAATAAAGTTGTTATGGAAAATTTTTGGAGCACTGTATTAGATAAAGTCACTGGTAAATAAACTCTTTCTCTGAAAGAAGTTGTATTCTATTCAGATGAATTATGGTGGCTCTATGATTGAACATCTAAATACTTTTAACATTGTGGTAAGTCAATTAAACTCTATAGATGTAAAAAATGGATGAAGAGGAAAAATATATTACTTTACTTTGTTCATTACCTGACTTCTAGGATAACCTAGTTATGGCTATCTCCTATACTACTTCTATATTGAAAGTAGAGGATATAGTTGGAACATTGCTATCTAAGGAAATGAGATGGAAATATTCCAAGGATTATCATCAGAAGGATGCCTTTATTGTGAGAGGTCATTCTCAAGAAAGAAGCAAAAATAAATCAAGAGAAAGGAGATCAAAATCTAAGGGAATTTTTTTATTCTTGACAAAAGGAAATGCTAGAAGTGTGGTAAGATAGGGCATTATAAAAGAGATTGCATATCTAAAATGGTTTATGAAGGAATATCTACAAAAATGAAGACCACAAATAAATATTCAGGGGACCTGTTCGTAGTTGCAACATGCTCAATTCAACACCATAACTCATGGTTGATTAATTTAGGTGCTTCTTTTCATATGAATCCTTATAGGGAGGGGTTTTGTTAATATGAAAAAATAAATGAAGGTGAAGTCTTCTTGGGAGACAATTCGATACAGAAAATTAAAATTCAAGGAAGATTCAAATTGAGGTTAAAATATGGAAGATTTAATACCCTTGTGTGATGCATATTCTAGGTTTGACAAGAAATCTTATATTAGCTAGTAATATGAATGATGCGGGTGTGATTGTGGAATTCAATAAGGATAGCTGCAATATGGTTTGTGGATGCTTAGTTCTTAAGGAGAGTTAGTAAAATATTCTTTCTATGTTTTTTCTCCATTTGAATTTATTTTCACCTCCCTTCATCATTTCCACAATTGGATCACAAATTCCACTAAAAGTTTTGATGAACTTTTTATTAAAATTTTCCAAACTCTGAAATTTTATGGCTTAAAACTTACTCCTTAGAGGTGGCCAATCCACAATAGCCTTTACCTTTGTTGGATCCATCCATAAAAAATCCTTGGATATAAAAAAATCTAGGTATACCAATTATTTCTTCATAAAACTATATTTCTTTAAACTGATCAACAATTGCTCTTCCTTTAAATTTTGCAAAACTAATCTTAGGTGCATTAGGTATTCTTCCCTCATTTGATAAATACCAAAATATCATCCAAGTAAACCAACACAAACATGCCAAAAAAATTATTCAAGACTTCATTCATCAATCTCATATAAGTGCTAGGGAAATTTGTCAACCCAAATATCATTACCATCCATCCATACAAGCCTTCTTTGGTCTTAATCATAGTCTTCCACTCATTTCCTTATTTGATTCAAATTTAATGATAGCCACTTTTGAAATAAACCTTGATGAAGTAATTTACTCCACTCAAAAAATCCATCAAGTCATCCATATGAGGTAATGGAAACATGTATTTTATTGTAATCTTATTGATTGCTTGGGATTTTATGTTGGACATTTTGAGTCCCTAAGCTAAAATGTTGTCATTGATGTCAAAAGAGCATTTAATGTCAAAAGGATCTATGAAGGGTTTTTGTGAAAACCAAGGCAGGAAAAATAAAAGGTTTTATTTAAAACCATGGACAACAGATTTGATCTGGGTTTTTCTTAAAACCCAAGTTGGGCTTTCGTTTCATCGAAAAAGGTGCCCCGGTGATGGAGTTATTTGAGTTTTAATATTTGGTTTAAATTTTAATTATTTAAAATTTAAATTCAAATTTAAATTTAAATGCAAAGTTTCCCATCGACGTCATCAAGCAAACATAAATTCATATTTCCATCGACATCTTCGAAGTGTTTTAAACACTATATAAAGGGGTGGTAAATGAATCAAATTTTCATCCTTGCTCTTGTGATAAATGTTTGGCATTCGAATAAGTCTATGAGCTCGTGCAAATTTTGAGAAGAGAAGCAGGAAAGAAAATGACAGCGCTTGGAAAGTCAAATCGTGGTGGGAAGCATGGCGCATTGGCAAATCATTTTGGTTTAAGGCACAAGGCAGCGCAAACACCAGGGATCGAATCCCTTGGACGGCGTTTCGAAAGGCGTGTGGAAAGCGCTTTGGCGCTTTGTCTTTTGCGGAAGGTGGAGGAAGGTTTAAGGCACTTTGGGCCTTTGCCTTTCCAATGAGCGCCTAGCTCGTGTGGAATCTTAGCCGTGGCTAAGACGCTCGTGGTGTGGCAAGTCGGGGGTTCGAATCCCCTTGAGGAGGTAATTACGTTTTGCATTTAAATAATTTTTATTAGCCCTAAAGTTTGGAGTTATAAGGTAGTTAATGGAAATTAAAGTTTGTTATTAGGGTTGTGATTATTATTGCAAAGCATAATTGGTTTATGATTTATTTGATGGTTATGGAGAATTAATTTTAGGAGAAATAAGGAGTTGTTTTTTTAAAAGTAATTTTGAGAGGTTTATTATTTTTGATAAGGGTTTTAATAAAAGGGACTTTGGTGGATGTGTTTATTAACTTGGAGTAAAAAGGGTGTAATTTGAGTAATGCTTTATTTTGTGATTATTTGAAGTCCATTAACCCTTGTTTAGATTGGAAAGGAAAGTTGTGTTTAAGTGTGGCAGATTTTGTGGACAACTTATTGGCATCAAAAAGGTATGGGCACATTCTCCTATTGATTGTTTATGGTGGTTGATTTCTGAAATATCATTGGAGAGAAAAGGATTGATTGTGGTTTCCTTTGAGAAAATGATTGGTTGAATGCTTCAAGGTTTTTTGGTTTGTGAGTTGTATTTAAACCTTGTTTTATTAGCATTGTTGTTGAAGCCCATTGATGATGAAATGAACTTGAACTTGAGTTAGAAAAGAACATGAGTATCATTGCTATGTGAGACTTGTGCTTGAGCATTGTTGGAAACATTTTGAGTTGGTTAATACATGCTTGGACTAGGGTTTGTGAAAAAGGATTGTTCCTTGAGGTGATTGGTTGAGTTGAGTTGGTTAATACATGCTTGGACTAGGGTTTGTGAGAAAGGATTGTTCCTTGAGGTGATTGGTTGAGTTGAGTTGATTAAGCCTAGTCAAGTGGATGCATGTGGTTGTTCAAGTTCCTAGAAACAAACTATTCAATATTCTGATTTGAGTTGAGATTGATTTGAGTTGAGATTGAGGTTGATTTGAGTTGAGATTGGGATTTGAGTATAGAACATATAGAGTCTCTAACAATTCTCTTTATGCTTCTATGAGATTGATTTGAGATATTGATTGTACATTGAGCTTAGAACATATTGAGTCTCTAACAATTCTCTTTATGATTCTATGTGATTGAGACAAGTCTTTGAGAAGACTTGTGGACTATTTTGAGTTAAGCTTTTGTGAAAGCTTGCTATGCAGATTTGAGCAAGTCCTAGAGAGGATTTGTTGAGCAGATTTGGACAAGTTCTATGTGAACTTGTTGAGCAGATTTGGACAAGTTCTATGTGAACTTGTTGAGCAGATTTGGACAGGTTTTGTGTGAACCTGTTGAGCAGATTTGGACAGGTTTTGTGTGAACCTGTTGAGCATATTTGAGCAGGTTCTAAGTGAACCTATTGAGCAAAATTGTACTAGACCGAATGTACTATGTTTAGTGCAAGAGATTGAGCAGAACTGTGCTAGACCGACTAAACTATGTTTGGTATAGTATTGAGATAGAGCTTTGGAGGTGATAGAGTATAGAGGATAGAGTCTCAATGGATAGAGATCCAGCAGCCAGGACAATTGAAGATAGATCTGAGTGAGGAGTCTTCAAGTGGAGAGAGATCCACAAGTCAGTGTAATAGAGAGACAAGAGTCTTCTAGAAGATCACTAGCCAGAGTAGAAGGGGAAAGAGTTCTCCTATGGAAGAGATCCATGAACTTGAGATTTAGGGGATCAACATCTCCTTTGGACCGAGGTCCATAAACATTGTAATTTGGGAAATATTCCCAAGATATTATTTGAGAAATATTTAGAAGAAATATTTTCTCTGTGGAGGTAGCCCACATTGGGTGAACCATGTTAAAATGGTGTCTCTCATGTGTGTGATGTTTTGTGTGATGTTTATGGTTTCATTAATGCTTATGCTTCTATTTGGGAAAAATTTTTATGTTATACTGTTCACCCCCCTCTCAGTATAAGCACATGTTCTTCAATTGGTATCAGAGTGGGTCTCTCCATGAAGAGTCTAACAGCTTGGAAGAGGATCCTTTGGAAGCACACATAACTTCAGAGAGTGAAGTAGAGACTATGTTTGATATGAAAGAAGAGTTCTTCTCTGCTCTCAAAAAATTGGAAAGACTTAGAGAAGAAAATTCAAACCTGAAAGAACAAATTCAGGAAGATGAAGAAGCAAGAGTGGAGTTCCTTCAGAATCTCACAGAACTTAAGATCAAGGTGGAAGAAGGAAGGAAAATTGAGCAAGATGTGATAGATCTTCTGAAAGCCAAAGAAACAAAATGTGAAGGATTGGAAGCTGAAATTGTTCTCCTAAAAAGTAAAGTTGAAGAGACTAAGATTCTACAAGAAAAGAAAGAAGAATCAAGCTTCAAAAGGGTAGAAATGTCAAACAAAGAAAAGCAAGCAAAGGACATCAGAAAAGAACCCTGGATAAAGGTTAATCACAAAAGGAATATCACCTCATCACAATATCCAAGGTCTCCTAACAGGTTACATAACTTCTTCCATGGTCATTGTTTTTCTTGCAATAAATATGGACATAGAGCTACTCACTGTATTCATCATGTTGCTTACAATATAAATTTCAATTCCTTTGCACCTCTCATGGATGATGATGTTATATGTTACAAATGCAATAATTTTGGACACAAGGCTAGATGGTGTAAAATGACGATTCCAGAATCTAGAAAAGTTATTCCAACAACTAGGAAGAATGTTAGGGCCAACTCTATGTTAGTTCAAACAGCCCTACATGCTCAAGATAAAAATGAACAATGGTATTTGGACAGTGGTTGTTCTAGTCACATGATAGGAGATAAAGACAAGTTCATCATTCTAAAGGAAACAAATAGAGGATCAGTAAGTTTTGGTGACAATGGATCAACAAAAATTGTTGGGAAAGGTACTCTAAGTCTAGACAATGGAAAAACAAAAATAGAGAATGTTTTATATGTCAAAGGGTTAAAACACAATATTCTGAGTATAAGTCAACTTTGTGATCAAGGATATGTGGTCACCTTTCATCCAGATAGATGTGAGATAAGGAAAACAGAAATAGGAAGAATTATTGCAAATGCAAAAAGGACCGCAAACAACTTATACATGCTAGATGAAATCAAAGGGGAAAAGTGCTTTATGTCACAAGATGATGAGAGCTGGTTGTGGCATAGAAGGTTGGGTCATCTAAATTTTGACAACATTGTTAGCATAAGCAATAAACAAGCAGTCAGAGATTTACCCAAAATAATAAGACCACAAAATACAATTTGTGGACCGTGTCAACATGGAAAGCAAACTAGGACAACTTATAAACCAAAAGGTTATATGACTTTTGAGCCTTTGAGTCTCATACACACTGACTTATGCGGTCCTACCAAAACACAAAGTCTTCAGGGTGAGAGCTATTTTATGTTGTTTATAGATGACTATTCCAGAATGGTATGGGTAACCTTTTTGAAAGAGAAGTCAGAGGCTTTCAAAAAATTTAAGGCTTTCAAAAAGTTGGTTGAAAATGAAACAGGCAAAATTATTAAGTGTCTTCGATCAGATAGAGGAGGAGAATTCACATCAAATGAATTCATAGAATTCTATGAACAACATGGAATTAAGAGAGAATACTCAGCAACAAGAACTCCTCAACAAAATGGAGTAGTTGAAAGAAAGAACAGGACTATTGAAAACATGGCTAGAGCTATGTTAAATGAATCTAAGTTATCAGATGGGTTTTGGAAAGAAGCAGTATCTATAGTTGTATATATAATTACTAGGGCTCAATTAAGGGTAAATCACCACAAAACTCCTTATGAGTTGTGGAAAGGCAGACCTGCTACCGTAAAACATTTCAAGATTTTTGGAAGCAAATGCTACATAAGACGGGAAGATCAGAATTTGGGAAAATTTGATCCTAGATGTGATGAGGGAGTTTTTCTTGGTTACTCTACAAAAATCAAGGCTTACAGGTGTTACAACAAAAGAACTCGCACTATGGTGGAAAGTATGAATGTAACTATTGATGAAAAAATAGATTCCAGAGAATCATTTCAGCAATCTATATACCAAGAAGATGGATGTTGTCCAGAAGAATTTTGTGAGGAATCAGATAATGATGAAGAAGAAATGCAAAGGCTTCTTCCTAAGACTCCTTCCAGGTATGTACAGAAACATCACCCAAAATATCAGATTATCGGGGATCCAGATGAAAGATAGACAAGAAGAAGAATAATAAAACCATCTCAACAAGCAAATATTTCTTTGCTATCTAAAATTGAGCCAAAAAACTTTGCTCAAGCTAGTGAAGATGAATTTTGGGTTAAAGCAATGAATGAGGAATTGGATCAGATAGAAAAAAGCAAGACTTGGGAACTTGTTCCATGACCAAAGGACAAAAATGTGATTGGTACAAAATGGGTTTTCAGAAATAAGTTGAATGAAGATGGGCAAGTGGTCAGAAACAAAGCAAGGTTAGTATGCAAAGGATATGCTCAGGTAGAAGGAATTGATTTTGATGAAACTTTTGCTCCTGTAGCATGACTTGAGGCCATAAGGATGTTTTTAGCCTTCGCAAGTTTTAAGAACTTCAAGGTATATCAGATGGATGTCAAGTCAGCTTTTCTAAATGGGGTTCTAGAAGAAGAGGTCTACATAGAACAACCAGAGGGATTCATACTAACAGATACATCAGATCAGGTATGCAGATTAAAAAAGGCATTGTATGGTTTAAAGCAGGCTCCTAGAGCATGGTACTCAAGATTGGATAAGTATCTATAGGAACAAGGGTTCAGGAAAGGAATAGCAGACAGTAATTTGTATATCAGAAATGAAGGAAATGATCTTCTAATAGTAGTTGTTTATGTTGATGACATAATATTTGGAGGAAACAATGACAAAATGTGCAAAGAATTTGCTAAGAACATGCAAAGTGAGTTTGAGATGTCCATGCTTGGTGAATTATCCTTCTTTCTCGGTCTTCAAATTTCACAATCAAGAGAGGGAGTGTTTCTTTCTCAAGCCAAGTATATCAAGGAGATGTTAAAAAAATTCAGGTTAGAAGATTGCAAACCGGTAAGTACTCCTATGATCACAGGGTGCAAGTTGAGTAAGGATGATGAATCTCCAGAGGCAGATCAAAGACTATACAGATCCATGATTGGTAGTTTACTATATGTTACAACTACAAGACCAGATATAGTGCAGTCAGTGGGATTAGTGGCAAGATTTCAAGCAGCACCCAAGGAAACACATGTGGCAGCAGTAAAAAGAATTTTTAGGTATCTAAAAGGAACTATGGATTTTGGGCTTTGGTATCCCAAAAGTGATAGGTTCTCACTCACAACATATACAGATGCATATTGGGCTGGCAGTATTGATGATAGAAAAAGCACAAGTGGAGGAGCTTTCTTTCTTGGAGAAAGTCTAGTCTCCTGGTTAAGTAAGAAACAGGTTTCAGTATCACTATCTACAGCAGAGGCAGAATACATTGCAGTAGTAGCCAGTTGTACACAAGTGTTATGGATGAAGAGAACTTTAGAAGACTTCAGAATAAAGCATGATCAGCCCATTCCTATACTTTGTGACAATACCAGTGCCATATGTATCTCAAAGAATTCGGTAATGCACTCCAGGATGAAGCATATTCCAATTAAGTATCATTTTTTGAGAGAACAAGTGTCAGATAAATAGGTTAGATTGGAGTATGTCACTACCAAGGAACATATAGCAGATATTTTCACTAAACCACTCTCAAAGGAGACATTTGAGTATCTTCGAGGAAAATTGGGAGTAAGACTCCCACCCCAAAATTAACCACCTCATGTGGAGGTGGGGGAGGGGCTAAGCTAAGAGGCTTAATTCTTAGCCCCGAGCCCCAAAGGTGACCCTTTGCCATTGATGTCAAAGGGGGAGAGATTTGTGTATTATGGGGAGAGTTTTTGGATATGAGGAGAGATTTGATATCTGAGAGAGCATTGAGCCAGGGGGAGCAAAGTCCTAGGGGGAGCAGAAAAGAAGGTCAGAATTTAGTAAAAGGATTTGGGTTGCCATCAATGACAAAGGGGGAGATTGTTGGACATTTTGAGTCCCTAAGCTAAAATGTTGTCATTGATGTCAAAAGAGCATTTAATGTCAAAAGGATCTATGAAGGGTTTTTGTGAAAACCAAGGCAGGAAAAATAAAAGGTTTTATTTAAAACCATGGACAACATATTTGATCTGGGTTTTTCTTAAAACCCAAGTTGGGCTTTCGTTTCATCGAAAAAGGTGCCCCGATGATGGAGTTATTTGAGTTTTAATATTTGGTTTAAATTTTAATTATTTAAAATTTAAATTCAAATTTAAATTTAAATGCAAAGTTTCCCGCCGACGTCATCAAGCAAACATAAATTCATATTTCCGTCGACGTCTTCGAAGTGTTTTAAACACTATATAAAGGGGTGGTAAATGAATCAAAGTTTCATCCTTGCTCTTGTGATAAATGTTTGGCATTCGAATAAGTCTATGAGCTCATGCGAATTTTGAGAAGAGAAGCAGGAAAGAAAATGACAGCGCTTGGAAAGTCAAATCATGGTGGGAAGCGTGGCGCATTGGCAAATCATTTTGGTTTAAGGCACAAGGCAGTGCAAACACCAGGGATCGAATCCCTTGGACGGCGTTTCGGAAGGCGTGTGGAAAGCGCTTTGGTGCTTTGTCTTTTGCGGAAGGTGGAGGAAGGTTTAAGGCACTTTGGGCCTTTGCCTTTCCAACGAGCGCCTAGCTCATGTGGAATCTTAGCCACGGCTAAGACGCTCGCGGTGTGGCAAGTCGGGGGTTCGAATCCCCTTGAGGAGGTAATTACATTTTGCATTTAAATAATTTTTATTAGCCCTAAAGTTTGGAGTTATAAGGTAGTTAATGGAAATTAAAGTTTGTTATTAGGGTTGTGATTATTATTGCAAAGCATAATTGGTTTATGATTTATTTGATGGTTATGGAGAATTAATTTTAGGAGAAATAAGGAGTTGTTTTTTAAAAGCAATTTTGAGAGGTTTATTATTTTTGATAAGGGTTTTAATAAAAGGGACTTTGGTGGATGTGTTTATTAACTTGGAGTAAAAAGGGTGTAATTTGAGTAATGCTTTATTTTGTGATTATTTGAAGTCCATTAACCCTTGTTTAGATTGGAAAGGAAAGTTGTGTTTAAGTGTGGCAGATTTTATGGACAACTTATTGGCATCAAAAAGGTATGGGCACATTCTCCTATTGATTGTTTATGGTGGTTGATTTCTGAAATATCATTGGAGAGAAAAGGATTGATTGTGGTTTCCTTTGAGAAAATGATTGGTTGAATGCTTCAAGGTTTTCTGGTTTGTGAGTTGTATTTAAACCTTGTTTTATTAGCATTGTTGTTGAAGCCCATTGATGATGAAATGAACTTGAACTTGAGTTAGAAAAGAACATGAGTATCATTGCTATGTGAGACTTGTGCTTGAGCATTGTTGGAAACATTTTGAGTTGGTTAATACATGCTTGGACTAGGGTTTGTGAAAAAGGATTGTTCCTTGAGGTGATTGGTTGAGTTGAGTTGGTTAATACATGCTTGGACTAGGGTTTGTGAGAAAGGATTGTTCCTTGAGGTGATTGATTGAGTTGAGTTGATTAAGCCTAGTCAAGTGGATGCATGTGGTTGTTCAAGTTCCTAGAAACAAACTATTCAATATTCTAATTTGAGTTGAGATTGAGGTTGATTTGAGTTGAGATTGGGATTTGAGTATAGAACATATAGAGTCTCTAACAATTCTCTTTATGCTTCTATGAGATTGATTTGAGATATTGATTGTACATTGAGCTTAGAACATATTGAGTCTCTAACAATTCTCTTTATGATTCTATGTGATTGAGACAAGTCTTTGAGAAGACTTGTGGACTGTTTTGAGTTAAGCTTTTGTGAAAGCTTGCTATGCAGATTTGAGCAAGTCCTAGAGAGGATTTGTTGAGCAGATTTGGACAAGTTCTGTGTGAACTTGTTGAGAATTTGGACAAGTTTTGTGAACTTGTTGAGAGATTTGGACAGTTTTTTGAACTGTTGAGCAGATTTGGACAGGTTTTGTGTGAACCTGTTGAGAATATTTGAGTAGGTTCTAAGTGAACCTATTGAGCAGAATTGTACTAGATCGATTGTACTATGTTTAGTGCAAGAGATTGAGCAGAACTATGCTAGACCGACTGAACTATGTTTGGTATAGTATTGAGACAGAGCTTTGGAGGTGACAGAGTATAGAGGATAGAGTCTCAGTGGATAGAGATCCAACAGCTAGGACAATTGAAGACAGATATGAGTGAGGAGTCTTCAAGTGGAGAGAGATCCACAAGTCAGTGCAGTAGAGAGACAGAGTCTTCTAGAAGATCACTAGCCAGAGTAGAAGGGGAAAGAGTTCTCCTATGGAAGAGATCCATGAACTTGAGATTTAGGGGATCAACATCTCCTTTGGACCGAGGTCCATAAACATTGTAATTTGGGAAATATTCCCAAGAGATTATTTGAGAAATATTTAGAAGAAATATTTTCTCTGTGGAGGTAGCCCACATTGGGTGAACCATGTTAAAATGGTGTCTCTCATGTGTGTGATGTTTTGTGTGATGTTTATGGTTTCATTAATGCTTATGCTTCTATTTGGGAAAAAGTTTTATGTTATACTTGTTCACCCCCCTCTCAGTATAAGCACATGTTCTTCATTTTATGCATATATGTCATTCTCCTTCTTTCTTGGATGCTAGGACAACTAGTACTACAGATGGGATTAAGCTCTCCCTTATCAAATCTTTTCTAATAGTTCTTGGAATTGTCTCTTCTTCTCTTCATTCTCAGTAGGCATCATCCTATGGTTTACCTTGTTGAAAAAAAAAAATCTAAATATGAATTCTATATTATGAATAATTCTTATCATAGGTGGTAACTCATTGGGTAATTCTTCTGAAAGAATCTCACCATATTCTTCCAACAAATATTTCACTTAAAGTGGAATGTTAGTCATCTTAATTGCTATCCCATATTCTATGGGTTTAGTAATGAAATCAAAACATGTTTCTTCCTTATTCATTTCCTTCAAGAATTATTTTCCGGATATCAAGCAAACTTTAGAAATATTACCCACTTCTTCTCTTTTGTCCTTGAATGGAATTAACACATAATTGTTGTCATCCTTGATAATTGAATAAGTATTTAATATATCATCATGTACTAATTTGTTTGTTATATTTCCATGGTCTCCCCAACAAAATATGATATGCATCCATAGGCATGATGTCACGTAGAATTGCATTCTTATAAGAGCCAATATAGAAATTTACCTTACATTGTTCGGCCAAAATTGAGTGTCGATTTTCTAACAACGACCCTTTATATGCATTTGAATGCTCAATTATTTTCAATCCTAATTTCTCTACCATATCTATCAACACTAAATTTTTTGTGCTTTCACTATCCATAATCACCTTGCAATATTTACCTCATAATTTGCAAGTTGTTCTAAGCAAGCTACTTTTTTCAGGTTTATACACCTCCTTTTCTAGTTTCAACAATACCCTTCTCATCATAAGATATTCTCATTTTTTTGGTTCCTCTATTTGCTTTAGTGGGGATATGTTTTATTTTTCCAATTGTGTAAAATGGCTATGGGATTCCTTCCCATGTCCACTGATTTTTTGTTCTTTAGGATATTCATATACCTTATGGCTAGCTTCCCCAGATCTATAACACTTTCTAGGAAATCCTTTACACATTCCTCTACCATAACTTCTCTTCCTTTCAATAAATCTCTATCTTTTTATCCTAATAAGTAGTAGCTTCTCCCTCCTTCCTTTTTTGTCCTCTTCTACTCCTACTTTGATACCAAATTATGTATACAAGAGAAGGGATTCCACCTTAGGGTGGCCTTCACAAGCAACACAAGTGATCCACTCAATCCACAACCACATGATAATCACACATGCAACCAATAATTTTTCAAGGTGCTAAAGTAAAATCTTATGGGATGATAATGTTATTTGCTCATAAGAATAGAATACAATATGGCAACATCTTTTTGATGGTAGGTATGCTTTTCTTACATGAATGGTAATTCACAAATTCATTTTAATATCACAAAAAATACCTTCAATAAACACTTTCATTCATACATCACTTCCATTTGAACAACAAATATTTCCCTTGAATGAAAAATCTTATTTGAATAGTTGCTTCATACGGATTACAACCATACCTTGGCTTCACTAGTAATTTTGCACTTTGGAATATAACCAACGAATCATTCTTCTCTTCTCTTCCTTTCAATCCTTATTTTATTTCCTACCTACTAATACTTCTTCTTGTCTCCTCTTCCTTTCCAAATCCATCATCTCTTTCTCATTCCTCTGTTCAGGTATTTATTTTTCCAATAATTACTCTCTTTCCATTCCATTTCTTCTTCTCATTTTTTATTCTCCCAACCTCTTTGTTTCCCTTTTCTTTTTTCCTCTTATATGCAAGATTCTACGATTAATTAAATGATTCAACAACCATTATTTACAAACATTTAAATTAATAGTTATATTTATGCTAGATGCCCAACATCACTATGTAATTAAACCATTTCCAACTTGACCTTTTTCAAAGATATTCTTCATTTCCTTTTCTATCACATATATTCTTCATCTTTCTCAAAATGCTATGATTTTACAATCAAATCCTTCACATAATTTTTATCAAGAAATACTTTTATTGTAGGTACATAAAACCATATATTTTAATTCATCATTTTAATAAAAAATGAAGTAATACTTTACATTGTTTTTCTTCTCTCTCAAATCCAATAAAACATACACTATGAAATTAGTACATTATATGGTATTATCTATCTATCTCTTTATCTAGAAATATGATATATTTTTTAAAAGCACAATAAGATGCGCATGTACTAAATGCACCAATAATAACCATGTTTAAATAGTGATGGTGTATTTTAATGAAAAAGCGTTACTTCTTAATAGATAAAATGACATTATAAAGTTAGGGCAAAAGATTATATAAAACACATTAAATATATAACTTAATTAAAGTTTTTTCATAGTAATTATTAAACTTTTTCTAGTAAAATTTTAAAAAAATATATCTTCAATTAAAAAATATTTATAATCATGCTAAAAAACATAATATATATATATATATATATATATATATATATATATATATATATAATTAAAATTTATTTTTAACTTATGGAAATGAAAATATTAAATTGTAACTTTATTTATGTATATGAAAATAAGGTGTCTCACTCACTTTACTAATTGAAATAAAATTATTTAATATATAGATGATGCCAAATATGACTCGCACATAAAAATAAGTTTAAAAATTATAATATAATTACATTCAAAAAGAAAAATTACTCTCCAATTGGTGTATTTGTTAATTAACCATTAAAAATTCATTATCATAACTAAATGAATAAAAACACATGATTAGTTGGGACAAACATTTCATAAGGTTTTAAATCCTTTATTCTTTTTTTTAATGAAAAAAAATATATATTTTAAATTAAAATAAAAGCTTTTACAATAAAAAAAAGTGGGTGGAGGAAAAATTTAGAACATGGTGCCAACCTTCAAAATTCTCATCCATTAAGGTTGTCCTTAGGAGGCAGCTAGAACAACAAAACTTAACAAAATAAACTCTTAAGAGGATCCAAAAAATAAAATAAGGCATTAAGCATCAAATTGCAACCAAGGATTAGATGTTTTTTGCAGGACTGCCCAATTTGCCAAACTTGTTTCGGCCATATCTCACTCATCCGGACTCGGATTGAGCTAAAATTTTGAGTGTAGATGCCTGAAAACCCCTAGAATGTCTCCACAAATTTTCATATCATTTGGAGAAACACAGATCCTAGCACATCCCTATGTGTGAATGAGATATTTGGCAAGCGGCTATGTGAGGGTTTCATCTGGGTTGAGTGCAAGCAGCTCCAGAGGTTGGTTTTTATGGCCTTCGGGCCCTAGCAGCTAATATTTTTATGGTTTATGCTCAATATTTTAGCAAGAAATGTTGCAGGGGATCCAATATGGGTTAGAAATTTGTCTTTCAACAGATCATATTGTGAACTTGAGTGACAACGGCTTCCAATTTGCTACACAAAAGAAAAGTGAAAACCATACCTTTCCACGGTATCTAGGGCAAGGATTAAAGAGATCACAAAACAAGTTTCAAGTAGTTGATCAAAAAATGGCTCATATATCAAGTGAATCTAGTGCTAAGGTGCACCCAAAAAATAATTCTACTATGAAAACCCCTGTCAAGGGTAAGAATTTCGATGACTCAGTCCCAAAAATGAATTTTAGGGATGCCCTTCATCATGGATAGCCTCAACCCAATGCTAATATCAATCTTAGGGCTTCCCATAAACCTCATGCCTAATATTGATCCCAATAAAATGGAGCTAGGATGTCTTAAAGCAACTAATGGAACTCCTATTGTTAATCTTGATATGGGTAACATTTAGACTGGCATTGAAGATTTGGAAAAAAGAGGACTAATTTATTGGTTCGTGGGTTTTTGTCCGAGTCTATTTGCTTTCAAAGTATGGGCTACAAAAATCTGGAAAACTAAAGGTGAGTTACAAATCTCTATTTATCCAAATGGTTATTTTCTTGTTTTATTTGCTAATAATGGAGATAGAGAGAACTTTTCAAGGGGGTCCTTGGTTTTTTGGAAGGGCAGGGCTTTTCATGAAGCCCTGACATACTAAATTTAAATCCTAAGAAGATATGCCTTCTATAGCTCCCGTGTGGGTTAGAATATTTGGCCTCCCTATTGAATTTTGGAATCCTACTATTTTTTCTTCAATTGGAAACTCTTTAGGAACTTTTATGATGATTGCTGATTGTACTCAAAATTTTGAACATATTATTTATGCTCGAATTTGTGTTTTAATGGATTTTGACAAACCCCTACCTAAAAATATCACATTACAATTTGGGGAAGACACTTGGGAGCAAGTAGTGGACTATGAAAACATTCATTTTCGTTGTATAATTTGCCATGAATATGGTCATTTGGCCAGTGATTTCCCAAATAAAATTCCTGATCAAAAGAAAGAAGATATAAACTTAGCAGGTTTCCAAATACCTAAGAAGAAGAACACTAAAAAAAACCAGTTATGAAGGATCAATCAAAGTCATCTGCTAATATGTTTGAAATCCTTTCCACAAATGATGTCCCAAGTGAGGAAGAGGAAATAATGGAAACTGAAATCTTAGAAACACAATTTAAATATGAAAGGAAGAACTCAAAGACAAACCAACAAATCAAAGGTTTTCAACAAAAAAAATGAGAAATTTTACACAAGAAAAAAAATCTTTCAAATGTAAAAACTTCAAATAATGCAGGTCCCAATATAGACTCCGTTGAACCATCTAGTAAAATTTTGGTTGTGTACGAGCATTCTTCAATGTTAGAAGCCATCTCAGATTCAATTGGAATAAGTCAAGAAACAGGGAAAAAAATTGAAGATGGATTCTAATAAAAAATCAGGTCGCAAGACCAATCAATATCATATGGTAAAAGAAGGTGAAAAGCTTGTAGAGGAAGGTAAGATTAATGCCCTTCCCAAATTTTTTAGCCCTGGTATTAATGAAGATCATCACTTGGAATATTAGAGGACTCAAATGGAGTCTTTCAAAATAAAATGAAATTAGAAGAATGATTCAGATAAATCATCCACATCTTGTTTTCCTTCAAGAAACAAAGATGTCAATGGAGGATATGCACTCAATTGCCAGTAAAATTTGGCCAGTTGGAAAAGTGGTTTCCCTCAGTTACCAAGGGACTTTGGGTGGAATTGATTGTATTTTGGACCCAAAAGATGTAGTTATTCACCATATGGTTTCTAGTTGAGGTTTGTTGGCTATAGCTATTCAAATTAGACATTCCAACTAGATTATGCTCTACATTACTATTTATTCTCTAACTTCTTTGGAGGAAAAAATAAGGTAGTGGAAGGATATTACTCATATTATCTCTCATTTTCCTAAATCTTGGATCTTGATCGAAGGATATTTCAATACCATCCTCTCTTTGGATGAGAAAATGGGGGAAAATAGAAATTTGGATAAAAGTACTGATCTCATGAGTGAATATATTGCAAACCTCCATCTTATGGATATCCAACCAGATAATGGCCTTATGACTTGGTCTAACAGAAGGCAAGGCTTAGCTTGTATAACGGAGATATTAGATAGGTTTTTGCTCTCTAAAAATTTCTTAATCCATGGTCACATTCCTAAAGTGAAGACTCTTAATAATGTTGGTTCGGATCATTGGCCAGTCATGGTGGAAATGTGAAAAACCAATGTGAGTTTCTCTCCTTTTCATTTTCAATTAATGTGGCTTAGAGACATTTCCTTCAAACCTCATGTGCAACAATGGTGTAAGGAATGTAAACCTAGGCATGGGACTAAGATGTTCTATTTTTGCCAAAAGACTGCAATACATTAAATCCAAAATCAAGACTTGGAACTGGAAAGAGTTTGGGGATGTTCATAAAAAAAAACATGAAATTATTGCTCATATTGAAAATTTGAATAAGAAAATCCATTTAGATGGCCTCATAGAGAAGAGAAGTGCAGATGAAATTAAACTCACAACTCAGTTAGAGGAATAGGAAAAAAGAGAATAAATCGTATGGAAGCAAAAATCTAGAATTCAATGGCTCAAATAAGGAGATCAAAACACAATTTTCTTCTAAAAATATCTTCTAGCTCGAAGATCTCACAACTTTATTTCTTCCTTGAAATTAGATTCTGGAGATGTTGTTTATACTTGGGATGGCATGAACTCTATTGTTGTTGATTACTTTTCCAATATTTTTTCTGCTACTTCTCTTGACTCAACTTCACAACAAATGTTCTTCAAGCAATCCCTTATCTTATCACTTCTGAGGAGAACTCTATTTTGACTACTCCTGTTACTATCAATGAGCTTCAAAAAGTAGTTTTTAAAATGCAAAAATAGAAAACCCTAGGTCTTGATGTTTTTCCCATTGAGTTCTACCAAGAGTTTTGGGATATCCTTCATGTTGATTTATTAGAGGTGGTGGAAGAATCTAGGAAAGCCAAAAAAAATTTGAAGGTTATAAATAAAACTTATATTATTCTTGTTCCAAAAGCTCAAGAGGTTGATCATATCTTAGCTTTTAGACCTATTCCTTTATGTAATGTTCTTCTCAAAATCATTACTAAAATCATGGAAAAATGTTGAAGTCTATCTTGCATAAGATTATTTCCCCACAACAAGGGGGTTATGCGAAAGGACGTCAAATAGTAGATGAGATAGTTCTTGCTCGGGAAGCTATCCATTCCATGGATATGCAATATTCTCCTTCCATGTTCATTCGGTTATACTTATCCAAAGCTTATGACAAAGTGGATTGGCACTTCCTTATCAAAGTTTTGAGGCAATTTGGTTTCTCTAAGGATTGGATGGATTGGATTATGGGATGTATCTCTTTATTTTCTTACTTAGTTCTTATCAATGGCAGGCCTTCTCAGTCATTTCCAGCTTCCAAAGGTATTAGGCAAGGTGACCCGTTATCCCCTTATTTATTCATAATTCTTGTTGAATGCTTGGGTGGGACTATAACCAAAAAGAGGGAAAAAAAACCCTTGAGGGAGTTACCATTGCTCATGGAGCTAGACCTATCTCTCATATTCAATTTGTGGATGACTCTACTATTTTAGGTAAAGCTACAGTTAAGGAAGCTTCTAATATTAAGCAAATCATTAGCTATTTTTCTAAGGCAACTGGGCAGTTGATCAATGAAGACAAATCTAAAGTTATTTTCTTTCATTGCTCTACTATACAGGAATCCATGGTCTTAGATAAATTAAGATATAAGAAGACCTCTCTTCCAATCACTTATTTAGGTATTCCCATAACTATTCAAAGGCAGAAAAATAAATATTGGAATTGGTTGTTGGACAAAGTCAAGAAGAAAATTGGAAAGTGGACCAACAAGTGGCTTTCTTCTGGGGGTAGAATCACCTTGGTAAAATCAGTCCTTCAAGCTATTCCTATTTATGTTTCTTCTATTTTGAATATCCCAAAGGCTTTTCTTTGAGAATTAGATCAAATCAGTCATCGTTTCCTTTGGAGTAGTACTAAGGAGAAAAGAAAATGGGCCTTGGTGAAATGGAATACTTTATGTCTTCCTAAGAGTGAAGGGGGGTTAGGATTTTGGTATTCTATTAATAACAACAAAGATTTAGCTGCTAAATTATATTGGAGGATTTTGCATAACCCCAATGCTCTTTGGGCCAATAATATCCATGCTAAATATGCTGAGAACAAAAGTTTTGAAGACCTTGTTCGCTATGAACTTCCTACCAAAGGTTCTTCCATTTTAGCAGTTCTTAATACTGGTGAGGGGTATGGTATCCTCAGAGGCCTTTAGGAGGCTACTAAGGTTTTATTGGAAAAGGTATTAGTTGAGTATGACTCTCAACTTATGATTAATCTCTTGAAGACTCCTAAGAATCATAAAGTATATTGGAGAATAAAAAGAATTATAGAGAAGATTCAATTAATCCAGATGGGATTTTTGAAAGTTGATTACAATCATGTGGTCAAAGATCAAAACAAGATTGTTGATGCTTTAGCTAATTGGGCTTTGTACAAATGTGATCTTACTTGTTATGGCCACCCTCCTATATGGTGGGCTTCTCAAATTAGGGAAGCTTTTCTTTCTACCATTTCTTTGGATGGCTCCAGTTCTGAAGGTACCTAGTTTCTTCTTGCTTGTTTTTTTTTTTGCTTCTCTTTGGTTCATTCAACTTTTTTTAGTTCCCTAGCTCATTTTATTCTTTATTTTGTTTCCTCTGTTGATTCTTGCCTTAATAGTCTTCTGTTCTAGATAGGTCATTGTTATGTTCAATTTTTTTTTTTTTTTTTAAGTTTTTTAAGGTGGGTGGGTTCTTTTGTTTTGTTTTGCTTTTGTGTTCTTTGTATTATTTTTTGTTGCTCATGTGTTTTTGTTGTTTTGTGTTTTTTTTTATGTTTTTTTTTTTATTGTTCTTGTGTTTTTTCGTTCTTGTTCTTGGGTTTCTCTTTGTTTGTATTATTTTGTGTTTTTATGTGTGAGTGTTTTCTATGTTTTCTTTTTCGTTTATTGTCTATTGTTGGTTGTTTTTTATTGTTATTTTTATTTTAGTTTTTTTTTATTTTTTAGGTTTTGGTTATGTTTATTTTTCATGTTTTTTTTGGGTTGTCTTTGTAGTGTTCTGTTGTTTTTGTCTTGTTTGTGTTTTGTTATGTGGTTCTTGTGTTTTTCTATGTGGTTTGTGTTGTGGTTTATTTTATCTTATTGTGTGTCTTTGGTTGTGCTTTTATTTTTGGCACACTCAAGGAGCATGTTTTTTAGTTTATTTTATTATTTTTATGTTATTTTCTTATTTTTAAATTGGTTTTGTGTGTCTGTTTGCTCCTTGAGTATGTCAAAGGTGGTAGGCCAGGTCCGAGTCCTGGGTATTTTTAGCAGAATGGATAGCCTTGCCTCCTTGGGTCTTACCTGAAAGTGACATCTCTTTTGGGATATTTTCCACAAATAATAAAAAAAAAAGTGGGTGGGTTAACACACCCCATGGGGAATCAAATTAACCCTCAGTGAAAAGGGTTAGGAAATAAATTCATCAAAAAAACACAAGTTTACCAATCATGATCATTGATGATCATTACATCAAAGAAAGCATATCATATGGAGTAATGTAACCTGGCGTGTTGTCTTGCATAAACTACTAGTGATTATGAGAATTGAATCCTCCCCCCTACATCACGATTAAGGACTTCGGTACCCATGTCACTTCAACCAAAAATTGGCCCAAGTGAAACTGGTTGAACATCATCCCACCCCCAACCTAGCGGGACAAACAATCAATGTCAATATTAGACCTCTTCTTGAATGGTGAGGTTTGGGACCAATGCTTGTCTATGGTAGCACTTCTTGCATATGATGGAGGTCGAGGTGAGAGTAGGATTGAAAATGCTCCTGAGAAGAGTGCTCTAGAGGGATCCAATTGATTATACATGGAGCATTGGGCTAGTGTGCTAGAAGAACTTTTAGGTTAATCCAACTTCATTGCAACTTTGTTGGCTTGAGTACATATCTATAACCACATGTCATTAAAAATTTATAATTTATCAGCATGAGTATATGTGATAGAAGGTGTATACTGCTTAAAAATAAATTTTTTATGTGTCTTCCAATTATGAAGGAGTAGGCTAATCCTAAAAACCTACCACACTTCAAAAATTAGGAGGTACAATGTAAAAGAGTCCCCAAAAAGAGCTTGGGACCAAGAAAATACTGTAATTGTAAATGGAGAAAAAAAGAAATAACTCATTTCCAAGCTTACCTAGATCTTTTGCAATTCCAAAAGAGGTGAGTACAAGACTTGGGTACACCAAAAAAAGGAAATTTAGGATGAGGAGTTCCAAGGTGCTTCAAACATTCCCCCAAGGGAAGTCCTTGACACAACAAGCTCCACACAAAAAATAAATGCTTAGGCTCAACATACGTAGCCCAAACATTCTAAAATCTAGAATCCAATATAGTCCTTGCAAAATATAAGTCCCAAAACTAATTTAGCTTGGGCACTAGAGTAAGATGAGGAGATAACCATTTATACCCTAAATGAACCTTATAATTAAGCAAAGTAGTGTCTACATACCATCTCCAGTTCGACCACCAAGGATGCTGCAAGCGCACACCAATCTTGTGCAACGTAGAAAAAGGGATGAGAGCAATAACAACATCATAAATATCTTTGCCAGCACCATTCAGCCTGAAGGTGCATTTGAACTCATTCCATGGGATCTAATCCCTGGTATGGTGATAAAAGAAACCAACTATTATAACAATACCCTTTTTGAAAAATCATTGAACATGAATCCATTGCACCTAAGCTAAGGGAGAAGCTTGATGAAGAAACACAAGGGACCACCAAATATTCATAGAATTTATGGAGAAGCCTTTAGGAAATCCATATCCTTTCCAGTAGATCTAAGGAGTGAGATTTTTCCAATATTTCCATATACTTTTAATAACAAAGGATCCAAAATATTAACAAAAATTAGAGCAACAATGAGAGGGAAAATCCAACCCTCTCTATGCTCTACAGTTTAAGGGAATACCAAAGGAAATAAAATGTTGAACCAAAAATTTCCAAGCTTCAACTCCCCTCAGAGGCATGACCACCCACTTAGAATATAGAGCAATACCTTACCAGCTACATTTCAGAAGACCCTTTTTGCTAGATTCTTTAGGAAGAAAGCAAATATTCCAGATAACTCTATGAAATTATTTTGTTTCAAAAGTATTATTTAAAATAAAATCTTGAAGGAGTTTCTCAAGCTTCTAATAGTAAGCCTATGAAGGAAACCAAAAAGAGGAATAGTATATATGAGTGGTAGCTAAAACTTTATAGCAAATCTAAAATCTACCTACTAATGGCAGCTTCTTAGTAAGCTAGAAATCAAGTTTCTTTTCAACTCTTTGAAGCACATAATTCCAAAGTTGAGCAAGGGAGCCTTGAAAGGTAAAATAAATACCAAGAAACTTAAAAAATTCTCCAAGAGGGATCCAATTCCAATGATACCCTTGAAGCCAAGGTGGCATAGGCAAGGGATATTGTCTAAAGCAAGAGGTCTTCCTCCATTGTATGCTAGAACCAAAGGCTATGCAAAAGGTGTTCAAACAAAATAGAGCATTAGAAACAAATTTCTCCTTTTCCCTTATAGTAAGAAATGAGTCATTAGCAAAGTGATAATTAATAATTTGTCCTTTATTATTTGAAATAGCAATTCCTTTAATAAGACTTGCAAAATATTGAGCACCTAAAATATAGCCAAAGGCTTCAACAAAAAGCACATATAAATATAGCAATAGGAAACCCTTATTGAACGAACCTAAAAAGACCCACTACTTTATATTGTGAATTGTTCATATTTATAATAGCTAAAGCATCTCTGAATAACATAACAATAGTCTAACTTAAAACTAGACCGAATCCTAAAGCTTTGAGCATAGCAAGAATGAATCTCCATTCAATGTGGTCATAAGCTTTCTCAAAATCAATATTAATAAAAAACATGTTTTGGTTTGACATCTAGGCCCATTCCATGCCCTTCCAAAGAGCCAAAATATTATTGAGGATGTACCTTCCTTGAATAAAGTCAGTTTGCTCTGATCTGACTATCAAAGGAAGAAGAGGCCTAAGATGAAGAGCCAATTTTTTTGGCAATGATCTTGTAAATAACATTAAAAAATTAAAAGGCCTCTTGAAGAACACAAGCTTATACTAAGAGGGGGGTGAACAGTATAAGACCACTTTTTACTTTTATTTCCCAATCAATATTATGCAATGTATAGATAGCAATATCAACAACAATAATCAAAACAATGCACAAATAACCACACATAATAGAGACACCAATTTAATGTGGTTCACCTAATGTGGGCTACTCCACAGAGAAAATATTTCACTAAATTTTTTTCAATCAATCTCTTGGGAATACTTTCCTTGTTACAATATTTAAGGACATATGTCCAAAGGAGACACCAATCCCCTAATCAAGTTCATGGATATTTATCCAGATGAGAACTCCTTTCTCATTAGCTCTTATTGGTGATATTCTAAGAAGAACTACTGCCCCACTACTCTAGCTAATGTATATCTATCCACTAAAAAAACCTATCCTCATTGCCCTGGCTAATGGATCTCTATCCACTAGAGACTTTTGTCCTCTATACTTTGTCACCTTCAAAGATCCATCTCAAATATGCACTAAACATAATCCTTCGGTCTAGCACAAATTTGTTCAATCTTTATCTCTGGTCTAGCACAAATCTATACTCAAATCTACACCAAACTCTATCCTCAAATATACACTAAACATAATCCTTCGTTATAGCATAAATTTATCCCCAATATCATCCTTTGATTTGTACTAAACACAATTATTTGGTCTATTACAAATCTATCCTCTTATTTGCACTGAAAATAGTCCTTTGGTATAGCACAAATCTACCCTTAATAGTTGTCCTCAAGCCTTAACATAAAGATTGAATTAATATCAAATCAACTCTGCTAGATCTACCCCAAACCTTAACCCAAGGTTTGAACAAATCAATCAATCAACTCTACTCACAAGTCTTATCAAAGACTTGTCTCAAATCTACCTTGTAATATTCCACAAAATCTCACACTAATCTATCCACAAGTCCTCTCTAGAACTTTCCTAATCTACTCTCAAGTCTTCACTAAGACTTACCTCAAATCTTCTCAATAAGTCCTCACTAGAACTTGTCCAAATCTTCTCAATAAGTCCTCACTAGAACTTGTCCAAATCTTCTCAATAAGTCCTCACTAGAAATTATCCAAACTCATAGAAACATAAAGATAATTTTTAGAGACTCAATATGCTTCACACTTATCACAATGCTCAATTAATTTCAATCACTCTTTTAGAAACATATAGATAATTTTTAGAGACTCAATATGCTTCACACTCACAAAATCTCAATCACTTTCAATATATCTTCTATCACATAAATATATAGAGAATTGTTAGAGACACAATATGCTTCACATTCACAAACTCTCAATCACTTTCTATCTCTCTTCTATCACAGAAACATATAGATAATTGTTAGAGACTCAATATGTTTCACATTCATCCACACTCAACTTATTTCTAAAATTAATTCAGAATATAGAACAATTTGTTTCATAGAACTTGAACTATCACATCAACACATCCACTTGACTAGGCTCAACCAAATTTACTCAACCAATCACTCAATAAAATAATCTTTGCTTCCAAACCCTAGTGCAAGCATATGAACACTGACTCAAATGTTTGCAAAAATGCTTGCAAATAAATCTCACATAACAATGATACTCATGATCTTTGCAAATCCTAGTTCAATATAGTTCTCAACTTCACATAACAATGATACTCATGATCTTTGCAAACCCTAGTTCAAGTTCTTCACTCACTTACTCACTTCAACAACAATGCTTATAAAACAAGGTTTTATCAATAATTCATTATTCCAGAAAACCTTGAAGCATTAATTCAAAACACACTCAACAATGTCTACCAAACAATCCTTTTCACTCTAACTTTGCATTCTCAACATTCAATAATCACTCACTAGGAAAATATGCCCATACCTTTTGTTTGATGTAGAAGTTTCCTTGGAAAACCTGTCTAAATCATAATTTCCTTCTTTCCAATTTCAATGGCTAGATGACAAAATCTCACTCTTAACACTTTCTCAAATATTCCTTAGACACAAAAGTAAACAAATCTCAAATACACCTTATTTCTCCTTCTTGGAATTAACATTCATCAAATCATGCACAAAATTAATTACTTGCATACACCTTATAATATCCAACTTAAAATAATATCCAACACCAAAAAACTTCAACCAATATTCCTAAAACACATTTAGTTACTTTTCAAACACTAAAGCAAATAACACAACAAAATTATTTTACATCAACCTTATAACTCCCCTAAAACATTACATACCAAATAAAATATGCAAAATTTAATTTTTAATACCTCAACTAACTCCTTCAAAAATTTCAGCGCACAAACTTAATGCACACTTTTTTTATCTCCCAAAATGGGTTTTGGCATGATTCGAACTGCTGTCTCCTCAAGCGCCAAGTGCCTTAGCACTTTGATGCCCAATGTGTGGGCTAGAGGTGCCCACATGAAGGAAGAAGGACTTCCTTCTCTGTCAACCTTGTTCCATCGTGTTTTCAACACAAAATAAAAATGATGCACCATGGATTCGAACCTGCGCTTGTCACTGCCCTCACGTCTTGCTTCCGTCGTGGTTGCCAACTATGCTACCAGCGATTGGTGACCAAGGCTCCCTCTTTGGTGGGTAAAATATTTTTACCTCCTCTAAGAACCTTTTTAAAAATTAAAAACTCTTCGCTGCACACCACGATTCGCATGAACTCGCATAGCATAGGATTTTAATTCGAAATCATTGAGGATTTTCTAAGGTGGGGTAATCCTCCTTTTATACATACATGGTAAATTTTATTCCCACATCGGTGCTAGAAATTCAAATTTGAAATTTAAATTAATAACCCACCTTAGGGTTATTTGAAATTAACATAAATTAATATATAATTAATATTCAAATTAATTAGTAATTAATTTAAATAACATAAAGTTAAGCAAATTAATTTAATAAAATTATATTAATTAATTTATAATTAATTTAATCTTCCTTTTATAATATTATAAAGAAATATTATAATATTATTCACTTGGGCTTCTTGTTTTCACCTTGGACCTTATCCTGACCTCCTAGAATCGGGTCTTGATCAACTGAAACTGGAGAACCTAAAACTAATGTTGCCTACTGAAACTACCACTAACTGGTGTTGAAAGCTTGACATTAATGACCACTCACTCTTGACATCAATGAAAACTTATCTACTCAAAATGTCCAACAATCTCCCCCTTTGTCATTTATGGCAACCCAAATTATTTTTACCAAAAACTTGACCTTTTTCTTGATTTCCTCCCCCTGGTACATTGCTCCCCTTGACTCAATTATCTCTCTTTAAACCAAATTTCTCCTTCTTACTCAAATATCTGCCCCTTTGACATCAATGGCAAAGGGTTGCCTTTGGGGCTTGGGGCTAAGAATTAATATCTTAGCTTAGCCCCTCTCCCACCTCCTCTTGAGGTGGTTAATTATGGGGTGGGAGTATTTCTACTCCTAGCAAACATTCTTCTTTACCTTTGTCCTCTTTCTTTCTCATCTGATCCATATAATTCCTTTGATTTTTCCTGTTCATGTCCATGTTCCTATTGATGTTCATGTCTATATTCATGTTCATGTTCATGTTCCTGCCCATGTCCATATTCCTGTTCCTATTCATGCTTAATTCTAGAATATCTATTGTACACCACTTTATTGTATGTCCATCATTATTACACTTATAACACTTAATGTTATTATTCATTGGAGGTGCGAATGACTTGGGATTTATCCTGGTGAAGCCATATTTGTCCTTGTCATGTACCTTGCAATTCATTGCCTTATGACCAAACTGATTACATGAGTAGCAATACCCATGGAAAATTTACATATTCCTAAAGTTTCCATATTCCTATCTTTCATGTGTCCTACTGTAGACACCAAAACAGCACCAATTCGATTATGTGACTACAAGAACTGACCAAATTGGTATACATACCCCCTAGGGCAACCTCCAGAGGTTAAACAGTGGTCCTAACCACCCCCAAACTAGTTTTGGAAGGTCAGAGGTCAGTTTTTCACATTTTAAGCACTTTGCTCCCTATTCATCCCACCATGGGATGATTAGAATCCTATTCGTCCCACCCTAGGATGATTAGCAGCAATCACTCCAGGGTGGGATGATTAGAAGGTTTGATTGGAAAAAAGTCAAACCTTGACAAATGGCAGCCCAAATCCACCACCTAACTCCACATTCAAGGCATGGTATTGTGAGGGATGGTTTCAAATTAGAGAGGCTTCAATCAAGCCTACCTTGATCATGGAGGCCTCAATCAAGGAGCCCCTAATCAAGAAGGAATCTTCTCTCTCCAAAAAATACATAATGATCCAAGTGGTGCCCTCGCATGCACATTCAAAGGAGACCCTTAGGTATATAAAAGGTGAGCCTCCTCACCACAAAAGGATAAGATATCTAGATAATTTGGAGCAATGAAGTGCTGCCAAACTATACCCCCATTCCTCTTTGTGCTTCCTACATCCCCAATATCTCTCTTTTGGAAGAGAGGTTATCGGGTGAACACTAGGAATGTAATCTAGATCCAAAAACCCAAGAAATTGACCATAATCCCACCCCAAACTCACCGAAACAACCCCTTAGGAAGTTTTGGACCCATCCCACTTGGATTGGTGTCAAAACTAGGCCCTAAACAATGGACGTCCCGCCCCCGGGTGCCCCCCAAACTACTGCAGTCCTAATCGCCCCACCAAAGAGTAATTAGAAACTTGTGCATGGTTTTGTTACTATTCTTTTTGCATTCTTTTATATCTAATGTACTTATGTTTTTTTCCAAATTTCATTGCTTTTTGACATGATTTGACCTGGTTTCTATCATTTTATGCGTCTACTAACCTATAGGGAGTGCCTTCAGATACAAGATAACCTATGTAGAATCTTCCAAATATGACCTTCTGGGTCATCTCAAAATTCTATTTTTAGTCTAGCCACAAGTTTGCAGGAGTTTTGGAGGCCTATGGGTAGGACATTTACAAGGTCACTTTTTGGAGGTTTTGCGACAGTCCCTAGCATCCCACCCTAGAGCGATTAGAAATTTTTAAAATATTTCCTTACTATTATTTTTGAAATATTTCCTAGATGATATCCTAATACCTCTGTTAAATTTTTAACTCATTCTGACATTATTTGATGATCGTTTTATTATTTTATCTATTAACTAGCTCGCAAGGTGCCCCTGTCGCATATAGGAGAATTTGGGTAGGACATGCAAATTCTGAGAATTTGGTTAGTCTTATAATTACATATAATTCCTAACTTATGAGTTTCAAGTTATTTGTATAAGCATAGGTGGGACATTGGAGCGCTCGCTTGGGAGAGGCCCTTGACGAGAAAATGAGCATAATGGGGTCGTTCGACGCCGCTTCGACACAAAATCAAGTGATACCAATTCTAGATGTTGTCATTTACATTTCCATATCATTTTGTAATCTAATTATCAATCTTATCACTAATATATTCTAAGTGCCCATTGGAGGCCTTGGGGATTGCATGTTTTTCTAGATACGCATATGCTATTAACGATTTGTCTTATTTTTGTGCATAGGATATCACTGCTAGGAATACTATAGGGGCATCAAGGAATGACAAACACATAGACACAAGCAGCAGAAACTTTTAACCTGCCCACTTTGAATGTGGGCACATGGAAGACGCTGGAAGCGTACCGTCCGATCTTGGAAGTACGACTTCTTTAGGGCATCCATTGATGTAACAAATTGTATCAAATGTTTTGATCCCTAAAGGGGGGACACATTGTAATCATATTAAAAACAATATCAATAAAGGAGGCCCCACTTTGTTTGCTCACATCTCGTTTCTGTGTCATTTCCTTCATGCATTACTCATCACATTTGTAGGACTTAGCAGCTATACCTATTTTTGTTTGCATCATATCAATATGTCATTTCTCTACATGATTTTAGTGGTGATCATGGTGGGACCCTATCCCCTACTGTTAGGATCAAGTTTCTGATCCAAATTTTGTGGTTTTTCTTTGCAGGTGTTACTCATTCGAGCACTGGAATGCTACTCATGCCACCCCAGGACAAATACGTATTCATCCCACCCTGTGATGAATGCAGTCATGATATTAGTCCCACCCCGGTATGATTAGATATTTGTGCATTTTTTGAGTAGAAACTCAGAGGCATCTAGTTTAGACAGAGAGGAGGTAGGCCCTCTGAAAATCCTCTATGTTTTTCTACTTTCTATTTCTGCAATTTTTTGTTTTCTTTGCTTTATTCTCAGACACTTGCATACAAATGTTAAGTAGTTTGTTTTCATTTATTGCAATAAAAATAAAAATAAAAATAAAAACATAGAGTAAATTAAATGGAAGGAACTTGATTAGGAATGCATTTTTCTCTGGTTTGCATGCATGATACTTGCACAAATGGCAAGTCCTCATTATAGGTTTCAGTTCTAGTTAGGTTTTGTGATTTCCTTTTTGCTACTAATTATCTTTGAAATATAAAACATACTTTAAATCATTGCATTAGTGAAAATCATCTTTTGCTGTATGTTTTCTTTCTTTACACAATTAAAATGAACCACACACACCACTTAATAAAATTAACATCAAGGAGTTTGTCTTAATACCCCAACACTTGATCAAGACCAACGGTGGGTTTCATCACCACCTTGGCTTGGATTTTGCATACATATACCCTAATTGCAACTTTTGCTAGATGTAAATCCTGATGAAAGCTGACCAAGTGTAGCGGGGGTGATTCCCCGTGCATGAGGATAAGTCTTCTAAGGTAGGTGTCAAAAATAGAGCGATCCCCCTTCCGTACAACCTATGTTCCACTTACTATTCTGCTCTCGCGTACCAATAGTTTCCCTCACATAAGGGTGGGTATATTGAGAGGTTCAATATAATGGCCTAACAATGGTATATTGAAGGGGAGACCATTTTGGAGATACAAGAGCCCTCATTATGCATGTATAACAAAGTTTTCTTTACAAGATTTACATAACAAAAATCAAACACACTAAACTAGATCTAGGACACACATTTAATTTGTAAACAAGATAATCATTTCTTTGTTTGTGTGGTCCCCTTTTGTTTGGTATAGCATAAAAATTGTAAAGGAGATAAAAATATACATATATTTTTAGAAAAAACACAACCATGGTGTATACCCATAGCCAATCCCAATCACGGGCAGAAGCTGAGGAAAGTATGCAAGGAGGCACAAGTCGACTTCGTTATAGCCCCAAGGACTTTGTTATACCACCTTGGCAGCCTAACCCACAACATAGTCCACACTATACCACTACATAATAGGACTATAGAGGCACCCCTTTGAGGGGCGCTCCCATTCAACATTGTGTACTATCAAGAGGAGTACACACATGGAAAGGCCCCCTTAGACACTCATTATGAGTGGCCACTATGTGATGAAGCGCTAGAGTAGCATAGGGTTCATAAGGAGGTCCCACATGATTATATCATTCCTCCTCCACCCCTCATTACTATTAGAACTAATAGGCCAAATATAGAGCACAAGGCTCTTCAGATAGGGTGAGCCAACTCCACCTATCCCTTTCACATGTACAAAAGGGAGCATGAGGAAAACTAGTATATTCCTCAAGAGCAATACACCACATGGGGGCAATGCGCCTCCGCACCTGCTGATAATCAAGATCACCTATTAACGCCAGAGCATCGAGTGAATGCTGCTAACCTCGATAGAGGAAAATGACCCATAGAGATCTCAGATCACCACGACTAAGATAGATATGTAGGGGAGGCATCTAAGCCTCCTAAACCTAGTATGGTGGAACAAATCGACTTGGCATTTGCCAAACATGCCACCCGCCAAGATTAAATCACATAGCTTAGGCAAGATTAGCAATAGTTAGAACAAATGTATCACCTTAACAAAGAGCACATTTAGTGCCAGACATATGAGTTTTTCCAAAACACTATGCATGAGAGGATTCCAACCACTCGCATGCATAGGATAGAAATTTATGAGAGGCACAACCCCGTAGTATGAGACAGGTCTCCATGATCTTATCAAGCATTACCTTCAAGGAGGCCACTCCTAGAACCAATGATGGGCACCTTCCTCGGACACCCGTCCATGTTTATAGGTCACACCAAAAAACTCCTCAAGAGGCCTATGAGGAATTTGAGGCCTATGAGGAATTTGAGCGGGAAGAGGAGCGGGCTGAAATGCCCTACCAAGGCAGGCGGGGCACTACCCGGCTACCCCTCCATAGGCCTCAAGTTCCTCGCAATTCACAATGGGAACAAACCAAATAAGAGGAAATCAAATCCTCTGATGCATACAAAGCACTGCTAGAGTGCTTAGAGTCTATGGAGACTAAGACTTCGAGTCCCCAAAAGCCCACCTTATGCCAGCTCCATAGTCACCCTATGCATCCTTTAGTTTCGACACCCCCATATCCTAACGACTTCAAAGTGCCTCAATTGGCAATTTTTAGAGGGTATGAGGATGTCCAAGAGCACATAACAAGGTTCCTGAGTCAATGCTTTGGCATTTAGGACAACGATACATTGCTTCTGAGAATGTTTATAACCATGTTTGTAGGCCCTACCTTGGATTGGTTTACCTAGTTACTGAAGCATAGCATCAATAATCTAGACTAGCTAGTCGATGCGTTCCTTGAACGTTTTGCTTTCAACACCAAGAAGAAGGTATCCTTAAGCGAACTAGATGGCCTTAAGCAGTATGATGATGATACCATGGCTGCTTATGGGAATCGATGGAGGACATTGCTTTCAAATCTACCTTACCTCCCTCCCATGGCCGACATGACTTAAATTTTTTCAAAGAGTTTCTTAAGTTCGATCTCCATGCTATTGCAGCTGCAGCAATATGCCACCCTCGAAGAAGCCTTGGCACAAGCCAGGATAATTGAGGAGATCAAAATACAAGACGGCAAGATTGCCAAGCCATGCAAGAAAGAGTGGCCCAAAAATGCTAAAACTAGGCCCACGCAACCGAAACCCGTTGTGGTCAATCAGGTTGCCATAACTATACCAAATCCTGCATAAATGACACAACCCCCAAAGGCTAATTATCAGATAGTTCCTCTTGATAACTATGAAAAGGAAAATCATAAACAAGAGCAAAATTAGCAGCGTCGCCCTAGGCAAAAATTCACACAATTCATGGAGTCTAGAGACTCCTCGTTTGACCACTTGTTCGCGGCAAACCTAATAAACTTGTCAAAAATTCAACCCATAGACCCCAACATGCAAAAACCCAAGGGATATAGGGAAGACTTATATTGTATATTTCATCGATAGAAAGGACATGAAATCTCCACTTGTTGGAAATTCAAACACTTAGTGCAGGACTTGATAGACAACAAAACGCTCATGGTAGATAGTCTCGTAGCACTGAGCAACCAACATATGGAGGTATTAAAAGACCCCATGCCTGCCCATGATGTGCAAGAAAAGAATTTACAAGTGAACGAGGTAACACAAAACTTCCCCATGCAAGGATACATAGGGATGATAAGCATCATGACACGAAACAAAATATACCCAAACACGGCTGCACCCACTGTAGCTACAGGAGATGTTCCGTCAATGTCACAACCTCCACAACGCCCTACGCAACCTACCCAACCTAGAACAGTGGCCACAATTTAGACTAAACTTAGTCAAGGTTTAAGGACCACGTTGGCTAGGCTCTCCATTTATGAGCTCATCCAATAATCATCGCCCCATCGGGAGGCTCTGATGGAGATACTCAAAGCCATTGAGCTATAACCCCACGAAGCCAATTCTTTCAACAATTTTGTGGGACATGTGAGACAATGCATAGAACCAATCATAACCTTTAGGGAAGATGAATTAAAACTAGTGACTGGTGATATGGTGGATCCACCCCTGCACATCATTGCACGGGTCAACGGGATTCCATTCAAGAGGGTGTTGTTGGACACTGGCTCGTCCAACAAAATAATCATGATAGTGACATTAAAACACCTTAAGCTGCCAGCATCCCACATTATGGCATCCACTTACAATCTTTGAGAATTCAACGATGCGTTATGCTCGACGATTGGCACAATTGTCCTGCCCATACAAGTAGGACAAAAGACCATTCCTACATTATATCACATCCTTGAGGGTGATATGGCCTACAATATCTTGCTAGGCTGGCCTTGGATCAAGTACATGAAGTGTGTCCCTTCGATAGCCCATCAATGCCTCAAATACACATACGAAGAGAAAGTACATGTAGTCCCAATGGACTTAGAGCCCTTTAATTTTTGCAATGCGATGCAGCTAATGCCACAATCGACCCTCCCATAGACACATTTGGACTTTCAATTGAATCTGTCCACACAGGGTGCGATTTCACCTACATCCCCACTATTGAGTCCCTCAAATCACCAACCTGGCCCATCTTCATCGTTTGCTCCTTCACCAACAATGCCACCTATGGTGGCCACACCAAAGGACAACAAGAAGAAGCCCCTAGAGGAGGTACCACCATTAGTATCAACCATCTCTACCAAAGAGGTGCCCAGCTGAATGGAAGTCAAGATGCTTGGTTCACCCAACATGGAGTGGACTCAGGGTGACCTCCCATTCCCTCCCCCTCAACCGTCGATGATTACCATTGATATGGCCAATATGGGCCTAGGGGAGTACCTAGTGTGGAACGTTGTGGCAACACCCATGCTCGAATCCATGCAAGACATGGGGAGACCTCGCCTCCCCATCGACATTATCATCCCTTTAGGCTACCCACAAAATCAGACCAATTTTGTATATGGGGGCCTCGAGAACGACATTGAACCCTACCTACAAGGGGAAGAGGATGAAGAGCCATTTGCTTAGAATGTTGACTATCTGTCTAACCCTGAATTCAACTTGAAATACCTAGACCAATGTAATTGGCATGGATATGGATTGGGTAGATATGAACAAGGAATGCACATTATTTGTCAACCGAGATACCAGATGCAATATGATAAATTTGGAGTAGGGTTCAACCACCCTTTGCCCCTCTACATATTGATAGAAACCATGCAAGGCCTAGGTCTAGGAAACAGGGATGGGTTAGCACAAGATCCATATGCCAATCCCAACACAACATACACATTGGGGGATTATCTCCCATTGTTAACAACAAACCTTGTTGACCTCAACAACCCCTCCCCTTTGATCGAGGAAGGGGAAAGTTTAAGAAGTAACCTCCAAGAGGGATATGAATGAGATCAAGGGGGGTCTTTTGAAGATGAGTCAGATTATGAGGTAGCACCTTAGGACCCTTTTGAGTCCGATAGAAATCTCTCACAGGTGACACCCATTGATGACTATTAGGAGAACTTCATGGCAATGTTCCCCTTTAATGTTTTGATCGAGAAATTGCTACCTCTATAGAATCCAGCCCTCCCGTAGAGAGTGAAACAACCTAGAAGGGACCAAATCAATTTGCTCGAACAAAATGAGCCTCACATGTCGGTCATAAGGCCAAGTGATCCATCGGAGGAAGAAGATCCAAATATCTTCTTCAACATCGACTACCTACGTGCCAAATTTTTGGTTTTCATAGAGTGAGGATAGTGATCAAGAAACGCCTAGTGGGAGGCTATACTAGCCAGAGGGGTACATAGTTTTTGAAGCCAATGAAGGCCTATGGATATCCGATAGCGACTATGAGGATGAGACTGATATGACATATCTCAACCATATGAGGCAACAGGAATACCCCATAGACATCGATGATATGTTTGAACATCTAAATATGGGACCAAGGCATAGGTGGCATTTAAACCAAGTACAATTAAACCAAGTGCTTCATCCACCACTTTAGGCATATAGGGAGCACCTCCCACCTAAATACCCTATAGGGCCATAAATTCCAAGGGTAGACCCTATCCTTCTATCTACACATAGGGCCGATCCTTTTGTGTCAGTACCCACAGAGCCAGATCTGGGGTACAAGGATCACCAAAAATGTTCGAATAAACACCCACTCGATAATGGAGACCAAATTCATTCCATCAACATGATCTCCATTGATTTAACCACCCCCATCTACAATCCATCCGATCCAACATGACCATTGTATCTAGACCTAGATGCCATAGACTAGGATCGTGCTGACTCACCACCATCCCCATCAGAGTACTGGCCTTGCGGTGAGATGTTTCATTTCACCCCAGGATAGAATCAAGATAGCTTCCATTCCGAAGAGGAACCCGACATTCACAACGTAGATCTAAATTTAGCAAATGATATCCACCTGATCCCAACTCCACACTAGTTGGAGTATGGATCCCACATGTCAGTCGAAGAGATGATTGACATAGACATCATTTATAATTCAATGAATCCACAAATCATCAAGCTGGGGGTAAGTCTATCCCCTGAAGAGCAAGTTGATTACATTGCCCTTCTCAAAGAGAGGAAGGAGGTTTTTGCATGGTCCTACAGATACATGTCGAGGATAGACCCGTAGCTAGTCATGCATAATCTAACACTTGATTTAACAATCAAGCCAGTCAAGCAAAAGCTATGTAAGATGCACCCAATAGTGGCCTTAATGGTCAAAGATGAGCTACAAAAGCTATTGGATGCATAGTTTGTCATCTACGTAGATTACCCACCATGGCTGTCCAACATGGTACCCATCAAAAATCTTGATGGGAGGATTCCCATATGCATCGATTTTTTAGATTTAAACAAAGCGAGTCCCAAGGACAATTTCCCCTTGCCTAGCATCGATGCATTGGTAGACGCTATAGTAGGCCATGAAATGCTTTCCCTCATGGATGGTTTCTCGGGATACAACCAGATTCGTATCAATCCTGATGATCAACTAAAAATAGTGTTCACGATGCCTTGGGGGACATTTTGTTATAATGTCATGCCCTTTGGCCTTAAAAATGCTGGTACCACCTACCAACGTGCTATGACATACATCTTCCATGATCACATGCATAAAAATTTGGAATATTATATGGATGATTTGTTGGCCAAATCTCTTTTGTGCCAAAATCATCTCGATGACTTACGCAAGATCCTTGATCACCTCATCAAACACAAGGTTAGGCTAAACCCCAAGAAGTGCATATTTGGCATCACATCTGGAAAACTCTTGGGTTTCATAGTCTCAAAATGAGGCATCGAGGTATATCCAAATAAAGTCAAGGCAATCCTTGAATTGCTTCCCTCAACCACCATCAAGCAGCTCAAAAGCTTGCAGGGTAAGGTCACGTCGATCAAGTGCTTCATAGCACATTTATGTGACAAGTACCGACCCATGAATAAATTATTACACAAGGGGGTAGCATTTCATTGGGATGACGAGTGCCAGTCAGCATTCGACAACATCAAATAATACTTGGCTTCGCCACCAGTATTGGCACCACCTAGACCAGGAGTGTCATTCTATTTATACATCTCAGCTACTGAGGTGGCATTGGGTGCCATGCTAGCCCAAAAAAATGAATTACATAAAGAACAGGCTAATTATTATCTTAGCCACACCTTGGTCAGTTATGAACTTAATATGCATACGTTGAAAATATATGCTTGGTAGTGGTATTTACCACAAAAAAGCTACCCCATTACATGCTAAGCAATACGACATATGTGGTATCTAAGGAGAATCCATTGTGGTACATGATGAGTCATACTTATCACAGTAGTCACACAACAAAATGGATCATGTTGTTGATGGATTTTGACATCGAATTCATTGGAAAAAATTCCATCAAAGATCAAGTCATCGCCGATCAACTATAAGAGGCTCCTCTCGAAGATGATCAACCTCACCATAGAGCTACCAGATGATGGGGTCTTCCATGTCTCAAAATTTCTAGATTCTGATGAGCCTGAGTCACAGGCTAACATAACCTTATTTTTTTATGGTTTTAAATGTGAGCAAGGCGGTGGCGTGGGAATCATTTTTTTCACATCGCAAGGGGCTCCAATGCCTTTATCATTTAAACTTGATTTCCCGTGCATCAATAACAATGTTGAATACAAAGCCTTGCTCATAGGTCTTCAAACAGCCATCACCATGAACATCAAATGCTTGAATATCTTTGGTGATTCACTGTTAATTGTCAACCAAGTGAAAGGGGTATTCCAATGCAAATGCCCAGTTCTGCAGGCCTACAAAGCCCTTGTGGATAAATTCTTGGAAAATCTTGAATGGTACAACATTGAGGCACTACCTCGATCATCGAATCATTTTGCAGATACTATGACCTCCTTGGGTCACTAATCCCATAAGACATTTCTGGTAAGATGAAAATCATTCAAGTAAAAACGTTATCGTAATCCGTTATGGAGCGTGTAAGCTCTGCCAAGAATCCATCTGATCCAGATTGAACCATCTCAGGATAGGTTCTCTTGAATCCATGATAGTCTGAATCATGCCAACTGGGGGTCTTTGTTCTCTCCAACCCCTCTTAATAGCAACATAACGCTATTTTTACAAGTTCTTTCCCACTCAGCTTTTTCTAGGGACAAAATTCAAGAGGGATCGATCGTTCATACCATCAAGGTTTTTGATCAGCAAGATTGGTACACACCCATAAGATACTATCTCAAGTTAGGTAGCCTCCCACTTGGATTTTCACACGTCGAGAAAAGATCATTCAAATAGAAAGCGACAAAACATGTCTTGCTAAGAGATATTTTATATCATCGAAGCTACGAAGGAATCCTCCCCCGTTGCTTGGACCAGCAAGAGTCCACTTGGGTGATCACCCAAGAACATGATGGTACATACGATGGCCACTTCAACGGTATGGCCATCGTAAAGTGCATTTTTTGCATGGGCTAATATTGGCCATCTTTAGAGAAATATTGTTGTGCATATGTGTGGAAGTGCATGAGTTTCAACACCATGCTAACTTGACACACATACCTTCTTAGGCCTTGCAGTCAATCCAATCGGCTTGGTCATTTTCATAGTGGGGCTTAGATCTCATTGAAAATATCTTCCTTGTGTCGTCAGGTCATCACACATTTATCATAACGGCCACAGAGTACTTCACTAAGTGGGTGGAAGCAATTTTGCTTACCTCTACGACTAGGCCCCGTATTGTGGAGTTCATTTTACATAACATCATATGTCATTTTGGTATTCCATCCAAGATCATCTTGGATAATGGGACATCATTTAAGAAAAAATATGTGCGTGCTTTGACAACAAAGTACAAAATTTTGCACAGTTTTTAGATACCTTATTATCCACAGGCAAATGGGTAAGCAGAGGCATCAAACAAAATGCTAGTTGCCATCCTTAAAAATACGGTCATAGATAGTCATAAGGATTGGCACATCCAAATACCACTTGCCCTATGGGCTTATCGCACTAGCATTTGGATGCCCACTAGGGCAACTCCATTTTTACTAGTGTATGGGTTTGAGGCAGTCATGCCTCTCGAGTTGGAAATACCCTCCTTGTGCATATCAATGCAAGAGTTCATCGATGATGACACTGCATGGCAGGCCTGATTATACCAGCTTACATTACTTGATGAACGATGCGTCAATGCTCTTGAGCATTTATGTATCTATCAAGAGTGACTTAAGAAAGCATACAAAATGAAAGTTCACCTGAGGGACTTTTAGGTCGGTGACCTGGTCTTAAAAGAGAACCAACAAAATTCTAACTTCTCGCCCCATTTAAGGGAAAATTTCATGGAAAATTTGTTAGTTCCTTATGTAATCGACAGTAAAATAAGACCTGGAACATACCGGCTCACCTCTCTTGAAGGAATCAAGGGACTAGAACCCTTGAACATCAGTCATTTGAGGTCATTTAACATTTAAAGAGCCATGACCCACCCCAAAATCTCCAAGGGTTCCTGCAATCGCTTGGTCCACCCAAAATGCACCAAAGGTATCCATAACCCTTTGGTCAAACCAAAAGATCCAAGTGTTCCCGCAATCACTTGGTCTACCCAATACGCCCCAAAGGTATCCATAATCCCTTTGGTCAAACCAAAATCTCCAAGGATTCCCGCAATCGCTTGGTCAACCAAATGCCCCAGAGGTATCTATAATCCATTTGGTCAAACCAAAAGCTCCAAGGGTTCCCGCAATCGCTTGGTCAACCTAAAATGCCCCAAAGGTATCTATAATTCCTTTGGTCAAACCAAAATCTCCAAGGATTCTCACAATCGTTTGGTCAACCTAAAACGCCCCAAAAGTATCTATAATCTCTTTGGGCAAACCAAAAGCTCCAAGGGTTCCCACAATCGCTTGGTCAACCACAAACATCCCAAAGGTATCTATAATCCCTTTGGTCAAACCAAAAGCTCCAAGGGTTCCCACAATCACTTGGTCAACCAAAAATTCCCCAAAGGTATCTATAATCTCTTTGGTCAAACCAAAAGCTCCAAGGTTTCCCACAATCACTTGGTCAACCAAAAATAGCCCAAAGGTATCCATAATTCCTTTGGTCAAAACCTCCAAGGATCCGTAATAATCACTTGGTCCAAACCCATGAGGGTTAAACCACCATAACGAATATTCAAAAACAACAGATAATTAAAAATAACAAAAAAATTGCATCTCACTTTTATGCATAATCTTAAAAATCAAAACACAAAAAAAAAGCTGCATTGGGCATCGCATACATACATTGCATATTTGCTGGTCATACATGTAAAATGCACCATAAACTATAATTATTCAGTAATTCCATCATTTTCCACATTTGTCCATTTTGTAAATGATCCAACAAGAATAACGCCATTCGCATTTTTGCCATACCATAGTCAGATGTCTTCTAATGTATTTAGGGTTTTCGTCATTCAGTTGTATTTAGATTTATAGCCAAATGTTGTACAAAGTCAGACCAATTTTGACAAGGTAGAGTTTTACTTGGATCATGCCTTGTTACATATCATCCCAACACAAGCTTTATAAACATAAAAATTCCCAAGTTATGTGAACGAAAGACAAAACCTGCAACGTGGTCTAGGATACCATACAACGAAAACATTATCTCACTCATCACCTTGTGCGAATGGCCCCAAGAATGCTGATAATTGGTAGAAGGACAAGAAAAATTCCTTCAATTATCCAAAATAAATAGTGGTTTTTACCACTACAAAGAATTCCAACTCCAAACATGAATATCAAAAGTGCACAAATCAAAAAGCACAAGAAATAGCGATTCTAATCACTGCTCAAAATCCCAAGCTCAAACAAAATAAACAATGATTATCATCACTACTAAGCAAATATCCCATTAAAAGAGAGGGAGTAACTATTGAATCCCTAGAATTCTCAGCATTCAAAAGGTCATGAGGTGATCCTTAGTCCTGGTTTGGTGGATAGCTTGTTGGTCATTGGTGGTAAACCTCCCGCATGACGATATATCTATCGCATTAGCTATTGGGCATATGTACATATCAATGTTTGCATGTGGATGAGCTAGATTATGGTATCCTAGATTGCACTGTAGATTAATCCTACTAAATGCAACAAAGGGGTTAGTGGATCTAATTAGGTGATCCTCAGTACAGGTTTGGTGGATAGCCTACCTGGCACTGGCGATATCCTTACGAATACCACATCAATGAACTCAATCACACACACAGGGATGTGAAATAACTTGGTCAAACTCAAGTCTGATTCGTACCTTGTTCAAAAGTCTTGTAAGATAATGGACATTCTTGAATATTTAGTTAAAGCATCTGAGTCTCAGAAAAACCTTGACTACATTCTAAAACAATTGTTGTACATTTCATTACTTACATCACCATCAAAAAATACAAAACAAAAATTACAAATTTAAAAGTTATTTCATAAAACAATCACATAGTACAGAATGCCAATAAATCCTATATAGTCTATAGTGCCACCACCTGTATACCAACAAATCATTCCATCTATTTCGTATGCATACATCTATATCATATAGTTAAAATCATCTATAGTCATAATAGCATATGCATACATCAACATAAATAAATGTGCATAAAGAATAATAAACCATGACAAGTATATAATCAAACCAAAAGAGTCATGTATATATATCAAGTCAAAATACCCTTAGGCTACAATAAGGCCTCTAACCTCACAAAAACCAAAAACTCAAAATCCCCAAAGCCTAGGGAGTTGACCACCATGATCACATAGGATCGGTGCGACTGGAACTACCCCCAGTAGTATGGGTCCTATGGGACCTCTTAGGGTGGTTGTTGCCAACCCTCGCACCCTACCCACCAACACTACCCTCACCTAGCCGCCTATGATGAGATGATGTAGACTGCTAAGCCTCACTGCCTCTCATATGAAATGATTAACTACATCCATCAAGCACAGGTAACTATCCATCAAGATGGAAAACCTCTGTCTCTAAATCTATCCGGTATCGACCCCACTCCATATCTCATTGGTGATACATAGCCAATGCACTATCCCACTATGCCAACTGAATCCATAGGAGATACCTCTCCTGCGCTACCTCCACAAAAGCATATCTAAGATCGTCCTCCTATCTTCATAGGAGACCCTCCAATCATGCTATCTCAGCATGAAGCCCAGCCTCCACATCCCCTGAGATAGCCTAAGGCATGGACACCTTAGGGACGTCCTGTTGCTCTGGCAACCACTGCTTTAGGACATCCTGTACATTCAGCTGCTCCAAAACCCCCAAATCATCTCCATTTCTAGTGAAGTCATCGACCTCCACCATGTCAACATCATCAAGCAGATCCTCCAAACCCTCCATCGATGCCTATACACCCCCACCTCCTGCTACTGTAGTATCCATGCCTCCTAGATACCCCTCTACCATCGCTGCATAATCCACCACTGGTCATACTCTACAGTCACCCTAACATCATCCACATTAGGTACATCAATAACTGCATCAGACCCCTCACCTAGCTGCTCAATGGTAGGCCAGACTAGAGTCTTTTCATCATCGCAACACTGATAGATCAAGGGATCACCAGGAAATCCTTGGTGCACCCCAAACTATCGTGTCACTTGGACATATGGGAAGTACTCTTGCTCTGTCTCGTGCTACCCAATCAACCATCTACCCTTGCACACATGTCAAAGCCACTCTCTAGCCTCAGGCCAGGCTAGACAGTATTAGTATAGTTACCATAAAACCTACCCTGGCACTAGATGAGAGAAGGCATTATTATAGTGACCTACGTCACCTACCCACCATCAAATCTATCCATGCTCCTCTGACCTCTGCCATAAATCAGCATATCCAATTTCTTGATCCACCATCTCACCTCGGGTGGTCCAAGGCAAACCTTGCGGTCGCTCCACAGCTATGTGCTGCCACCCCCAGCACTGCAAGAGATAGTTACACCTGATCCCCTTCCTATTTTAGTAGTGAACCTCGTAAAACTCATCGTACAACTATGCCAATAACGTCTAACCCCATCTCATAATAATTGGAGATGATGTAGGACACTCCACCAATGTGAAAACCAACTCAAGTAGGTTCCAAGGGAACCTCACACCTAAGGAGTCAAGAAGTAGCATATTGGAGATGAGGGTCATGATCAAAGAATATCTCACCCCTAATATGCCCTTCTCCAACCACCACCGCACCATAATACCGCCTTTACAGCAGTCAGCCTCTGCCCTCTCCACAGGCCTCTCCACCTTGCTCTCCATCACTGAACCAAAATACCATGTCAATATTGTCGTCTACTGGTCATAGTATGTCGTCTGGATAGGCAGTCCATCTATCAAAATCCACAGAATCCGATATACATCCTCTATAGTAACAGTCATCTCCCCTGTTGGGAGATGAAAAGTGTTGGTGTAGGGATCCCACATATTGATCAGGGCAATCAAATATGCTCAATCCCCCACCATAGGTTATAGATGCGTCACGTGCTTAAGACAAATGGTATCAAAGCCACTCCCAATTCACAACTGTCAGGGCATCTCGGGCATCAAAGAAAATAATCGATTGGTGGTACCGACTCTTCACAACTTGAGACAACAAAATAAAATGAAAAAAATATATTAAGTACATACTTAATATAAACAAAACATTAAAATAAAACTATACAACAGATGTACAAACTACAATTTACAATTGTACAACAAAAGTACAACATAAGAAGTACAGTAAAAAAATGTACAACAAAAGTATAGAATCATTAAAATAAAATTGTACAACAATGACAACATACATGAAAATAATTGTACAATCAACAAAAAACAACAAAAATCATATTAGGGTTTCAACCTTAATGTGAACGCAAAACAAAACAAAAAAATCATATTAGGGTTTCAACCTTAATGTGAATGCAAAAAAAAAAACATATTAGGGTTTCAACCTTAATATGGCAAAAACAAACATGAAATAAAACATATTAGGGTTTCAACCTTAATATGAATAAAAACAACAAAATAAAGCGAACAAACATTTTATATGTGAGTTTTAAACTTCATATAAAACACGCACGAATAATAAGTAGAGAGAAGGAATATCATACAGGTCTCACCTCGATTCCTCAACTTGAAGATCTGGTTCTCGCACTCATGATGTCTATGCAATTTCAGTAGTGCTCTGCTATGCACACTCACACTCCTCCTCACTGCTCCAAATTGCCAAGAAAAAAATATTGCAAATGAGCCCAAAACCTAGTTTTGGTCCTTATATAGGCTGTTAGGCCTGTAATCGTTCCACCCTGGGATGAAGGCTCTAGTTAGTGCTCATCCCACCCTGGTATGATTACAAAATTGGTATTCATCCCACCCTGGGACGATTACAGAGCAAGAAATAAAGTAACAAAAATTGCATTCAAAAAATGCACCAAAAATAGCAATAAATATTTCAAAAAAAGGTGCCTTTGCACCTGACATTAATGGCATGAAAAACCGTCATCGGGGTCACAAATACTCACTATACTACTCCCTAAGAAAGCTAGCATAGCTGGACCACTCCATGGGAAGGAGGATTTTTGATAATTTATACCCCAATAGGCATCAAAAAAAGGGTCAAAACCCACCAAAAATAGGTCCGATGGTTGGAAAACTGCAATAAGAATTCAAAAAAAACAACTGAAGGCACCCTTAAAAACATCATCTTGGGTCAAGTTACTCATAAATTTTCTTATTTTGGTCATTCCCTCATCGATTCGTTGCTTGAGGGGTAGTCACACTTAGTCACCAATCAAAAAATACACACCCAATCAAGGAAATGGCATGCATTCAAAGAATCATTGACAAAGACAATCACGCTCCTGCTTGGGGCAGAAAAAAAGCAATAATCACAAGCTAAACAAACACTTGGCATTCTGGAAGCATGAAGAAAAGTTTCCTCGGACAAAATGTTGTGCCCTTTGCCTATTCATGTCTAAACAATGTCCAAGATCAAGTACACCTCACTGAAAAAGGTTACACTTGAGTTAAGCTCCTTAGCTCATCAGAAGAAAGGATTCAAGAATGTGTGCCCTTTCCATACTTGGGGCATAAAAATTTGGTTAGGTTACTAAGAAACCCTAATCATTAAGTGCTTTGGTCATCTATTTTTGCTCAGCACTGCACCACACACAACACATCCCAAAAAGGGGCATCTGTAGACACCAAAACAACACCAATCCAATAATGTGACTACAAGCACTGACCAAATTGGCATACATACCCCCTAGGGAAGTCTCCAAACATTAAATAGTGGTCCTAACCACTCCCAAAATAGTTTTGGAAGGTCAGAGGTTAGTTTTGCACCTTTTAAGCACTTTGCTCCCTATTCGTCCCACCCTGGGACGATTAGAATCCTATTTGTCCCACCCCGGGATGATTAGCAGCAATCGCTCTAGGGTGGGATGATTAGCAAGTTTGACTGGAAAAAATTCAAACCTTGACAAATGGCAGCCCAAATATGCCACCTAACTCCACCTTTAAGGCATGGGATTGCGAGGGCTGGTTTCAAATTAGAGAGGCTTCAATCAAGCCTACCCTGATCATGGAGGCCTCAATCAAGGAGCCCCTAATCAAGAAGGAATCTTCTCTCTCCAAAAAATACATAATGATCCAAGTGGTCCCCTTGCATGTGCATTCAAATGATACCATTAGGTCTATAAAAAGGTGAGCCTCCTCACCATAAAAGGAGAAGAGAGCTAGAGCATTTGGAGCAACAAAGTGCTGCCAAACCATACCCCCATTCCTATTTGTATTTCCTACATCCCTAATATCTCTTCTAGAAGAGATGTTATCGAGTGAACACTAGGAACATAATCCAGATCCAAAAACCCAAGAAATTTTCCACAATCCCACCCCAAAATTGTCGACACAACCCCCTAGGAAGTTTTGGACCCATCCCACTTGGATTGGTGTCAAAACTAGGCCCTAAATGGCGGGTGTCCCACCCTTGGGCACCCCCCAAACTACTGTTGTCCTAATCGCCCCAACACAGAGTGATTATAAATATATGCATGGTTTTGTTACTGTTCTTTTTGCATTCTTTTATATCTAATGTACTTATGTTGTTGTCCAAATTTCATTGCTTTCTGACATGATTTGACCTAGTTTCTATCATTTTATGCGTCTACTAACCTACAAAGAGCACCTTCAAATATATGATAAATTGGGTAGAATCTGCTAAATCTGACCTTCTGGGTCATCTCAAAATGTTGCTTTTAGTCTAACCACAAGTTTGTAGGAGTTTTGGAGGCCTCTGGGCAGGACATTTACAAGGTCACTTTTTGCAAGTTTTATGACAGTCCCCAACGTCCCACCCCTTAGAAATATGTGCATGATTTCATTTTTGTTATTTTTGAAATATGTCCTAGATGATATCTTAATGCCTCTATTAAATTTTGAACTCATTCTGACATGATTTGACGATCATTTTATTATTTTATGTATTAACTAGCTCGTAGGGTGCCCCTATCACATACAGGATAATCTGGGTAGGACATGCAAATTATGAGAATCTGGGTAGTCTTATAATTATATATAATGCCTAACTCATGAGTTTCAGGTGATTTGGATAAGCATAGGTAGGAAATTAGAGCGCTCGCTTAGGAGAGGCCCCCGACGGGAAAACAAGCATAACGGGACCGTCCGATGCCGCTTCGAATCAAAATTAGGTGATACCAATTCTATACATTGTCCTTTACATTTCCATATCATTCTGTAATATAATTATCAATCTTATCATTGATATATTCTAAGCACCCACTGGAGGCCTTAGGGATTGCATGTTTTTCTAGATACGCATATGCTATTAATGATTTGTCATTTTTCTATGCATAGGATCTCATCACTAGGAATACTAGAGGGGCAGCAAGGAACGACGAACACACGAAAACAAGCAGCGATAACTTTTAGCCTGCACACTTCGAATGTGGGCACGCAAAAGACGTTGGAAGCGTACCATTCGGTCTTGGAAGCGCGACTTCTTTCGGGATTCTGTTGATGTAAAAAATTGTATCAAATATTCTAAGCCCTATAGTGGGGATGCATTGTAATCATATTAAAAGCAATATCAATAAAGGAGGCCCCGCTTTGTTTGCTCACATCTCATTTTTACGTCATTTCCTTCATGCATTGCTCATTGCATTCATAGGACTTAGCATCTATACCTATTTTTTTTTGCATCATATTGGTACGTTGTTTCTTTGCATGCTTTCACCTACACTGTGAAGCCATGTGCCCAAATCTGTGACATGAGAAACATCATCAATTGAAATTTCTTTGCCTTAACCTCATTGGTCTCTAAGTATTTATTTCTCTATGTTGGTTCCTGTTCCATATGTTTATTCTTTGTGCATAGTTTATTTCCTTTTTGAACTTTATATTGTCCAACTCATCCTAAAAAGTCTCATTTTCTCTTACACTATCTTCTTCTGAAGTTTTTTCTTCTTTAGAACTTGAGGTTGACTCTATTTCTTGTTTCCTTTGAGCCTATTCAAAACCAAGACCTGTTTTATTTTTTGACCTTCTTTGTACCTTGATCATCTTATCTACAATATTTGAACTCTTTCCAAACTTGTGTAGTTTATCCTTGGACTTTTCTAAATCTTCCCTTAGTAGGGCTACTTCTTGTTCTAACTTTTCACATTCTAATACCTTTACTTCTAACTTATCCTTGAACTTCTTTGTCTTAGCTATTGACTTGTTTAGATCCTCTATAAGCTTTCCTTTCTCTTCATCACATTATTAAAACTGAAACTCATGTTGGTAATTTTGCTTTCTTACCTTATTTAAAGTTTTAAGAGCATAAATAAGATCTCCCTCAAGATAAAATCCTCATTTTTCTGATTCTTCCTCTATTTGTTTGTCTTTGAGAACATATTTATTCTTTTCTGACTTGTCTTATATAGGAGCATCTCCTTGTTCTTCTAGTGCCATTAGAATATTCTCTTATGGTCTTTCAAGTGTATCTTCATATTCATCATTATTAAAACTAAAACCATTTCTTGTATAACTATATTCAAGATGTCCAAAATTACCACATCTAAAACACCCGAGAATTATTAGTGACCTCTTCTTAACTTCTTTTTTTTCTTCAATTAAAAATAGGACTTCATATTTATCATTGTCTGAGAAGCTATTATCACTATCACTTGAGTGCTTACGTGCCTTGTCTGCATAGTAGCTCCTCTTTTGTCTTTGCCTTTATTTTGGTACCTATTTCTTTATGATTCCCTATTCCTATGATCCTATTTTTCTTCATCATTGTTATTTTTAGCTTCTTGATAATCAGTTTCATAGTGACCATACTTTCCAAAATTGAAACATCTAACATATTTTACATATTTAAATCTTCTTTAATCGTTATTCCTTCTACCATAGCTAGCTTCTTCATCATTGGATGACTCATTGCTTGAATCTAATTTTTTACCCTTTGTCTTCTTAGTAGCTTTGAATGTTGCTTCCTTTTGGTAATTAGGTTCCTTTTATAATTTTAACTCAAAAGCTGTAATAATACCAAGTAAAATATCTCTTGTCAAAGAATCACCATTTTTTTATTCTTCTATAGCATAAATATTTTCACTAAATATTTTTGGAAGAGATCTTAAGACCTTATCACAAACATCTAATTCTTCAATATTAATTCCAAGTCCTTACATGGCATTAACAACCTCATCTACCCGAAGTAGATAAGTACTAATGTTTTCCTCATCTTTCATTCTTAATTCTTCAAATTGCCCTTTAAGATTTCATATCTTTGCCTTTTTGACACTTTTATCTCCTTCATATATGCTTTGCAACTTATCCCAAATTCCTTTTACATATTTACAATGCATAACTTTTATTGATTTTATTCTATGCAAACCTCTCAAAATTGCATTCATTGCTTTTGAATTAAAATGTTTTAGAATCTTATATTCCTTATTTGTCGGTGGATCAACCGATGGTATGTATCCATTTTCAACTGCTTCCCAAATTTCATTGCCAAGTGCCATCAGGTGAATATTTATTCTCATACTCCAAAATATATAATAACTTCCATAAAATATTGGTGTTGAATTATTTTAGAACACATTCTTAGGATCCATTGTGTTTTTGAAATATTTTCCTTCAAGTTGTTAAACTCTTTCGAAGGAACCTACTCTGATACCAATTGAAGAACACAAGCTTATACTAAGAGGAGGGTGAACAGTATAAGACCACTTTTTACTTTTCTTTCCCAATAAATATTATGCAATGTATAGATAGTAATATCAACATCAGTAATCAAAGCAATGCATAAATGACCACACATAATGGAGACACCAATTTAATGTGGTTCACTCAATGTGGTCTACTCCACAAATAAAATATTTCACTAAAATTTTCTCAATCAATATCTTGGGAATCCTTTCCCTATTACAATTTTTATGGACCTCTGTCCAAATGAGACACCAATCCCCTAATCAAGTTCATGTATCTCTATCCACAGGAGAACTCCTTTCTTCTTAGTTCTGACTGGTGATATTCTAGAAGAACTACTGCCCCCACTGCTCTGGCTAATGGATCTCTATCCACTGAAGATACCTATCCTTACTACCCTAGCTAATGGATATCTATCCACTAGAGACTACCATCCTCTATATTTTGTCACCTTCAAAGCTCTATCTCAAATCTACACTAAACATGGTCCTTCGGTCTAGCACAAATGTGCTCAATATTTATCTCTATTCTGGCACAAACCTGTCCTCAAATTTGCACCAAACTCTATTCTAAAATTTGCACTAAACATAGTCCTTCGTTCTAGCACAAATCTATCCTCAATATTTGTCCTCTGATCTATACTAAACATAGTCCTTCGATCTAGCACAAATCTATCCTCAATCTCTGTCCTCTAATATACACTAAACACAGTCCTTCGGTATAGCACAAATCTATCCTCAATCTCTATCCTCAAGCCTTAACACAAAGCTTGATTTAATCTCAAATAAACTCTGCTAGATATACCCCAAACCTTTAATCAAGGTTTGAACAAATCAATCAGTCAACTTTGCTCATAAGGCTTCTCAAAGACTTATCTCAAATTGGCCTTGTAATATTCCATAAAATTTCACACTAATCTATCCACAAGTCCTCTCTATAACTTGCCTAATAGGTTCTCAAGTCTTCACTAAGATTTACCTTAAATCTGCTCAACAAATCCTCACTAGAACTTGTCCAAATCTTCTCAATAAGTCCTCACTAGAACTTATCCAAACTCATAGAAATATAAAGAGAATTGTTAGATATGCAATATGCTTCACACTTATCACAATGCTCAATTACTTTAAATAACTCTTTTAGAAACATATAGATAATTGTTAGAGACTCAATATGCTTCACACTCACAAACTCTCAATCACTTTCAATCTCTCTTCTATCACATAAATATATATAGAATTGTTAGAGACTCAATATGCTTCACATTCACAAACTTTAAATTACTTTCTATCTCTCTTATATCATGGAAATATATAGAGAATTGTTAGATACTCAATATGTTTCACATTCACCCACACTCAACCTCTTTTTCAAATAAATTCAGAATATAGAACAATTTGTTTCATAGAACTTGAATTATCACATCAACACATCCACTTGACTAGGCTCAACCAACTTTACTCAACCAATAATTCAATGAATTAATATTTGCTTCCAAACCCTAGTTCAAGCATATGAACACTCACTAAAATATTTCCAACAATGCTTATCAATCAATCTCACATAATAATGATACTCATGATCTTTGCAAATCCTAGTTCGTGATAGTTCTCAACTTCACATAACAATGATACTTATGATCGTTGCAAACCTTATTTCAAGTTGTTCACTCACTTAATCACTTCAAAAAAAATGCTTATAAAATAAGGTTTTATCAACAATTCATTATTCTAGAAAACCTTGAATCATTAATTCAAAACACACTCAACAATGCCTACCAAACAATCCTTTTCACTCCAAATTTTCATCCTCAACATTCAACAATCACTCACTAGGAAGATGTGTCCATACCTTTTGTTTGATGTAGAAGTGCCCTTGGAAAACTTTTCTAAATCATAATTTCCTTCTTTCCAATTTCAATGGTTAGATGACAAAATCTCACTCTTAACACTTTCTCAAATATTCCTTAGACACAAAAATAAACAAATCTCAAATACACCTTATTGCTTCTTCTTGGAATTAACATTCATAAAATCATGCACAAAAATAATTACTTGGATACACCTTATAATCTCCAAATTAAAATAATATCCAACACCACAAAACTTCAACCAATTTTCCTAAAACACCTTTAGTTTCTTTTCAAACACTAAAGCAAATAACACCAAAAAATTTATTTTGTGTCAACCTTATAACTCCCCTAAAACCTTACATACCAAATAAAATATGCAAAAAACAAGTTTTAATACCTCAACTAACTCCTCCAAAATTTTTGGTGCTCAAACTTAATGTATATCTTTGTTATCTCCCAAAAGGGGTTTCGACGTGATTCGAACTTCCGTCTCCTCAAGAACCAAGCACCTTAGTGCTTTGGTGCCCACCATGTGGGCTAGAGGCACCCACGTGAAGGAAGGAAGAATTCCTTTCCTTTCAACCTTGCTTCACTGTGTTTTCAACACAAAATAAAAATGGTGTGCCATGGATTCGAACCTACGCCTGTCGCTGCTCTCATGTCTTTCTTCCAACGTGGTTGCCAACAGTGCTACCAATGGTTTATGACGAAGGCTCCCTCCTTGGTGGGTAAAATAGTTTTGCCTCCTCTAAGAACCTTTTTAAAAATTAAAAACTCTTCGCTGCATACCACGATTCGCATGAACTCGCATAGCATAGGATTTTAATTCGAAAGCATTGGGAATTTTGCTAAGGTGGCATAATCCCCCTTTTATACATACATGGTAAAACAATTTCCCATGTCGGTGCTAGAAATTTGAATTCGAAATTCGAATTAATAACCCACCTTAGGGTTATTTGAAATTAACATAAATTAATATATAGTTAATATTAAAACTAATTAATAATTAATTTAAATAACATGAAGGTAAGTAAATTAATTTAATAATACTATATTAATTAATTTATAATAATTTAATCTTCCTTTTATAATATTATAAATAATTATTAGAATATTATTTATTTGGGATTTTTTTTCACCTTGGATCTTATCTTGACCTCCTGGAACCGAGTCTTGATCAACTCAAACTGGAGAACTTGAAACTGATGTTGCCCACTAAAACTACCACTAACTGGTTCTGAAATATTGACATTAATGACCACTCACTCTTGACATCAATGGCAACTTATCTAATCAAAATTTCCAACACCTCTAATTATTGATCAACTTTGAGTTCCCTTTCTTGGGTATGAATTTGATACTACCCCTATTAATAATTACTTCCAAAGAGCCTACTCAAAGAGCCTCCTTATAATATTTTTAAAGATTAGGATCAACTAAGTTCCAAATATTCTTGTAGAACTCATAGGGAAAGGTATCCAGACCTGGCGCTTTATTATTTTCCATTTGAGATATGCATCCTCCAAATATTTAAGGGAGAGTAGTAAATCACACACTACTCTTTGAGATGTCTAAACCTTAACTGGTACAACTGCCATACAAGTTGTTAGTGCTTGCTCTCACTCAGGGGAATAATATTGAGTGGAAAAAACATTAGTATAGTGCTTGAAAAAAGAATCAATCATCTCGAAAAGAGATGTGATCCTTATTCCATTGTCTTAAATGGCCTTGAATTGAGTAGCTTGCCTGCGAGGCCAAAGACTTTGAAAAAATATTTGGTGACTCTATCACCAACTTTAAGCCAATGAAGATAGGATTTAATTTAAGCTCCTCAAGCCTCATAAATTTCATCAAGTTCATGCCTTATTTGGTCTATATGAGACTGAATTTTAGGATTAAATGGGCATCCCCCAACCTTGAGAGAAGCTTTGGTAAGCTCATCATGAAGGACAATATTGGAATGTCTTCTAAACTACACCACATTTTTCTCCAAAGTTTAGAGCAAGATAATTGTACAAAAAATAGCATAATTCCACAATTCTATCCAACCCAACTCTCCATTAGGTCTAGGAAATATATTTCAGACTCTACGGATATGACAGACCATGGAAGGGTATTGAAGAAAGGAAGTATTAGAAAAAACTATGACTTGTAGTGTCTTTGAGGTAAGGATTTCATCAACATATTAAACATGATGGGTGAATGGTTGAAATTAGTGGTACCAAAAATGGTTTCCATAAACATATATAAAGCATTTCTCCTATGAAAGAAAAATTACACATGATCTAAAAGCATGGTTCTATCCGGCCTTCTCAAAATTCTTACATGGCCAGCATGGAAATTAGACCACATATACCAAAATTTTTTAGGAAAATATTGGAGAGAAAAACAAGAATTGAGGTTTAACAAAACCAATTTGTTTTTCATGAAGTACCAGGCCTCTCTTTTCCCAGTAGCCCATTGCATGGGAAGTTGCCCTATCTTGTTTGCAGGATTTTCAATCATATTAAAATATTTGCACATAACTCAAACAGGTAGATGGTAAAAAAAAAGCACACCACCATCATAGGGTACATCGCTCTTGAGCTTCATTAGATGCATAGACATTAATAATTCCAAAATATAGCCCACCAACCTCAAATAAAACCTAAACTGTGTGATTTGAGGGGTCCACACCCCATGAGATAAAACTATCTTTCCACCTAGCTGCAAAAATAATGTTAGTTCCCCCTCTACCAAGGGAATGATTGGTGACATGAAAAAGAAACTTGTCCAAAGAAAAGGGTAAGTACATTGCAAAATAAAGTCAAAAATCTTAATCTCTTGAAGACAAAGAAAGTCAGGATTACCATAAAACCTAGAGCATAAAGCAATATCATCTCGGACCAAGTATTTGTGGACTAGATCTATCAACCCTTTGACATTCCATGATAAAAAAAAAATCATGAAAATCGATCAAGAATCATGTATGGATACATCTTCAGTGTCTTTGAGGTTTGAAAGAGAATCATACATATTACTGAGAAAATAATCTTGACCTACTTTCCAAAACTCCATTTGATGTATTTTATCCTAGAGAACCAGGAAGTCTCCACGAGTGGGCTACGGGATCTTCGGCCATTGATAGAATCTCTTTTAGGTAAATTGAAGCTTGAGGAAGACTACCCATTGACATGTAGAACTAGAGAATTTGAAGACTAAGTAGGAGTATAAGAAGTAACAATTTCAGCAAAGGAAGCACTACTTGGTGGTACATTAGCAACCACGTATGAATCCCTAGAACTGGGTGCTATCGGTTGCATGATATGTTGCTCTATCACCACCCCATGCCTGGCTGGTGTAGAAGACACAAGGATTTGAGGTGAGTTTCTGGGAGCAACCATAGGGTTTACATTTTGTCTATTCTTACCCTTATTTTGGACTACATTCCATTCATCTTGCCCCCCTTTGGAAGCAAGGATAGAGCTAGTGGTAATAGGAGTCATAGTCATCTCCTTAACTATAATATTGTCTGTCATTAAAGGATAAGATTTTATCTTATGGGCATTTGATTGAAAAAATAACATGTGTTAGGTAGTTTTATGTAGAAAAAACGTTGCTTGAACTTATAGTCACCAACTTGGACATCAACAGTCTCCCTCAGGTCTTTAGAAAGATCGACTTTGACACAAAAATATTTTTGAGAGTGTGAGGCATAAAATTTATCCGTTTCACAATAGACAAATTCACCAATGGGTACCACAAGGTTCTGATAGTAAGGCTAGAGCGATAGAGGAAGACCAAGGAATTCAACCCAAACTGGAACCTACAAGGAAACATCATTAGTGCTCAAACAATCCTTGGTCCGGGGCTAAAAAATCAACAAGGAGCTACAAACAGACCAAGGTCCACAACTAAGGACTGCTTTGGCCTGAGTAGGGTTAGCAAAATGAAACAAAAAAAAAAACTTTGGTGAGGTTTTGGATACCATCAACCTTTATGCCATGTCAAGTTTTTGAATCCAGTTTCAAAGGAGGGTCTCTCCAGGGATGCGACCTAGAAAATACCCTACCAGTGTATGGTTTTCAATCCAAGAACAAGTAGTAACAAACTCACTCAACGGGATAACAATATCCAGAGGAGAAATATTACCTCGTGATAAACTTTGGGAATGAAATTACATGGTTGTTTGTTCACCTTTGGTGTCATTACTCCCTTGTATAGCTTCACCAAAATTTGGAGCTACTGATTGATCTTCGTCTATAAAAAATGTTCAATTTTCCAAACGACGGAGTAAAGTCGATGAAAGCAACAAAAAAATGCCCTAAGAGACATCCCACACACACTCCATAGTGAAGAACTTGGAAACCAATCCTTAATTCTTATTTTTTGAGTGTCACAATGTAATTTAATACTATTACATTTATTAAATTGTACTCTCAATGCTACCTTTACAAAAACTTGAACATCATGAATTAGTACATTCAAATGTAAATTTTATAAATGTTTGTCTCTTGAAAATGATGATGTCATATTATTTTCTATTTAATTGTTAAAAAATAATTTTTAATTATTTAAAAAAATTATAATCACAAAATCACTTAATGAAGTTAATTTAAACAAGTATCTTCACATGTTTTAGATATTCCTTCTTTTAAATATTCATATTTTAAAATTTTATAGAGAAAATTTATAATTTATTTCATTATAATATTTTCTTTTTATTGTTTCTTTGGTTTATTTTAGAGATTTTTTATACTATCATTCTTATTTTTAATAATTTATTAATATAAAATATTAATTTTACTTTAGATATTCCTTATTTTTAATAATTTATTAATATAAAATATTAATTATATGTGTTTATATATTTTTATGATTACTATAATGATAATATATATTCAAGTTTTTTTTTTTTTTTTGATGAGGAACCTTTTATATACAACATATCCACAACATGTGAGGGGAGAGATTTGAACCTGGGCCTCTTGATAACTGGAGATTTTTAACTATCCACTTGCTCTCCAACTCCTCTACATGAGCGGATTATATTCAAGTTTTAAAAAATTAAGTTAAATAATGATATCATCCATAATTTATTAAAAAAATAGGAAAAATTAATTTAAACTTTGGTGGCCATAATGAATTCGTGGCGGCTACAGATTCCACTATGTAAATTCAAATATATATATATATATATATATATATATATATATATATATATATATATATATATATATAATTGAAAATTAATTTAAAAAAATGAATGTTTAAAAACTATTATAGAAGTGGTTCCCCCAAACCCCATAAGGGGATAGAGGTCCATGGTTGAAATCTCGAGCCTCATCGGATTGAATGATTGTCCCTTTCTTGGTGCCCTCAGTGACATAAAATGTTTAAAATGATTGTGGCATAGTGGTTATAAGTGTGGATTATATGAAGATTTGTGTGGCGACTTTCAAGGTAAATAACGCAGAATATTGTGGTGGCCATAAAAGCTAGATAGTCTGCCTAGATTTGTGGCAACTATCGATTCCACCATATAAAATCAAAAAATATATATATCCTATAGTAAATTATTAAAAATAAGAATGATAGTATAATTTTTTTTCTAAAATAAACCAAAGAAACAAAAAAAAATATATATCAAAATGAAATAAGTTATAAATTTTCTCTATAAAAGTATGAATATTTAAAAAAAAGAAATATCTAGAACATATGAAGATACTTGTTTAAGTTTACTTCATTAAGTGATTTTGTGATTATAACTTTTTTAAATAATTAAAAAATATTTTTAACAATTAAATAAAAAAATTTGACATATTTACTAGTGACTATGTGTTAAATTCCTTATTGATAAGCATAGCTCTCGACTTTACGAGGAGTCATGGTTGGGAGGAAACTGCTTAACCCTATGCGTTGGTCACAGGGGTTTCTCACACTAAAAACAAGTTTAAAAATTATAATATAATTACATTTAAAAAGAAAAATTACCATCCGCACTGGTAAGTTCCTCAATCCTTGGAAGGAGGTCCAGGATTCAATGTTGACGACATGCATTGGATGCAAAAAAATCCTAGCTAGCGTGAGGGGTATACCCAGATGGAACAGGCCTCATGGAATGGAAATTCTTGATCCCTAGGAAATACGAAAAATAGTTTTCCTTAACATAAGGTTTTAGTCCCAGTGATACAACACAACATTTCAGGCTTTGACTCTTCTTTAGGAGGTCCAAGGTTCAAACCGCAGTGTGGACGAGTGTGTGAGAGAGTGGGTGTGTGGTGGTTGTGTGTAAAATTCCCTATTTCTAAGCATAGCTCTCAGTTTTACGAGGGTTCATGGTTGGGAGCAACCTGCCCAACCCTATGCTTAAGGGTTTCTCACACTAACAAAAAAATTACCCTCCAATGGGTATATTTGTTAATTAACTTTTAAACAATTCATTATCATATCTAAATGAATCAAAACATATGATTTCTTGGGACAAATATTTCTTAAGGTTTTAAATCCTTAATTCTTATTGTTTGAGTGTCACAAGGTAATTTAATGCTATTAAATTTATTAAATTGCACTATCAATGTTACCTTTACAAAACCTTGATGAATTAGTACATTCAAATGTAAATTTTAGAGAGTTTGTCTCTTGAAAATGATATGTCAAATCATTTTTTATTTAATTGTTAAAAAATAATTTTTAATTATTTAAAAAAATTATAATCACAAAATTTAAACAAATATCTTCACAGGTTCTAGATATTCCTTCTTTTAAATATTCATACTTTTATAGAGAAAATTTATAACCTATTTCATTTTAATATTTTCTTTTTATTATTTCTTTGGTTTATTTTAGAAAACAAATTATATTATCATTTTTATTTTTATGGCCACGAATTCAGGTAGGTTATTTAGATTTTATGGTCATAGTATTTTGTGTTGTCCACCCTAGAAGTCGCCACACAAATACCAAGAAAAGGATAAGCGTTTAGTCCGACGAGGCCTAAAATTTGAACCTATACGAAGAAAGAGACAAGCATTCAATCGACGAGGCCTGATATTTAAACCTTGGACCTCCGTCCCCCTACAAGGTTTGGGGGAACCAATTGGTCTACACCTCAACCTCCTAATATAAGATATTAATTTTATGTTTTTATATATATTTTTTATTACTATAATTATAATATATATTCATGTTTTAAAAATGAAGTTAAATAATGATATCATCCCTAATTTATTTTTAAAAAATAGGAAAAAATAAAATTTAAAATATAAAATTGAAAATAATTTAAAAATTTGATGTTAAAAAACTATAATAAAAAATATTGAATAATAAAAAGGAAAACATTGATGAAAAACAAGTGAATACACAAATAAAATATCAATTTGGATGAATGTATAAATAATAGCAAACAAATGAAGCATTTGATAAGGATATATTTTTTTATTAGCATGTGAAAAAATAGACTTGAAGAAAAGAAAAAACATTATTTTGTTGAATTTTATAGCCCTACATAAAAACATCACTAAAAAATTTATATAGGGGTACATGCCAATAGGAGAGTGGAGTTGTTTTATGGTTGTAAGAGGACTAGCTCACAACAACTGAGATATTAAATAGACAAAATAAAAATACTAAAAGAGAAATAAGGAGAGGATATACCATTTGTACTTGAGGCAGAATTGAGAAACAAAAACATTTTAGTCTGGAATGCAAAGCATATAATAACACTCAAATTATCCATATGGGACAACATTGTGTTTAAGGCTTTAGTCCCTTTTTGGGGAGATGCATGTTCAAACCATAGTAGGGTAGGGTGTGTGCACATGACTATGACTACGTAAGTGAGCTTGTTAAATAAACTTGTTAAAGAAAAATCATTGGTGATGGTGATGGTGATGTGAAGCCACTTGCATTATTTGTGATGTGATCCGTGTTCAATCTCCATAATGGATGTGTATAAAAAGTATTATGAAAAAAAAATCATCATCAAAATTAATAGTAAAAAATTAATATTAAGGTGTAAAATACTCTCAAGACAGGCAATAAAACCATTATAAATTTAATAAAAAATATATATCATCTCCAAAATTATTATTAATAATAAAATATTAATATTATTTAAACCAAAAATATTGGGCCAAAATTTGGGATTGATAGCCATTACTCTATGTAAATATCATCTCAATTTATTTGTCATACACAAGTTGTAATGTCTCCATTGTGTCCCTACTTCAAAGACAACAGAAAAAAAAGAAAGCGTTATATTATGCCATTAGATGCTTCAAAAAAAATTTCAGAGATAGACTCATGGTTAATCCTGCCTTTGTCTAAGCACTTCCTCATCACTTGGTCCACATGCACACACAACCAGAAGGTATGCGACGAAGACCAAGATACCGCTGCCTGCTCCATGCCTAAGAAGACCTAGGGCCATTGCTGAATTTGTGTTGTCGCCCATTCTTCTCTTACCAGGTCATAACATTATATGACACGATAGTAATGCCTCTCTCCTTTCCTTAAAAATGGCAAATACCCACTCAAATAAAGGAGGTTGCTTCCCTTTGGAGGGTCTATATATGGAAATAATGTGTCTACATGCTTTTTTTACCTTGCACAACTAATGTCAAGAAGAATTGTAACAACCCAAACAAGGTTAACAACCATTCCAATATATTTTATTTCTAGTATTTGCAAGGTTTTATCACATTGAGATTTAGTCATTTCAGATGACACAACACTTACTGGATAGGAATGGCTAACATCTAGTGTTTTTTGGGATTCATCTTACTAAACATCTATATTTAGAAAGATGCTAAAATGGTCTCCCCACATTTCCTATACCATACACGGTATAGAACAATGCGACCACAACACAGTGATTATTATTTAAACCCATAACATTTAAATAGGATGTCTATTCCTAGACATGACCTAAGTCCATCTAGGTAGGTTATTCCAGCATAAGCCTTGGTGCTTAGGAACCACAAATCCATAGGATAACTAAGGTCATTATCCCTCACTTGGTAATGAACATGATGGTCACTCGAGCGTTCTCATTCAAGGTACCACCAATGTTGTCTTTTGAATGACTTGGACAACCTTTCTAGTTGTGGAACACTCGATTCTACATGTTCAAGGTTTATTAGTTCAAAAGAAAACCTGGCTATTGTATTCACACAACTTCTTCCAGATTCACGAGTTCTTAGCTATTGCATTCTTGCAACTCCTAAGAATCATATCTACCTCATTATTGCATACACGTAACTCCTCTAGGATTGGGATTTTTATTGACTTGGGTCTTACAAAAGATACTATAACCAACCTAAGATAACCTTAACCCTCTAAAATTAATTGTATTACACTTGGAATAGCATACTTCTAAAATAAGCATCGATCATCACATAATCTTAGTAACATTTTAATCGAATCAAAAGCCATATTTAAATTAATCCAAATGCTTTTTAAGCTAAACAAGGAAGCATATTAACTAAATAAAGGCCAAAATTTTACTTAACTCAAATGCTTAACATAAATCTATCTAAAGATGCATTAGATGCCACAACTTAAATAAACCAAGTGCTTAGCATAAATCCATGTAAAGATACATTCCACTAAATTGATAGAGTGCAATACTATGTATGGTTCTAAAAGATTGCAAAATCATCTTATTGAGAAAAACTCAAAGAACCTTTAAACAATTAAAAAAATATTTAGTTGTACATAGATCAAGTTCACAAAACTCATCTAGAGGAACATCTAATCCTCCAAAACATAGATTTGATAATAACATCACTGTGAAGCATCTCATTGACTAAAAGTTACATAAAAATTAATTAATTCAAATTTTAACATATAGCCAAGGAAACAAGCATCATATTTAAATAAAAATGGTAAATTTCAAAACCACTGTTGCTCCTTAAAGAGCTATAATAGCCTCTCACAAAAATATATGTTTTAGAAATTATTAATTATTAATCTGGCTCAATAATCAAACTTCCTTACAAAAGAAACTAACTATCCAACTAGAAAGTGCTCCTTTTATGAAATTCCTATTTACAAACATCTTAACTTTTCAAATAATGCAAGCCATCTGCCTAGGTAGTCTTCCTTCCATATTCTTCTTGCAACCTTCTTCATGAAAAGGGTTACCCACAAATTGGAGGATACTTAGGGATAAGGACAACTCTCTATTTAATAGTATATGCAATGCAATTTACCATGTTCTACCTAAATTGCAAGTAACCATGCATGTGCATTAAATAACCAAGGAGAGAATCTCATACTTCTCTCTATAATGGTTTCTTTACCCACACAAGTCTCAGGAACCACTATAGTTGATTTTTGCTTTTCTTCCTTCTCTCAAGGCATTAGTGAAAACAATATAACTTTCCTTTATTTTAAAATAAACACTTCATTTCTAAACAAGTTTCTATTTGAAAAGACACCTTAAAAATAAAACACTTGATTATTTTTATTGAGAATCCAACTTCCCTAAAATTTAAACTTTTAAGACATATACCAAATTTTTAGTAAAGAAAGGGACATATATAACTTATTCCATAAACTATTTCACACACAAAAATACAAAGGATTGAATTACCATATTAGAACTCTATTCTTTATTGTATCCCATCTAAAAGTATTGCAACTAATATAATTTTAAAATAGAACAATGATATGGATTACTTTAATCCTAAGGTTAACCATGTGCAAAGTAAATAAAACAAATAACGATAATAATACCACCAAGAGTAGCAATACATAGGGTGGCCGCAATAACCAACACGTACACCAATGGTCCAAAACAACATGCGAATGTAGGGACATTGGATCAGGATAGTGTAAGCACCATCATCACTCTAGATCCAGACTAGTCATACAAAGAATAAAACTACACTTGCAAGGAACGATTGCACAAAACCACCCAATTTTGAACCTCAAGATTGCATAGGTTGGAACCCTAAAATGATGTAATAAAAATAGGCATAACAATAGTGAAGAACCAAACCAAATCTTGAAAGATCCACCTAAAACTACTTGACAAGGGAACAAAAGTTGGGCAAGTTGAAAAGGGACATAACTAGGCCACAACTCAGATGATGTCAATCATCCAAATAACCATAAAAGAAACAATATGATGAACAAAGCAAGGAGTCACGCAAGCAAGAAAACCAAATAAAAGATCACAGTTTAGCATGATCAAGTGCTCACCTAGGAAGATATACCAAACCAAAACATAGAAAAAGCTAAACCATAATTGTAGCAGTAGAAAAGGATTAGTAAAACAAAACCTCGCTATACTTTGGAGGCACTACCTTAGCTTAAAATATCGGTTTGATCTAGAAAATTTTTCCCTTCTATATTCTTCCTTTGGTTTGAGCTCCTCCCAATAATAAAAACCTGTTCTTCCAAACTTAGCCCACCTTTATCTCAAAATCCAAGGTGTGAACACCATGCATGGCCAAGATAATGTTCAGATATTTTTCAAGAAGGCATTTTTTACTTCATCACCTTTATCATATTGGAATCTAATGCAAACTAAAGCATGATATAATAATTAAGAAGGCTTACCAAGCTTAGTGTATTATCATAATCTACTTTTATTTTTAATTTACATGTTGGAATCGATAGCCACCATGAATCTAGGTAGGTTTTCTGGATTTTATGGCCACCATAATATTCTACATTGTCCACCCCATAAGCCACAATATAGATCTACACACAGTACGCCCCTATAACCACCATGCCACAATAATTTTAAACCTTTTATGTCATTGAAAGCACCAGGAAAGGGAGAAGTGTTCAATCCAATGAGGCCCAAGATATGAACATTGGACCTCCGTCCCCCTTATGGGTTTTGGTCAAACCAATTGGTCTACACCTCAGACCTTATCATAATCTACTTCAATCTTATTTTTAAATAAATTTGTTACAAAATTTATTAATATAAAATGATAATATCACTTATTAACCTTGATATTACTATTCTTAAATATTGAATGAAACCCTAGAATGTTTATTGGTATCACCTCATTTGCTGAGGGATATACCATCTATAATTTAGAAACATTCCACATATGAGTAGGATCAACAACATATTGCCTAAGCAGGGATATGTGGAAAGTAACATGGATTTTTGATAGGTTGGGTGATAATACAAGCTTATAAGCTATGGAACTAATCCTATAAATGATCTCAAAGGGCCTAACATAGTGAGGATCCAACTTAGTGGACTTAATGGCACTTTTTATGGGTCTAACTCTCAAGAAGGCTGTCTTCCACAAAGAATTCTCTTGGTGATATTTTTAGATTAGCATAGTTCTTTTGATGATCGACCACTTCCTTCAGCCTATGTCGAATTGCTCTAAGTTGTTTCTTTATCTTTTAGATAGTGTTTGGTTTGATCATCACCTGATCCTCTAGATTATTACATGATAGAGATGTTTTGCATCTTCGACCATACAAGAATTCAAATAGGGACATCGTCAATGATGCATTGTACCCATTATTATATTCAAATTCAATAAGATGTAAAAATTCCTCCCATTTAGACTTTTGGTCCATGTAATACATGCATAGAATATCTTTTAAAACCTATTTACCCTCTCAATTTGACCATCTATTTTAGAATGATATGTAGAACTAATATTCATCTTAGTGCCCCCTTTAATATGTAGAACCTACTAAAATGTTAATGTGAACCTAGAATACTTGTCTGATATGATCATTTTAGAAAACCCATGTAGACTAAAAATTTCTTTGACAAGCATTTTTGCCACCATCGATGCATCATCCTTGATGTTATCCATATCAAGTGTGCAACCTTGGTTATCTTATCAACCACTATCAATACTGCATCATGTCAGTATCTAGTCTTAGGTAAACCCATAATAAATCCATGGAAATTACCTTCCATTTCTATATAGGTTTATCATGTGGGTACAATTTTACTATTGGGTGTCGATATTCTACCTTCAACTTCTAGTATTCTAAACATCTTGCAATGAGACTAGTGATATCTTGCTTCATTCTGGCTCAATAGATCTTTTTCATATTTTCTCTCATTTTTTACCCTCATAGATGAATATAACAGGGAGAATCATGTACCTTTTGCATAATCAATATCCTTAGGTCACAATTTTTGGGTATAACTACCCTATCTTTAAAACATAAAATTATGTATTTTATGTTGAAACCCTAGTTCTTTTCAAGATTTCTCTTAGTTTTATCTTGAATTTCTATGCAATACGAGTCTTATAGTTGCATTTCCTTGATCCTATCCATCAAGTATATATGATATTGGGTCAATGTGACTATGTGCCTTATACTCAAGGTATTTGCAACCTTATTCTCTTTACCTTTGATACACTCAATACCAAAATTATGTTTAGCTAAGAACTCTACCCATATTCTCTATTGCGTTCATCATAAATTGGGTAAAAATATACCTCAAACTTTGATGGTTTGTTCTTAGCTCAAACAATATGCCCAACAAATGATGTCTCTAGACCTTTAGGTCATGCACAACTACTGCCAATTCTAGACATGTGTAGCATATTTTATCTTTTGGAATCATAGGCTACTATAGCCTCTCCTTGAGACAATACCCCACCCAAACCTTACAGGGAAGCATCAGTATATAGAGTACCATTTTCAAGAAAATATAGTATTTTGAGAATCGATGTCGTTGTTAACTTATTTTTTAGAGCCTTAAATGTAGCCTTACACTTATCCATCCATTTGAATTATTTCCTATTTGTTTGAATATTGGTGATATAATAACAACCTTAGAGCAATCTCTCACAAAATTCCTATAATAGCTAGTGAGTCCCATGAAAATCTTGACTTCTATCACATTTGTTGGCAGAGGCCAACTTAATATAGCCATAATTTTATTTGGATCCACAACAATTCCCTCTACTAATATGATGTGTTCCAAATACTACACCTATGGGGTATAAAATTCACACTTGGACAACTTCCCATATAGTTGGTTCTTCCTCAGTACTTCTAATATCGACTTGAGGTGATGGTCATGTTCTTCCTTAGTATGATAATATATCAAAATATCATCTAGGAATACTAAGATAAACCGATTTAGACATTTTTTAAACACATTATTTCATAAAATTTTATGGTGTATTTATCAACCCAAATGGCAATACTATGAACTGATAATTCTCATATCAGCTTTTAAAGGTTTTCTTGTGAGTATCCTCTTCTCAAATCCTTAACTAATGTTAACCTGGTCTCAAATTTATTTTTTAAAATATGGTAGAATCTTTTAGCTGATAAAAAATGTCATCGATCCTAGGCAAAGAAAACTTATTCTTAATGGTTATCTTATTCAAAATCATGTAGTTTATGCATAACCTCAAGGAACCATCCTCCTTTTTCATAAATAATATTTGAGCATTCCAAGGTGACACACTTGGTTTAATGAGAGCCTTTTCTAAAAAGTCTTGGAGTTGCACCTTTAATTATTACAACTCGATTGGGGTCATTCTATAAGGTGTTCTCTAAATGGTTTCAACCCCTCGCATTAAATCAATAGAGAAATCAAACTCCTACCAAGGTGGTAGGATTAGGATATATTCTAAAAATACATCCCTAAACTCATGTAAAATTGGGTGTTTCTTAAACATCTCCTCATCTCCTTTTTCTCTAGATTTTCCATTGATCTTGACTACATACAACATACCACCTCTTTTAATGGCCTTATTTAGTTGCATAGTGGATAAAAAATGGGGTTGAAAATACCCTTGCCTACTTCAAACCCTTAATTCCTCCTTTTGTGTAGACTCAATTCGCTTAGTGGGATGAGAATTAGAAATTTCCTTCCTCTAAAAATTCTTATTTTACCCTTGATTCCCATTGTTCCTATTACTAAAATTTTGTTTGCCCTTGTTTCTCTTGCTTTGCTCCTTATCCCACTTCATAAATCTCGCACTTTTTATTTTTTTAAGTTCCTATCTCTCAAAATTTTTCAACCCAAAATAGTGTAAGAAATACTTTTTAGCTTGAATATTAGACTCTTCTTGTCTAGCCAAGTCATAGGCCTCTTGCAAAGTTTTAGGTTTGATCATATTAATAACTATCCTTATATTAGGGTCTATCCATAGAATGAACTTATGCACCTTTAGGTGTTCATTACTCTTGCACTCAGGTACATACTTCAAAAGTTTCACATGCCTCTAAAAATACACCTCTATTTATAGTGATCCATGTTGAAGCATAGAGAATTCCTTGAACTTCTTTACATAAAAGTGCTCAAAAAAAATCTTTTATTAAATACCCCAACAAAATCAGCCCATTTAAGTTTCATGGCTTGGATATTTTTGACTATAAAAAATGTGTCCCACCATTCTAGGGTTGCATTTAGAAAATGAAGGGTAGCCCAAACAGTCTGTGTCTCAAAGGAGTAACTTTTAATGGAAAATAAGGTCTCTAACATTTTTAGCCATGACTTTGCCACATCCCCCCATTTTTCCCATTAAACTTGGTTACTTTAACATTCTTAAGGTCTCTTGCTAGCTCAACCTCTATTTGATTTCTTCCCTTTTGGCTTCTTCTTACAGGGTTCTCTTTTGGCTTACCCTTTGTATTTATTGATCAAGGTTTCTATTAGTTTTTGCTATTGATAAAATAATTCCTATAGTGATTTCACTATGGAGGAGATATCTTTTACACTCCCCTCAAAAATTGTTGTTTCTCTAGTGTCCTTATCAAGGTTTGTTTTTCTCTCAATCCTCTTTCTAGGAGTCATTGCTCTCCCACTTTTCTTGCTAGAGTCAACAATTTGTCTAGTCCTTTGCACTGCATTTCCATCTTGTGCAAATCCTTTGATTTTCTTAGATGAACTCCCTTTTAAAATAGGTATCATATCCTATGCACGCAAAGGATTTGAATACATTATAAATTCCTTCAATTGCATTTACAATTAGTTATTTTCATTATCCTAATGAAATAACATAGACCATTATCTCTCAAATAATAATGATCAAGGTTACACTTGCCTTCTTGCAAGGTGTCTTACCCCAAAGTAGCATATCAAGAAAAGGCTTATCATAAGTGCACTCAATAGAATATTCAAGCCCTATGACCTAGAGCTCTGATACCAACTGTAACAACCCAAAATTACCAACCCAATTTTTATTTTTTAATAAACACAAGGTTCACAACCATCCCAATATATTTTATTTCCAACATTCACAAGGCTTTACCACATTGAGATTTAGTCACTATATACGACACTCAATGGACAAGAGTGACCAGCATCCCATATTTTTTGGGGTTCAAATTACTAAACCTCCATATTTAGAAGGATGCAAAAATGGTCCTCCCACATTTTCTATACCCTATATAGTATAGGATAATGCAACCACAACGTATGGATTATCCTTTAAGACCCATAACACTTAAAGGGATATGCCTATTCCTAGACCTAATCTAAGTCAAATTAGGTAGGTTATTTTGGCATAAGCCTTGGTGCTTAGTTACCACACCTCCATGGGATAACTAAGGTCACTACCCCTCACTTGGTAATGAACATGGTCACCTAAGTCTTCTCATTCAAGGTACCGCCACTATTATCTTGTGAATGACTTGGACAACCATTCTAGTTGTGGAAAACTCGATCCTACATGTTCATGTGTATTAATTCACAAGGAAAAATAGCTATTGTATTCACACAAATCCTTCCAGATTCATTATTTCTTAGCTATTACATTCTCACAACTCCTTCTAAGACTCATATATACATGGTTATTGCATACATGCAACTCCACTAGGATTAGGTTTTTTATTGACTTAGGTCTCGTAAAAGATACTATAACCAACCCAAGATAACCTTAACCCTCTATAATTAATTTTATTACACTTGGAATAACATACTTCTAAAATAACCATCGATCATCACATAATATTAGTAGAATTTTAATCAAATTAAAATCCATCAATTAACTAATCCAAATATTTTTCAAATAAACAAGGAAACATCTTCACTAAATAAAGACCATAATTTTACTTAACTCAAATTATTAACAAAAAACTATCTAAAGAATAATTAGATGTTATAACTTTAATAAACCAAGTTCTTAGCATAAAGCCATGTAAAGATACATTCCACTAAATTGATAGAGTACAATACTATCTTTCCTTCTAAAATATTGTAAAAACAGCGTATTGAGCAAAACCCAAATAACCTTTAAATAATTAAACGATCTTTATTTGTACATAGATCATGTTCAAAAAAATTATCTAACAAAGCATCTAATCCTCCAAAACATAGCTTTAATAATAACATCACTATGAAGCATTTCATTGACTGAAAGTTACCTAAAACTTAATTAATTCAAATGCTAACATATAGCCAAGGAAACAAGCATCATATTTAAATAAAAATGGTAAATTACAAAACCATCATTGCTCCTTAAAGAGATACAATATCCACTCAACAAAGTACTGTTAAAAATATTAAGCATATTATGTTGTCACTGATTTCAAAGGATACATGAGGCGGAAATATGTCCAAGATTTGATGATAAAAAACAAAGCATGGTATAAATGGCAAAAAGAAAGGAAGGCAAATATGTTAAGGAGTATAATATTTAAATATTATAAAGAGGAATTAAAAAGGCCTAAGGACAAAGGTTTATTCACATTAAATCAAAGTGGGCCACCAAAAGTTTCATTCATTGCAAGGTCTTATAAAAGAGTTTCAAAGTTGGGCCACCAAAGGTTTTACCCAAGGCAAGGTTTTAACATTATAATATTTAAATTAAAATTTAAATATTATAACAAAGGATTGGCGCCAAAGTTCAAAAGATGGGTTACTTGCTTCTAGCATCGATGTCATCTAAATTAAAGGAGGGCACATATATATAAACCTAAAGTTTTCACCTTGGAAATTATCACATGAATCGTGCATCGAATATCATTCGTCGGGAGTGCTAGCGAACGACAGAAGAGAGGCAATGAATTTCTCAGTGAGCAAAGAGTGCAATAAATCCATCGAGCCTTCGATTGACATCATGCCTACTGGCATAGCCCAGCTGGTCACTGGTCGTGTGATAGAGCACTGTGGTAGAGGAGGTCTTGGGGTCGAGTCCCCTCGATGATGGTTTTTGGGTAGAAGTGTTTTTGCTATTTTTGAGGTAGAGTTTGAAATATAAGGTGCGGGCCACCTTTTGGTGTCACCAAGCCATGGTAGCACAATTGGTCATTGGGCGCTTTGGAAAGTGCTACTTCGCACAAGGGTAGAGTTCAAATCATGGCAGAAATAAGAGGTATTTAATTTTTGGTTAAGCACAAAAATTAGGAGGCATAAGGTTTAAATTGTTTAATTTTTGCAAGGTGTTATAAGGTGTAAAAGTGGTAGTGTAGGGAGTCTTTCTGAAATGTTTGGTTGAGTAAAGTGTTGTTGTGAAATTTTCTTATAGGAGGAATAAGGGTTGTGGAAATAATATTAGTAGTGTTGAATGTTTAAAGGGAGTCATAAGGTGTAATAAAGTTGTTTTAATTTGTAATGCTTGCATGAGATAAATTGACATTAAGGTGTTTAAGGGTATTGTATGAGAGTTGAGATATTGCATTCTTAGAAAGGAGAGAAAAGGGTGTACTTGTGATCATTATGCTTTGTAATTTTTGCACATCATAGAAAATAAGTTTAAGGATTCTACAAGCTTTATTTTTGTGAAACAAAAGGAGATACTAGAATATTATTTTCAGCCTTATTGTGCACATATTTTGAGAAGGTCTTCATGTGGATGATTTGAAAAAGTGCTTTGCTATCTAACCCTTGAAGTGGCACAAGAAAGATAAGTTATTTTGAGATAGGTTTTTGAGAGCACATCTTCATCAAGGCAGCTTTAGAGGTATGGTGATTTGATTTCTTTCTCAAGGTGGTTTTGCTTAAGGGAAATATTTTTGATGTCATAAGGTGGAGATATAAGGATCAATTTTATGTGCATTGTTGGAAATATATGAGTTAGGGTTTGAGAACAAATTTATGCATCATTGTTGAATAAAATTGGAAACACATGTGCTAGGGTTTGAGAACAAATTTGTGCATTGAGGGTTTGAGAATAAAGTTGTGCTTCATTGTTAACTAAAATTGGAGGTGAATGTGCAAGTGTTAGAAATCAGATTTATGAAGTAAATTTATGTGTTGTTTATGTTTGGATTTAAGCATTGTTTGTATGCAAGAATCGAAAATGTTATGAGCAGATTTGAGTAGGTTTTATGAGTAGATTTGAGCAGGTTTATGAGCAAGGTTTTATGAGCAGATTTGAGTAGGTTTATGAGTAGGTTTTTATGAGCATATTTGAGCAAATTTGTGAGCATATTTGAGTAGAGTTATGAGTAGATTTGAGTAGAGTTGTGAGCAGAGTTGAGTAGGTTTTGTAAATAGATCAGAGTAGAGGGGATTAGTGTCTCCTATGGATAGAGGTCCACAAACCATAGCATAGGGGATTGAGGTCTCCTATGGATAGAGGTCCATAAACTTGAGCATAGGGGATTGGTGTCTCCTTTGGGTTGGTGCCCATAAACATTGTAATAGGGAATTGGTTCCCAAGAGATTGATTGAGGAAATTTATAAGAAATATTTTCTCCATGGACATAGCCCACATTGGGTGAACCATGTTAAATATATGTCTCTCATGTGTGTGATGATTTGTGCATTGTTTCATTTTATTGCATTGATATTATTGCTATTATCATTTGGAAAGAAAAGTAAAAGTTTTGATCTTATATTGTTCACCCCCCTCTTAGTATAAGCTTGTGTTCTTCAATTGGTATTAGAGTGGGTTCCTTCATGAAAGCATAACAGCTTGAAGGAAGATCATTTAAGAACACACATGGCCACTGAAGTGATAGAAGTTTCTCCTATGATTGAAACCAACAAAAGATATTCAAAAAAAGAAAAGGAAGTTTTGGTCGACATAGAGAAGGAACTTACCATTACTCTTGCAGAATTAAAAAGGGAGAGAAATAAGAATTCAATACTAAAAGCTCAAGTTCAAGAGGATGAGGAAACAAAGACAAAGTTTCTACAAGATCTCACAGACTTAAAAGTGAAAGTTGAAGAGACAAAGAGAATTGAAGAAGTAATGATTCAACAATTAAAGGTAAAAGAGTTGGAATGTGAAAAATTGGAACATGAGGTTGTCTCTCTAAGAAAGGAAGTTGAAAAATCTAAGAATAGATCACAAAAAAATATGGAGTTACAAAAGGAAGTATCAAGCTCAAAAGGGACGCCAAAGAAAGTAAGTAATAAAGAGCTCATGACTTATGCTGATGTATTAAAGAGTAAAAGCATCAAGGAGGAAGAGAGCAAAGAATCATCATGGACAAAATTCAATCATAGAAATGGCATGCAACCATATTATCCAAGGCAATCAAACTGGTTTCATGGTTATTATTTTTCATGTAACAAATATGGTCATAAAGTTGTACATTGCATGGTCCATGTGAAAAATGATGTTGGTAGAAATTTTAATTCATTTGCACCTCTCATGGATAACAATGTTATTTGCTACAAATGTGATAATTTTGGGCACAAAGCTAAATGGTGTAAGATAGTGTTTCCTAAATTTCCTAAATCAAGCAAGAAGGAGAAAGATCAAACAACTCAGAAAGAGTTATCCTTAAAAGTTTGGAAAAATAAGGAACAAGGTAAAGAAAAATCCATGCTGGTACAAACAGCTTTTCATGTGCAAAATGAAGGAAATCAGTGGTACATTGATAGTGGTTTCTCAAGTCATATGACAGGTGACAAAAGTAAATTTCTTTCTCTCAACAAAACAAATGGAGGAAAAGTGAAATTTGGTGATAATGCTTCCACCCAAATTGTTGGAAAAGGGACTTTGAGCTTGGATAATGGAAGGACAAAAACAGAAAATGTGTTGTATGTTGAAGGATTGAAACACAATTTACTAAGTGTAAGTCAACTTTGTGATCAAGGGCACACTATCACATTTCACCCAAATGGATGTGAGATTAGAAAATCCAAGACAGGAAAGCTTATTGCAGATGTCGGTAGAACCACAAATAATCTCTATGTGTTGAGTGAGATAAAAGGAGAAAAATATTTTTTATCACGAGAAAATGAGAGTTGGTTATGGCATAGAAGAATGGGTCATCTAAACTTTGACAATATAGTAAAAATAAGCAACAAATAGGCAGTCAAAGATATGCCCAAAATAACAAAACCTTCAAACATGATTTGTGCACAATGTCAGTATGGCAAGCAAACAAGATCTAGTTTCAGATCAAAGGAATTTTCTTCATCCAAGCCTTTGGAACTAGTTCACACTGATTTATGTGGCCCTACAAGGACAAAAAGTTTACAAGGTGAGAGTTACTTCATGTTATTTATTGATGACTTCTCTAGAATGACTTGGGTAACATTCTTAAAGGAAAAATCAGAAGCATTTGAAAAGTTCAAGGTATTCAAGGCACTAGTAGAAAATGAAATAGGTAGAAAGATCAAATATCTAAGATCAGATAAAGGAGGAGAATTCACTTTAGGTGAATTTGTAGAATTCTATGAACAACATGGAATTAAGAGATAATACTCAATAGCAAGAACTCCACAACAAAATGGAGTGGTTGAAAGAAAAAATAGAATAGTTCAGGGTATGGCTAGGGCTATGTTAGATGAGTCTAATATTTCTGATGGGTTTTGGAAAGAGGCAGTTCATACAACCATTTATATTATCAATAGAGCTCAAAGTAAGAGTAAATCACCACAAAACCCCATATGAGCTTTGGAATGGAAGACCAACTACTATAAAGTACTTCAAAAGATTTTGGAAGCAAATGCTACATTAGAAGAGAAGAGAAAAATTTGGGTAAATTTGATTCCAGGTGTGATGAGGGTATCTTCCTTGGATATTCCACTAAGAGCAAAGCCTATAGATGCTACAATAAAAAATCACATACAATTGTGGAAAGTGCAAATGTAAGGGTTGATGAAGAAATAGATCTAAGAGAACCAGATCAAGAAATTGTGTATCAAGAAGGAGAAAGTTGCAAAGAAGAAGAAGGTGAAGAAACTGAAGAAGATGAGACACAAAGGGCACCACCAAAGACACCATCCAAGTATGTGCAAAAGAATCATTTGAGAGAACAAATTATTGGAAATCTAGATGAGAGACAAACAAGGAGAAAGATAGTAGGAACAAGTGAACATGTAAATTTTTCCTTGCTATCCAAAGTTGAGCCCAAGGATTTCAATGAAGCAAGTGAAGACAAATACTAGATGAAAGCAATGGATGAAGAGTTAGACCAAATAGAAAAAAGTGAAACTTGGGAACTTGTCCCACGTCCAAAAGACAAGAATGTAATTGGCACCAAATGGGTCTATAGAAATAAGTTGAATGAAGATGGTCAGGTTGTCGAAAATAAAGCAAGACTTGTGTGCAAAGGTTATGCACAAGTTGAGGGGATTGAATTTGAAGAAACATTTGCTCCCATTGCATGTCTTGAAGCCATAAGGATGTTTTTGGCTTTCTCAAGCTTTAAAAACTTCAAGGTATATCAAATGGATGTAAAATTAGCTTTTCTAAATGGATACTTAGAGGAAGAGGTCTACATTGAGCAACCAGATGGTTTCAGTTTGATAGATAAGCCAAACTACGTATGCAAATTAAATAAGGCTCTCTATGGACTAAAGCAAGCCCCTAGAGCTTGGTATTCTAGGTTGGATAAGTATCTTCAAGAATAGGGTTTCAAAAGAGGTATAGCTGATAGTAATCTATACATAAAAAATGAAGGAAATGACTTGTTGATTGTAGTAGTCTATGTGGATGATATCATATTCGGAGGCAGTAATGATAAGATGTGTCAAAAATTTGCAAAGAGTATGCAGAATGAATTTGAGATGTCAATGCTTGGAGAGTTGTCTTTCTTTCTTGGCTTGCAAATTTCACAATCAGATAGAGGTATATTTCTCTCTCAGACCAAGTATGTAAAAGAAATGTTAAAAAAAATTAGGATGGAGGATTGCAATCCTGTAAGTACCCCCATGGTTACAGGATGTAAGTTAAGTAGATATGATGAGTCTCCTGAGGTAAATCAGACAGTGTATAGATCCATGATTGGGAGTTTACTATATGTCACAACTACAAGGCCAGATATAATGCAGGCAGTTGGAGTGGTGGCAAGATTTCAAGTTGCACCAAAAGAAACACATGTACATGCAGTTAAGAGAATATTTAAGTATTTGAAAGGTACTATGAACTTTGGACTATGGTACCCCAAGTGCAATAATTTCACTCTCACAGCATATACAGATGAGGTTTTGGTAGGCAGTGTTGATGATAGAAAAAGCACAAGTGGAGGAGCATTCTTTCTTGGAGATTGTTTAGTCTCTTGGATAAGCAAGAAATAAGCATCAATATCCTTATCTACTACAGAGGTAGAGTACATTGCAAAAAGTTTCTTGTTGTACATAGGTGTTATGGATGAAGTAGACCTTAAAGGATTTCAAAATAGAGCATGATCATCCTATCTCCATACTTTGTGACAATACAAGTGCCATCAATATCTCAAAGAATCCAGTGATGCATTCAAGGACCAAGCACATTCCAATAAAATATCATTTTTGAGAGAGCAGGTGATGGATCAACAGATTAAATTGGAATATGTTACTACAAAGGAACAAATTGTCAATATATTCACCAAGCCACTTCCAAAGGAAACTTTTGAATATCTCAGAGAAAAATTGGGAGTAGTTCTACTCCCATACCAAAATTGATCACCTCAAGAAAGGAGGTGGTATGGGGGCTATGCTAAATGTCTTATTTTTAGCCCCAAGGAGCCCTTTGCCATTGATGTCAAAGGGGGAGAGATTTCAATAAGGGGAGAATCAATAAGCTTCTCAAGGGGAGCAGTTTTGGAATCCAGTTGAAGTTAAAGAATTTTTGTATAAGGGTTGCCATCAATGACAAAGGGGGAGATTGTTGGAAATATTAAGCATATTGTGTTGTCATTGATGTCAAAGGATACATGAGGTAGAAATATTTTATGTCCAAGGTTTGATGATAAAAAGAGCATGGTATAAATGGCAAAAAGAAAGGAAGGCAAATATGTTAAGGAGTATAATATTTAAATATTATAAAGAGGAATTAAAAAGGCCTAAGGACAAAGGTTTATTCACATTAAATCAAAGTGGGCCACCAAAAGTTTCATTCATTGCAAGGTCTTATAAAAGAGTTTCAAAGTTGGGCCACCAAAGGTTTTACCCAAGGCAAGGTTTTAACATTATAATATTTAAATTTAAATTTAAATATTATAACAAAGGATTGGTACCAAAGTTCAAAATATGGGTTACTTGCTTCTAGCATCGACATCATCTAAATTAAAGGAGGGCACATATATATAAACCTAAAGTTTTCACCTTGGAAATTATCACATGAATCATGCATCGAATATCATTCATCGGGAGTGCTAGCGAATGGTAGAAGAGAGGCAACAAATTTCTCAATGAGAAAAGAGTGCAATAAATCCATCGAGCCTTCGATTGATGTCACACGTACTGGCATAGCCCAACTGGTCATTGGCCATGTGATAGAGCGCTATGGTAGAGGAGGTCTTGGGGTTGAGTCCCCTCGACGATGGTTTTTGGGTAGAAGTGTTTTTGTTGTTTTCAAGGTAGAGTTTGAAATATAAGGTGTAGGCCACCTTTTGGTGTCACCAAGTCATGGTAGCATAGTTGGTCATTGGGCACTTTGGAAAGCACTGCTTCACATGAGGGCAAAGTTTGAATCATGACAAAAATAAGAGGTATTTAATTTTTGGTTAAGCACAAAAATTAGGAGGCATAAGGTTTAAATTGTTTAATTTTTGCAAGGTGTTATAAGGTGTAAAAGTGGTAGTGTAGGGAGTCTTTCTGAAAGGTTTGGTTGAGTAAAGTGTTATTGTGAAATTTTCTTATAGGAGGAATAAGGGTTGTGGAAATAATATTAGTAGTGTTGAATATTTAAAGGGAGTCATAAGGTGTAATAAAGTTGTTTTAATTTGTAATGCTTGCATGAGATAAATTGACATTAAGGTGTTTAAGGGTATTGTATGAGAGTTGAGATATTGCATTCTTAGAAAGGAGAGAAAAGGGTGTACTTGTGATCATTATGCTTTGTAATTTTTGCACATCATAGAAAAGAAGTTTAAGGATTCTACAAGCTTTATTTTTGTGAAACAAAAGGAGATACTAGAATATTATTTTCAGCCTTATTGTGCACATATTTTGAGAAGGTCTTCATGTGGATGATTTGAAAAAGTGCTTTGCTATCTAACCCTTGAAGTGGCACAAGAAAGATAAGTTATTTTGAGACAGATTTTTGAGAGCACATCTTCATCAAGGCAGATTTAGAGGTATGGTGATTTGACTCTTTCTCAAGGTGGTTGTGCTTAAGGGAAATATTTTTGATGTCATAAGGTGGAGATATAAGGATCAATTTTATGTGCATTGTTGGAAATAAATGTGCTAGGGTTTGAGAACAAATTTGTGCATCATTGTTGAATGAAATTGGAAACACATGTGCTAGGGTTTGAGAATAAATTTGTGCATCATTGTTGAATGAAATTGGAAACACATGTGCTAGGGTTTGAGAACAAAGTTGTGCTTCATTGTTAACTAAAATTGGAGGTGAATGTGCAAGTGTTAGAAATCAGATTTATGAAGTAAATTTGTGTGTTGTTTATGTTTGGATTTAAGCATTGTTTGTATGCAAGAAATGGGAATGTTATGAGCAGGTTTTTGTGAGAATATTTGAGCAGGTTTATGAGTAGGGTTTATGAGCATATTTGAGTAGGTTTATGAGCAGGTTTTTATGAGTATATTTGAGTAGAGTTGTGAGCAGATTTGAGTAGAGTTGTGAGCAGAGTTGAGCAGGTTTTGTAAATAGATCAGAGTAGAGGGGATTGGTGTCTCCTATGGATAGAGATCCACAAACCATAGTAGAGGAGATTGAGGTCTCCTATGGATAGAGGTCCACAAACTTGAGCATAGGGGATTGGTGTCTCCTTTGGGTTGGTACCCATAAACATTGTAATAGGGAATTGGTTCCCAAGAGATTGGTTGAGGAAATTTATAAGAAATATTTTCTTCATGGACGTAGCCCACATTGGGTGAACCACATTAAATCTGTGTCTCTCATGTGTGTGATGATTTGTGCATTGTTTTATTTACTGCATTGATATTATTGTTGTTATCATTTGGAAAGAAAAGTAAAAGTTTTGATCTTATACTATTCACCCTCCCTCTCAGTATAAGCTTGTGTTCTTCAAGTAGATGTTGTATACATTATTAATCTTGCTCAATAATCAAACTTCCTTACAAAATAAAATATCTATCCAACTAAAAAGTGCTTCTTTTATGAAATTCCTATTTACAAACATCTTAAATTTTCAAATAATGCAAGCCATCTACCTAGGTAGTCTTCCTTCCATAATCTTCTTACAAACTTCTTCGTAAAAAGAGTTACTCACAAATTGGAGGATATTTAGGGATTAGGACAACCCTCTATTTAATAGTATATGCAATGTATTTTACCATGTTCTACCTAAATTGTAAGCAACAATGCATGTGCATTAAACAACCAAGAAGAGAATCCCATACTTATCTCTATAATGGTTCCTTTACCCCCATGAGTCTCATGAATCCCTATAGTTCATTTTTTCTTTTCTTCCTTCTCTCAAGGAATTAGAAAAAATAATTTTCCTTTATTTTAAAACAAAAAACTTCATTTCTAAATAAGTTCCTCTTTGAAAAGAAATCTAAAAACAAAACACTTGATTATTTTTTATTGAGAATCCAACTTCCCTAAAATTTAAAATTTTAAATATGTATACCAACTTTTTAGTAAAGAAAGGGACATATATAACTTATTCCATAAAATATTGCACACAAAAAAAATAAAAAGGATTTGATTACCATATTAGAACTCTATTATTTATTATTTTCCATCTAAAATAGTTACAACCAATATAATTTTAAAAACAAGACAACGATATGGATTATTATAATACTAAGGTTCACCATGTGCAAAGTAAATAAAAAAATAATGATAATAATACCACCAAGAGCAAATATATAGAGGGTGGCCATAATAACTAGTATACACACCAATGATCTAAAATATCAAAAGGACATGGGGACTATTGTGGAAAATTTTGAATATCCTTAAATATTTATCACGCTATTCAAATTCCCTTTGGCCCATAAGTAGATATGTGAGCTCTGGTGGATTCATCGCTTTGTCCTATGATGGCTTGATAAGTAAATAGGTCAGTTATGGACACCCTAATATGATTCTATAATGGTATTATTTAAACAAATGCACTCAAATAGATATTAATGTATTAGTTTATGTGTAAAATGATGACCAAGTATACAAATGAAGTATTTTAGACATAGAAGCAGATCGATGTCTTATCCATTGGAATATTGAAGAAGATTTTTTAACTGATCACATGAAACAAAGAGAAAAAGAAATAAAAATTGATAAACCCACATTCATTCGAATATCACAATCAACATGGATTTTTAAATTAGTGAGAGAAGTTTTGCATACCAATTCAAATAATGTAATATACAAAAAAGTGACACACACACATTGCACTAAAAATATGCAAAGAGCAAAAATCGGATGATTTATATTATGTTCAAAGTTTTATGAGTACAATGGTAAATACCAACAAAATGCTTGGACCCCTTAATGAATACAATACAAAGCTCACTCCATTTGAATAATGTAATAGGGGAACTATAATCTACTATCCTAATTATAGTGATATATACTCTGAATCCTTGAAGCAACTCTTGCAAATGATCTCAAGTGGGATACTTGACTCTCGATAGTACCTGCACAAAGGTGGGAAGAACTTAAGAAATGGCTAAATCAGAGGAAACACAAAATAAGATACAATAACCCTTGATAGAACACCCAAAATACCTCTATAAATTTTGTTATCTATTTGCTTGATGATGAAGCTTGATCGGCTCCTTATATAACTAAATTTGAAAATACCATTGAGAATACTTGGTGTAGGCATTACCACTTGGATTATCCTCAACCATTACTTCTACTAGGTGTGTCATAGGCTATCATGAGCTATATTTTTTTTATAAAAGTGATAATACTCTACCACCTATTATTGAGATTGTTATTCTTGTTGTTCTGGTTTATTGGCTAGTTATGTTTTCTCTCTAGCTTCTTTAGTGGGAACAATGTTAGCAGTTTCTCTTAAATCTTATTTTGTGGGACCCATTGGTGTATCTTCTCTTTTGTCTTCTTCTAGGATCTCGATTTCTAAAAGGTCAACAATATGTTTCCAATCTTCATCAAAAAAGGTGGAAGTTGACTTGACCTCATGTTCAATGATCTTTATCTGATTTAGATACCTTTTTGTTAAGGGTATGTTTTGATCTATAATTTGGATTTCTTCTAAGTTCACTGAAGACAAGTCTCTCAACTGCAAATCCAATAGCTTCTTATATTCTCCATCACATTTGAACTCCATTATTTTATTTGTGATGAACATTTTCATGTCATCTACTATGGTGACTTATTTGAGAATCTCTACATTTTGCAATCCCACATCATCTATTTCATTTTTCCACTCATATATGCTTGATATAACGTCTTTCCAGTGGAGTCTTTCACAAAGGTAGTTTCTCAATTTTTGGTATTTAGTTTGACAAACATACATTTAACCATATATAGTGGTGATTTGTTGCTTTTTGATCCATGTATATTCTTACATATATTTTTGGTAGATAGGAGAGAGTTGCATAGATCTACGATTTGTTTCTTTCATCAAGCTTTTGACCAGTTGAGCTGTATTCATGATTTCTAGGATATCTTTGAATATGTTAGGCATTGGTTTGACTTGGTCTTTGGGTAACTCAACCAGTCCTAAATCAAAATGATTTATGAGCTCTCCTCTATCAATTGCTTTCTCAAGAAGAATTGGTGGCCTTTGCTCTCACTATTTATCCATTTCTTATTTTAGTCTATTTATCTTGGCCTAGAGTGCCTGATTTTCACTTTGCAAATAATTTTCTCTTATTTTACCTACCTAAATTGAAATTTTTGTGTTCTTAATTATTTGAGTTCTTCAATGGCTATAGTTGTCTATGTGTGAAATTCTAAATCTACTTTCATCATTTCAATGGTATCATCCTTCCAATTCATTTTTTTGGATTTGGGATAAATGAAGAATTCTACATATTTTTTGGCAGAGACAACATGATGGTAACTTCAAAACTTGCATGTGTGATGCCTTATTGAGCCAACAATTTTTGGGTGGCTTCCTCATCAATGACCTTTTCAACAACCTCTATCTGATTTTATTCTTTGGTGTTGAATTGTATGTTAGTTTCTTTCACTCTTGTAAGTATTATGGAATGAGAATCCTCAAAAGCTAAACCAGATTCAATGCAAGCCCTTTTAGTTGATGGAGAACTAGGAGGAGAAGCTTATTTAGGAACATGTTCTCTCAAAAGGTTTCCAATTCCTACAACTTGAGTTATTTTCTTCATAGAAATATGGGGAATTTTGCACTTTTCATTATTCACTATCAAGTGCATGGTGGTGTTCTTTGGTATTTTTACCTAAGATCTTATGAGCACATTTTTAGTTTCTTCAATTATTTGAGGTTCTACGTCTGAAGTAGATCCTATTACTATTAGAGGGCTTATAGCCTATGATGTAACTAGTTCTTCTTTCTCTTTAGTTAGATGAATTTCTCTTGGAGAGCTCACTTGAGGAGCTGACTCAATCCATGGTTGGTTTGTTTCATTAGCAGGTGCTTCCTCGATGACTATTTCCAATCATTGTGGTTCTTCTTCAATTATCTACAAGAAGGGATCTTTGAGCTCTTCAAGCCTAGTTGTTGGAATTAATAGGGCATATGAATCGATAATACCCATCCTCAGTATATTCAGATTTATCCAATATCTTCCCACTTCTTCTAACTGAGTATAGGGTATCTTTGTTATTTCCCATATGTCTTTGAGTTTTTCTTTATTATTTATAGCAATATGCATGGCATATTTAAAATTATATATTTCATGCCCCATTTTTAATTTCAATACTTTATGTATTTCATGGTCATATTCTCCATCTAGATTGTAGGCTTTCCACATAAGCTCAGTAAAGCAATAATTGTCCATATTCCACATAGCCCTTAGAAGGTTGTAGTATCCTTTATAAATGTGATACCCCAATTTGAAAGGCAATTTGAGGCCAGGGACTCTTGATTTACCCTTGTTCACTCTCATATTGACTTCTTTAGCTACATACCTCATAATTTCTAAGGCAAAAATAGACATCGTACAATACTTTGGGAGTGCATTAGGTAGAATATTCATTCTATATAATATGATATACGTAAAATATTCTACAAGGAAGAAATTTCCAGACTTTGTCTGGTTCAAAATTTTTATTATTCCTATGCTAATTATTGAAGGCTTTTTACCACATGGTTCATTATGAATGGCCAACATAAATATTTTGATAAACTCGTTGAAGCTAGCCACCCTTCTTGAATCCAAGGTAGCCTGTCCTAGATGCATTCAACATTGATCTCTCCTAGCATTTGAATGACACTGTGGCTCATTTGGCCTATTATGAGATGTATGAGAAACATATAGTACATGAGTTCTAGTATTATCTCTTTCTTTTTCTTGATAGCCTCTTGAAGTTGAAGAACAATATAAGATCAACTTTCACTTTTCTTTACCAAACAATATTATCCAATATTATCAATGGTAATAGCAATAGTAGTAATCAAAGTAATGCACAAATCATCACACATAATAGAGACACCAATTTAACGTGGTTCACCCAATATGGGCTGCTCCATGGAGAAAATATTTCTACTAAAATTTTATTAACAAATATCTTGGGAATCAATTCCCTATTACAATGTTTATGGACCTCTATCCAAAGGAGATACCAATACCCTATACTCTGAATTATGGATCTCTCTCCACAAGAGAACTCTTTCCCCTTTTCTCTGGTTCATGGAACTTGATCTAGGAGATCTCTATCCCCTCAAATGGTTCATGGATCTTTCTCCATGGAAGAACTCTATCTTCCAAACTAGTTCATGGATCACACTCCACAGGAGAACTCTTTCCCCTCTACTATATTTCATGGAACTCTATCCATAGGATAACTATTTCTCCTTACTCTGGTTCATGGATTTCTATTCATAGGATAACTCTTTCTCCTTGCTTTGGTTCGATGATATTTTAGAAGACTTTTGCCCCACTACTCTGGATCATGGATATCTATCCATAGAAGACCTTTGTATTCACTACCCTGGCTAATGGATATCTATCCACTAGAGACTGTTGTCCTCTACTCTATCACCTCCAAATATTACTCTCAACTTTGTCTCAAGTCTACACCAAACTCTGTCCCAATTCTAGTACAAAATTTTCTCTATCTCTGCTCACAAATCTACTCATACATTTACACTAACTTCTATCTCAAATCTATCCTCAAGGCTTAACATAAATCTTGATAAAATTACCAATAAAATCTACTCAAATTTGTCCCAAGCCTTAACACAAAGCTTGAATAAATCAATCAATCAAATCTGCTTAGATCTACCCTAAGCCTTAACACAAAACTTGAACAAATTAATCAATAAAATCTACTTAGATCTTCCCCAAGCCTTAACATAAATATTGAACAAATAAATCAATAAAATTTTCTTAGATCTACCCCAAGCCTTAACACAAATCTTGAACAAATCAATCAATAAACTCTTCTTAGATCTACCCCAAGACTTAACACAAAGCTTGAAAAAATCAATCAATCAACTTTGCTTAGATCTGCCCCAAGCCTTAACACAAAGCTTGAACAAATAAATCCTACTCTTAATGTTGTTTCAAGTCTTCACAAGACTTTCTCAAATCTACCTTCAAGTCCTCTCAAGAACTTGCTCAATCTGCTCTCAATTATTCACCAAAACTTGCTCAAATTTACCTTCAAGTCCTCTCAAGAAATTTCTTAATTCTACTCTCAAGCCTTCACAAAGACTTACTCAAATCTACCTTCAAGTCCTCTCAATAACTTGCTCAATATGCTCTCAAATTTTCACAAAGACTTGCTCAAATGTGATCTAGCATATGCTCAAACCAGCTCTAACCCATGCTCAAAATAGCTCACAAAATATGATCAACTAATCTCAAATCTTAAACACAATGCTATCAAATGCTTTGTCTAATCTTCAAAGCAATTCCTTTAACTTGAAGAAGTTTAGACATGTTCTATTTAAAAAAATTTAACCTCTAGAACATATAGATAATTATGTACTCTATCAAAAACTCAATATGTTCTACTCAATCATTAAGTCTGTCGCTTTCACAAATTTTATTTCTAATCTTTGCACATTCAATTTCAATATCACTCAAAATCAATGCTCAATAATTTTACTCAATCATTCAACCAATGAAACACAACTTTCTCACAAACCCTAAACAATTGTTTTCATACTTCTTAAAACAATGAGCACAATGTGGGTGTCAAACCCTAACTCAAATAATTCTCAATGTCTATATCAAATGTTCTCTAAACATTCAACACTAAAGCATATAGAACTCACTCAAATATTTCCAACAATTCTTATCAAACAATCCTTTTCACTCCACCTTATATTTCATAATATTCATTCCAATAAACACTTCAAACAAAAGATGATGTGCCCATACCTCTTTGTTTTTATGGAGATATGTCTTCAAAACCTATCTTATAACTAACCATCTTTCTATGTGCCACTTTTCAAGATTAGTTATCAAAATGCTTTCTCAATGTACTCTCTTCTCAAAACATATTTTGTCATACAAAATAATGAAATATCAAATCACTTTTACACCTTATTTCTCCTAAATTTGCAAACCCAATTCCATCAACAAAGTTGACCAATTACATAAGAAAAATAAATCATATACACCATATATCTCCTAACTTTGTATTAATGCATTTCCAAAATAAAATCTCCACTTTTAATTTTTGTCTTAATGCATTAAAAAAGCAAGCAACCTTAATTTCTAACTCAAAAATAAATCACCTTATACCTCCTTTTAATGCAAAAATAAAATTATTTTAAACCACCTTATAATTCCCTAGCACATACCTTAGCCACCATAGAACCTTAGGGAAAAATTAATTTTTAACCAAAAATTAATCCCCTTGCTGCTTACCGCCTGCCATCGGGATTCAAACCCATGGTGCCTGCTGGACCCATGCCTTAGCCTTGGCAAGGCTACCACATGGGCTAGCCAAGACACATGGTTATAAAGTGCATGATCTCCCTCTTAACGTCTACCCATGTGATAAAATGAAACATGTGTTGCTTCCAAAAACCTTCCTCCACGTGAATCAAATGCAGGACCTTTCCCTTACCATGCACTATGCAAGCTCTATTTTCTATCTTGGCTTCCAGGGTGTATGAGTGGGGACTCTTCCCCTCTTCCCTTTGACCACTGACATCCACACACAAAGCACCACATGCTTGTCTTATCGCTTATGCATCGCATGAGCTATTCAATTATTTAGAGGCTCTTTGAATTTCAACACTAAACTTAGGCTAAATTTTAGCCTTATATATATATATATATTCCCCTCATTTATTTTAGATGTTGGTCCTCTTTTTGTAATTCAAATTTTGGTATTTTGAATTATTATATTTAATTATAATAATTTAAATATTATAATTTAAATATTTAAAACCTTTTGGGCTTTTTATTTTTAGGGATAACCTTGCCATCATTTATGAATATTTTAACCTTTGCCAAATTACCACCAAGGTAATTTATTGCCACTATTAATAAATATTTTAACCTTCACCAAGGTAATTTATAAATTATTTTTCAAATATTATGGAGAGGTATTCCTTTCTTCTTTCTACCTTATACCTCATGTGCCATCAAGAGAAATATTCTCACAAATATTTCCATCAATTTAGGACTTCTAACCTCTTAAAATTAATCAACCTTTTTGACATTAATTCCATGAAATTGGGACATCAAACCTCTTGACATCAATGACAACAAAACATGCTCAAATTTCCAACAATATCCCCCTTTGTCATTGATGGTAACCCTTTTTTCTTTAAGCATTCCTTTTACCTTTTTCCAATTCTACTCCCCCTAATAAACTGCTCCCCCTGACTGAATGCTCTCCCCCCTAACTCAAATATCTCCTCCTTTGACATAAATATCAAAGAGACTCCTTTAGGACTAACTATAAGACTCTTAGCTTAGCCCCCTCCCCACCTCCTCCTTGAGGTGATTAATTTTTGGTATGGGATTAAAATTTCTCCTAGCATACAATGCTCTTTTCCTTTGTCAACCTTCTTTCTCACCATACCCTTTTGATCCCTTTAAGTATCCTTGTTCTTGCTTGTCTCTGGAAGCTCTAGAAACTTTGTTCTACACCACTTGGCCTTATTCTCGACATTATTTCACTTATAACACTTTATTTTGTGGTTCCTTGAAGGTGCAAGTGTCTTGAAGTTCCTCTTGGTGAAGCGATAACTATTTCTATTATGAACCCTACAACGAATTGCTTTATGACCAAATTGATTACAAGAGTAGCAATACCCTTGAAATAAATATCCATCTTTTAAGTTCCTCTTAGTAATTACATACTCCTTATTTCTATGAGTCTTGCAATGCATATACTTGTGACCAAACCTGTTACATGAGAAACAATGTCCTTTGAATAAATATTTCCTTGGACCCATTGGTCTCTTAGTCCTTTCTTCCTTGTGATGTTCTATGTTCCTTGTTTGTGCATTGTTTCCTTTCTTGGTGAATATTCTATTCACATAAGTCTCACTTTCTCCTTCACTCTCTTCTTTTGAAGATTCTTTCTCTTGTTTCTCTTGTCTTTCTTCAAAACCAAGTCCTATTTTGTTAGATGAAGGTCTTTGTGCATTGATAATCTTATCCACAATATTTGAGTTTTTCCAAAACTTGTGTAGCTTATCCTTAGACTCTTCCATTTCCTTCCTTAGAGAAACTACTTCTTGTTCTAATATCTCACATTCTAAGACTTTGGCTTATAAATTTTCTTTAACTCTCCTTGTATTAGCTATTGCGTTTGTCAAATCTTGTATAAGCTTTCTTTTCCCTTCATCATATTTTTGAAATTGAGCCTTAAATCTTGAATTCTGCTTTCTGACATTTTTCAATTATTTTAGAGCAAAAATAAGTTCAGCTTCTAAATCTACTAATCCTTCCTCTTCAGTTTATGATTCTTTCTCTACTTCTTTGTCTTCAAGAGCATCTTCATAATTTTCAGATTTATCTTCACTAGGAAAACTTCCTTCTTCCTCTATTGCCAAGAAGAGAATTTCTTCTTCTTCACTATCTGAGGATATTTCATCACTATAACTTGAAATATTGACTATCTTGTCTACATAAAAACTCTTATTATGCCTCTAAAAAAACTTCTTTTCATGCTTGTTTTGTCCATACCTATTTTCTTTTCTTACCTGGATTTTCTTGCTTCCTTTCTCTTATGATCTTGTTTTTCTTCATTGCTACTACTTCCAAATTCTAGACAGTTAAATGCATAGTGATCATATTTACCACAATTGAAACACTTAACTATTTTTGTACCTTTGTGCTTTCTTGATTCCTTCTTGTTCCTTTTGCCATAGTTTACTTCTTAACCACTGGATGACTCATCACTTGAATCTAGCTTCTTAACTTTTATCTTCTTTGCTACTTTGAAGGCTACCTCTTTCTTGCGAATAGGATCCTTTGTTATTCTCATATCATAAGCTATGATATTTCCATGTAACTCATCCACAGTCAAAGTTTCAATATCTCATTTTTTCTATGGTTGAAACCTTTCCATTATACCTCATAGGGAGTGAACTTAAAACTTTTTGAGCAACATCATATTCTTCTATTTTAAATTCAAGTCATCGTATGGTGTTAACAACCTCATCCACAAGAAGTAAGTATGCAACAATGTCTTCTTATTCTTATTTCATATTCAATTCTTCAAATTTCTTTTTGTGATTTTACAATTTTTCCATTTTGACCTTTGTGTCTCCCTTATATGTTTGCTTCAGTTTATCCCAAATTTCCTTTGTTGATTCGCAATGCATAAATTTTACAAATATTGTTTCATGTAAACCATTTAATATTGCATTATTAGCCTTGGCATAATTCACATATAAGATCTTACCATATTTATATGTGGGAGGAGTAGTTGTAGGTGTGAACCCATCCTCAACTAATTTCCATGTCTCATATCCTTGTGCCATCAAGTAAGTCTTCATTTTGATGCTCCAGAAAGCATAATTTTTCCCATCGAACAATGGTGCCTTATTTGTTGAAGATCCACTCTGATATGCCATCTGTGTTCCTGTATACTTTTCCTTCAAGTTGTTAAACTCTTTCGAAGGAACTCACTCTTATACCAATTGAAGAACATAAGCTTATACTGAGAGGGGGGGTGAACAATATAAGAAAAATTTTCACTTTTATTTTCCAAACAATATTATCCAATATTATCAATGGTAATATCAATAGTAGTAATTAAATCAATGATAACACATGGTCAAGCAAAATCTAAACTACAAATTATCATTAGCATGTCAGTTCATTTGCATTATCACAATTCATACACATCATCATTACATTATCATCCATCACATATATATATGCATTCACATAAACATCCACATAAATTCATAACACAAAAGTAAAATCCATGTATATATATATACATAAAATATAATGTACAATGAAAATTTGAAGGCTATATACAATGGAGAACCAAGGCTTATATAAAAAAAGTGCATGCACTAGCTAACATCCATAGACAGACCCTTATGACCCTGATGAAGCCCTAGACCTAGAGTCGATATGCCTAGAGTTACTATGCCTAACAAAACCCACTATGAATGAAGAAGGTTGATCAGGTAGTAGGATGTGGTGCTGCATGATTAGATCCTCTAAATCCTAGATATACTTCTCTCATAATTGAAGTCATAATACATCATGCCTTTGATGATATTCCCTCTATTATAGCTCTACTTGAAGCCTCGCTACCACATCCTCACCTCTACTTGGCACCACTTGTACCTCCAGCTCCATTCATAGCTAAGCTATCTCTCCATCCTGCTCTATCACCATCTAGTAGATCTGGTCCTAATTAGCCTTGATCCTCACCCACTCCTCACTTTGAATAGGAGATATCTTTGAAACCTCCTACATATAATCCCTACCACCATCATCACCTCCAATATCTAGAGGCTCCTTTATTGTATCCCTTGCCTACGTCCCTTAAATTTTGGACCGACATCTCTAAAATCATGGAGCCTCATCTACCTCTATTACAACTTTCTCATCTCCACTATGCTCCTCAACCACATGACTCGGTACCCATAGTGGCTATGAAGTGAACCATGCATCATATTCCATGGTGGCCCTGACATCATCCACATATGGGAGATATATCTCCTCATCATCCTCATAATTTACCTACCACTCCACATAGGGTAGGCTTGAATCATTTGATCAACACCTATAGAGCATGGAAGCATCAAGTACTCCCTAAATCAACCCAAAATATCACAATACCCATGAGAATTGGATCATCTCCACCTCACTCCCATGTCATCCAATAACCTATCTAGCTTGTTGGACTTTTTGTAGTTGCTCCCCATCATTGGGCCACCTAACATCCCATCATGGCATCCAATACACTTGATCAGGTGTTAACCCTACCCGTAGATATCTATAATCCTTACCATTATGACTAGGATGACTCATTTGAACATCCTCAACTACCTACCACCTCAAAGCATAGGGTTGATCCCTATCCCACTCCTCATAAGGCAATCCTAAGAATGAGCCACACTGAAGTTTTCCTATATCCAACACTACAAGAATACACTACAACCCAACCCCTTCCACCCCTACCTCCTCACCTAATACAACTCTAAATATGTCTACACCAGTAGTGTAGGTGCTCATGCATATACTTGAGGCTCATTGATCATATTGTACACTAGCCTAATCATGTTCCATGGGAACCGATAGCTAGTGTTGTTAGGTACTAATATGCTAACCAACAAAAACATGATCAAGGTGGGCAATACCTCCAACTCCTTCTTCTCATACATAGCCAAATACCTTATCCCTCCACCCTTCACACTCACATCCCTCCACCCATCTCCAAACATATACCTCAACTCATACTCCTTATTATGTCCAATCTCAACATGAAACCCCTCCACAGGCACTCGAAAGATGTGATATACATATTTTAGTGTCATTGTCACCTCCCATATTAGGATCTAACAGGTCCCCCTATTTGGATCCCATATCTCTACTAATGCAGAGAGGTACCCCTCATCAGCCCTCACCACCTCTATCTAGGTGCACCCAACCAATCCCATCCACTCCAAATTATCCCAATGGGCCTTATGCAAGGCCTTTCTCACCCTTGGTATGATAGGTGAGAATCGGTGTTGAGCCTCCAAGATCCTCAACTACAACACAACACAACAACAAATACATTACTAGCACATTCATTGCAAAAAAAAACATTGCAAAACTCCAAAAAAGAGTGCCAAGGGCACTTACCTCAGCCACTTACACCTCCACTCCTTCCATCACCATCACTTCACTCCTCCAAACTCCTTCACTCACTCACTTACTCTCCTTTAGACATTGCTTCTCAAACCTTTGAACGCAAGAATGAATCCAATTTCACCTTTGTAGCCCTGTTATAACTGATTTTGGCATGCTCAAACACCCATGTGTGTCTATCTAGCATGCTCAAACACTACCAAGTATTTGTAGAGTGGTAAACACTCTCTTGCATATGTGCATGATGTGGATGTTGGTTGTTGTTTGGCTCTAGAATATTGCAAAAGGACTCAAATGGACCTTAAAATATAGAAAAACCCCAAAAAATCATCTCAAATTCCATTCATGCATCAATTACATCATTCCATTATGTTTTGTGAAGGTACTGATCGATTTGGAATTTGGACACTTCATTTTCAAATGTGATTAACAGTCACGAAAACACCTAAATCGCATACAAAACACTTCAAAAATGTTCTAAATTTCACAAACATACATTTCACTCATCAATGCATTTTTCTTCATACATCATCATTCACAATAATCAAATTTCATTATATTTTTATCCAATATTTGCCAATTTTATACACATTTTCAAGTGAACCTCATATCTAGTGGTTTACTCTATTCGCCTAGAGGTTGCACTAATTAGTTATCCATGCAACTTGGTAGGATGGGTACATCCCCATAAGAACACTTGCTCATATTATCATCCCACATCCTCTTGTTCGACATCAAAATCCATTTGGTCCCTCTTTTGTTTGAATGAGACTACACTCAGATTAATTTTCTTCAAAGTTGTCATTGATGCTCTCTTTTTTGGGGTCCCCAACATAGATAGTTATTACTACATCATTCCCTTTCACATGTAGGAATTATGCAAGGTTACTAGGACTTTATCTCCTAGAAATCACCTAATTTTAGGATGATTGGTTCTTTATGTTCTATATTTTTATCATTTTGTATTTCAACGATGCCAATAGGCATGTTTTTCAATATCATAGAATCACCCCTAACTTGGGGAAACCAAATTTTATTTTTATTTCCCTCATTGGGATACATCATTTACATCATTCATATATTCCACATCATCAAAAAACCTTTCATCTATTTGGGAAAAAATAGAATAAATTATCCACCCACATTTACACCATTCATTATCACCCACATTTGGCAAAAATCCATTTTTTGTTAGGGAAAGAACAAAATTGATCATTGCATCATCATCTATGTCACTCACCCACATTTGCATCACTCATATCATCTACATCATCTAAAAAACCTTTCATATATTAGTGAAATAATAGAACACATCATTCACCCACATTTACATCATTCATATCATCCCCAATTCTATCAATTGGCTCGTGAGGTTAATCCTTCCCTCATTCACCAATTGAGGGGGTAAGCTACACCCACAAATTATGTCGTTAGAATCTTCATGCACACCAAGAAAAAGAAGTTGCTTCACCAAATCAGGTGTCTCTTAATTTTGCACCGCATTGTGTTTCACACAATATGATACAAAAAGGGACATCTGTAGACACAAAAACATAGCCACTTGTCATCCATCCACATCCACAAATCATAGAAAATAATTATATATATATATATATAATAAATATATATGTATATATGTGAATAAATCTTAGCCAAGCATCATGATTTAACCTCAGCCATCCATCTAACTTGATCCATATCACATAGGAAAGTTATAATCTTAGCCATTCATCATGTTTTAATCTTGATCGCTCGTTGGTGTCATCAAAAATCCTAACATGTTGAAGGTAAGTTATAAAATATCATTAAATTTTATGAATGAGGTTAAGTTGTCAATTGATTCAAAATTCAATTAGTGACTCATGATATCATTAGATCTCTTCATCCATCACCATCTAAACCCTAGTATTTCCCAAATACCTCCCTTCCTTGTAACCACTACATCCTCCATTTCTATTGCTAAAACATATATGAACCATATCTAGTTTGTAGTACACCTCCTAAAAAACCTCGAATGCTATTAAGCATTCCTAGAACATTGTTGAGCATTCTATGAACACTACAGGGTATCCACAAACCTCCAAAAATACTCCAATATATTTTCCCTCAACCATTTTGCTACCAAAAAGCCCTCGAACACTTACAGGTGTTCGTACACCACCAGATCATAGAAATAAAAGCATAAATTAGTATTGTAGGTATTATTATGACAAGGTACAATTTATTATTTCTTTTACTTATATTTTTTATACATATGCACTTTATTTCATCAAACATTTTAGTTAGGATTAGTAGTATTCACTTTAATATTTTAGTGGGCCATAAATTGAGTCCCTGAAGGTGTTACTAACCTATTTTTCTAATCTATTTGTGTAGGTTGTAGGGAGAATTTACATTCATGGATTTTGTAGCTAACGTGGTCCTATAGGGATACATAAGCCCACCCACAACTTTTTTGGAGTGAGGAAGACTTTAGAAGACACTGAAATTCTTTTGAAATAGGGTTTAAAAACTTAACATTGTAATATTGTATCAAAAGAAATAAAGTGTATTGTAATTGTAACCCCAGATTTAGGGTAAATCTATTGTAAAATTTGGAGATCCAGGCTCCTTGAGTCAATAAATTAGAATTGTCATTTTGTGTATACATTGTGTTATTTGCTTTTATATGTTTCTTTATTGATGTTATTTGTTTTTAATTTACAAGAACCAAACTCATCAATAGGGCACAAGTATATTCTGACTGCTATAGATTATTTCACCAAATGGGTTGAAGCAATACACAAAGAAGGCTAACCAGGAGGTAGTGACTGAATTTATTGGAAGCCCGATTACAAGGTTTGGCATACTTGATGCATTAATTAGCAACAATGACCCATTATTCATTGAAATAAATATGATGGATTTTTCTAGTAAATATAGAATCTATTTGAAGACTTCCTCCAACTACTATCCATAGGAAAATTGTTTGGCATAATCAACCAATAAGAATTTTCATAGAATTTTAAAATTTGAAGTATAAAAAGAGGAGTTGGCATTCACTGATAAACCAAGCATTTTGGTCTGATAGAATTACCATTAAGAATATTATTAACACAACTACCTATGCTTTGGTTTATGGAAAAGAGGCTATTCTCCCCATACATATGGAAATACCTACTTTGAAATTACTTGATGAAACTCATAATATAGAAGGTGATCCAATGGAAGATATATTGATGAAACTTTTGTAGTTAGAAGAAAATAGAGATAAATCTTATGTGTAGTATCAAAAAAATATAAGGGAAACCAAAGGATGGTTTGATAGAAATACCACTTTCAAAAAATTCAAAGTTGAAAACCTAGTCATGAGTTGGAATGAAAACAAGGCAAAACTAGGTTATCACAAGAATTTCAACTCCTTTTGGGAAGGTCCATTCAAGATAATTGCTAGAAAAAAACATAATTATTTTCAACTACATGATGAAAAAGAAATAATTCAACCTATCCCTATTAATTTTTGTCATTTGAAGCTTTATTTCCACTAAGATATTCCCACCCTTTGTATTTTATGTATCATATGTACTATAATGTTTATTTTTTGAAGATGTCATTATGTCATAACATGTCTCAAAGTCATGATCTGTATATAAATATAATAAAAGGATTTGCAAAATATTATGATATGTTGACATGTCATGGTAATAAGAAGCATAAAATTTAAAATATTAAAGTTGATGCAACATTGTGATGCATTATCATTTTGTGGTCAACTGGGTCAAGGTGCTTCTAAATAAAAAGAATGCAACCATGCAATGAGAGGGAAAACTTCTTTCAAATTTAAAAAGGATAGTGGGAAGTGTGCTAACCATAAATACAAAGTTACCTATGATTCATTGAGTAGGGTGGCACATGAACTGAACCAAAAGCATCATCCCATTTAACTCATCGAGCAAGCGATGCACGAACTCTAATAATTACACTTGGCCCTAATTTTCGTAGAAGTTTTATATACATCAGAGAAAAATCTAGTGGTCCTTCACCTTGCTAAAATTTTCTCACAAGATTCATCGAGTAGGATGACACACAAACTAAACCAGAAGTGTCATCTTGATTAACTCATCAAGCAAGTGATGCACAAACTCTAATAATTACACTTTACCATAATTTTTGTAGAAGTTTTGTATACATCAGAGAAAACCCTAGTGGTCCTTCATCTTGCTAAATTTTTTGTAGAATTTATGTATTCATCAGAGAAAACCCTAGCAGTCCTTCACCTTGCTAAAATTTTATCACAATATTGATATTTGTTGCGAAGGAATTCTCTCATAACTAGGAAATTCAAAGGAGGTTTAGTGAGACAACACTAAGGAGAATAACTATATCATAATGGAAACATTTTTCTCAGTCACCAGGACTTCATCTTAGGTCAAATATGGAAATGATATCAAGTTTTAGGATAGATATGCAAGGATTGTTAATACGATGGTTATATAAAAATGTGTCAAGCAACTTAGAATGGATGTTGAAGATAAACTTTTAAAAGGTATTACCTCATCAATCCCTAGAAATTTCACTTTTTATTTCCTATTTTCTTTTTATGTTTGCACACCAGTTCACCCGTGCCTTGAATTGGTACACACCATAGCTAAGTACTATGACCCTAACCATAAAATTGTACAAGATGCACAAGGAAGAACCCTATTCATGCTTATCCCATATGTCTTCTTAGTTGATTTTTCCATGGGTTTGGTTCCCACTTCAAAATGTAAGTATTTCCATCCTAACAAGTAGGTAAAGTATTCTATCCCAAGAAGTAATTTAAAATATTTTGTAGTCATAACTAAAAATAGCATTGACAAGGAGGAATTTACTTGAAACTCCCATCCCAATTGCTAATTTTAAAATCCTTGAGCTCTATTCAATGTTGGTGGTGTTAGTAAGGTTACCTTCAGATGAGGAGGTCCATGGTTGGAAAATTTCTATGACCCATTGCATATCCAACCCTAAGTTATACAACACCTTTGTCATGGAATAGAGCACCGGAACTATTTTCTTTAATTGGCCCTCCTTTATGTGCCAACAAATTCATGAACAACTATGCAAATTGAAGAAAGGGTTTAGAACCTTGTTCAGATATTGTTCTCACCTGGCCTAGGTTTTCCTCTACTTTATGGCACAATAAATACCTTGGATAGTCGTAATAGATAAGGATGAGAAAGGGAGATTATTGCAAGTATATTTATGGACCAATGTGTTGACCACCTCTGAAATATACTATAATTTTAATAGGGAATTCTTAGGACCTACCCTTAAAATTTTACATGGAAGAATGTATAGGTTGTAACCAAAGGCTAAGAGTGTGTTACAAAACCAAAATGAAGAGGAAAGGGATTATTTTATTCTGACATGAAACACAGTCATCAGACTATATAGGTTCACTAAGAAGCTATTTTTTCTCTTTTATTATGTTACAGATCGACTATTTGCAATGGAATATTATAAATAGACTACATTAATTGCAAATATGGAACCGATGTGGGCAAGAAGGGAACTTGCACCTACCCAATCAATTTTGAGGTATAACAATAATAAGGAGTAAAATCAAGAGGTAACCCAAACCATGAAATATTTTTTTCTGATAGAGCTACTCAAAATATGGAGGTATGACCCTAATGATAAATTTGCATAGATATTAGCTATTATTAATAACACTAGGGCTCAAAAATTCTTTAAAAAAACTAGGGAACACATAGAGAGACAAAGGAACAATAAGGAAGATGAAGAATTAGAATTACATGTGCACCAAATGTAGCCATTTCCCCCATGGCATGATTTCTATGAGCATGTTGTAGATTATGATCCTTAACATGACACAACACATGTATTAGAAGAATATTAGATTAAACAAATGCAAAAAAGCATAAATGGAACAAGGTCAAAATATGGGCCTGGTGAGTCATGAGGGTTGAAACTAATACAATTTCTTCAAGATTTAGCCTTAAAAGTGATGACAAATTTTCTAACAGGTATGATATATACCATGATTCCTATGCAGAAGATATTGGGAATAATATTACCCTATTTTTTTCTTAACTCATAAAGAAGAACATACCATGAAGGGCACAACAAAGGAATCAAACGTAGACAAAGGAAAAGCAATCCCTCAAGTTCAACAACATGCTACTAAAACTATAGCTCCTTCTATGAAGGGAAAGGCAATTGCGTATATCCCTACAAAGGAGAAATTAGAAAGATATTTAAAAGCATCCAAAATGATGTAAAATATGGGTTGTACTAGGGAAGGCCTTGGAAAACATATCCAAGGGATTATTGAGCCCATTAAAGTACACAAGATGTCAAGACATTTAGTCCTAGGAATAAGAACTTCAAATGGTAAGAGTTCTAAGTTGGCCTCTCTAAATTTTGTAACACCTACTAAAGTAGCACCTCTTCTAATAGAGATAACACCGTCATAGACTCAGCAACAAGAATAAAAATAGACATTGATCCCCTTCCTTCTAAAATAAGATCCAAGAGAAAAGTAGGGGATACAAATGATAAATGTGTGCATACGAAAATAAGCAAGAGGAATTTTTAAAGAAATTAAGTACCTCAGAACAAGGGTATAATATTGAACAGTTGCCTCAACAACAAAATACAAGTGCCTCCAGGAAGGAAGATATGGTGGAAAATCCACCCCCCATGGAAGGTGTACAAGGATAACCATAGCTTTAGCCATCAACTTTAGGTATGATAGTTATTTCTTCCTCTCCTCCTCCTAATTTCCCAAATAAAACTCCTTCCCTTTCTGGTCAAAAGGATGTTCAGTATTCACCTTCACAATGTCCGCCTTCTCCACAACCTTCTCCATATATTTTAGTTGGTATGATTTACACTTTATCACCCCCATCTACCATACTGCCATTAGTTACCATTGCAGCCCCTATAGAAATACTCATTGGATCACCCGCCAATGTTGATTCCACTCTTGTAATGATTCTACTTTTTCCTATTGCCTACTTCTCATTTGTAGCATCTACCCATATCTTTTGTTGAGACTTATCTCTCTACCTCAGAGTTTAAAAAATTTAAGAAAGCCACCAAAAATACTTATGATTAGTGCAACCAATAGTTTCTGCTATGCAATGATATATCAACACCATCGTGTCTAGATGAGAAATGCACGTGGGTGGATGAACACGTGTCACTATTCTTATTGGGTTAGCTCTCGGTGCCCACCCCTGCTAATTTGGTAGCTTTATTTCAACCAAAGACATATGAACCAGAGATTTGAGTTTCTCATTCCAAGGAGATCAAGTGACTTACATTCAAACTATACCAACCTTAAACTCTTATGCGGGGGTTATTTGTTTAAGGTCAAAATGAAGCAAATTATTTATACCAGCCCTAATAATGGGTATCATACCAATGCTTGTGCCAACATTTTTTACAATCCTTAGAAAGGAGAAAATAATCAAGGGGCCAAGATGTTGTTTTTAACAAGAAATAAGGACATAAATCATGACTTTAATCATGTACCTATTTCACCTTGTGAGCACGATATCATTGTCAATCATGGTGTTATCACTAAATTTTACCAAGTTGACAATCCATCATATTGTGGCAGCAGAACCACCTAGCTCATTCTTAGCATAGATGACAAAGTGACTATTGGAAATATGAGCAAGGTTTTTTTTCATTGATGTCACGAGTCAGTTTCAGTGAGCAGTACAAAAGGAAGGATATCAAGAGTCAGTTTCAATTAGAAATGCAAGAGAAAGATTGCTTTTAGGTCTAAGGAAAATAATATTATAATATCTCTTATTATAATATTCAAGGTGGTCATATAAGGTCTAAAGGAGCAATAGGAAGGCCCAAGGAAAATAATATTGTAATATTTTATTATAATATTAAAGGTCTAATGCTAAGACCTAAAGTTGTTAAATTAATTATAATAATTTTTTTTGTTAAATAGTGTACCTTATATTAAAGGGTTTTTTCTTGGATCCCAAAACCAGTAGTTACAAAAACCTCAAAGGAGGCTAGTAGCTTAGAAGACTAAACTTTAAAAAAGTGTTTTCGTACATGGATAAAAACCATTCACTATATATTGATTAAAAGCTGATAAGCCTAATAGCAAACACCTCAAATAGTATTGATGTAGATAATATATAGACAACACCCCAAACATGATTGATGCAGATAATATATGGATAACAGACACCCAAACCAGAATTGATGCATATAATATATGTAAATTTAAAATAACCCTCATGAAAACAAACCCCAGTAAGGACCTAGAGAACCATAAAAAAAAAATACCCATGGCCCTCCATCATGTGTCAGCCACCTTATTCTTCATAGTGCTTTCCTCAGTCTTTATGAGCTGCTTCAACTTCTTGCTAATGCTTTCAAGAGTACTAATAAGGCTACTGATGAAGATTTTGGCAACATGATGATGAATATCCTACTATGATGCTTTGTTGTTGATTTTCCCACTCTTGGTTGGCTTGATTGATAATTTTTGAGGGTGTATTGTTATCCCATATAGTCAAGGAATTATAACTTATTCCCATGTTTGCTAAGAGTTCAATCAATCTGTTTGCCTCCCTGTACACATGTCTACATATCACACTACCCTATCTTTTGATCATGTTTTTGGCTTCCCTAATGTCATTCATGACCTTCCACGAATGATTGGAGCTATTTTTGATATGATTGATGATGTTTATAGAGTCCCCTTCTATTTCATATTTCTCTTTGTGCTTTTGGATTATGTTGAGACCTCTCCATAGGGAATGGTCTTCTGCTATGTGATTAGTTTGAATGCCTAGGTTCTCCACAAAGGTGGCCACAATATTACCACTGCTATATCTGACCAATCCTCTTGCCCCTGCTATTCTCAGGTTTCCTTTACAAGCTCCATCAAAATTTATCTTGAGCCATCCTACCGAGGGGGGTTTCCATGGAGAGGTGTTCCTTGGGTGGGATCAGTGACACAAGGATTATCTTCCCTGGGGATATTAAGACTGCTGAACAAAAAAAGCTCCAATCCCACCTCAAGGGGTTTTGTGCAAGGGATGAGTTGAGAGTTCTCTGTGAGAAAGCTGATGATTTTACTAGCAATGGAGGTAGGGTCCTTGGGAGTGTTAGAGAAAATCTTGCTATTTCTTTCTAGCCATACCTTCCATAAGAAATGGTGAGTGCAAATTTGCCACAAGGATTTCAACTGAGTATTTTTTAAAGAATTGGGCCACTAAGTGAAAAGCTCTACCAAGGAGTTGGGTTGGACCCAGTTGATGTGGAAACTGGACAGTAAGTTACTCATCATAGTATAAGAGAAATCACATTTAGTGAAAATATGGTTGATGGATTCCCAAGATTTATAGCATAGGTGGCATCTATTGGGTACCATAATCCCCCTCTTGATGAGATTATCAGTGGTTAGAATCATTTTTTGAATTGTTGGCCAAGAAAATACTGCCACTTTAGGGATGAGGTGCTTGATCCAAATTTAGGTAGGAGAGAAGGGATCTTGTTGTGGATTGAGTATAAGTTGGTAGGTAGATTTAATAGAAAAACATCCACTATCCATTTATTTCCAAATTAGAAAATATTCTCTTCCATTTTTTGAAATCACTGTAGTATTCAGCATAAGAGCCAAAGCCCTCACTACCCTGGTTATGTACCCATAATTTGAGTTAATGTTGAGGTATTTCTAGATTTTAGACCAATTTATTTTTTGGATGAATTCTGCTACTTTTCTACCTATGGTGCCATCAAGAATAGGTTTTAGAATAGATATCTCATCATCTTCAAATAGGGACTGATCACTAACCCACCTATCTATCTAGAAGTTTATGGAAGTACCTATTCCTAGCTACCACCTTGAACCTTTCTAGAGAACTTCTCTAACCTGAATAATTGACCTCCAAAAAGTTGATCCCTCTTTGGGGATATCTTCATCAGTGAATTCTTTGTGCTAAAGGTATTTCCTTTGTATTATTGATACCCATTCTGCATTGAAACTTGTGTGAATTTTCCAGGCTTGTTTAGCCAGTAGAGTAGTGTTCATATGATTGATTATTCTAAGTCCTATACCCCCTTGGTTTTTTGGCCAACAAACATTTTCCCATTTAACCAAAGGAATCATTTGTTTCTCCTTTGTGCCTTTCCATAGGAATATTTTTTGTGTTTGATTGATTTGTACGTAAACTGAAGCAGGATCTTTGAATACTGAGAGGAAATAGGTTGGGATGCTTTGGAGGCATGTTGTGGTAAGAGTGATTTTAGCTTATTGGGTTAGAAAATCTTATTTCCATCAAGCTAACTTATTTTTTATCCTTTCTACCACATGAATCCACATGGAAAATTTGGGATGACTATAAAAAAGAGGAAGCCCTAGATAGTGAGTAGGGAACTCACTAATGCTACATTGAAGAACACACCCAATTTTAATCTGCCTGGAAATTGGGGTATTAATGAAGAAGATTTTAATTTTGTTATAGTTGATTTATTGCCCAACCACTTTCTCATATAAATCAAGAATTTTTTTATCATCTTGGCCTCCACTACTAAAGCATAGGTAGCGAGTATTGTGCCATCCAAAAATTGTTGGTGTGACAATGGGTTTAGACTCGTGGTAGCCCTGATCCTTGTGATATTTTTCTCACTGATAGCACTCTTAAGTGCTCTTCCCAGATATTCAGTGAGCATTATAAAAAGGATGGGTGATAAGGGGTCTCCCTACCTGATGCCTCTGTCGCTAGGGAAATAACCTACGGGTGATCCATTAACCAAGATTGAGAAATGAGGGTTGGATATGCAGCCTCTAATTACATTTATCCATTCCCTATGAAAACTAATTTTTTGAAGGAAATCCAGGAGGAAATCCCTGTTTACTCAGTCAAAAGCCTTACTGATACCTAATTTGAGAAAAAAGGTTGCTTTCTTGTTTTGGGAAGCTGAGTGGAGGACTTCATGCAGGGTGATTATGCCATCATGAATGGACCTTCCTTTGATTGAGCTGCTCTGAAAAGGATCTATAATGAGCAAGAGTATTTCTTTGAGTCTTGTTGTCAAGGCTTTGGCAAGAATCTTGTATATGAAATTACATAGACTGATGGGTCTGTAGTCATTCGTGTATTTGCACTCAAGGAATTTAGGGATTAATGTTATGAAGGTGGAGTTGGTACTTCTAGGGATGGATTTGGATTTTTGCATGTGAATAATGGCTTTGCAAATGTCAACCCCTATGATATCCTAGTAAGTTTGAAAAACCTGGGGGAGAAGCCATCAGGCCCCGAAGCTTTATCAGGGGCCATGGAGAAAATATCTTGCTTTATTTCTTTATTGGTAAGGTCCTTGATGAGCATGTCATTCGTTTTAAAGGATACTAGAATTAGAATATGCTAAAGAAGCTGATCCTGGACCTATTTGAAAATAGTGGAATTTGTTCCCAAATTTTTTTCAAACAAGGTGACTGCTTAATTTCTAATGAGGTGGATGTCTCTCACACTTGTGCCATCACTATTTATTAACTCCCTAATATTATTTGAGATTCTATGACGAAGAGTGGAAGCATGGAAAATTTTTGTGTTTGAGTCCTCGTCCTTGAGCCATAGGGCTCTAGAATTTTATCTCCAATACATTTCTTCCTTGGCCAGAATGTTGTGGTAATCGACAAGGAGATTTTTCTCTTCATTCCTGATTTGTATGGTCATCTAACATTTCTAAATTTTCTCTTCTATGGCTTTGATATTTTTGGTGATTTGCTTCTTATTTTCAAAAATGTTACCAAACACTTCCTTGTTCCAAATTTTGATGCGGTCTTTGATTATTTTAAGTTTTTGGGTAACTTGAGCGATGGGGGATCTGTCCACATACTATTGCCACCACCCTAAAATTTTATTACGTAAATCTGGGTGGATAACCACATTGCCTCAAATATAAAAGGGGTCCTAAAAATTGGAGGCTTGTTATATTCGAACATAAGAGGACTATGATTTGATCCGATTTTGGGTAGGGAAGTGAGGGAGGCATCGCCAAAAAGAGGTATGGCTTATTGAGATAGAAAGAATCTGTCTAGATTAACTTGGATTATATTGTTCCCTATTATTCTATTATTCCATGTGAATTGATCTCCCTGAATATGGATATCCATTAGGTTATTCTTAGTGACAAACCCATGGAAGTCCTGAATACTTTTGGTAGGAATGTCATTACCTCCTGCCTTATCTGACGGGTAAAGGGGGCAATTGAAATATCCAGCCAAAACCCAAGGAAATTTTTTAAAAGCCTACCTCATTTGACTTAGTTTGTCCCAAAAGGAACTCCTACTGAGGGGATTGTTTAGGGCATAGATATTAGACAAGATCCAGCATTGATCCTTGTCTTTGAAAAAAAACATGATATTTATAACTCTATCTGAGGATGATATTACTCTACCATCCACTTTCTCTAGATTCCAAAGGTAAAAAAGACCCCTAGATGGAGCTTGGTTGGGACTAAAAATGCTTCCACTATTTTTCCAAATGGTGTTGATTGCATTGCATGCTTTTAACTGATCTAAATTGGTCTCTTGAATAATGATGATTCTTGGTTTGGTTTCTTTTCTAACAATGCTAACCAATCTTTGCTTGGCTGCAATGTTGAGAACCCTCACATTCCATGAGAGTATCCTCATATGAAAAATTTAGATGATTTTTTGCCCCCTTTTGACTATTGCACAGGGGATTTGGGTAATTTGGGATCTTCCTTTGGGTGAGTAAAAATTTTAGGTACAAGGGTTGTTTGGACTATGTTGGCTATGTCATTGGCATTTTTGCTTCTTATTTGCTCTCGGATATTAGGCCTTACCATTTTCTTATAATTTCCAACATCGACACAAGTATTTTTGGGACTGAAATCTACTTTTTTTTTCTCAACAGCATCTTGGGAAAAAATATTTTCAAGAGGGGGATCATGGGAAGCTAGCTTGACTGGAGATAAGACAGGGCTACTGGTGGGAAGGGGATACCACAAAATTTCTTTTATGGTGAGGATTTGGAGGTCTACATTTGGATTCAACATATCATTTTATTGCTAAGTGAATAACCCTTCATTTATTTTAGAATCATAGTGGGTGATATTTCCCAAAATATCAAATCGATTAGGATGAGCAAATAGGGAGCTTACCTGATCTTGGTCCTATGATTATTCTGGCTACACTTTTTGCTTTCCTTTTTTTACCATAGGGTTTTGCCCTGGTGGTTGCTGATGAGGGTTTCGACTATAGATTTTATTGTTATTTTGCATTGGGGACTTCCCAGGGAAGTGAAACCCTTGGTTCTTGTAGATATGGTTGCCAGATTCTACCTCCTTCTATGGTCTAAGTGATGGTTAGTGGGACTTGAGGTGTCCTTGAGTTCGGAATTCAATGCAAAAGAGTCAATTTGTTTTCATACTCTATGGCCTGGAAATGGTGGAAGGAACCATAGACTAGATTGATTCGAGTTGGGAGCTAGAAATCAAGATTTGCATTGACACATATTCTAGCTTGAGTCAACCTAGTGTGAGCTTTGGTGGTTGAATCCATGGCCACCATTTCCCCTATGTATCTACCTATTCCTTGTAGGATGTCTTCATGCCAAAATTTGCTAGCAAGTCCCAAAAGACGAACCCACACTGGAGAAAAATTTATGCTTTGTGTTTCGGCATTGAAATCTTTCCCCCATCTATGAATAAACAAAATCTTCTTCCCATAGAACCATGGCCCCCCTATTAGAATACGGGTTGCATCTTCGGGATATTTAAGGTGGATTTGAAAGAACCCTCTAGGGAGAGCTACAATCTCAAGATTCCCTAAAAATTTCCACTTGGTAGTGGCCCATCGTCGAATGGATTCCATGTCCGGTCTACCACCCATGAACTTCCCAATAAGATAATGTTCTTCTAGGGAAATATATTCGACCATTAGGATTTTTGGAATCACTAAGTTTTCTCTGACTGCCATCAAAGGGCTTCAGTCCTTGGTAGATTTTACGATTTTGTACCCATGACCTTTTCAAGATAAGATGCAAAATTGGAGGACCCAGTTTCAGTCCCCCTACCTTGGGATATCCCTCATTCTTGTTTGAGGGGTCCTTCCTTGGGTCTTTCTCCCACCCATTGGAAAGGTTTGTTTTAGCATCAACATCTGATTCATCAGTACCCTCCCCTGTAGCAAAGCTAGGAATCTTGCTTGGTTTGAGGTTCCCTATTGCTACTGTACCCGATACATTCCTGTTAGAACTCACCTGAGATAAAATGCTCACCATTTCTCTCCAAACCAATTTTTTTTCAATTAATTATAATAATTTTATTATTAATTTATTTATAATTAATTTAATTAAACCTAAGGTTAGGGTTATAAGGAAAAAAGGTAAATTATAAGCACCGACGTCATATGTTTTTCTCCCTTCATCGACGTCCAAAGGAAGATAGCACAATGGTATAAATACCATGTGCATTGGTTGGCTAAACCCTCACCTTCGATTGATTTACACTGGGAGAGCCTACGATTTTTGCGATCTGCATACAAGAAAAAAATGTTTTTTGTTTTATGCAGCAACCATCGAAGGGACAAAAGGAGGAAATCTTAAAGCCTTATTGCCAACCTGGTGGTTGGGTTAGTGGCAAGGGATTGTGTGTTTAAGGCATTGAAAGGCAGGAGGTGTTGGAAATTTTGAGTAGTTTTGTTGTCATTGATGTCAAAAGAAATTGGTTTAATTTTTCTGTCATTAAGGACATAAAGTGGTTTTTCCAAAAGAAAGAAGGTCATGGAAAAGAATAGGATATAATATTTATTTTTAATATTATATGCCTAAAAATGGCCCAAAGGATGAATACCCGAGGAAGGAGAAGCAAGTTTAAATTAAATAATAATATTTCAGACCAAATTACAAGGTGAAGAAAAATGAAGTTCAAATTAAAAACACCCATAAGCAATTTTCAAAAGGTTTAATTTAAATTAAAATATTTAACCTTTGATTAAAATTTTAATTTAAATTAATATTGGAGGTAAAGGTTTTAAATTTAATATTTAAAAACTAAATTTGAATTTTTAAATTCAAAAATGGGCTGATGTGAGAAATCAAAAGACAATGTATATATATAGGAAATGATTTCTATTTCCCAAAGTTATCTAACACACCTTCAAATGTGAGAAAAGAGATATCAAGCATTGCATCTAAGAAGAAGACAATTCACATTTTACAAGTGCTTGGAGGGAAACGAGACAAAAAAGGTCGCGTAGTGGTTTGACATCCCACCTACTGCAGTAGTGCAGGTGAAATTTGGGAGAGTATTAAGGCTTGCATGGAGGAGATCGTAGTTCGATCCATGCGATCGATATTTTGGAGGAAGAGGTCTTCATTTGAATTGCTAGGCATTTGTGTGAGGCAACTTTTTGGGACAGCATGCACTGTGTGTCTCATGTGGACATGCAACCCACTTGGTGGCCTAGCTTGGAGCTAGGGTGTTGGGAGTGCAAAGATCATGTGGTCGAATCCGTCAAAGATAGTTTTTAGTGGGCAGAACAATTAAAGGTATGTCATTTGATTTTATTTCCCAAGGTGTTGAAAATTAAATTGTTTTAAGATTGTCATGAGTTCTTGGGGGAGTTATAAGGTAAAGAAAAATTAATTTTTTTTTTTGGTGATTGAAATTTATAAGGTGTGGATATTATAATGTGTATACGGGAGTTTTCTATGCATGTTGTTTTAATGAAATTATTGAGTTAATATTGTGAGTTTGGAGATTATAAGGTGTGCAAGGGAAATTTTTAAGTGTTTTGTTATGGTGAAATTATTGAGTTAAATATTGTGAGTTTGGAGATTATAAGGTGTACAAAAGGATTTGATATTTGTATGAAAAATAATTTTTGAGAAAATTATTTAGTGGAGATCTTGAGATAGGTTATGGTAACCTAACCCTAGTGTTGGAAAAAGGAAATTTGATTGTGGTTAAGATAGATTTTGAAGATATATCCCCATAAAAATAAAAGTTATGGGTACATATTCTTTGTGAGTAAAACACTTTTGGATTGGATATTGTGAATGCTAAGTTGTAGTGAAAAATATTTTTTGATAAGCATTGTTGAGTTTGGTTTTGAGATATCCAATATTGATTGATGAAGGTTTTTTTGGAACAAAGGTTGATGATAGAAACCTTGTTTGATAAGCATTGTTGGAAATATTGAGTGAGCCTTCATGTGTATGATTAGGTTTTGTGAAAGATCATGATTATCATTGTTATGTGAAGTTTTTTTGATAAGAATTATTGAATAAACTTTCATTGAGTGATTTGTTGTGAGGAGTTGATTGAGTGTAATTGATTGAAAGTGTTGGAGTTATAGTTCAAGTTCTATAAAAAAATTATTCTTGATTTATGGATTGAGTTAAATTAAAGATTGAAAGTGATTGAGCATTGTTGTGAGTGTGAAACATATTGATTCTATAACAATTCTCTATATGTTTTTGTGGTAAAAACAAGAGAGAGATTGAAAGTGATTGAGCATTGTTGTGAGTGTGAAAAATATTGAGTCTCTAATAATTCTCTATATGTTTCAATGAGATTGAGTAAGTTCCTGTGAGGACTTGTTGAGCAGATTTGAAGAAAGTCTTGGTGAAGACTTGTTGAACATATTGGACAAGTTCAAGTGAGGACTTGTTGAACAGATTTAAAGTAAGTCTTGGTGAAGACTTGGTGAGCAGTTTGGACAAGTTCTTGAGAGGACTTGTTGAATAAATTTGGGATAAGTCTTTGAGAAGACTTATGAGTAGATTTTATTGATTGATTTGTTCAAACCTTGAGTTAAGGTTTGGGGCAAATCTAGCAGAGTTAATTTATGATTGATTCAAGCTTTGTAGTAAGGCTTGAGGATATATTTGAGGGCAAATTTTACTATAGATTTGAATATAGGTTTGTACCAGATCAGAGATGAATATTGAGAAGATTTATGCTAGACCAAAGGACCGTGTTTAGTATAGACCAGAGACAAATATTGAGTAGATTTGTGCTAGACCAAAAGACTATGTTTAGTACAAATTAGATATGGAGATTGAGCAGATTTGTGCTATACTGAAGGACTATGTTTAGTGTAGATTTAATACAAAGCTGAGAGAAAGCTTTGGAGGTGACAGAATAGAGGATAGTAGTCTCCAATAGATATAGATCCATTAGATAGAGTAGTGAGGATAGAGATCTTCTGAGTTATGATAGAGTCTTTAGTGGAGAGAGATCTACAACCCAGTGTAGTGAAGGTAATAGTCTTCTAGAGGATCACCAGCCAGAGCAAAGGATAAGGAGTTCTCCTATGGATAGAGATCCACAAACCAGATGATGGGATTGGTGTCTATTGTGGATAGAAATATATGAAATTGATTAGGGGATTGGTGTCTCCTTTGGATAGAGGTCCATAAAAATTGTAATAGAGAAAGGATTCCCAAGATATTTGTTGAGAAAATTTTAGTGAAATATTTTCTTCATGGACATAGCCCACATTGGGTGAACCATGTTAAATTGACGTCTCTATTTTATGTGGTGATTTGTGTATTGCTTTGATTATTGTTGTTGATATTTCCATTTATATATTGCATAATATTGTTTGATAAAGAAAAGTAAAAAGTGGTATTATATTGTTCACCCCTCCCTCTAAGTATAAGTTTGTGTTCTTCAATTAATATTAGAGTTGGATCATTCGAAAGAGTTTAACAAATTGAAGTAAAAGCTTACAAGAACACAGATGTATTCTCAGACTAGATCTTTAGGGAATTCAGTACCATTATTCGATGGGAAAAATTATGCACTATGGAGCACAGGGATGAAGTTTCATATAATGGCACTTGGAAATGAAATATGGGAAGCAGTTGAGAATGGATACATACAACTAGAAACTCCACCTACAGATAAATATGGTAAGCTTCTACATCATTACAATTCAAGAGCAATGAATAGAATTTTGAGAGGATTGCATGAAATAGAGTTTAAAAAGGTTATGTATTGCACAAAAACAAAGGAAATTTGGTATAATTTGCAAGGCATATATGAAGGAGATAAAAATGTCAGAAGGGTAAAGTTGAAAAATTTCAAGAGAGCATTTGAAGACCTAAATATGAAGGATGAGGAAAATATTGTGGTATATCTACTTCATATGAATGAGGTTGTTAACTCCATGCAAGGACTTGGGATTAAGGTTGAGGAAATAGATGTTTGTGATAAGATTCTAAGATCACGTCCAAATAGGTTTAGTGAAAATATTTCAGCTATAGAATAGGCAAAAGATATTGAACTTTTGATAAGGGATGAATTACATGGCATTCCCATAGATTTTGAAATGAGGATAAAAGAGGAACCTATTCCCCAAAAGGAAGCAACCATTGAAGTTACTAAGAATAAAAAGGGTAAGAATTCAGATTCAAGTAATGAGTCATCCAGTGATGAAGAAGTAAACTATGGTAGAAGTAATAAGGACTCAAGAAAATATAAAAGTGCGAAATTAGTTAGATGTTTTAAATTTGGAAAATATGGTCACTATGAATCTGATTTTATAGAAGCTAGAAATAGCAATTATGAAGAAAAATAGAATCATAAGAATAGGGAAATAGGAAAACATAGGTACCAAAAGAAAATCAGGGATGGACAAGGCAAGCAAGGAAGAAGTTTTTCCAAAGGTATAAGAAGATTTTCTATGCAGACAAGGCAAGTAAGAGCTCAAGTGATAGTGATGAAAGTTCCTAAGATAATGATAAAGGTGAAGTACTATTTCTATAAAAGTAAAAGGATGATATTAGAAAAAGTGCTTCAATTATTCTCAAGTGTTTTAAATGTGGTAACTTTGGTAATCTTGAAGATAGTTGTACAAGGAATGAATTCAATTTTAGTGATGATGAATATGAAGATACACTTGAAGGACCAGAAGAAAATTTACTTTTGGAAATAGAAGAAGAAGGAGGTGGTCCTATTAAATACAAATTATAAAGGAATGAATATGATCCCAAAGGTAAACAAATAGATGAAGAATCATAGAAAGGATAATTTGATCTTGATGATGAGCTTATTCATGTCCTTGATGCATTAAGGGAGGTAAGAAAGCAAAACTCAAAACTCAAGCTTAAATTTTAAGAATGTTATGAAGAGAAAGGAAAGCTTATAGAGGATCTAACTAACTCAATAGCTAAGACAAGGAGATTCAAAGAGAAGTTAGAAGCAAAGGTTTTAGAATGTGAAAATTTAGAGCATGAGGTAGCTTCACTAAGGAAGGGAGTAAAAGAGTCTTAAGGACAAGTTACGTAGGTTTTGGAGAATCTCAAAGAAATTGGATAAGATTATCAACACACAAAAACCTACATCAAGCAAGATAGATATTGGTTTTAAATAGATATAAAGGAAAGAAGGAGAGGAGTCAATATCAAGCTCTGAAGAAGAAGAAGCTTCAAAATAAGAGAGTGTGAGAGAGAGTGAGACTTATGAGGATGAGTTGGACAACAAAAATTTCAACAAGGAAAGGAACAATGCACAAATAAGGAAAATATGGAACAGGAACCAATACAGGGTAAAAGAAACTAGGATACCAATGAGGTCAAGGCACGGTAGTTTCAATGGATGATGCTTCTCATATCACAGGTTTGGGTACAATTCTACACAATGCATAACACATGAAAGACAAGAATATAGAAGTTTCAAAAATAGGTAACTTTTTCAAGGGTATTGCTACTCTTGTCATCAGTTTGGTCATAAGGAAGTAAATTGCAGGGTTCATGAATGGAATGGATATGGCTTCACCAGGAGAAACCCCAATATATTTGCACCTTCAAGGAATAACAAAATTAAGTGTTATGAGTGCAATAATGATGAGCATACATAAAGTGGTGTAGAACAAAAATTCCAGAGACAAGGAATAGGAATAGTTAGAGGAATCATAAGGATCAGTTGAGGAAGAAAGTAGACAAAGGTAAAGATTAGTATATGCTGGGAGTAGAAATACTTCCAAACCAAAATTAATCACCTCAAAAGGAGGTGGGGGAGGGGCTAGGATAAGATTATCATTCATAGCCCCGAGCCCCAAAGGTGACCCTTTGCCATTGATGACAAAGAGGGAGAGATTTGAGTCAGGGGGAGAACATTTAGTCAAGGGGTGCAGTTTCTCATGGAAAGTAGCTTTTGAAAAAAAAAGGAATGGTAAAAATAAAGGGTTTGCCATCAATGAAAAAGGGGGTTATTGTTGGAAATTTTGAGTAGTTTTATTTTCATTGATGTCAAAATAATATTGGTTTAATTTCTCCATCATTAAGGACATCAAGTGGTTTTTCCAAAAGCAAGAAGGTCTTGGAAAGGAATAGGATATAATATTTATTTTTAATATTATATGCCTAAAAATGGCCCAAAGGATGAATATCCAAGGAAGGATAATCAATTTTAAACTAAATAATAATATTATATTATTATAATATTTCAAGCCAAATAACAAGGTGAAGAAAAACGAAGTTCAAATTAAAAAGACCCATGAGCAATTTTCAAAAGGTTTAGTTTAAATTAAAATATTTTAATCTTTGATTAAAATTTTAATTTAAATTAATATTGGAGGCAAAGGTTTTAAATTTAATATTTAAAAACTAAATTCAAATTTTTAAATTCAAAAATGGGTCGACGTGAGAAATCAAAAGACAATGTGCATTTATATAGGAAATGATTTCCATTTCCCAAAGTTATAGAACACACCTTCAAATTCAAGAAAAGAGATATCAAGTGCTACATCTAAGAAGAAGATAATTCAAATTTTAAAAGTGATTTGAGGAAAACGAGGTAATGAAGAGAAAATAAAGCTTATAGAGGATCTAACTAACTCAATAGCTAAGACAAGGAGTTTCAAAGAGAAGTTAGAAGCAAAGGTTTTAGAATGTTAAAAGTTAGAGCATGAGGTAGATTCACTAAGGAATGAAGTAAAAGAGTCTAATAATAAGTTACACAGGTTTGGTAGAAGCTCAAATAAATTGGATAAGATTATCAAGACATAAAAACCTACATCAAGCAAGACAAATCTTGGTTTTGAATAGGTATAAAGGACACAAGGAGAGGAGTCAATATCAAGCTCTCAAGAAGAAGAAGCTTCAGAAGAAGAGAGTGTGAGAGAGTGAGACTTTTGAGGATGAGTTGGATAGTAGAAATTTCAACAAGGAAAGGAACAATGCACAAATAAGGAATAGATGGAACATGAACCAACATAGGGTAAAATAAACTAGGAGACCAATGAGGTCAAGGCAAGGTAGTTTCAATGGACGATTCTTATTATATCATAGGTTTGGGCACAATGCTACATAGTGCATAACACATGAAATATAGGAATATGGAAGTTTAAAAAATAGGTAACTTTTTCAAGGGTATTGCTACTCTTGTAATCAGTTTGGTCACAAGGTAGTAAATTGCAGGGTTCATATAAGGAATGGATATGGCTTCACTAGGAGAAACCCCAAGATATTTGCACCTTCAAGGAATAACAACATTAAGTGTTATGAGTGCAATAATTATGGGCATACATAAAGTGGTGTAGAATAGAATTTCCAAAGACAAGCAAAAACAGGAATAGTCAGAGGAATCAGAAGGATCAATTGAGGAAGAAAGTGGACAAAGGTAAAGATCAGTGTATGTTGGGAGTAGAAATACTCCCACCCCAAAATTAATCACCTCAAAAGGAGGTGGGGGAGGGGCTAAGCTAAGATTCTCATTCTTATCCCCGAGCCCCAAAGGTGACCTTTTACCATTGATGACAAAGAGGGAGAGATTTGAGTCAGGGGGAGAGAATTTAGTCAAGGGGAGCAGTTTCTCAAGGAAAGCAACTTTAAAAAAAAGAAAAAGGAATGGTAAAAATAAAGGGGTTGCCATCAATGACAAATGGGGAGATTTTTGGAAATTTTGAGTAGTTTTGTTTTCATTGATGTCAAAAGAATATTGGTTTAATTTCTCCGTCATTAAGGACATCAAGTGGTTTTTTTTTAATCAAGAAGGTCTTGGAAAGGAATAGGATATAATATTTATTTTTAATATTATATGCCTAAAAAGGGCCCAAAGGATGAAGACCCGAGGAAGGAGAAGCAAGTTTAAATTAAATAATAATATTCTATTATTATAATATTTCGAGCCAAATAACAAGGTGAAGAAAAACGAAGTTCAAATTAAAAAGACCCATGAGCAATTTTCAAAATGTTTAATTTCAATTAAAATATTTTAATATTTGATTTAAATTTTAATTTAAATTAATATTGGAGGCAAAGGTTTTAAATTTAATATTTAAAAACTAAGTTCAAATTTATAAATTCAAAAATGGGTTGACGTGAGAAATAAAAAGACAATGTGCATTTATAGAGGAAATGATTTCCATTTGCCAAAGCTATCAAACACACCTTCGAATGTGAGAAAATAGATATCGAGCGCTACATCTAAGAAGAAGAAAATTCATATTTTAAAAGTGCTTGGATGGAAACGAGGCAATAAAGGCTGCGTAATGGTTTGACATCCCACCGACGATGGTAGCACAGGAAAAAGTTGGGAGAGTGTTAAGGCTTACATGGAGGAGATCGCGATTCGATCTACACGATCAACGTTTTGGAGGAAGAGGTCTTCATTTGACTTACTAGGCATTTTCATGAGGTGTCTTTTTGGGACAGCGTGCACTGTGTGTCTCATGTGGGCATGTAGCCCAGTTGGTGGCCTAGCTTGGAGCTAGGGTGTTGGGAGTGCAAATATCATGTGGTCAAATCCGTCGAAGATAGTTTTTAGTGGGTAGAATAATTAAAGGTATGAAATTCGATTTTATTTCCTAAGGTGTTGAAAATTAAATTGTTTTAATATTGTCGTGAGTGCTTGGGGGAGTTATACGGTAAAGAAAAATTAAAATATTTTATTTTGATTTTTGGTGATTGAAATTTATAAGGTGTGGAGATTATAAGGTGTATAAGGGAGTGTTCTAATCATGTTGTTTTAATAAAATTGTTGAGTTAGATATTGTGAGTTTGGATATTATAAGGTGTGCAAGGGAAATTGTTAAGTGTTTTGTTATGGTGAAATTATTGAGTTAAATATTGTGAGTTTGGAGATTATAAGGTGTACAAAAGGATTTCACATTTTGTATGAAAAATAATTTTTGTGAAAATTATTTAGTGGAGATCTTGAGATAGGTTGTGGTAACCTAACCCTAGTGTTGTCAAAAGGAAATTTAATTGTGGTTAAGACAAGTTTTGAAGACATATCTCCATCAAAATAAAAGGTATGGGTACATCTTTCTTGTAAGTAAAATATTGTTGGATTGGATATTGTGAATGCTAAGTTGGAGTGAAAAGGATTGTTTGATAAGAATTGTTGAGTTTTATTTTGAGATATACAATATTGATTGATGAATTTTTTTTGTAACAAAGGTTAATGATATAAACCTTATTTGATAAGCATTGTTGGAAATATTGAGTGAGCCTTCATGTGCATGATTAGGGTTTGTTAAATATCATGAGTATCATTGTTATTGAAGTTTATTTGATAAACATTATTGAATAAAATTTCATTGAGTGATTGGTTGTGAGGAGTTGATTGAGCATATATGATTGAAAGTGTTGAAGTGATAGTTCACATTCTATAGAAGAAATTGTTCTTGATTTATGGATTGAGTTAAATTAAATATTGAAATTGATTGAGCATTGTTGTGAGTGTGAAACATATTGAGTCTCTAACAATTCTCTATATGTTTCTATGGTAAAAATAAGAGAGATATTGAAAGTGATTGAGCATTGTTGTGAGTGTGAAAAATATCGAGTCTCTAATAATTCTCTATATGTTTCTATAAGATTGGGTACGTTCTAGTGAGGACTTGTTGAGAAGATTTGAAGCAAGTATTGGTGAAGGCTTGTTGAGAAGATTGGACAAGTTCTAGTGAGGACTTGTTGAGCAGATTTGAAGTAAGTCTTGGTGAAGACTTGGTGAGCAAATTGGATAAGTTCTTGAGAGGACTTGTTGAATAGATTTGGGGTAAGTCTTTGAGAAGACTTGTGAGCATATTTGATTGATTTATTTGTTCAAACCTTGAGTTAATATTTGGGGCAGATCTAGTAGAGTTAATTTGTGATTGAGTCAAGCTTTGTGGTAAGGCTTGAGGACATATTTAAGGATAGATTTTGGTGTAGATTTAAGGATAGGTTTATACCAAATTAGATACAGAGATTGAGCAAATTTGTGCTAGACCGAAGGATTATATTTAATGCAAACCAAAGATAGAGATTGAGTAGATTTATGCTAGACAAAAGGACTATGTTTAGTATATATTAGAGATAGATATTGAGTATATTTGTGCTAGATCGAAGGACTATATTTAGTGTAGATTTGAGACAAAGCTAAGAGCAAGCTTGGGAGGAAACAAAGCAGAGGACAGTAGTCTCTAGTGTATAGAGATACATTAGCCAAGGCAATGAGGATAGAGATCTTCTGAGTGAGGACAGATTCTTTAGTGGAGAGAGATCCACAAGCCAGTGCATTGGAGGCAATAGTCTTCTAGAGGATCACCAGCCAAATCAAAGGCAAAGGAGTTCTCCTGTGGATAGAGATCCATGAACCACCTGAGGGGATTGGTGTCTCCTATGGATAGATATCCAAAAAATTGATTAGGGTATTAGTGTCTCCTTTGGATAGAGGTCCATAAATATTGTAATAAGGAAAGGATTTCCTAAGAGATTTATTGAGAAAATTTTAGTGAAATATTTTCTCCGTGTCTGTAGCCCACATTGGGTGAACCATGTTAAATTGGTGTCTGTATTATGTATAGTGATTTGTGCATTGATTTTATTATTTCTATTGATATTGCCATTGATATATTGCATAATATTGTTTATGATAGAAAAGTAAAAAGTGGTCTTATACTGTTCACCCCCCTCTTAGTATAAGCTTGTGTTCTTAAGGAGGTCCTGCGATTGAATCCCGATGGTAGGCCTGGGGAGTGTTTTGGCTGGCATCCTTTTTGGTCTAGGTGCCCAACATAGGCAATAAAGTGCACAAGGCACTTTTGCCTACCAAGGTGAGTGCCTAGCTCACACGGTAGTTGAGCCGCGACTAGGGTGCTGGTGGCAGCGCAACGGAGGATCGAATCCCATCGAGGGTAAAAGAGGTATTTAATTTTTAATTAAATTTTGTCCTAAGGTTTTTTGTGGTATGATTTTTGTGTCTTAAGAGGGAGATATAAGGTTTATAAAAGTTAAAATATTTTATTGTATTTTTTATGATAATAATTTGGAAGGAGTAATTAGGTGAATAAAGAAAATTAATTTTTGTTTAATTTTGCTAATCATTTTTAATGTGGATATTATAAGATGTAATTGAGATTAAAAGTTTTTTATGGTGAAATATTTTGAGGGAATATTTGAATGAAATTTTGAGAAGGTTTTTTCTACCTAACCTTTGAGATTGGCAAAGAGGGTAATTGTGATTGAGATAGATTTTGAGGTCAATTCTTCATCAAACAAAAGGTATGGGCACATCTTCCTTGTGAGTGAAATATTGTTGGATTGGATTTTGTGAATGCTAAGTTGGACTAAAAAGGATTATTTGATAAGCATTTTCGAGTTAGGTTTTGAGATATCCAATGTTGATTGATGAAGGATTTTTTGAGTGAAAGTTGATCCTAGAGACCTTGTCTAATAAGCATTGTTGGAAATATTGAGTGAGCCTTCATGTGCAATATTAGGGTTTGATAAAGATCATGAGTATCATTATTATGTGAATTTGGAATCATATTGAGTCAAGGTTGAGTTCCATAGTGTTATTTGTTGAAATAATTGTGAAACACATGTTTAAGGTTTGTAAGCAAGTTGTGTTTCATTGAGTGATTGGTTAATGGAAGTGATTTCATGTTATGTGAGAGTGAAACGTATTGAGTCTCTAACTATTCTTTATATATTTTTGTGGTAAAACAAGAGAGATTGAAAGTGATTAAGCATTGTTGTGAGTGTGAATCATAATGAGTGTCTAACCATTCTCTATATGTTTCTATGGTAAAACAAGAGAGATTGAAAGTGATTGAGCATTGTTGTGAGTGTGAAACATATTGAATCTCTAACCATTCTCTATATGCTTATGTAAGTTAAAAAAAATTATGTGTGAAACTTGTTTGTGTGATTGAAGAGGTTTTTGTGATAGATTAAGTTGAGTTGAATAAGATTTTGTGGAAGATTACAATGCAGATTTGAGACAAGTCTTGATAAAGACTTATTGAGCATATTGGAAAAGTTCTAGTGAGGACTTGTAGAGCAAATTTAACGCAAGTCTTGGTGAAGACTTGTTGAGCATATTGAACAAGTTCTAGTGAGGACTTGTAGAGCATATTTATGGTAAGTCTTGGTGAAGACTTGTTGAGCATATTGGACAAGTTTTAGTGAGGACATGTTTTGCAGATTTAAGACAAGTCTTGGTGGAGACTTGTGGATAGATTAGTGTGAGATTTTGTGGAAGGTTAAAATGTAGATTTGAGGTAAACATTTGAGAAGACTAGTGAGAAGAGTTGATTGATTGATTTGTTCAAACCTTGAGTTAAGGTTTGCAGCAAATATAGCAGAGTTGATTTAGGATTGGATCAAGCTTTGTGTTAAGGCTTGAGGATAGATTATGATGTGGATTTAAGGATACATTTATGCCATATTAGAGATAGATATTGAGAAGATTTGTGCTAGGGAAAAGGACTATGTTTAGTGCATATTTGATATAGATACTGAAAATGTTTGTACTAGACCGAAGGATTGTGTTTAGTGTAAATTTGAGATAAATATTGAGCAAATTTGTGCTAGACCGAAGGACTGTGTTTAGTGCAGATTTGAGATAGAGATTGAGAAAATTTATGCTAGACTAAAGGACTATGTTTAGTGCAGATTTGAGACCAAGATTTAGTATATTTGTGCTAGACCAAAGGACTATTTTTAGTGCCTATTTGAGATAGATATTGAGAAGATTTGTGCTAGACTGAAGGAATGTGTTTAGTGTAGATTTGAGATAAAGTTGAGAGAAATATTTGAAGGTGATAGAGCAGAGGATAGTAATCTCCAGTGGATAGATATCCATTAGCTTGGGTAGTGAGGATAGAGGTCTTCTGAGTGAGGATAGGAGTCTTTAGTGGAGAGAGATCCACAAGCCAGAGCAATGGAGGTAGTAGTCTTCTAGAGGATCACCAGCCAGAGACGATGATAACGAGTTCTCCTATGGATAGAGTTCCACAAATCAACTTATGGTATTAGTGTCTCCTATGGATAGGAAACCAAGAACTTTATTAAAGTATTAGTGTCTCTTTTGGATAGAGGTCCATATATTTTGTAATAGAGAAGGATTCCTAAGATATTTGTTGAGAAAATTTAGTGAAATATTTTCTCCATTGGACGTAGCCCACATTGGATGAACCACATTAAATTGGTGTCTCTATTGTGTGTGGTGATTTATGCATTGCTTTAATTACTACTGTTGATATTGCCATTGATATATTGTGTAATATTATTTGGGAAAAAAAAATTAAAAAGTAGTATTATACTATTCACCCCCCTCTCAGTATAAGCTAATGTTCTTCAATTGGTATTAGAGCAGTTTCCTTTGGATGAGTTTAATAGCTTGAATGAAAATCTCACAAGAAAACAGATGGATTCTTAGAATGGATATTCAAGGAATTAGGTACCATTGTTCGATGGGAACAATTATGCACTTTGGAGTATGAGAATGAAGATTCACCTAATAACACTAGGAAATGAAATATGGCAAGCAGTTGAGGATGGATACATACAACCAACTACTCCACCTTAATATAAAGATAGTAAGCTCATACAACTAAACAATTCAAGATCAATAAATAGAACTTTGAGAGGGTTACATGAAATAGATTTTAAAAAGGTTATGCATTGCACATCAACAAAGGCAATTTGCGATAAGTTGCAAGGCATATATGAAGGAGATAAAAAGGTCAAAAGGGTAAAGTTGCAAAATTTCAAGAGAGCATTTGAAGACCTAAAGATGAAGGATGAGGAAAATATTTTGGTATATATAATTCATGTGGATGAGGTTGTTAACTCCATGCAAGGACTTGGGCTTAAGGTTGAGTAAACAGATGTTTGTGATAATATTCTAAGATCACTTCCAAAGAGGTTTAGTGAAAATATTTCAGTTATAGAAGATGCAAAAGATATTGAAAATTTGACAAGGGATGAATTACATGGGATTCTCTTAGATTTTGATATGAGGATAAAAGAGGAACCTATTCCCCAAAAGGAAGCAACCTTCAAAGTTACTAAGAAGAAAAAAGGTAAGAAGTCAGATTCAAGAAATGAGTCATCCAATGATGAATAAGTAAACTATGGTAGAAGGAATAAGGACTCAATAAAATATAAATGTATGAAATCAGTTAGATTGTTTAATTGTGGAAAATATGGTCACTATGCATCTGATTTTTCAGAAGCTAGAAATAGCAATAATGAAGAAAAATAGGATCATATGAACAGGGAAATAAGAAAACACAGGTACCAAAAGAAAAGCAGGGATGGACAAGGCAAGCAAGGAAGAAGTTTTTCCAAAGGTATAAGAAGATTTTTTATGCATACAAGGCAAGTAAGAGTTCAAGTGATAGTGATGATAGATCCTCATATGATGAAGAAGAAGAAATTATATTTATGACAATAGAAAAATATGTTAGAAAGAGAGGTCAAATGATTCTCAAGTGTTTTATATGTGGTAACTTTGGTCATCTTGAAGATAGTTGTACAAGGAATGGTTTCAATTTTAGTGAAGATGAATATGAATATTCTCATGAAGGTCTAGAAGAATAAAGTCTACATTTTGCAATATAATAAGGAGATGCTCCTATTGAAGATAAATCATAAAGGAATGAAGATGATCTAAAAGACAAAGAATTAAAAAATTTAAAGGAAGGAGAAGTTGATATTGAGGGTGAGATTATTTTTGTCCTTGATGCATTAAGAAAGGCAAGAAAGCAGAACTTAGAACTCAAGATTCAATTTCAAGAATGTGATGAAGAGAAAGGAAAGTTTATAGAGGATCTAACTAACTCAATATCTAATATAATGAGATTTAAAGAGAAGTTAGAAGCAAAGGTTTTAGAATGTGAAAGGTTAGAACATGAAATAGATTCATTAAGGAAGGAAGTAAAAGAGTATAAATACAAGTTACACAAGTTTGGGAGAATCTCGAATATCTTGGATAAGATTACCAAGGTACAAAAAACTTCATCAAACAAGACAAGTCTTGGTTTTGAACAAGTAAAAAAAGAACAAGGAGAGAAATCAATCTCAAGCTCCAAGAAAGAAGAAGCTTTAGAAGAAGAGAGTGAAAGAGAAAGTGTGACTTCTAAAGAAGAATTGAACAATAGAAAGTTCAACAAGAAAAGGAAAAATGCACAAATAAGGAACAGATGGAATAGGAAGTAACACATGGTAAAAGAAACTAAGAGACCAATGGGTTTAAGGCAAGGTAGTTTCAATGGATGATGCTTGTCATGTCATAGGTTCAAGCACAAGGCTACACAATGCAGGACACATGAAAGATAGAAATATGGGAATTTGATAAATAGACATATTTTTAAAGGGTATTGCTACTCTTGTAATCAGTTTGGTCACAAGGAAAAAAATTGCAGGGTTCATGACAGGAATGGATATGGCTTCACTAGGATAAATCCCAAGATATTTGCACCTTTAAGTAATAACAACATTAAGTGTTATAAGTGCAATAATTTTGGGCATATATTCAAGTGGTGTAGAGTAGAACTTCCAGAGACTAGCAGGAATAGGAACAGTCAGAGGAATCAGAAGGATTAGTTGAGAAATAAGGTGGACAAAGGTAAAGATCAGTGTATGCTGGGAGTAGAGATACTCCCACCCCAAAATTAACCACCTCAAGATGAGGTGGGGGAGGGGCTAAGATAAGAGTCACATTATTAGCCCCAAGCCCCAAAGGTGGCCCTTTGCCATTGATGACAAAGGGGGACATATTTGAGTAAGGGGAGAGCATTTAGTCAGGGGGAGTTGTTTCTCAACAGGAGAAAAATAGAAAGAAGTAAAGGAAATGATAAAAGCTAAATGGGTTACCATCAATTACAAAGGGGGAGATTGTTGGAAATATGAGAAAGGTTTGTTATCATTGATGTCAAGAGTCAGTTTTAGTGAGCAATGCAAAAGGAAGGATGTCAAGAGTCAGTTTCAGTAAGCAGTGCAAGAGAAAGATTACCTTGAGGTCTAAGGGAAATAATATTATAATATTTTATTATAATATTAAAGGTCTAATGTTAAGACCTAAAGTTGTTAAATTAATTATATTAATTTCATTATAAATTAATTTATAATTTAATTTAATTAACCTTAAATTTATTAAATTAATTATAAATTTTTTATAATAATTTCATTATTAATTAATTTATATTTTAATTTAATTAACCCTAAGGTTAGGGTTATAAGGGAAAAAGGTTAATTATAAGCGCCGACATCATATGTTTTTCCCCCTCCACCAACATCCAAAGGAAGATGGCACAATGGTATAAATACCATGTGCATTGGTTGACTAAGCCCTCACCTTTGATTGATTTACATTGGGAGAGCCTACGATTTTCATGATCTGTGTGCAAGAAAAGATAATTTTTTTGTTTTATGCGATGGCCATCGAAGGGACAAAATGAGGAAGGCTTAAAGCCTTATTGCCAACCTGGTGGTTGGGCTAGCGATAAGCGGTTGTGTGTTTGAGGTGTTGAAAGGTGGGAGGTCCCACAATCGAACCCCGGTGGTAGGCCTAGGGAGAATTTTGGCTGGTATAATTTTTGGTCTAGGAACGCAGCATAGGCAATAAAGCACACAAGGTGATTTTTCCTACCAAGGTGAGCGCCTAGCTCACATGGCAGTTGAGCCACGACTAGAGCATTGGTGGCAGTGCAACGAGGGATCAAATCCCGCCAAGGGCAAAAGACGTATTTAATTTTTAATTAAATTTTATCCTAAGGTTTGTTGTGGCATGATTTTTGTGTGTTAAGAGGGAGATATAAGGTTTATAAAAGTTAAAATATTTTATTGTGTTTTTTATGATAAGAATTTGGAAGGAGTAATAAGGTGAATAAAGAAAATTAATTGTTGTTTAATTTTTGCTAATCATTTTTAGTGTGGATATTATAAGGTGTAATTGAGATTAAAATTTTTGTATGGTGAAAATTTTTGAGGGAATATTTGAATGAAATTTTGAGAAGGTTTTTTATACCTAACCTTTGATATTGGCAAAGAGGGTAATTGTGATTGAGATAGGTTTTGAGGTCAATTCTTCATCAAACACAAGGTATAGGCACATCTTCCTTGTGAGTGAAACATTGTTGTATTGGATGTTGTGAATTCTAAGTTGAAGTGAAAAGGATTGTTTGATAAGCATTGTTGAGTTAGATTTTGAGATCTCCAATGTTGATTGATGAAGGGTTTTCTGAGTGAAAGTTGATGCTAGAAACCTTGTTTGATAAGAATTGTTGGAAATGTTGAGTGAGCCTTCATGTGCATGATTAGGGTTTGAGAAAGATCATGAGTATCATTGTTATGTGAATTTGAAATCATCTTGAGTCAATGTTGAGTTCCATAGTATGAGTTGTTGAAAGCATTGTGAAACACTTGTTTAAGGTTTGTAAGCAAGTTGTGTTTCATTGAGTGATTGGTAGATGGAAGTGATTGAGTGTTGTGTGAGAGTGAAACATATTGAGTCTCTAACCATCCTCTATATGTTTTTATGGTAAAAAAAGAGTGATTGAAAGTGATTGAGTATTGTTGTGAGTGTGAAGCACATTGAGTCTATAACCATTCTCTATATATTTCTGTGGTAAAAGAGATTGAAAGTGATTGAGCATTGTTGTGAGTGTGAAGCATATTGAGTCTCTAACCATTCTCTATATGTTTTTGTTTAAAAAATATTATGTGTGAAACTTGTTTGTGTGATTGAAGAGATTTTTGTGATATATTGAGTTGAGTTGAGTAAGCTTTTGTAGAAGCATTCAATGTAGATTTGAGACAAGTATTGATAAAGACTTATTGAGGAGATTGGACAAGTTTTAGTGAGGACTTGTACAACATATTTAAGGTAAGTCTTGGTGAAGACTTGTTGAGCATATTGGACAAGTTCTAGTGAGGACTTATAGAGCATATTTACGGTAAGTCTTGGTGAAGACTTGTTGAGCAGATTGGACAAGTTATAGTGAGGACTTATTAAGCAGATTTAAGGTAAGTCTTGGTGGAGACTTGTGGACAGATTAGTGTGAGCTTTTGTGGAATCTTACAATGCATATTTGAGGTAAGTATTTGAGAAGAATTGTGAGCAGAGATGATTGATTGATTTTTTCAAACCTTGAGTTAAGTTTTGGGGCAAATCTAGTAAAATTAATTTATGATTGGATCAAGCTTTGTGTTAAGGCTTGAGGACATATTTGAGGATAGAGTATGGTGCATATTTGAGGATAGATTTATGCCATAGTAGAGATATACATTAAGAATATTTGTGCTATATTGAAGGATTATGTTTAGTGTAAATTTGAGATAGAAATTGAGGATATTTGTACTAGACTGAAGGATTGTGTTTAGTGCAAATTTGAGATAGATATTGATCAAATTTGTGCTAGATCGAAGGACTATTTTTAGTGTATATTTGATATAGATATTGATCAGATTTGTTCTAGATCGAATGACTATGTTTAGTGTATATTTGACATAGATATTGAGAATATTTGTGCTAAACCAAAGAGCTGTGTTTAGTGTATATTTGAGATAGAGTTGAGAGCAATATTTGGAGGTAATAAAGTAGAGGATAGTAGTATCTAATGGATAGATATCTATTAGCCAAGTTAGTGAGGACAGAGGTATTTTGAGTGAGGATAATATTCTTCAGTGGAGAGAGATCCATAAGCAAGAGCAGTGAAGGCAATAGTCTTCTAGAGGATCACCAACAAAATTAGAGGAGGAGTTCTCCTATGGATAGATTTCCACAAATCATCATAGGGAATTGGTGTCTCCTATGGATAGGCATCCATGAACTTGATTAGGGTCTTGGTATCTCCTTTGGATAGAGGTCCATAAATACTATAATAGGGAAGGATTCCCAAGAGATTTGTTAAGAAAATTTAGTGAAATATTATTTTTGTGGATGTAGCCCACATTGGGTGTACCATGTTAAATTGGTGTCTCTATTGTGTGTGATGATTTGTGCATTGTTTTGATTATTGCTTTTGATATTGCCATTGATATATTGAATAATATTATTTGGGAAAGAAAAGTAAAAAATGATCTTATCCTATTCACCCCCCTCTTAGTATAAGATTGTGTTCTTTAGTGACATGGTTCTAGTAAGTGGCCACATATGGAGAAAGGTTGAAGATGAGGTGCATCCTAATTGACCCACACTTAGTTTCAAAGACCACTACCAGATTTGCACCTCGCTCTAGTCATATCATTTTTTGGTAAGTAATTGAACTATGAACAAAATCACTCTTTGGAGTGGCATGGCCCATGTGGTGAGACTTTCCAGAGCAAACTGATCCAATCAATGGTCCATGGCAATAAATTGGTCCAAGAAAGTTAGCATTATTCCACCCTAACCATTGAAGGAGTTTTTTTAATATAGTATGTTCATGAGGAAAACCAGAGCTTTTATGGAGTGAATTAGAAGTTAATTTATGATTGTGTTGAGAGCTTTTATGTGTCTAGGGGGATGGATTTTCTCAAGCTCAAGAACGTACAGCTAGACCCAATGTTATAAGAGATCATAGCCTCCCATGGTTTACTAAATTTATTGAGGAAATTTAATGGGCATAACCCTAATATTTCAAAATAACTCATCCAGAGTTGGAATAGTGGAACAATATCCTTGAAGAGACTCATTTTTGCTATTACCATCGACTTACTGGATGAAATCATTGAACTCTCTAATGATGGGGATATTATCCATAGGGATAAGCATTCAATGGCAGGTGAGATGGTTTATTTCCATGACAAAGGAAATTTTCTCTCTAAAAAGGACAATGGGTTTGTCTAGGAGGATATCCCTCCACCCTGGATTCAAGCTCTAGTGTCAATTATGCAATATCTAACTATGGACGAGCCATCCTTCCCCCTACAACTTCCACATGATGTTCCTAAATTTTTTGAAGGATGTAAAGTAGATCAACATCCTAAAGTAACTTTTTTGGTTGATGGAACTTTCTATTGATAGTTTCTAAAAAGGGAAGTCTACTTACCCTAAGCATCAGGGTCTCCACTTGATAATTTACAACTATATCAACCAAAACCTAGATCAGATATAATTGAAGTTGGTAGACTAATTTCCATATCAGGCTCACCTCTGGCATTGATGGAAGTCATCCCTAAAGTTCTAGTAATTGATGTTGATAATGGTACCCCTAGTAGGTCTGGAAAAAAAAGAACTATACCTCCTATAGGGTCATCCTCAACTCCCAATATATGCTTAGCCTTAATTAAGAATGCAAGTGAAAAAGGTAAGAACATTGATAGTCCCTCCCCTACTTGCAAGATGTAGAAGATTGTGGTAGGGTTGTCTCCAAGGTATTGTTACGTATAAAAAATAGGAGATCACCAATTTGGAAGACATAATTACTCTAGCAATGTCGATGCTCTTGAGAGTAAGCAAAATTATTAATCAAATGAATTTCCAGAAAGCTAGTCAGCCTAGGGAGGATGATCCCAAGGATAATGATGATGAAGATTACATCCCAGAATGATGGGGTTCTCTTGGTCCCTATTGGTTTTTCCAATTTTGTGTACAATCTACATACTATTTTCCTTTGGTGCCTATGGGCCATAACCACTATGTACCTCTTTTTTTAGTATTTTGGCCAAAAGTGTTGACCCATTTTTGGTTTTCACCATATTGAGTTAAACCTTCATCGAATATTCTCTACAATTTGTAAAAAAGGTTTTGGATCCCTTTCAAAACCCGTTATCAATAAAAAAATACCCAATATTCCAAGAATTTTACCCATTTTAGAGAGATGATTGTGCTAGATCCAACCCTCCAATGGATCAAAATGATAGTCAAGCCCTTGGTTGATAATCTAGAGGAGGACATGACTATAGAAGACTACTAGGCCAAAGCAATAACACAAGATATCACTTAGCTATCAATGCAGGATGAGTTGGTGACTTCCAAGGATCACCTGGATACCATCTAATTGCATGGAGATTGAAGAACACAAGCTTATACTAAGAGGGGGGGTGAACAGTATAAGACCACTTTTTAATTTTTCCTTCGATTCAACTTGTAGTTCAATATTATGCAGTGTAAAGAAAAAAGAATCAATAGCAGTAAACAAAGCAATGCACAAAAACCACCATTCACAAAAGAGACACAACAAATTACGTGGTTCACCCAACGCGGGCTACTCCATGGATAAAATTTTCACTAAATTTTATCAACTCAGAATCTAGGAAAACCTTTCCCAATTACAATGTTTATGGGCACCAACCCAAAGGAGATACCTTCCCCTAGCTCTACTCTAACTGGTGATCCTCTAGAAGACCTCTGCCTCTGCTACCCTTAGCAAGTGGAACTCTATCCACAGAAGACACCTGTCTTCCCTGCTCTGGCTGGAGACCTCTGTCCTCAACTCTTTCACCTCTAAAGCTGGTCCTCTTATCTGCACCAAACACAGTCCTTTGGTCTGGCACTTATGTCCTCAAAAATTGCACCTCTGTGCAATTACAACACTCGATCAAACATCCACTTATGCACTTCTATGCAAACATAGCAGCACTGTCTTCGCACACTCTGCTCTTTGATGATCGAACTTCTCCCTGCACACTGCTTCTGTGAAAGTCACACTTCAAACGCACACTTCGATCGATGCTAAAACTCTCCAAGCAACCCTCCTTTTATACTAACAATCTCAAGATTAGATTCTTGATCTTAGTCGGCTGCATATCCCTAAAACAATGTCGGCTGCACAACCCTACACTTCATCAACTCAAGGTTAACTCTGTCGGCTTCAACCACATCTGCTGTTCTGTAGCTTTTCTCACAAAACTACAACATGTTGCGATATCATGACACTTTTACAGCCGTACACCTTCTTTTGCCTGCTATCGTGATATCATGACACTTTTGCTTCTTTTGGCTTCCTATTAGTTTTTATCGTGATATCGCGACACTTTCTGCTTCTGCTGACGTCATCTACACTCCTATCACGAAATCATGACCTTTCTATCTTCATGGCCTTCTTCTCTACTTCTGTCATGAAATCATGACACTTTTGCCTCTGCTGATGTCATCTTCACTTTTGTCGCAAAATCGTGACATTTCTCGCTTCTTCAACTTTTTCTCGGCTTGCCCCAGCAAAAATGGAACATGTCTCAAAATCATGATGCTTTCGCCTTCAAGCTCTTCCTTCTTGAATTCTTCATGAAATCATGACGCTTCTTCTGTTGAAGACTTGCTAACTATTTCTATCATGAAATCATGACACTTTCTCCAACTGAATGCTGCCATCTCAACCTGTCACGAAATCGTGACATTTTCTGCATCCATAAGTTGTTCCTCCATCCTATCATGAAATCGTGACGCTTTCAGCTTTCGTACACTTTCTCTACTACCTGTCATGAAATCACGATGCTTCTCATATCAAAATCTTTCCTTCGCTGCATGTCGCAAAATCATGACAATTCTCACTTTGAGCTTTTCAGCATGTCACGAAATCGTGACAGTCCTCAACTCGACCTATGTAGCATGTCGCGAAATCGTGACATTTTACATGTAACTTTCTCTCTCTTCGAACTTGTCATGAAATCATGACAGTTCACCCTATGGACTCTCTCTTCAGCATCATGTTGTGAAATCGTGACACTTTTTCATCCGTACAACTTTCTTTGCAGAATGTCGCGAAATCGTGACACTTTTCCTTCTCTGCCTTCTTGCACTTTCTGAGTCGCAAAAATGTGACATGTCATGAAATCATGACACTTTCCATATTGCTCTCCTTCTCTACCAACATGTCATGAAATCATGACAGTTTTGCCAGAACTTTCTCTCTCCTCAAACATGTCACAAAATCATGACAGTTTTTCCAGCCACCTGCATACTTTTTCTTACTTGTCTTTTTCTTGATCTTTTACAACTGGGCTACTCTGATCTTCTTGGAAACTCACTGTCCAGCTGTAACTTTCATCAAAAAAAATTCTTTAACATCAAACCAAATTGCTTCAAGAACTTCTTGACATCAATGACAACATCTACACTTGAGCAAAGGCAATGTACCCAATGTACCCAAAATTGCCAACAATCTCCCCCTTTGTCATTGATGGCAAACCTTTACTGAAACACATCTTAGGAGCCAAAACTGAAACCAACTGAACCAACAACATGAGAATCTGCCTTTGAATTTTTTCTCCTCCTGACTTGAAGCTTTCCTCTTCACATTGAAGCTCTCCCCCTTACTCATATCTCTCCCCCTTTGTCATCAATGGCAAAGGGTCACCTTTGGGGATTGGGACTAAGAATGAGCTTCTTAGCTTAGTCCCTCCCCCACCTCCTGATGAGTTGATTAATTCTAGGGTGGGAGTACAACTCCCAATTTATCCCTTAGATACTCAAACGTATTTCTTGGAAGAGGTTTTGTGAAGATATCTGCAATTTGCTCTTTAGTAGACACATATTCTACCTTGACCTGCTTTTCTTGCACTTTCTCCCTTAGAAAGTGATACTTGATGGAAATATGCTTTGTCCTTGAGTGCATTACCAGATTTTTGGAAATACTTATGGCACTAGTATTATCACAAAATATGGAGATGGGTTGTTCATGTTTGACTTTGAAATCCTCCAAGGTGGTTTTCATCCATAAAACTTGTGTACACCCAGCCACTGTTGCTATGTATTCATCCTCTACCATATATAAGGAAACTGAAGGTTGTTTCTTACTTAGCCAAGAAACCAAACTCTTTCCTAGAAAGAATGCTCCACCACTAGTGCTTTTCCTGTCATCATTACTGCTTGCCCAATTTGCATCTGTATAGGCTGTGAGAGTGAAATCATCACCTTTGGGATACCAAAGCCCAAAGTCCATAGTACCCTTCAGATATTTGAATATCCTTTTAACTGCTATAACATGAGAATATTTTGGTGTTGCCTAAAATCTGGCTACTAACCCAACAACCTGCATGATATCTGGTCTGGTAGCTGTAACATATAATAAACTACCAATCATTTATTTGTACAACCTCTGATCTACTACTGGAGATTCATCATATTTACTCATCTTGCACCCTGTAGTCATTGGAGTACATACAGGTTTGCTGTCCATCATCCCGAATTTTTTTAACATTTCTTTGATATACTTTCCTTGAGAGAGAAATATATCGTCTTTTGATTGAGCAATCTAAAGACCTAAAAAGAATGATAGTTCTCCAATCATAGACATCTCAAATTCATTCTGCATGGTGTTCGCAAAATCTTTGCACATCTGAGTATTATTTCCCCCAAAAATAATATCATCAACATAGACCACTACAATAAGCATATCATCACCTTTATCCTTAATATACAAATTGTTATCTGCCATACCTTTCCTAAAACCTTTTGGCTGTTCTACATAGACTTCTTCATCCAACACTCCATTTAAAAAAGCTGACTTTACATCCATTTGATACACCTTGAATGCTTTGAAACTTGAAAGAGCCAAAAACATTCTGATATCTTCGAGACGAGCAACCAGAGTGAACGTCTCTTCAAAATAAACACCTTCTACTTGAGCATAACCTTTGCAAACCAACCTGGCTTTGTTTCTGACAATCTTTCCATCCTCATTGAGTTTATTTTTGAATATCCATTTTGTGCCAATGACATTCTTGTCCTTAGGTCTTGGAACTAAATCCCAAGTTTCACTTTTCTCTATTTGATTTAGCTCTTCATCCATTGCTTTTACCCAAAATTTATCTGCACATGCTTCACTGAAATATTTTGGCTCAATCTGAGATAATAAAGAAAAATTTGTAGAATCGTGTGAAGGAATGACTCTTCTTCTAGTTTGCCTGCTGTTTGGATCACCAATGATCAAATATTTGGGATGATGTTTCTGAACATATCGTGAAGGAGTTTTGGGAAGCAGTTGTTGTCTTTCCTCTTCTTCATCTGAAATGTCTCTGAATTCTTCTTGACAAATTTCATCACTGATTTCCTTGACAAGTTCTCTTATACCTGTCTTTTCATCAACAGTTACATTTATGCTCTCTACAACTGTATGCGTTCTTTTGTTGAAGCATCTGTAAGCCTTGCTTCTGCTGGAATAACCAAGAAAAATTCCCTCATCACACCTAGGATTAAAATTACCCAAATTCTGATCTTCCCTTCTGATGAAGCATTTACTCCCAAACACTTTGAAATGTTTTATCGTAGCTGGTCTTCCTTTCCACAACTCATAAGGAGTTTTATGATGATTGACTCTAAGTTGGGCCCTGGTGATAATGTATACTATTGTACTTACTGCCTCTTTCCAGAAACCATCTGAAATTTTTGACTCATTTAACATAGCTCTAGCCATATTTTCAATAGTTCTGTTTTTTCTTTCAACTACTCCATTTTGTTGAGGAGTTCTTGCTGCTGAATATTCTCTTTTGATTCCTTGTTGCTCATAGTATTCCACAAATTCATTAGAAGTGAACTCTCCTCCTTTGTCCGATATTAAGCATTTTATTCTCTTTTTAGTCTCATTTTCAATCATTTCTTTGAAAGCTTTAAATTTTTCAAAAGCTTCAGATTTTTCTTTGAGAAAAGTAACCCAGGTCATTCTAGAATAATCATCTATAAACAACATGAAGTAGCTTTCTCCCTGAATGCTCTGAGTTTTGGTGGGGCCACATAAATCAGTATGAATGAGATCTAAAGGTTTTGAAGAAGTATACCCTTTTGATTTAAAACTGGTTCTGGGTCCATTTTCCATGTTGACAAGGACCGCAAATGGTGTTATGGGGCCTTTTTATTTTGGGCAAGTCTCTAACTGCTTCATTGTTACTAATATTGACAAGATTATCAAAGATCAAATGCCCCAATATTTTATGCCATAACCAACTCTCATCTTCTTGAGTTAGAAAACATTTTTCCCTTTTTATCTCACTTAGCATGTAAAGATTGTTTGGAGTCCTTGTAGCACCAGCAATGAGTTTTCCATTTTTTTCTTTATGAATCTCACATCTATCTGAAAAGAAAGATACTATGTGTCCTTGATCACAAAGTTGACTCACACTTAGAATATTATGTCTTAGGCCTTCTACATAAAGCACATTTTCTATTTTGGATTTCCCATCCAAACTAAGAGTTCCTTTACCACAGATTTTAGCTGACCTGTTATCTCCAAAACTAATTGTTCCTTTGTTTGTGTTTTTTAAGACCAAAAACTTTTTCTTTTCACCAGTCATATGTTTTGAGCAACCACTATCAAGATACCATTTCTCTACTTTATCTTGAGCATGAAAAGCAGTTTGAACTATCATTGACTTAGATTTGATCTCATTTCTCTTTTTAGTGAACTCAAAGCTAGATCTATCCAAACTGCACATCCTTGCTATATGCCCAAAATTCTTGCACTTGTAACACATGACATTTTTATCCATAAGAGGTGCAAAAGAGTTAACATTTTCCTTACTATGGTTATTCACGGATTTGTTGCAATGCATAGCTTTGTGACCAAATTTTTTGCAAGAAAAACAGTAGCCATGTAAATCATTATGTAACCTATTTTGATGCCTTGGATGATTGTTCTTCTTGTGACCAACTGGAATCCATCGTTCTTTAGGATGAATATTGATATTGCTGTCTCTTCTTCCTGTCATGATGCTTGAGAACAGAACTCTCTTCCCTGAATTTTTCTTAAAGCCCAAAAAAATTCACTTTTGAGATCGAACTTAACCTCTTCATCCTTTTTTGAATCTGAATGTTCTTCTGATAGATCCTTCTCCAAGCTGTTAGGATTTTTTTGGAGAGACCCACTCTGATACCAATTGAAGAACACAAGCTTATACTAAGAGGGGGGTGAACAGTATAAGACCGCTTTTTAATTTTTCCTTCGATTCAACTTGCAGTTCAATATTATGCAGTGTAAAGAAAACAAAATCAATAGCAGTAAACAAAGCAATGCACAAAAACCACCATTCACAAAAGAGACACAACAAATTACGTGGTTCACCCAACGCGGGCTACTCCACGGATAAAATTTTCACTAAATTTTATCAACTCAGAATCTGGGAAAACCTTTCCCGATTACAATGTTTATGGGCACCAACCCAAAGGAGATACCTTCCCCTAGCTCTGCTCTAACTGGTGATCCTCTAGAAGACCTCTATCTCTGTTGCCCTTAGCAAGTGGAACTCTATCCATAGAAGACACCTGTCTTCCCTACTCTGGCTGGAGACCTCTGTCCTCAACTCTTTCACCTCTAAAGTTGGTCCTCTTATCTACACCAAACACAGTCCTTTGGTCTGGCACTTATGTCCTCAAAAATTGCACCTCTACGCAATTACAACACTCGATCAAACATCCACTTATGCACTTCTACGCAAACATAGCAACACTGTCTTCGCACACTCTGCTCTTCAACGATCAAAATTCTCCCCACACTCTACTTTTGTGAAAGTTTCACTTCGAACGCACACTTTGATCAATGCTAAAACTCTCCAAGCAGCCCTCCTTTTATACTAACAATCTCAATATTAGATTCTTGATCTTAGTCGGCTGCATATCCCTAAAACAACGTCGACTGCACAACCCTACACTTCGTTAGCTCAAGGTTAACTCTGTCAGCTTCAATCGCCTCTGCTGTTTTGTAGCTTTTCTTGTGAAACTACAACTTGTCGCGATATCGCGACACTTTTACAGCCATACACCTTCTTTTGCCTGCTGTCATGATATCGTGACACTTTTGCTTCTTTTGGATTCCTATTAGTTTTTGTCACGATATCATGACACTTTTTTCTTTTGCTGACATCATCTACACTCCTATCACAAAATCGTGACCCTTCTGTCTTCATGGCTTTCTTCTCTGCTTCTGTCATGAAATCGTGACACTTTTGCCTCTGCTGACGTCATATTCACTTTTGTCACAAAATCGTGACATTTCTCACTTCTTCAACTTTTTCTCGGCTTGCCCCAGTGAAAACAGAACATGTCATGAAATCATGATGCTTTCACCTTCAAGCTCTTCCTTCCTAAATTCGTCACGAAATTGTGACGCTTCTTCTGTTGAATACTTGCTAACTATTTCTATCATGAAATCACGACACTTTCTCCAACTGAATGCTGCCATATCAACCTGTCATGAAATCATGACATTTTTTGCATCCATAAGTTGTTCCTCCATCCTATCGCAAAATCACGACGCTTTTAGCTTTCGTACACTTTCTCTACTACCTGTCACGAAATCACGACACTTCTCATATCAAACTCTTTCCTTCACTGCATGTCGCAAAATCGTGACAATTTTCACTTTGAGCTTTTCAGCATGCCACAAAATCACGACAGTCCTCAACTCGACCTCTGCAGCATGTCGTGAAATCATGAAATTTTACATGTAACTTTCTCTCTCTTCAAACTTGTCACGAAATCGCGACAGTTCACTCTGCGGACTCTCTCTTCAGCATCATGTCACGAAATCGCAACACTTTTTTGTCCGTACAAATTTCTTTGCAGAATGTCGTGAAATCGTGACACTTTTCCTTCTCTGCCTTCCTGCACTTTTTGAGTCACGAAAATGTGACATGTCACGAAATCACGAAACTTTCCATCTTGCTCTCCTTCTCTACCAACATGTCACGAAATTGCGATAGTTTTGCCAGAACTTTCTCTCTCCTCAAACATGTCGCAAAATCGTGACAGTTTTTCCAGCTGCCTGCATACTTTTTCTTACTTGTCTTTTTCTTGATCTTTTGCAACTGGGCTACTCTGATCTTCTTGGAAACTCACTGTCCAGCTATAACCTTCATCAAAAAAAATTATTTGACATCAAACCAAATTGCTTCAAGAACTTCTTGACATCAATGACAACATCTACACTTGAGCAAAGGCAATGTACCCAAGGTACCCAAAATTGCCAACAGAGACTACTACAAATAAGATTTTGCACAATAAAAATAAAAGGTTAAGGAACTTGAAACAACATTGAGTGAGAAAAGGAATGTTGAAAAATATCTAAAAAATGAGGCCAAGAAATGGTAGGACAAATTTCATGAAATGGACTAGTAAAAGGAGGCTAAAGAGGCCAGCAAACAAAATCAAGTTATGACTAAAAAAGTTAAGAATCTCTACCAACAAATTCAAATGGAAAGGACTAAAGTCATAATATTCTCTAAGGAAAGGGCCAAGCAAGTAATAAAAGAGATATCTAAGGATATTCTGGAGATGAGCCTCAAAGTATGACATGTGCTAATGTACATGGAAGAGATGAAGGAAGTATTATAGACCATAGAAAATGAATTAAATTTTTTTGAGGATTTTATTTAGGAAAGCTTACCTATAGTAATAAATATCCAAGCCCTAGATGAAAGAAAATTTGAATAGGTAGAAAAAAAAGTCCCTAACAAAAAATGGTCCTATGCCAATATAATGGCTAGAATGTTTTTCAAAAGGTATAGATTCAAGGTTGGCAACTTATCCAAGAGCTCAAAGATGAATCCAAGGGGATATTAAAGCATCTAAGTCTAGTTGCAAAAAATGGATTCCTAGGATTTTGGGATGAAAATTCTAGCATCTTAGGAGAAGAATAAATTAGAACTACCTTAATAGTAACCATAATTGATGAATCTAAAATAGATGAATGGCCAAATCCTGTGCAACAATAACATATCTTCAAGCTATTACATAACCTCACCAGATCAAATCTTGCTTGTATGAATTGATTTTGAAGACCAAGAGCTTATCCTATGATAGGGTTTTTTATCTAGAGTTCATTTATCATCGATTCAAAAAGTCATTGAACCCTAACAATGAAGTCTAGGAATAGGCTTGCAAATCCTACAATGGCATTGCTAAAAATTTATAGGACCAAGGCAGAGGAAAGTTTTGATGAAGAATTTGAAGAAGAAATAGAGGAAGAAGTTGGATGAGATACATAAAAGGGGACAAATGGAGAATTCAAAGAGGAAGCAAAAGGATAAAATTCTCCCGATGATCAAAGGGCTGAACAAAAAGAGAAGTTGAAAACCATTCTTACCTTTTGAAGCCTCATTCATCCCCTTCCATCCTAATTTTTCATTTATCCATCACTCCCTATTTATCCTTTTTTCTACTTCCTCTTTTAGACTTCGTTCACCAAATGGATAAGACCCTAAGTTCTAAAAAATTTATGAGCAAAATACCTTGGCAGGAACCAATAATGTAGGTCAAAATGACTACATCAAGAGAAATAAGATGATAAAACTCTAAAAAAATTTGAAGTCTTGTATGAGGATGAAGTTAAGTGCAACATTGTGACATATCCTAAAGTTGTGGTTAATGGAAGCCTAAAAATCTCTAAGTCCAAAATTATGTGTGACATCACGACGTGCCTCCATGTCACGATCGTCAAGGTTCAAAATTGTTAAAGGTATAAAAGCATCATGAAATCACAACATATTCCTATATCATGATCACAAAATATGAAGAATGCTCAAGATAAACAATTTATGTGATACCACGATCTGTCTCTATGTTGTGATCATGAAGACCAAAAATACTTGAAGGTAGAGAAGCATCATGAAATTATGACATGTTTTTATGTTATGGTTGTTAAGTTTGGGGAAGCCCACTAATAAAAAAGTATCATGACATCATGAAATGTTCCTATATTGTGATTTCTAAAGCTTCAGAAGCATGTAAGGTGAAATAAATATGCAACACTGTGACATGTCTCCACATCATGGTCATGAAAACCTAAAGGACTCCAAGGCAAGAACAGGGCACAAAATTATGAGATAATTCCCATGTTACAATCACAAAGGCTTGGGAGGCCTAAGGATGCAGAAGGATACATGGCATTGCAACATGTCACTATGTCACAACCTTCATAGGTTACAAGGGATAAAATCTTCTTTGAAATTTTTAGTCTACTATGTTCATTATAGATCAATGGTGATATATGTTTTCGATAATAAAGAATGGATCGTATTTCAAGCTTGATTCCCACTATTTCTCATACATGCATAAAGTATTTAATAAAGAGTCATGAATCAAGAATGCTACCCCATTTAGATCAATGATGTTGCATGGTGTTCTACCAACATGGTCACCTGGCACTTTGTTGTAACAATTTTTAAAATAAAAGTTATTTTTATATTTTATTAACCATAGGAGGATTATAAATAATAAAAATAGTCTCTTGTGAAAAGGTCAGCTCTTAGGTATTTCAAAATTGCATGTTTTAATAATTTTGAAGAAAGAAATACAATTGAGATCTCTATTTGGCCTCTGGTTTAACATTTTGTAGAATATGTATGTATGAGTGTATGAATATTTCTGCTTTAGCTATATGAATGTGTGTGATATTAATTCTACTTTCTATATTTTTGTGCATATTTATTCTCTAATTTTGGAACTTATAATATTTTGAACTGAATTTTGATTAAAACTACTATATTTATGATAAAACATTGGTTCGTTTATTAGGATATTTTGATGATTATTTTGGTTCATAATATTTGTGCACATCTGATTGTTGCCTAATATATACCATATTAAGTTCTATCTTCAAATGCATTTATTTATTTTTCCACCCTTTTCCTCCCCCATCATAAATTTTAGTTAGTTAGAACCCTACAGGAGCCAAGCTTCTCTAGATATTGACCTAGTTTAGCCCTACAACTTGCTCGATCATTTAATTTTGGCCAAGTATTGGGTGCACATTTCACCATAGGTATATTTTGGACCAACAATAACTAACTACAAAGTTGGATACCAATGGTTATCCTTACTCCATGTAAGGTTTAAATCTTATTAGATGCTTATGCCCACTAAAATATCTTTATCCCTTGATCTATCTATGCCTATTGGCGTACCATAAAGAGAAACTATCACCAACTAAGATCCTTAAAATTACATGTATGTTGGAATTTTTATATCTCTCATGGAAGTGCCTAGGGCTTTTATAAGGAAAATTATAGTCCTACAACCATGGGATATGATACCAAATGTACCAATCCAAAATAATCCATCCAACTCAGGAGAGATTTTTTTCCTTTATACACTCATCAAGGATTTACATATTCATAAGTAAGTGTTTGCTAGCCACCATAAGAGTCAACCTATCTCTTTTAGTCTGATAAAAATGTATGCCTATCTCTACACCATACATAATTTCAACTATATAGGTGCACTAAGCATAATGCAAGTAACCTATCTATCTCATTCCCATGATGATCTAGCTTATTCTTTTTAGTCTATTAAAAGGTTACACCCATCTATACACCATATGTAATTCTATCTATGTAGGTGCACTAAGCATATTATGATTAGGCTATCCATCTCATCTCAACATTGATCTATCCTTTCCATCATTTACCCTTGGTGATATACAATTCATAGATTATAAATGTAGTTGTTATCTTCATGCATCTATCTAAGTTTAGGTTTTAGAGGAAATATTTAGAACAATGTCCTTTGGAGTTTCATCCCAAGGAGATACCTTAGTCCTTTTGATTACTTTCTCTCTCTCTATCTCTCTCTCTCTCTCTCTCTATATATATATATATATATATATATATTTATGCTTCTAATCCAGGCATATAAATATTAATGTCTTTATTTACATATCTAATATTTATCATAGTAAGGTATATTCAAGAGCACAAATCATATACTATTTATTTCACACAACTATTGATATTTTCCTTTTGTTTGATACAAAATTCACAATTGTTATGAGTAGCACTATAATTTTTCAATAGATCCTTATCAATCGACTAATGCACAATCCATGATATTACAATGAAATTTCCATTTATTTAAAAAACAACATGATTTCAAAAGCTACTTCTAGTAAAAACATGATGAAAACGTAAAGATATCCCACACAAGCACATAACCCATAATATATCTGTAGACACTTAAAATGCATCATGTCGAGGTGACTACTCATATGGGACATGCTAGAAGATGATACAAAATATATTGGATAGATTACAAGGTGTAGTAGTGGTTCTAACCACTCATTTAGGCATTTTGGTCTAATCAGTATTGGTCATGGCTGACACCCATAGTTAACAGAGCTGAATGCACCTCAGAGTCATGGCTAGCCTTCAAAATCATTTGGACCATGGCCAACCCAAAATTAATTACAATAGCCAATTGGTTGAATATCCAAGTAGTTAGAGGGTGGAAATTTCTAGAAGTTTCCATCCAACTGCCCTAGCTGTCCTTTATTTATCTTGGCTTCTCCATGAAGTTGAGACATGGCCTTACCTTGTGCTATATAACCCCCCTCCAAATTTGGGATAATTCTAAAAGAATATCTAGTTGAAGAGCAGCGAAGCCTTTTCGAGTTGAATACTCACTTGCATACATTGAGAGGAGCACTTTTACTGCCCAATTGGAGATCAAATGACATTTAGAACCAAGAAGGTTATGGAGGGCTAGGAGAGATCAAGAAATGTAATTGAGCCCATTCCATCATCAATATAATAAATTCAACCATAAAATATATCAGAGGACACCATGGTGACCCTTGATCATCAAATCATCAAAGGGAATTGGAGATCTGAGACGAGAATTTGAGAGCAAAGACATTCACGGCTCAGTCATAGTTGTTAATCATGGCTAATAGTACCAAGCGCTTCATAGACTTGCGGTCAAGGTTTAAGTTCCTTTTCACTTGGTTTTAGTGGTAGATTATATTTTATTTGTTGTATATTAAATGAATTCAATCTAGATTTTCTTTATTAGAGACAATTGTCCAGTAGAAATAGGGATTTAAGACATATCTCCTTCATTTCTTGTCATTTGGTAGCTAGATTAGTTATGGCTATTTCTCATGTTTCCATGCTTTCAATCATTTAATTAGAACACTAGATATATTGATCTATGTTTCTTGCACATTTATTTATGGTCAATTATCTTGTTTAGAGTAGATTACTATGCTTTATACATTTTCTTGATTTAAGCTTTCATGACAATCTTTTGTATAAGTTCCTTTAAAAGCCTCATTAAGAGAGGCCTCCTTTGTTTTTAATTGCTTCTTGTTGTTTCTTGAATGCAAGGTTAATAGGGTCTTGTCCTTCAAAGCAACAAATGCCTCTAATCATGGAGAAGAAGGCTACATTTGCCTTGGAGCAATTCGTGTCAACCTAGAAAGCCTACAAATTACACCTACCCTTGCATGGGGATTTTCTATGATTGTAATAATTGTATCACATTGGGTATCCCTAAGAGAGATGGATTTGTAATCACATTTTTATGAAAATATAATAAAAGAAACCCTTCTTTGTGGTTATTTACAATTTTGTCTTTCTTTCAAGCTTTATGTGATATTTCAATTATTATTAGCTTATGTGTATGCATCCTAGATTGCTCCAGAAGGTGATCACAGTGGAACTCTGCAAATTTAAGTGATCTGAAATATAACTTGCTATGTTTTGTGATGATAGGCCTTAAACATGGTTGACATCCGTGGTTAACAGTTGTAGCTGCACCACAAAGCCATGGGAAATAGTTGCAGTCATGCTTGACAGACGTGATCAACATAAAATAGAACATACAACAAGCAACCAAATCTCCATAAAACTGGGATTTAAGGTAGGAGCACATTTTTATCTCTATAATTTCTTGTCTATGTTTTTCTTGTAGAATGCAAAAATATTAAGCTAAGTAGAAAACATAGCAAAAAGTAGAATGGTAAAATCCAAGATGTTTTTTAGTTTTCTACTAGTCACTTCTAGGAATAGTAGATCTCTAATTGCATTCCACCCTAGTATCCAGTGGTCTAGGACATTATATATTTAGAGTTTGCATGTATTAGGCCCAATCAGTGGCCATTTTCATCATAGATAGTTGCATTATCTAAAAAATCATCTAGCATAGTCGTGCATTCTCTTAAAATCAAACGTTATTTTGAAAAGCATGTAGGGAAAATCATTTGAATGCTATTTTATGCATCTTATTTTCATGCAAAGTAAAAATAACCACACACACCACGAAACATTGTAAATACTAGTGAGTTGGAAGTCACATCCAACCACTAGTAGGGTTCAACAATGGTGGTAGTGATTTCCATCCGTTGGTCCAACTCCCTCAATCCTTTTGTTACTATACCAATATTGGATCCAAGATGCCATCATAGCCCATGCAAGATAGTATGCATTCCTCTTTTAAGGGGTGTATCACTGCACATGGGTGAATAGGGTCAGGACTAGGAGGACTTGTGCTCTCTGCCTGAGTGTGGGTTTTATTTACACATTTTGGGGAGTTTATGTGACCATGAATTTCATTGCCAGTTGTTGAGCTACAAGTATATAGGTAAAAATCCTTAAACAATTGAGTATATCATCAACTTACTAAAAACACGATGAGAGGTACTTTTTGATACAAAAAATATTAAAACACACCAAATAATTTAGGGCTCATAAATAAAAAAATTTAAAGTGATAATCGTCATTGTTTACTTTGTTTGCCTTAAAAATTACATATGAGATATAAAAATTACATACGAGATAATATAATATCATGGTGTGAATATGGAAATGCCAATCCAGGCATAGACCTGAGGTCAAGGCTGAAGCTCCACCCAATGTACAGCAAGACATGCAAAACCCTCCACCACAAAATCCTCCCAAATATTATTTGATGAGTATTAGAGGGGATAATTCTATATGCAGGGATCCTGTTGAGAATACCCCTATTAGAGGAGCCACTAGACACTCCTTCAGATATAAATCAAAGCATGGGGCTTACCAACATGGGGTCTTGGATAGGTTAGCATTTACCATGACTAGATTCCACGTCATTCCACAGGATCTGCTAAAGAGTATGTTATAGAGGAATACAGACTGGTACCCATTTGACCTATATCTAAGGGAGGTGAGAGGCCCCCACCATATGAGTATAGATAAGTTCAATATCTACCCATTCAAGGGTGAACAGAGAGGGAGGATTTCAAGCATAGACCCATGCAAACTTCCAATAGAAGTGAACCATGTAGGATAACCATAGATATTTCTAAAGTGGGATTAAATGGTACATCACCTCATGAGCCATGGTGTAGTAGATAGTTAGATGGTATAGATAAAGTCTTAGGATATCTAGGTTATAAACCTACTCCTACATCTTCTTGCTTTATGAGCATGCATAACAGTAGTACACTTAGAACCATCCGAGAACCTAGAGAATGCTCCAAGTGTTCTCATGATATGCATTCCCTTGCATCCCATGCAGTCACAAAGTATAGGTGATCGTTGAATGCAAATTCTATATTCATAGATAAGGGTAAGAGCATAGCAAATCAGTCTATTAGGGAACACACCCACAAAGCCGATCGAATAGAGTGCACACACCAGAAGCCTCACATGGTTGATCACATAGATAGATCTCATAATATGGTGTTAGAATAGAGATATCATATCCTCCAAGACCAAATGGAATATGTTCATGTAGAGTAGGAATGCCTCAAAAATGAGGACACTCAGAGGCAAAGGTTCATAAGACAATGCTTATATGAACAGTGCATGCACGAGTAACACATCCTTGATCAAAAGAAGCATGCTAAGAGAGGACCGATTGGCTAGTGTTGGTTTACCTCCATGTGGTGAGTATAGGGAGAGCATTGATAGAAGATTTGATTCATAGCCTGAGTTGTACCTTGACCATATAGACATCCATGCTTCCCATATGACCCAAAACAGAGATCAAAATTTTGTATTTGAATATCATGGGCACTGCAGTATGAAAAAAAAGTGGTAGATAAACTAGATCAAGAATATCGTGAGATCTCCTAAGTCAAAGTGGATGATGATCCTAGTGCTCCACCTAGACTAAAGAGGAATGTTCCTCCAAAGGTGCCTCAAAGGCAACCCAGAGAAGAATACTTCCTATCTTTGTAAGCCTATAAGGCCTTGGCATAAAAGGTTAAAGCTATCGAGAAGCAAGGAATGACTTATCAAAATCCTACCTTAAATAAGATTTATAATGAACCTTTATTCCCATCAGTGCCTATTATGACCTATCCTAAGCATTTTGAGATGTCTAGGTTAGAAATTTTTTTTGGAGAGGAGGACGCTCAGGAGCATGTTATGAGTTTTTTGGACATGTGCTTTTAGATTGAGAGCAATGATGCCTTGCTCCTACGGACCTTCATTACAAACCTCTCAAGCCCAACCCAAGAGTGGTTTAATCAACTCAAGAGGGACAACATCACCAGTTTTGACCAACTATTCTATGCATTTCTTGAATGCTTCTCCTTTGGCATCAAGAAAAAGGTGAACATATCCGATCTGGCTACTTTAATGCAACATGATGACAAGCCAGTTATGGATTATGGGAAACGATGGAGAAAGATGATGGCAAAGTTGTCATTCTCCATCCTTGCTTCTGAATTAAATTGAATATTTATGTAAAGTTGTGCAAAGCACATTTTATTATTATTACAGTTGCAGCAATATCAAACCTTTGAAGAGGCTTTGACTCAAGCCAATGTGATAGAAGATATCAAGTTACAGGAGGGTAACTTGAAACTAATAAGTAAGAATAAATGGAACAAGAAGAGCATCAAGAAAAAATAGTCCAAGCCGGCCCACGTTAATTAGGTGGTTCTAAACCTTCAAAAAGGGGATAAGGGGCAACAACAATGAAATTATCAAGTCCAACCTCCTCCTATGCAATATGAGCAGTGCAACAACAACCAGAAGGGTAAGGATAAAGAAACACATCCTCCTTAAATATTCACTCAATTATCAGAATTATTGACATTGATTTTCCATCAATTATGTGAGGTAAAGGCAATAAACTCACCAGAAATAAATTTAGTGGACCCTAATCAACCCAAGACTAAGGTGTATAAGGATGATAAATATTACATATTTCATCAAATGAAAGGTCACGACATAGAGGTATGTTGATATTTCAAATATTTGGTGCAAAATATGATTGATAGAGGTAAGCTTCTTAAGGACAACCTATAAGCACCAAATAATCAAAATATGGGGATTTACAAAAATCCTCTACCCAACCATGAGGCACCAATGAATAATGTTGGCCAAGTTAATCAAGTACACATTGAACCACCAACCCATGAGTTCATTTGGATAGTCAACATCATTACAAGACATGTGAGGTATGAAATACCAAATCAACCTCCACTACCTATTAGGTTCCAAGCTATGCCTCCTTCAAGGTCAACCTAGAATGTGCCAGGCCCACCAAATGGACCGGTGGTGACAATCAGGAGTAGGTTAGTTAAAAACCTACAAATGACTCTAGAGAAGTTTTCCATTTATGAGCTGATTTAGTAGTCTCCCAAGCACAAGAAGATTCTTATGGATATTCTAAGGTCCATAGGAGTGTACTACTAAGATCCTGAAGCATTTACACACTTCATGGGACATGTGCAATAGTATCAGGAACTGATTATACAATTTTATGATCATGAAATTAAGATGAATTCCACTGTCACAGTGGACCCATTGCTCCACATCATCGCGTGTGTAAATCCTAAACCTTTTAAGCAGGTTTTTATTGATACGATATCATCAATCAATATAATCATAACCAAGGCATTGACATACCTAAAGTTGCCAAATATGCATATCATACCTTCTGCCTTCACAGTGAGATATTTTAACGATGCATTATGCTCAACTATCGACATGATAGTTTTACCTATTCAGGTGGGATTAAGGACCATCTCGATGATGTGTCATGTGATTGAAGGTGCTATGCAATACAATATACTTCTAGGATGGACTTGGATAAGAGAAATGCATTGTGTCCCTTCCATTATCCATCAGTATATTAAATACATGCATGAGGGACAAGTTCACATGGTACCTTCAGATGAAGAACCTTTCAAATACTTGAATTTAGCAAATTTACCTTGGGACTTTGTGCTCCCCTCAATGCACCTGGACATATGGTCAACATCATTGATCAAAGAGCTAGAAGGAAAAATAAAATATGTGTGTTCCAAACTTACAACATCCACATCTCAATTATCAGAGCACATGATAGCTGATTCTACCATACCATCTGCATATATAATGCGTCAGGATGATAAGAATATAAAAGCAAATATGAGTGAAAAAGAGATAAAGTGAGCACCCAAAACAATTGTCATAGAGTTCCCTACTCCCATGTAAGTAGAGAGCACTCAAGAAGAAGTCAAAGAGGCACCTCATCCTACTTCACCTACATCTTCAGCAGGGTCATTTGCACCATAGGTGACCATTAATTTGGTTAATCCTAGATTAGTGGAATACATTGTGTAGAATCTGGCATTTATATCGATAATCAAGACTGTTTAGGATATGGTATGACCACAAGTCCATCATCTTCCTGTAGGGATGGTGGTACCACTGGGGGTACCTCCTAATCAAACCAATTTCATCTATGGTGGGCTCGACCAGATTGCATCTCACACTACCATGGATGATGATGAACCATTTTTTTTGAATGTTCATTATCTTTCTAACCCATAATACACCCTATGATATTTCAAGCACTACCATTGGTATGGTTACGGTCTCAGATTATTCGAGCAGGGGCGTAGGATGCCTTACAAACCATAGTATCAGTTTCCAACTAATAGGTTCAAGTTAGGATATTATATCAGAGGATAATGTGAACTCCTCACATCATATTTAGACCATATGTACCTCATTTTGGGGGGTGAAGTCAAATTCAATCCTTATCAACCCAATCCCTCCGTATTTCAAATGGATAACCAATTAGTGTCTTACATCACTATAGAGCCACCTAAGATATATCATGAAGACATCTTGGTGGAGACTAGGCCAAAGCATATTCCAAGAGACAACTTGGATGAACAAATATGTGAGGTAATTGATGACATAGACCTATAATATAAGAATGCTAGCATAGTGATAGATTTTAAATCAGAGGATCATTCTAATGAGGATATAGCATAGTTCATATCTGAGAGAGACATACTGAGTTGCATGTATGAGTGATGATGATGAGTCCTCAGATGATGATCAATATAAGGATGATACTGAGTTGGCCTACCTAGGCCCTCTAAATTTATATCATTTGTTGCCCTTGTAGATAGTCGTTGAGTATGAGAAATCCTAAATTTATATTATGATAGTGATGATGAAAATGAAACAAAGAGAGCCTATTTAGGGCATCCCTACTTGCGTCATCGTAATGCACCACACACTGCAGAGGATATGTACAAAGATATTGATCTCCATCCTCGTCTTAGGGGAAGACCACCGAATCTCAATATTATTTATCATATGGTGTTTCTTGATCCAATGACATATAGAGAGCTCCTAGAGCCTAGTGATCCTATTTTTAAGTCTATCCATAGACCAGATCCAGAGACCCCCATACCTCAGAATCTCATGGATGGAAGTTATACAAATGTAGAGTCACATGCACATGGTCCTAGAGATCTTATTTATTCCATAAATATGATCTCCATTGATTTGACCACTCCACTTCACAATCCAGATGACCCTTCCAAACCTTTGTGTCTTAATGTAGATGCTATTGATTGGTATCATGCTAACTCACCACTAGATCTTGAGGATTTATTTCCCAATGAAGAAATGTTGCAACCTTTTCATTTTACACTAGGTTGTGCATAGGATTTTTATCATGTCGAGGATAATTCTAAGTAGAATCGTAAACCCATAAAATGACATCCACTTGATTCCTACACCTCATTAGCTTGAGGAGGGATCCCACATGTTAGTAGAGGAAACCTTTGAAGTGGATATCAGTAATGATCCCATGATTCCTAAGAAGGTTAAATTTGGAGAAATTTTATCTCCTGATGAGCATGCCAACCTCATCCCTCTATTGAAAGAGAGACCTGATATCTTTGCTTGGACTTATAAAGACATATGGGGTCTAGATCCAAAATTGGTTACTCATAACCTTTCACTGGATATCTCAAAAATCCAGTCAAGCAGAAACTTGGGAAGATGCATCCAAAATTAGTCTTAATGGTTAAATATGAATTTCAAAAGCTACTGGATGTAGATTTTGTCATTTCCATGGACTATCCAAAGTGGGTATCAAACATGGTGCCTATAGAAAAACTTGATGGAAGGATCTATATCTGTACGGATTTTAGAGACCTTAATAGGGCAACACCAAAGGATTCATTTTCATTACCCAACATAGATTCTCTCCTAGACACAATTGTGGGTTATGAAATGCTCTCCCTAATGGATGGTTTTTCTGGTTACAACCAAATTTGGATTAAGCCCAAAGACCAACATAAAACCATATTCATAATGCCATGAGGGATATTTTATTATAAGGTTATGTCATTCGGCCTTAAGAATGTTGGTGCTACATATAAACGGGCTATGACATACATATTTCATGACTACATGCATAAGATCTTGGAATATTACATCAATGACTTGTTGGCAACGTCATTGCTACGTTCAAAGAATGCATATGTCCTGAGAAAGGTCTTCAATCACCTGATAGAGCATAATGTCAGGTTGAATTCTAAGAAGTGCATATTTGACGTGACTTTAGGAAATCTCCTAGGGTTTATCATTACTCATAACCTTTCACTGGATCTCTCAAAAAATCTAGTCAAGCATAAACTTAGGAAGATGCATCCAACATTATCCTTAATGGTTAAATATGAATTGCAAAAGCTACTGGATATAGAGTTTGTCATTTCCATCGACTATCCAAAATGGGTATCAAACATGGTGCCTGTAGGAAAACTTGATGGAAGGATCTATATCTGTATGGATTTTAGAGACATCAATAGGGCAACACCAAAGGATTCATTTTTTTTTCCCAACATAGATGCTCTCATAGAAACAATCGTGGGTCATGAAATACTCTCCCTAATGAATGGTTTTTCTAGTTGCAACCAAATTTGGATTAATCCCAAAGACCAACATAAAACTATTTTCATAACGCAATGAGGGATATTTTGTTATAAGGTTATGCTATTCGGCCTTAAGAATGTTGGTACTAAATATCAACGAGCTATGACATACATATTTCATGACTACATGCATAATATCTTGGAATATTACATTGATGACTTGTTGGTAAAGTCATTGCTACATTCAGGGCATGCATATGTCCTGAGAAAGGTCTTCGATCACCTGATAGAGCATAATGTCAGGTTGAATTCTAAGAATTGCATATTTTGCATGACTTTAGGAAAACTCTTAGGGTTCATCGTTACTCATAAAATTTCACTGGATCTCTCAAAAAATCCAATCAAGAAGAAACTTAGGAAGATGCATCCAAAATTAGCCTTAATGGTTAAAGACAAATTGCAAAATCTACTGGATGTAGAGTTTATCATTTCCATCGACTATCCAAAATGGGTATCAAGCATGGTGCCTGTAGTAAAACTTAATGGAAGGATCTATATCTGTACGGATTTTAGAGAACTCAATAGGGCAACACCAAAGGATTCATTTTTTTTGCCCAACATAGATGCTCTCGTAGACACAAATGTGGGTCATGAAATGCTCTCCCTAATGGATGGTTTTTCTGGTTACACCCAAATTTGGATTAATCCCAAAGACTAGCATAAAACCATGTTCATAATGCCATGAGGGATATTTTATTATAAGGTTAAGCCATCCGGCCTTAAGAATGTTGGTGCTACATATCAATGGGCTATGACATACATCTTTCATGACTACATGCATAAGATCTTGGAAGATTAAATCGATGACTAGTTGGCAAAGTCATTGCTACGTTCAAAGTATGCATATGTCCTGAGAAAGGTCTTTGATCACCTGATAGAGCATAATGTCATGTTGAATTCTAAGAAGTGTATATTTGGCATGAATTTAGGAAAGCTCTTAGGGTTCATCGTTACTCATAACCTTTCATTGGATCTCTCAAAAAATCTAGTCAAGTAGAAACTTAGGAAGATGCATCCAGCATTAGCCTTAATGGTTAAAGATGAATTGCAAAAGCTACTGGATATAGAGTTTGTCATTTCCATCAACTATCCAAAATGGGTATCAAACATGGTGCCTATAGGAAAACTTGATGGAAATATTTGTATCTATATGGATTTTAGATACATCAATAGAGAAACACCAAAGGATTCATTTTTGTTGCTCAAAATAGATTCTCTCATAGACACAAATGTGGGTCATGAAATGCTCTCCCTAATGGATGGTTTTTTTGGTTACAACCAAATTTGGATTAAGCCCAAAGACCAGCATAAAACCATGTTCATAACACCATGAGGGATATTTTGTTATAAGGTTATGCCATTCAGCCTTAAGAATGTTGGTGCTACATATCAGCGGGCTATGACATACATATTTCATGACTACATGCATAAGATCTTGGAATATTACATCGATGACTTGTTGGCAAAGTCATTGCTATGTTTAGAGAATGCATATGTCCTAAGAAAGGTCTTCGATCACCTGATAGAGCATAATGTCAGGTTGAATTCTAAGAAGTGCATATTTAGCATGACTTTAGAAAAGCTCTTAGGGTTCATCATTACTCATAACCTTTCACTGGATCTCTCAAAAAATCCAGTCAAGAAAAAACTTAGGAAGATGCATCCAACATTAGCCTTAATGGTTAAATACAAATTACAAAAGCTACTGGATGTAGAGTTTGTCATTTCCATTGACTATCCAAAATAGGTATCAAACATGGTGCCTGTAGAAAAACTTGATGGAAGGATCTATATCTGTACGAATTTTAGAGACCTCAATAGGGCAACACCAAAGGATTCATTTTTGTTGCCCAACATAGATGCTCTCATAGACACAATTGTGGGTCATGAAATACTCTCCCTAATGGATGGTTTTTCTTGTTACAACCAAATTTGGATTAAGCCCAAAGACTAGCATAAAACCATGTTTATAATGCCATGAGGGATATTTTATTATAATGTTATGCCATTCAGCCTTAAGAATGTTAGTGCTACATATCAATGGGCTATGGCATACATATTTCATGACTACATGCATAAGATCTTGGAATATTACATTGATGACTTGTTGGCAAAGTCATTGCTATGTTCAAAGCATGCATATGTCCTTAGAAAGGTCTTCAATCACCTGATAGAGCATAATGTCAGGTTGAATTCTAAGAAGTGCATATTTGGCGTGACTTTAGGAAAGCTCTTGGGGTTCATCATTTCAAAATGAGGGATCAAATTTAACCTAGTAAAGGTCAAGGCTATTTTAGAAATGTGTCCTCCCATGAATATCAAGGAATTAAGGAGCCTTCAAGGCAAAGTAGCATCCATAAAGTGATTTATTGCATAATTATTGGATAAATGTTGACCCATGAATCTATTTATACACAAGGAGGTCATGTTTAATTGGTATGAGGACTTTCAAGTAGCCTATACTGAGATTAAGAAATACTTGGTGACGTTGCCAGTGCTAGCTCCACCAAGACCAGATGTTCCATTTTTGCTATATATTGGCAACTAACTTTGCATTAGGGACCATGTTAGTCCAAAAGAATGTGCAAGACAGAGCAAGCCATATATTACATTAGCCAAACATTGGTGAGTTATGAGCTAGGATATGCCTACATCAAAAAATTATGTTTAGCAGTGGTGTTCGCTACCAAGAAATTACAACATTATATGTTAAGTCATATGACATATGTCATATCAAAATAAAATCCTTTACAGTATATGATAAGAAAGACATATCATAATACACATATTACAAAGTGGATCATGCTATTGACAGAATTAGATTTGGAATTCATTATCTAAAAGTCCATCAAGGGATAGGTCATCACCGATCAACTGGTGGAGGCACCTTTAGAAAATATTAGGCTTGTCACCATTGAGCTACCTAATGATGTGGTTTTCACATTATCATAAGTGCCCAAACCCTAAGAATCAGATAACAAAGTTGATATGACCTTGTTCTTCGACGATTCAAAGTGTGAGTAAGGGGGTGGTGTAGGAATAGTATTTTTCACACTGTAAGGTGCTCCCATGCCCTTGTCATTTAAGTTGTACTTTCCTTGCATTAACAATAATACTGAATACGAAGCTCTTCTCATTTTCAACCAAGTGAATGAACTTTTTCAATGTAGGTGTCCTATCCTAAAGGCCTAAAATGATTTTTTTGACACTTATCTAGCTCATTTGGAGTGGTACAACATCAAGGTAATCCCTCATTCATAAAATATATTTGTAGACACTATGGCATATTTGGGATCTTTAATTCCTCAAAATCCATCTGCCAATTTTACTACCATCCATGTAAAAACACTGTCACACTCTACCATGCAGTACAAAGCTTTGTATAACAAAGAGTCAATAAACATGATTCATATAGAACCAAACCATGAATGGTTCTGCAGAGCCAGAGAATTTATCAAGATGGTGTCCTGGGGGTCATTGATCTCATAGGTTCCCATGGGGAATGGTACCACCATTCACCATAAGGTTATTTCCTAGTGTGCATTTGCAAATGTTAAACCACAGGGGAATATGTTGTCTTGTAATTTGAGGCTAAGGTCTATCAGAACTAAATGTCACAAATACATGACTTTCTAAAGCTTGGTGTAATCCCCCAAGGATTGTTGCATGCTGTGAAATGCACATTTAAGAAAAAAGTGATAAAGTATGTCTTGTTAGGAAATATTTTGTATCATCAAAGTTACAATGGAGTTCTCCTTCATTTTCTTGAGCCCCAAGAGTCATCTTGGGTAATTTTGTAAGCTCACGATAGTACGTGCGATGGCCATTTCAGTGGCATAGCTATCGTCAAGCACATCCTTCGCATGGGCTATTATTGGTCTACTATGGAGAAGGATTGTAATGTGTATGTCAAGAAATACATTAAATTTCAGCATCATGCTAATCTTGTGCACTTGCCATCACAAGCCTTATAGCCCATTCAATTAGCTTTCCCATTTTCTCAATGGGGTTTGGATCTAATCAGTAAGATCTCTCCTCCGTCATCGAATTGACATACATTCATTATTACGACTACTGAGTATTTTACTAAGTGGGTGGAATCCATCTTGTTAACAAAAACAAATGGAGCATGTATTACGGAGTTCATACTCACAAATATCATAAGTTATTTTGGGATACCCTCCAAAATAATTTTGGATAATGGAACATCATTCAAGAATAAAACTATGAGAGCTTTGATGTCCAAGTACAGGATTAAAAATAGTTTTGTGACTCCATATTATCCATAGGCAAACGAGCAAGTTGAGGCTTCAAATAAGACAGTGGTATCCATCTTGAAAAAGATGGTATAGGAGCACCACAAATATTGGCATATCCAACTGCCCCTTGTATTATGGGCTTATAGGACTAGCATTCAGACAGCCATTGGAGCAACTCTATTTTCACTGGTATATGGCATTAAGGCCATTATACCCCTAGAGTTGGATATTCCAATGCTATGCATCACATTGAAATAGTTCATTAATGATGACACTACATGGCAAGCTCACCTAGATCAATTGACACTACTTGATGAACATCGCGTGAATGCTCTTGAGAATCTTTGCATTTATTAGGAGTGCTTAAAATGAGCTTACAATAATAAATTTCACTTGAGATACTTTGAGGTTGGTGATCTTGTGTTGAAATAGAACCAAGAGAACTCAAATCTATCACAAGAAATGTGAGATAAATTTACAGCTAATTGGTTAGGTCCTTATATAATCTCTGATAAGATTGGACTTGGGAAATATAACTTGACATCGCTTGATGGAGTTGAAGATCCTGAACCCCTCAAAATCCTTCATATTAAAGTGTTCTATACCTTGAACCATCAAAATGCTTAAAAGGAATCTATTAGCCCTTTGGTCATCCCATAAAAGGCTCCAAATGCATCTGTAAGCCCTTTGGTAAAATCAAAATTTTAAAAATCCATAAAAAATAGAAAGTAATAAAATCTAAAAAACATTGAACAATATCAAAAATTCAAAAACATTTGCATCATTGCATTTCATTCAAAAACATTGCATTTCATTTGCATCATTGCACTTCATTTGCATCAAGCATTTTCATTTTGCACATGCATTTCATTTTGTATTGCATTAGGCATTTCCATCCATCACATTTGCATTAGGATAGGTTGTGTTTACAATATTAAAAATGACATCATGTTTGTGTTTCAATCATGCATATATGCACTATCATTATCATTCATCACCCTTGTGAGTAATTATGATTTTCAATACAACCCTGCTTGTTGCTATGAAGAATATACTAGTGTTTTCTGGTCATTCAACCATACCTAGTGGTCTTCTCAGGAGTTGGTACAAGCTTACTTTACTTGTATAGATAAATTCTAGCTGTGATAGCACTTATCATATCAAAATACTATCACTAGTTAAAAAATTAAACAAACCCTAATTAGGACAAGGTAAATGTGAACACTACGAAGTGAGACCAAGTATGCTAAGGTAAAATTTTTATCTCACTTATCCCCCTATGCGGACGGGCTAGGAAATGCTGACAATTGGCAAAAGGACAAGTTTCCCCTACCCAAATAAATCCCTTGCTTACATTAAAAAGAAGCAAATTCCGAGAGCAAATTCCTCGAATAAAATCAAGTCAAATCAAGATCAAATTCAAAATGAAATCAAATCAGTATCAAATCCCTTGCTCAAGAAAAAAAAAGAGAAAGAGTATAAAATAAATAGTGGTTTTTATCACTATAGAGAAAATAAACAGTGATTTTTGTCACTATACATGAGCAAGTATCTTGATAAATTGAATAAAAGAAGAGAGTGAACTTGAATCCCTAGAATTTTTAGCACTACCGAACCTTACGCATGAGGATATATCTGATACAATATCATATTTATTTTATGTAGACCAATGCTTGAATGTGGAAGAGCTATCTTCAGGTGTCCTGTATCGCTTAGTAGTCTAAGTCCAACTAAAATCCAAACCTAGGATCAAATAGACATTTGAGGATCCCTAATACAACAATGGGTTGAATGAATCTTGCCTAGCACTGGGGTATGCTTATGTCTTATCTAAAATATTCATTTGCACACATAGGAATAATGAATAGTTGGGTCTATCCTAGAAAAAAATTTATTTTTTAGAAGTCTAGTATAAGTCATTATACAACTTTTGATAATTCAACTAGGGTGTTTGATTTTCATGGTAAAACCTCAAAAATTCCCAAATAACAACAACCATCGTAATCATCAAGAATCAAATTTCTCTTTATAATATTTTGTTTATTAAATATTGTTCATAATATAGGTTAGATACCGGATGGATGTTAGAAATGATATTTAAACAACCATTGACTATGTTACGCATATTATTTTAACTTGCAAGAGCTTATGGATAGAAAAAATATATCATGACAATGCACATGGGTGATTAATTGATTAATTCTTATGATAAGATACATCAATTACAGTTAATGATTACTATACATTCTGTGGTGTCATCTATTAGATTTTCAAACTCATATTGCATTCATACATTATGTTTTAAGTGATTAAGGCATACATGTCCATTTATAGAAAATCATAATCATAGCAATTATGCAGTACATACATAGTATGAAGCATGTCATAGCATCATAAATTAAATGCATACAAGTACTACAAATTAAACATGTATTTAACATCAAACATTACATTCAATACATTCATCATAAGTAGTCCATCTACACATATATCACTACATCTAAGCATATATCACATAGCTATCTAGTGCATGTCATACATACATCACATAGTATAGCATAAAATAAACATAACACATCAACATTGCATTCATATGCATATCATAAACATCAAACAACAATAAATAATAAATTGCACAAATAATAAGTCTCAAATTTTAGATCATATAGATGTGTGTGTATCAAAAATAAAGAGTACATCAACATATGTCAAAAATACTCTCAGGCTACAATGGTGTAGGTCCTCGACCTTAAACTAAAAAATGGTACAAAATCTAGCGTAGATCTATACTAAGAAACACATGTACCCCTAGTTTGTGAGGAACCAACGTCACCTCCACCTTCCCTGTGAGTCTATCTGGACCTGGCACCTGAGATCCTCTCAGTCCTATGTGACCTATGACTAGAGAGAGCTAAGGACTGACCTATCTCCTTGGTCTAAGTCCTCTGAGATCTTAGAGACATGGACCTCTTTGATACCTCACCCCCAAGTAGCTTGATTTCTCCCCTCAAGGTAGAGATGTAGGTAGCATCTGATTATCACTCATTGATATACTACTACACTAGAACCTGAAGTATCATAATATCTACCATCGGATCTGCCACTACTATTCCCTATATTATTGGTACTGTTGATACTATTGGAACTGATAGAACAACTAGAGTCATTAGAACAACCTATGAAGATGAGGGGTCTCCCCTTGTAATCCAAAATGAGTCACGATCTATAGTCATAGCATCTAACTGAGACTATAGGAGGATGTGCTGCCTTGTGGACCTCTAGATCTCAGTTTATGCCATGGTAATATATGCCTGGAGAGTAGTCTTCTCTATATATATGTGACATTGAGACTACCCTACTATGAATTATGATTGAAGGTCACTAATATGTACCTGTAGGGTAGCTATGGAGGTATCTCTCCCTAGAATATTTGTTTGGAGTGCACCTACCTAAGTCTATAGGATGGAAATCTAAGCCCTAAGCTACCTAATATTATTTTCAAGAGGTGTCTCACCCTCCTCTAGAACCTCATCCTCCACCTCAATCTAGGGAGTCTCCTCATTAGCTACTCCCTGATCCCATCCTACCTCAATCCTATAACAGACCCAACACCCATGGGGATCGACCTCAAATCCCTCTACTCCCTTTACTATAGTCTCATATACTATCCTACCCAAGGGGCCATACATAGCCTACCATAACCTGGTCATCCACTAGGTGTCATAGTCAGTTGTATTTCCTACATATGTTAGGCCTGACTCTTGGAAGTCATCATCCTCATCACCTAGTGGAGTCACCCTAGGCTATGACAAGTCCATATCTAGAGTGAGATGGTGGTAGATGGTGGGGATATCTGGGATTTCCTACCTAATACCAAAATTTTTGGTGATGCGAGAGAAGTAGAAGAACTCATGTACCTCATACTTACGTCTAAGGATCTATTGAGAAGCAACACACCCCCACTGAAAAATGAGATTCCATCCTTAGAAAATTCTGAACTTCCATTTTTGCAGCAGGGACCCTCTAGATGTTTTTCAGGTTTTAAATCCAAATTTGCTTGCCTCCTTTTTAAAGTTGTGCTTTTTCTTGCATTCCAAGTTGTGTTATTCCAGAATTCACTTTTTACATGCTAGAATCATTCATGCACAAAGAAAATCTTGCACCGGTACCGAGAAAAATCCAGAAAATAGTTGCATAAATTCACTGAAAAATCAAACTTTCCATTTTTGGTAGTGTCGCGATATCGCGACACTTCCATTTTCGGAAATGTCGCGATATCGCGACGGGTAAATAAAAATGCAGCTAAGTCGGAAAAGTGTAGCGAAATCGTGACACTTTCCATTTTTGGAAGTGTCGCGATATCGCGACGTTTCCATTTTTGGAAACCGTCGCAAAATCGCTGCCGACCGGAGGAGAGAGAAAGAAGTCGTACGGAGGAGCGCGATTTGGCGACATGTCGCGAAATCGTGACATGTCGCATTTTCGCGATAGGAGAGAGAAAGTGGGCTGCAGGATGAAAATCGGCTAAGTCGCAAATGTGTCGCAAAATCGCGGTCAACGCGGTCAACGCATGCAGGTACGGAACTGTCGCGATATCGCGACGTGTTCTAGAATCGCGGCTGAAAATCAAGAAGTTGTACGGAGGCCAGGAAGGTCGCGATTTCGTGACATGTCGCGAAATCGTGACATGTCGCGTTTTCGCGACCGACGGGGGAAGAAGTTGCCGATGCGCTGGGGACGTCGCGATTTCGCGACATGTCGCGAAATCGCGACATGTCGCAGAATCGCGGTAGGAGAGAGAAAGTCATAAGTTGACCTGAAAGTGCATTCCGACGGGAAACAGAAGGCATCCTGGGGTAGCGACACGTGTCAAAGCGTGAGGCAGACATGCAGAGGCCGACATGCAAGCTTATTTTGCGGATTTTAATCTGTTTTTAATGTTTTAAGCTTGGATTTAATGTTTATTAAAGTGCTAATATAATCTTTTTGTCTTTCATGCAGGATTCCACCTGGCACTTGCGGGACAACCGGGAAAGACCATAAAGGCAAAGATAAAGTGCGGATTTAGTCAAGGACCGCCATGCTAGAAGAGAAGATGCCGGTGAGAGCATTCAATGACAAATTTATTGCAGACTTAATAGCATGAAGACCATTTCAACTCAGGGATGGCTTTGCGGAGATCAAATTGATGGAGAAGTGGTGACTCATCCGGCTCACCAGCAGAATTAATGGAGGCATTTATTTGCAGTTGCGGATGAATGCAAGTGGCTTTAGATTTTATCTTCTCCATTTATGGCAGTGATCTGCACTGATTTGCCGAAGGGTTAAGTTCTATCCGGACTTTGATTTTAAATGGATTTTTATTGTAAAACCCGGGTCCTAGGGTTTAAGTGCGATAAGATTTAGGGTTTGAGCAAGATATTTTGAAAAGATCAGGGTCTGTCCTGAGTCTATAAATACAGATTCTAAATGTAATCGCAGGAGGCGGAGACTTAGAAATAAAAGGCTTATAAGCAATTTCTTGCAAATTTTGTGAAATCCTTTGTTTCTGGACTTGGAGTTGATGTGCTTTAGCTTTTTTGTGATAGCATGGCCAGGAGCCTAATCTTTTGCAGAGTGTGATAAGTGTATCTTCTTTTGTTATCCGTTCCATTTAAAGTTTGTTAGATATATGTTGTAAATCTGACATTATCAAGTTTAAATATTTTGTTAGGCTTCAGTTGTTCTCTTGTCTGCTAGGGGAAATTACAGATTTGAGGTTAAGTTTGTTCTAATTGCTCTGTCTTCTTTGTGTGAGCTAGGCTGCCGGTGAAAGATACCGGTTTTAACCAGCTGCCCTTGGATTTATAATTTTTTGCTAGATCCGTTTCACTCTGCCTTGTGCTCTTAGTTGAAAGTGATCTTAGACTGACTGGACACTTTCTTCTTTGATTTGTTCTGTTGTGAAGCTAGTAGCATAGATAAAATTGACAGTTTGGGTTTTACAGTTGATGTTTGATAAACTTCTCTTTCTGCCCTACCCTACCCTCTCTTTGTTTTCGGTGAATGATCCATTTTTATTTTCTTTGTTTGTCTTTTATTTAAATCTGTTGACCCATGAGAGCTAGATCAAGAATTCAAGTTAAATCTGATAAACAACTTTTGCAACTATTGAACAAGTTCAAGAACCCCCTGTAAGGTAACAGAGCGGTCCATATTGAAATCTATTCCAGAAGTGGAAAAGAGTGAATTGCCATTCGACCCAACTCTGTAACTCGCACCTTGGATAACCAGCTAGATCCTAAAGATGAGTGGGATCCGTCCCGTGGGTGTCTCCGGGGCTTCCTTGCTTCATCCTTTCTCGGGGTGTGCATGAAAGCCGGACCAACAACCTAATTGGCGCTAGAAGGAGGGCGTAGTGAACTCCGTACAGTGTTTTTATAAGTTGTCAGTGCAGTGTTTTAAATTTCCAAATACAGAACCTGTTCAGAACTGCAGAGTTTGTCAGTACCTGTGAAAACTGGATTCTACATACAGGGTAACAAGGTCCCACCCCAGAGCTGGAGAGCTCCTTGTCCCTGAATTAGAAACTCCGAGAAGAAGTAGCCACAGAAGAGCCACATCTCTATCACAGACAGTTTTATCACCATTGATAGTCACTCCAACCAGAGCTCAGAATATTCCTGTTAATCCATTAGCTATGGCAAATTGGTTGGGCTCCACAACTTTGAACATTTCGGGTATAGCCCATGACTTGCCCAGAAATCCAGAAAGATACCTCCCTAGGTATAAACATGATGGGACAAGAACTGCAGAGGAACACTTAATTGCATTCAAGAATGCACTGAAGTTATTAAATGTACAGCATGAGGATGTTGCCTGCAGACTCTTCCCGTTCACTCTCCAGGAGGGAGCCTATGATTGGTTTCTAAATCTTACCAATGATTCCATCACCAGTTGGAATGACTTAGAAAAAGTCTTTGTGTCACAGTTCGGTGAAGTGATAGATCCCAACATTTTATATCAGCAGTTTTCTAGCATCAAAAGAGAACTAAATGAGTCTATTAGATCCTATAATGTCAGATTCCAGAAAGCTTATGGTAGACTCACCGGCTATTATGTGCCTAATGCAGACCTGGCACTAGAGATTTTCGAGAACTCTCTAGACCCCATGACCTCTGTCTTCTTGAAGAGGGATGCCACTGTTACCAACTTGACAGAAGCTTATAAAGAAGCTTTAATCCTGGAAAGACAGTTGGGACCCCAGCCTTTAAATATTCAACAAACTCCTCTGATCACTCAAGCTGCTCCTGTGTTCAATCCCATTCCACATCAGATGATGCTGCCAGTTTGTCAGACTTTACCATCAGCAGCACCAGTGGCTGCTGCACCTGTTGAGAATGTACAGAACCCGGTAAAAGAGGCTGACAATGCTAGGATTGAAGAAGTTTCAAAGATTGTTCAGAAGCTGGCCAATGATTTTTTGAGTTTTAAAAGGCAAACTTCTACTGGAGACAATCCCAACAGATATTCATACCAACCAAACAGATTTAACAGGCCCCCATATGAACCTAATAAATATTACAAGGGTAAAGCTCATGATGTGAACATTTGTGACTTAGCCCTGCCCAACTGGTGCAGAATTCATGCCACTTCTCAGCATGGGGAGTTAGATTGTGTGGAATTTTGCAATGCATTTGAAGCCTTGTCAGGAGATTTGATCTCCCCTGAAAATCAAAGAACTGCTGAGGGCCCAAGTTCATCTGGCCACAGTGCAGCCATGGTCTTGGATTCCTTTTCTTTCCTGGATGAATCTGAGAATGTAGTTGAAATGCCCATGGATGAAGTACAGGCTTTCCAACAGTACAGAAGAGATAACTACAACCTGAGAAACAGGAATCCTGAGCCTAATACCACATCAACTCCTCCTGACAACTCTCACAATATTCCTCCTGACCCCTCTCCAAGCAATAATCCACCCCCACCAAAGGGAGGAGCTCAAAGAGTACCAGATGTTGCTATTCCTCCACTTAACAAAGGATATAACATAGTGGAGGATATGAAAAATATTAAGGCTAACATTACTTTGCATGAGTTGGCACAGATTTCAGAGCAGAGAGATAATCTGATAAAGACATACTCTGGCCCTGCTGCTAAACCTGTGGATAAAGGGAAGAAAATAGCCAATGCCAATCTGGCCATGTACAAGGAAAAGACTGAAGTTCCCCCATTTTTACTGACTGTCAAAATTTTTGGGAAGAATTTACATAATTGTTTGGTAGATTCAGGTGCATCTGCTAATGTCATGCCACTGGCAATTTGTCAGCAGTTGGGGCTGACCCCAATGAAGTCTGAGAGGAGAGTTGTCCAATTGGACAAGTTAGAAGTTAAGGTTGTGGGAGAGCTGCAAAACATTCACATTCAATTGGGATATCCAAGTTGTGGATATCCCAGTGGGGTATGGAATGTTGTTGAGTAGGGATTGGTCTAAGTCTCTAAATGGATATCTGGCAATAGACTTTTCACACATGTGGTTGCCATGGAAGGGTGTGGCCAATCAATTGCGGGTTGACAGAGAACCCAGGTACAAGCACACGATTACAGAATACAATGCAGCTAATGAAACTGTCAATATTGCAGAAGTAGACATTGGAGTCTACAATTTAACAACTGGGCAGAATAATAAATTTAACAAAGCTCATCCTGTACATACTAATGAAGTTTGGACACTTCATGTGGATGGAGCAAGATGTAAGCAGGGTTCTGGAACAGGGGAAGTCCTCAAAGGACCTCAAAGTCAGACATTTTTTATGTCTTACCGCCTGCAGTTCCCATGTACTAATAATTTAGCAGAGTATGAAGCTCTGATTTTAGGTTTAAAATTTGCATTGGATAAAAATGTGAAGAACATTCAAGTTTTCACTGATTCAGAATTGGTGGCAAGTCAAGTCAGGGGTAAGTTTCAATGTAAAGCTTCTTATCTGAAGGGATACAAGCACAGAGCTTGGGATCTTGTGGAAGGCTTTGATGCATTTAACTTAACACATATACCCAGGGAACAAAATTCACATGCAGATGTCTTGGCATCTTCAGCTGCAAGTTTAAAGCCATTGGAAGATTTTAAGTGGGATAAGTTCTCAATTGAGTTAGTCCCCTGTCCTTCAGTTCCTAACAATATAGACAGCTTTCAAGTTTTCTCAGATGATCAACAGATTGTGAACTTTCTGCAGAGTACCAATACCTTTGAGAATGCTATAATTGATGAGGGCCAAAGGGACACCCTGATGGAACAGTTAGATGATGACAGGGGAATCATGAGATTGAAGGACAACAGAATCCCAAAGGGAATGGTAGAGCTGGAGAGGTTATTTGATGTTGACAAGATCAGGCAAAGGGTGAATTCTGAGGATTATGTGGGCACCACAGACAATGAGACTGAAAATTTGAATGTAGGAACTGAAGAGGATCCAAGGAACATCAAGTTGGCAAAGGACTGTGATCCAGAGATAAAGAGAAATATGATTGATTTCCTGCACAGGTCTAAGGATGTAATGGCCTGGTCATACAAGGATTTAAAGGTATTTGATCCAAAAGTTTACACCCACATCATACCTTTGAAAGAATCTTGCAAGCCTTTCAGACAAAAACAGAGGCATGTTAATGCTCTGTTAGAACCCCTTATTCAGAAAGAAGTGGAGAAGCTCTTGAGTGCAGCAATTATTTTTCCTATCAGGCATTCTACCTGGGTGGCAAATCTGGTGCCAGTCAGGAAGAAAAATGGGGAGATCCGCCTTTGTGTGGATTTTAGGAATCTGAACAAGGCATCAGAAAAGGACAACTATCCCCTGCCTTCTATGGATGAAGTCCTGCAAATTGTTAATGGATCAGAGATGATGTCTTTCTTGGATGGCTTCTCAGGCTATAATCAGATTCTAGTTGAGAAGGAGGATAGAATGAAGACTGCTTTTACAACTAAGTGGGGGACTTTTGCTTACAAGAGAATGCCATTTGGTTTAATAAATGCAGGAGCAACATTTCAGAGAGCAATGGACCATGCCTTCAAGGGGCTTATGGGCAAATGTATTGTAGTTTACATGGATGATCTAACAGTCTTTTCCAAATCTAAGTTTGACCATGTAAAGCATTTAGAGTCTGTGTTTAACAAGTGCAGAGAGTTTGGCATTTCTCTGAATCCAAAGAAATGCATATTTGGTGTAACAGAAGGCAAACTGCTTGGGCATTTGGTCACAAAGGGTGGCATTTCTATGGATCCCAGGCGAGTTGAGGCCATATCCGGCATACCATTTCCCAACTCCAAGAAAGAGTTGAGATCATTCTTTGGAAAGATTAACTTTGTCGGAAAGTTTATCTCGGGCTTTGCAGAGATAGTTAAACCAATGAATGATATGTTAAAGCAAACCGCCAGATTGCTCGGACCACTCGAAGCTAAGGCTGCTTTCCAAGAAATCAAGACAACCATTAAACAAGCACCAGTCTTAGTAAGCCCAGATTTCGGTGCAGATTTCTATCTCGTACACATTCTCTTCTGAACATACACTTGCTGCAGTGCTGACTCAACGGAGAGATACAGGAGAACATCCAATTGCTTTTAAGAGCACTAATTTGAAGGGAGCTGAACTGAAATATTCCCGTTTAGATAAACAGGCCTATGCTTTGGTAAGGGCAGTGAAACGATTCGGACATTATATACTCGGAAGCAAAACTCATGCCATAGTGCCAGACCCAGCTGTGAAGTATCTTCTAAGTCAAAATGAGTTGGGTGAACTGAGGGGCAATTGGGTCACCAGGTTGCAAGAGTATGACTTGGAGATTAGGCCTGCTAAACTGATCAGAGGACTTGGCTTGTCCAGGCACATTGCTGAAATACCTCTACAACAGGAAGTTAATCAATTAAACTCCGAATCGATGATTGGTATGGGGATATCATTCATCTGCTACGAGTTTGGAGTTTGCCCATCCCATTTGAACAGAACTCAAAGGAGAGCATTAAAGTTAAAAGCTGCTCACTATCTCCTCAAGGCAGGTACTCTGTACAGGGAGAATTATCTCTGGCATCTTTCTAAGGTGCATTTCTCCCAGTGAAGTCAGTGAAGTCATGGCTAGCTTTCATGAAAAACTAGGGGCAGGACATTCATCAGGATCTGCCACTGCACATAAGATACTGAGAGCAGGCTATTACTGGCCTACACTTTTTAAGGATGCACATCAGCATGTCAGAACCTGTCATCAATGCCAGACTTTTGCAGCCAAAGAGGCAAACCGAGCTCTGCCATTGCAACCAGTTGTGATAAACAAACCTTTCATGCAGTGGGGACTTGATTTTGTGGGAGTCATTAACCCAAATTCCTCGGCAGGACATAAATATGTTCTGACAGCCACTGACTATTGCACAAGGTGGGTTGAAGCAGCAGCCACTACAAGAAGTACAACCCAGGAAGTTATTGATTTTCTTGAATCAAATGTCATAACTAGATTTGGGGTTCCCCTAAATTTGGTCTGTGATAATGGACCAGCCTTCCAATCATTGGAATTTGCAGATTGGGCATACCAGATGGGGATAGTTATCAGATTCTCATCCAACTACTATCCCCAAGGCAATGGATTGGCTGAGTCAACAAACAAGAACTTAATGAATGCCATCAAAAAGTCTGCAGCAGATAAACCCAGGCAGTGGCATACATTGTTGAAATATGCACTGTGGGCTGACCGGATAACACACAAGGTGGCTCTTAAGACCTCTCCCTTTGTTTTGTTGTATGGTACCCAGCCAATTGTTCCCATCTCCTTGAAGTTGCCCACCTATCAGTTTGCCTTAGATTATTTTGAAGATCATGATGATGCTGAAGCCCGTGTTTTAGACCTCACTAACTTGCAGGATGAAAGACTCCAAGCCCTGGAGCACTTCAGCAGACACCAAGAAACTGTCAAACGGTGGTTTGACAAGAGGGCCAAAGTGAAGGCTTTCAGACTGGCTGACTTGGTGCTTCTGTGGGACAAGGCCCATGAGAAGAAGGGTAAACACACAAAGCTGCAGCCACTGTGGATAGGCCCCTACCAAATTGCTGAAATATTGGGTAACAATGCTTTCCGCTTGCAAGACCTGGATGGTAATTTTTTGGACCTCCCTGTTAATGGCCAGTACTTGAAACATTATTTTTCCGCTGTTCCATCCAATGTATCATTTGAGTAAGCTATGAAGAAGTTGTAACATGTGTACATATTGTGAATAGCTCTCCCGATTTTTTTGCTTTAGTTCTTTATTGCAGTTCTTTTTCTTTCCTTTGTCTGTACAGCTGTGCAGTTTTTAGTTGCTTTAGTTTATTTTCAGTGCTGTTGCATTTTAGCTTTGCTGCAGTTTAGCAGTTTTAGTTGCTTTGCTTCAGTTCTTTTAGTTTGTTTCTTTTATTGTCGGTGCAGTTTTTATTTTCTTCCCTGCATTTCCTTTTCTTTGCTGCCTGTCCAGTCATTTGTTTCAGTTCTTTTCTTTGTTGTCTGTACAGTTCTGTGCTTTAGTCTGTACAGTTTTATTTTGTTTTGCTTTAAGGCCTGTCTGTCTTTGAAAGTCTGTGCAAAGTCCTTTGGCTTTTGAAATCTATCTTTTAACCTCTGCCTGAGCAATCAATGAAAAGTCAGCCTGCCGAAAATTGTCTTATTCCTAGCTGATCAATCCAGTCTCCACCCATTGCTCATTATTCTAATTGAGATAGTCTGCTTACTCTGAATAGTAGAGCTATTTTGTTATTCAGGACAAAGGTAGAGAGATGATTGGATCTTGTGTCTTACTTGCCACAGTTGTTTTAATGATAGAAAAACTGCTATGTTGTTTAGTTGGAGGAACTCCCGGGGAATCCAAGAAAAGCTGGTTATAAGAGGGGACTATGGTTCATGCAATTATTTGGGTATCCACAGAGGCTATCAGTGCCTAGACTGAGACAGTCCCAGATTGATCAAATGATAAAAGAAAATTGTAATTTTCTCTAAGGTCTTCCAGATAGTGATATATTTCAGAGGGAGAGATATAAAAAAAAAAAAAAAGAGAAAAGAGAAAAAGAAAAAGAAAAAGTTGAACAATTAAAAGAGGCAGCCAATATTAGATTCTGCCCTGCAGTTGTAAATTTGGGTCGTGTAAATCTAAAGGGTAACTCTGTCTAGGCTGTAAGAGGCTAAACTAGTAAACAGAGCTCTACTCGGTTTCCCCTTTTACAATCTAGAAAAGTTGATTAATCCAAGTTTATCATTCAAACCAGTCATCCTTGAAGAAAGTTTATACCCTTTGAAATTGCACATCAGAAATCTTCCTTGAAGTAATCCAGCCTAGTATGTCCTTGGAAAATTTTAATAGCTGGCAGTTAGCAGTCAATTTATTGTGAAGAATGTCTGTGGCAAGGCATGATGCATGGTCTTTTTGTTTTGAAACCAGAGTCTTGGGTTCTAAAATAGTGCTACTATTTTACCCGTAGATATCGCCATTTGTTGAGAAGCAACACACCCCCACTGAAAAATGAGATTCCATCCTTAGAAAATTTTGAACTTCCATTTTTGCAGTAGGGACCCTCTAGATGTTTTTCAGGTTTTAAATCCAAATTTGCTTGCCTCCTTTTTAAAGTTGTGCTTTTTCTTGCATTCCAGCTGTGTTATTCCAGAATTAACTTTTTACATGCTAGAATCATTCATGCACAAAGAAAATCTTGCACCGGTACGAGAAAAATCCAGAAAACAGTTGCATAAATTCATGAAAAATCAAACTTTCCATTTTTGGTAGTGTCGCGATATCGCGACACTTCCATTTTCAGAAATGTCGCGATATCGCGACGGGTAAATAAAAATGCAGCTAAGTCGAAAAAGTGTAGCGAAATCGTGACACTTTCCATTTTTGGAAGTGTCGCGATATCGCGACGTTTCCATTTTTGGAAACCGTCGCAAAATCGCTGCCGATCGGAGGAGAGAGAAAGAAGTCGTACGGAGGAGCGCGATTTGGCGACATGTCGCGAAATCGTGACATGTCGCATTTTCGCGGTAGGAGAGAGAAAGTGGGCTGCAGGATGAAAATCGGCTAAGTCGCAAATGTGTCGCAAAATCGCGGTCAACGCGGTCAACGCATGCAGGTACGAAACGTCGCGATATCGCGACGTGTTCTAGAATCGCGGCTGAAAATCAAGAAGTTGTACGGAGGCCAGGAAGGTCGCGATTTCGCGACATGTCGCGAAATCGCGACATGTCGCATTTTCGCGGCCGACAGGGGAAGAAGTTGCCGATGCGCTGGGGACGTCGCGATTTCGTGACATGTCGCGAAATCGCGACATGTCGCAGAATCGCGGTAGGAGAGAGAAAGTCATAAGTTGACCTGAAAGTGCATTCCGATGGGAAACAGAAGGCATCCTGGGGTAGCGACACGTGTCAAAGCGTGAGGCAGACATGCAGAGGCCGACATGCAAGCTTATTTTGCGGATTTTAATCTGTTTTTAATGTTTTAAGCTTGGATTTAATGTTTATTAAAGTGCTAATATAATCTTTTTGTCTTTCATGCAGGATTCCACCTGGCACTTGCGGGACAACCGGGAAAGACCATAAAGGCAAAGTTAAAGTGCGGATTTAGTCAAGGACCGCCATGCTAGAAGAGAAGCTGCCGGTGAGAGCATTCAATGACAAATTTATTGCAGACTTGATAGCATGAAGACCATTTCAACTCAGGGATGGCTTTGCGGAGATCAAATTGATGGAGAAGTGGTGACTCATCCGGCTCACCAGCAGAATTAATGGAGGCATTTATTTGCAGCTGCGGATGAATGCAAGTGGCTTTAGATTTTATCTTCTCCATTTATGGCAGTTGACTGCACAGATTTTCCGAAGGGTTAAGTTCTATCCGGACTTTGATTTTAAATGGATTTTTATTGTAAAACCCGGGTCCTAGGGTTTAAGTGCGATAAGATTTAGGGTTTGAGCAAGATATTTTGAAAAGATCGAGGTCTGCATCCGAGTCTATAAATACAGATTCTAAATGTAATCGCAGGAGGCGGAGACTTAGAAATAAAAGGCTTATAAGCAATTTCTTGCAAATTTTGTGAAATCCTTTGTTTCCGGACTTGGAGTTGATGTGCTTTAGCTTTTTTGTGATAGCATGGCCGGGAGCCTAATATTTTGTAGAGTGTGATAAGTGTATCTTCTTTTGTTATCCGTTCCATTTAAAGTTTGTTAGATATATGTTGTAAATCTACATTATCAAGTTTAAATATGTTGTTAGGCTTCAGTTGTTCTCTTGTCTGCTAGGGGAAATTACAGATTTGAGGTTAAGTTTGTTCTAATTGCTCTGTCTTCACTGTGTGAGCTAGGTTGTCGGTGAAAGATACCAGTTTTAACCAGCTGCCCTTGGATTTATAATTTTTTGCTAGATCCGTTTCACTCTGCCTTGTGCTCTTAGTTGAAAGTGATCTTAGACTGATTGGACACTTTCTTCTTTGATTTGTTCTGTTGTGAAGCTAGTAGCATAGATAAAATTGACAGTTTGGGTTTTAAAGTTGATGTTTGATAAACTTCTCTTTCTACCCTACCCTACCCTCTCTTTGTTTTCGGTGAATGATCCATTTTTATTTTCTTTGTTTGTCTTTTATTTAAATCTGCTGACCCATGAGAGCTAGATCAAGAATTCAAGTTAAATCTGATAAACAACTTTTGCAACTACTGAACAAGTTCAAGAACCCCCTGTAAGGTAACAGAGAAGTCCATATTGAAATCTATTCCAGAAGTGGAAAAGAGTGAATTGCCATTCGACCCAACTACGTAACTCGCACCTTGGATAACCGACTAGATCCTAAAGATGAGTGGGATCCGTCCCGTGGGTGTCTCCGGAGCTTCCTTGCTTCATCCTTCCTGGGGTGTGCATGAAAGCCGGACCAACAGGATCCATTTGTCTCTGTGTGACCATCGTAGGTACTCATTAACCTCCTCCCATGAAGGGCATTCTAGGTAGGGGTACCACTCAATATTATCCATGTGTAGCCATGCAAACTACTCTATGTAGTGGCCCAGATATCTTGTACAAGACTTGCTATGAAAGCCCTCCTGATCTTAGGACCAACACACTGCATAGCATTGGTAATCCTCATCCTCAATGTTTACTATCTTGAGTTGCAATCCTATAGGGCACTCAATCTTGATGTGCTACCACCCTCAATATTTGAAGAAGAAAGTTACAGATGATGCCCACTCTTCTCCTTTGAGTAATTTGATACAAATAATTATAGAGTTGTGCTAATAGGGTACTCCCCAAGATAGGATCAAGGGTTGTTGAATGGTGCTCGCCAGGACATCTCACATTCTATCTAGGAGGTTCCAAGGGAATCTTACTCCAAAATTTTTAGGGAGCATGATCTACACAATCAAGATCATGAATATGGTCACTCATTGAGAGAAGACCTACTCAGTGTACCAATGCTCAATGTGGACCCCTCCATGGTTCAAATGTTGCTATGCTGCATCACTATGGTGGCCAAATATCTGATCGAAGACTACCTTCTTCACCTTGGTTGGAAAATGTGTGATGGCCTCATAATCTAAATGGAGTTCTAAGATGCAGTATACATCCTCTAGTGTCATAGTTATATCACATGTTGGTAGGTGAAAAGTATTGGTCCGCACATCCTAGTATCATGCCAATGCAGTCTTGTAGGCCTGATCGACCTGGATAGTGAGGAGGTGCATGACATAGCCAAAGTCCATGACCCTAAACCAATCCTACTCTACCTATGTGAGGTCACCATGTAGGTTGCAAATGATATTTTATTCCCTCGCCCTCGTAGTCAAATTCTGGTAAAGAGTAGAATAATAAAGCAAAAATGATTAACAATCAACCAAAAAAATAAAAAAAAATGACTTAAAAATATCAAACAAAATCACAAAAACTTCAAAAGTGCATAAACATAAAAAAATGCACTAAAAAATAAAAAAAAAGGACAAAGCACTTCTAAAAAAAGTCAAAAAAATCAATTAATTCCTTGCAAAATTCAAAAAAATTGAAAACATTTAATTTTTTTTTCTAAAGGTTGTCGAACCGCGGTTCAGACCTGCGGTCATGATGGTAGTCAATTTTGTGACCATTGGGATTTGAATCCCGTAGTGGTTGATAGACATGGATCCCAATTTTCCAATTGGGGACCATGCCTGCTAGCCATGGCCAGGAGGGATGACCTTTTTGAGGTCATTTCCTATCCTGAGACCCCAAAAAACAAAAAACAAAATTTTAAACCCTCACTTAAAATCTAACCTAAGCTAAACCTATCTAGGGTGAGGTTCATTATCGGTAGTTTAATGAGGTTAATTTAGCCCATTACTTAATGAGGTTCAATTTTATCCGATAAATTAAAAATAAGGGTTTGTGTGCTTCTACCTTAGTCGCACCGACTCCTCCAGGTTAGTCTACCATCAGCACAGGTGGTAGTAAGGTCAAGTTTGTAGTAATGTTTCATGTCAAATTTGGTAACTCACCTATCAGAGCACTCATGGTTGCAAAGTTGTCAATTGGAAAATGACATCAAAAATGACATATTTTTCTTAAATATTTTCTGTTTTGCTCCTAATCGTGGCTGACACCCATGGGCATAGGATTAGGGTTTTTTGACCACAGGTCAGAGTTGCGACTAGGAAAATTTGAAAAATTAGTTACATTTTCTAAGTGCAGCTAGCCACCTGGAATAAATGCTCCAAAAATTTGATCGTGAGGAGTTTCAAAAGGTAAAATTAAAAATATCCACAACCTCACCAGAATTTTCAAAAATATTATAAATAACAAAAATAATAAGATATTTCAAAAGCCAAATGTGCCTTGTATCTAGTTTTTTATCCTATACACTTTGTGGTTGCAACAACTTGCACTCCATGCAATATGGAAAGATGAGTAAATTACCATAAGGACATTTGGGGTAAATTCATTATGGCTAAATTGATATGTTTCATTTAAATCCTGAAGAAGTCCTTGTAGGCTAGACTTCTCCATGGGAATGAAGTAATCATATCAATTCTTCTATGAAATTTTTAGCAAATCATTGATAATATGATTCAACACATGCCTAATTGGAATTGTTATCATTTCAATTACCTAAGAAGGCCTTCGAGCCTAGACCGCTCCATGGGATAGAAATATACAATTACTCTTAATAGTTATAATCATAGTTGATTAAGCCTAATCAAGTATCAAATGCTAAACTTTAAATTAGTTTTAGATCATTCATAGTGGTCAAGCGACTCGCCACTTCATTTAATTTTCATTACCCTCATTGACTTGTCACTTGAGGGGGTAGTGATAATGTCATAATAATAATCAAAGTCAATAGAAGATCCGTTGATCTTATCAAAATTACATTCATCTTATGAATCATTGCCAACGACTATCATAAGCTTACCCTTTGCTGGGAAAAAAAACAACTATGACATTTAAGTTAGTAGCTCTCCTCCTTTCGGATCTATATGGTACAAAGCCTATAGTATCATTGAAGCTACTTGATCACCACTAGAGCTTGACAAATATTTTTCAATTTAAGCCTTCCATCCAGTTGGAAACAATGATTATAGGATATACATCCTTTTGCAGGAATTGGGCATCTAATGTTGATCAGATTAATGATCATCATTCAACCTACAACATCATTTTAGGAGGTCTATTTTTGCTCAACATTGTTCGGTCTCACAATGCATCTCAAAAGGGGTATCTGTAGACACCTAAAATGTGTTATGTCGAGGTGACTACTCATATGGTACATGCTAGAATACCATATAAAAGATCTTGGATAGATTCCAAGGTGTAGTAGTGGTTCTAACCACTCATTTAGGTATTTTTGCCTAATCAGTGTTGGCCACGGCTGACACCCATGGTTAACAGAGCTGACCACACCTCAGATCTATGGATAGCCTTCAAAATTAGTTGGACCTTGGCTAACCAAAAATTGGTTACAATGGCCAATTGGTTGAAGATCCAAGCAGTTAGATGGTGGAAATTTCTAGAAGTTTCCATCCAAATACCCAATTGTCCCTTCTTGATATTGGCTTCTCCATGAAGTTTAGGCATGGCCTTACCTTGTTCTATATAACCCCCCTCCAAATTGGGGAGAAGTCTAAAAGAATCTTGAGTTGAAGAGCAATGAATCCTTGTCAAATTGCATACTCACTTGCATGCATTGAGAGGAGCACTTTTGTTGCCCAATTGGATATCAAATTGCATTTGGAACCAAGAAGGCTATGGAGGGCTAGGAGAGATCAAGAAATGCAATTGAGCCCATTACATCATCATTATGAATAATTCAAATACCAAATATATCATAGGACATTGCAGTCACCCTTTATCATCAATTCATCAAGGGGAATTGGAGATCTGAGACCAGTATTTGAGAGAAAGGACATTCATGGCTTAGTCACGACTGTTAGTAGTGGCTAACAGTGCCAACCGCTTCATAGACCTGCAATCAAGGTTTAAGTTATTTTTCCCTTGGTTTTAGTAGTAGCTTATATTTTATTTGTTGTAGATTAAATGCATTCAATCTACATTTTCTTTATTAAAGATAATTGTCCAGTAGAAATAGGTATTTAAAACATATCTCTATTTATTTTAATTTTGTAGCTAGATTAGTTATGGCTATTTCTCATGTTTCCATGCTTTCAATCATTTAATTAGAACACTAGATAGATTGATCTATGTTTCTTGCATATTTCTTGATGGTCAATTATCTTGTTTAGAGTAGATTACTATGCTTTATACATTTTCTTGATTTAAGATTTCATGACAATATTTTGTATAAGTTCCTTTAAAAGCCTCATTAAGAGAGTCCTCCTTTAGAACTGTTGCCCACTTCTTCTATTTTATCCTTGAATGGACTTAATGTGTAGCTTTTGTCATCCTTGACAATTGAATAAGTAGCTAATATATCACCATGTATTCCTTTTTTGTTAAATTACCATGGTCTTCCCAAAAAAATATGATATGCATCCATAGGCATGATGTCACATATAATTTCACTCTTATAAGAGCCAATATAGAAATTTACCATACATTATTCGATAACAAAAATTAAGTGTCCATTTTGTGACAATGATACTTGATATGCATTTGAATGCTCAGTTATTTTTAATCCTAATTTCTTTACCATATCTATCAACAGTAATTTTTTTATGCTTTCGCTATCCATAATCACCTTGTAACATTTACATTCTAATTTGCAAGTTGTTCTAAAAAAGCTTCTTTGTTTAGGTTTATGCACTTCCTTTGCTAGTTTCAACAATTCTATTTTTATCATAAGAGATTTTATTTGTTTTGGTTCCTCTATGTGCTTTAGTGAGGATATGCTTTATTTGTCCATTTGTGTAACATGGTTATGGGCTTCTTTCCCATGCCCACTAATTTGTTGTGCTTGAGGGTATTCATATGCCCAATGGCTAGCTTACCCATATCTATAACACTTTTTGGAAAATCCTCTACCCATTCATCTACCATAACTCCTCTTCCTCTCAATAAGTCTCTAATTTATTTTTTATCCTAAGAAGTAGTAGCTTCTCCCTCCTTCCTTTGTTGTCCTCTTCTACTCCTAGTTTGTTACCAAATTATGTAGACAAGAGAAGGTATTCCACCTTAGGGTGGCCTTTTCAAGTATCACAAGTTATTCACTCAATCTACAACTACACAATAATCACACATGCAACCAATACGTTTTCAAGGTGGTAAAGAAAAATTTTATGGGATGATAATATCCTTTCCTCATAATGATATAATACAATATGGCAATATACTTTTGCATAAGTATGTAGAGTACAAGATAACAATATCCTATGTACAATATGATAGAGTACAATATAATAATGTCCTATTCACAAGTTGATAGAGTATAAGACAATAACGTATTTTGCACAAGGTTGTCATAACAGTGATGACAAAATGACATAGGATAATGGCACTTTAGGATGGCAAATTTTTGTGATAACAATATCTTATGATGGTTGTCCTACAAGATAGTAATATTTCATGGTGATGGACAATATGATCATTCCATACGATGACATTACTCAAGATGACAAATCCTCTTTCCTTTGAATTATAGGTATGATTTCCTTACTATTGACAGTTTTGTCACTTTACCACATAAAATTTTTATTGTAAAATTTTCAAGGATGACTTATGAAAAATGCCATAGTTTTATCATTTTTAGTTCACTGTAATTGTTTTTTATTCTTTTGTTCTTCTTTTGTTTTGATTCTGAAATAATATTACTGGAAATAAAAATCAAAGATAGAAGCAAATCTATAATGGAGAAATGTGCTACACAACATTTTGAGCAACAAAATAATCAGTAGAAGAATGGTTAAAAGGAGAAGCACCAAGAAATGGAAGAGTAAATTATTTTCATCCCCAGTGAAGGGCGAAAGTATTTTTCCCTTGTTTTAGAGGTGAAGCACAACCAAAGGGTGATTTCTCCTAAAATGAAGCAAAGGTTATGAATAAGTGTTTAATTTTGAATTGGTGATGGAATTATAATGAAAGATGACAAATTTTAGTGTTTTCACCCTAAGCTTTGCTCGTAAAGGGATTTCACCACAGAAAGAGGTGAAAGTCATAACTCAATACAAGAGGGAAATTAAAATGGGGAATAGATTAGTTTCATCCCAATTGAGGGGAAAAAATCACTTTCATCCCTCTTGGAGGTGAAACGTAATAAAAATTAGTAACTTCACCCCAACAAGAAAAGGTGGTGAAATTTGTAAGTTTTAAAAAAGGAAAATTAAAAGTACGAAGTAGAATGCGTTCACCCCAAGTGAGGGGTGAAACTCATTGTCACTACTCTTTGGGGTGAAAAGGCAATATTAAATCATTTTTAAGGCAATGGAAAGGGTTGACATTTTGGGACCCTCTTTCAATAAATTTGGTATTTTTACCCATGATGGGATGAAAATAAAAAGCAGTGCTTGGTGTAAATCTAAGAGCATGGGCAAAGTTGAAGGCACCCCTGTTGAGAGGCACATGTAGTTTCACCTCTCCAGGGGGTGAATTCAGGTTTTCAAATGGACTTCGAGTGAAAGAAGGTTGTAACGCATGCCCATCCTAAAGCAATAGTCAAAGTCAACATCGCCTCCCAGAGGGGGCAAAAATCCTTGTCGTCCTCCTTTTGGGGTGAAATCATTTAATTTTACTACTACTCAAATTGTAGTCAATTTTTTTCCTTTTCGACGATGAAATTAAAATGCAAGTAAATTCCAAATGAAAATGAATGTATTTTATTTCAAGCATAATAAGATGATAAGAGGAATAAGCTTATTGGGGTAAAATCACCAAGACATCAATAAAAAGCCAAACAAGTTGCTTATTTTATCCATTATGGACCCAAAAATGTTTTTCATCCCATTTTGGGATAAAATTAATCCCTTGCATTTATTCTCAGAGGCATTGATTCCCAAGCCACCTTTTTTACTGATTTTATCGAGAAAGGTTGAGTGATGGAATTTTATTTTTGAAGCAATGCAAGCTGCATTTCCAAAATTTCTACTTCGAATTTGTAAGATTAGATACCATTCTTGTTCATTTCCAATGCATTGCCTATTGAATCTACCTATTTTCAAGATAGAATTAATTCTCAGTGGATTTTATTGGCGAAGGGATGATTTCCAAAATACACGAGTAACACAGGTTCAATGACCAAGCTCCTGATATTTAGGTAACTTCACAGTTTCCCAATGCATCGACACTCAAGGCTATTTTCCATCATTTAATCATGCCAATTTCTCATGTGATTCTCCCACTAAAGCAGGATCATTGTTTCTATGAAGAATGTTTTGATTGGAACATCAGTGATACTGAGGAGGAAATTATTCACGCTGGTTTTTGATCTACCAACATTTTTTTTGTAAGTGCCTTAAATTAAATAGGCATAATCATGTATAAATACAAGGCATTTTTATGTAACAAAGGATGGATACTCTACAGAAAAACACTTAAAGTTTTCTGCATCAATAGAAAAACATTTGGCTTTTTGTTCTATGAATGGTGTTGCATTTGATAATTTTTTTTATGTCATTTTTAAATACATTCATCTCCATTATTTTTTGCATATAAATTTTGCATATGAATTTGATCTCTGTTGGTGAGGGAATGAATATTGAGATGCTCTTTGGAGGTTATCTTTGCAAAACTATAAATAGTTCATGTGCTTTCAGTTCTATTGTATGCTAATCACTGCTTGATTTTAATTTTGGTTGTTAGTCTATCCCCATCCTACACTTCTGGATTATAGCCATATTTCTCCATTTATTTCCTGTTATCCTAAGATTTGAACCAGAGTAGATTAGAAAGGGATCCAACCCTCTCTGGAGATTGGCAAGAAGGACATCTCTTTCCTTTGGCCTTTCAATGTTGGTCGAGTCTTGGGTGCACAGAACATATATTTTATACTAGGGATATTTGTGACCAACAATTTTTGGCACACCTTGTGGGAAAATCAAAATTTTCCACTTTCAATAGTATTGAGGTTTTATGTTTACCTTTGTACTATATGATTAGAACATTTTGTGACTCAACTCTACCTATAAGCCTCCGAACGTGAAGTGAGTGAAAGCTTTCTTCATGATCACAAAATCGAAGGCCAAAAATCTAGTAGATCTCATTTATTTTATGACCTTGACAGCCAAGTTCTAGGATAGCACCCTAGGTTAGTTACTTCAACTTTCCCATCAAGTGTAACATATTCATAGTTAGCTGGTGTTTTTTTTGTTCCTTCGAGTCCTAGTATAGCCACTAGTTTTCCACCTCCCCAACTACACACACCAGTTCATATGGCTCAAAATATACCACCACATCCACCAAGGTAATTTCGAGCATGGAACCACTCTGAACCTCTAAATATGCAAGCTCAAAACCTGATCCCACAAGTAGTGATGAAGTCTTTACCAACTTATGATGGTACAAGAAAGATAGCCTATGAGCATGTTCAATACATAGCTTCTTTAGTGATAATTCATGGCATCACATATGAGTATATAATGGTAATATTACTTGTCTATTTTTTAGAGGAAAATTGCTATACTAGTACCGACCATTATAACCTACCACCATCACCACCTAGGACAAATTGGTTGAACTATTAATCAAAGGGTTCAATGAAAAAGTGAATTCGTTCTCCCTATTGCATCAGTTCACTACTATTCAGAGGCATATGTAGGAGGAAATCATGGACTTCAATATCAATTTTGTCCAAACTTGGCATTGGATACCTAATGGTCTCTAGTTGACTCCTGAATAAGAAGTATTTTACTACCTTTGAACTTTCAATTCTGACATCAATATGGCCATCTAACAGTCCAATGTCAATACATTCCCTGATTTGCATTCTACATCACAAAAGACTAAAGCTGATTTGATTGCTATCAGTAAGCTTCCACCAAACATGACCATGCCTATTTTTTCATACCTTCTATAGAATTTGTATGCTAACACATCTTCTCAACCTTTGCCCATGTCACCCATGTATCTAATTCCTTTATAGAATCTGAGTACATCCCAAACCATGGCAATAGTATCTATCCCTCAACTCCTTGCTCCAAAATTTTTCACAATTACAAACCCTAGTTCCATTGCCAAAACTACCATCTCCACCTATTACATTACCATTACCAACTCCTCCAACACCCTCAAAACCCGATCCGCAAGACAAGGTGTTGAAGAAATTACAGTCCATGAATTTAGCCATAAGAGCAATGTGTAATGAAATCACGGTTATAAAAATAAAGCAGGCTAAAACGGATTTCTAGCCAAGAATATCTCAACCACCATCGATCACCAGAGAATAAGTAGTTGCTCCCAGTAAAACTCCTAAAAGGGGCACTACTATGCTTGCAAATTAGGAAGCTAGCCCATTAGAAAGAAAATTTTGGTGTTCTACCTGTAATTACCCACATGGCAAAGACACCTGCATGGTTCATTTGAACTATGTACAGATTCTAACAGATAGCTCTTCTAGTGGTCAAGTCAATATGATCATGAAATTTCATCATAACTTCATGGTCCCATCTATTAAATAATTTTTAGTTCTCACAAGATCTAGAAAAAATCCTGTCACTATAGATCCATCTAAGATGAAACCAATTAAGGTACCTAATGAGTAGAATATGTATAAAAAAAAGAGTCAACCTCAAGTGAAAGTACCTATGCTGGTGCCTAAGATAGATGAGACCATATTGTTGAAGGATCTTTTTCCTACACCAACGAAGGACGGATTGCAATTAAAATAATCAACTTCACAATCTTCGGTTGCACAAATGCAGATAGAAACAAAAGAGTAAGTAAAGGAGAGGCTCAAATATCCATCCTTGACAAAGCATCATAGGGTAGAAGCTACATAATAGTATCAAATCAAGTATGAAGCTGCTAGTGAAGGAAGGGAGCCCAACGTGCAGTAATACAATATTGTTGAAGAGCTAAAGTGGATTCCCACCAAGGTGAGCCTCTATGATGCATTGAAACTACCTGGAAAAGTGGACCTATTGTAAGAATAATTAAAATTCATGAACAATAATAGTAAAAAACCTACGTAGATAGTTCTATCTCAAACACTACCCACTTCTATCACAGGAAAAAATAGACCTCCCCCATTCTATCTATCTCTCAGGATGGAGGGTTGGATTGTGCACAACTGTATGATTGACTCTAGCGTAGTGATAATTGTCATGCCAAAGATAGTTTGTGAAATCATAGGTATGGAATACACAAGTAGCCTATATATATTGCAGTTGGATGACACTCCTATCAAAATGGTGGGGGTGATCAAAGATATCCCAATTATCTTACACAACATGCCCTAGATAACTATCATTCAAGAAGTTGTGGTAGTTTTGGAGTCATACTTTAGAATGTGCCTATCAAGGGAATTCATAGCCAAGTTAGGAGGATATCTATATTTGGACTATTCTCACTTGGAGGTTCCATTAAGAGGGAGGAGAATACAAATTTACAATGAGAATATTTCCACGTATCATATTGAAAAGATTGAAAAAGAAGAAAAGATTGTAGATTTTGTTAATATGGTGATTGAATAACTAGAGAAGATGGATCTAATGGAGGAATATCTAGATGAGCTTCATTTAGAGGATGAATTTTCAATGCTCGATTTCAATGCAATGATGGAGACCAAAATCGATTGTTACACCATTACTAAGCTTGAGAAGGTTGGAGCGAACGTGTTTGACAATCTAGGTTTTACCCTTGACCAATTGTGGAAAATATACTTTGATGATGCTAGATGCAAGAATGGTGTCAGAGCTGGAGTAGTCTTTATCTCTTCTTTTGGAATTTAAAATACATATTCGTACCGGTTGATATGGAGCTATATGAAAAATACCACTGAGTACAAAGAACTATGCTTAGGCCTGAAGAAAGTAGAAAAATTTAGGATCAAACAACTATATATTTTCATATATTCTGAGTTAATTGTAAACCAGGTGACCAACAAGTGCATTTCAAAGTAGCACTACCTGAGGGTTTACCGAAACAAAGTATGGGATCTATTTGATTCATTTATCACATTGAATGTTCAAGTGATTTTGTGAGAACAAAATAAACATGCAGATCTTTTGGAATCCCTTGGTGTGAACTTCTCTCTTCTTGAGCATGTTGTAATAAAACCCAATACTGTAAGGTTAATCTATAGACCTTCAGTCCATGAAAAAATATCTACTGGTAAGTCTTTGACAACGATGAGCAGATTGTGAATTTTTTAATTAAATAAGCTAGTACTGTGGAGGGAAGGACGGTGGATGAAGATGAAGCTGAGGGTTTAATACAACTTAGAAATAATTACATCCCAAAAGGATTGATTACTCTTGAGAACCTCTTTGATCAAAACGATAGAGAAAAAAAGCATAGGATCAAAGTGGACAAGAAAGAGTATACTAAGATAAAGTTGAAACTTGACAAAACAATCAAAGTCAAGATAGATTGCTCTCTAGAGGAGCTCAAAAATATTAAGGAGTTATGTTATTAGTTTCTATATATTGTTACTTGGAGCTATCATGATCTTGAAGGCTACAACAAATATTTAATACAACATACCATTGAGTTGCAGTAAGGGCTGAAACCCTTTAGACAAAAACAATGACCTACTAATCCAAAGATTAAGGTAATAATGAAGGTAGAGTTACTAAAGATGTTGGAGGTAAAAATCATATATCCTATTAAGAATTCAACCTGGGTGGAAAATTTGGTCCCAATATGGAATAAGAATGGATACATTTGCTTGTGTGTGGATTTCCATAATTTAAATCAGGTATCACTAAAAGACCATTATCCCTTGCCACAGATCGACCAGATCCTTCATGTTTTTTTTGGAGCACAAATATTCTCACTACTAGATGCTTTCTTCAGCTAAAACCAAATCTAGGTAAAGTATGAAGACCAACATAAAATGGTTTTCACTACTAATAAGGGCACTTTCGCCTACCAACAAATGCCTTTCGGTCTATCAAAATCTGGTGCTACCTTCTAGAGAGCAATGGACATAGATTTTGGTGAGTTTTTTAATCACATTATTGTGATATATTTGGATGACATGACTATTTTTTCTCATGATAGAAAAGAGCATGGTTCTCACCTAAGACAAGTTTTTGAGAAATACCATGAGTTTGGAATTTCTATCAACCCCAAGAAATTGATTTTTTTTGTTAAAGAGGGAAAACTCCTAGGCCATGTGATTTTGAAGGAAGGGTTAGCCATTGAACTTGATAGAGCTAAAGCTCTCTTGAAGTTGCCACTACCATCCAATAAGAAAGAACTACAGTCATTTTTTGATCAAATTAATTTTATTTAAAATTTCATTGTAGACTTTGCTCAAGTCGTGAAGCTAATTATCGAGCTTATTAAGAAGAATGTATATTTTAAGTGGATAGAGTAGAGAAAGGGATATTTCTAGGAGATCAAAGGAATAATTATCCAAGCCCTTGTTTTGATCAATCTAGTTTATTCAAGGTATTTTATCTTTTACACTGTGGGTGAGCAAGAAATCTATGCATCTATGCTCACACAAAAGAGAGATGATGGAGACAAATAGCCAATTGCTTTCCTAAGCCAAGTTATCCAACAACATGAGGAGAAATATAATTTTATTGAGAAGCAAGTCTATGCGGTTATGAAATCTCTAAAAAATCCTAGCACTTTGTTTCACAAAGCAAGACAATTGTTTATGTCATTCATCCAAATGTCAAAAGTTTCATTATTAAGGGTGAACTTTGTGATAAGAGAGCTGGTTGGATTTCTAAAATCCAAGATTTTTATGTAGATATTCAGCCAACTAAGCTATTTCACGGTTGATCACTCTGCCAAGAGCTTGCTAAGAGTGTTGTCTTTCAATTAGTTGATCTCAAGTCTGATAATACACTAAGTGAGAGTAATCTTGCTAATCAAGCTTTGGTCGATCGTGATTAGATAAAGGGCCTTGTCAAATATTTTAAATCAGGGAGATGTCCATAACACCTCAACTCTTCATAGATAAGGATATTTAGATTGCAAGCCCTCAAGTATATGTTGTTGCCAAGTGGTTTGTTCCACAAAAATATTGATGGAGTCCTTCTTAGATTTGTTAAGGAGATAGAGAAACAGAGGATTCTAGAGGAGTTTCACTCTAGTCTATCAGGTGGCTACTATGCAGAGAGGCCCATGGCACTTAATATCATCAGAGTAGGCTATTTATAGTCTACTCTTTTTTTGAAAGCATTCAAAGTTAGTCAGTTTTGTGACAACTTCTAGAGATATGTTAGTAGAAGTAGGAATGTATCTTTACCCATTCATCCCATACAAGTCGAAGCACCATTTCAACAATGGGACTTAGACTTTATTGATGTTATTAATCCCGATTATTCTACCCAACACAAGTATATTCTAAATGCAATAGACTATTTCACCAGATGGGCAGAGGTCATTTTGACTAAGAAAGTAGATCAGACCACAATTACCTCCTTTATGAAAGGGTTAATCACCCGCTTTGGCATATTGGATGTAATTGCGATAGATAATGGGAACCCCTTCATCGATGCTAAAATCACTGAATTCACAAGCATAGAATTTATCTGAAAATATATTATAACTATTATCAATAGGGGAACAGTTTGGTCGAATCTACATATAAGAACTTGTTGAGAATTTTAAAGAGGATCCTTGGAGATAATAAGAGGAGTTTACATCTATTGTTGAACCAAGCCTTGTGGGCAGATCACACCTCGTTCAAAAAATCAATCAAAGATTCCCCTTATTCTCTGGTGTATAGTTGGGAGGAAATTTTTCCTATACACATTGAGTTGCATGTCCTTCGAACCTTGCAGATGCTTGCCAATGAGAATGATGAATTTTATCCTATGAGCACCAGACTAGCACAACTTCTACAACTAGAAGAAGAAAGAGAGAAGATATACAATACTTTCATGGAACATACCAAAATGACACATAAATGGGTTAGCAAGAAGACATTTGAAATGGTATTCAAATTTGGTGATCTGGTGTTAAAATGGAATGCAGATAAAGCAAAAATTGGTAAGCATCATAAGTTTGAAGCTATATGGGAAGGTCCATTTCAGATTTTGAGGGTGAACTCAGTTAAAGCTTATTATCTTTAGGATATGGATGGTCGAGAATTGTCAATTTTGATAAATGGTCTTCATTTGAAGGCCTATTCCAGTAAAGCTTAAAGTATGCATATATGTACAGATGTTATTTTATTTTTCAAGTATTTTATACTTATATATATAAAAAAAAAGAAAATGAGTGATTTTATTCTATCCCTGACAAGTGATTTCACCCCAAAAAGCACATCCTTAGTGGTAAAAATTAATTTCACCCCGAAAAGGGTTTTCAAGGCCTCATTTTTAATTTTAGAGAAAAAATCATTAAAATAGCTCTTTGGCAAAGTGAGTTAAGGTAAAAGTGAAATTATTTTTGGAGTAAAAAGAGGAGGAATAACCATATATATAAAAAAAATACTTTCTCCCCAAGTGAGGGGAAAAAATCATTTTTGCCCCTCTTTAGGGTGAATTGAGGAAAAAAAAAGGAAATATATATATGTATATATTTAAAAAAAGAGTAAAAAGCTAAAAGAAGCAAAAAGTGAAGAAAGAGGAAGTTTTGCCATGCAATTTTACTTTTTTTGGGGAAAAATACAATTTCAAAGCGAAGCTTCCTAAATGAAAAAAGAAAAATAAATAAAAATCTCATGATTTTTAAAGACTCCGAATTAAAAATACATTTCTAGCAAAAGAGGGACAAAATTAATTTTGAAATTGCTTTTTGAATTAAAGCTTTGGCAGTTAAAAGCTTGTTTTTTCTAAGAAAGGTGTTTTTTTGGGGCAAAATAAGAGAAGGATTATTTTAAAAGGGAAGTAAAGCTTATGAATTCACCAAGAAAAAAAATGAGGATGATTTCCAAGTTCTAGTTGAACGAAGAAGCAATTTATAGGATTGTTTTTGCCCAGTTAATATTTTTTAGCAAAGAAAATACACCTGGGAGATGTTTTTGCCAACATAGAATGATTTCAGAGTGCCCAAGTGAAATTTTTCAGTGGAAGGGTGTGCCCAAAGTAGATTAATTTTTCCCATTCATCCTATATGGATTTTTTGACATAACCAAGCAGTTGAGTTAACCAATTTTGATCTCGAAGAGTGCCTATCACTAACACATGGCATATATCATTATCAGGGTTAGCCGTTGGATGTCTAGGTTGCACTTTTCAAAATAAAAGTTGGTCAAGCACAAGGATTGAGGAAGATTTCCAGTGAAAAGGAGGTTAATGATAGTTAAAAAATTATTAAAAATTATGCCTGGCAAGAGAATCAAGAAGCACGTTCACCCAAATTCTCCTAAAATTAGCACATGCATTAAATCTGGCATTTGAAGGCGCAGTTTAGAAATTTTGTGCATCCACGACTTGGGGGTAAATTTTTTTATATTTTTTCTAGAGCATTGCCACATCTAGTTGCTTGATTGCATGAATCACAGGGTACCCAAGATTTGTTGAAGATGGGGAGAAAAGTTGTAGAGTTTAAGAGTGTCGTTGAGCCAAGGAAGGTGTAGAAAAAATCTGAGGGAGGCAAGAAGTCAAAAAAAACCAAGAAAAATAAAAATATTGGTTTGGATCCATATTTCGACGTGCTAGCTCAGGTTGGATATTGCATTATTTTGAATAAAGGCATTAAGAAATTATGCTAGGATGTAGATTTTGTAGTTATATAGGGGTTGATGCCAGAAAGCCCTCTCACTATCACATATCATGCTTAGATGTTTTGGTATTTGTCCACACCAATTCATTTTTACCCATGTTTGGTGGAGGAAATTTCAATATTTTATAATCTCGACACCAGAGCTATCCAGAACTTACAAGGAGAAGTATTATTTACTACTTCATTCGATGATGTCCATGAGGCATTTGCTTGTGGTATTAAACCTCCTTCCAATTTTTTTTAAGAGATTACATCTTGGTGAACATGAGGAGAAGTATCAGTAAATGGTAATGCTACATTGATTTATGGAGGCCTAGCTGATAAAGACGCCCCAAGATGGTGAATTTTTGACTTTAATGAAGTCATTAATAGATTTCAAGAGTCCAATTTTATTTTCTATGGTGGATTGGATTGTGGGTCTCCCAACTGATTTGATAGTGCATAAGTGGTAGGTAACATTGGTGCAGTACATTTCTTAGGTTAAATTCTACACCCCTACTACAATGACGATAAGGACAAACCTAATTTTTTTTTATTGGGCTAACTATATTACTAGAAGGATGCATATCCAACTAGAGAAAATGTAAAGTGAAGAAAACATGGTGTTTAGGCACACATTATTCTTAATATGGTATTTTCTCTTCCACATGTATCAAAAAATTTATTTCATAGCAGTTAGGCAGGTTGATAAAAAATAAGAGATTGCCAGTGTATTTGTAGACCTCTAGCTTGTCAAGAAAAGAATCATTTTATAATTTTAACTGCATGTTTTTGGGCCCTACCTTGGAGCTAATTTTTGGCAAATGTGAGAGGGTACCAAGGGTGATGAGAGAGGAAATCATCCCAAAAGAGGGGCGACATATTTTTTCTAATGCAGGGTATCATTCTGCACATTTTTGGCTATACTGGTAAGCCATTTCTTCTTTTGTATTTTGCCACGGGATACTTTTTTGCATTGGAAGTCATTTACCAACATTACTTTATCAATGATGTTTATGGGGCAGGACAAGGAAAAATAACCACATGCACTATACCTTTTCATTTCATAGGCATTGAGGTGATCCAGGTGGGCCAGGATCAGTTAATTACCAAAGATCTCTATGACATTAGTATGGTGGAGTTGTCATAGTAGTGGAAGTATGATCCTTTGGGTCACTTCACGATGCTAATTCAGGCTAAGAAATTTTATTATTACCCTAGGCCAGACATTGAGTGACATCCAAATAATTTGGAGGAGCATTATTTGGAATGGCATGTAGAAAATATGATGTCACTCCCACCATGGCATGAATTTTATGATATGGATGCTGAGTACAACCCTGCTACGCATAAGCATCAGATTACTCCTCTAGGATTATTCAATAAGATGGAGTAGCTTTCTAATTGGTCTAAAGAGAAGATTACTAACTGGTAGATTATGAGGGTCCATCGAGGGAAAATTGAGTTGCCATATGGCTTGGTGATGGATAAAATATTTTTTGACATTTATGATGAGTTTTACACTAGTTATCAGCTAGTCACTTTCACTGGTATTGTCCCTTGAAGTTTTAAAAAATCTTGCAGTGAGTAGAGTGTGGCTGAAGAAGAACAACGCATGGTCCAAGAGGTGCAACTTGTAGAAAATAAATAAGTACAAGTACCAGAGGATATGTTGTGGCATCAAGTGAAAAGAAAGCAAGAAAAATTGCCCATCATAAATATCTCCAAGAAGCCAAGGACTGGCATAATTTTATCAAACCCTCCTCCTATAGTTTTGGTTGTACAAAAGAAAGTGTTGGAGGCTATCCCCTTGGTACAGATAGAGTCTTTGGGCCAAAGTGTCAATTTTATAAATCTTGAGGAGGAAATTTCAATGGAACCAAAGGACCAGGTGGAAAAGGAGCCAGTGTCACAACCATTTTCAACCTCGTCAACTCAAATGATGTCAAAGCCCAAAGGCATATTTTATCTCTCTTCCTTTGTTCCTAAGTAGTTGGTGACTATAATTTCTCATCCTCTAGTTTCTACTCCTATTTCACCTCCATTCGGTATACCTTATGTAGCACCCTAAAATTGGCACAGTAAAACCTTAATAATTACAATTACTCTAGTAAATATTCAAATTCAAATTTCAACCCCCAAAACCGCTCCCAAACCGCCGTTTAACCCGTTTCCTCCTTTCCCATGCCATTTTTAGAGTTTGTTTTGACCGTTTGACGATATCGTCGCCGATCAGACGATATCGCCTCAGATCGGACGATTTCGTCTGGACTAGGACGTCCAGACGATCTTGTCCCAAAACTAATTTTTCTCAATTAGCCTCTGTTCCAACGACGTCTCTAATCCAGGCATAAGCGTGTCTACGCCGTTAGAGACCCTCCCCATTGGAGATCTCCCAAATTGGGATGATCTCCAACCTCCTAACCTCCCTCCTAAGCCTATTTAAACTTAGGCCCTCCCCTTAACCTACCCTGGCTGAATTTTCCTGTAAATCGACCTTCACACGCATTAGAATAATCTGTATTACCATCTACATTTGTTGCATCCAATTTTCTTGTAGGAACCTTGTCATTTTTCAGCCGGAGCAAGCTTACATCGTCGCGGACGATCCTGTTCAGATCGGAGATGATCCTATCAAATCAGAGATGATTTCGATCGTAGTCATCATTGGGGGCAATCAGTGCCCAAAGTTTGCATTTTTCTCTTTTCATCTGCTATTTTATTTTGCAACTAGTTAGTTTATTTATTATTTTCTGCTATTCTGCATCTTGGAGTTCACCCATATAGTTTAATTGCATAATAAAATCATGATTAACTATTAAAACATTGTAATTTGCTTGCATTCCTATTCAGGATTATCTGTTAACATCTTTATTGTCATTTTACATCTTTATCCTCTATTAGCATTGTTGCATTTTTTGTATTTCGTGTCTATTTCTCTGTTTGCAGGTCTCTGACGAATTCATCAGATCTCAGACGATCCTGCAGGTCGGAGACGATCCTATCAAATTCTAGACGATCCGTATCGCTTCAAAAATCAGAATCTCCATCAGACATCCGGATCAGGTATGGCTCTGTAATTTAGATTTTTCCCTCTATTTTTTGTTTAAAATCTATTTTTTGTATTTCATTTAGCCTGCATTTTCATAATAGAACAACTTAGATTCATTTGGCCAAACCTAGGACTCGAATGTTTAAAGATAAAATTGAACACATTAAACACATTCCCAACCTAGGCGTGGAAACTGCCATTCAAACGTTTCTTGGTGAACCCACCATCCATCAAAAAATCACCATAATACACCTCCCCCGAGAGGCGGGACCTTCGCAAGGCCTCTCAGTCCGAGGTACCATGCCATCCTTTTCACATCCCCCTTCCGGGCACGGATCCTATAGCCTGAAGGTAAGGGTGTGAAAAATTTGGAGCGATACATTTTGGTGAACCCGACGTGAATGCATTTAAAACCTTTTGAAAACAAAACAAAAAATAAAACAACCAAAAACATAGATGCATTTCAAATCATTTAAAATTAATAAGTTGCATATCATGTTTAGATGGTAGCTCCTAAGAAAATATTAGCAGTTACTATAAATGTTGAAAACCAATTAGCAGCCATAGAAATCAATTATGTGCTTAGTGTGCCTGAAACAGATAGAAATCAACTTTTGTGGGACGAACTTGATAGAAGACTAGGTGTCATTTCATCTAGGTCAACAAAACTTAAACAAATCAAGAGGCTTGTCCTAGATAGAATCCTGGATCCTCATCAACTCATCTTTTATCATGAACTTCAGAGAGCCTGCCATAGATGGTTAGCTTATAGGAGAGCTCTTGTGTCTTCAGAATTGTTCACCTTCGAGGAATACCTCGAGAACGCAGCCACTATACACCAGTTCCTAGGTCATGTAGAAGACCAAGAGGTCGTTCTTACGGATAGGGAAATATGGAAGAGAGTTCCTAGAGCTGTGTTATATCGAGAGTATTGCCATGAGCTTTACTTCTATCAACCAGAATCTGAGACAGATAATATCACTATAGCCCTTTTCATTAAATTCTTGAAAGAAAATTTCCAATTTGAAGAAGAACACTTCATGACTCCTGAAGAACTTGAGCCCATTAATGATATTTATAAATTATTTATAGAAAACTAGATCATTACTTTCAGTATTATTTCTTGCATTTATTGTGTTGTTTGTTATCTTTACAATATTATTACAAAAACAAGAAAAACTAAAAAACATAATAAAAACCAAAACATTTCATTTTAAATATTGTAGTAGGTATATAATTAATATATACCTCTTAAGCTTGTTGCATATATATATATATATATATATATATATATATATATATATATATATATATATATATTTGCTGAAATCTAAATTAAGCACAATGCCTAAACTTAGGAATGGTAAACAAACTGAAGGAGAAGAAGAAGATTGGTTAGAAGATAAAACTAGAAACCCAAATGTCCTTCCTGAGGATCCAATTCCGGAAGGAGAAACTCTAGATCAACCAGAAGATGACCTAGGTGAAGACAATGAACAAGAAGAAAATGTTAAAGAGGATGGATCCTCATCCCCTAGAGTAGCTCCAGATGGAACTATTGCTTTTGATAACTTAGATCATTTCTGGAAATTTTTCAATAATAACATTGGCGCTCTTAATATGGCAGTTCATATTGATAAAGGGCAAATTAGTGACACTCAAGCAGCCATGGAACATATGTTTGATGTGCACACTAATCCCTTGTCTTTTATTGATCAAGAAAGTGATAAGGCTGGACCATCCAATAGAGATATGGTCACTATGATTCAAAACATGCCAAAACAACAGGTTACCCAACCTCCTAAGGAACCTAGTTATTGAGCCTAAAATCATTCCCACACAAAAGAAAACTTCCTTCACCGCTTTACTTCGCCAAACTATTGATCAATATGCTTCAAGTAAACAAAAACCTAAAATGAAGCCAAACACCAATTTTCAACAATCTGGAATACAACATAATACAACTTCAAAATTCCTTCATAACACCTTTCCTACCAACAATTTACACAATAGCAATATAGCATCTAATCTCCATGTCCCTCCATCATATGCTCACAAATCCCATATCAATGCCCTACCGAACCAATATGGTGGGCAAACTAGTAATCTGGAAGCCATGGTGAAACAGTTAGCTTCGCGTATGGACCAGATAGATCCCTACCGTCCCTCGTACAATTATCGAGAGATATGTAGTCAACCTTTGGATCCCATAGTTGTAGCACAACCGTACCCTAAGCATTTTCCCATGCCCATCCTGCCTATATATAAAGGAACCGAAGATCCCATAGAGCATCTTCGCATGTTTAGGATAGCATGTCATGATATATCACATGATGACTTGCTATTACTAAAAATGTTCCCGAAAAGTTTAGGTGGAATGGCATTAGAGTGGTACTATCAATTACCCACTCATTCTTTGAGAAATTTTGAAGAAACAACTGAATCTTTTGTCCATCAATTTAGTGCCTACATCGAGAGGCATGTCACCATTAAAGATTTATACAACTTAAAACAAGACAAAGATGAATGTTTTGCTGATTTCTTAGCTAGATGGAGGCAGTTGATAGGAAAACTGCACTTTGTGCTACCTTATAGGGAAATGTTGGACATTTTTATCAATAATTTGCAAGAACAAATATCTTATGAGTTATCAATTGCTACTTTAACTACCTTCGATCAAGCTATAGATTTAGCTCGAAGAGTAGAAGATGCCCTCATTAGGAGAGGCCAACTTAGGAAGAAAGATGATGAGAAAACATCCAGAAATCAATATAAAAACAAACAAGTCGTAGGTGACGGAGTCACTGATAGCAGAAATGTTGCTAATATCAATGCAACGAAAACAACAAAAAAATTTATATTGAAACCTCCTGATAAACCTCCTCGAGAATTTACTAGATTGAATCAACCATTATCAACTATTTTACCTCAATTACTCGAAAGAGGTTTGATCCAATTACCAACTATCCGAGAACCTGATCCAACTATACCCGGATACAGAGTTGACTTACACTGTGATTTCCATAGAGGACCTGGACACTCTACCAACGCTTGTAAAAGGTTGAAACATAAAATACAAGATCTGATTGATAATAATGAAATGGAGGTGCAAGCCTTCCAACCTAAACAAAATGCTCCTAATAATCCTCAAAAGAACATTCCCCAAAATCAAAATCAAAATGCTAATCAATCATTAGACATATTTCAACACCCTTTACCAAGACATGGTAAAGAGGTGGCCAATCAAATCGAACATCATAATGTTCCTCCTCCTACCCGATATGTAGGAACTATTAGCGGACATTTACCTAATCATGATTTACAAAAATTTGACACAACTTTATCCATGGTCACAACCAGGCCCCTACATAATATTCAAACTCCAGATCCTAGTGATATAGAATCAGATACTGAAAGTGACATGGAAATCACTTCAAACCAATCGAATAGTTCTGAAAATGAATCAGATCCTATTCAACCCATCACAGATGCTATGGTTCCAGAAGAACCATTTCCTAGAAGAGTTACTACTCGACCCTCTTCTAATCAATTCCTCTCTAATGAACAAGCCATAAACGCTCAACCGAGACCAGTTCAACGTCTTCAATATAACATTGTAGGTACCATCGGAGTCGTTACCCGACAACAAGCTCAAAATTCTCAACAAGAACCAAACCAGAATGATGGATCAGCTCCATTTGTTTTGAAAAATCCCAATAAAGGGAATCATGCTCCCAATGTTCAACCTAAACCCCCTTACAATATTAATGAGCAATTATCTAATACTACAGCCATAATTTCCCTTTTGGATTTATTAAGATCTTCTCCTACCCATAGGGATGAGTTGATGCTTACATTAAGCCAAATGATGGTACCTCAAAACATTCAACCTGAAGCCATGGCCAATACTATCATCACTAGAGAAGTCGATTGTATTGACTTTCGGGATAAAGATATCCCACAACACAGTTTACATAAGGATAACCCCTTATATATTACTGCTCTAATTGGAGATGTAGTTGTTAAAAGAGTCCTGATTGATAATGGTTCATCTCTAAACATTTGCACTTTTGACTTCTACCAACGATTTGGCTTTAGAAGTGATGAAATGAAGAAAATTGACATGATTATCAAAGCTTTCAATGACGAAACACAAGAAACGTGTGGAGTTATTACCATCCCATTGCAAGTTGGTCCTCGAACCCTAGATACGACCGTGTTTATTGTACATTGCCCCGCATCGTACAATATACTCTTGGGTCATCCTTGGATCAATGCAATGCGGGCTGTCCCATCAACTTTACACCAATGTGTTAAATTCGAATTTAAAAATCAGTTGGTCACTATCCATGGTGATCCTAGACCCTTTGATATGTGTGCTTTGGCAGAACTCGTTGGAGTTCAATTTTGCCCTGCTCTGTCATCCACACATCCTAATTCTTATTTTTCATCTAAAACTGTGAAACACACACCCATAGCTTCACCTATTTCTCCTCCATTAATTTCACCCTCATATATAGATCAACAATCTTCTAAACAAACCACTCTAGAACCTCAAAAGATCTTCAATCCATAACCAATCCTTCATGTTCCATCCCTATAATTTCAAAACCTATAGACCCATCTATTAACACTTCCACATTATCAACATCTATCATACCTTCCACATCTAAAGATATAGGGAATGATCCTTCTACATCTTATGCTCTTTCTGATGAACTTTTACCGGATTTATCCACAATCTTAATATCAGAAAAAACAAATGCTTTCATGCAAGATTCAATTCTTTTAAATAACTTGCCGCCATCTCCTCGTACCTTGGGCCTCCCACAACCTATGGGAAGTACTTACCAAGTCGGGAGTTGTGCCTTCATTTATAAAGGATATGACTGGGGAAGAATACCTCGAAATATCAAAACTCATCATGAGGGATATGCTCGATGTTATTTTACTAATGAGTATATTAAAGCTAAACCCATAATGCTTAAAATGGGATATAAAGGGAAAGGCTTGGGACCTTTCCAAAATGGCATGAAAGAACCTTTCGAGGTAGAACCGTGGCCTGCCTACTGTGGTGTGGGCCTATTTCCTAGTAAGGGTCAACCCTTTCCTTTTGAAGATGATGATCAACTCATATGTTATCAAGATTATTTGGATAGGCGTGATGATTTGCCTCTAAAAAATCAGCCATTTACATGTAACATGCTATCCATAGCTTACCCTGAAATGATTGCTGAATCCGATGAGGAGTTGGAAGGAGATATTTTCCATGATGTCTCCATTGAAGAGATGTTACACAATGGATTTTATTTTGATGGTTCTATACCAACTATAGCCCAACTTGAGACCACTAATCCTCAAGATGAATTATCCAACTTAACCTTAAAAGAATTACAAGAATTGGGCGTTTCACCCGCCCCACCTAATTTTGAAAGAGATCTACACATGGAAGTAGAAAACGTCATTAAAATTAATATTGGAACTGAGGATAGTCCTCACATAATCAATATTGGATCAGAATTAAGTCAAGAAAAACAAGAGCAATACATTGCATTCCTTAAAGAATATGAAGATGTCTTCGCTTGGACATACGAAGATATGCCAGGTCTGGACCCTTCTGTAGTCATGCATCATCTAGTAGTCCATCCGGATGCTAAACCTGTTAAACAAAAACTTAGAAAAATGCATCCCAAAGTGGCCCTGCTAGTCAAAGGGGAGTTAGAAAAACTCCTGAATGTTGTCTTTATACAAGCTATTGATTATGCTCGAATGGATCTCAAATGTAGTTCCAGTCACCAAGAAAGAAGCCACCAAAGTTAGGGTTTGCACAGATTTTAGAGATATTAACGTTGCATGCCCTAAAGATGATTTTCCTCTTCCAAACATGGATCAAATCATTGATTTTACTGTCGAGAGTGGGATGATGTCCTTAATGGATGGATTCTCCGGTTATAATCAGATCAGGATAGCTCCTGAAGATCAGGCTAAAATAGCCTTTATTACCCCTTGGGGTACCTTTTGTTGGAAAGTGATGCCATTCGGCTTAAAGAACGCAGGTGCAACCTATCAACGAGCTATGACTTATATTTTTCATGATATGATGCATGATATCCTACATGATTATGTAGATGATATTATAGCTCGCTCTATTAATGAAGATAATCATTTAGATGATTTGAGAAAAGTTTTTAATCGGTTAAGAGAATATCTTATTCGATTAAATCCAACTAAATGCATATTTGGAGTTAAGTCCGATAAACTATTAGGGGTTATAGTTTCTTTACGTGGTATCAAAATTGACCCTCTTAAGATTGCGGCTATCACTGATATGCCCGCACCTACCAATATATCTCGAATTACGAAGTTTACAAGGTAAGCTTCAAGCTATCCGTCGCTTCATCGATAAGTTGGCGGACAAAACCGGTCCCTTTCTTAAGCTCCTTAAGAAGGATGTCCCTTTTAATTGGGATGACGAATGTAAGGAAGCTTTTGAACTTCTCAAACAATACCTCCTTAACCCACCTGTGCTTTCACCACCTAGACCTGATCGCCCATTTCTCCTGTATATTTCAGCTTCAGATTCTGCCTTAGGAGCTATGTTAGCTCAGCTTGATGATGAGAAGAGAGAACGTGCTAATTATTATATTAGCCGAACCTTCATCAGTTATGAAACCCGCTACACAACATTGGAAAAACTATGTCTAGCAATCATGTTTGCTACGCAAAAATTATGCCATTATATGCTTAGTCGAAAAACTTATGTCATTGCTAAATATGATCCCTTGAGGTATCTCATGAGTCGACCTTATTTATCGGGTCGCACAGCCAAGTGGGTTCTTGCTCTAAGCGAGTTTGACCTCACATTCATAGGACAGAAGTCTCGTTAAGGGTCAAATCATAGCAGATCAATTAGTTGCTGCACCCTTAGAGTCTACCCATCCCCTCATCATTGAGTTTCCTGATGAATGCCTTCAATTAGAGGCAGACCATATTGAACAATGGTCCTTATACTTTGATGGAGCCCGATGCATGAGTGGGGCTAGTGCGGGTATTATTTTAATATCCCCACAAAAACATCTTATTCCTCTGTCCTTAAAATTGACATTTGCTTGCACTAACAATACTATCGAATATGAAGCTCTAATCCTTGGATTACGAGCTGCCTTGGCACTAAAAATTAAACATCTGTTAGTTTTTGGTGATTCTCAACTTGTTATAAATCAAATTAATGAAGTTTATCAGACCAGAGATGATAAATTGTGCCCATATAAAGCATATGTTTTACAATTAATATCCCTATTTGATAAAGTTACCTTGGAAGCTATTCCTCGAACTAGCAACCGTGCAGCTGATGCTATGGCCGTAGCTGCATCTCTCCTGCCCTTGGAGTTAGATGACGAATATGCCACTATCATTATTCGTCGACTCCAGGAACCCGCTTCAAATAAGTCATGCTTAGAACCTTTGGATGTGTTTCTAATCAATGAAACTACTCCTGAACCTTGGTATACAGATATATTTGATTTTCTTCAAAATGGGACTTTCCCTGCCAATTCTAATAGAAACCAGCATCGGTTATTACGTAGACGAGCAAGTCGATTTGTAATAATTGGCAATACTTTATATAGGAGATCTTTTGAAGGTATCCTATTGAGATGTTTGAATCTAGAAGAATCCAAATCAGCCTTGAGTGAAGCCCACGATGGATCTTGTGGAGGACACTTCAGTGGTAGTGTCATTGCTAAAAAGCTCCTTAGGATAGGATACTTTTGGCCTACCATGGAGAATGATGCACATGAGTATGTGCGCCATTGCGACAAGTGCCGAAACATGCTGACCTTGTCCATGCCCCTGCACAAGAACTACAGGCTATTTCATCTCCTTGGCCCTTTTCCAAATGGGGCTTAGACATTATTGGCAAAATTAATCCTGTGTCATCTGATGGACACAAATTCATCATAACCGCCACCGAGTATTTCACGAAGTGGGTTGAAGCTATGCCTTTAGCTTCCTGCACTGGCACACAAGTCTCTAAATTTATTTTTAATCAAATCATTTGTAGGTTCGGAATTCCTGCAAATCTCATCTCAGATAATGGAACTTGTTTCAAAAATAAAGATGTTAAGAAATTATGCCAAAAATATAAGATTCAACATCGTTGGTCCACTCCCTATTATCCTCAGGGTAATGGTCAAGCAGAAGCATCTAACAAAACCTTAATCAAAATTCTCAAAATATTGGTCAATAAACCGGTCGCGACCGGCACATTCAATTATATCCAACCTTGTGGGCCTATCGAACTAGTGTTCGAACCCCCACTGGAACTTCACCTTTTGTTTTGGTTTATGGTGCTGAAGCCATTTTTCCCTTTGAATTAGAAGTTCCTTCTTTGGCTCTACTACTTCAAGATACCGAAGTAGGAGATGAATATCGAGCGGGCAGACTCAGTCAGCTGGAACTCCTAGATGAAAAATGCATCAATGCTTTGGAGCATCTCCGTGCCTACCAAAACAAGCTTAAAAGATCATATGCTAAAAAAGTTCGTCATCGATCCTTTGAGATCGGCGACCTTGTTTTAAAAGAAAATCAAAAAAATACTAATGCAACTAAAGACCTTAAAGGTAAATTTGAGCCCAACTGGCTTGGACCATACATTATCACCGCTAAATTTGAATCGGGAGCATACAAATTATCTACCTTGGATGGTAAAGAACTTAAAGAACCTATGAATATTATGCATCTTAAACGTTACTATGTATAAATTTGGTCATTTCATCCTTGTATATATTTGTTTAAAATATTTCAAAATCACTATCTTGTATTTCTTTCAATTTATAAATTCAAAAATACCAAAAACATTCATAATCATCAAAATATTCAAAACTATTTGTTGTATTTATTTATGGCACTTGTTAAATCTTTCAAAAAACAAACAAAAATAACAAAAATAAAAACAGCAATATTCTTGACTCTTTCGAAACCAAAACAAAATAAAGAAGAAAGAGAGAGTCAACATTCTCAAACTTCTCAAAAAGTATTTGTATATATTTCTTCTTACAAATGTTGCAGTTATATGTTTCAAATTATTTTGGATAAATTAGCATTTATTTGGAATCCCTCACTTTCACAAACACAAAAATAAATATCTTGATTTTTATCTGGCATGATTACTAATCTCTCTTATATCAAAGTCCACAAAATTCAATTAAATAAAGTTTGAGCACAGAGAATTGATCTTGTTATTTACTTAAACCAAGCACATCCTTTCACAATAAAATGATTATATTTGTAATGTCCATGCTATGCTACATAGTAGAAGTGGTTTCTTGAGCGAAAAGTTTCCCCTGCTATCCTATCATGCACATGGTCTAGAATCTTTGAGAATTGGCAAAAGGACAAGCTCACCCCTACCCGGAATAAAAATCCCTTGCTCTACAGACTAATCCGAGCAAGTATCCCTAGCATAGAAGAAGAAGAAGCAAAGTTCAAGAAAAAGAGAAAAAGAAAAATGTTATTTTATATCATTACAACAATGTTCCAAGCATTATCCCAAAAAAGCAAAAATACAAAAGAAAAGCAAAAAAAGCAAAAAAAGCAAAAGCAAAAGCAATAAAATCCCTTTCCCTACCCTTTGAAAAGAAAAGAAGGGTTGATGAGCTTGAATCCCGGAATTCTCAATTATTCGAAACTCGTGAGGTAAGCCCCATAACAGGTGGTTTGTGCCCAACCCGCTTGGCCTTGGGTAACTCCTAGCGTGGCGATATGTCCGTCACATTAGCGACCTTCTTTTGTACAGACCTATGTCTCGCTTATGGATTAGCTAGCTCTTGATAATCCGACTTACATAGTAGTCCGGTATGGTTATATGCATCTAAATCATGGTTAATGAACACTTATTTGGTTCATTCAAATCACTTGTATCATATTATCTTGCTCAAAACTGGTAAACGAACATAGCAATTGCACACACATTTTGTATTTGAGAGATTTTGTGTATCATTATGATAAATCAAGATTGGAAATGAACTCACATATGCACATGGGATTCCTTATAAATCTAACTTTTGTCTTCAAGATACTTTGAAATATTTTTGCAAATTGTCTGGAATAATTTCATTTTCTTATTTGAGAATAGTTGTTTAGTATAAAGACAACTACATACATAATAGCAAAAATCAAAATTTCTTTCAAAACCATACAATAAAAACACATATTTATATATTGTCGACTTTCGCGACGATGGTATAGTTCCAAAACCAAAATTGGAATTTTATGCCTAGCGCAAGTCCTCATCTTCATATTTTCTGTTTATTAAAAATCAACCATGCAATAAAACTATCTCTTTTTGGATTTTGCGATGATGGTATAAGTCTATACCTACATATTCTATGCCTAGCGCAAACCATTGTACCAATTTTTATTCTCCATTTATTTCAAATCAATTCATCAAAAACATATGACTTAAATCATTATGTTACACAATTATGCTTTCAAAAGAATGCACATTATCACTATTTCATGTCATTATGTCAACCTTCAAATTTGCAATGATGGTATAATTCCTAGGGAATTATCCAAAAAATTTATCACACTTAGGAATTTATGCCTAGCAAAAATCATTTTAACATTATTTCATGCATACTATTTTTATGAAAATCTGAAAACAAACCATCATCATCATCATTTGCATCATCACACCAAAGTCTTAAGACAGTCTCTTAAGCACTCTTTTACTTTTTAACAATATTTCTATACTGGGATTAGCTTGACGACCGAGTGAGCGGCGACTCCATGAAATGGTCTATAATAGCGACAATGTCCTTTGAAATTATTGTTAAAAGTCTTTTTATTTTTATCAAATCACCACATCACAAACAACCAATTTGTTCCATCAGATTATTTCATTTAAATTTTTCAAGCATGACTATTAAAAACCATACATATTTCCAAACGACATAATTACATGAATTATTAAATCAATCACACTTCAAACATTAAAGCATTATACAAACGCATAAGACAAGTCATATGATCAAAAAATATCTCATCTATATATATATCCAATATATGTACATCATCTCAAAAATAGATTGGTATGCCACAATCTACATCTTGGCATACTCAATCCTCTCAAATCATATAATCGATCTGTACAATGTAGTAGCCTAGCCTCGAGAACCCCTCGAGCTCTCAGCCTCATCTCCTCCCCCACCCTAAGGTGGACGAGGTGGCCCCATCGCAGTATGTGTGGTACTGCGAGTCCTAGTTGTCGATCGAGATGAAGTCCTCGATGACCCAATCCTGATCGGGTCAGCAATGCCGACTGGCAGCTGTACCCTCTGACCCTCTGGCACCATCTGGAAGTAGATACCCTGGTAGAACGTGGTCTGAGCAATCGACCATGCCAGCTCCTGAGTGCTCGCTCCTCCGCCCCATGCTCTGAGGCGTGCAATCTCATCTCTGAGCTGTGTAACCTCAGCTCGATGGCGTGCAGCCTCATCCTGCAATGTCTGCACCTATGCCCGGAGACGGACTGTCTCCGCTCGAAGAGTCATTGTCTCGCTACTCTCCCTAGTGTCAACACCCTTGCCCTTATCGGGCGATGGTGGCCTCTCTCTCTATGGAGAAGGGGGTCTCTCCTCCCTCCTCTCCCGCTGTCATGGCCTCTGCTGCGCTTGTGGTCTCCTCTGCTCTCTCCCGTCGTGACCCTGTGCCGCCTCAATGGCCGCCTGGCGCCGCCTCCCCATCCGATGCACAACTGCATGAATCGGACCCTGAGCCCTCGTCATCCGAGGAGGGCGGATGCCTATGTACCAGGCATCATAGCCGTCGGCTACCCCAATGTCGTCCCCATCCACTGGCTGAATGGGGGCATCATCTACGTCTTGACTCCAGAATCGTTGCATATCTGGAGCCCCGCTAACTGTAGTGTTATCCCGGATAGTCCGAGAAAACTCGTAGTCTCTCAGAGATGGAATCCCCTGCTGTAGACCGAACTGCCTCAAAACTTGGTCATACCGATGGAGCTCCACCTCTCCCCTCTCCATCCTCGCCAGCAGACTCGCCTGATGCGAGCCGCTCTGTCCATCCTCGGCCCACCCTGGATGATCTCTCCAAGGCCTCCAGGTGATTTGGTCGGAGACGAGGTCATCTAGTAGTCTCCGGGACATTGGTAGATCTATCCACCATTGTGCCCCTCTTCGGAGCCACCAGTAGAAAACTCGGGGCCTCTCCCCGTCAATCCCTGTCAGTGGGAGCCCTACCGGCCTTCGCACCGCGATGTGCTCCCAGCACCAAACCTGTAGTAGTGATGTCATAACCAGACATCGGCCGCCCTTGTATACGACCCCATGAAGGATCCTATACAATCGGCAGAGTACAAAGCTCCCCCAAGCAAATCTGTATCCATGGTCTCTCATGTCGTAGACCACATCTGTCAGTACCCATGGTACCCTGCATCCGCTCTGGTGGCACAAAGAAGTCCACCTACCACCCCAGCCAAAACCCGTGTGAGTCTAGATGCCCCAGGCATCTGGCGTAGTGACTCGATATTCACTCCGCCCTTCTCAAGGTGAAGCTCGGATCGCCACACAGTCGCATCATCGCGTGGCCCTGATTGGCCATGGGAGTGATCAATCGTCCTTGTATGGGGATCCTCAAAATCCTCCATACATCCTCCAGTGTGGGAGTCATCTCCCTTGTCGATAACCAAAAATAGGAAGAACCCGGATACCACCTCTCTGCTAGGGCTGTCAATAGCCCCATGTCTGTAGAAACTTGTGGCATCTCTGCCACATGCTGCAAGCCGACCTGTGCTAGCTGATCTCGCTCTGCCTGAGACAGGGCAGCCAAGTCATCCCTCAACCCGCCATATTTCCATTCTCTGCTCTTTAGTAATCCTCTCTACAACATAAACAAAATCAACAATAAAAATCATTAATAAATCATTAATTAAAAATTCAAGTCAAAATAAGTTCAATTTTATAAATGATGATATCGTCCACAATTGGATGATATCGTCCCCAATTTGAGCAAATTCGTCTCCGATTTTGCCAACCGAAATCGTCCCCTTTTTGATGAAATCGTCCCCCTATCGTCGATTTTGCCCTTGGACGAAATCGACGATATCGAGACGATTTCGGTGAAATCGAGACGATTTCATCTCGACGACGTCGACGGCCCAAAAACGGCCGTGATGCTCAAAAATCAAGCAAATCTAGTCTAAAAAGCATTAAATTCTAAAGTAAAGCATTCTAAACTAAGTTTAGACCCTTACCCGTAGCCCGCGTCGGACCTCTGTCGATCTGTGCACTGTCTCGACCATTTTTGTCTCTAGAGCTCTAAAAACTAGAAAACTAGAAAAATGAACAGTAACAATGAATTAGGGTTTTACCCTATTTTTCTTAATTTTATTCAAAAAACAATTAAAAACATTTTAAAATTTTGCTTTTTCGTGTTTTTACCTCAAACGTTCGATTTGGGTAAAAACACGGAGGGGGCACCATAGTAAGTCGTCGTACGATTCGACCAAGAATCGTCGCCTAAAAATGGGAATAATTTTTGCTTTCTCGTAGATCGAGAAGAACTCATCTTTAACGCATTTTCTTCGAAAAATTTGCTAAAGAGGGGGCAAAATGTAGCACCCTAAAATTGGCGCAATAAAACCTTAATAATTACAATTACTCTAGTAAATATTCAAATTCAAATTTCAACCCCCAAAACCGCTCCCAAACCGTCGTTTAACCCGTTTCCTCCTTTCCCGTGCCATTTTTAGAGGTTGTTTTGACCGTTTGACGATATCGTCGCCGATAAGACGATATCGCCTCGGATCGGACGATTTCGTCTGGACTAGGACGTCCGGACGATCTTGTCCCAAAACTAATTTTTCTCAATTAGCCTCTGTTCCAACGGCGTCTCTAATCCGGGCAGAAGCGTGTCTGCGCCGTTAGAGACCCTCCCCGTTGGAGATCTCCCAAATTGGGATGATCTCCAACCTCCTAACCTCCCTCCTAAGCCTATTTAAACTTAGGCCCTCCCCTTAACCTACCCTGGCTGAATTTTCCTATAAATCGACCTTCACACGCATTAGAATAATCTATATTACCATCTACATTTGTTGCATCCAATTTTCTTGCAGGAACCTTGTCATTTTTCAGCCGGAGCAAGCTTACATCGTCGTAGACGATCCTGTTCAGATCGGAGATGATCCTGTCAAATTAGAGATGATTTCGACTGCAATCATCATTGGGGGCAATCACTGCCCAGAGTTTGCATTTTTCTCTTTTCATCTCCTATTCTATTCTGCAACTAGTCAGTTTATTTATTATTTTCTGCTATTCTACATCTTGGAGTTCACCCATATAGTTTAATTGCATAATGAAATCATGATTAACTATTAAAACATTGTAATTTACTTGCATTTCTATTCAGGATTATCTGTTAACATCCTTATTGTCATTTTACATCTTTATCCTCTATTAGCATTGCTGCATTTTTTGTATTTCGTGTCTATTTCTCTGTTTGCAGGTCTCTGACGAATTCGTCTGATGAATTCGTCAGATCTCAGATGATCCTACAGGTCGGAGACGATCTCGTCAAATTCCAGACGATCTGGACTGCTTCAAACATTAGAATCTCCATCAGACATCCGGATCAGGTATGGCTCTGTAATTTAGCTTTTTCTCTCTATTTTCTATTTAAAATTTATTTTTTGTATTTCATCTAGTCTGCATTTTCATAATAGATCAACTTAGATTCATTTGGCCAAACCTAGGACTCGAATGTTTAAAGATAAAATTGAACACATTAAACACATTCCCAACCTAGGCGTGGAAACTGCCATTCAAACGTTTCCTGGTGAACCCACCATCCATCGAAAAATCACCATAATACACCTCCCCCGAGAGGCGGGACCTTCGCAAGGCCTCTCAGTCCGAGGTACCACGCCATCCTTTTCACATCCCCCTTCCGGGCACGGATCCTATAGCCTGAAGGTAAGGGTGTGAAAAATTTGGAGCGATACACCTTACACCTTAGTTTTGCTTCCTATCTCTTAGCTACTGGTCACCAATATTTCCTCTTCTTATATTCCCATTTCTTCTACTTATCTTTATTTTAGTTCTTTCCCATACATATCAAACCCATTTTTGCTTCTTGTTTCTTCCATTCCAATAACCTCCACTATGGCTATAAGCACACAAGCTCCTCCTTGGGTGACTGTGAAAATATCTGAACCTCTTGTTACTATTTCCACTATACCAATTTCTACTTCCCTTGAGCCAAATCCACAATAGACTCATTTCCCTTTTACCCCATTTTTAGAGTTGTAGGTGTTGTCTGAATTAGAAATGGAGGATGTAACAAAGAAACCTATTATAGTGAAGATCATCCAATCTCACTTGAGTTCATCGTAGTGGTTTAAGAGCCATAAAATAAGGGAGGATTTGGCACCAGCAAAGCTATTGAAGAAAATTTCTTTTGATCCTAACACTATGGAGACCCACATAGTGAAAATGTTCCATAGGGTCCAGAAGCCTCAGGGAGAGATGGCTCCAAGTGACTATACTTATGAGCTCATCGTAGAGGAACTTACAAATATCGACACTATGGATAAGATGGGGAACATTCAAGTAGATACAAGCTCCCTGTATTTGAATGGTGAGAACTATAAGAAGAGCTTTTTTGAGGCTGAGGCGAAGATCACCAAGTTGGAGTAGACTTTGGCTAAAACTCGACAGTTGAAATCTACAAATTCAAAGGTGAATATTTAGAATAATAAGGCAGAAGATCTAGAGAAGATAGTTCAAGAGCACCAATAGGCCAAGGACGAAGCAGAACAATAGGTTTAGGCCTTGAAAGGCCAACTCCAAAGTTTGTAGGATCATCTGGCCGTGAAAGAAACATAGGTGATTGTTTTGACCAAGGAAAATGTCAAGGAGGCACACATCAAATTACTTGCTAACTATAAAACCATGGTGGCAAAGGTGACACAAGTCCTCATGTGCCTTTGGGAGATTCAAATAGTCATCTCGTATGTTCGACATATATGGGAGTATGGTGAAGAACACCTAGAACCCATCCTGGTAACAGTGACGCAAATTTAGGTGCTGGCTAGATCGGATCTTAGATTCCATCCCATGAGCAATATGGCCCGAGCTTGGAAAAATACTAAGGTTATACTATTCTATTATTTTTCTAAGCTGGATCAGGTCAAGGAGGCTCATAATCTACTCGATGTGTTTGAGTAGGAGAAATTTTTTTGAACACTCTACTTTAATGCAGTGGCCAATAATGGTTTCTCTAGTTTCATTGATGATAAGGGGAAAATTCTATCAATGGATTACCTAGAAGAAGTATGGACAATTTTTGTTTATGACACCTCAAAAATTGATGATTGGTACGAGCCTCTCACTTAAGACCATGTGCTACTCCTGATGAGGAAACTTACACGCATTAAATCTGGCTTGCTGGAACTCAGCCAACGAGTAAATTACATTGACATGAAGCAAGTGGATACTTTTAGGTACCTTTTAGATTCACTTAATGACTATATTTTGATCAGTGGAGATTCTTGGACTGATATTATTGCAATGCACGAGGCTACAGTCAAGCATATTTTGAAGTAGGAAGAAGCTACAACAAAGGAGTTCGAAGAGCAGAATGCTAAAGCAATCAATAAGCAATATGATACACCAAGTGAATCTAACACCTGAGCCAAATGGATGAATACCTAGGGTCAATTGTATCCATGCAAGCTAGATACCCTGAGAGCCATCAGAAATATTGGCAATTTTATCACTTTGCCACATTAAATTTTGATTGTAAAATTTTCAAGGATGACTAATGAAAAATGCCATAGTTTTATCATTTCTAGTTCACTGTAATTTTTTTTACTATTATTTTGTTCTTCTCTTTCTTTGATTCTAAATAATATTACTAGAAATAAAAATCGAAGACAAAAGCAATATGTAATGGAGAAATGTGCTATACAACATTTTGAGCGACAAATAATTGGCAGAAGAATGGTTAAAAGGATAAGCACTAGGAAATGGAAGAGTAAATTAGTTTCACCCCCAATGAAGGGTGAAAGTATTTTTCACCCCTTTTAGGGGTGAAGAACATCAAAAGGGTGATTTTTCCCAAAATGAAGCAAAGGTGATGAAGTGCTTGGTTTTGAATTGCTAGTGGAATTATAAGGAAAGACAACAAATTTTAGTATTTTCATCCGAAGCTTTTCTCGAGAAAGAGGTGAAAGTTGTAAATCAATCCAAAAGGAAAATTAAAAGGAGGAATACATTAGTTTCACCTCAATTGAGGGGTGAAAATCACTTTCACCCCTCTTGGAGGTGAATCGTAATAAAAATTAGTAAGTTCACCCTGACCTATCCAAAAAGCATGCACCTATATAATAGATCAATTGGAATCAACATAAAAGCATGAAAAGAGAAACAAGATTACATATGACAATAAAATGAATGCTTCTTTTATTAATATTGCAATGAATCCCGATTACAATCATGCCCCTCTTAGGGTCACCCAAATTTTGATACAATTAATACAATGCCAAAGCCCCCAATGGGGTAGGCGCAATACTATTGCTTTCCAAATAGTCACAAACTGCTCTAGGGTGGAGTTGACCCTCTTATTCATATTGAGGAAGGAATTTGGTGATTGAAGCTCCTTTGAACATGTTTCCTATGATAAAGAAACAACACAAGAAAGTTATACAAATAGGTAGCCTCTCATGATGAGGCCCTTTGAAGAATTAAAACATGAAAATGCCATGAATAACATGAAATCAAGAAAGCTTGTAAAATGTATTTAAACTGTGCTAAATTGATGAAGATTCATATACATGCATAAAGAAATAATGCAACTAATCATTTAATGGCCTAATTAGATGAAATAAAGCATGGAGACATGGAAAGAAACCATTATTGCATATACTATACTAATGTAACAAAATTGCTATAAACCCTAAGTCTATCGGTCATAAATCTCTAGTATCATAATTGAACCTTGCAAATGTCTATTTAAATCTAATTAAGTGATCTGAAAAATAAATGGTAAGGAGATCTTACACCTATTTCAAAATGCAGCTCTGATGAGTGGTCTACACTATAAATCATGTCTAAAATCCATGGTGAGCAACCAAGTAGGTTTGCCCTCCAATTTCAAGGGTAGTGGGCTTGATTCTCCTTTTCAAATTGATGATCAAGGGTCACCTAAGTGTCCTATGATAGGTTTAGCACTTGAATTATTGAATAGGGCCTTTTTTTACCCGAATTAGAGCTTATTGGCTCTCCTGGGCTCCTAGGACCTCCATGGCAAATTTATCTTTTGATGGATAACAAAGTGGCCTTCTCACATGCATGAAATCAATATGCAATTCGATAGGGCTTCGCTACTCACTTGATCAATTCACTCTCTCTCTATTTCGATAGTGCTTCGCTATCAAAAATCTCTATATGTCTTGCCCTAATTGAAGGGGTACTTATAGGATGTCCTAGGGCTAGGGGTGGCTTCATGGAGAAGCCAAGATCAAGAAGAGGTAGTTAGGATAGTTGGAATGGAAGCCTCTAGAATCTTCCATCCTTTAACCACCTTCTTCTAGACCAAATAATCATTCAAACCAATTTGGTTCAGATGAAGGCCAACTAAAATTTAGTTAAGACTGTAGGTTATAGCTATGGTTCAAACTGTGGACTGTAGGTCTCAAATATGGTTCAGATTGTGGACTGCAGGTCTCAGCTGTGGTTTAGACTGATTAGGCTAGGGAGCCCAAATTGAGTGGTTAGAACAACTGCTCTATCTTGGAGTCTCTCCAAGATCTTCCATATGGTCTTGTAGCATGTCCATATGAGTAGTCACCATTGACATGACATGTTTTAGGTGTATACAGATGCCCATTTTGAGATGCATTATGAGATCGAACAATGCATGAGAAAAAATACACCACCTAAAATAATGTCAAAGGTTCTATGATGATCATTAGTCAGATCAATATTAGATGACCTAGGTCCATAAAAAGGATGCGCATCCTGGAATCATTGCTTCTAACTCTTTGGAGGCTTAAATTTGAAAGAGTTTGCACTCATCATCAGACATTCAAGTAGCTTTGGTGCTACTATAGGAGTTAGGCCTATATAACTAAAAGGATGAGAGTTGCAAACAAATTATCATATTTTCTATTTACCCCAAGCAAAGGGGTAAGCTTATGATAGCTATTGACAATGATTTTCAAGGATGAACGCAATTTTGACAAGATCAAGGAATCTACAATTTCAGGGATCTTCTATTGATTTTGATTATGATTTAATATTATGACTACCACCTCAAGCGATGAGTCGATGAGGGTAATGACAATGTATGAAGCGACGAGGTCACTTGACCATAATGAATGATCTAAATAAATTTAGAATTAAGCATTTAATTACTTGGTGAAGCCTAGTTCAGCTTATGATTCCAACTATTAATAGTAATTGCACATTCCTATCCCACAGAGCAGTCAAGCTACAATAGCCATCTTCAAGAATCAAAATTATACAACACCAATTAGTTTTGTGTTGAATCACTCTTGTCGATGATTTTATAAAAGATGTCATAGGAGATATTTCATGAAATGCCTCGTTCCCGTGGAGCAGTCCAGCCTCGAAGGCCTTCTTAAAGATTGAAAAGAAACATGTCAAGTCAACGATGACAATTTTACCCCAAATGGCTTTATGGTTATTTACTCATATCTTCAGATTGCATAGAGCACAAGTCATTGCAACTGCCCAGTGTATAGAGTAAATAACTGAATACGAGGTGCATTTGGCTTTTGATTTTTAATTTTTTTTTGGTTAATTTTGAATTTTGAATTGATCATGGTGCTTGAACATCACCAAATTTATAAAATTGATTTTTCTTATTAACATTTTATCCATTATGATTCGTTAGTTTATCATTTTAGACCTTCCCATGGTGGGATTTGAGTGCATTAAATGCTAATTGTAAACCACAAGTACAAACATTCAAAAATTTGGGAACCGCAGGTCAGACCCACAGGTGGAAAACCCTAATTCCAGACCACGGGTGACATCTGCGGTCTACCAAAATTAAGAGAAACTATAAATAGTTTACTCATTTGAAAATTTAATTATTGTCTTGAAAGCAATTGCATTTGTGAGAGCTCTAAAAGGTAGAAAACATCCCTTGATCCGAAACATTGTTGAAATTCGACTTCACATCGCACTCATACCTTGATGGAAAACTCTAGACAACCTTACACTAGTAGAGGCCATGGTGTAGGTAAGGTAACTTGAAACTAAATCATTACCAAATAAAATAAATTGCATTAATTAATGGGTTAATGAACTTCACTAAATTGTTGGCAATGAACCACACCCTAGATTAGGCTAGTGTAGGTTTAATTTTTTTAGCATAGTTAGGCTAGGAAGTTACCCAAAATAGATCTCATTCCTAGACCACAGCTGGCAGCTACGGCCCCCAATTTTCATATTAAGGACTTCAGGTATCAGCTATGGTGAGCATTCAAATTACAATGGTCAAAATTTAATCGCAAGTGGACCGCAGGGTTGACCTGTGGTTCACCACTTTTGAAAATATTTTCAATGTTTTTACATTTTTTTAATGTTTTCTGGAAGTTAATGCCATTTATTGCACTTAGGAAGTATAGTTTTTATTTTCATGAAAATTTTTGATTACTTTGAGACATGTTTTTGTCTTTTTATCAGTTTTTTAGATGTTTTTTGTGAAAACAACGAACATAATTTCATTAATCAACTAAGACTATATAGTACAAATTAGACTATAGTTAGCACATAGGAATAGCTAACCACTAACCAAATAGTGCTAACAAATAATAACAAATATTTGCTTATCAAAGTGGTTAAGCGAACCTTAGGTAGATAACTAACTACCCTAACAAACCAAATGAGGTAATAAATAGAATTACCATAGTAACTCTAACATCCCCCCTTATTACATTATTTGGGTAATAATATAACTACTAGCTACACTATCATCCCCATTTAGTTGATATGTTGGTTCTTTGCTCTGTCACAGTGCTCTGGCTGCTTCTAAGCAAAAAGTGGGTCATTCCTTACTATGTCTTCATGCCAACGAATGTCCTTATGGTAATCACATCATCCAACCAATTTGCATGGGTAACCAGCCACTACAATCGCTAGGTGTAGTAGAATAGATCACTTCATACAAGGTTCATTCATTTACAATATGAATTTGCAAAAGATAAGGTAGCTAAGGTGTCGGTCGCTGCCGAAAATACACCCTTATAAGTTCCCCCCTTCTTATTGCAAAACATAGTGTAATTAATTTCTGAAGGAAGTGTGACTAAGGTGTCGGTCAAAGCCGAAAATGCACCCTTATAAGTCATCTTCCCTATTTACAAAAATCAGTGAAGAAAAGAAATGGATATCCCCCCTCAATTGCAAAAAATGTGCAACTCAAGAGTGTTGTGAAGGATTTTACAAATATTGCCTCCTAGACAATTTTACATCACAAAAAATCGCTCCTCTTGTTACAAGTACTTCAAACACCTAGAATTTGCTATTTATGAAGCCTAAAAAAGAGGTACAAGCACCCCTTATTGCAAGGTCTTCAAACAAAAAACTTATGCTATTTATGAAGCCTAAAAGAAGAATGAGAGAAAATGGTGCTTTTGCCCAAGGGACACATGTGTTTTCCCTCTACAAAACTGTTTTAGCAATGTAGCACTCCTTGTGCTATCTTTGAACCAAAAACAGAATCAGAATGAGACACTTCACAAGAAATATGGCTTCTATGTTGTGCCTTTGCCATTTTAGTTTTGCTTGTTTTGAAACCAACACTGAATGTTGTCTTGGTTGTCATTTTTACAATTTGTGCAAAACTATGCTTTCTAGGAAATTTGATCAAAAAGTTCACCAATTTGTCCTTTCTTATTGCAAGTACTTCAAGCATGATTGCTATTATGAAGTCTAAAAGAAAAGGTTTAATATTGATGATTTGGAATTTTCTGATTGCCTTTACAAGTTTTATTTCCCTCTTATCAAAATCTATGTTTGAAGGAAGAAAGGAAGTATCCCCCTTTAGTGCAAAGGATTGCAACTTTTAAGGTTCCTTATTTCAAAAAAAAACTTGTTCTTTCTTTTGATTACCCTAAAAGAGTACCAAAATATAATTCACTCAAACAGATATTTAATGGCACCTGCCTTAACACCCTTTAGAAGGATGAGAAGTTGGAGGAAATTAAGCCAAACAAATAAGAGTGAATTAGGGGTTTTGTTGATTTAGGAGAGAATATCAATTAATTTTGGCTTTAAATCTATGCAAGGATTTACACAAATTTGTGAAATTTTGGGGTTTAGTGTGTTCTTGATTCTATGACTTATAATTGCAAAAGAAATAATGCAATAATCAAACAAGAATGCCCACAAAAATCTTATCACCTAGGTGTCGGATGCAACCGAAAATGCACCTAATTTGCCAATAAAGGTGTCGAGTAAAATCGAAAATGCACCTTTTAATTTTTTGCAACAAAATGTGTGTTTTGTGTTGTGCAAAAAAAATGATATTTTTATGTCTCCTACTTTGTTTTCCAACTTTGCAAAAGAAGTACAATGTTGTCTTCTCCCCTAAATTTTGCAAAATTAACAATTTTGAGCACTCCTTCCAAGACAAGTCGACACACGACCCGCATTTGGAAAGCTTCCAGAACTAGTCGACACACGACTTAGTTTTTGATGGACCAAAGGTTACAATTACTTCTCAAATTTTTGCAAAAAAGAATGTGCAATTTTATGTCTTATATCCCCCCTTGGAGAAAACAAATGCACACTTGGCCTTTGAATTTTACAAAAAATTGGGTCTCCTTGTGTTACAATTTGGCAAAAAAGAATTCATGTTTGAACCTTTATTGTATGCTAAATTAACAAGGTTGAGAAGAGTTGAGGGTTGTCTTATTTGCAAAAAAAAATGAGGCTCTTCTATGTCTTATATCTCCTTGTTTGTGAGAAAACAAAAGCACTCTAAAATTTGTAAAGTTGCAAAAAAAATCCCCCAAAATTGATTTTTAATATATTAATCTAATTAATTTTAGCTAATATAAATTAATAATAAAATTATTTTCATAAAAAATCACTTAAGACTAATGTAAAATGATTTTTATATAAAAATAATTAAATTATAAATAAAATTAACTAAAAAATAATTAAAAAAATAAAAAAAATCTTACCTTTTTTTCGGTCCATTTCACCGCCCTTTTTTTTTATTAAAAAATAGAATTTTTGGGGCCGACAGGAGTCGAACTCCCAACCTCCTGTCGGACATGCCTTAGCGCTAGCACCTACGCCAGTCAGGCTAGCTGGCCCGACATGAAGGGAAGGGAAGGATATTCCCTTTCCCTTCACTCCTCGCACGGGCAGGGGAAACTGTGGGATTTATCCCACATCGCCCGCACAAGTGATTTGATGTTGCTTAAAAGCAACAGAGCACATAGTGCTCTTTGATTTCCTATGGGAAATTAGGGTCTATCGGACCCCTTTTTTGTCGCCCACATGGCACGGCCGGAGGGGTCCATGTGTTAGGTGGCACACGTGGCTATCCGCCACGTGGCCACCATGTGTCCAGTCCATCGTCCAATGGTTGTCCGCCATGTGTCCAGTCCAGTGGTTGTTCGCCACATGTCCAGTCCAGTCTGTCATCGAGTGGCTATCCGCCACGTGTCCAGTCCAAGTCCATTCCAGTGGCTATGCCATGTTAGCACCTCAGGATCTGTGCCCAAGTTCAAATCTGGCCTACCACGTGTCATCCATGGATTGGTCTGAGTCAATGCCTCAGGATCTGTGCCCGAGCATGCATGTGTCCCAGCTATGATTTTCCTCGATATTTGTGTCCAAGATGGTTTGCAGTTCTAGGGTCTCTGATCTGGTCATCGAAGATTGGAGGGCACTCTTGCCCTCTCAGATCCCGATCACCATATCTGTGCCATCGGTCTTTGGGGATCGAAGGGCGCACCTACCCTCTCAGATCTTGATCGTTGGAGATCTGACAGGGATGTCCCCTATCAGAGGTGGTAAGACCTGAGGGCACTCCTGCCCTCGGGTTTGGGTCCAGTCTCTTCCTGAGAGGGTGCACCTGCCCTCCTAACTGTGTGTTGAACCCATTGGGGCAACACTAGTGGCTATCGATAACCGGAGGGCTTCTTGCCCTTGGGATCTAGGCCTTGTGCTACGGGCTCTAGTCACCTGTCAGGCCTAATAGGTCGAACAACAGAATGTTGTCAGATTTGTCAGGGTCTGCGGGCCTACTCCCATGGTGACTTGATGATGTGGGCCTACGGGCCCTGCTTCCTGGGAGCTACCTCGATCCACGTGTTGACACCAGATGCAGTGAGCCTAGTAAGCGATCTAGTTAGCAACCTCGAGATCCATGTACAGTGTGATGGAACCATGTCAGATCCTTGGCCTCGAGAGATGTGCTCGATCATGTCTAACCCTACCTCAAGAAATGTGTCTACGTCTCAAAAACCATGATGTCGAGGTCAACCAAGAGCTGCCTGCTCTGATACCATGTGAAAACAGTGAACATAATTTCATTAATCAACTAAGACTATATAGTACAACTTAGACTATAGTTAGCACGTAGGAATAGCTAACCACTAACCAAATAGTGCTAACAAATAATAACAAATATTCACTTATCAAAGTGGTTAAGTGAACCTTAGGTAGATAACTAACTACCCTAACAAACCAAATGAGGTAATAAATAGAATTACCATAGTAACTCTAACATTTTTGACGTTTTTAAGGTCATTTTTTTAAAGTTGTTTTGGATTGTTTTTGGTTTTTTTTAGTTAGATTTTTCCTTATGCCTTTTTTATTTCTAGAGTTTGACCTCTAGATCCAAGGAGCTCGACATACATTGCACCCTTTGCATATAGCTTACTAAGGAGGAGCGGGAGTGGTTTAGAGCTGTCATATTTGGCTATGTATTGGATCTACCTTCTATCAGGGTAGATCAAGCTTATCTGACTGTATTAGCCTAGTTTTAGAATGTGCGAACCAATAAATTTCACCTTTTAATAGGTGAAATGACCGTTACCTTGGAGGATGTCTACCAGATCTTTCGGATCCCTATTGATGGTGAGGCCATCACCTCCTCCTCCAGCAGGAGAAATGAGGTAGTTTGTGTTGCTATCTTCAATGATCAAAGCAATAAGGCTCAATGTAATATGGACCATAGAGGTGTGCACATCAGATAATAGTAGAGGAAGCACATATTATCTATTAAAGAGGTAGTGTTTATGCACCTGGTGGTGCATATTGTGCTTCTAGACTCCTCAGGCATGAGGATTCCCTAGAAACTTCTAGCATACGTTAGGAGAGTTGTTCTGAGCTTGATAGAGAGGCCATTTCTCCTAGACTATGGGAGTGCCTTATTGTGCCAGCTATACTAGAAGCTTTACCAGATCGCCAGCAAAATTTGGGTTGAGATTAGTTACAGTCGTCTATTACAGATTTGGGGTTGTCAACATATCAAGATCGAGCGTCCTATGGATCTACCCATTACTATTAATAATATTTATGATGCACATCAGTGTTACACTACATGTTGGCCTCGTGAGAAGGAGATATTCCAAAGCAAGTCCCATGTAGAGGATATAGACCACTACATCACTAGATTTGTAGCACTCAAATTCAGATGACGTTGAGTGATGTCCATATATGGATTTCCCTGCATGGTTGGAGGCTGGCAAGTGATAATGCTAGGCTCATTGATATAGGTGGCTACTGAGCTAAAAGAATAATATCAGGGAGTATCATTTATACTCTCGTATCTTATGGTAGTTTGGCCTAGTACAGGACATCCTGAAGCTACCTTTTATCTATAGGCATCTAGTATTGAAGACTCATTTGACATGGATTATACCGACAACACTGGGTGATGTAGCTGATGATTTCTAGGATACTAAATTTTTTAGGGTTGGGACCACCCCAACGTATGATACTTGGTGGTCCCTACTACAGTGGCAAGGATATAGGCCCTTAGGTAGGATTGATGACCAGGTAGAGGTGGATCTAGAGGGGCATAATATGTGCCAGTAGATCAAGATTGGATGAGGCATAGAGGCCATCACAAAGGAGGCTCTATAGGTTGAGGAGGAGGATGAGGCATCTGAGGAGGGTGAGGCACCTCCTGATAGTGAGGTAGGACATATTATAGCTTGGATCATTGACCTATAGATTCAGGTTGGTACACTATAAACCCAGCTATAGTACATGGATACTTCACTCGCCATGGTAGAGGTGAAGCTATGACATGGTGAGAGCTAGTAGAAATATTATGAGGAGGAGAGGCTCCTCCTTAAGGCCTATATTTCCACAATAGATATAGAGATCTAGTGGCTAACTATAGAGCATGATTTGGCATGGACTAAGATGGATCTGATGACCAGAGAGAGATTCATTTAGGGACTCGAGGGCTATTCCCTCATCTTCATATGTAGTTATGGCATCACCTGTAGCTCCATCTTAGCTATTGCCCTTAGGTCTAAATCCCATGGCAGAGGTTAGGTGTCTCACTTCCCTCTTGGAGGAGGGCAATTTTGGATCGGCGATGAGGGTAGCTTGCATCTCTGCACTAGAGGATCACATTTGATTGACAAGTGGAGTGGTGTTGAAGGATACTTAGACCACAAGTACTCACAAAAGTAGATCTCAGACTAGGACTAGATAGATTAGATAGTCTTTTTCTAGTTCAAGCCACCGGATCCACTGGATCGAGAGGACACATAGGTCCTATAATACTCATGGAGCCAGCTCACACATGAGTCAGGGGATTGGTTCTCATGTAGGGAGCCTCTTTGGATTAGGTGGTACACAGGACCTTCAGTAGGGTATATAGTAGGCACTAGAGCAATCTTTAGGGCAAGCTCCAGAGCAGGCTATGGGGCAAGCTCCCAGGGATGGGGTTGAGGGAGTCAGAGAGATCTTCGATGGAGGAGGATCAGGCCAGAGCTAGGGTCTCTACTTGATACTGGCTATATCATTTTTGGTGTGACATCTAAGGACCTACATGATTGTAGCCTGTGAGCATTTTGATGTACCCTGATGTACTCTTTGACACACACACACACACACACACACACACACACACACACACACACACATATATATATATATATATATATATATATATATATATATGTATGAGATTTGATCATTTTGGCTCATTATGTGTACTTGTATATGTTTTTAATTTTTTGTTTATGTTATGCACATGGATGTAATGCTTATGTTAATTTGATGCTATAATGTGATGTATGGATGACATGCACTAGATAGCTATTTTATTTTATGGTCATGATATGTAGTGATCTAAATGCTTAGATGTGTGATATATGATGGATGCATATGGATGCGATATTTACTTAAATGCATATTTGATTTTTCTCTATTGCATGCATTTAATTTTATGACACTGTCACGATATGCTGATGTAATGTATGTAATGCATTATTTACATTATGGTAATCTAATGTAAATGAACATGTATACTTTAATCACTTAAAACATAATGAATGAATTCGATATGTGTTTATCAATCTAATGGATGACACCACAGAATGTGTAAAAATCATACATGTAATTGAAAATCCTCATTACAAGAATATAATCAATTAATCACCCATATATGAAATGCAGTGGTATAATGCGAATGATATAATGTGTCATTCTATTTTATTTTGCAAGTTTGAAAAATTTGCACAATATAGTGAGTGTTTTTCTAGATATTATTTCTAATATCCATCCGGTATCTATCATATATATTGATTGTGCTTTATATAATGATGTATCATGGAGTTGATACTTTGCAGTTTGATGATTTTATTCTATATGGTTTGCGATATTTGGTATTTTGTTGCTATTAGAGAAATTTTTGAGATTTTCCATGAGACTCAAACACCCTAGTCAACTTATCAAAATTTTCATACTAACCACACTAGACTTCTAAAGTGCAAGGATTTTGCTAGGATGGGCCTTAACTATTCATTATCCTCATGTGTTGACATGAATATATTAATATAAGAATCGATAGTTCTTCAATGTCAGGTAGGATTCTTTCAGCCCATTGCTAAGATAGGGGCTCCATAAATGTCTTATCCAATCACAGGTTTAGATTTTAGTTGGACTAAGCCACTAGGTAATGCAGGAAACCTAAATCCAGATCTTCCACATTCAAACATTGGTCTGCAGAAAATCAGATATATCATCATGCGTAAGGTATAATAGTGCTGACAATTCCAAGGATTCAGGCTCATTACTTTCTATCCTTCAATTTTGGGATACTTGCTCATATATGTAGTGAAGCAAGGGATTAGATTCTTTTTCTGGCTCTTAAATATCTCTGGATCTTCATTTGATCTCTCTTCAAACTAAATTCTTATCTTCATTTGATATCCACTCAAAATTTGATTTATGATCTTCATTTGATCTTGATTTGAACTTGATTTGATTTTCACTTGAGCCTCTTTTCTGATCTTTATTTGATATTCACTTTTTGGCATTTACATGTGATAATTTTATTTAGAAACTTCCCTTTGGGGATTTTTCTTTGGTGGGAACTATTTTTGGAATATCGATCTAGGATATCGATCTATGATATCAATATGGGATATCGATATAGGATGTCGATCTATAAATTGATCTAAGGTATCAATATTGAGGATTGATGTGGGGTATCACTCTTGGATATTGCTCATTTATCATAAGCAAGGGATTCTTAATAGAGAACTGACCTGTCCTTTTGCCAATTGCCAACATTTACCAAACTGTCTGCATAGGGGGATAAGCTTGAATAACTCTTTTCACCTCAGGATACATGGTCCTACTTCGTGACTTTCATCTTTGCCTAGTCTTTGTTAGGATTGTTTAATTTATTGATTAGTGATAGAATTCTGATATGCTAAGGGCTATACTAACTGAACCTCAACTACAAAATCAAAGCAATATTTCTATCAACTCTTGAGAAGACCTCTAGGTATGGTTGAATGACTAGAAAACCCTAATATATTCTCCATAGCAACAAAATGGGTTGTGTTGAAAAACATAATTACTCACATGAATGATGGATTATGATAAATGTAGAGGCACATGATTGAAACATAAAAATGGTGTCATTTTTAAGACTGATAAACATGATGCATTCTACTATGGAATGCAGTGGATGGAGAATACCTACATGCAATGCAATAATGAAATGAATGCACGTGTAAATGAACATACATAATGCAAATGCACATGTTTTTGGATTTTATGCTTTACCATTTTTTTTTTTTTTTATTGCCTTTTAAATTTTTATGTATTTTGAGCCTTTTTATTTGACTAAATGGCAAGTACATGCCTTTGGAGCCTTTAAATAGACCAAGAAATTTTTTAAGAATATTTGGAGCTTTTGGGTTGACCAAGCAATTTTTTAGAAACTCTTGGTACCTTTTGATTGACCAAACTACTCATAGACGAGCTTGGAGCCTTTTAGGATGACCGAGCAATTTTGAACAAACCCTCGAGGATCTTTGAATGACATGACCAAGTGGTTTTAGGAACCCTTGGAACATTTGGGGATGACCGAACGGTTATAAGCAAAATCTCAAGGCCTTTTGGGATGATCAAGCGGTTATAAGCAAACCCTCGAGGCCTTTTACTATTCTCTCAAGCATAAAATACCTTAATATGGATGATGTTTATAGGTTCAGGAACTACAACACCTCCTAGCGATGTCAGGCAATAGGTACCTAGACCAATATTTTTAGATATGATATAAGGTACTAGCTAATTAGCCGTAAATTTATCTCGCATATCTGGCAATAAATTAGAGTTCTATTGGTTCTTTTTCAAGACAAGATCCCCAACTTCAAAGTCTCTCTAGTGGAATTTGATATTGTAATATCATTTTAGTCACTCCTGATAAATGCAGAGATGTTCTAGGGTATTCACATGATGTTCATCAAGTAGCATCAGTTGATCCAATCGAGCTTGTCGTACGGTGTCATCATCGATGAACTCTTTCAATGCGATGGCTAGCGTTGGAATTTCCAATTCCAAGGGTATAATAGCCTCAGTGCCATACCCTAGTGAAAATGGTTTTGCCCTAGTGGGCATCCGAATGCTAGTCTTGTAAGCCCATAATGTAAGGGGCAACTGGATATACCAATATTTATGGTTTTCTTGGACTGTATTTTTCAAGATGACCACCACTATCTTGTTTGAGGCCTTAGCTTACCTATTTTATTGTAGATAATAAGGAGTTGTAAAACTATGCTTTATTCTATATTTAGATGTCAAATATCTCACAATTTTGTTCTTAAATAACGTTCCCGTTGTGGTTGATCCACAACACACCCCAAAATTAAGGACCCACCTTTTGGCAGACTTGTAGAGAAGAATCTCGGTGACCCAGATGCTAAAATTGAAGAAAAGAGAAAAAATGCATAAGTGTTGAAAGTGTCGCGAAATCGCGACTTGTCGCGCCATCGCTGCCGAAAACAGGAAAGTGTCGCGAAATCGCGACATGTAGCTCCATCGCTGCCGAAAAGGAGAAAGAAAAGAAAAATTGAAAGTTGTCACGAAATCGCGACATATCGCTGGAAAAGAGTGAAAGGGTGTAGCGAAATCGCGACATGTCGCTGAGAAGAAAAGAAAAGGTGTCGCGAAATCGCAACATGCCGCTGAGAAGAAAAGAGAAGGTGTCGCGAAATCGCGACATGCCGCTGGAAAAGAATGAAAATGGTCGCGATTTCGTGACGTGTTTTGCCGAAGCGTACGGATGATGAAAAGTGTCACGATTTCGCGACGTGTTTTGGCAAAGTGTACGGAAGCGGAAAAACGTCGCGATATCGCGACAGGAAACAGCGAAGGGACTCGAAGCGGAAAGGCGTCGCGATTTCGTGACCGATTGCAGCTAAAGTGTACGGACGAAGAAATGGTCGCGATTTCACGACGTAAAGTTGCCGAAGAGGTCCGAAGGGGAAGCGGTAGCGATATCGCGACAGTTTGTTGAAAGAAGGCAAGAGAGTGATAATGGTCGCGATTTCGCGACGTAAAGTTGCCAAAGAGGTCCGAAGGGGAAGCGGTAGCGATATCGCGACAGTTTGTTGAAAGAAGGCAAGAGAGTGATAATGGTCACGATTTCGCGACGTAAAGTTGCCAAAGAGGTCCGAAGGGGAAGCGGTAGCGATATCGCGACAGTTTGCGGCGAGAGAGCCCGAAGGTGAAAAACGTCGCGATATCGCGACAGAAAGCGACATAAAGGTCCGAAGGCAAAAGCGGTAGCGATATCGCGACAGTTTGCGGCGAGAGAGCCCGAAGGTGAAAAACGTCGCGATATCGCGACAGAAAGCGACATAAAGGTCCGAAGGCAAAAGCGGTAGCGATATCGTGACAGTTTGCGGCAAGAAGGTCCGAAGGCAAAAGTGGTAGCGATTTCGCTACAGTTTGTGGAAGGAAGGCTCAAAATAGAAAACGGTAGCGATTTCGCTATAGTTTGTGGAAGGAAGGCTCAGAATAGAAGCGGTAGCGATATCGCTACAAGTAGCTACCGAGGGCGCACGGGCGAGGAAGGCGTCGCGATATCGTGACATGTCACGATTTCGTGACATGTCGCGTTTTCGTGGCTAAGAAGGTGAACAGGCCGCTTGCAGTTTTTGTCATGATTTGCACAGGAAAACGTTACAGAAGGCACAGAAAACGTAGGACACGTGGCGTACAGGTGTCGAAATTGCGGGAACGTTACATGCAATGGAAGATTTCGCACGTTTGGGCATCCAACATGAATTGAAAGTAAGGAAAAAGCGGGAATTTGAAAGGTCACTTGCAAGAAGGTGAAACGAAGCGACAAAGGGAATCGAAGAGCCATTTCAGTTAGTATAAAATCAAAAGCGCAGATTGAAAGAAGGGGGTTGGAAATTGCTGCTTGCGAGTTGCGAGAGACAAAGGCTTTATGCCATTATGGGCCTGCACTTGGGCAATTTCCTTCTTTTTGTTCGGAACATTTATGCCGGAACAATCTGTAAATGTAATTGATACATCATTTAATACAGAAATACGGAGTATTGGCATCTCATTGATGAGAAAGAAGGAGTCATTTTGTGCATGCATGATTTAATGTTTTATCATTCATTCCAGATTTCTAAGGCTTTTAGGTGAAGTTTAATGCAAGTGTGCTTGGTTGCTTCATGCGAATGCCTAAATCTGGAATTACAGTAGAAACCCTAGAAACCAACACCTAATTTATTTGGATTGTGCGAATTTGCGGGTTCATTAGGTTAGGTTGCATGCATAAAACCTCAATATCTTCGGTTTCATCGAGTTGATGACAGCATTCTGACTGTAGTTAGTTTTATTTCCATTTACTTTGTTTTATTTTTCAAACCCTTACTTTATTTCATGCAGTTTAATTACTGTATTTGAATAAGCAACTGAAAATCCATCGAACTGAAGATTAGAATAGGTTTGTTCACTTTGAGTCCACTAGAAATTCAAATTAAATAAACCATCGGTGCCCCTTGTTAACATCCACTTGCAAACCCTAAGACATTCCTAGCATTTCATTTGAACAGCATCATATAAACATAACGGGAACCTTGGAGAAAGTTATTTTCTTTGCAAGCAGAGGATTTTGGGACTCGGATCCTATCGGAGAGTGTGCTTTCACAATCGGGTGAAAACACCACTCAACAGATTGGCGCTAGAAGGAGGGCCTGGATTGGTTTATGTTATTTTGATTTTCATACCTGAATAATTTGTTTTTGATCTAATTCTGAAATCATTTAATAAATCTCACAGGCGGCTAAACTGCAACACTGTTTTTGTTTTTGTTGCAGGTTTTCTTCGAAATAGCCGAGGGTTTCCTCAGGCAGGCTGGACCCACCACGTCGTATTGCGACCAGGTCTCAAACAACTAGGGAAACCATTTTCCATGACCTTACTGGTACTCCCAAGAGTAAAACCAAGCAAGTCGTAAGCACACCAGTCGCAAAAGACCTATTTTCTCCAGGAACATCGAGTGGACCTATGCCAATAATATCCGTTGCCCCTAGTGTGCCTATAGTAAGTAATATTTCTACTGCTATTGTAGGTCTGTCTTCATCAATTTTGAGTCAAATGGCTCAAGCTCCAGCAACTCCTTGGTATGGAGCTAATAATACTCCTTTGAACATTGTTGGGGATATCCATGAAATCCCCAAGAACATTGAAATATTTTTGCCTAAATACAAACCAGATGGCCCAAGAACAATAGAAGAACATATCCAAGCTTATAAGGATGTTTTAATTAGGTTGCAAGTTCAATATGAAGATGTGGCCTGCAGACTTTTCCCTATGAGTTTAGATCCAATAGCATATGAGTGGTATATATGCTTGCCAACTGGTTCAATCACCTCTTGGACACAAATGGAAAATGCCTTTGTCAATCAATTTAGGTCACCCTTAGACCCTGCAACTATTTACAATCAGTTTATTACATGCAAAAGGGGCCAAGGGGAACCAATCAGAATGTTTAATCAGAGATTCCAAAAGTGCTATAACAGAGCAATCAGGCACTTTGCTATTGATCCCGTAGTGGCTTTGCAGATATATTTTGGGGCATTGGACCCCATGACAGCCATGTTTGCAAGGCGCAATCCTCAGGTTACCACGTTGGCTTTGGCCTATAATGAAGCCATGATTATCGAGCAGCAAATGACACCACAAGGCTACGGGTTTACCCAGATGCCTATGGTGGGACAGTATGCTCCATATGGCCAAGCTCCCCAGGCAAATCAACTCATGGCACCACAAATGCCAAGCATGAACGCCTTTTCATATCAGTAGCCGTATCCAACAGCACCCGCATATGCACCCATTCCAATCCAACCACTCACAGCCATTCCACATGTCCCTGCATTTTTGCAGAGCAGTCAACTGACGATGCAAGGAACTAGTCAAGCCAATCCTCAGGCCATAGTTCCATTTCCAAATCCAACCCCGATTCAAAGTGTCAACCCATACGGGAATCCAATTCCTCAGAACCCGACCCCAGTGTTGAATCAAGACCCCATTAATTATGTGAATCCAACGGGGGTTAACAACAATATGATTCCACCAAAAGATGTTTATTCGGAAGTCGAGGAGCTCAAGAAACTAGTGCATAAAGCGAGCAATGACGGGGTTCAACAACGGAAGTATGAGTCCCATGCCCCTCACCCAAATCAGAATTTTAACAATAGAGGGAGGCACTTGAACACCAAGCCAAACAATGGGGGAGTTCCTGCTCCCATTGCTAATCAATTAGATGCTTATGCAGGCCCTAGCCAATCCAATTCTCTTTTGAATCTTTCAGATTTGGCATGGGAAAGGGGGTGCGGGTTACATAACACAAAAGAACACAATGAGAGGAATTGTCCTGAGATTGCTAGATACACTCATTGTCTTCAAGCACAAGTTGATGATTTGGAATTGGTATCAAATGAGAGTCCATCACAACACCAAGATGATAATATTATGGTGATGGAAATCGTATATCATCAAGAAGGTGAGAGTGAGGAAGAAGAAGACAAAATTCTGGAACAGGAGGTGCAAGCTTTTCGAGATTTCAGAAAGGGGAACCATGGATACCATTTGAGAAGTAAGTCTAAAGCCCCTAAAACCTCATCAACACCTCCAAACAATTCTATTCTTCCTCCAGATACAAAGGCAAGTAACAACCCTCCCCCTCCACTCAGAAGAGAAATGTCTAATGACGTCCAGAAGACAGTCAAATTCGAAAAACCAAACTATGACGTAGTGGAGGATATGAAGAAGTCCAAATCTAGCCTTTCATTCCTGGACGCAGCTAGATTGCCTGGTCAAAAGGAGGCGTTGATAAGAGCTTTGAACTCACCGATCCGATGTGGAAGGAAAAAAGAGTTGAATCCCATCTTATTTTGCGAAAGGAGAGAAGGGATGTCCCGCCATTCTTACTGACTCTGAGAATTGCGGGTAAGAATTTGCATAACTGTTTGGTGGACACAGGTGCCACGAGCAACCTCATGCCTGTAGAAATATGTAAAATGCTAGGTCTGCAGCCTGTTTCATCCAAATGTACAGTCCTGCAACTGGACAGATCGGAGGTAAATGTGATAGGAACTCTATATGATGTCAAGATCCAATTGAATTCTGAACCCAGGGTTCAGCAGGTTGTAGACATTTTGGTGGTTAATATCCCAAGCAGGTATGGAATGTTACTTGCTAGGGATTGGATGAAAACTCTGAATGGCTATTTTGCAACAGACTGCTCGCATATGTGGCTACCATGGAAGGGAATTGCAAATCAAATAAGAGTGGAAAACGAACCGAGGCTTAAAGAGATTATAACAGATTTTAACAAGCCGAATGAAGTTCAGTTTTCGAGCCGAGACTTAGGAGTCTATGCACTTGATGTTGAGGAAGCTGTTGAAGAGTTTAAAGAAGAAATGTGTCATGGTCATTCTTTTGAAGAAAATGATTACACGTGGTTGCTCAAGTTCGATGGATCAAAGTCTAGACAAGGAGCAGGAGCTGGAGTCGAGCTCACTGGTCCGGGAGGCAAACCATTGCTAGCTGCTTACAGACTGCAATTTCCTTGCACAAACAATGTGGCAGAGTACGAAGCATTGATCTATGGTTTACGTCTAGCATTGAGCAAACATGTTAAATGCTTGAAGGTTTTGGGAGATTCTGAGTTGGTAGTCAAGCAAATCAAAGGACAGTATACATGCCGCGACAGAAGACTGAGCCTTTATAGAACTAGGGTTATGGACCTCATGGAAGAGTTCGACGCATTCAACATAGCCCTTATTTCTAGGAAAGGAAATCGAATAGCAGACTCTCTTGCATTCATCGCGGGCATGTTGAACCCGGTTGATATAAGAAGATGTAAAAAGTTTTCCATTGAACTGGTTCCTTGTCCATCAATACCCGATAACGTAAAGAATTTCCAAGTTTTTGAAAGTGACAGACATATTTTCAAATTTGTCACGAACTCGGGTATTTTTGAAAATCAGGTGATTGATGAGGAGCAAAGGTGGCAGGATGGAACAAGAAGATGAAAGTGAAGCTGCGTATCAATCCAACAAAATTCCTAAAGACGTGGTTTCATTGGAGAAGATGTTCGACATGGAATGCAAGAACAAGAAAAGAAAAAGAGTCCCACTCCCCAAAGATGCGTGTGATTCAATTAATCTAGGGAGTGCAGACAATCCAAAGGAGGTGTACATAGCAAAGGCATGTACAGAGGAAGAAAGGAGCAATATAATACAGGCATTGAAGCATTACATAGATTGTATTGCTTGGAACTACAATGAGCTGAAGACTTACAACCAAAACATTATCACACATACCATCCCTTTGAAGCCAGACTCCAAGCCTTTTAGGCAAAGACAGCGAGTTGTTAACCCGCTATTGGAGCCGTTGATCGAAAAGGAGGTTAAAATATTATTGGAAGCGAAAATCATTTTTCCTGTTAGGCACTCAACCTGGGTGGCTAACCTCGTTCCAGTGAGAAAAAAGAGTGGAGAGATTAGGCTGTGCATAGATTTTTGAAATCTTAATAAAGCCTCTCAAAAAGATAATTATCCACTGCCATCAATCGATGAAATTCTACAAATGGTAAATGGATCTGAAATGATGTCCTTTCTCGATGGATATTCTGGGTACAACCAAATTCTTATACATCCAGATGACGGGATGAAAACAGCCTTCACTACCAAGTGGGGGACATTTGCATATAAGAGAATGTCGTTCGGACTGTTAAATGCTGGTGCAACTTTTCAACGCGCCATGGATTACGCATTCAAAGGGCTCATAGGCAAATGCATCATCGTGTATGTGGATGATATCCCAATTTTCTCGAAGAAGAGAGAGGATCATGTCAAAGATTTAAAGAAAGTGCTTCAAAGATGTAGAGAACATGGAATTTCCTTAAATCCCAAAAAGTGCATTTTCGGAGTGATAGAAGGAAAATTGCTGGGTCACATTATTTCGAAAGAGGGCATATCCATCGACCCAGAAAGGATACAAGCCATCCAAAACCTACCTCTCCCGAGTAGTAAGAAAGAATTGAGATCTTTCTTTGGGCAGGTTAATTTTGTGAGGAAGTTTATCTCTAGCTTTGTTTGAGATAGCCAAGCCTCCGAACAAGATGCTAAAGAAAGATGTGGATGTAAAATGGAACGAGGAAAGCGGAGCGGCCTTCCGGAACATCAAAGATGCCATTTCCAGAGCCCCTGTCCTTATAAGTCCGGACTACTCCAAGCCTTTTTATATTTATGCTTTTGCATCAGAACACTCCTTTGCGAGTGTATTAACCCAAAAAGGCGAGGATAGTGCCGAAAAACCCATAGCATTTTTAAGTGCCCCCTGAAAGATGCTCAATTAAGGTATTCAATCCTTGATAAGCAAATGTACGCACTTTTCAAAACTGTGAAAAAATTTAGGCACTACATCGTACATAGCGAGTTATTGCCATCGTGCCCGATTCTGCTGTCAAGACCATGTTTTTACAGAATGAACTAGGTGAGAAGAGAGGAAAATGGATTTCAACCATCCAAGAATTTGATCTCGAAATCCAACCAATGAAACTAGTTCGAGGATAGGGACTGGCGAAGGCGATCGCAGAAAATAATCCGCAAATAACAGGTCAATGCTCAAATACAGAATACATGGCTAAGGATGACTGGTATGTTGATATTGTGCAATTTTTATTGAGTGGTAAGTGTCCTTCTAATCTGAATTCAACACGAAGAAGAGCCTTAAGGCTTAAGTCCGTCAATTATCCGATAAAATCTGGTGTGCTTTACGGGAAGAATCATGAAGGTATCTACATGAGGTGCTTGAACAAAGAAGAAGCTGCCAGGGTGTTGCGGGAATTTCACGGGAAACATGGAGCTGGTCATGGTGCAGCCAATGCTACAGCACATCAAATCCTGAGAGCAGGATACTACGGCCACATATTTTCAAGGATGCGCATACCCATGTACGATCTTGTCATATCTGTCAAGTGGCTGCAAATAGAGAGAGAAATGCAGCCATGCCGTTGCAACCTGTAGTTGAAATGAGACCATTTGCACAGTGGGGACTAGATTTCATCGGGGTTATTAACCCAAATTCTTTTGATTCTCATAAATTCATTTTGACGACTACGAGACTATTGTACAAGGTGGACGGAAGCGATTCCTACTAAACATGCCACCACGAGATGTTGTGATTAAATTTCTTGAGGATCAAATTATAACAAGATTTGGAATGCCCGACTCTATTGTCAGTGACAATGGTAAAGCTTTTATTTCTACACAATTTGCAGATTGGGCATATGATAACAAAGTGAGCTTAAAGTTTGCATCCAATTACTATCCTCAAGGAAATGGGTTGGCCGAGTCTTCAAATAAGAATTTGTTGAATACTATTAAGAAGTTGCTTTAAAAGAACCCTCGGGATCGGCACAACCAACTAAAGTTTGCCCTTTGGGCGAGATAGGACCGAGTGAAAGAGTCCATAGGGAATACTCCCTATCATTTGGTCTATGGGCAAGACCCGATATTTCCAGCAAATTTGAAGTTGCGGACCTTACATTTCATACAAGAGTACTTGGGGACGAGATGATCAAGTTGAAGCCGAGGTTGAGCCGAGTTGTTGCACCTTGATGAAAAGAGAGAAGAGGCCATGAATCACATGAATAAACACCGGGGAAGTTATCAAGAGATGGTTTGATGAGAAGGGCCAAAGTTAAATCATTCAGAATTTCAGATTTGGTATTACTATGGGACAAAAGACATGAGGAAAAAGGGAATCATCAAAAGTTTGATTGTCTTTGGTTAGGCCCATATCAGATTTCGAAGATTCTTGGGAAGAATACCTTCGGGCTAAAAACCTTAGAAGGGAGAGATTTCATGCTACCGGTTAATGGGCAGATTTTAAAGCATTATTTTAGCCCTTAGGTTGTGAGATTTTGATATTATTCTTTTGGTTTTGGTGGGGATTTTCAGATTTTGTTTTTATTGTTTAGGATTGTTAGTCTAGTTAGGATTTTGATTATGGATTTGATTTCAATTGACATGTTTTGTTTTGAAAAAAAAAAAAAATATATATATATATATATATATATATATATATATATATATATATATATATAAATAAAAAATTGAGGTGTCAACTTATGCTTAAGGTTAGGAGAATATGAAATATTGGAATTATCTTGTAAAAGCTCCACAAGTAACATAAAACATTTTAAGTTATATTGTTTGATTTTGTGATACATGAAAGAGTCAGTTTTGCATGACAAATCATTTCATTTGTAATTCAAGAAATAATGCATTCATTTTCCATCTCACCTTACATACATCTCATCTTAGTTACATATGCATCTTAGGTACAAGCCATTAAAGTATGTCAAATCCTCTTAGGGTTGTGTTATAACATATATGTAAGTAAATCCTAAGGTTGGAAACTGAGTCTTGAGATATCTAGAACCAAGCACGTCTCATATATTAAAAAGGATCTTGAGCAAAATGATCAAAACCTAACTTGGAGGAAAAGGTTGGGCGAAAGAAGTTATTCATGTCTATCCTATTATGCAACATGATCCTTAAAACAGTGGTTTTGACCACTTCCATAGAGCTTAAAGCCTAAAATCAGAGTAGTAAGGATAGGGTTAAATCCTCATCAAACTTAGGTTGAGGATCCAATTCCCCAAAGCTTTGATTTGACCTACATGGAGTAGTAAGGATAGGGCATAAATTCTCATCTCACTTAGGTTGAGAATCTGATTCCCCAAAGCTCTTATGTCTCATTTCATAATAAATCTTGGATTGTAAGGATCGTACTACTTGTCCTCTGCAAAGGATGGGTAGTCATCCCCAAGGTCTAAGCAACAAAATTAATATTTTCCATCTAAAAGTTTGGATTGTAAGGATTGTACTACGTGTCCCTAGCCGGGATGGGTAGTCATCCCCAAGGTCCAAGAAGTAAAAGAATAAATCTTTTCCCATCTCATATTTATATTGGATTGTAAGGATTGTACTACTTGTCCTCTCGCAAAGGATGGGTAGTCATCCCCAAGGTCCAAAGAAATGAAGATAAGTTTTGGATTGTGGGGTTAGATATGCCCATGCATGGCATCATGTCTTGCCTAAAAACAAGACCACTGATTGTCTAGAGGGTTAGACTAGCATGACCATTTCTTCCATAATTGGTTTAATTATTTTGCTTAAAGTGAGGTAATGAACTCTAAATCAGAATAGTAAGGATAGGGTTAAACTCTCATCTCGGTTGGTTGAGAGTCTGATTCCCCAAAGTTCTGATTTCACATTCACTTGCACATGGGTTCCAGATAGTAGAGACTCATAACCAACTTTGGGATACAATAAGGTAATGAATTAGTGGATCCTAAGAGGGTTTGGCAATCTTGAAGGCTTGTACCTGATAATAGAAGAATGACTATGCCTTTTATGAAAAGAAAAATCTCCTAGCACATTCATTAGGGTACACAAATCATTCACCATCCCACATATGCATTCATGCAAAACTGATAATGGAGTGTGGATCAATTTCAAATGATAGGAAAAGAAATTCATTGCACACATTGAGCTAATACTTGATGATTCTGATGATTCATGTACTTCTGATCTTTGGGCATTTGTTATATTGCTTATGTGCTAACATATGTTTGCGAGTTTGTGATATGTTTCAGGTTGGGTTCTTACTAAAATGCTCAAGAGCATTTGACAGCAGAGTCGCCATTTGTTGTGGTTGATCCACAACACACCCCAAAATTGGGGACCCACCTTTTTGTAGGCTTGCAGAGAAGAATCTCGGTGACCCAGATGCTAAAATTGAAGAAAAGAGAAAAAATGCTAAGTGTTGAAAGTGTCGCGAAATCGCGACATGTAACACAAAACACAAATCGCGACTTGTCGCGCCATCGCTGCCGAAAATAGGAAAGTGTCGCGAAATCGCGACATGTAGCTCCATCGCTGCCGAAAAGGAGAAAGAAAAGAAAAATTGAAAGTTGTCGCGAAATCGTGACATATCGCTAGAAAAGAGTGAAAGGGTGTAGCGAAATCGTGACATGTCACTGAGAAGAAAAGAAAAGGTGTCGCAAAATCGTGACATGTCACTGGAAAAGAATGAAAATGGTCACGATTTCACGACGTGTTTTGCCGAAGCGTACGGATGATGAAAAGTGTCACGATTTCGCGACGTGTTTTGGCAAAGTGTACAGAAGCGAAAAACGTCGCGATATCGCGACAGGAAACAACGAAGGGACTCGAAGTGGAAAGGCATCACGATTTCATGATCGATTGCAGCTAAAGTGTACGGACGAAGAAATGGTCACGATTTCACGACGTAAAGTTGCCGAAGAGGTCCGAAGGGGAAGCGGTAGCGATATCGCGACAGTTTGCGACGAGAGAGCCCGAAGGTGAAAAACGTCGCGATATCACGACAGAAAGTGACATAAAGGTCCGAAGGCAAAAGCGGTAGCGATATCGCGACAGTTTGCGGCGAGAGAGCCCGAAGGTGAAAAACGTCGTGATATCGCGACAGAAAGCGACATAAAGGTCCGAAGGCAAAAGCGGTAGCGATATCGCGACAGTTTGCGGCAAGAAGGTCCGAAGGCAAAAGTGGTAGCGATTTCGCTACAGTTTGTGGAAGGAAGGCTCAAAATAGAAAACGGTAGCGATTTCGCTACAGTTTGTGGAAGGAAGGCTCAGAATAGAAGCGGTAGCGATATCGCTACAAGTAGCTACCGAGGGCGCACGGGCGAGGAAGGCGTCGCGATATCGCGACATGTCACGATTTCGTGACATGTCGCATTTTCGTGGCTAAGAAGGTGAACAGGCCGCTTGCAGTTTTTGTCGTGATTTGCACAGGAAAACGTTATAGAAGGCACAGAAAACGTAGGACACGTGGCGTACAGGTGTCGAAATTGCAGGAACGTTACATGCAATGGAAGATTTCGCACGTTTGGGCATCCAGCATGAATTGAAAGTAAGGAAAAAGCGAGAATTTGAAAGGTCACTTGCAGGAAGGTGAAACGAAGCGACAAAGGGAATCGAAGAGCCATTTCAGTTAGTATAAATCAAAAGCGCAGATTGAAAGAAGGGAGGTTGGAAATTGTTGCTTGCGAGTTGCAGAGACAAAGGCTTTATGCCATTCCGGGCCTGCACTTGGGCAATTTCCTTCTTTTTGTTCTGGAACATTTATGCCTGGAACAATCCGTAAATGTAATTGATACATCATTTAATACAGAAATACAGAGTATTGGCATCTCATTGATGAGAAAGAAGGAGTCATTTTGTGCATGCATGATTTAATGTTTTATCATTCATTCCAGATTTCTAAGGCTTTTAGGTGAAGTTTAATGCAAGTGTGCTTGGTTGCTTCATGCGAATGCCTAAATCTGGAATTACGGTAGAAACCCTAGAAACCAAGCACCTAATTTATTTGGATTGTGCGAATTTGCGGGTTCATTAGGTTAGGTTGCATGCATAAAACCTCAATATCTTCGGTTTCATCGAGTTGATGACAACATTCGAACTGTAGTTAGTTTTATTTCCATTTACTTTGTTTTATTTTTCAAACCCTTACTTTATTTCATGCGGTTTAATTACTTGTATTTGAATAAGCAACTGAAAATCCATCAGAACTGAAGATTAGAATAGGTTTGTTCACTTTGAGTCCACTAGAAATTCAAATTAAATAAACCATCGGTGCCCCTTGTTAACATCCACTTGCAAACCCTAAGACATTCCTGGCATTTCATTTGAACAACATCATTTAAACATAACAGGAACCTTGGAGAAAGTTATTTTCTTTGCAAGCAGAGGATTTTGGGACTCAGATCCTATCGGAGAGTGTGCTTTCACAACTGGGTGAAAACACCACTCAACAGTTCCATTATCCAATATTATTTTGGATGGAATCCCAAAATGACTTATGATATGCTCCAGTATAAACTCTACTATACAAGATCTAGTGGTTGTTGTTAAGGGTATTGCTTCCACCTACTTTTTGAAATACTCAGTAGCCATGATAATAAATGTATTCCAACCTGATGACAAAGAAGAGATCTTGCCTATAAGATCTAATCCCCACTGATAAAATTACCAAGACACTTGGATGGGCTGTAAGTATTGTGATGGCAAGTGCATAAGATTAATATGATACTGACATTTTATGCATTTATTGACATACACATTGCACTCCTTATCTATAGTGGGCCAATAATAGCCCATTCAAAGGATGCGCTTGACAATGGTCATGCCACTAAAATTACCACCACACGTACTGTCATGAGCTTGTGAAATCACCCATGATGCCTCTTAGGGCTCTAGAAAATGAAGGAGAACTCCATCATAGCCTTGTCGATACAATATGTCTCCTATTAAGACATATTTAACCACTTTCTATTTAAATGTGTGTTTTACGACACACACCAATACCTTTGGGATTACACCAAGCTTCAGGAAGTCATGGAATTGCAACATCTAGTTTTGATAAGCCTCAACTTTGATTGCCAAGATGACTTGCTCCTCATACGTATTTACTTTTGCAAATGCAGACTAGGAAACAACCTTATGGTGAATGGTGGTACCACTCCCTATCGAACTCTGAGAGGTTAATGACCCCTAGGGTGTCATCTTCAAAAAGTCTTCAGCTCTAGAGAACCATTCAAATTTTGGTTCTACACTAATCATGTTTACTAACATTTTAATATTAAAGGCTTCTCACTTTGTTATAGGATGCAAGAGCATTTTAACATGAGTGGTAGTGAAATTAGCAGAAAAATTCTAAGGAATTAAGGATCCCAACGATGCCATGGTGTCTGCAAACCTATTTTACGAATGAGAGATTACCTCAATTTCATACCATTCCAATTTAGCCAAATATGCAATCACAAGATCTTTGTAGGATTTTAGTACTGGACATCAACACTAAAATATCCCCTTAACTTGATTTACTATGAGTACGGAGTCACCAAATATGTTTAATATTTTAATATTCATGGTGACGGCTGTGTGGAGGTCCAATAGTAGGGTTTCATACTCAACATTGTTGTTGGTGCATGGAAAATATAATTTAAATTAAAAGGGCATTAGAGCTCCTTATGGCATGAAAAACACTATTCTTCCACCACCTCCTTGCTCGCACTTTGAACCGTTGAAGAACAAAGTCATATCAACATTGTTCTCTAGTTCCTCAGGTTTGGGAGCTTCAAATATGACAAAGACTGCATCATTTGAAAGCTCTATGGTCAGAGGCCTATTGTTTGATAGTGGTGCCTCAGCTAATTCGTTAGCTATGACTTGTCCCTTAATGGAATTTTGGCTTATGGATTCTAGATCAAATTCTATCAGTAGCATGATCCACTTTGCAATATGCGTATTGTGATACATCTTACTCATCATGTATTGCAAAGGATTTTGTTTTGATATAACATATGTCATATGACTTAGCATATAGTGCCACAATTTATTGGTAGTGAACACTATTGCTAAACATAGTTTTTCCACATATGTATATCCTAGCTCGTAACTCACCAAGGTTCAACTAATATAATATATGGCTTGTTCCTTGCCTTGCACATTATTTTGGGCTAACATGGTCCCTAATGCAAAGTCGATCATCAATATATATAGCAGAAAAGGTACATCTAGCCTTGGTGGAGCTAGTACTAGCGACATCACTAGGTATTGCTTTATTTTAGTGAAAACTGCTTAACACTCAGCCCAATTGAATGGAACCCCCTTGTGTAGCAATTTATTCATGGGTCAAAATTTATTCGATAACTGAGCGATGAGTCACTTTATCGATGCTACTTTGCCCTAAAGGCTTCTTAACTCTTTAATATTGGAGGGAAGGCACATATCTAAGATAGCTTGACCTTCATTGGGTCAACTTCGATGCTCATTTAGAAACCATGAATCCTAGGAGTTTACCAGAAGTTATGCCGAATACGCACTTCTTAGGAATCAACCTAACATTATGCTCTATCAGGCGATTGAAGACCTTCCTTAAGACCTTTGCATGCTCTTCTCATAGTAATGACTTGACCAACAAGTCATTGATATAATATTCTAGAATCTTATGCATGTAGTCATAAAAAATGTATGTCATGGCCCACTGATATGTGGCACCAGCATTTTTGAGGCCAAATAGCATAACTTTATAGCAAAAAATTCCCCATGGCATTATAAACACAGTGTTATGCTGGTCTTCGGGTTTAATATAAATTTAATTGTAACAAAAAAAATCATCCATTAAGGAGAGCATTTCGTGACCTATAGTTGCATCTACAAGAGCATCAATATTAGGAAATGGAAATTAATCTTTAGGTGTTGCCTTGTTGAGGTCTCTAAAATCCATACAAATACGAATTCTTCCATCAAGTTTTCCCACGGATACCATATTGGACACCCATTCTAGATAGTCAATGGAGATTACAAATTCTACATCCAACAACTTTTTTAGCTCATATTTCACCATTAAGGCTACTATTAGATGCATATTTCTAAGATTTTTCTTGATCGGCTTCTTTGTCAGATCCAGCGAAAGGTTATGAGTAACCAATTTCAGGTCTAGACCTGGCATATCTTTATATGTCAAAGAAAATAGATTTGGTCTCTCTTTCAATAGAGGGATGAGGGTGGCCCACTCATCTGGAGTGAGACTCTCTCCAAATTTAACCTTCTTTGAATTAGTGGGATCGTTACTGATATCCACATCGAAGGTTTCCTTTACTGACATGTACGACCCCTCCTCAAGCTGATGAGACGTAGGGATCAAATGGATGTCATTAGCCAGGTTGATAGGTTCTGCATTGGAAGAATTTTTAGAATGATATACATCATATGCACAACCTGATGCATAATGAAATGGTTGTAACATTTCTTCATTAGGAAAGAAATATTTAGGCTCAACGGGTGAGTCAGTGCGATCCCAACCGATAGCATCTTCATTCAGATACAATGGTTTGGATAGATTTGCTGGATTACAGAGTAGGGTGGTCAAATAAATGGAGGCCATATTGATGGAATGGAATTGATCTCCAGGACCACATGGACCAACTTATATATTGTTGATACAACTCTCATACTCAAGATCTGACTCTAATGACATGGGCACAAATAGGTCCTCTTTATGAGGACTATGAATTATTAGATCCGCTCTATGCACTGGTTGTAATATGGGATCATTCAGCTCATGGAGCTCCATGTATGTAGGTAGATGGGGAAACAATATGTGATAAATCACATTAAATTTTAGTGGTATTCCCCTAATATGAGGGTCAAGATTGATTTCTCTTCGCAGGTCCTTGATTGTATATGGTGTATGGTAGTGATGCAGGTAAGCAGGCCCTAGATAAAATATCTCTATTTCATCCTCCTCATCATTGTCATAGTAAAATCCTTCATTTACCCCTACAGGTGGAGGATGCTCTGGTAGGTGTGGTCCCATGAATCTCACTTCCTGGTCGTTGTCACCCATGTTTGAAAAACTAGATAATTAGACTATATGTATGATACTACTGAGGAAACTGGCTCTACTTCTTCCCTCAAATGATCAATGTTGGGAAGAATATCCTATGTAACATGTACTAGCTTTGTGGGCATTAGGTGATGCACATACAAAGGCCTTAAATAGCCCCCCTTAGCTTCATCCTTAGATTTATCATTGTTTGAGGATTCATTTTTGGCATCATAACTTGGTCCACTTATCCTAGAGATGGACTCCTCTCCATCATCGTTGTAAAGATATTCTAACTCAATATCACCTAAAACTATGGGTTTATGCCCTTGTACACCTACTTTGTTGGTTGCATTATGAATTTTATGACCCAGGTTGCCTTTGGGGTTCTGCTCTGTATCGGTCTTCTCTAGGATCCCTTCATGATGCTCTTCAAGTCGCTCAGAAGTGACGATGGATACCATCAGGTTAGTCCTCTAGAAGCTATAAATATTGGGATGATATGTATTGAAGTCCACATCATCCCCAAGACTAAGGTACAAGTGATCTAAGGATGTTGCAAGCAAATCATCTTGTCCTTGTATCTATAACTCTAGCCTAAACCTATCAGTTGCTAGCTGATAACGTGGCTCGAACAGAGTTCTATGCCCTTGTTCAAACAAACCAATTCTATACCCATGCCAATGATACAACTCAAAAATATACATGGAGTACTTCAGGTTGGATAAATAACAAATATTTACTATGAAAGGTTCATCACTATCTTCATCCATGGGCTCTCATGTTGGAAGCTGATCCAGCCTAGTGTAGATAAAATTAGTCTGACTAGGTGGTTCTCCCAATGGTACCACTGATCCAACTAGATAAAAATGAGTAGGCGGTCGACCCATCTCTTGTGCAGTCTCCAGAATCAGTCTGAAGGTTACATTCTACACAATATATTCGCCTAATCCTGTGTTGGTGAGATGTATAGTCACCCATAGTGTGGATGACCCTACTGACGATGCAGGCAAGGTAGGCTGAGGTACTTCCTTAGCTATGTATTGGGATTCCTCCATATCCATGGGGATGGGAGTCTCCTTGGTGACTGGTTCAAGCATTTGTTTCTTCTATTTTTTACCCATTTTTACCTTTAACTTCATTTCGTCCTAAAGCATCATTGATGCAGTCGGTTTCAGTGAAGTAGCAGTAGTGTGCTTAGATCTATGTGATACATATATCGATGGTTGAGCATGTACTATTGGTTTACCTCCTTGATTTTTAATCAATTATGCAAGATGGATGTCCAGGTGCATTGATGGGATTATGAAACCCCCAAGAAAATCTACTAGGTTCACAAACTTGAAAGGTTCTTCATTTGACGACACTATGTGAACTTGTCCCTCGTGTAGATATTTTACACATTAGTGTAATATAGAGGTAACACAATGCATTTCATGAATCCAAGGCCTCTTGAGTAGGATATTGTATTGCATGGCTCCCTCGATCACATGACACATCACAAAGATGATCTTTAGACCTACCTGCATGGGTAGTACAATTGTGCCAATCATCGAGCATAGGGTGTCGTTAAATGCTCTCAACGTGAAGGTAGTGGGCATGATATGTGACTTTGGTAGCTTTAGATGATTAAATGCCTTGGTCATTATTATATTGATCGATAAACTAGTATTGATCAAGACCCTCTTGAATGGTACGTGACTAATGCACATGATGATATGCAATGATGGGTTAGCCGTATCTATGGGAACCATCTTAATTTCATGATCATAAAATTATATCATGGGCTCCTCTAACTACTATACATGTCCCAAAAAATTATTAAATGCTTGTGCATCTTGAGATTGTACTTTGATGGACCTTATAATATCCATAAGAGTCTCCCTGTGCCTAGGGGACTACTATATCAGTTCATATATAGATAGCTTTGCAGGAGCTATCTATAGGTTTTGGACTACCCTTCTTCGTATGGTCACCATCGATATCGTTGGCAGGCCTAGAATATTCTGTGTTGGTTTTTGATTCGACGTAGCTTATATCCTAATGGTAGTGTGAGGTTGATTCAAATGATCATATCTCCCATGTCTGGTGACAAAATTCACCATGCCTATGAACCCCTAGATAGGCAGTTTAATGTGCACTTAGTTGACCTAGCCAATGTTGTTGTGCGACACCTCATGGTTTGGTAATAGATTTTTGTAAATCCCCTTGTTATGGTTGTTAGGCGCCAGTGGATTACTTGGTATTACAAGATTACCCTTTTCAATCATGTTTTGCACAATATGCTTGAAGGACCAACATACCTCAATGTCGTGGCCCTTCGCATGATGGAAGATGAAAAATAAGTCATCCTAATACCCCTTTGACTTGGGTTGATTCGGGTCAACCAAATTAACCTCGGGTAGTCTGATCACCTTAGCATTGCATAATTGGTGGAATATTGATGTCAATGATTCTGTTAGAGGCGTTAGTTGGCAAGGTGGGCATTATTCTTTGTTTTTTCCCTTATAGTTATTATTGTGCTTTATGTACTACATAGGAGGTTGGGCTTGATAATGCCCTTTATCCTCTCTCTAGAGGTTTAGCACCACTTGGTTGATGTGGGTCTACTTGCCATTTTATTTCGTGGAGCTCTTCTTGGGCCCCTCTTTCCTGTTCTTAAGCTTCAAGTTACCTTCCTGCAACTTGATATCCTCAATTACTTTGGTTTGCACCAAATATTCCTCAAATGTTGGATACTACTGCAGTTACAATAGTAGGAAGATGTTCTTGGAATAACTCTTGGTGAAAATTTGGGTTAATTATGTATCAGGAATAGGCAATTGTAGCTTTACCATCAATATTCTCCACCTCTTTTTGTATTGTTCAATTGGCTTGTCATTGTGCTAAGATAGCGTAGCTAAATTGGAAAGGTTAGCCTATTTATTGATGCTAAAATAAAAAGCATTCAAGAAAAGCATCAGCCATTTGCTCAAAATTGGTAATGCTGTACCTCTTTTTCTGATTGAATCACTCTCGGGTTGGGCCTGAGAGGGTCATGATAAATGTGTACAAAAGCAAGGCATTATTGCTAGAAATTTAGAAACAAGCATCCAAAAATCCTGTGACATGCTCCTGTGCATCTTCATCACATTTAAATTTGTCTAAACTGGGCATAAAAAAATGCTTAGGGTATATTGGAGCAGGTATCAAGGGGTCCAAAGGCTCATTATATATCTTTCTAAATATCGGCTTTTGAACAATTGCACCTTGCCTCTCAATCACTTTTACCTTCTCAGCTAGGGATTTATAAGCCTTTGAGGATAAGAAATTCTCCTCCCTAAGCTAATGCGAGGGTGGTCTTGGAGGTACATTATTCCTCTGTCAAGGTGGAGGTCTTTGCTCTTCCTCCTCAACTTGGGATTCTTCAAGATACTCTTGATTTTTTCCCTTTCCCTCTTCTTCCTCATATTGTTGTTGCCTCTTGTGTTCGAACGATGCTGGTCATTCTATTTTTTGGGCACTAAAATGAGTGTGAGCATCTCTGCGCTCCTGCTGCACATCGGCTTGTGAAAAATCCTTTCTATGTATGCGCACTTTGTTATATATGTGAGTATATAGACCAGCCCTGACTAGCCTATCCTCCTGATCTATGCACTCCTTTTGGGAAAGGATGTATTCCTCACACATGTGCTGCTTATATAGTCTTTTTTTGATGAGCCTCTACATATGAATATTCTCATATTCAATGCAATGCCTTTCTAGGCGAGTATCCTCCAATTGATCTTGGAGTAGCTATAGTCGCTGCTCATATACCAGTATATGTGATCTATCAAGGTCATTGGTCATGATAGGCCTCAGGTATGCATGCTCTATGTGAGAAACCTTATGGGTTTTGTACCCATACGACTGATTTGTGATGCTTTTGCCTTTGTCTGTAAAGATGACATTGACATCCTACTAAGTTATGTGCTCTATTCCACCATGCACGAATGGTGGATGTGTCACATGAGAGTGCTTAAAATCCTCTCTAGGCTCTCTAGTAGTCCTAATAGAATCCCCATTATGCTCACTCAAATCATGGGTGGGTGGATTTGAAGGCCTATAGCCTAGATGCTCCAAGATGCTACCTAAGTCATCCAACTATCTAGATCTCCACCGCTCGTGTGATGGTGTTCCATTGGCTCACACCTTAACCATATCAATAGTGATCTTTCGAATCTAACTATGTGTGAGAGTCTGCATAGGCCTATGCTCAACAGTGGACCTATCTGCATGCCCCTGAATGGGTGGGTCTCGATCATGTCTGTACTCTGAGGGTGGAACCACAGATCCTCCTGTAGACCTATGATGTAGGGGTACCAACTTGGATCCCTATATAACATACTCTTCAGCCAATCTTGTGGATGCACATGCAATGTGATCCTGGTAATGGCTTTCGAGTGGAACATCCTCATGCTGAGAGGCTCCATGCTCTATTCTGTGTCTAGAGGAATGCACAAAAGCTCCTCTCATGGGGGCATGCTCAATAGGTTTCCCTCTTGTCGAATTATCTCCTCTAATGATCGTTGAATGATGTTCGGGAAGCACATGTGGGTGAGGATTAGACATGTGTTGATGTGAATCTATTGGGGCTTGGTCATGGGCATCATGATTATGCCTTTGCTAACCACCCCGTGTCTCCACCATGGTGCACCTATTGTCTATATTTATTATTTATTAAGAAAACAAGTTATACAATGATGTTTATCTTGTATTAATTTTTAAAAGTGAACCCTAAAATTTTTTATGTTGTTTCAATTTTGTTGTATCAGTATAGAACTCCTTATCATGTTTTGAAAAGTGTTGAATGATATTCTCAGTTTAAATTGGCTTTCACTTGTATGCTCATAGCTTGACAACCTGGATGTGACTTCCATGCCATGTAAATCCCTCGTGTGTGGTAATGAAAGTACACACTCATACAAGGAGCACAGGTCCTGCCATATCCTCACCCAATCTCACCCAATCAATGTTATACCCTCTGAAGAGAAGTACATGTAAATTTTTTGGGCTACGAATGGTTCTTGGATTCGATATTGGTCTAGTATCCAAGGCTACGTAGGATTTGGATCAACAGATGGAAATTACACCCATCGTTGTTGAACCCTACTAGTAGTTGGATGTGACTCCCAGCTCACTAGCATTTAAGTGAAACGTGGTGTGTGTGGTTCATTTTAATTTGCATAAAATGAAAAATGCATCATATAGCACAAATGATTGTTTCCTACATGTAATGTAAAAAGAAAAATTTTATATTCAGATATGCATGCTATACTCTACATGATTTTTTGACAATGCAAACTAGTATGCAAATGGCCACTACTTGGGCCTCAAACATGCAAACCACACAATTGTTATCAAGCATGCTGGATTCTAGGGCAGACTACAATCAGAGATCCGATGTTCCTAGCAGTGCCTTTCTAATGATGTGAAAAATACATGTAAACCTAGGACCTAATTTATTTCTTCTTTGCTTAATTTCCTAGTAATATTTGCAAAATTGATCACTCTAGAAAAACGTAGAGACAAAAAATAACAAAGGGTGAAAAATGGGACCTACCTTAGGTCCACATTCGATATGTGCTCTATTTTTTGGTGTCTACTCTGCCAGCTGTAAATTGTAGGTCTAGTCTGCGGTCTGTACTGTAACCCACGGGTTTCAGTTGCGGTTCAATTATTGGCCCGTATATGGTAGTTGCGGTCTGTACCTGCAATTCCAAAATAATAGAAACAATAGTTAGATTGCTGATTTTGCAGATTTCCATCATGATCGCCTTCTAACCTATCCAAAAAGCATGCACCTATCTAATAGATCAATTGGAATCAACATAAAATCATGAAAGAGAAACAAGATTACATATGACAATAAAATGAATGTTGCTTTTATTAATATTGCAATGAATCCCAATTACAATCATGCCTCTCTTAGGGTCACCCAAATGTTTATACAATTAATACAATTCCAAAGACCCCAACGGGGTAGGCGCAATACTATTGCTTTCAAAATAGTCACAAACTGCTCTAGGGTGGAGTTGACCCTCTTATTTGTGTCGAGGAAGGAATTTGGTGATTGAAGCTCCTTTGAACCCGTTTCCTGCGATTAAGAAACAAAACAAGAAAGTTATACAAATAAGCAGCCTCTCGTGATGAGGTCCTTTGAAGGATTAAAACATGAAAATGCCATGAATAACATGAAAATGTTATGAATAACATGAAATCAAGAAAGATTGTAAAATGTATTTAAACTATGCTAAATTTATAAATATTCATATACATGCATAAAGGAATAATGCAACTAATCATTGAATGACCTAATTAGGTGAAATAAAGCATGAAGACATGGAAAGAAACCATTATTGCATATACTATACTAATGTAATAAAATTGATATAAACCCTAAGTCTATCGGTCAGAAATATCTAGTATCCTAATTGAACTATGCAAATGTCTATTTAAACCTAATTAAGTGATCTATAAAATAAATGGTAAGGAGATATTATGCCTATTATAAACCGCAGCTCTGATGAGTGGTCTGCACTATAAATCATGACTGAAAGCTGCGATGAGCAACCAAGCAGGTTTACCCTCCAATTTCAAGGGCAGTGGGCTTGATCCTCCTTGTCAAATTGATGATCAAGGGTCACCTTAGTGTCCTATGATAGGTTTTGCAATTGAGTTGTTGAATAGGGCCTTCGTTTGCCTGAATTAGTGTTTCTTGGATCTCCTAGGCTCCTAGGACCTCCATGGCAAATTGATCTTTTGATGGATAGCAAAGTGACCTTATCACATGCATGAAATCAGTGTGCAATTCGATAGGGCTTCGCTAATCACTTGATCAATTCACTCTCTCTCTATTTGGATAGCGCTTAGCTATCAAAAATCTCTATATCTCTTTTACTAATTGAAGGGGTACTTATATAATGTCCCAGGGCTAGGGGTGGCTTCATGGAGAATCCAAGATCAAGAAGAGGTAGTTAGGACATTTGGAATGGAAGCCTCTAGAATCTTCCATCCTTTAATCGCTTTCTTATAGACAAAATGGTCGTTCAAACCAATTTGGCTAGGATGAAGGCCAACTGAACTTCAGTTAAGACCGTAGGTTACAACTATAGTTCAGACTATAGACTACAAGTCTTAGCTGTGGTTCAGACTATGAACCATAGGTCTCAGCTACCGTTTAGACTGATTATGCTAGGGAGCCCAAATTGAGTGGTTAGAACCACTGCTCTATCTTGGAGTCTGTCCAAGATCTTCCATGTGGTCTTGTAGCATGTCCATATGAGTAGTCACCATCGAAATGGCATGTTTTAGGTGTCTACACACCCCAAAAAGAAAATGTGGCAAAATTCATAAGTTTTAAAAAAGAGAAAATTAAAAGAACGAAGAAGAATGCGTTCACCCCAAGTGAGGGGTAAAACTCATTTTTGCCTCTCTTTGGGGTGAAAAGGTAATATAAAATCATTTTCAAGGCAAGGGAAAAGGTTGACATCATGGGGCCCTCTTTCAATACATTTAGTATTTTTTCCCAGGATGGGGCAAAAATAAAAATATGTGCTTGGTGCAAAGCTAAGAGCGTGGTAAAATTCGAAGGCACCCATGTTGAGAGGTGCCATGTAGTTTCACCTCTCCAAGGGGTGAATTTAGTTTTTCAAATGAACTTCGAGCAAAATAAGGTTGCAACACACGCCCATCCTAAAGAAAAATAGTCAAAGTCAACATCACCTCCCAAAGGGGGTGAAAATCCTTGTCACCCTCCTTTGGGGGCAAAATCAATTAATTTTACTACTATTCAAATTGCAATCGATTTCTATCCTTTTCAATGATAAAATTAAAATGCAAGTAAATTCCAAATGAAAACAAAGGTGTTTTCTTCTGAGCATAAGAATATGATAAGAGGAACAAGAATTTTGGAATGAAATCACCAAGACATCAGTAAGAAGCCAAACAAGTTGTTGATTTCATCCATTATGGCCCTAAAAATGCTTTTCATCCTATTTTTGGGTGAAATTAATCCCTTGCATTTATTCTCAGAGGCATTGATTCCCAAGGTGCCATTTTTGTTGATTCTCTTGAGAAAGGTTAAGGAATGATGGAATTTAATTTTTGAAGCAATGCAAGCCATGTTTCCAAAATTTTTGCTTTGAATTTGCAAGATTAGATGCCATTCTTGTTCATTTCCAATGCATCGCTAGTTGAATTTATCTCTTTTCAAGATAGAATAAATTCTCAATGGAATTTCTTGGCAAAGGGATGAGTTCCAAAGTACAGAAGTAACATAGGTTCAATGACCAAGATCCCGATATTTAGGCAACTTCGTTGTGTCCCAATGCATCGATGCTCGAGCTTATTTTCCATCATTTAATCATGCCAATTTCTCATGTGATTCTCCCACCAAAGTAGGATCATTGTTTCCATGAAGAATGTTTTGACTAAAACATCACTGATGTCGAGGAGAAAATTATTCATGCTAGTTTTTGATCTACTAGCATTTTGTTTGTATGTGCATTAAATGAAAGAGGTGCAATCCTCTATAAATACTAAGCATTTTTATGTAAAAAAAAGGATGGACACTCTACAGAAAAACACTTCAAGTTTTCTGCATCAATAGATAAACATTCGGCTTCTAGTTCTATGAATGGTGTTCCATTTAATAATTTTATGTATGTTATTTTTGAATACATTCATCTCCACTATTTGCTAAATTTAAATTTTGCATCTGATTTTGATCTTTAATAGTGAGGGAGTGAATACTGAGATGCTCTTTGAAGTTTGTCTTTGCAAAACTGTAAGTAGTTCATGTGCTTTTAGTTCTATTGTATGCTAATCACTGCTTGATTTGAATTTTAGTTGCTAGTCTATCCCCATCCTACACTTTCAGTTTATAGCCATATTTTCCTATTTCTTTTATGTTACCCTAAGCTTTAAATTAGAGTATATTAGAAAGGAAGCCAAGCCTCTTTGGAGATTGATCTGAAGGACATCTCTTTCCTTCGACCTTTCAATGTTGGCCAGGTCTAGGGTGCACAAAACATATATTTTATACTAGGTAGATTCATGACCAACACTTACATAAATGGTAATTCACACATTCTTTTCAATATCACAAACAAAAACTTCAATAAATACTCCCATACATCACTTCCATTTGAACAACAAATATTCCCCTTGAACAAAAAAATATATTTGAATAGTTTTTTCATGCAGATTACAACCATACATCAACTTCACCAATAATTTTACACTTTAGAATATAACCAACCAATCCTTCTCTTCTCTACCTATCAATCCTTATTCTTTTCTCTACCTATCAATCCTTATTCTCTTCTCTACATGTTAATCCTTCTCTTCTCCCATTTCTTTCCAAATCCATCATCCCTTTCTTATTTCTCTCTTCAAGCATTTATTTGTCTAGCACTCCCTCTTTGTCCATTCCACTTCTTTTTCTCTCTTTTTTTTTCTTCTAACCTCTTTGTTTCTCTTTATTTTTTTCATTTTATATGCATTCTATGATTAGCTAAATAATTCAACAACCATTATTTACAAACATTTAAATTAATATATATTTTTATGCTAGATGCCCCACATCATTAAACTATTTCCAATTTGATCTTTTTTCAAAGATTTTCTTCATTTCCTTTCCTATAACATATAGTCTTTCTCTTTCTAAAAATTCTATGATTTTACATTCAACTCCTTCACATAATTTTTACTAAGAAATAATTTTATTGTCTCATAACATTCAAGTACATAAAACCATAGAAAACTTCATTATTTTAATAATAATAAAAAAAATACTTTACATTGTTTTTCTTCTCTCAAATCCAATAAAACATACACTATGAAATTAATACATTATATGGCATTATCTATCTATCTCTCTATATAAAAAATATTATTTACATCTTATAATTTTTTTAAAAGCACAATAGAAACAACCATGTTTAAATAGTGATCTTATATTTTAATGAAAAAGCATTGCTTCTTAATAAATAAAATAACATTATAAAATTAGGGTAAAAGACTATATAAAATATATTAAATATATACTTCATTTAAGTTTATTTCATAATACTTATTAAAAAAGTTAGTAAAATATATTAAAAAATCATAACAATATATATAGAAATTGATATAAAATTAAAAAGTATTTTTAACTTCAAATAATATTTAATATATATTTCAATAACATATATATAATATTTAATATATAAATAAAAATATTAAATTTAAACTTTATTTTTGTATATAAAAATAATGTGTCTCACTAGTTTTCCTAATTGAAAGAAAATTATTTAATATATAGATGATGCCAAATATGACACACATAAAAACAAGTTAGAAAATTATAATATAATTTAACTTCAATAAATTGCATTATAAAAATAAATAAGTTACTTTGCAATTGGTGTATTTGTTAATCAACCATTAAACTATTCATTCTCATAATTATCATAACTAAATGAATCAAAACATATGATTTATTGGGACAAATATTTCTTAAGTTTTTAAATCCTTAATTCTTATTGTTGAGAGTCATGAGATAATTTAATGCTACCTTTATTAAATTGCACTATCAATGCTACTTTTATATTTATTAAATTGCACTCTTAATGCTACCTTTACAAAACCCTAAACATTGTGAATTAGTGCATTTGAATGTAAATTTTATGGACCTTTGTCTCTTGAAGAAAATTATGATGCCAGATTATTTTTTAATGAATATTTAAATGTTAAAAAATAATTTTTAACTACTTAAAAACATCATAATCATAAAATCATCTAATGAAGTTAAACTTAAACACTATCTTCATATGAGCTGGTTGAAAACATATTCATATTTTAAATATAGTGAAAATTTATAATTTATTATTTCTTTTGTTTATTTTGGAAACTCTTTTTATACTATCATTCTTATGTTTAACAATTTATTAATATCAAATATTAATTTTATATGTGTTTGTATATTTTTTTGTATGATTACTATAATTATAATATATATTTATGTTTTATAAAATGAAGTTAAATAATGATATCATCCATAATTAAAAAAATAATAATTAGGAAAAAATAAATTTAAAAAATAAAATTGAAAATAATAAAAAAATGATGTTTAAAAGCTATAATGAAAGAATATTGAATAAAAAAGAAAACATTGATGAAAAAAATAAGTAGATGAACAAATAAAATATCAATTTGAATGAATGCCTAAATAATAATAAACATATAAAGGCATTTGATAAGGAAATATTTAGAGTAACATGTGAAAGAGGTTTGAAGAAAAGAAAAAATAGTATCTTGTTGAATTTTATAATCCTACATAAAAACATCACTATAAGGTCTATATAGGGGTACATGCCAATAGGAGGGCAAAGATTTTTTATGGTTATAGGAGGACTAACTCACAACAACTTAGATATTAAATAGAAAAATTAAAAATACTATAAAATGTAATATTTTACGGCTATCAATCATCAGAGTACCTCTTGGATTCTATGGAGATTGAGTGCTCTGAGCACAAGTAGTGGAGAACAACGAAGGACCTTTGGGACCAAAGATTCAGGGTCTGTGGGTCTCTTGGAGGGTTATCAGGAATCCATTACAATCATGCAAATATTATGTTCAACAGATATAATCTTCATGACATCGAATCAAGTGAGGAACAAGCAAGGCGAATAGGGGAAATTAATATCCAATATTCCTCCATGTATGTGGATCAACAAATACAACAAAATGAACAAGTATTGAACAAAACTGTTCACCCTTTTCAATTTATAGCACAAAATAAGGAGGAAGGGTATCATTTTAGCAAAGGGAGATAACATGTTGATGGAAGATTTAGATCTTGGCAAAGCTACAACTATGGCTAGGGCATATAATAAAAAATAGCCAGTCATAACAAAAAAAATTGAAGGGATGGATCCCAAGATCCTCCCTCCCTAACTAAATTTTAAAGAAGATATCATTGTGTAGGAGGACCATCTCAAATAAGAGGGGAAAATAACCAATAACTACCAAGGAAACCTTTAAGGATGCCGAAAATCAATCCAAGGAAAAGAGAGATGGGTTGTATGAAAGTAGCTAATGGATCCCCATTAGTGAAGTTGGCAATGGAGGATATTCAAGAGCGAATAGACACAATGGAGAGGAGAGGATTAATTTATCGGTTCATGGGATTTCGAATGAATCTGGCTATCGTCAAGCAATGGGTTACCAAAAATTGGAGAACTAAAGGTGAGTTCCAAATCTCTATTTATCCTAATGGTTATTTTCTTGCTATTTTTACCACTGAAAAATATAGGAAGGATATTTTTCAAGGGGGGCCATGGTTTATAGGTAGGGCAAGACTTTTCATGAAGCCCTCACATACCAAGTTCAAATATGAGGAAGAAATACCATCAATTGCATTTTTTTGGGGTTTGTTTATTCAGCCTCCTAGTAGAATACTAGAATCCTAATACTTTATCAGCAATTGGAAATTCTTTAGGAGTCTTCATGATGATATATTATAACACTCAACAGTTGGATCACATAATTTAGGCTAGGATTTGTGTTTTAATTGACCTTTACAAACCTTTTCTAGAGAGGATTACTTTACAATATGGGGAAGAAATATGGGAGCAACATATAGACTATGAAAATGTCCCTTTTAGATGTAGAATCTATCACGAATATGGCTAACTAGCCAAGGAATTTCCTTAAAAGCTCTCCAATAAAGAGGAGGATGAGGATTTAGCAGGATTTCAAATCCCCAAACAAAATAATTTAAAAATATATATAACACCAAAAAATAAAACAGTAATTTCACCTAACACTTTGAAGTTCTATCGATGAAAACTCATATGATGAGAATGATAAAACGAAAGCAATGATTAAGAAATCACAGTATGATAAAGATAAGGAACAAGAAGGAATAGATGATGAAATAGAAATTAAAAAAACTGCCCTAATCTCAAAAAACAACGGAGGAGAGCCATCTCATCCAGCAATGGACCTTCAAGAAAAAACAACATAAAATTTTTAAATAAGTGTAAAACTAAAAGCCAAATTCAATTAAATCCTTAATTCTTGTTTTTGAGAGTCATGAGGTAATTTAATACTACCTTTATTAAATTGCACTATAATGCTACTTTTACATTTATTAAATTGCACTCTTAAAGCTACCTTTACAAAACCCTAAACATTGTGAATTAGTGCATTTGAATGTCAATTTTTATGGACCTTTGTCTCTTGAAGAAAATGATGATGCCAAATTATTTTTTAATGAATATTTAAATGTAAAAAGATAATTTTTAACTACTTAAAAACATCATAATCATAAAATCACCTAGTGAAGTTAAACTTAAACATGTATCTTCACATGTTCTAGTTATTCCTTCTTTTAAATATTCATATTTTTATAGAAAAAATTTATAATTTGTTATTTATTTTGTTTATTTTAGAAACTCTTTTTATACTGTCATTCTTATTTTTAATAATATATTAATATCAAATATTAATTTTATATGTGGTTGTATATTTTTTTTATGATTACTATAATTATAATATACATTTATGTTTTAGAAAATGAAGTTAAATAATGATACCATGCATAATTAAAAAATAAATAAATTAGGAAAAAATAAATTTAAAATATAAAATTGAAAATTATTTTAAAAATTTTTATGTTTAAAAACTATAATGAAAGAATTTTGAATAAAAAAGAAAATATTGATGAATCAAAACAAGTAGATGAACAAATAAAATATCAATTTGAATATAAATGCCTAAATAATAATAAACATATTAAGGCATTTGATAAGGAAATATTTACAGTAGCATGTGAAAAAATAGGCTTGAAGAAAAGAAAAAAATATTATCTTGTTGAATTTTATAAACCTACATAAAAACATCACTATAAGGTTTATATATGGGTATATGCCAATGGGAGAGTGAAGATGTTTTATGGTTATAGGAGGACTAACTCACAACAACTTAGATATTAGATAGACAAATTAAAAATACTAAAAGCGAAATAAGGAGAGGATATATCATTTGTACTTGAGGTAAACTTGAGACACAAAATCTGCTCATGTAGAGGAGTTGGAGAGCAAGTGAATAGTTAAAAATATTCAATTGAAATTGAGAGGCGCCAGGTTCAAATATCTCCCCTCACATGTTGCGGATATGCTATGTATAAGAGGTTACAAATAAAATAAAATAGAAACAAAAATATATTAGTTTGAAATGCAAAGCATATAATAACACTCAAGGTATCCCAACTTTGTATCTCAACTTTGTGTTTAGGGCTTTACTCTCTTTTTTGGGAGACGAATGTTCAAACCATGGTAGGGTAGGGTGTGTGCACATGACTATGACTATGACTATGTAAGTTAAGGTGTAAAATCTGCATTGTAAGATGATGGTTAAAGCCGACAGGATACTCTCAAGGTAGGTGCAGTTGCCCTAATGGCTAAGATGATGGTTGTTTCTTAAGTGGTTTTGTGTTCAAACCCCTTGAGGGTGGTTGTTGATGTAATTTGTAAATGTTTTCCTAAAAAAACAGCATTGTAAGTTTAATAAAAAAATATATCATCGCTAAAATTAATATTAATAGTAAAATATTAAGGTTATTTAAAAGTAAAATTGTGCATTTGAGGTTGATAACCATTACTCTTTGTAAAGTTCATATCTCATAAATTAATTTTTATTTGTATAATGTCTCAAGGAAAATGATTGAATTATGGGGAGGATGGTTCCCACTATGTCCCAGCTTTACGTTTTACTTCAATCCAAAAAACTTTTGATTTATTAAATGTTATAAACATTTTATTTTTAAATTAAACTATCTTATTTTTATTAAATTAATTATTAAAAAATACAAGGATTAAAAAAAATAAGTTGAACGTGGAAAAAAAGTTGTTTGTTGAAAAAGAACATATAATGAAATATGCTAGTTTGGGTATTCGTAGGATTTTCCTTGACAATAAAGGTTCAATTTTGTAAATATTTTGGATTTGCTTGTTGAGAGTTTTATTTTTTCTATTTTGTAAATATTTGTAAATTTGTTTGTTGAAGGTTTTATTTTTTTAGTTGTGTGGATTTGTTTGTTGAGAGTTTCATGTTATAGAGATAAGTAAACTTGTCTATTGAAGTGGTTTCATTTTTTTAAAATATGTGAACTTTTCTATTAAAACTCTTTAAATATATGAATATAAATAAATTAAAAATATATTATAGGAACTTTTTTCTAGAGCTCTTACTTCTTCTCCGTGCATAGTACTGAGAGCTTATTTCTTAAGTATAAATGCATAAACTAAACATAAGCTCAATAACATTTTGTTTTTTCTAACCTTTAGTAAATATTTCTATCATGAAAATATTTCAGTTTCTAACTCACTTTTTACATAAAAGGTGAAAAAAACCCTGTTAAAACTTTTTTATTAAAATAAGAAAATTTAAAATTTAAAAAAAAAAATTAAAAATAAATATAAATATATAAAATTTTAAAGTAAAGTAATTCAATGTTTTGAATTTCACAACACAAAACTTTTTGATAAATAAAACTAGACATACCATTCTTAAAAAAATTAAAAAGGTTTAGATCCAAAAAAAACCAAAATTTTATTATAATAAAAATAGAAAAAATAAAAACAAAATACATATAACAAAGTACTTTATAAGAAAAAAAAAATAACACTGTATAGAAGTAAAAAATATTAAGTAAAAAATATTAAGTAGGTCTTTCGAGAAGTATAAAATATTAAGTAGGTCTTCACAGTTTGAGTAAATTTACTCTACTTGAAACTGGAAAACCTTTTTGTTTTTTCAAGTCGTTGCAATCCATGCATAACAGATAAATAGTAGCAAAACATACAAAGGCAATACAAACTGGTGACACCTACAGTGTCAGGTAAAGTAAATGGATTGTTTTTTTAAGAAGGAATACTAGAAAGAGTTTTCATTTTCAAGCTAATTTTTTAAATATAGTTGAACCAGAAAAGATAAAACAAATGAGTTTAATTAAATGAAAAAAAAAAACTAAATCAACAAAATCATGGAGAATTCAAAGACAAAGTTGTCTTTGCTATGGAAAGACACTATATTATGTCATTAGATGTTTTAAAAACAATTGGAGAGAGATAGACACATGGTTAATCCTGGCATATGTTTTTCTGGATTCTCCTGCATTCAGTAAGTGCTTCCTCCACCCTCTACAACCTCATGCTATGGATAATTTTCAACCTGGCAACAATAATGATTATTAAGTATAATATAAATAAATATAAGAGAGCACCTACGGAGAATAAGAACTTAGAAATACCTTAACAACAGCCATAAATGATGAATCTAAAATAGATGAATGGCCAGAGCGTGTGCAACAAAAAAAATATCTAGAACCTCACCCATATCAAATACTTCTTGTATGAATTGGTTTTGAAGACCAAGAGCTTATCCTATGATAGGGTTTTCGATTTAGAGTTCATTTATCAAAAATTCAGAGTCATGGAACCCTGACAATGAAGTCTGGAAATAGGCTTGCAAAGCCTACAATGACATTGCTAAGAGGCTGTAAGACCAAGGCAAAGGAAAGTGCTGATGAAGAAGCTAAAAACCAAATAAAGGAAGTCGTTGGAGGAGATACAGAAAAGGAGATAGATGGAGAAGCCGAAGAGGAAGCAGAAAGAGAAAACCCTCCCAATGATCAAAGAGTTAAATAAAAGAGAGGTTGAAAACCATCCTTTCCTTTTGAAGCCTCCATTCATCTTTTACTATTCATTCATCTCCTTCCATCCTAATTTTTCATTTATCCATTGCTCCCTATTTATCCTTTTTTCTACTTCTTTTTTTAGAGTCGGTTCACTCAATGGATAGGCCCTAAGTTCTAAAAATTTTACAAGCAAAATACCTTGGGAGGCACCAATAATGTAGGTCAAAATGACTACATCATGAGAAATAAGGCAATAAACCTCTAAAAAATTTTGAATTCTTGCATGAGGATGAAGTTAGGTGTGGCATCGTGACATGTCTCAATGTCATGGTTGAGGGAAGCCTAAAAATATCTAAGTCCAAAATAAGGCGTGACATCGTGATATGCCTCCATGTCATGATTTTTAAGGTTCGAAAGGCTTAAAGGTAGAAAAGCATCATAAAATCATGACATGTTCCTAAGTCACGACCACAGAATATGAAGAAGGATCAAGATAAACAATTGATGTGACACCATGATCTATCTCTATGTCATGATCATGAAGGCCTGAAAGACTTGAAGGTAAAGAAGAATCATGAAATAATGACATGTTTCTATGTCATGGTTGTTAAGCTCAAGGAATCTCACTAATTAAAAAGTATCATGACATCACGACATGTTCCTATGTCATGACTACTGAAGCTTTAGAAGCATGTAAAGTGAAATAACTATACAACACTGCAACCTGTCTCCATGTCACGGTCATGAAGACCTGAATGATTCCAAGGCAAGAACAAGGTACAACATTGCAACATATTACCATGTTGTGGTCGCAAAGGCTTGGGAGGCCCGAGGATGCACAAGGGGACACGACATGACAACATATCTCTGTGTCGCAACCACCATAGGTTACATGGGATAAAATCTTCTATGAAAGTTTCAGTCTACTATGTTTGTTATATATCAATGGTGATGGGTGTTTTCAAGAACGAAGAATGGATCAGATTTTAAGCTTGATCCCCACTACTTCTCATACATGCATCAAGCATTTAATTAGTAGTCATGAATCAAGCATGCTGCCCATTTTAGATCAAAGATGTTCCATGGTGTTCTACCAATCTAATCACATGGCACTTTGTTGTAATGGTTTTTTTAAATAAAATCTATTTTTGTATTTCAAATATTGAACCATAGGAGGATTATAAATAAGAGCAATGGCCTCTTTTGAAAGGATGAGATCTTAGGCATTTATAAGTTGCTTGTCTAAATAATTTTTAAGAAATCAATACAAATGAGATCTTTGTTTGGCCTCTAGTTCAACATCTTGTAGAATATGTATGTATGAGTGGATGAATGTTTTTGCTTTATCTATATGAATGTGCATGCTATTAATTCTACTTTCTAGATTTTTGTGTATGTTTATTCTTTAGTTTTGTAACTTATAATCTTTTGAACTGAATGTTGATTAAAAATATTTTATATATGATAAAAATTTGGTTGGTCTGTTAGGAGATTTCAATGGTTGTTTTGGTTCATAATCTTTGTGCACTTCTTGTTGTTTCCTAATCTATAGCATCTTAAGTTATAGCTTTGACTAAATTTATTTATTTTTACACCCTTTTTCTTCCCCATTGTAAATTTTATCTAGTTAGAACTCTATAGGAGCTAATTTTCTTTGGATATTGACCTAATTGAGCCCTGTAGCTTGCTCGATCATTCAATGTTGACCAATTCTTGGGTGCATATTTCACCATAGGAATATTTTCAAAAAACAATAACTAACTATAGATTTGGATACCAATGGTTATTCTTACTCCATGTAAGGTGTAAATATTATTAGAGGCTTATGCCCACTAAAAAATCTCTATAGCTTGGTCTATCTACTCCTATTGGCATACCATAAAGAGAAACTATCATCAACTAAGATCCTTAAAATTGGATGTCTATAGAAAATTTCCATATCTCTCATGGAAGCACCTATGGCTTATCTAGGGAATCTTATAGTCCTACGACCATGGGCTCTGATACCAAATTTAACAACCCAAAACAATCCAACCAAATCGAGAGAGATTTTTTTCTTTATACACTTGTTAGGGATCTACATATCCATAAGTAAGTGTTTGCTAGCCACCATAAGAGTCAACCTATCCCTTTAGTCTGTCAAAAGGGTACATTAATCTCTATAACATACAAAAGTCTATCTATATAGGTGCACTAAACGTAATGCAAGTAAGATATCTATCTCATTCCCATAATGATCTAGCTTATTTATTTTAGTCTATTAAAAGGGTACACCCATCTCTACACCATACATAAGTCCATCTATGTAGGTGCACTAATTATATTGCTATTAGGCTATCCATCTCATGTCCATAATGAGCTATTCTTTCCATCATTTACTCTTGGTGATAAAAAATTCATAGATTCTGAATGTAGTTGTTATCTTCATGCATCTACCTAAGTTTGGGTTTTAGAGTAAACATTTGAAACAAGGTCCTTTGGAGTTTCATCCCAAGGATATCCCTTAGTCCTTTTTATTACTCTCTCTCTCTCTCTCTTTGTGCTTCTAATCCATGTACACAAATATTAATAGATGTTATTATTTACATATATAAGATTCATCATAGTAAGGGCTATTCAAGAGCACAAAAAATATACTATTTATTTCACACAACTAGTGATATTTTCATTTTGTTTGATACATCATTCATAATTGTTATGAGTATCACTATAATTTTTCAATATATCCTTACCAATCGACTAATGCACAATCTATGATATTACAATGAAATTCCAATTTTTAAAAAACAACATGATTTCAATAACTACTTCTAGTAAAAACATGATCAAAGGATAAAGATATCCCACACAAGCACATAACCCATCATATATCCTATGAAACCCTTACAATAAAAACCCATCCTTGAAACATCCCTTTTTATTTAGTAAGTCAAATTATCTCGAATACAATAAATCAAAGGAATCTCATAATTATTTCCATCAAAACTTAAGAATATCATAATTCTTATACCCCTAAAAAAATTAATTGTTTCTTTAATTCATATTACAAAATTTGGTGATGAAACCCCATAGTTTCCTTGAATGAGTTCCACATTCATCTTTCATATGTCAATTATCTTCTTTGAAAAGAATCATTCTAAAGAATAACTTCTTCTACAAATATATTGTATCCATATACTATAATAAAAAAACACATAACAAGACTATTAGAGAGGACCTCATAATCCTCCCCAAAGAATCCCATTAGTACCTTTACAAGGAATATAAGGTAATATCTTCTATGCCTTTCCAACATTCTTCAACATGAAATAGAATCTAGTATCCTTAATTAATTCCATCCTTAATATGTCCCATGAGGAGTTATTTTATCCTTAATACATTGGCAACATAGTTTATCCCAAAATGAAGCATATCATCCTTTTACATTTCATACATCATTTAACTTCAACCATAACTACACTTCAAAATAGCATTGAAAATATCTTAACCCTACACATTTCAATCATAATTCACTCGACATAAAAATACAATATCCTTAGTACATTTTAATCACAGTTTACCCCCAATAAGAAGTATGGTGTCCATAATACATTTCAATAATGAGTAACTCAAAGAAATTATAATTATTATTATATTTCCAAGCTCAATTCAATCGAAATTAAAATATTTTCCTTAATATAAAAAAGTCTTAAATTTGAGACAAAAACCTATTAATTACTATGCCAAACAACACTACTCTTAAAGGAATGCTAAAAGAGAGGATTTTTATTTTAACAACACAGGGAACTTAGCCCACTAGCAACAGTTGGATCAACTTGGAAACCTAGTAACAACTGACACTCAAACACTAACCAAAGGTCAACGAATAAACCAAGCAAACCAACGACCAACCAATCAAAACATGAAATGCAAAAAAAATGGGTGAGTCAACAATAGTCAAAGGCCAACCTAGGGTCAAGGTAGGTCAAGCAGTCCACAACCAGGCATCTAACCACTTGGTTAACCAGTAATGCATGCATGGGCCTACATAAACCATGCTAACCCCACCATAAATTAAATGTGGCATGAACCAGGCTAAAAAATTGGTATTAAAAGTATTTTTTAAATCCTCTCAAGTATAACTAACAACCCACCAAATCACCAAAAACCAAAAACCATAAACTGTTAAAGCCATGTGTCAACCAACTGTGCCACAACTGATGCTAGGTAGCCACCAAGTGGTTGGTTCCTAACCACCACTTGGTGGTCAATGTTTTATAGGGGCCTAACACCTTATATGGTGCCCTTAGGTCCCATTCTTGTCCCATGTGGTATAAAGGAAGGCAAAGGCCTAAGTGACACCCTTCCTTGTTGTGCTTTTCGAGCGTGAAGACATTGCATGTCAACGGTGCATTGATGGTGTAACATCTATGTTGCACCACATATTTTAAATTTACCTAAGGTAAACCTTAGGCAAAAAAATATAGGAGTGATGATGACTCTCTGTCCTTGACAACCTTTACAAAATGAAGCAACAAATGTGAAAGGGAAGTAAGGATGGTAGACAGAGAGGATGGACCGTTCTGAGCCAATGTCCCCTATATGACTAGAGATGATAGTCACAAGTAGCAACATAATACTTTTAGATAGGAAGAAAAACAACTTGGAGGCATAGGATTGAACAATGAAAGGCAAAACATGAGTAAGGTATGAAATAATAGGGGGGCCATTTATGGCTTGATTTAGTAACAACCAACCTTAATATTAGATTCATAGGCATCTATTAGGATGTGCTCAACATGCAATGAAAATAAAAAATAAAAAAATATTTTGACTCTTAGGCACTCCCAAAACTTGGAATCATTTAACCAGTCATATATGCAAATATAAAAATTATTCAACTGATTTTAGGTGTCCAAGCATTCAAAATCATTTATCCAACAATAAATCACTATATGAAAATATTATCATAAAATTTAGTCAATCTTATTTCCCATCCAACATATGATAATTGAAAATAAAAACAATAACATTAACCTATATACTCGCCTCCAACTTCTACAAATAAACGTGGATGTTCTTTTTTTTTCCAAGCTTCAGTTTTGCCAAAAACCAACTTCCTCCTCCCAAGATGTTCTCCTATTTTTCTTGCTTCCTCTTCACTTACCATGTGCCAAGACTGAGAATGACATTGTCTGCTTGTTTCATATCTCCTCTCATTTACAGAGGGGCACGTACTTCTCATTAAAGCGTGTCACCTTCCTTAGACCTTACATGGGCATTATTACCTTGTTTAAAATTTTACTCCTTTTTCTTTGTTTTATTTCATGCTTCAATTGGAAATTCAATAGGGGAAAATATTACTTTAAAATAATATACTCATGCTCATTAAAAAAAAAAAAGGTTGTGCCTCCTTTTTTATATTATAGAATTCTAACTCAAATAAAACAAACTATTATATTACTATAATATGATTCAATTAAAGAAGCTACATAATTTTTTTAATTAATTAATTAATTAAATTCAAGACTATTCATATTTCTCAAAATGGAGCATTAACAATCCAAGGTGTCAGGGCATATGTTACACCCTTCCTAAGTTCAATCGGAAAAATAGATGTATTTCTACCAGCATAACTCTTTGATCTATTATTCAATCCAAAATAAATTTCCTTGTGACCATAATGGTTGCATCTAAAACAATAGCCATTAAAAGCATTATTATGAATAAAGTGAGAGTGATAGAACCTCTTTTGTTGCGGTTGCTTTGCTGTAGATATCCTTTGAGATTTTCTTCCTTTTGAAGTTGCAGCTTCAAACTTTTCTGGCTTTGATCCTTCAGCAGTGGACTTCTTCTTCTCTGTAGATTTAGAAGATGAAGGTTATTTAGCTTCATATCCAAGACCAAGCTTATCCATGGAGCTTCTTTGTTGCCTTATCATTTCACCTAGCAACTCTGTACTCTTCTCAAATTTAAGATTTGTATTGGACTCTTCTAGTTGATTCCTCAATAAAACAATCTCCTCTTATTGTTTGTAGCAAATAATATCTCTCATTGATCTATGATTTGAGTGTTTCTTCAATCATTTTGGAATCTTCTACTTGCAGCTTTAGATCACTAATAACTTTGTTAGATTCCTCTTCACGTTTGCTACATACATCGCTTTTATCATCTAGGTGTGACTTCAAGGCTTCTTCTATTTTCTTGGCTTTATGAATTTGTAAGAAGAGATCTTCAATATTACCCCCATATTCTTTCAACTTCTTGGACAGTATTTTGTTCTTTTTCCTTTTTATATTCAAATCTTCAAGTGCAGCGATCAACTCACATTCTAGATCTACTTCAACCTCAAGGTTTTCATCACATACTTCAGAATTCACTCCTCTATTTTCTAGTTCAATTTTCTCTTCCACAGGAACTGAAACTGACTAAGATGCCTTATTGGAGGATGATCTATTCTTCTTACCCATTGCATACTAATCCAAGATCAACCCTAACTGATTTATCCTGACAAGGAAAACTGGATCTGATACCAATTGTTAGTATCACAATGACACTGAGAGGGAGGGTGAATCTGTGTAGCTCTTTTAACTTAAATCTTCAACTCTTAAAGTCGAAACAATGAAAACTTAAAACCAAATAAAACAAGTATAACAAGAGAACATCACACAACACAAGATGTATCGAGGTTTACCAATTTGGCTACTCCTCAAAAATGACTATTTGGACTCCCATACAAATCTAGCCTTTGCAAAGCACAACTTAACAATCAATTTACCAACACCCACTGGAAGGAGCACCAACCCCTGATTTATCTGCACCAACAAAAAGGAGCACCAACCCCTGATTTATCTGCACCAATAGAAAGGAGCACCAACCCCTGATTTACCAAGACCAACTAGAAGGAGCACCAACCCCCGATGCCAAGCACCAACTTGGACTTCAATCTTGAAACTAGAAGATTGACATAGAAATGCCTTCACTTTTACAAGACCCTGACTGGTCTATTGCTTTCTCAACCTCTCTCACAATTCACCCAACACACACCCTTCTCGCTCGCCTATTACGCACATCAAATTCTCTAAGCAACTCTCCTTTTATAACTATCCTTTCTCTTTGTAACTCTAGTTGTAAATCCTTATTTCATATTCTCATATGCCACTTGTCAATTGTAACTCCTTCTTTTGTATTCTCATATGCCACTTGTCAATTGTAACTCCTTTTGTATATATTGAGAAGGTATTTCGTCAAACACGTCACATGCAAAGAATTGACACCATATTCTCCTACCATGACTGTTCGTTTTCTCCTTCATGACTGTTCATTTTCTCCTTTGTGCATGCATGCATTTTGGTTTCTAAAAAAGCTTTTCATTTCTATTTTGAGGCCCTTCATTTTCTTTTCTCTACAAGGGAATGCATACGCTTCTTTCCATGACTGTTTGTTTTCTCCACCGATGACTATTTGTTTTCTCCTTCATGACTGTTCATTTTTCTCCATGTGGGCATGCATCCGCTTCTTTCCATGACTATTCATTTTCTCCTTCCATGACTATTCATTTTCTCCACATGGACATGCATTCGCTTCTTTCCATGACTATTTGTTTTCTCCCTTATAGGTCCACGTCACTATGCAGTCTTTAGTTTCACTATCCTGGTGTTCATCACTAATATTAGACGCACTATCAACTACTCTGTTCCTTTGGCAAAAATGCAACATGTCGTGATATCACGATACTTTTGTTTCTCTGCCTGCCTTCCCTTTTTGAGTTGCAAAAATGTGACATGTCGCGATATCACGATACTTTTTTTTCTCTGCCTGCCTGCCCTTTTTGAGTCACAAAAATGCGACATGTCACGATACGCGACACTTTTTTCTCCTTGCTCTTTCTCTTCACTTTGGATCGTGAAAATGCAACATGTCGCGATATCGCGACACTTTTTTCTCCTTTCTCTTTCTCTTCGTTTTGGATCGTGAAATGCAACATGTCACGATATCGTGACACTTTTTTTTCTTGCTCTTTCTCTTCACTTTGGACTGCAAAAATGCAACATGTCGATATCGCGACACTTTTTTCTCCTTGCTCTTTCTCTTCGCTTTGGCCCACGAAAATACATGTCGCGATATCGTGACACTTTTTCTCCTTGCTCTTTCTCTTTTCTTTGGCCCGCAAAAATACATGTCACGATATCGCGACACTTTTTCTTCTTGCTCTTTCTCTTTGCTTTGGCCCATGAAAATACATGTTGCGATATCACGACACTTTTTCTCTCTTCTCTTTCTCTTTGCTTTGGCCCGCAAAAATATATGTCACGATATCATGAAACTTTTTCTCCTTTCTCTTTCTCTTTGATTTGGCCTGAGAAAATACAACATGTCACGATATGATGACACTTTTTCTCTCTTCTCTTTTGGCTGTGAAAATGCAACATGTTGCGAAATCGTGACACTTTTTCACTTTGTGGAGTTTTTCTTTTTATTTGATCTTTAGCATATGGTCCACTTCGATATTCTTGGAAAATATGCAAAAATATGGGTAAATATCCTCATAAGAATTTAACATCACTGTACATACTCTGAGTGACCTCTAAACTCCTATCCACTGTATCAACCGATCTATCTGACTGTGTTGACAACAATGACAATACTATCGCTGCACCTTGCTCAACAATCTCCCCCTTTGGAATTGTTGGCAACACACGTACAATTTATTGTAACTATTCTCCCCATTTGACAAAAATATCAAAGGGCTGCTACAAACTCGCCCTGAGTCCATGCACAGCATTCTCAGCCAAAAATTATTACACAGCAAAAATCACAAATATGAGCAAAAATATAAACAAATACACAAATGCTCCCCCTGAGAATGTGGTCCCAATAGCTAGTCAATTCTTGGGAAGCGTTACCACACCCAATTTATTGTGAAGATACTCAAAGAATTCCTTGGGCAACGGTTTTGTGAAGATATCCGCTACTTGCTCTATTTTTGGAACAAAATCCAACTTAACCTCACCTTCCGCAACTTTCTCCTTCAAAAAGTGATACCGGATAGCAATATTTTTGTGCGAGAATGCATAACCGGATTCTTTGAGATGTTAATGGCACTGGTGTTATCATACTTAACTAAAATTGGCTCACTGAAGTTAATACCAAGATCTTTCAGGGTTTTTTTCATCTATAATACCTGTGTACAGCACGATGTCGCTGCAATATATTCTACCTTTGCTGTGGATAAGGAGATTGACTCTTGTTTCTTACTGTGCCACGCGACCAACCTATCTCCAAGATAGAATGCACCTCCACTGGTACTCTTTTTGTCATAAAGTCTTCTTGGATAAGCACTATAATCTTTGCTCATCATATTATAATTCTTGTTGTACCTTGCTTTTACTTATTTAGTATAGTTTGATCAACACGCAACTCTTAGCTGCACAAAAGTTACTCCCAAATCAAAAGTGACCGACTCTCCAGGCAGCCTACGCATAATTTCTTTAGCATTTTGACTGCCACCTCCTTCGTGATTGATGACTTTGCCTCGCATCTGTTGTGCAACTCAATGTCTCTGGTTTCTGACTACCATGATTTTTTTTCATTGTCTACACAGGTATTGATAGTGGACCGTTACATCTGGCGTTGGAACCTCAATCTACGTGCAGTCATCAACACTCAGTATTCTGCTTATTGCTAGGGAATATGTCAGGGCTACTCAATGTCTTAGGCAAATGTTCTTCACACGATTCTAGGGAGCATTTCTCCTCGTTGCGATTAAGGGATTCCTTGAGCAATATCTCGCATTTCTCAAATAATGCAAGACTTTCTTAGGTGCATGGGCATCTTGTCCTCCTTGGTGCTTCACCACCTGGGTGCTATTCTCTCAACGTCTCTGCCTTGCATGTGCCACTTGGCACTCTTGACTAATTGGGTGCTAGTGCCACTATTTGCTTTGACTCTGGCATCTCTTTGATAACAACTACTTCTTTAGAGAAAATTAATGCTCTCTTATACCAAACGATGTGTTGTATTTTTGATTAAGAAACGTATGCCTTCCCACCTATACGTTGGCTATAATTTTCATAACAATCATGAAAAGCTTTACCATAGTCCTCCCTTGATATTGGTAGATGAATTGAGACATACTCACAACATGGATTCTATTTTATCTGCAGATTGGGAATGTTACAGGCTTCAAAACCAACACCTGCCAGCCTATGCTTCCATGACACAATGACCTGTGTTGCATGTTCTATCTCAGATAACGCCTATTAGCTGTTGCATCAAAAACCTAGTTGTTTACCATGTTGTTCTGCTGAAGCACATCATTTTGACACTATTTGCTATTGTAACCGCAATCACCAGAGAGATTACACAATAATTAAAAAATGACTCTGTCAAGCCAACGTCTCATGCTTCTGCTTATTACCTCCACAAACAACTACATGAACTGAAACACACTTTGAAAACTATACGACAACTCCCCCTGACTACTTGCCTTTCATCCTCAGATAACCAAACAAATACATAGGAGCATTAAAATAACACTTTAAGATTGCTCCCTTGAGGATGTTCTACCTGGAGATGCTTAGTGCAATAGAGGAGTAGTCTCATTCAGTCCAAGGAGACATGATTTCCTCTCTTCTTTATTTCTCCAAAATTTCTTGAACTTGGGCTTGAGTTTTTCAACTGCATCCCTATTTTGAACCTTTTCGTGAACTTGAACATTTCTCTTGGGTGGTTGTCTCTTGTGCATCCTTGATGGATGATTATTTTTCTTTCTTTGATGCACATGATTTCTTCCCTGTTTGTGTTGCATTCTTTGTGTCTAATGAAATCTACTGTCTTGCCTAAGATTAGATACAAAATTTATTGGACAAAACCTTGCTATGTGCCTATGACCATTACATTTAAAACATTGCACATGGTGTTCAATCAGAAAAACAGATGTATTTCTATCAGCATAACTCTTTGATCTATTATTAAATCCACAATAAATTGCCTTGTGACCATAATGGTTACATCTAAAACAATATCCATTAAAAGCATTATTATAAATAAAGTGAGAGTGATAGAACCTCTTTTGTTGTGGTTGCTTTGTTGTAGATATCCTTTGAGATTTTCTTCCTTTTGAAGTTTCAGCTTCAAACTTTTCTTGCTTTGATCCTTCAGTAGTGGACTTCTTCTTCTCTATAGATTTAGAAGATGAAGGTTGTTCAGCTTCATATCCAAGACCAAGCTTAGCCATGGAGCTTCTTTGTTGCCTTATCATTTCATCTAGCAACTTTGTGCTCTTCTCAAATTTGAGATTTGTATTGGCCTCTTCTAGTTGATACCTCAATAAAACAATATCCTCTTCTTGTTTGTAGCAAACAATCTCTTTCTCATTGATCTATGATCTGAGAGTTTCTTCAATCCTTTTGGACTCTTCTACTTGCAGCTTTAGATCACTAATAACTTTGTTAGATTCCTCTTCATGTTTGCTACATACATTGCTTTTATCATCCAGGTGTGACTTCAAGGCTTCTTCTATTTTCTTGGCTTTATGAATTTGTAAGAAGAGATATTCAATATTATCCCCATATTCTTCCAACTTCTTGGACAATATTTTGTTCTTTTTCCTTTCTATATTCAACTCTTTAAGTGTAGCGATCAACTCACCTTCTAGATCTACTTCAACCTTAAGGTTTTCATCACATACTTCAGAATTCACTCCTATCTTTTTTCTCTTCCATAGGAACTAAAACTAACTGAGATGCCTTATTGTAGGAGGATATATTCTTCTTACCCATTGCATACTAATCCAAGATCAACCCTAGCTGATTTAGCCTGACAAGGGAAAATTTACTCTAATACCAATTGTTAGTATCACAATGACACTGAGAGGGGAGGTGAATCAGTGTAGCTCTTTTAACTTAAATCTTCAAATCTTAAATCTGAAACAATGAAAACTTAAAACCAAATAAAACAATTATAACAAGAGAACATCACACAACACAAGATGTATCAAGGTTCACCAATTTGGCTACTCCTCAAAAATGACTGTTTGGACTCCCATCCAAATCTAGCCTTTGCAAAGCACAACTTTACAATCAATTTACCAGCACCCACTATAAGGAGCACCAACCCCTGATTTATCTGCACCAACAGAAAGGAGCACCAACCCCTGATTTATCTACACCAACATATGTTGGCAATTTTGGGTACCTTGAGTACATTGCCTTTGCTCAAGTGTAGTTGTTGTCATTGATGTCAAGGAGTTCTTGAAGCAATTTGTTTTTATGTCAAAGAATGTGTTTTGTTGAAGGTTTCAGCATGGTCAGTAATTTTCCAAGAAAATCATAGTAGCCTAGTTGAAAAAGATCAAGAAAAAGATAAGTTAGAAAAATTATGCAGGTGGCTGGAAAAACTTTCATAATTTCGTGACATGTTTGAGAAGCGAGAAAGTGCTGACAAAACTGTCACGATTTCGTGACATGTTTGAGGAGAGAGAAAGTTTTGGCAAAACTGTCACGATTTTGCGACATGCTGGAAGGCAAAAACGAAGCAGGCAAAACTGTCATGATTTTGTGACATGTTGGCAGAGAAGCAGAGAAAAATAGAAAGTGTCATGATTTTGCGACATGTCGCATTTTCATGACTCGAAAAGTGTAGGAAGGCAGAGAAAGAAAAGTGTCGCGATTTCACAACACATTGCCAGGAAAGTTGTTCGGACGAGAAAGTGTCACGATTTCGCGACATGTTGTAGGAGAGAGAGTCCGAAAGGAAAAGTGTCATGATTTCACGACATGCAGCAAAAGGAAGAGTCTAAAAAAATAAGCGTCGTGATTTCATTACAGACTACAAAGAAGTTGTATGGATGAAGAAAGTGTCACAATTTAGCGACAGGTTGAGATGGCAGTATTGACTTGCAGCAAGTGTCACGATTTCGCAACAGGTTGAAGAGAAAGCTTGCGAATGCAGAAAGTGTCATGATTTCATGACAGGTTGAAGAGAAAGCTTGCAAATGTAGAAAGTGTCACGATTTTGCAACAGATTGAGTTGGCAGTGTTTAGTTGGAGAAAGTTTCATGATTTCACGACAAAAATTGGAAGCAGGTTTTCTATAGGAGAAGTGTCACGATTTCACGACAAAAGTAGAGAGGAAGGCTTTGTATACAAAAGCTTCATGATTTCATGACAGAAGCAGAGAGGAAGGCTTTGTAGACAAAAGCATCACGATTTTGTGACATGTTTTAGTTTTGCAGGCATATGGCAGAAAAGAGCTTAAGGCAGCAAAAGTGTCGTGATTTCATGACATGTTCCGTTTTCACTGGTGCAAGCCGAGAAAAGGTTGAAGAAGCAAGAAGGGTCACGATTTCATGACAGAGTTGCAGTTGACATCAGCAGAAGTAGAAGTGTTGCGATTTCATGACAAAAGCGAAGAAGAAGGCTTTGAAGTCTAAAGCATCACGATTTCGTGATAGGAGTGAAGATGACATCAGCAAAAGTTAGAAGTGTCACGATTTTACGACAAGCACGTTGTCAAGGCAGACAAAGGCAAAAGTGTCATGATTTAGTGATAGCAAGCAATAGAAGGTGTACGACAGGAAAACATGTCGCAATATCATGACATGTTGAAGTTTTGTGCTAGAAGCTACAGGGAGGCAATGAAGCCAACAAAGTTAAATCTGGGCCGACGCAGCATAGGGTTTTGCAACCGACATGGTTGAAGGGTAAACAGCCGACTACGAACAAGATTTCAATCTTGAGATTGTGAGTATAAAAGGAGGGCTGCTTGAAGAGTTTGGCATTGATCATGTGTGCATTCAAAGTGTGATTTGCACAGATAGAGTGTGGGGAGAAGTTTTATCACAGAGGTGCATAAGTGGAAGTCTGATCGAATGCGGTGTTTGCGCAGAGAGTGCAAAGATTGTGCTACTGTGTTTGTGTAGAGTGTGCGAAAACTGTGCTACTATGTTTGTGTAGAGTGTGTGAAAACTGTGCTACTGTATTTGCGAAGAGTGTGCGAAGACTGTGTTGCTATGTTTTTGTAGAAGTGCATAAGTTGATCGAGTGCTGCTGTGTATGCATAGACAGTGAAAAGTTGGTTTCAACCAAGTGCGGCTATAACAAAAAAGAACAGAGGAAGAGGACAGATTTGTGCTAGACCGAAGGACTATGTTTGGTGCGAATTTGAGGAATGACTTTGTAGTGATAGAGTTGAGGACAGAGATCTCCAGCTAGATCAGGGAAGATAGGTGTCTTCTGTGGATAGAGTTCCACTTGCTAAGGGCAGAGGAGGTAGAGGTCTTCTAGAGGATCACCACTAAGAGTAGAGCTAGGGGAAGGTGTCTCCTTTGGGTTGGTGCCCATAAACTTTGTAATTGGGAAGGTTTCCCAAAGAACTATGATATAACTTTTAGAGAAAAGTTTTATCCGTGGAGTAGCCCACATTGGGTGAACCACGTAAATTGTTGTGTCACTTTGTGGATGGTGTGTTGTGCATTGCTTTGATTACTGCTATTATTACTACTATCTATACACTACATTATACTGTTTTGAAAGTTGATTTTAAAGCAAATTAAAAAGTGGTCTTATACTGTTCACCCCCCCTCTCAGTATAAGCTTGTGTTCTTCAATTGGTATCAGAGCGGGTTCCTTCAAAAAGGTTTAACAGCTTGGAGGAAGAACTGGTTAAGAACACAATGGATTATTCAAGTGGCAATGCAGCACCTATTCTTGATGGATCATATTTCGATCTGTGGAGTGCAAGAATGAAGGTTTATCTAATGGCTCTTGGTAATGAGGTTTGGGAAGTGATTGAAGACGGGTACACTATTCCTGTAAATGGTCCTTATACTAAAGAAGACAGGCTCCTACATCACAGCAATTCAAAAGCAATGAATGCAATCTTAAAAGGTTTACAGAAGGTAGATCTTACCAAGGTGATTCACTACAAGACAGCTAGTGAAATGTGGAAACAATTGCAAGTGGTTCACACAGGTGATGTAAATGTCCGAAAGGCCAAGTTGAGACACTTCAAAGGTATGTTTGAACAACTCAAGATGAATTATGATGAAAATATTAGTGACTACATGCTCCGTATGGATGAAGTTGTTAATTCTATGAAATACTTAGGTCTTGAACTTGCTGAAAATGATGTGTGTGATAAGATTTTAAGATCTCTTCTTAATAGATTTAATGAAAAGATTTTTGCTATTGAGGAAGCTAAAGATTTAGATAAGTTGAAAAAGGATGAGCTCCATAGTATTCTTGCAGCATTTGATCTGAGAACTCAAGTGAAAGTTGATGTAAAGAAAGAGGCAACTTTCAAATCTACCAAGAAATCAAAGGGTAATCAAATTCAAGAGAATGATGAGTCTTCTAGTGAGGAAGAGGCATATTACAACAAGAAAGGCAAGTTCTCTAGAAAGCACAAAAGAAAGAAAAATATAAGATGTTTCAACTGTGGAAAGTTTGGTCATTATGCTACTGACTGTACTGTTTCCAAGAATGAAAGTGATGAATATATACAAGATGTTAAGAGCAAGGATTTTGAAAAGCACAGGTATTACAGAAAGAACAAAGATGAGCACAACAATTAAGGAAAGAGGTATTCACACAAGAACAAGAAGAGCTTCTATCTTGACAAAGCAAGTAAGTGTTCTAGCAGTGATAGTGAAAGCTCTTCTAGTGATAATGAAAATGAGATGCTGTTCATTTCAAAAAAGGAGGAAGAACCGAAACAGAAATTCACTGTCATGAAATGTTTTAGATGTAAAAATTTTGGGCATCTTGAGGATGATTGCACAAATAATGAATTGGTTGCTAGTATGTATGAGGATGCTTTAGAAAATGATAAGGAAGATGCATGTATGGTTTTTGAAAAGGGTAGCACCTCTAGTGATAAGAAATCTGAAAAAGGCCTTGATAATTCAAAGTGCAATCAAATAGAGGATCTTGAATGTGAACTCAATAATGCTCTTAGTGTTTTGAAAAAGGAAAGAAAGAAGAATGATAGACTCAATATTAAGTTAGATGAATGTTGTATGGAGAGATACGATCTTATAGAAAGTCTTGACTTCTCTATAGCTAAAACATAGGAACTCAAGGATGAGTTAGAGTCTAAGATTCTTGAGTATAATAAGTTGGAATAGAAAATGGCCTCTCTATAAGTGGAAATTAAAGAGTACAAGGATAAGTTGTACAGGTTTCAAGATAGATCCAAAAGGCTTAAGTCTCTCATCAAAGGTCAAAGAAATCCAATAGATAAAACAGGTCTTGGCTTTGTTAAACCGCTCAAAGAATAGGTCGGGGAATCTAGCAAGAGATTCCAAAGGGAAGAGAGTTATGATGAAGAAAGTACTTCAGAACATAAGTCCATGAGTGATCGATGTGTAGAAATAGAAAACAAAATTCAGAATGTGAAGAAAAAGTTTTCAGGACCCAAGAGGTCATATAAAGGAAAATTTCACGATAGATGTTTTGCGTGTTACAGGTTTGGTCACATGGCTTCACATTGCATGTCTCAAATGAAGAAGGTTAACAATAATTTCAGAAGTGGTAATTTCTTCCAAGGGTATTGTTACTCTTGCAATCAGTTTGGGCATAAAGCAATTTTTTGCAAGGCAAATATCAGGAACTGGGTTAGTCAGAATAGGTGGATTCAAAGAATAACTATACCTAAAAGAAATAATATTGTTACTTGCTATAAGTGCAAAAATGCAGGTCACATAGCCAGACAGTGCAGAGCTGATCTTCCAAGGTACAGGAACAGGAACAGTGGTATAAACTGGTCCAAGGATCAAGGTGTGGACAAGAAAAGATATGAGAACAAGAACAAGAAAAGTGCCAAGAACAAAAACATTGACAAAGAGTTCAAGAGAAGGCCCAACAAATAAATTGTAGACACTGATGATGATGAGTGCCTAATGGGAGTTTTACTCCCACCCTTGTTTTAAATCACCTTAATAGGAGGTGGGGGAGGGACTAAGCTAAGAGGCTCTTTCTTAGTCCCAAGCCCCAAAGGTGACCCTTTGCCATTGATGACAAAGGGGGAGAGATTTGAGTAAGGAGGAGAGATATGAGTAAGGGTGAGAGCTTCAAGTGAAGAGGAAAGCTTCAAGTCAGGGGGAGCAAAACTTCAAAGAAATATTCTCAGTTGTCAACTCAGATTGATTTCAGTTTTGGCTCTTGAAGATGCACTTTTAGTAAAGGTTTGCCATCAATGACAAAGGGGGATATTGTTGGCAATTTTGGGTACCTTGAGTACATTGCCTTTGCTCAAGTGTAGTTGTTGTCATTGATGTCAAGGAGTTCTTGAAGAAATTTGTTTTTATGTCAAAGAATGTGTTTTGTTGAATGTTTCAGCATGGTCAGTAAGTTTCCAAGAAAATCAAAGTAGCCCAGTTGCAAAAGATCAAGAAAAAGATAAGTTAGAAAAAGTATGCAGGCGGCTAGAAAAATTATCATGATTTCGTGACATGTTTGAGGAGCGAGAAAGTGCTAGCAAAACTGTTGCGATTTCATGACATGTTTGAGGAGAGAGAAAGTTTTGGCAAAACTGTCACGATTTTGCGACATGCTGGAAGGCAGAAACGAAGCAGGAAAAACTGTCACGATTTCACGACATGTTGGCAGAGAAGCAGAGAAAAATAGAAAGTGTCGCGATTTCACGACATGTCGCATTTTCACAACTCGAAAAGTGTAGGAAGGCAGAGAAAGAAAAGTGTCACGATTTTGTGACACATTGCTAGGAAATTTGTTCGGACGAGTAAGTGTCGTGATTTCGTGACATGTTGCAGGAGAGAGAGTCCGAAAGGAAAAGTGTTGCAATTTCGTGACATGCAGCAAAAGGAAGAGTCTGAAACAAGAAGCGTCACGATTTCACGATAGGCTACAAAGAAGTTGTACGGATGAAGAAAGTGTCACGATTTTGCGATAGGTTGAGATGGCAGTATTGAGTTGTAGGAAGTGTCACGATTTTGTGACAGGTTGAAGAGAAAGCTTACAAATGCAGAAAGTGTCACAATTTCGCAACAGGTTGAAGAGAAAGCTTGCAAATTCAAAAAGTATTATGATTTCATGACAGATTAAGTTGGCAGTGTTCAGTTTGAGAAAGTGTCACGATTTCATGACAGAAACTAGAAGTAGGTTTTCTATAGAAGTGTCACGATTTCACGACAGAAGCAGAGAGGAAGGCTTTGTAGACAAAAGCATCATGATTTTGTGACAGAAGCAGAGAGGAAGGATTTGTAGACAAAAGCATCGTGATTTCACGACATGTTCCAATTTTGCGGGCATATGGCAAAAAAGAGCTTAAGGCAGCGAAAGCATCACGATTTCACGACATGTTCCGTTTTCACTGGTGCAAGCCAAGAAAAGGTTGAAGAAGAAAGAAGGGTCATGATTTCATGACAAAGTTGCAGTTGACATCAGTAGAAGCAGAAGTGTCATGATTTCATGACAAAAGCGGAGAAGAAGGCTTTGAATTCTAAAGCGTCACGATTTCATGACAGGAGTGAAGATGACATCAACAAAAGTCAAAAGTGTCACGATTTTGCGACAAGCATGTTGTCAAGGTAGACAAAGGCAAAAGTGTCACAATTTTGTGATAGCAAGAAATAGAAGGTGTACGACAGGAAAAGGTGTCGCGATATCGTGACATGTTGAAGTTTTGTGCCAGAAGCTACAAGGAGGCAATGAAGTCGATAGAGTTAAATCTAGGTTGATGCAGCATAGGGTTTTGCAGCCGACGTGGTTGAAGGGTAAACAATCGACTAAGACGAAGATTTCAATATTGAGATTGTGAGTATAAAAGGAGGGCTGCTTGAAGAGTTTGGCATTGATCATGTGTGCGTTTGAAGTGTGATTTGCGCAGATAGAGTGTGGGGAGAAGTTTGATCGCAGAGGTGCATAAGTGGAAGTCTGATCAAATGCGATGTTTGCACAGAGTGTGCAAAAATTGTGCTACTATGTTTGAATAGAGAGTGCGAAGATTGTGCTGTTGTGTTTGCGTAGAGTGTGCAAAAACTATGCTACTGTATTTGCAAAGAGTGTGCAAAGACTATGTTGCTGTGTTTTCACAGAAGTGCATAAGTTGATCGAGTGCTGCTATGTATGCGTAGACAGTGAAAAGTTGGTTTCAACCAAGTGCGGCTATAACAAAAAAGAACAGAGGAAGAGGATAGATTTGTGCTAGACCGAAGGACTATGTTTGGTGTGAATTTGAGGAACATATTTGCAGTGATAGAGTTGAGGATAGAGATCTCCAGCCAGAGCAGGGAAAATAGGTATCTTCTATGGATAGAGTTCCACTTGCTAAGGGCAGAGGAGGTAGAGGTCTTCTAGAGGATCACCACTAAGAGTAGAGCTAGGGGAAGGTGTCTCCTTTGGGTTGGTGCCCATAAACTTTGTAATTGGGAAGGTTTCCCAAAGAACTGTGATATAACTTTTAGAGAAAAGTTTTATTCGTGGAGTAGCCCACATTGGGTGAACCACGTAAATTGTTGTGTCACTTTGTGGATGGTGTGTTGTGCATTGCTTTGATTACTGTTGTTATTACTGCTATCTATACACTACATTATACTATTTTGAAAGTTTATTTTAAAGCAAATTAAAAAGTGGTCTTATACTGTTCACCCCCCTCTCACTATAATCTTGTGTTATTCAACATAAAGGAGCACCAACCCCTGATTTACCAGCACCAACTAGAAGGAGCACCAGCCCCTGATGCCAAGCACCAACTTGGACTTCAATCTTGAAACTAGAAGATTGACATAGAAATGCCTTCACTTTTACAAGACCCTGACTGGTCTATTGCTTACTCAACCTCTCTCACAATTCACCCAACACACACCCTTCTCGCTCACCTATTGCACACATCAAATTCTCCAAGCAACTCTCCTTTTATAACTATCCTTTCTCTTTATAACTCCAATTGTAACTCCTTTCATATTCTCATATGCCACTTGTCAATTGTAACTCCTTCTTTTGTATTCTCATATGCCACTTGTCAATTGTAACTCCTTTTGTATATATTGAGAAGGCATTTTGTCAAAAACGTCACATGCAAATAATTGACACCATATTCTCCTACCATGACTGTTCATTTTCTCCTTCATGACTGTTCGTTTTCTCCTTTTTGCATGCATGCATTTTGGTTTCTGAAAAAGCTTTTCATTTCTATTTTGAGGCCCTTCATTTTCTTTTCTCCATAAGGGAATGCATACGCTTCTTTCCATGACTATTTGTTTTCTCCACCAATGACTGTTTGTTTTCTCCTTCATGACTGTTCGTTTTTCTCCACGTGGGCATGCATCCACTTCTTTCCATGACTATTCATTTTCTCCTTCCACGATTGTTCATTTTCTCCACATGGACATGCGTTCGATTATTTCATGACTATTTTTTTTCTCCCTTATAGGTCCACATCACTATGCAGTCTTCAGTTTCACTATCATGGTGTTCATCACTAATATTAGACGCACTATCAACTACTCTGCTCCTTTGGAAAAAATACATGTCGCAATATCGTGACACTTTTGTTTCTCTGCCTGCCTGCCATTTTTGAGTCACAAAAATGTGACATGTCACGATATCGTGACACTTTTGTTTCTCTACCTGCCTACCCTTTTTGAGTCGTGAAAATGTGACATGTCATGATATCACAACACTTTTTTCTCCTTGCTCTTTCTCTTCGCTTTGGACCATGAAAATGCAACATGTTGTGATATCGCGATACTTTTTTCTCCTTGCTCGTTCTCTTCGCTTTGGACCATGAAAATACAACATGTAGCGATATCGTGACACTTTTTTTTCCTTGCTCTTTCTCTTCGCTTTGGACCGCAAAAATGCAACATGTCGCGATATCGTGACACTTTTTTCTCCTTGCTCTTTCTCGTCGCTTTGGCCCACAAAAATACATGTCACAATATCGAGACACTTTTTCTCCTTGCTCTTTCTCTTTGCTTTGGCCCAAGAAAATACAACATGTTGCGATATCGTGACACTTTTTCTTCTTGCTCTTTCTCTTTGCTTTGGCCCGTGAAAATACAACATGTCGCGATATCGCGACACTTTTTCTCTCTTCTCTTTCTCTTTGCTTTGGCCCGCGAAAATACATGTCGCGATATCGCGAAACTTTTTCTCCTTGCTCTTTCTCTTTGCTTTGGCCCGCAAAAATACAACATGTCCCGATATCGCAACACTTTTTCTCTCTTCTCTTTTGGCCACGAAAATGCAACATGTCGTGAAATCGTGACACTTTTTTGCTTTGCGGAGTTTTACTTTTTCTTTGATATTTAGCATATGGGCCACTTCGGTCTTCTTGGAAAATATGCAAAAAGGTGGGTAAACATCCTCATAAGCATTTAACATCATTGTACATACTCTGAGTGACCTCTAAAATCCTATCCATTGCATCAACCGATCTATCTGACTGTGTTGACAACAATGACAATACTGTCACTGCACCTTGCTCAACAGGTGTTAGTCCTTTTAATCAAAATTAAAGCATGCATGGAATGATAACAATAATCCCTAAAATTAATTAAATCAAAAGCATGCACCAAAATTGGTTTTAAATTGTTAGCTCTAAATAATATTGAGAGATATGGTGAAGGCAAACTTGGCTTCGATGAACTCAACTACAGTGAACTCAGGTGCTCATTTCAAAAATGGTGAAGGCAGGAAAACCAATGTAAGTGATGGCAGACCAGGTAGTCACGAATCAAGTTCTCTAGATGAGGCAGCATATGGATTCAAAGCTATAGGAGTTGATGGTGACCCTCCCTCGGATCCACCTCTCAACCCCACCTCCTTTTCATTTTTAGATATAAATTTTAGGGGTGTTTGAACCCCTTTTTTACCTCCATTCCAATTTAGAGGTGTTGGAAATAGTAATTATATTGGTTTTCATTGATGTCAAAGATGAAAAGGTTGAGAATTACCTTCAAGGTTGAAATATTAAAGTGCAAGGTAAATATCTTCAAAGGATACATGAGGCAGATATCAAAGGTACAAAATTTGTTAAGGCAAAAGCATTCTCCATGGTTATATTTGCAAGAAAAGGACAAGGTCTTACTTGCTTTCAAAATATTTAAATTTCATAGGCAAAAGTTAAAAATTATTTATTACAATATTTTTAAAATATTATAATAGAACTAAGGTTAAGGTTTTAAAGGCACCATTGAAAAATAAAATTTTACACCATTGACGTTTGAAATATATAATCAAAGTGCATATTTAATGAAGGGCAAAATACCTCATTAAGGTGAAGGTTGAATGTTGAGCACAATCGATCCATTCACATTTCGTAAAGGGAGCAGAGGAGCAAGATAGCACACGCATTCATTTTAGGGAAAAATCAAGGAAATAAATCGAAGGATGTGTCTTCATTGTTCTAAGCAGGTGGCTAGCTCAAGTGGCAGCTTAGCCTAAGCTAAGGTGCTGGTAGATAATAGGTCAAGGGATCAATTCATGGTGGCTCCAATTTTGTTAGCATTTTGATCAAGGGAGAAGTTCGTCGAAGCAATAAGGAGTATTTTATAGGATTAAATTTTTGTGTGGGTGCTAGCTCACGTGGTAGCCTAGATTATGCTAGGGCATGGGCAAGCAAGAGGTGGCAGGTTTGATTCACGGTGGTTGCATTGGTAAGAGCATAAATTTTATGGTATGCGTTGATTAGGGAGTCAGAAGATGGTGTTAAATTTTTGTTCCTTTTTGCATATAGGGAGTCATAAGGATATGTTAAAGGTTTGATTATTTTGCAATTAGGGAATCTTAAGGAAGTGTTAAAATATTTGTTATCTTGCACACTAGGAGTTATAAGGGTATGTTTTAAAATATTTTAGTTTGAAAAATATAAGTCATAAGGATGCATTTATAAAGTATTGTCTTGCAAAAATTATAAAGAGGAAATATAAAGGAAATATTTTTGCATGTGAGAAAAGGAGTTATAAGGTGTAATTTGAATTATCTTAAAATTGCAATTGTTGTATTTTTAGAAAGGAGACATAAGGTGTATTGTGGCTAATTTTTAAATTGTGTGTTGTATGATAAAGAGGAAAATTATCGTTGGTTGAAATATTTATCTTGTGAAACAAGAGGAGGTTATAAAGCACTATATTTTACCATTATCTTTGTGCACATATTTTGAGAGAAGTTTTTTATGTGGATGATTTGAAAAAGTTTTATGCTAACTAACCCTTGAAGTGGCATAAGAAAGACAACATATTTTGAGATAGGTTTTGAGGGCACATATTCGTCAAAGCAAGTCAAGATGTATGGTGACATTATTCCTTATTTAAGGCGCTTGGTTGAGCAAATATTTCTGAATCATTAGGTGGAGAACTAAGGATTGCATATGTGCATTGTTGGAAATATTTTAAGCTAGATTTTATGAAACTATTTGTGCTTCATAATTTAAAGAACTTTGAAACACTTGTGCTAAGGTTTGAAAATTATTTGTGCATCATAATTGAAAGAATTTGGAAATATTTGTGCTAGTGTTGAGAGCAATTTTCTATGCATAATATTTATTCATATTGGGATCAACTTGAAAAGGTTGTAGGGTAGTTTTGTGAAGCAATTTGAGCATTGGATTTGAGTAACTTTGGAAGTGAACATATTGAGCATTTGCATTGCATATTATTCTCTATATGTTATTGAAAGAATTTTGGGTAGAATATATTTGAATTGCCTAGTTGAAGAAAATATTTTTGAAAGAGATACTAGCATTCATTTGAACATCTTTGTTGGTTCGTCTTTCATACACACCCCATGAAGAATGAGCACAAAATACCAATAACACTTATATGGGATAAATCCCACTCATTTGTTGAGAAGCAACACACCCCCACTAAAAAAATGAAATTCCATCCTTTGAAAATATTTAATTTTTATTTTCCCGTAGGGACCCCCTTGATGTTTTTCGGGTTTTAATTCCAAATTTTTCTTGCATCATTTTTCAAACTTCGCCTACATCAAAGTGTCCAAGTAGACTTGCATATGGCATTGATTTCAATTTAGAAATAGTAGTTTCTATTTTTGGCCAACAAACTTCTAAATGCATTTTCCCTTAATCCATAATGAATTTTAAAGTTCTGTTTGCAGATTTGGATACCCTTTGGGATTTTTTTGGATACTTCTAAAGTTTCATCAAATTCTAGACACTTTGAATTTTCATCATTTTTCTACACCATGTGAAGCTGATCATTCTTGAGCAATTTAAAATTCATTTTTCAAATGTTAAAATTATTTCTGAGTAAGGAAGATCCTTCACCAATATGTAAAAATGCCAAATACAGATGGACAAAGTCACTAGAGTCAACCTACAATTTTTGGAGAATTTGCAAAGTGAAGGAAAAGCTTGAGGGAAATGTTGCGATATTGCAACATGTTCCATTTTTGGACTTGTCTCATTTTCACGATGGCACAAGCTTGGAAGAAAAGCTTGAGGGAAATGTTGCGATATCGCGACATGTTCCATTTTCGGACTTGTCTCATTTTCATGATGGCACAAGCTTGGAAGAAAAGCTTGAGGGAAATGTCGCGATATCGTGACATGTTCCATTTTCGAACTTGTCAGAATTTCGCTCAAATTTAATTGTACCCTAAAATATTTTAAATTCTAGTGTCGCGATATCGCAACATGTTCCATTTTCACGAGGGCACAAGCATGAGAGAAATGAAGTGAGGGAAATGTCGTGATATCGCGACATGTTCCATTTTCGTGAGAGAAAAGCTTGGAAGAAATGGAGTGAAGGAAATGTCACGATATCGCGACATGTTCCATTTTCACGAGAAAAAATCTTGTAAAAATGAAGTGAAGGAAATGTCGCGATATCGCGACATGTTCCATTTTCACGAGAAAAAAGCTTGGAAGAGATGAAGTGAGGGAAATGTCATGATTTTGCGACATGTTCCATTTTCGCGAGGGTGAAAGCTTGGAAAAATGAAGTGAAGGAAATGTCATGATATCGCGACATGTTCCATTTTCGCGAGAAAAAATCTTGGAAGAGATGAAGTGAGGGAAATGTCGCGATTTTGCGACATGTTCATTTTTGCAAGGGCAAAAGCTTGGAAGAGATGAAGTGAAGGAAATGTCGTGATTTCATGACATGTTCCATTTTCGTGAGAGCCCAATATTGTAAGAAATAAAGTAAGGGAAATGTCACGATTTCTCGACATGTTCCATTTTCATGAGGGCAAAATCTAGGAAGAAAATCTTGAGGGAAATGTCGCGATATCGTGACATGTTCCATTTTCGTGAAGGCACAAGCAAGAAAGAAGTAACTTGAGGGAAATGTCGCGATATCGCAACATGTTCCATTTGCGCGAGGGCACAAGCTTGGAAGTAATGAATTGAGGGAAATGTCGCGATATCGCGACATGTTCCATTTTCGTGAAGGCACAAGCAAGGAAGAAGTAACTTGAGAAAAATGTCGCGATACCGCGACATGTTTGGATTTATATTCATTTTACAAAATTTGGCCATTCTTTAAATTTTTCATCACCCATCCAAAGGAAGTGGAAGCTTTTCGACACAGTCCAAACCCTAGAAATATTTAAATGAAAAAATTAATTAATTAAAAAGTTCTAATCTTTGCTTTTATTTTGCAGAAAGTGATTTGACAGTTACATTCATGGCAGAAGTAATGGCGAGAGAGATAGACAAACCTAAATTTCGACACAAATCAAGCGAGGAATTAATGAGATGCTCTGACGACTTACCGAAAGATAAAGAGAAGAGATTCCAAGAAGTCAGTGACTCATCCAAATTTTGCAGATTTGGCTGTAAATACAAACTTTAAGGAATTTTCCAGTGGATACATTTTCCAAGAAAATTTATGGCAAAAGTAATGGCGGGTAGAGAATCTCGACTCAAACCAAACAAAGGCAGTTGTGCGAGGATGGAAGGCCTCAGAAGTCAATGACTCATCCAAATTTTGTAAAGGAGTTAATGAGATGCTTTTACAGCTTATCAAAGGATAAAGATACATTTACACACGATGCCCATTTGATGAGGATAAAACCAAGTCTTATCTTCTCCATTTATGGCAAGATCCACACGAAGATTTTTAGAGTGATTAGGGTTTGTCGAAACTCTATATAAAAATACCTTATATTGTAAAGCCTCGATGGTGGGATTTTTATGATAAGATTGAGATATTTGGAAGAAGATATTTTGAAAATATCAGGGTCTGTATTGAGTCTATATATACTTCTTTTGAATGTAAAGTCTAGATGCAAAAACTTGGAATAAAATACATTTTCGCAATTTCTTGCAAATCTTGTTTGAATGCTTTGTTCTGTACCTGGGGTTGGTGTGACATCGTTTTTATACGATAGCATGGCCAGGAGCCTAATCTATTTTGGATTGCGATAAGTGCATCTTCTTTTGTTTTCGTCTCACTAAGGTTTATTTATTTTAGTTGTAAATTTGTGTTATCAAGATTGAATATGCTACTAGGCTTCATTCCATTTGTTGTATGCTAGGTAAAGTTAGAGATTTAAGGTTCAGGTCTGTTCTAATTGCTCTATCCTCACTGCACGAGCTAGGCTGCTAGTGAGAGATACCATTTGACACCGACTTCCCTTATATTTATGATTTTCTTTTAGATCTATGTTATCTCCGTCTTATGCTCTTAGTAGAAGGTGATCTTAGAAAGCTGGAAACCTTCCTCTTTGATTGGCTTTATTGTGAAGCTAAATAGTGTAACTGAAATTGGTAGTTTTGATTTTGCAGCTAAGTTAAATAAGCTTCTCTTTCTGCCCTACCCTACTCTCTTTGTTCCACCGTTAAATAATCCATTTTTATTTTCTTTTAAATTTATATTTTATTTAATCTGCTAAAGCATAAAGAGATATATCAAAGAACTCATTGTAAATCCAATTTTCAACAAAGATAACAACCCCTAAAAATTATTGAACAAAGGTTGAAACCATTGTAAGGTAATAGACAGTCCACTTGAAACTATTCTAGAAGTGGAAAAGAGTGAATAGCCATTCGACCCAACTCTGTAACTCACACCTTGGATAACTAGCAAGATCCTAAAGTGAGTGGGATTTATCTTGTATAAGTGTTATTGGTATTTTGTGCTCATTCTTCATGGGGTGTGTATGAAAGACGAACCAACAATCTTTTGTGTACAATATTTGGGATTGATTGAGCATTTTCTGTGAGTTGTTTTGAGCATGTGTGATGAGCAATCTTGAGTAGTGTTGAGAACAAGTTTGTGAGTTATTTTGAGCATGACTTTTGAGAAGGCTTGTGAGTAGGTTTAGAGATAGATTTGTGCAGGTTTTGAGCAAGTCATGTACGAAGGCTTGAGGTAAAATTTGTGCATATAATGTGTGCAAATTTAGACAGAGTTGATATAAAGTTGTGCATGTAATGTGTGCAAATTTGGGACAGAGTTGAGATAAATTTGTGCATGTAATATGTGTAAATTTGGGACAGAGTTGAGACAAATTTGTGCATGTAATTTGTGTAGATTTGAGGTAAAATTAAGATAGATTTATGCATGTAATATGTGTATATTTGGGACAAAGTTGAGATAGATTTATGCATGTAATGTGTGTAGATTTGGGACAGAGTTGAGACATATTTGTGCATGTAATATGTGCAAATTTGAGGTAGAGTTGAGATAGATTCGTGCATGTAATGTGTATAGATTTAGGATAGAGTTGAGATATATTTATGCATGTATTATGTGAATATTTGGGGTAAATTTGAGAGCAAATTTATGAACATACCCGAGTAAGCCTTGTGAGTAGGCTTGGAATAAAGTTAAGTAGAGGAGTGTACCAGCTTTGGAGGTGACCAAAGCAAATAGGAGAGGTGTATGCTATGGATAGATTTCCATGAAACAGAGTAGAGAAGAGAGGTATCTCCTGTGGATAGAGTTTCATGAACTAGATAAGAGAGGAGAGGTGTATCCTATGGATAGTGTTCCATGAACTAGAGTAGAGAGGAGAGGTGTCTCCTCTGGTTAGAGTTCCATAAAATAATTTATAGGAGAGGTGTCTCCTATGGATAGAGTTCCATGAACAAAATTAAAGGAGAGGTGTCTCCTATGGATAGAGGTCCATGAACCAAAGCAAATGGGATAGATTTATCCTATGGATAGAGTTCCATGAAACAAAGCAGAGGGGATAGAGTTATCTTATAGATATAGGTCCACAAACCAAAGTAGAGGGGATAGATTTCTCCTATGGATAGAGGTCCACAAACTTAAGCATAGGGGATTGATATATCCTTTGGAGAGAGGTCCATAAACATTGTAATATGGAATTGGTTCCCAAGATATTTTTTGAGAAAATTTAGAAGAAATATTTTCTCCGTGGACGTAGCCCACATTGGGTGAACCACATTAAATATGTGTCTCTTATGTGTGTGATGATTTATGCATTATTTACTACATTGATATTATTGCTATTATAATTGGGATTAAAAAGTGAAAAGTTTTATCTTATATTTTTCACCCCCCATATCAGTATAAGCTTGTGTTCTTAAATTAGTATCATAGTGGGTTCCTTTGTGAAAGTCTAAATAGCTTGAAGGAATATCTTACAAGAATACACATGGGTAGGAAAGGCAAAAGGAGAACCATGATATCATATCCTCCTAAGAAGGAAGGAGCACACATGGCCATGAAAGAAAAGGAAGATGCTATTATGGACATGGAAGAAGAATTTGATCCTATTCTCAAAAATATTGTTATTAAAATAAGGGAAGAGGAAAAGGAATTGATTTTTCTCTCAATGAAATTGTTACTCAAAAATGAGAAGTGGAAACAAAATCAAGTGAAAAATCAAGCGATAGAGAAGAGGCTAAATTGATAAAATTTTGTACTAAATATGGTAAGCTAGGTCACCATGCAACTTATTGTCCACAAGATGAATATAGTAGCAATAATAATGAATAGGTATACAAGAAAAAAAAAAAAAAATAGTTTTAAAAAATAAAATGGGCACAATCAAGACATATATGAGAGGAAGATATTTTGTGAAAATAGCAGCGATGAAAGTCTCTCCATTAGTGAAAAATAATATGCTCATATCAAAGACCTATAAAGGAAGAGAGATTTAGAAAATGAAGAAGCTATAGTTGAAATGAAAAAGGAACTTGAAGAGCTAAAAAGGGAGAACTTAGGATTGAAGACTCAAGTACAAGAAGATGAGAAAGCAAAGGCAAAGCTTCTACAAGATCTCACCGACTTAAAAGTTAAAATTGAAGAGGCAAGAAGAATAGAAGAAGGTATGGCTGAATAGTTAAAGGCAAAAGAGCTAGAATGTGAAAGATTAGAACATGAAGTGGTTTCTCTAAGGATGGAAGTAAAATATTCTAATGATAAGCTACATAGATTTGAGAAAATATCAAAAGATTTGGATGACACTCCCCAGGCACAAATATCTCCATTTATCAAGACTGGATTTGGTTTTGGAGAAGGACAAGGAAAAAAGAAGAGGATTCAATCTCAAGTTCAAAAGGAAAATAAGAACCATAAGTTATTGAAGAAGAATCAAGGACTTACACTGATGTGTTGAGAGGTGATAGTATCAAAAAGAAAGCAAACAATGCACCATCAAAGGGCAAAGATCATCACAGGACAAGCAAAGAAAGAATAATGAGATCAAGGCAAGATGAATATTTCTTCTAGGGTTATTGCTACTCATGTAATCAGTTTGGTCACAAAGCTATGCATTGCAGGAATCATGGAAAGAATAATTATGGCTTCACCAAGAGAAACTTCAATTCATTTGAATATGAATATTACTTTCAAGGATATTGCTACTCATGTAATCACTTTGGTCATAGAGCTATACATTGTAGGGTACATGATAGAAATGGTTATGGCTTCACCAAGAGAAACTACAATTCATTTGCACCTTTAAAGAACCACAACATCATATGTTACAATTGCAATAAGTTTAGGCATACAACAAAGTGGTGTGGAACACCTTTTCAGGAATATTCAAGGACAAGCAAGAACAATAATGATCAAAATGTTCAAAAGGTTCAAAGAGGTATGACTACAAAAATATGGAGGAAGGTTGATAAAGTAGAAAATCACTATAAGTTGGGAGTAGATTTACTCCCACCCAAAAATTGATCACCTCAAGGAGAGGAGGTGGTGAGGGAGCTGAGCTAAAAGTATTATTTTTTATCTCCAAAGGAGTCACTTTGCCATTGATGTCAAAGGGGAAGATATTTTAGTAAGGGGGAAAGAATTCAGTCAAGGGAGCAGCTTCTCAAGGGGGTAGATTTGGAATCCAGTGGTTGAAAGAGGAAATATTTTAGAAGCGTTGCCATCAATGAAAAATGGGGGTATTATTGGAAATAGTAAGTATATTGGTTGACATTTATGTCAAAGGTGCAAAGTTTGAGAATTATCTTCAGGGTTGAAATATTAAAGTGTAAGGTAAATATCTTCAAAGGATACATGAGGTAGTGTCAAAGGTAAAAACGTTGTCAAGGCAAAAGCATTCTCCATGGTTATATTTGCAAGAAAAGGATAAGGTCGTATCCATTGTTATATTTACAAGAAAATTACAAGGTCATTCTCCATGGTTATATTTGTAAGAAAAGGACAAGGTCTTACTTGCTTTCAAAAGATTTAAATTTCAGAATTAGAGGTAAAAGTTTAAAATTTATTATTAAAATATTTTTTAAAATATTATAATATAACTAAGGTTAAGGTTTAAAAGGCACCATTGAAAAATCAAATTTTACACCGCTCGACATTTGAAATATATAATCGAAGTGCATATTTAATGAAGGGAAAAATACCTCATTAAGGTGAAGGTTGAACATTGAGCACAATCAATCCATTCATATTTCGTAAAGGGAGCAGAGGAGAAATATAGAACATGTATTCATTTCAGGGTAGAAGAAAGGAAATAAATCAAAATATGTGTCTTCAGCTTAGCCGAAGCTAAGGTGCTGGTAGATAAGATGTCAAGGGGTCGATTTGCCATGGCTCCAATTTTGTTAGCATTTTGATCAAGGAAGAAGATCATCAAAGCAATAAGGAGTATTTTACAGGCTTAAAGGTTTGTGTGGTCAGCTAGCTCACGTGGTAGCCTAGCTTATGCTAGCGCATGGGCAAGCAAGAAGTGGAAGGTTCGATTCATGATAGTTGCATTGGTAAGAGCATAATTTTTTTAATTAAATTACCTATGGTATGCGTTGATTAGGGAGTCATAAGATTGTTTTAAAGGTTTGTTCTTTTTTGCATATAGGAATTCATAAGGATATGTTAAAGTTTTGATTATTTTGCAATTAGGGAATCTTAAGGAAGTGTTAAAAGATTTGTTATCTTGCACACTACGAGTTATAAGGGCATGTTTTAAAATATTTTAGTTTGAAAAATATAAGTCATAAGGATGCACTTATAAAGTACTATCTTGCAAAAATTATACAGAGGAAATATAAAGGAAATATTTTTGCATGTGAGAAAAGGAGTTATAAGGTGTAATTTGAATTATCTTGAAATTGTAATTGTTGTATTTTTAGAAAGGAGACATAAGGTGTATTGTGGCTTATTGTTAAATTGTGTGTTGTATGATAAAGAGGAAAATTATCATTGGTTGAAAGCTTTATCTTGTGAAACAAGAGGAGGTTATAAAGCACTATGTTTTAGCATTATCTTTTTGCACATAATTTGACAGAATTTTTTCATGTGGATGATTTGAAAAAGTGTTATGCTAACCCTTGAAGTGGCATAAGAAAGGTAGAATATTTTGAGATAGGTTTTGAGGGCACATCTTTGTCAAATAAAGTTAAGAGGTATGATGACATTATTCCTTATTTAAGGTGTTTGGTTGAGCAAATATTTATGAATCATTAGGTGGAGAAATAAGGATTGCATATGTGCATTTTTGGAAATATTTTGAGCTGGATTTTGTGAAACTATTTGTGCTTCATCATTGAAAGAACTTTGAAACACTTGTGCTAAGGTTTGAAAACTGTTTGTGTATCATTATTGAAAGAATCTAGAAACATTTGTGCTAGTGTTGAGAGCAAGTTTCTATGCATAATATTGATAAATATTGGAATCAACTTGCAAAGGTTGTAGGGTAGTTTTGTGAAGCAATTGAGCATTGGATTTGAGTAAATTTGGAAGTGAACATATTGAGAATTTGCATTGCATATTATTATCTATATGTTCTTGAATTTTTTTTGGGTAGAATATGTCTAAATTGCCTAATTGAAGAAAATATTTCTAAAAGATATACTAGCATTGATTTGAACATATTTTGTGTGCAAGATTTGGGATTTATTGAGCATTTTTTGTGAGTTGTTTTGAGCATGTGTGATGAGCATTTTTGAGCAGTGTTGAGAACAAGTTTATGAGTTGTTTTGAGCAAGCCTTTTGAGAAGGCTTGTGAGCAGGTTTAGAGATAGATTTGTGCAGGTTTTGATAAAGTCATGTGCAAAGGCTTGAGGTAGATTTGTGCATGTAATGTGTGCAAATTTGGACAGAGTTGAGGCAGATTTGTGTGTGTAATGTATGCAGATTTGGGACATAGTTGAGATAGATTTGTGCATGTAATGTGTGCAAATTTTAGGTAGAGTTGAGATAGATACGTGCATGTAATGTGTGCATATTTGAGACAAATTTGAGACAAATTTGTGTATATAATGTGTGCAAATTTGGGGTAGAGTTGAGACAGATTTGTGTATGTAATGTGTGCAAATTTAGGATAGAGTTGAGATAGATTTGTGCATGTAATATGTGCATATTTGGGATAGATTTGAGACATATTTGTGCATGTAATGTGTTAAAATTTGAGGTAAATTTGAGATAGATTTGTGCATGTAATGTGTGCATATTTGGGATAGATTTGAGATAGATTTGTGCATTTAGTGTGTGCAAATTTGGGGTAGAGTTGAGAACATACTTGTGAGCAAACCTAAGTAAGCCTCATGAGTAGGCTTGGAACAAAGTTAATTAGAGGAGTGTACCAAATTTGGAAGTGATCAGAGTAGAGAGGAGAGGTGTATCCTATGGATATATTTCCATGAACCAGAGTAGATAGGAGAGGTGTCTCCTATGGATAGAGTTCCATGAACTAGAGTAGAAAGAAGAGGTGTCTCCTATGGATAGAGTTCCATGAAATAAAGTAGAGAGGAGAGGTGTCTCCTGTGGATAGATTTCCATGAATCAAAGTAGAGAGGGGAGGTGTCTCCTATGGATAGAGTTACATAAAATAAAGTAGAGGATAGGTGTCTCCTGTAGATAGAGTTCCATGAACTAGAGAAGAGGGGATAGAGTTCTCCTATGGATATAGGTCCATGAATCATAGCATAGGGTATAGATTTCTATTGTGGTTAGAGATCTACAAACTAGATTAGATGGTATAGAGTTCTCCTATGGATAGAGGTCCACAAACTTCAGCTTTGAGGATTGAGATCTCCTTTGGATAGAGGTCCATAAATATTGTAATAGGGAATTGGTTCCCAAGAGATTTGTTGAGAAAATTTAGAAGAAATATTTTCTCTGTGGACGTAGCCCACATTGGGTGAACCATGTTAAATTTGTGTCTCTTATGTGTGTGATGATTTGTGCATTATTTATTTACTTTATATTATTGTTGTTATCATTTGGATTAAAAAGTAAAAATTTGTATCTTACACTATTCATCCATCCCTCTCAATATAAGATAGTTTTCTTCAAGAGGGACATTTTCTTTAGATCGTAAAGAATTTATATTCACTACCTAAGCTATGGTTTCCCTCGCTACGTCAAGCTTCTTATCCCTCATTAGAAAGATCCTAGGATCCAAACTTGATATGTAAGTTATTCATAGATGGGCTATATCTAGGTGGAGGTCCAACAAAAAATTTGGAGCTAGTGGTCATGGCTAGAGGATTTTTCTTTATTAGAATCAATAATACCATGGACACAAGCCACATTCTCTCGAGTGGCCTTGGTTCTTCGGTCGACGGAGCCTGTTTATTCATTGTTGGGATGTAGATTTCAACCTCAACACCCAAAATAGTTTTTTGCCTTGATAAGGATAATATTACTTGATCTTCCCATACACTTCTAAAATGAACTGATAATTATATAGATTACCAATTTTTTTAGAGAACTTATGGTCCTTGACCCCACCACTAAGGCCAAATACAGGATATTTTTTACCTACCTCTACATCCACGTGAACCTAGAGATGGAACTGCCTTCTCATATCGACCTAGTTTCAAGATCATGGTAAAGATGCCAACCTATAGAGTATGAAAGCAAACCAACTTTCTACATTGTATGCCTCAAGAAAGGACACATTATGACAAACTTTCCTTCTTTGAAAATTGTGAAGCCAACTAAATTTTATGGTCCCAAATTCAAAAAATCCCAAGGAAAATCTTAGAAAAAGGTACATGGGTGCCCTAATCCTCAAATATCTATTGCTACTTTAGTGGCAACTCTTCTTCTTGTGGTTGAATCTAAATCCAAATGCAAATAGGCTATTGTGGTTTTCCCTTTTGCCTCTGGACCTTCCAACCAGGTTTGTTCTTTCTTTGTCAACCCAAATTACTTTTCTCTATTGATTGGTGGCCTTGTGGATTCAAACCCTAGTTGTAATGTTGGTTTTGGTGCACCCCATTTAGATTATGGGGTTCCTATTACTCCTATGCCTTATGTTTCCCCTCATTACCTCTTATAGGAACCTCCCTTGACCAAGGTAATCTATCCCTTTGCCTCCCCTATAGCCCCCTCATATCTAGCCCCCTTATTTGCCTTCCCTATAGCTCCTTCCTCCCCACCTCCTCCCTTTGCCTACATGTATCTCCCTCCTCTATTATCCCCTCCCTCCTCTTACCTTCCATGGTTGGGCCTGGGTCCAACCTAATTTCTTCTCCAAAGTCCTTCGCCATGCATTCCCCTACCTCCTCCAAACTATTCACCAGGAGATAGAAGAAGCAGTATACAAATGTTGGCATTGAAAATAAAAAGGTATGAACCTCGAATCAAGATTCCAGAAGGAAAGAATTTGAAGATGATATTGCTAATGGATTCCAATCCATAATCCCACTGTCTTCGGCTGAACATCCATCTGTTGAACCCTCTAACTTTTCAAGGAAAAGAGGTTGACATCCCAACTAGAATACCAGAGGTAGAGGGAAAAATTCTTCAACAAAGTTATCCAAATGAAGATCATATTCTAGAATTTATGTGGCCTCAATGGCTCATCCAAATAGATATTATTGACTTCAATGAGATTTTATCTTAAACTCAGTATTTTTCTTCTCCAAGAAACTAAGCTTAATGAAGCTAGCTCTTTGAAAATTTCAAAAATAATTTGGCATGATTGTGAATTTATTGCATGTCATGCTCACGGTACCTCGGGAGGTCTTCTCTATCTTTGGGATCCTTCCAATATTGAAGGTATTCTCCTCTCCTCTTCTAAAAGAATCACCAATATTCTCTTTTTCAACAAATAGTCCTATTGTGGCTGATCCACAATGTACCCCAAAATTGGGGACCCACATTTTTTGCATGTGTTCCAAGAAGACCGAAGTGGCCCATAGGCTAAATATCAAGGAAAAAATCAAAATACCACAAGGAGAAAAATTGTCACGATATCGCGACGTGTTGCGGTTTTAAGGCCAAAATAGAAAAAGTGTCGCGATATCACGACATGTTGCACCGTCGTGGCCAAAGAGAAAAAGTGTCACGATATTGTGACATGTTGCAGTTTCATGGCCAATGGAGAAAATGTGTCACGATATTGTGACATGTTGCACCATCACGACCAAAAGAGAAAAAGTGTCGCGATATCGCGACATGTTGCACCATCGCGGCCAAAAGAGAAAAAGTTTCACGATATCGTGACATGTTGCACCATCACGGCCAAAAGAGAAAAAGTGTCGTGATATCGCGACATGTTGCACCATCATGGCCAAAAGAGAAAAAGTGTCGTGATATCGTGACATGTTGCACCATCATGACCAAAAGAGAAAAAGTGTCACGATATCGCGACATGTTGCACCGTCACGGCCAAAAGAGAAAAAGTGTTGCGATATTGCGACATGTTACAGTTTCATAGCCAAAGGAGAAAATGTGTCGTGATATCGCGACATGTTGCACCATCGTGGCCAAAGGAGAAAAAGTCTCACGATATCGTGCCTTTTTGCACTATCGCGGCCAAAAGAGAAAAAGTGTCACGATATCACGACATGTTGCTTGTTCACGATCGTACAGAGAAAAAGTGTCACGATATCGCGACATGTAGCATTTTCATGATTCAAAGCAAAGAGAAAGAGCTAGAAAGAAAAAGTGTCACGATATCGCGACATGTTCCATTTTTACGACCAAACAAGACAAGAAAGAACAAGAAAATAAAAGTGTCATGATATCACGACATGTTGCATTTTCATGGCCATACAGGAAAAAGTGTTGCGATATTGCGACATGTTGCATTTTCGTGATTCAAAGAAAAGAGAGAGGGAAGAAAGAAAAAGTGTTGCGACATCGCGACATGTCACATTTTCGTGACCAAATGAGAAAATAAAGAACTAGAAAGAAAAGTGTCGCGATATCGCGACATGTTGCATTTTCGTGGCCAAACAGAAAAAAAGTGTTGCGATATCGTGACATGTTGCATTTTCATGACCAAACAGGAAAAAGTGTCGCGATATCATGACATGTTGCATTTTTGTGACCAAACAGGAAAAAGTGTCGCGATATCACGACATGTTACATTTTCGTGGCTAAAAGCAATAAAAGAGAGCAAGGAGGCAAAAGTGTCGTGATATCGTGACATGTTCCATTTTTGCAAAGGTAACAGACTTGCATAGTGACGTGGACATAAGGACAAAATCCAAAAAACAAGACAAAGCGTTACATAAGGATTCTTTAATGATTTGAAATCATTTAAGATGGTCGTTACTCATAGAGGGAAACGGACGTAAGCCCATGTGGAGAAAACGTAGCGAAGGGCCACAAAATGGAAACCAAAGCACATGCATAGAAGGGAAGGTGAAACGAACAGTCAGAGAAGGTGAAATGAGCAGCCATCAAAAAATGAAACGAACCATCATGGAAGGAGAAACAATTTTTTAGAAGTTTAAATACGCCTTTCAAAGATGCCATAGGGGGTCAGAAATTGTTGTGAACAGAGTTGCAGATTTGAAGGCGAGAAGGCCATTCTGGACCTATTTAAGTTATTTTTCTTCCACAGACTGGTTTGGGAAAACCAGAGATTCTACTATTGTAAAATGACATATTTTTAATGCAGAATTTTTCAGAAATTTGCATCTTGTGGGCAATAAAGAAGGATATTTTCTTTGCATGCTATGGATTTAATGTTTATTCTTTCATTTTTTAGATTTTGAATAAATAGATAATGTTAATGCCATTTTTTTGGGTTACATTAGACGAATATTTGAAATCTGAATTTTATTTCGTACCCTAAGAACCAACACTTAGTCTATGGGGATTGTGCTTGTTTTGCAAGTCCAATAGGTTAGGTTGCATGCATGGAGACCTCACATCTTAGGTTTTGTTGGAACAGGATAGCATCATACTGAGTACATTTTATCTTCAGTTTTCTGCATTTCATTTTCATTTTCTGCATTTTATTTTTTCCCAGAAATTTTAGCTTATTTTCAGGCATTAAAAATAAAAATTTAAAAATTTTCAAAATCCAAAAAAAAACAATGAACAATCACTAAAGTTTCATGATGAAATAAACCAACATTGCCCCTTGTTTACAGTTACTTGCAATCACTAAGGTGTTCCAAGCATTTAAATTGAATATCTTTATTTGAGATTACTAATACACATATGCAAAATGCTGATATAGCGGAGACCTTGGAGAAGTTGTTTGTTTAAATTATTTGCAAGAGGGGATTTGGAACCCAAATCCTAAAGGAGAGTGTACTTTCACAACTAGTTGAAAATACCACTCAACAGATTGTCGCTAGAAGAAAGGCCTGAATTGTTTTATTTTAGAGTGATTTAAATGCTATAGGGATTTAAATTTTGAATATTTCATGCCCTATTGATTATTATATTTAGACGTATTTTTACAACACAGCCTTGTAATGTTAAAAGGAGGACATGAATTGCTATGCATTTTTCTAACGTTTTTTTATTGTTCAGACAAGAATAATGTGTTTTGATTTTATTTTAAAAAATTTTGGTTTGATATTTGCTAGTCAATTTCATGCTTATTTGTTAGGAATTATTTTTTGTCTAAAATGTATTTGTTGTCGGTATTATGCTCTTCACTTGCGTGTAATGCGATCTTGTGAATCAGAAAGCCTAAAACACTAGGATTATGCTCTTCACTTGTGCATATGCGATCTGGTGAATCAGAAACTTACATTTTAGAATACTGCTTTGTCAAGGTTCCTTCTGTCATGACTAACGAATTGATTTTGAAGTTATTTTTTGAATTTCATTAATTGTAGGATTTTCTGTGTATCACAGGTTTTCTTTGAGGTACTGAGAGTTTTTTTAGGTTCTTATGGGGTTATCATCATCGATTTTGAATCAAATGGCCCAACCTCCACCACCTCCTTGGTATGGAGCCCATAACATTCCTTTGAATATTGCAGGGGATATTCATGAGATCCCTAGGAATATAGATAGATTTTTTCCCAAATACAAATTAGATGGCCCAAGGACTGCAAAAGAACATATTCAGGCTTATAGGGATGTTTTGATAAGATTGCAAGTTCAACATGAAGATGTGGCTTGTAGACTCTTCCCCATGAGCCTAGACCAAGTGGCTTACGAATGGTATATTTGCTTACCTATTGGTTCCATTACGTCATGGACGCAAATGGAGAATGCTTTTGTCAACCAATTCAAGTCACCATTAGATCCCACAATCATCTATAATCAGTTCATTACATGCAAAAGAGGCCAGGGTGAGCCAATCCAAACTTTTAATCAAAGATTTTAGAAGTGCTATAATAGAGCAATTTGGCATTTTGCCATTGATCCTGCAGTAGCTTTGCAAATATATTTTGGGGCATTGGATCCTATGACGACAATGTTTGCAAGGAAAAATACACAAGTTACTACGCTTGCTTTAGAATACAATGAAGCTATGACCATTGAACAACAAATGATACCACAGGGTTATGGGTTATCCCAGATGCCTATGGTAGGACAATATGGTCCATATGGTCAAGCTCCTATGATGAATCAGATCATGGCACCATAAATATCGGGCATAAATGCTTTGCCTTATCAACAGCCGTATTCATCAACACCCGCTTACGCACCCAATCCAATTCTGATTCAAAGTGTGAATCCTTACACAAATCAATTAGCTCAAAATCCAACTCAAATGTTAATTCAAGATCTCACCAATTACGCATATCCCATTGGAACTAGCAATAACATAGCTCAACCAAAAGAGATTTATTCAGAGGTTGAAGAGCTCAAAAGGATAGTTCACAAATTCAGTAATGATTTGGTTCAAAAATAGAAGTATGAATCCCATGCCCCTCACCCAAATCTAAACTTCAACAATAAAGGAGACAGTGGAATACGAAGACAAACAATGGGGGTACCTTCCCCTATTGCTAATCAGATAGATACTTCTGCAGGACCCAGTCACTCTAGTTCCATTCTTAATCTTTCTAATTTTACGTGGGAAAAGGGGTATAGATTGCATAATACAAAGGAGAATAATGAAAGGAATTGTCCCGAAATGGCTAGGTATACCCATTGTCTCCAAGCTCAAGTGGATGATTTGGAACTTGTGCCAAATAATGGTCCACCCCAACATCAACAAGGAGTGGACAACATTTTGGTGGTGGAAACTCTATATCGTCAAGAGAGTGAGAATGAGGAAAATGAAGATGAATGGGATGAGAAACATGTTGATGAATCAGAAGATGAAGAAGAAGTACTTGAGCATCACAACTTGAACTTGGAGGATGATTACTATGATTCATGGAAGAAATGGGAAGAACATTATCAATATAGATCTTCTAATAAACTTGTTGTGCCAATTAATATGCAGGATAACTCAATTGCTTCCTCACATGAGGATACTATAAATCTTGTACAATTTGAGAAAGTTTTGAAAGAGGAATTAGAATCTCATCAAATTTTGGAACATGATAAGGATTCTACAACCATGAATCAAGAAAAAGAGTCACTTTATTTATATTCCTTTTGAGGAAAAGAAATTGAAAATCTTGACCCCCTTACTTGTGCTACAATGATTATGCCATTTCAAAATGAGAAAATTACAAAACCTGAATCATTTGGGTTTGATATCATTGATGATTCGATTAAAAATCTCATGTTACCCAAAGCAACCCAAGTGATTGATCATGGAAATGTGTTAGTCAACCCACCCCTATATAGACAAGACTTATGGTTTGAAAGGGATGGACATATTTTCAATTAGGTACCTAAGTTTGGTGCCTTTGATAAACAAGTCATGGAGAAAGAACAAGTGCTACATGATGATGAATTTCATGAGAGAAAAGAGGAATTTTCAAATCCTCTTCAAGTAAGGTCAAATGGAAGCATGCCAAAGGTAAAATCTCACCGTTTTGGATTCACCATGCAAAATTCGAATGAAGGTTTGCCTAATGAATGGTTTGATTCAAATATTATTAATGTTATGGCTTTATTGAATGAAAATGAAAGCTTATTTCTACACCATGAATCAAAGTGCAGAATGGACATCTTAAAGAATAGACATAAAAGAATTGAACATCAATCATTGTCTAATCAATTTGAAAACTTGAAGCTCCACCATAGGATTATTAATGAAACTAAATCAAATTGGTATGGTGAGAGGGGCAAGTGGAGGTTTATTTCTTTGTTTGGTTTGATCTTGTTTTTGTTTGATTCCTATAAAACTTGGTATGTGTATCACGTTATATATCTTTTAAAGAAGTCTAATCAGGTTTGGGATTCGAGAAAATAAAAATCCAAATTTTTTTTTGTACATTTGTATATACTTTTGGTTTTTCATGTTTTGGTTATGGAATGGATCTCATTTTGGTTTTAAGTTTTGTGTGTTGTTCCTTTGGACATTTTTGTTTTGCCAACTTAGGTCCTTATGAATGTTGACTAAGACTAGGAGAATATGAAACATTGGAATTGTATTGCAGGAAGCTCCATGAGTATCACAAACACATTAAAGAGTATCATTTGGAATTTGTGATGCATGAAGTTGTTAGTTTTATGCACCATCCACATTTCAAAAGGAGCAATGCATTCATATCTCATATTTCATTCCGCATTGCATATACACTTCATCTCAGTTGCATCTTCATTTCATGTACAATCATTGAAAAGGTGTCGAATCCTCTTAGGGTTATTACATAACATATATTAAAAGGATCCTAAGGTTGGGAACTGATGCCCGAACTATCTTGAACCAAGCATGTTCTACGCATATTAAAGAGAATCTTGAGAAAAATGGTCAAAACCATACTTGGAAGAAACGGTGAGGAGAAAGGAATATTTTGTGTATGTCCCATCATGCAACATAATCCTTAAAACAATGGTTTTTACCACTCCCATAATGCTTAAAGCCTAAAATCAGAGTAGTAAGGATAGGGTTAAATCCTCATCGAACTTAGGTTGAGGATCCAACTCCCAAAATATCTGATTTGACCTTCATGGAGTAGTAAGGATAGGGTCTAATTCTCATCTCGCTTAGGTTGAGAATCCGATTCCCCAAAGCTTCTATTTTGCCCACTCAAGAACTTGAAATTCAAAAGAAAATATTTTTCATTTATTTATTAATATTGGATTGGAAGGATCGTACTACATGTCCCTTGCAAGGATGGGTAGTCATCCCCAAGGTCCAAGAAATCAAAGTAAAGCCAAACCATGGATTATGTGGTTAATCTCCATCGGGGCTATAGACGCTTGGTTGGCAGTGGAGTAAGCTCATGCATGGCAACATGTCTTGTCTAAAAGCAAGACCACTGATTGCTCAAACGGATAGGCTAGCCTGACAGTTTCATCCATAACAAGTTAAATCATTTTGGTCAAGATGAGGTAATGAAATCCAGATCAAAGTAGTAAGGATAGGGTTAAATTCCCATCTCTCTTAGGTTGGGAATCCTATTCCCCAAAGCTCTGATTTCACTTACACTTGCACATGGGTTCAAGATGGTAGTGACACATAACCAACTTTGGGATCTAATAAATTAATTCAGTATACATATGTTTGATCCTAAGAGGGTTTGATAGTTTTAATATGTTTGTTCATGATAATAGAAGATCTAAGCCTTTGCAAAGTAGGTTGTTATATCTCTAACATAGTTGTCATGCATCAAATCCTGCATAAATCATTCATAGCCTTGCATACGAATCATAAGTGAAACTGACAATGGAAATTTGAACGAGTTTCAAACGATAGGGAATGAAGCACATTGCACACACCGAGCTAATGTTTAATAATTCTAATGCTTCATGTATTTCTCATCTAGTTTCATTCTTGGGATATTTTGTGATGCTTGTATTTGAGTCTGTGTGTTTTTTAGGTTGAGTTCTCATTGAAATGCTCAGGAGCATTTCCTAGTAGAGTCGCCATTTATTGTGGCTGATCCACAATGTACCCCAAAATTGGGGACCCACCTTTTTTGCATGTGTTCCAAGAAGATTGAAGTGGCCCATAGGCTAAAGATCAAGGAAAAAAGCAAAATACCACAAGGAGAAAAAGTGTCACGATATCGCGACATGTTGCAGTTTCACGACCAAAATAGAAAAAGTGTCACGATATTGTGACATGTTGCACCATCATGGCCAAAAGAGAAAAAGTGTCACGATATCACGACATGTTGCAGTTTCATAGCCAAAAGAGAAAAGGTGTCATGATATCATGACATGTCACACCATCACAGCCAAAATAGAAAAAGTGTCACGATATCGCGACATGTTGCACCATCGCGACCAAAAGAGAAAAAGTGTCGCGATATCGTGACATGTTGCACCATCACGGCCAAAAGAGAAAAAGTGTTGTGATATCGTGACATGTTGCACCGTCACGTCCAAAAGATAAAAAGTGTCACGATATCGCGACATGTTGCACCATCGCATCCAAAAGAGAAAAAGTGTCGCGATATCGCGACATGTTGCATCGTCGCGGCCAAAAGAGAAAGTGTCATGATATCGTGACATGTAGTTTCATGGCCAAAGGAGAAAAGGTGTCGCGATATCGTGACATGTTGCACCATCATGGCCAAAGGAGAAAAAGTGTCGCGATATCACGACATGTTGCACCGTCATGGCCAAAAGAGAAAAAGTGTCACGATATCATGACATATTGCTTGTTCGCGGTTGTACAGGAAAAAATGTCGCGATATCACATGTAGCATTTTTGTGATTCAAAGCAAAGAGAAAGAGCTAGAAAGAAAAAGTGTCACGATATCACGACATGTTTCATTTTCATGACCAAACAAGACAAGAAAGAACAAGAAAATAAAAGTGTCGCGATATCGCGACATGTTGCGTTTTCATGACCGTACAGGAAAAAGAGTCACGATATCGTGACATGTTGCATTTTCATGATTCAAAGAAAAGAGAGGGAAGAAAGAAAAAGTGTCGCGATATCGTGACATGTCACATTTTCACAACCAAATGAGAAATGAAAGAACTAGAAAGAAAAGTGTCACGATATCGTGACAAGTTGTGTTTTCGTAGCCAAATAGAAAAAAAGTGTCACGATATCGCGACATGTTGCATTTTCATGACCAAACAAGAAAAAGTGTCGTGATATCGCGACATGTTGCATTTTCATGACCAAAAGCGAAAGGAAAAAGTGTCGCGATATCATGACATGTTAAATTTTCACGGCTAAAAGCAACAAAAGAGAGTAAGGAGGAAAAAGTATCGCGATATCGCGACATGTTCCATTTTTGCCAAGGTAACAGACCTGCATAGTGACGTGGACATAAGGACAAAATCCAACAAACAAGACAAAGCGTTACATAAGGAGTCTTTAATGATTTTAAATCATTTAATATGGTCGTTACTCATATAGGGAAATGAACACAAGCCCATGTGGAGAAAATGCAGTGAAGGGCCACAAAATGGAAACCAAATCACATGCAGAGAAGGGAAGGTGAAACGAACAGTCAGAGAAGGTGAAACAAGCAACCATTAGAAAATGAAACGAACCGTCATGGAAGGAGAAACAATTTTTTAGAAGTTTAAATATGCCTTTCAAAGAGGCCAGAGGGGGTCAAAAAATTTTGTGAATAGAGTTGCATATTTGAAGGCGAGAAGTCCATTCTAGACCTATTTAAGTTGTTTTTCTTCCACAGACTGGTTTGGGAAAACCAGAGATTCTGCTATTGTAAAATGACATATTTTTAATGCAGAAGTTTTCAGAAATTTGCATCTTGTGGGAAAGAAAGAAGGATATTTTCTTTGCATGCTATGGATTTAATGTTTATTCTTTCATTTTTTAGATTTTGAATAAATAGATAATGTTAATGCCATTTTTTTGGGTTACATTAGGTGAATATTTGAAATCTGAATTTTATTTCGTACCCTAGGAACCAACACTTAGTATATGGGGATTGTGCTTGTTTTGCAAGTCCAATAGGTTAGGTTGCATGCATGGAGACCTCACATCTTAGGTTTTGTCGGAACAGGATAGCATCATACTGAGTACATTTTATCTTCAGTTTTCTGCATTTCATTTTCATTTTCTGCATTTTATTTTTTCCCAGAAATTTTAGCTTATTTTCAGGCATTAAAAATAAACATTTAAAAATTTTCAAAATCCAAAAAAAACAATGAACAATCACTAAAGTTTCATGATGAAATAAACCAACATTGCCCCTTGTTTATAGTTACTTGCAATCACTAAGGTTTTCCAAGCATTTAAATTGAATATCTTTATTTGAGATTACTAATACACATATGCAAAATGCTGATACAACGGAGACCTTGGAGAAGTTTTTTTTTAACTTCTTTGCAAGAGGGGATTTGGAACCCAAATCCTAAAGGAGAGTGTACTTTCACAACTGGTTGAAAATATCACTCAAAAAGTCCAAAGTCATATGGGTCATATCCAATGTCTATACTCCCAACACCCCTCAATGAAGACTATCCCTTTGAAGCATCCTCAGTAAAATGAGTATGATTTTAAATAATGAGGCCTGGATGGTCACGGGTTATTTTAGTACCCCTTTGCACCCTTCAAAGAAAAATAAGGTAGTGCTTCAAATCCTAGTTACTATGAAGACTTCTCAAATTTTATCCACCTTAATGAACTCATGGACATTCAGCTCAAGGGTTCTAGATTCACATGGTCAAATAGAAGTATCAGCACCTAGCTCATCCAAATCATATTAGATAGATTCTTCTCTCTAGAGAAGTCATCCAATTATTTGGTGATGCCATGCTCCACTCCAAATCTAGGATAGTCTCTAACCACAATCCATTGGTGTTTGAAGGACTTAGGCTGACCTCCTCATTCAAATTGACCGTACGATTAGAATTTATGTGGCTTAAGCACCTAGAACTAAAATTCAAGATTTTTGAATGTTGGAGAAAATAGTTTTTTGGCCTTTGAATTTCTCAGATCTCTAAAAAGCTAAGTTTTATCAAGGATAACATCAAAATTTAGAACAAGAAAGTTTTTGGCAACATTTTTGAATCCAAAAAATGCATCATAAACCAACTTAAAATAATAGAGGATAGAGATTAGGTGGGAAACCCATATTTAGAATATTAGGATTTAAAGAAGAATCTCCTCGCTAAATACCATAGCATTCTTGCCAAGGAAAAAAAATTAGAGGTAGAAATCCATAGAAATCCAACACCAGTTTCTTCCATACCTCAAACCTGAGACACATAAGCTCAAGCTGAATTAGAGAGATTATGAAGTGTGATAGCACTTCCACTGATAGAATTCTTGACATCAAAGACAAAGTTATTTCCTTATTTGAAGATGTCCTAGGACCCTGCCCCTCCCTACTCTGATCTTTCATGGAATTCCCTCATGAGAAGTATTCACCAAGTTGTCTCTCCAAAATACAATGCCAATCTCCTCAGTATTTTCCCAAGATGATATTAAAGAGGTACTCTTCTCCATGGGACCTAATAAAGCTCTGGGGCTGGATGGTTTCCCTACCATATTTTTCTAATATTTATGGGATATTGTGGGTGATGACTTGACATGATAATTTAAGACTTCAAGAGTGAAGAACACAAGCTTATACTAAGAGGGGGGGTGAACAGTATAAGACCACTCTTTACTTTTCTTATCCCAATCAAAATTATATAATATATCAATGGAAATATCAATAGCAGAAACCAAAGCAATGTACAAATCATCACACACACATGAGACACTAATTTACGTGATTCACTTAATGTGAGCTACATCCACGGATAAAATCTTTCACTAAATTTTATCAATCCAAATTCTGGGAATACCTTTCTCGATTACAAAGTTTATGGGCACCAACCCAAATGAGACACCAATCCTCTAATCTCGATTTCATGGGCACCAACCCACAGGAGACACCAATCCCCTAGATATGCTCTGGCTGGTGATCCTCTAGAAGACCTCTGCCTCTACTGCCTTTAGCAAATGGAACTCTATCCATAGAAGACACCTGTCCTCCCTGCTCTGGTTGGAGACCTTTGTCCTCAACTCTATCACCTCCAAAGCTAGTCCTCGAATTTACACTAAACACAGTCCTTCGATCTAGCACAAATGTTCTCGTTCATCTTTGCTTGTCTGCTCTCTACACCCTCTGCTCTCTCTACACAAAACACACCCGCACTTGGTCAAATTTCAACCCTTGCACTATCTACACACACTCTTCTTCCTTTGTGATCTTTCACACTTATAATGATTTGATGAAATGCACTTTACACACTACAATCGAATTCGCACTCTGCTTACAATGATCGAAATTCTTGCACTGTGCACTATCTCCGAACGTCGCACATCAACTACACATCCAATCGACCAAACAGCCCTCCTTTTATATCAAAATTTTCAAGATGAAAACTTTAATCTTAGTCGACTGTTATACCAAAAACAAACCCTAATCTACGTCGGCTGCAAGCCCTAATTTTCATCGGCTAAAATTTAACTTTGTCGGCTTCACTGCCTCTGTAACTCTTTTGTAGCTTCTACCGCGAAACTACAACATGTCGTGATATCAAGACACCTTTGCAACCATATACTTTCTTTTGGCTTTTGTCATGATATCGTGACACTTCAGCCTTTGTCGACTTCAACTAAGCTCTTGTCGTGATATCGTGACACTTCTGACTTAGTCAGCATCAACTTTGCTTTTGTCGCGATATCATGACATTTCTCCCTTCGTTGACCTCCTTTCTACTTTTGTCACAAAATCATGACACTTCTATCTTCATAGCCTTCCTCTCTGCTTTTGTCGTAAAATCATGACATTTCTCCTATAGAAGACCTGCATTCTATTTCTATCGTGAAATCGTGACACTTTCTCCAACCGAACGCTACCATCTCAATCTATCGTGAAATCACGACACTTTCTCTTCCTTGCACTCTTGTCTGCTTGCACTAGCAAAAATGAAACATGTCAGGAAATCACGAGACTTTCGCTGCCTTATGTTTTTCTTTGCATTACATCCACAAAAATGGAACATGTCATGAAATCATGATGCTTTCGCCTTTGAGCTCTTCCTCCTTGAATTTGTCATGAAATCATGACACTTCTAGCTTCCATATGTTTTCTTTGCAGCCTATCATGAAATCGCGATGCTTTCAGCTTTCATACGACTTCTCTGCAACCTGTCATGAAATCACGATGCTTCTCATTTTAGAATCTTCCCTTTGCTGCATGTCACGAAATTGTGATAGTTCTTACTTGGAACATTTTCATCTGTAGCATGTCACGAAATCGCGACACTTTATCTTGCTTCCACTTTGTCTTCTAACTTTTCATGAAATCGTGACACTTTTCTCCTTAGCGCTTTTCTTTTCTTCGGGTCGCGAAAACCCGACATGTCGTGATATCGTGAAACTTTTTCTCTCGAACTCTCTCTCCTGCATTATGTCACAAAATCGTGACATTTTTTCTTTCGAACTCTCTCTCCTGCAACATGTCGTGAAATCGTGACACTTTTTTGTCCGTTCAACCTTCCTTGTAATATGTCACAAAATCGTGACATTTCTGACTCCGAACATTCTCTCTCCTCTTTGAGTCACGAAACTACAACATGTCGCGATATTGTGACACTTTCCTAAAAATATTTCTCTCTCCTGCTTAAGTCACGAAAATGTGACATGTCGCGATATCATGACATTTTTCAAACTTACTTACTTTTGAACCTGTCATGCCGAACCTTCATCAAAACAAATTATTTGACATCAATTCAAATTCTTTCAATAGCTTCTTTACATCAATGACAACTTATTCACTTGAGCAAATGCAATGCACCCAAGGTACCCAAAATTTCCAACAATCTCCCCCTTTGTCATTGATGGCAAACCTTTACTAAAAATGCTTCTCAAGAGCCAAAACTGAAACCTACTGTGCTTAGCAACTGACGAACTATGCCCACAACTGAGAATATTTCTTTGAAGTTTTTCTCCCCCTAACTTGAAGCTTTCCTCTTCAATTTTAAGCTCTCCCCCTTACTCATATCTCTCCCCCTTTGTCATCAATGTTAAAGGGCCACCTTTGGGACTCGGGACTAAGAATTAGTCTCTAAGCTTAGTCCCTCCCCCACCTCCTGATGAGGTGATTAATTCTGGGGTGGGAGTAAAACTCCCATTAGGCACTGATCATCATTAGTGTCTATAACTTCCTTGCTGGTCCTTCTCTTGAACTCTTTGTCCATATTCCTGTTCCTGTTCCTGTTATCATTCTTGTTCTTATCCATGCTTTGATCCTTGGACCTCTTCATACCACTGTTCCTATTCCTGTATCTTGGAAGTTCAGCTCTACACTATCTAGCTGTGTGACCTCCATTGTTGCACTTATAACAAGTAACAATGTTATTTCTTTTAGGCATACATGTTATTTGAATCTGCCAGTTCTATCCAAACCTATTCTGACCAAACCTGTTCTGGCCGAGCCTATTTTGATCAAACCTATTCCTATTATTTACCTCACAATAGACTGCCTTGTGCCCGAACTGTTGACAAGAGTAGCAATACCCTTGAAAGAAACTAGCACTTCTAAAATTGTCGTTTACTTTCTTCACTTGAGCCATGCAATGTGCAGCCATGTGACCAAACCTGTGACATGCAAAACATCTATCGTAAACTTTCCTTTATTCGACCTCTTGGGTCCTGAAAACTTCTTCTTCTTATTCTAAATTCTGTTTTCTGTTTTTGCGCATCTATCATTCAAGGACTCATGATCTGAAATACTTTCCTCATCAGAACTCTCTTCCTTTTGGAGTCTCTTACTAGACTCTCCAACTTGTTCCTTGTGTGGCTTAACAAAACCAAGGCCTGTTTTATCCGTTGTCTTTCTTTGACCTTTGATGAGTGACTTAACATTTTTGGAGCTATCTTGAAACCTGTAAAGCTTATCCTTGTACTCTTTAGTTTCCTCTTTCAAAGAAGCCATTTTCTTTTCTAACTCACTATACTCAAGAACCTTAGACTCTAACTCATCCTTGAGTTCTTGTGTCTTAGCCATAGAGAAGTCAAGACTTTCTATAAGATCATCTCTCTCCATACAACATTCATCTAACTTATCCTTGAGTCTAGCATTCTTCTTTATTTCCTTTTTCAAAACACTAAGAGCGTTAGTAAGTTCACTTTCAAGATCCTTTATTTGTTTGCTTTCTGAATCATCAAAGCCTTTTTTAGATTTCTTATCACTAGAGGTGCTACCCTTTTCAAAAACCATACATGCATCTTCCTTATAGTTTTCTGAAGCATCCTCATACATACTAGAAACCAAATCATTATTTGTGCAATCATCCTCAAGGTGACCAAAATTTCCACATCTAAGACATTTCATGATAATGAATCTATGTTTCGGTTCTTCCTCTTTTTTGATATGAACAACATCTCATTTTCATTATCTCTTGAAGAACTTTCACTATCACTACTAGAACACTTACTTGATTTGTCTAGGTAGAAAATCTTCTTGTGCTTGTGAGAATACCTCTTTCCTTGATTGTTGTGCTCATCTTTGTTCTTTCTGTGATGCTTGTGCTTTTCAGAATCCTTGCTCTTAAAATCTTGTTTATCTTCATCACTTTCATCCTTGGGAATAGTAAAGTCTATAGCATGATGACCAAACTTTCCACAATTGAAACATCTTATATTTTTCACACTTTTGTGCTTTCTAGAGAATTTGCCTTTCTTGCTGTAATATGCCTCTTCATCACTAGAAGACTCATCACTCTCTTGAAGCTGTTTACCCTTGGATTTCTTGGTAGCCTTGAAAGCTGCCTCTTTCTTGATGTCAACCTTCACTTGAGTTCTCAACTCAAATGCTGCAAGTATACTATGGAGCTCATCCTTTTTCAACTTATCCAAATCTTTATCTTCCTCAATAGCATAAATTTTTCACTAAATCTATTAGGAAGAGATCTTAAAATCTTATCACAAACATCATTTTCAGCAAGCTCAAGACCTAACTCTTTCATGGAGTTAACAACCTCATCCATACGAAGCATGTAGTCACTAATATTTTCATCATCATTCATATTGAGTTGTTCAAACATACCTTTGAAATGTCTCAACTTGGCCTTTCTGACATTTGTATCACCTATATGAACCACCTGCAACTGTTTCCACATTTCACTAGTTGTCTTGCAGTGAATCACTTTGGTGAGATTTGCTTTCTGTAAGCCTTTCAGGATTGCATTCATTGCTTTTGAATTGCTGTGATGTAGGAGCCTTTCTTATTTAGTAAATGGACCATGTACAGGAATAGTGTACTCATCTTTAATTACTTCCCATACCTCATTACCAAGTGCCATTAGATGAACCTTCATCCTTGCACTCCAAAGACAAAAATCTGACCCATCAAGAATAGGTGTTGCATTGCCACTTGAATAATCCATTGTGTTCTTTATTAGATTTTCCTTCAAGCTGTTAAACTTTTCAAAGGCACCCGCTTTGATACCAATTGAAGAACACAAGCTTATACTGAGAGGGGGGGTGAACAGTATAAGACCACTTTTTACTTTTCTTATCCCAATCAAAATTATACAATATATCAATGACAATATCAATAGTAGAAACCAAAGCAATGTACAAATTATCACACACACATGAGACACCAATTTATGTGATTCACTCAATGTGAGCTACATCCACGAATAAAATATTTCACTAAAGTTTATCAATCCAAATTCTGGGAATACCTTTCCCGATTACAAAGTTTATGGGCACCAACCCAAAGGAGACACCAATCCCCTAATCTCGAGTTCATGGGCACCAACCCATAGGAGACACCAATCCCCTAGCTCTGCTCTGGCTAGTGATCCTCTAGAAGACCTCTGCCTCTGCTACCCTTAGCAAATGGAACTCTATCCATAGAAGACACCTATCCTCCCTGCTTTGGCTGGAGACCTCTATCCTCAACTCTATCACCTCCAAAGCTGGTCCTCGAATTTACACTAAACACAGTCCTTCAGTCTAGCACAAATGTCCTCGTTCGTCTTTTCCTGTCTGCTCTCTATGCCCTCTGATCTCTCTATGCAAAACACACCCACACTTGGTCGAATTTCAACCCTTGCACTGTCTGCGCACACTCTTATTCCTTTGTGATCTTTCACACTCATAATGATTCAACGAAATGCACTTTGCACACTACAATCGAATTCACACTCTGCTTACAACAATCGAACTTCTTGCACTATGCACTATCTCTGAACGTCGCACATCAACTACACATCCAATCACCCAAACAAACCTCCTTTTATATCATAATTTTCAAGATGAAAACTTTAATCTTAGTCGACTGTTATACCAAAAACAAACCCTAATCTATGTCGGATGCAAGCCCTAATTTTTGTCGGCTTCACTACCTCTGGAACTCTTCTGTAGCTTCTACCATGAAACTACAACATGTCACGATATCATGACATATTTGCAACCATATACTTTCTTTTGGCTTTTGTCACGATATCGTGACACTTCAGCCTTTGTCGACTTCAACTAAGCTCTTGTCACGATATCGCGACACTTCTGACTTAGTCAGCATCAACTTTGCTTTTGTCGCGATATCGTGACATTTCTCCCTTCATCGACCTCCTTTCTACTTTTGTCGTGAAATCGTGACACTTCTATCTTCATAGCCTTCCTCTCTACTTTTATCGTGAAATTGTGACACTTCTCCTATAGAAGACCTGCATTCTATTTCTATCACGAAATCATGACACTTTATCCAACCAAACGCTACCATCTCAATCTGTCATGAAATTGCGACACTTTCTCTTCCTTGCACTCTTGTCTGCTTGCACTAGCAAAAACAAAACATGTCACGAAATCGCAACACTTTCGCTACCTTGTGTTTTTCTCTGCCTTACACCTACGAAAATGGAACATGTCATGAAATCACGACGCTTTCGCCTTTGAGCTCTTCCTCCTTGAATTTGTCGCAAAATCGTGACACTTCTAGCTTTCATATGTTTTCTTTGCAGCCTATCACGAAATTGCGATGCTTTCAGCTTCTGTACGACTTCTCTGCAACCTGTCATGAAATCGCGACGCTTCTCATTTCAAACTCTTCCCTTTGCTGCATGTCATGAAATCGTGATAGTTCTTACTTGGAACATTTTCATCTGCAGCATGTCACAAAATTGTGACACTTTATCTTGCTTCCACTTTGTCTTCTAACTTGTCACAAAATCGTGACACTTTTTCTCCTTAGCACTTTTCTTTTCTTCGGGTCGTGAAAACCCGACATGTCGCGATATCATGACACTTTTTCTCCTAGACTCTCTCTCCTGCATTATGTCATGAAATCGTGACATTTTTTCTTTCGGACTCTCTCTCTTGCAACATGTTACAAAATTGTGACACTTTTTCATCCGTTCAACCTTCCTTGCAATATGTCGTGAAATCGTGACATTTCTGACTCTAAACATTCTCTCTCCTCTTTGAGTTGCGAAACTGCGACATGTCACGATATCGCGACACTTTTCTAAAAATATTTCTCTCTCCTGCTTAAGTCACGAAAATGCGACATGTCGCGATATCGTGACATTTTTCAAACTAACTTACTTTCGAACCTATCATGCCGAACCTTCATCAAAACAAATTATTTGACATCAATTTAAATTCCTTCAACAGCTTCTTGACATCAATGACAACTTATTCACTTGAGCAAATGCAATGTACCCAAGGTACCCAAAATTGCCAACATAGAGAAACAAGTTCATATCCCAAGATGTCAACTCCACCTTCATAACACTCATCCCCAAGAACCAAACTAGAAATTCCATGTCCAATTTTAGACCCATCAGTATTTGTAATGTCATTTACAAAATCGTTACCAGGGTCATGGCCAATAGAATGAAAGAAATTCTTCCGCTCATAATTGATCCCTATCAGGGAAGCTCAGTCAAAGGCCATATCATCATTGATGGTGTGATCACCATCCATGATCTTATTCATTCCCTATCCAAAAGCAATAAATTAGGTTTTCTCCTCAAGCTCAACATGAATAAATTGTTTGATAGAGTTTCATGGGACTTCATCTTCGTTGTTCTCTTATGATTTGGGTTTCATCCTGATTGTGTCTCCATAATTCAAGTAGTGCTTTTCTACACCTTGGTTATCTATTATTTTTAATGGTTCTACAACTAGCTACTTTAGAATATGTAGAGTTCTTCGGTATGGAGGCCCACTCCCCTCTTCCCTTTTCATTATTCTTTTTGAATCACTATCCAGAGCTCTCAAGCTCACTTACTCTATGGGAACCATTTCTAGAATTAAGGCTTCCTCCACCTCCCAACCCATCACCCACCAGAGGGTTTTTTATTATACCATCCTTACCACTCTATCTTATGTTCTTGAAGCCAAAGTCATCTCAAAAGTCCTATCCCTTTATGAGGAAGTGGCAGGTCAAAAGGTCAATTTTTAAAAAAGCAAAGTTTTCTTTGTCAACACTTCCTTCCTTTGCCAATTAAACATAGATATAATGTTGGTTTTGGGTTGATCCATATCTAATCTCCCTTCCACCTATGTTTTTATCCTCCTTATTGATAAGCCTATTTTGAGCATTTGGAACACGGTTATCAAAAGAATTTCTAGGAAATTTTTGGGTTGGAAGGGCAGTCTCCTCAGTCAAGTGGCTAAAGTAATTCTAGTTCAATCCTACCTTTAGAGAATCCCTATTTACTTCATGTATATTTTCAAATACTCGACAACTATCTGGAAAAATATTGAATAAATTTAAAAAATATTTATGTGGTCTGGATATGAAGATAGGAACACAATTCAACTTGTGGATTGGATCCATGTTTTCACCCCTAAGAAGTAGGGAGGATTGGGTATCTGAAGGATAGGTAAAATTAACTTGGTTCTCATTACTAAATAGGGATGGTGAATTATATCTAATGCCAAAACCTTATGGGTGGAAATTATTCAAAGAAAATACCTCCAAAGGATCTCCCTCCTCGAGGATAGGCCTCTCATTGAAGGCTCCTTGTTCTAGAAAAATATGGTTAAAATAAGACACATTCTCTAGAAAGGACTTCTATGGAGGCTTAGTGACAGGAATTCAATCCAGTTATGGGAAGACCCTTGGATAAAATTCAAACCCCTCTTATCTCTTCCTTTCTTCTCCCCTATCAAAGAGGTTACTGATCACATCTTTGGGATAATGGTTTTCGATTTCATTGAGGATGGTCCATATTGGATATGGAAATGTATTCCCATGGAAGCCCTCTTGAGTATTCAAGTAAATGGAGCTAAGTCCCTTTCCTTGGCCCTCAAAACCACCATCATTCCTAGATCTCTTAGTCTTGATTCTTCCTTTCAAAATTCCAATGAGGATAGTGCTTTCACTATTAAATCTGGTTATTTTATCTAGGATGAGGGTAATTCTTTTGATTTCCCTTCGAATCTTATTTTGCTTCCCCATTTGATTCCTAAAATATCTATTTTTTCTTGGCTTATATTCTAGAACCATGTGATGATAGTTGATGATATTATTTAAAGGCGTATGGTCCTTCCAAATTGTTGTGTCCTTTGTTCCAACAATTGGGATTTTGTGTCTCACCTAGTCCTCTTTCTTTCCTTTCTCCTCCTCCATCCTGTATTTCATCTTCATGTCCTTCCATATTGCATGGGCCCAACCCAACTCCATTCTTGACCTATTAATCCAAAGGCCTTAACCTTTCCATCATCCTCGTCTTCACTCTCTCTGGTCATTTTGTTGGGCCCACTTTCTTTGGACCATATGGATGGAGAGAAATAAAAGGATTTTTGATGGGTCTCATCTCAAGTCTTCTTCCATCCTTGTTTGAATCCTCAGCTCGATGATAGAGAATGCATGGCTTATCCCCTTTGATGAATTTCCTTGTCGTGGCATTGAGTCTTCTTTTTTTTCTTATTTTAACCTTAGTGTTGAGGTGGCTAGCAAGTGTTTCCCCCTATTGACCATTTTATTGTGCATTGGGTCCCTCCACCAACTAAATGGATCAAACTCAATTTTGATGGTGCCTCTAAGAGGAACCCAAGCAGATCCAGTGGAGGTGGAATTATTATAGATGACATGGGTAAGGTTATTTTATATTTTTTTTAGGGCATTGGTAACTAGACTAATCATGTGGTAGAAGCTCCAACCCTCCACCAAGTCCTCTCCATCCTTATCCACTTTAATTTCACTAATATAATTGTTGAAGGAGATTACTTTAGCATCATTAATGCAATCAAAGCAGGCTTTACTAGTGCTAGTAATCTACGAAATATGTTTGAGGATTCCAAGAGTTTACTTGGAAACTATACAAATGTGATCATCCAACATACTTACCAGGAAGGGAATAAAGTAGTGGATGTCATGGAAAACTTAGCAACCTTTGAAGACAAGCTCCAAGTGTGGTATGACCACTATCCCCAAGGAATTTTTTAATCACAATGAAACTGAAATAATATTTCTCTAAGCAATTACCACAAGCATGGGGTTCCAGGTGGTAGGAATGGAGGTACCTTCCATATTGGTTTCTCAAATACCATAGTTATCATGATAGTATGATGGGTTGTCCTCTTTTTTTGCACATGCATCATAAAATCCAATCAATGCCACAAGGCGGATTCTAATTACCAAGATCCTGAAGATAGGTTGACCTATATATATGTAGGCTTATGTAACTTCATCCATCATTGTACTCACCAAAGGCAAGGGTTCACATGACATGGCAAGCTCTTCAAGGTATGAACTTTCCATACGTGATCTTCACCCACTAACGGTTATCTTGATAATCATTTTTGTAGGTGGCACTATAAGCCCAATTTTATTTGCACTCACATCAGCCATTGTATCTCTTCATGGTGCAAGGCCTCCTTTGTATTTTGTGCCTTTGGGGAATTTTTCCCACCAACCACCACTCCTGATAATAATTATTTTCCAAGGCGGGATTTATCCTATGGCAATAGTCTCTTTTTCTCACCATGGCCTCTCCTCGAGCAGAGTTCTACTCTCATTGGTTGCTTTGAGATTAGATTGATCAAAATGCCTAGTCTTATGTGTGTTGGAATCATGAATATAGCTCATATATCATCCCTCATCAATGGGATATGTCATGGAGCGAGAGTGGTATTTCGATATTGGGTGGCTATAAATTCCTACATGGTCCTTGGTCTCCTAAGTCAACTTCTATTTATGGTAGTTTCCTTAACTTTATTTCTATGTGGGGTGATCTCAGGGAATTTATCCATTTAGCTTCCTTTTAAATGGCTTTGTTTGAGTTCACTTCCCTCTAGGTTGATGCACTGGTTGAGAATTTCTTGACTCTTCAATAGTTGCTACATTTTCTTCAAAAGTTCTAGGGTAACGATTCTAAAGTATCTGATGATTTTGTTGCTACTTGGTATAAAGGGTAGGTCATCGTCAAGGAGTTGAAGTTTAGAGTTAGTTTTCATTTTATTGTCATGGTCTCAAAGCTCCCTATTTATGGAGATAATTTTCATAGAGATAAACATATGTTGGTTGGCGAGCTTGTCCATTTCAGGACAGATGCAAGTGCCTCAATAAGGAGAAATGGGGAATTGTGAGGAAAGGTCTTCCTCCACACTAGAATAGGTTTATGGTTCCTATCATGAAATATATCATAGTGAATGAAATCAACAACCCTTTAAGAAGCTTTCATATGGCATTCTTGAACAATATGAGTTATGTTAAGGACATTAATATCCTGGAGTTCTTGTTCAAGTCCATCAAGCATTATATTGACACTGTTTATGAAGGGTCATCCACCCACTTTAAGCATTAGAGGCTCCACTTACTCCTGTACCATATTGCCCTACAAAAATAAGCAAATAGATATGATCTCATGGTGATCCATACCCAAGGAACCGAATTTGAGGTCCCTAGAAAAGACAAGGACTCTAAGTCCAATATCAAAATCAAAGATGAGGCTACCCAAGCCTACACCCCATGCCCTATGAAAAAAGGTCCCTATCAGTGCTCATCCTATAGGAGCACTTCTAGGATCAATATGAAGGTGGACTTGTTAGATTCTTGTGTGGAGGTATCCTTGACATTAGCGAATAAAATCAAGGCAAAAGGTATATCCACCCACACTTGAGTTGTTGTGACTAACAAACAATTGAAGAAGAAGAAACCCTAGGCATGCATGGTTGATATTTTGAGATCTGCCTCTTCTACCCTTCTCCAAGCTAGTAACATCATTGCAACTATGAATGAAGAAGTTGATCCCAAAACAACTACAGAAGCATCGAAGCAAGATAACCTTGACGAGTGACTGGCTTGTGAGCCCTCTATTTTTGTTTAGGTTTACGTATTTTTGTGGGCTTATTTTTTATAGAATTTACATATTTTGGTTTGGATTCTTTGTCAATGTAAATCTCTTTCCGTAAATCCTATTATTTTGTGTCGATGAACTATGGTGATAATTTCCTTCTTTGAACTGTGTTTGTTTCTATTTCCTCTTCGAGGTTGACTCCTTGGATTCATTTTCCAATGTCTTCCATGGCTTTCCATTTTTTGTTTTTCCTTTCATGTCTGGTTTGAGGAGAGTCTCCTCTTTTTGTCTCAGTGGTCCTCCCACATTAGTTTTATGTACAAGTTTTAGGGTCCTTTCAAAACCCTCTTATCAATAAAAAAATTATTAGCTCAGTGTTTCCCACCTAGGTATTAATAAAATCTCTATTTTACTAATATCCACCTATATGGGTTTATTCTTGGTGGTTAATCTTTTCCTCCACACACAAGCATAGTTACCCTGCAAAATCCATGTTAAAACACAATACCATGTCCATATAATATAAGCATTGTTATAAATATTCTTTCATATCCATAATATAAACTATGCTAGGAATTGAAATAGTAAACCACACACACTGTCATTTTTAAAATGGTTTTGCCAAGGTGGGTCATTACAATTTCAAAATTCCCAACTACCCTCCACCATATTTTTCTCTTATTAGGTTCTCCCTCATCGAACTTTGTGGCATGCATAACTATTTTCCCTTGAATAGTATTCCTTCTTTGATAAAATAATATAGTCACAATGTTCTATATAATGTAGTAGAGTCATTGCAAGCTACCCAATCTTCCTTAAAGTCCAATCATCAACATAAAGCTATTTTATAACATCAACGTCTACCACATCAATATTCATTGCATTCATAGACAAAATTATTTTACTCAAGGTATCAAAAATTCTATTTGAACTTCCACTTTTGTGCTTAAAAAAAAATGAGTAAATTTGAAGATACTCAACCCACTTCATATGTCTCTAGTTTTATTGTTCCTAGCTATTAATGAATTGCAAGCATGGTGATCCATAAATAGCACAAATTACTTTGATAATAGATAATGCCTCCACTTTTTGAGTGCTTGCACAATGGCATATAACTCTTGATCATAAACCAAAATTTTCTTCTTGGATTCATTTAACTTATTGCTAAAATAGGCAATGAGTCTACCTTGGCTCAAAACACCTCCAATGGTTTTTCCACTAGAATTATAATTTACTTTGAAAACCTTGTTAAAGTTTAGCAATGCCAAAATTAAATTCTCCTTGAATTTCTCTTTCAACATTTGAAAGCTTCTTTCTATGGTTTTTTTCCATTTGAATTCATTTCCACCTACCTTTATCATTTCCATGATTGAAGCACATATTCCACTAAAAGTTTTGATGAAATTTCTATTAAATTTTGCCAAACTATGAATATTTTTTGGCTTCAAACTAACTCCTTAGAGGTGGACACTCCATAATAGCTTTACCTTTGTTGGAACCATCCACAAACCATCCTTGAATATAACAAAATCCAAGTATACCACTTCTCTCTTTATAAAACTACATTTTTTAAAATTGATCAACAATTGTTCTTCCTTAAATTTTGTAAAACTAACCACAGATGCATTAGGTGTTCTTCCTTCATCTCGATATATACCAAAATATCATCCAATTAAACCACCACAAACATGCCAAGAAAAGGATTCAAGAATTTTTTCATCTATCTCATAAAAGTGCTAGGGGAATTCATCAACTCAAATATCATTACTAGCCATTCATACAAGCCTTCTTTAGTCTTAAACACATTCTTCCACTCATTTTCTTATTTGATTCAAATTTTATGATAACCACTCTTGAAACCAACCTTTATGAAGTACTTTGCTCCACTCAAAAAATCCATCAAGTCACCCATATGAGGTAATGGAAACATTTATTTTATTGTAATATTATTGATTTCTTGGGATTCTATGAAGTCTATATTATGACTAATGCTCCTCATAGGTGGTAGACCATCGAGTAATTCTGCTAAAATAATCTCAGCATATTCTTCCAACAAATATTTTACTTCAAGTGGAATGCTAGTCATCTTATTTTCTATCCCATCTTCTATGCATTTAGTAATGAAAGCAAAACATGTTTCTTCCTTATTTATTTCCTTCAAGAATAGATTTCTACATATCAAGCAAACTTTAGAAATTTTTCCCACTTATCTTTTATCCTTGAATGGACTTTATGCATAGGTTTTGTTATCCTTTACAATTGAATAAGTAGTTAATATATCATCATGTACTAATTTTTTTCTAAATTTCCATGGTCTCCCAAAAAAAACATGATATGCATCCATAGGCATGATGTCACATAGAATTATATTGTTATAAGAGCCAATCTAGAAATTTACCATACATTATTCAGTAACCAAAATTGAGTGTCCATTTTGTAACAATAGTACTTTATATGCATTTGAATGCTCAATTATTTTAAATCCTAATTTCTTTATCATCTCTATCAATACTAAAAAAAAATTGCTTTCGCTATCCATAATCACCTTTCCATATTTACCTTCTAATTTGTAAGTTTTTCTAAACAAGCTTCTTTGTTCAGGTTTATGCACTTCCTTTGCTAGTTTCAACAATACCCTTTTTTATCATAAGAGATTCTCTTTTTTTTGGTTCCTCTATGTGCTTTAGTGAGGATATGCTTTATTTTTCCACTTTTGTAACATGGCTATGGGCTTCCTTCCAATGCCCACTATTTTTTTGTGCTTGAGGGCATTCATATGCCCGATGGCTATCTTCCCCATATCTATAACACTTTTAGGAAAATCCTCTACCCATTCTTCTACCATAACTCATCTTCCTCTCAATAAATCTCTACTTTATTTTTTATTCTAAGAAGTAGTAGCTTCTTCTTTCTTCCTTCGTTATCACCTTCTACTCATAATTTGATACCAAATTATGTATACAAGAGAAAGTATTCCACCTTAGGGTGGCATTTGCAAGTAGCACAAATGATCCAATCAACCTACAACCACATGATAATCACACATGCAACCAATAAGTTTTCAAGGTGGTAAAGAAAAATCTTGTGGGATGACAATATCATTTGCTCATAATGATATAATACAATATGGCATCATCCTTTTGCACAAATGGGTAGAGTACAAGATAACAATATCCTATGCACAAGATGATAGAGTACAAGATAATAATGTTATATTCACAAGTTGATTTGTACGAAGTTGTCATAACAATGATGAAAAAATAATATAGGATGATAGCACCTTAGGATAGTAACTTCTTGTGATAACACTATATTATGATGGTTGTCCTACAAGATAGTAATATTTCATGGTGATGAACAAGATGATCATTTCATATGATGACCTTACTCATGATGACAGTTCCTCTTTCATTTGATTGATAGGCATGATTTCCTTACATAAATGGTAATTCACACATTCATTTCAATCTCACAAATAATACCTTCAATCAACACTCCCATTCATACATCACTTCCATTTAAAAAAAAAATCTTCCCCTTGAGCAAAAAAATTTATTCGAGTGGTTGCTTCATGTTGATTGTAACCATACCTCAGCTTCACTAGTAATTTTGCACTTTAGAATATAACCAGTCAATAATTCTTATCTTATATACCTATCAATCCTTATTCTAATCCTTATTCTCTTATCTACCTTCCAATACTTCTCTTCTCCTATTTATTTCCAAATCCATCATCCCTTTCTGATTTCTCTCTTCAAGTATTTATTTGTCCAACACTCCCTCTTTGTCCATTCCACTTCTTCTTCTCCTTTTTCATTCTTACAACCTCTTTGTTTTGCTTTATTTTTTTTTCTTTTATATGCAATATTCTATGATTAATTAAATTATTCAATGACCATTGTTTAAAAATATTCAAATTAATAGATATATTTATGCTAGATGCCCCACATCATTAAACCATTTCCAACTTTACCTTTTTCAAATATTTTCTTCATTTAATTTTCTATCACACATATTCTTCATCTTTCTCAAAATGCTATGATTTTATGTTCAACTCCTTCATATAATTTGTAATAAGAATTTTTTTATTGTCTCATAACATTCAGGTACATAAAACCATAGATCTTAATTCATTATTTTAATAAAAAAAGAAGTGATACTTTACATTGTTTTTCTTCTCTCTCAAATCCAATAAAACATACACTATGAAAGTAATACATTATATGGCATTATCTATCTATCTCTTTATATAAAAAAATAGTTACATGATAAATTTAAAAAAAAAACACAATAGGATGTTCAATGTATTAAATGCACCAATAAAAACCATGTTTAGATAGTGATGGTATATTTTAATGAAAAAGCATTGCTCCTTAATAGATAAAATGACATTATACAATTAGGGAAAAATGCTATATAAAACATATTAAATATATACTTTAATTAAATTTTTTTCATATTACTTATAAAAATTAGTAAAATATAAATAAATTCTTCAATTTAAAAAAAAAATCATAATAATATATATAAAAAATATAAAATTAAAAAAACATTTTTGAATTCAAATAATAGTTACTATATATTTCAATATATATATATATATATATATATATATATATATATATATATAATATTTAATATATAAATAAAAATATTAAATTCAAACTTTTTTTATATGAAAATAAAGTGTCTCACTAGTTTTCCTAATTGAAAGGAAGTTCTTGTAGACACCTAAAAGTCGCACATTGTTATACCTACGTACTTGTAGATCCTTTTGGGAACTTGTAGGTTTACATAGGTCATCCTAGATACCCCTAGGCTATTGTAGACCAACGTAGACTATTGTAGATCATCCTAGACATGCATAGACTATTGTAGATATGTGTAGACATGCGTAGACTATCGTAGACATGCATAGAATATCGTAGACATACGTAGACTGTGTAGATATCCATAGATTATTATAGCATTGCGTAGAATTCCACACACCACTTCACTAGTTTATAGGTCAAAAACCATAATAAAATAATTTAATCACATCATCAACACCTTCCATGCATCGAATAACCATCGACCAGTCTCTTAAGGTGATACAAGACTCCTTTGTGCTTAATTGAGGCTCCCACGGGTTATTAATTGGCAAAAGTATTAATTGAGTCAATTGTTAAATCTAATTTTAAAGTGACTTCACTTAAGTTCACTTTTAGGGCTAAAAGGGTTAATTAGGTCCTTAATCCCTAATTAATCCCTCCCACATATGTGTGCACTAAGTTAGTTAGGATATTTCTTAGGAAACCTTAACCTAACCCTAGATCTAACCTAGAGTTGACTAACCCTAGTTAACCCTAATCTCTCCTCAAACATGTGTGAGGATGAGATATTTCCTCAAGGTAATGTGAGGATGCCACCTCACAAATCCTAACTTAACCTTCATGGGATCTCACCCTAGGGCTTAGTTCTCCTAAATACCCCCCTACACCTTGGGTTTTATTATAAATAGTGGGCCCAAACCCTCATTTATCTCTCTCCCCACTTATGTCCAAAGTATATAAAATCTGCCAAAATACTTACAAAATAATAGCAAAGCAGATCCAAATATGAATATCAACAGTACAACAACAAAGGAACCTCTCCACCAAAGGATTTATGAAGAACAATAGTTACAGTCTGCCCTACGAATCTAGCACTAGTTCACCCCTGGGGTGACTAATTGGGTCTATAGGTCCCGAATCAGCTCAGGTTTTGGATGTAAGCTTCATTTTATATTTTTATGAGGTTTTGCATCATTTATTTTAGTTTTTAATATGTTTTTACAATTAATTTTTCTCTGTTACTATGGGGTCTGGCTGAGGCAATCCCCCCAACTCACTAACCTCTTTTTTAGGTTTATCCTATAACCAAGGAGGTAAAAAACAAACTACAACCCCATGGTGGTATGCAATCCCATATACACTGAGGAACATGAGAAGAAGGCATCAGGCCTATTATAATATTTGTGAAAAGAAAGAAAAAAGGGGGAACTCTCCCCATTTGTAACCTATGCAAATATTATCATGAATAAAATACATATTTTTGAATGATTTGTGTTTATTACTTGTTATTAGATCAAATGTCATCTTTTGGTTGTTTCATTCTGGCATGCTTGGTGGGAGCCCACAACAGATAGTGTCAGTTTAACTAGTTTTGCAAATCTGATATTATTCTCTATTTTTGTGTTTTACAAGTACTATATCTAACTAATACAAAGATATTCAAAGCCCTAGGAACCACCTCAGGCCTTCAAAAACCACATCTAAAGTCTCCAAACCTGATTCACCCCTTGCCTTGCAAATTAGATCCCAATTCACCCCTTGTATGGCTAATTTCATTTCCTAACCTCAAAATCCCTAAACCAAAGTTTTGCAAAGGTCCTTGAAGTGCCTATAACCCTTCCAAACCTTTAGAAACTAGATCTGAAGTCTCCAAACCTGATTTTCCCCCTACCCCATGAATCATATTCCAATTCACTCCTTGGGTGGCTAATTGCATTTTTGAATCTCAAAAATCCTAAACTGGAGTTTTACAGAGGTCCCTAAAGTTCCTGGAACGGCCTCCAAATCCAATTTTCCCACCATTCCATGAATTCAGCTCAAAACCATCAAAAACCCTAAATCTAACTGTTACAAAGACCTCCAAATCCTTGGGAACTACCTCAGGCCTTCATAAACTAGATCTAAAGCCTCTAAACCTGATTCGTCCCTTGCCCCATGAACCAAATATCAATTCACCTCCCAGGTGGTGAATTCAACTAGGTAGCCTCAAAAACCCCTAATATTGCTAGGGTGAGTAGTAGAGGGGTCAACCAAACCACCTACGACATTAGAGTCCATGTATTCTTCTTTATATGCTCTGTTTGCTAATTTTTGTATGTGTAAGATGTTTACTAGTTAAGGTGCAAGAACTAGTAACAAATTTTTCCCTTCTTCGCATCTCCATTGAGTTTAAATTTTGTTGTAATGACAAAACCTGTAAAATTTCCAACAACTTTAAATTTCAGAATTTCATGTAAATTTAATTTTCCTTTTCTAATTTGCATGTATAAACTTCTTGTGACTACTTTTCTATACTTGTATAAATATTCATTGTAATTACTACATGTTGTTACACATATTTAGGGTCACATAAACCCCTTTCTTCACTCCCTTGTATTGCATATTTCTAAGTTTTGAAAAGTAAAGTAAATTTATTTTCCTAAAGGTATCTAGGATTAAATTATTTTTTCACAAAAATCATTCCATTCTAGTCTTTTGCTTTCAAAAAATGCATATAGGGCTAGATTTTAATTCAAAAATATAATTAGTTAGATTTCTTGTTTTACATAACATCGATAGCAAAACACAAACCCACACACACTCACATGGTATTTAAACAAGTGGTGAGATTAGAATTCATTCCCAATCCATCACTAGAGAGTGGTGTGGTAGGTGTTTTACCCTCCACCAACTCACCTCCCTAGACACCTAATAGCTCCATAGGAGTGGTTTTCTAGGCCTCATTATCGAAAAACCCCCCACTTTTGAGACTAAGCTTATGGATTTCATCACCAGAAGTTACCTTCAGAGTGGGATAGGATTATATGCCTTTGTCCACAAGGCTAACATAATTTGTGGACATGGTAACTGTCGTTACTAACTAAGCCCGCTTCAGGGTGAAGCAAAAATATGGGTATGTCGGTAGCAAGTCTCAAATAGTGCCACCTCTTCTCGTGAGAGGATATAGCAAACTCACTTCAGCATAGTGGTTTCCCCCTATAGAAACTAAAATGTGGTAAACCTGATTAAGCATCCACAAACAATGATCAAATTGACATCATATGACTCCTTGGGCAGCCCTTAGGAGGCTCATAGTGGTTCTAGCTACTCCAAAAAGGTTTTTGGAGGCTACTGGTCCAATTTTGGGATTTTTTGGCCCAAAATTCACCACCGTCCCACCCTGGGATGGTGGTATATTCCCACCATCTGACCCTGGGATGGTGGCGAGCCATCGTCCCAGGGTGGGATGGTGAGCAGGTTTGACCCAAAAAAAGTCAAATCTGGGACATTTGGTGCCCAAAAATTGCTCTTTAGCACGCCATATGGAGCATGTGATTTAGAGGGAATTGAAGCTTTATGACACACTTCTTAATGGAGGCCCAAATTGGATATTCTCTTCCACACTCATTGCATGCCTCCCGTTTGACAAGAGACACCTCCTTCCATGCATGCCCTCGCATGCCTTTTTGCACATGAGCACATTTGGGTTATAAAATGCATTCAATATCCACACAAAAACAAATATATGAGTTCTAGGATATGCAACAGAGTGCTTCTAAGATTTCCCCTCACCTTATTGCACCTTTTTACCCTTGGAATATCTCTTTCGCCAAGGAGTTTTCTAGGTGACTTCAAGAAGGTAATCCGAGCATAAATTTTTCATCCAAGTTAATTTATTCACCAAATTCAAGGAAAACACACCTTAGATTCTTTAGGAACATTTTATAGTGATTTTTGTAGCAAAACAATGCCGAAATTGGTGGGTATACCCTCCCAGGGTGCCCCCCAAATAGTTGCAGTCACCACCATCCCCCCTAGGACGAGGGTAAATTATTACACAATTTCACAAATTTTTTTAATTATTATCTTTCTATATTATCCCATTATTCTACAGTTCAAATTTAAGGTGATTTGGAGTTAAATTGAAAAAGTTATAGCATTTTGAAGTTTTTGAAAGCTTGTAGGGCCCATCCGAGCACCCCAATTTTATGCAGGTGTATATAGGCCCCAATTTGAAAATATAATCATATGGGTGGTCTTGAAATGTCAATTTATGGATAATTTTAAAATTTCATGAGTTTTTAATATGTTTAGGTTCAAAATTTGCATGTCTTCTTCTTCATAGGTTGCAAGCGGGCGGTGCCAAATCAAGGGGTCTACGGATGCAATTTCAGTTCTTTTTTTAGTGATATCCTCTCAAAACATCCTCTTAAACATATCTGAAAATTTTCAAGTCATTTGGACATGTTTTGATATATTTTTAATATATGCATTATTTTGCCCCTGTGGGGATTGCATGTTTTCACCATACACCCTTGCTATTTGACCCCTTTGGCTTCCTTGTGTGTAGGTTCAGGTTATTAGAAGGAATTGGGAAGGAATATCAGACATCATAGATTGAATATACAAGAGAAGCGGCATTGGCCCTCTCAACTCAATTGTGGGTATGAGGAAAGGCACTGGATGTGCACCCTGATTCTTGAAGAACACAAGCTTATACTGAGAGGGGGCGTGAACAGTATAAGACATATTTTTACTTTTCCTTTATACTTCAAAATAGTAAAGCAATATATCCAAAGCAATATCAAAACAATGCATAAGATCATCCATAAAGTGACACCAATTTTAACGTGGTTCATCCACAAAACTTCTCTAAAAGTTATCTCAAAGTTATTTGGGAAACCTTCCCAATTACAATGTTTATGAGCCTATGCTCAAAGGATATACCTTCCCCCAATATGAATTTATGAGCCTCTACTCAAAGGATATACCTTCCCCTAGCTCTGCTCTGGCTGGTGATCCTCTAGAAGACCACTGCCTTCGCTGCCCTTAGCAAATGGAACTCTATCCACAGAAGACACCTGTATTCCCTACTCTAGTTGGAGACATCTATCCTCAACTCTATCACCTCAAAATATGGTCCTCGAATTTGCACTAAACACAGTCCTTCGGTTTAGCACAAATCTGTCATCAGGTTCTTCTCATAGAACCAATGCACTTTTGTCCTCAAGTTCTCTGATAGAACTATCAAACTCAGCTTCACAAGTCCTCTACTAGGACCTGTACAAATATTCTCACGAGTCCCCAATGGAATCTATCCAAAACCTGCACACAAGTCCCCAATAGAACCTGTCCAAAACCTGCTCACAAGTCCCCAACGGAACCTATCCAAAACCTGCTCACAAGTTCATCAAGAAAAAAACTTGCTTGGCATGAACCCACAAAGAGAATGGTTAGAGACCCAATGTGATTCATCAACCTCATAGAAGCATAAAGAGAATTGTTAGAGACTCAATATGTTCTATACTTAACTCCCAATCTCAATCTCAACTCAATATCAAATCTCAAAAGACTAAGATAGATGTAGTATGCTTTTCTCAAGAACATGAAACACAACCCAACAATTGCCAAACATGCAATATCTCATATAACAATGCTACTCATGTTCTTTCCACAACCAATATATTTTCTCAACCAATTAGGGCTTCAACAACAATGCTCATAGACAAGGTTTAACCAACAACATTCAACTCAACATCAACCTTGAAGCATTCAACCAATCATCACAAGAAAAGGAAACAAGTAGAAATCCTTTTCCCTCCAAAGTGAAAACACGAGATTCCGGAAACAAAAAGGAAAGACTAAACAAAATTGTATTAAAAGGAAAGAACACAAATGAATGAACACAAGATATAAAAGCAATATAAACTATGGCCCTTTTTTTATTGATATTCTTTTCAATTCGTGTTACAATGCGTCTCCTTCCTTTTTAGGGGATAGGAGCATTAGATATTGATCTCTACAACTCGTTTCAGAATTCCTTCTTTCGCATGCCCACATATAAAATGGGTGAACCAAAACGTTGTCGTCGCTTGCGTTGGTACAGGTCGATTCCTCGCTGCTCCTCCAATGCTGCAAATTTGTGTTCAAAGAAACAAACAAAGAATCAGTAGCACCTGTGTATGAAAAATAAAAGATAAATCTAACTATGGCTAAAATGAATCTAAATGAAATGAAAACTTGACAAAAGCATAAACATGAAACTAGCTAAAAAACTACAAAAAGAAATAAAGCGGGAGGGGTGCCCTAAGGCAAACCACCCGCGGGTGAAACTTTGTTTCGACACCAACCCGCTTAGGATGGGTCCGAAACCTGATGTGATGTGTTGTCGGCAAATTGGTAGGATATTGTGTTCAACAGAATGGGGTTTTGGTTCTTGATTCGTGCCTTCAAAAGTCACCCAATAACCTCTCTTTCGATTAAGAGATTATGGATGTTGAAAACACAAATCACAAGTAAATGAATTAGCAGCACTTTGTTGCTCAAAATGCTCCAGCTCGATATATCTTCTGGGTGAGGAAACTCACCATTTTATAGACCCAAGGGGTCTCATGCGAAAGTGTTTCTTTGCATGAATGCTTTTGTTTGTGAAGAGAAGATTCTTTCTTGATCAAGGGCTTCTTAACTATATTTGTGCATGTCTTTGTGTGTTTTAGAAAAGCTCACTTGCACTCCCATGCAATGAAGGGATAGCGAAGTGGCAAATTTGAGTTGTCTTAAAAAGCTTACTCTTATTCCCATGTAGTGAAGGGAGAGTTAATTTGTAGATATGAGTTGTCAAAAGAACTCACTCGCACTCCTATGTCATGCAGGGAAACTAAGTGGCAGTTCTGAGTTGTTACATGCCGAGATTTGACTTTTTTGTCGGTCAAACTTGACATTCGTCCCACCCTGAAGCGAGCGTTGGTAATCATCCCTGGATGAGACGAGTATAAGTCAGAAATCGTCTCTAGGTAGGACGAGTAAAACTTTCACTCGTTCCTGGGTAGGACGAGTAAAACAGCACTCGTCCCTTGGTGGGACGAATAAGCAATAAAGTGTCTAAAAAGTGCCAAATTGGTTTCTGACTTGCAAAACTATTGTGTGAGTGGTTAGAACCACTGTTTAACCTCTGAGGGCTGCCCTGGGGCTATGTGTGTTAGTGCAATCAGTGCTTGTCATCACATAATCGGATTGGTGTTGTTTTGGTGTCTACAGATGCCCCTTTTTGCGAAGCATTGCACATGGTGCAGTGTTGAGCAAAAATATATAACCAAAGCACTAATGATTAGGGTTTCTCAGTAACCTAACCAACTCTTGATGCCCCAAGTATGGAAAGGGCACGCATTCTTGAATCCTTGCTTCTGACGAGCTAAGGAACTAAAATCAAGCATTAACCTGGTTCGGTGAGGTATTACTTGAACTTAGACATTGATCAGTCATGAATAGGCAAAGGGCACAACCTTTTGTCTGTGGGAACCTTGAGTTCATGATTCACGAATGCCAAGTATATGATCAGTTTGTGATGATTGCTTGTTTGCTGCCCCAAGCAGGGGCATGATTGTCTTTTGCAATGATCCTTTGAATGCGTGTCATTTCCCAGACTGGGTATAATGGTGTTGATTGGCAACTAAGTGTGACTACCCCCTCAAGCAACGAATCAATGAGGGAATGACCGACATGAGAAAAGCGACGAGTCGCTTGACCCAAGATGACTTGTGCAAGGGTGCCTTTAGATGGTTTATCGCTAAGCATGCTCGAGCAGTTCCCCGACTGTTTTGACCTTGTTTTTTTTTTTTTTTTTTTTTAATCGTCCCGGGGAGGGACGAGTGCCTAGATGGTACTCGTCCCGGGGTGAGACGAGTGTGTCTCCGACGGTACTCTTCTCGGGGTGGGACGAGCGCGCTGAAAAGTGCTCGTCCTGGTGAAGGACGAGTACCAGCTGACAAAAAGTATAAATATGCGAAAATGACGGTTTTGGCTCATTTGCACTGTTCAGTGATTGCGATTTGGAGCTCTGGGAGGAGGAGGTAGATTTCTGACACGAAGCGCTGCCGGATCATCCAGCCACCATGAGTGCACAGACCGGGTCATCGAGCGGTGGAACCGAGGCGAGACCAGTAAGTGCATTATCTTCTCGATTGTGAATTTGAAAAATGCAAATTTTTTTTTATGTTGTTTTTCTTGTGTTTAAACATGAAACCCTAATTAATTAAATTAAAAGGTAAATGAATGACACCGAATGAAACATGGATGCAAACCGATGGAAACTTAGATGGAAAACCATAGGATAAACCCAAAATGAAACTTAGAGTAACAAAAATAGATAACCAAAGCACTAATGATTAGGGTTTCTCAATAACCTAACCAACTCTTGATGCCCCAAGTATGAAAAGGGCATGCATTCTTGAATCCTTGCTTCTAACGAGCTAAGGAATTTGATTTCAAGTATTAACCTATTTTGGTGAGGTGTGACTTGAGCTTGGACATTGATCAGTCATGAGTAGGCAAAGGGCGCAACCTTTTATCCATGGGGGAACCTTGTGTTCATGCTTCGGGAATGCCAAGTGTTTAATCATTTTGTGATAATTTCTTGTTTGCTGCCCCAAGAAGGAGTGTGATTGTCTTTGTCAATGATTCTTTGAATGCATGCTATTGCCGTGATTGGGTGTGTGTTTGTTGATTGGTGACTTAAGTGTGACTACCCCCTCAAGTGACGAATCGATGAAGGAATGACTGACATGAGAAAAGCGACGAGTCGCTTGACCCAAGATGACTTAAGTGAGGGTGCCTTCAGATGTTTGTCCGTTGAATGTGCAAGCAGTTTTCTGACTTTTGGACCTATTTTTGGTGGGTGTGAACCCATTTTGAAATGTCATTTGGGTTTACATTGGCAAAAATCCATCTTCCCGTGGAGCGGTCCGGCTATGGTAGCCTTCTTGGGGAGTAGGATAGCGACAAGGTAGACCCCGACATCAATTTTCTTATGCCAGGAGGTTAAGTGCAAGAGCACTTTTGTTCGACAATTTTTAGTGGTTTTGTTGGCATTTGTCATTTTTATATTTTGGTTGTTTTGTTGTGTTTGTTTTTTTTTTTTTGTGGCGTGTTTTGTATGTATGTGTTTGATGTATGCAGAGGTGATTATGAATGTGATGTTTCTAATTTGTATGATGTATAGATATGGAATGAATGAAATGAGTTGTTGATGATGTGTCGATGCACCATAGACTGTACAAGATTTGACTGACTTGCTATACTAATGGGATGACTTTGTGGAATGACTTGGCATGTGATAACTGTGTGTTTTTGTATTTTGCATATATTTTGATGGTGATGTACGGAATGAAATATACCAGTTGTTTTAAAATGTAGTTAAGCTTTTCTGAGATTCAGATATTTTAACTAACTAGCCAAGACTGTACATTTATCTCACAAGACTTTAGAACAAGGTATAAATCTGACTTGAATTTAACCAAGTTATTTCATATCCCTGTGTGTGCAATTGATTTTATTTATGTGGTATTCATCAGGATACCGCCAGTGCCAGATGGGCTTTCAACCGAACCTGTACTGAGGATCACCTAATTAGCTCCACTAACTCCTTTATTGTATTTAGTCAGATTTGTCCGTGATGCTATCTAGGATACCATAAGCTAGCTCATCCACATGCAAACATTGATCTATACACAAGTTAATGTGATAGATATATCGTCATGCGAGAGGTTTACCGCTAGTGACCGATAGGCTATCAACCAAACCGATACTGAAGCTTGCCTCATGACCTGTCGAAATGTTGAGAGTTCCAGGGATTCAAGTTCGACTCCCTTCTTTTCTTCAATTGTATTGGGATACTTCCTCCTTTGTAGTGATAAAATCACTGTTTATTTTTGTGATATGATATGTTTTTTTTTTTTTGTTTTTTTGTTTTTTTTTTTTTTTTTTGAGCAAGGGATTTGGATATGGAGTGACGAGAATCACTATTGTTTGTGCCTTTTGATGTGTGCACTGTAGGATGTCAAATTTTAGTGTTTTGACATTTTGCAAATGTTTTATGTTTTTGCAACTTTTGAGAACTTGGGATTCGTGGGGAATTGGGTAGGGAGGATGCTTGTCCTTTTGCCAACTCTCAGCATTCCTAAGGTCATTCACACAGGGGGATGATCAAGATAACCGTTTCGCTTATGGTGACCTGGATTACTATACAGGTTTCATCTTTCGTTCACACAACTTAGGAATTTTTTTATGTGTGTTAATTTTTGTTGGGATGCTACGTAACAAGGTGTGATCCAAGTAAAACTTTCCCATGTAAAATCTATTTAACTATGTACAATTTTTGGCTAGAAATTTAAAGACAGCTGAATGATGAAAACCCTATATACATTAGGAGACAACTGACGATGCTAAAAATGGCGATGGTGCTATTCTAGATGTAGGCATTTATGAAAATGGATCTGATGTGGAAAAGGATGGAATTGCCAAGTAATGACTGTCTATGGTGCTTTTGACTTGTATGACCTATCGAAGTATGCAATGTATGGATGCAATGCTTAATGCAACCTATATTTTTGTATTTTGATTTTTATGAGAATGCATGGAATTGGAATGCAATTGTTTTTGTGATTTTGATGTTTATGAGAATGCATGAAATTGAAATGCAATTGTTTTTGTGATGATTGATTTTTTTTTAGAATGCATGGAATTGAAATGCAATTGTTTTTGTGATGATGATTTTTTTGTGTTATTTTTATTGATTTTTGAATATGTATTTTGACCAAGTAGTTATGGTAATGCTTGGAGCGTTTGGTGTTGACCAAAGGGTTTATAAATACCTTTGGGGCATTTAGGGCTGACCAAGAGATTATGAGAATCCTTGGAGCTATTGGGGTTGACCAAGAAATTACGATAATCCTTGGAGCTTTTTGGGATGACCAAGTGATTGTGATAATCCTTGGAGCTTTTAGGGTTGACCAAGAGATTGCGATAATCCTTGGATATTTTGGGATGACCAAGAGATTGTGATAATCCTTGGAGCTTTTGGGGTTGACCAAGAGATTGCGATAATCCTTGGAGCTTTTTGGGATGACCAAGCAATTACGATAATCCTTGGAGCTTTTTGGGATGACCAAGCGATTGCGATAATCCTTGGAGCTTTTGGGATGACCAAGTGATTGCGATAATCCTTGGAGCTTTTTGGGATGACCAAGCGATTGCGATAATCCTTGGAGCTTTTGGGGTTGACCAAGAGATTTATGATAATCCTTGGAGCTTTTGGATGACCAAGCGATTGTGATAATCCTTGGAGCTTTTGGTTTGACCAAAGGGTTTATGGACACCTTTGGAGCGTTTGGTGTAACCCACTAGCTCTTCAGGGAATAGAGGTACCCCCAGCTTGATGATCTGTGTGCACCGGATCTGGCTCTGTAGGAATTGGCACGAATGGATTGGCCTTATGCACGAATAGGAGGATAGGGTCTGCCTTCGGCACTGATGGTGCTATGATATCTCTGGGTGGAAGTGGCTCGCGATCTTCCCAAAGGAGCGGAATTAACATGTGATGCTAGTGGGCTGGGTCTATGCGCCACTCATGCCCTAGTATTATGCCTAGTTGTGCCATCAATTTGTCATGGGTTACAGGGTGATTGTGTCGTTGTGCATGATTGAGATATGCCATCTCAGTTTCATCTTCGTAATAATTATCGATGATCCAAAGGCCTTCGTTGGCCTCGACAACTATCTGCGACATGCTAGGCTCTTCTTGTTCAAGTATATTGATGTGGTCCTCATGGGGTTTTTTCGCTCGTTGCGGGGGGACCTAATTTTCCTGCAATGGCACGGTCTCGATGGGAGCCTCCAAAGGGAATAATGTTAAGAGACTTTTGTGATGCTCATCCATGGGGACCACCTGTGAATTAGTGTTGTCGGACATGAACGGGTCCCATGGTGCTATTGCATATGCTGACTCATCTTTGGCGAGAGAGTCAGGCTCATCAGAATCTGGTGATTCTGAGATATGGAAGACCTCGTCATCAGGTAGCTCTACAACTAGGGGTTGATCCTCTTTGAGAGGAGTCTCACATAAGTTGGGATTTTGGGGCCCCAAAATCTTGATATCTACCGACTCTAAGTTCTTTTGTAGTGCATTTCTTGTATCAGGGAATTTGAGCTCCTCCTGTTTGATTTGTTCTCGTTGCAAGTTATGGGAAACTTGATGCCTTGGGAGGGATGACCAAATAGCACCCCCTCTACCTTGGTAGGGCATTTCATCCTACTCTTTTTCTCACTTAGGTTCCTCAGAGGCTTCTTGAAGAATTTTTGGGGGTGGCCCATGAACCTGGGTGGGTGCCTGAAGAAGGTGCCCGTCATTGGTCTTAGGATTGGCCTCCCACTCAAGTCTAGGAGGCATCGAAGGCAACGTTTGATAAGGTTGTAGAGACCTGTATTGCACCCAGTTGTGTCTCTCATAATGTTCTATATTATGCATGTGAGGGTTTGGAGTCTTCACCTACATAGTGTGTTGTAACAACTCATCCTCCTGGCGCTGAAGGCACTCTTGATTTAAAAGATACTGTTGCTCTAACTGTTGTTGTTCTAGCTCAATGTGAGTTGCATCCGGCGTGCAATATGCTTGGCATATTCTAAGATAGTTGGTCCTACCGTCTCATGTTTAGAAGGCCTAGATGCCTCTCCTAGATATCTATCTTGGTCATGGTGATCTGAGATATCTATAGGCCGCCTCCCTTTGTTGGGGGTAGCGGCATTCCCCGAGGCTTTGGCCTCAGTAGGTAATCCTGATAGCTCGCAATTGCAGAGGCATGTTGCTCCTACGATGTATATTGTTCTTAAGGAAGGTAAGGGTTTTCCTCGTGCTCTCTTGCATAAGTGAAAAAGGAACGAGCGGGGTTGGCTCACCCTGCCTGAGGAGCCTTGTGCTTTGGATTTGTCCTTGTAGTCCTGACAACTAGAGGGGGTGAAGGAGGGATAGTGTAATCATGTGGTTCCTCTCGTCGAACCCTATGTTGACCTATCGCTTCATCACGTGATGACAACTCATAGCGAGCATCTAAGGGAGCTCTCCTATGGATGTACCCCTCATGGAAGGGTGTGTGTTGGGTGCTATGCTGAACAGGAGTGCCCCTAGAAGAGGTGCCCTTATAGTCCCTTTTCGTTAACGTGTGGAGGGGACTACCTTGTGTGTTAGGTCACCAAGGTGGTATGACCAAATCCTGGGGACTATAATGGAGGTGACTCATGCCTCCTCGGACATTCTTCGTAGCATCCGCCCGTGATTGGGCTTGGCTGCGAGTGAACACCATGACAATGTCTCTCTAAAAAACCCAAAAATTTGAAATGAGTCAGATGGGGCCCAAAATTGGTGTGTGCATCCCTCTTACAATAGATAATCCATAAATAAAGTTTCAAGTCCTAACTCTAAATACATTAGGAGATATTAGCCTTCGAACAGCTCAAAAAGCGCAAAAAATTAGGTAAGCAATTTTAAAACCTAATTTCGGGGCACTAGATGATGGAATTTGGCCCCGAAAACTGACTTTTCTAGAAAAATACAACTGAAGAGAGCTATATTTGTTTAAAACTCTCCCAACTAACTCCCTGTAAAATTTCAAGTCAATCAGAGCTACGGTTGAGAAGTTATGGCCCCAGCAAGATGCACTAAAATTTAGGGAAAAATATAAAATTTCCCATATTTTTTTGGATGCTCCTGCATCACTTATGGGCACCTTCAGGGTGCTTTTGGGTTGACCAAAGGGTTCATGGACACCTTTGGGGCATTTTGGAGATGACCAAGCGATTGCGGGAATCCTTGGAGCTTTTTGGAGCGAGTGACAAAATGCATAGATTTTTATCTTTGTTTATGATTTTTTTTATTTTTGATTTTTTTTGTCTAAACAGAAAATAGCATACACACACAAGCAATGATTATCTCTTTTAAAGATTAATAGTGTGCCCTAAATCTGGTTTAGTGTGTTTTTGTTGTTTGTTTTGTTTTTGAAAATTTTGTGAAACGTTTAAATGCAATTATGAAGGCTCTTATAACTCCCAAAATGGTCGCCCCTTCAATATACCATTGCCGGACCAATATACCAACCTCTCTATATACCCGCCCTTACGTGAGGGAGACTATAGGTACGTGAGAGCAAATGATACATGGAACATAGGCGGTATGAAAGGGGAATCACTCTGTTTATGACACCTACCATAGAAGATTTATCCTCGCGTGCTGGGAATCACCCCAAGCTACACTCGGTCAGCTTTCGTCAGGATTTACGTCTAGCAATAGTCGCGATCGAGGTGATGGATGGAATATCTCAAGCCAAAGTGATAATGGAATCCACCTTTGGTCTTGCTCAAGGGTTGGGGTTTTATGACCAACGCCTTGGTTTAAAATACCATGTGATGTGTGGGGTTCATTTTAATTTTGCAAAATTGAAACAGGCAAACGAAAAGAAATATTTCCCTAAGCCATACAAACCGAAAACCAAAAAACAAAAAAATAGAAATTTGATAGAAGCTGTAAAAACCCCTACCTCTTCTCTGCCTAATCGAAAGTTTCTGATTTTCTCTGAAAATTTGCACAGATCTATAATTGTCCCTGGGTGAGGCGAATAACAAAACCGTAATCATCACAGGGTGGAACAAATAATTTATTCGTCCCATGGTGAAACGAGTACCAATTCTGTAATCGTCACTTGCAGAGACGAATAACAGTCTGATGTTGAAAAATAGGTACCTGTAAAAAAACAAGCAATTTAGATCAGTAAGCTAACCTAAAAAAAAAAAATAGAGGACAGAGGTCCCACCGTGATCGCCATTGAAAACACGAGATTCTGGAAACAAAAAGGAAAGACTAAACAAAATTGTATTAAAAGGAAAGAACACAAATGAATGAACACAAGATATAAAAGCAATATAAACTATGGCCCTTTTTTTATTGATATTCTTTTCAATTCGTGTTACAATGCGTCTCCTTCATTTTTAGTGGATAGGAGCGTTAGATATTGATCTCTACAACTCGTTTCAGGATTCCTTCTTCCGCATGCCCACATATAAAATGGGTGAACCAAAACGTTGTCGTCGCTTGCGTTGGTACAGGTCGATTCCTCGCTGCTCCTCCAATGCTGCAAATCTGCGTTCAAAGAAACAAACAAAGAATCAGTAGCACCTATGTATGAAAAATAAAAGATAAATCTAACTATGGCTAAAATGAATCTAAATGAAATGAAAACTTGACAAAAGCATAAACATGAAACTAGCTAAAAAACTACAAAAAGAAATAAAGCGGGAGGGGTGCCCTAAGGCAAACCACCCACGGGTGAAACTTTGTTTCGACACCAACCCACTTAGGATGGGTCTGAAACCTGATGTGATGTGTTGTCGAAAAATTGGTAGGATCTTGTGTTCAGCAGAATGGGGTGTTGGTTCTTGATTCGTGCCTTCAAAAGTCACCCAATAACCTCTCTTTCAATTAAGAGATTATGGATGTTGAAAACACAAATCACAAGTAAATGAATTAGCAGCACTTCGTCGCTCAAAATGCTCCTGCTCGGTATATCTTCTGGGTGAGGAAACTCACCATTTTATAGACCCAAGGGGTCTCATGCAAAAGTGTTTCTTTGCATGAATGCTTTTGTTTGTGAAGAGAAGATTCTTTCTTGATCAAGGGCTTCTTAACTGTCTCTGTGCATGTCTTTGTGTGTTTTAGAAAAGCTCACTTGCACTCCCATGCAATGAAGGGATAGCTAAGTGGCAAATCTGAATTGTCTTAAAAAGCTTACTCTTATTACCATGCAGTGAAGGAAGAGTCAATTAGCAGATATGAGTTGTCAAAAGAACTCACTCGCACTCCTATGCCATGCAAGAAAAGCTAAGTGGCAGTTCTGAGTTGTCATGCGCTGAGGTCTGACTTTTTGCTGGTCAAACCTGGCATTCGTCCCACCCCGGAGCGAGCGCTAATAATCATCCCTGGGTTAAACGAGTATAAATCCATACTCGTCCCTGGGTAGGACGAGTACAAATTTGTACTCGTCCCTAGGTGGGACGAATAAGAAATAAAGTGTCTAAAAGGTGCCAAATTGATTTTTGACTTGCAAAACTGTTGTGTAAGTGGTTAGAACCACTGTTTAACCTTTGGGGGCTACCCTGGGGGCTGTGTGTGTTAATGTGATCAGTGTTTGTAGTCACATAATCGTATTGGTGCTGTTTTGGTGTCTACACAAAGATATTTGAACAAAACAGCCACCAATACAATATCACCAAATGCAAAGAATAACTTGCTCAAATCAACTCAATGGAATAAGCCCAATATCATGAATCAAGTAAAGCACTAACTTGATCAAAACAACCTCTATGGAAGCAACTCATCCATTAATATCAAAACAGCCAACTAAGGATTTCACCAACTTAATGCAAGTAGCAAGACTTACAAACATAAACCCTAGTGCACAATGCTTCCACTACCTCAAACCAGAATTATGCATTCACCAAAACTCTCATAAAGGATAACAATGCATAAGTAGTCTTCAACAAACCAAAAAATAGGATTTACACCCAACCAAAGGAAACCTGGTTGAATACCTTTTCACTCCAATATTATTTTAGGAAAAACATACACCAATCATACTCAAAAGAAGAATGTGCCCATACCTTATTGAAGATGAAGAAGATCTCACAAATTTGTCATAACCATAACCACATTTTTGCCAAACTCAAGAAGGTTAGGAGACAACATATTTCTATAATATTTCCTCAAGAATATTCCTTGGTTCAAATATAATCAAGGTTCTATGTCTTCTTCATTCAACCTCATTCAACAAATCATACATAACATATTTCTTATATTCACCTTATCAACTCCAATCTGATTAATATACCATTTCCTTATCCCTCCTAATAAAACTAATAAGCCATACCCCTTTTTGAAATAATTCAATAAAACAAAATACTAACCGCTTCGCTGTCACTGCGATTCGATCCAACGATCTGCCGCAGCCCTAAACCTTAGCACCTGCTATCATGCCGGATGCGCTAGCCACCACCAAGACTACTGTGGAGGTTTGATCCCAGCACCTTTCGCTAGCTAACGTGCTAGCTCTTTGAAGGGCCACGAGTAGGCCAACTTCCCATATGAGTATTCAGGTCCACCTTGTAAATTTTATACTTGCAATTCCTTTGTGATGAACAAAAAACATATAGAACCAAACAGTCACCATTTGAACACTTTACATCCTCTACACTTCGCACTTCTTCAAAGAAACGCCTTAGCAATGCTGTGGATACCACCAGGAATGCGAGTCCTTGTTGCATACAAATTTACGACACTGATGTCTTCATGAATTTAATAGTGCATAATGCTCACCCTAAGTTTGTTGCTCCAAAAACCGTGCTACAGAAGATGTGACTCCTTTTGCAAGATGGGACTTCAAGGGATTTGACTCGGCAACCTTCCTCCTCGTAGCATGCAATAGTAACCAACCTTTTTTTGTTGATGTTCCCTTCTCTTATCTCCCTCGTAAACAATGTGATGTAGCATTACTGGGTCCTTTCTTCATGCTCGGTATTTGTACCAATTAAAACCTTCATCCTCAGTTTAATTTTTGCCTTTAACGATCGAGATCGAGCACGTTTCAGCAAATACGTCTTATGCCTTGGATTGACCTTCACTGCAAATGAATATTATCACAACTTTTATCACCGAGTAATATTTTCTTTTCATCGAGCATTTTCAACCTTTGACCACGCAACGCTTGTCTTCCTCCTTCGCTGGCGCAGGGGCTTTGATGTCGAAATCGAATTGCTCAGCGATAAATGTTGAACACCATTCCAGAACCTTAATGAATTTAATTGCCTCATTTTATATGCACTTTGATGCATTTCCAAACACGTCGGCCCTTTTAATTTTAATTTTAAAATTTTAATTTTAAAATTTTAATTTTAAAATTTTAATTTTAAAATTTTAATTTAAATTTTAAATAAATAAAATTTAAACTAAATATTTAAAAATTAAATATCTTCATCACCGGGGCACCTTTTTCAACGAAATGAAGAGCCAACTTGGGTTTTAAGAAAAACCCATTTCAAATATGTTGTCCATGGTTTTAAATAAAACCTTTTATTTTGTTTTCCTTTGTTTTCACAAAAACCCTTCTCTTCTTGACATCAATGACAACATCAACACTTGAGCAAAAGCAATGTACCCAAGGTACCCAAAATTGCCAACAATCTCCCCCTTTGTCATTGATGGCAAACCTTTACTGAAAAAAATTCTCAAGAGCCAAAAATGAAACCAACTGTGCCCACAACTGAGAATCTTCCTTTGAAGTTTTGCTCCGCTTGACTTGAAGCTTTCCTCTTCACTATGAAGCTCTCGCCCTTACTCATATCTCTCCACCTTTGTCATCAATGGCAAAGGGTCATCTTTGGGGCTCGGGACTAAGAATGTGCCTCTTAGCTTAGTCCCTCCCCCACCTCTTGATGAGGTGATTAATTCTGGGATCGGAGTAAAACTCCCACTAGGCACTGATCATCATCAGCGTCTATAACTTCCTTGTCGGGCCTTCTCTTGAACTCTTTGTCCATATTCCTATTCTTGTTACTGTTGTTGTTCTTGTTCTCATCCCTATTCTTGTCCATGCCTTGATCCTTGGACCTGATCATGCCACTGTTCCTATTCCTGTATCTTGGAATTTCAGCTCTACATTGTCTAGCTATGTGACCTTCATTTTTGCACTTATAACACGTAACAATGTTATTTCTTTTAGGCATACCTATTCTTTGAATCCACCAGTTCTGATCAAACCTGTTTTGGCCAAATATGTTCCTGTTATTTGCCTTGCAATAAACTGCCTTGTGCCCAAATTGTTGACAAGAGTAGCAATACCCTTGAAAGTAACTAGCACTTCTAAAACTGTCATTTACCTTCTTCACTTGAGCCATGCAATGTGAAGCCATGTGACCAAACCTGTGATAAGCAAAACATCTGCCTTGAAACTTTCCTTTATTTGACCTCTTGGGTCCTAAAAACTTTTTTTTCTCATTCTGAATTCTTTTTTTTGTTTCTATGCATCTATCATTCAAGGAATCATGATCTGAAATACTTTCCTCATCAGAACTCTCTTCCTTTTGGAGTCTCTTACTAGACTCTCCAACTTGTTTCTTGTGTGGCTTAACAAAACCAAGACCTGTTTTATCTATTGTCTTTCTTTGACATTTGATAAGAGATTTAACCTTTTTGGAGCTTTCTTGAAACCTGTACAACTTATCCTTGTACTCTTTATTTTCCTCTTTCAACGAAGCCATTTTCTGTTCTAATTCACTATACTCAAGCACCTTAGATTCTAACTCATTCTTGAGTTCTTGTGCCTTAGCCATAGAGACGTCAAGACTTTCTATAAGTTCATCTCTCTCCATACAACATTCATCTAACTTATCCTTGAGTCTAGCATTCTTCTTTCTTTCCTTTTTCAAAACACTAAGAGCATTAGTAAGATCACTTTCAAGATCCTCTATTTGATTGCATTTTGAATTATCAAGGCCTTTTTCAGATTTCTTATCACTAGAGGTGCTATCCTTTTCAAAAACCATACATGCATCTTCCTTATCATTTTCTGAAGCATCCTCATACATACTAGCAACCAAATCATTATTTGTGCAATCATCCTCAAGGTGACCAAAATTTCCACATCTAAGACATTTCATGATAATGAATCTATGTTTCGGTTCTTCATATTTTTCTGATATGAACAACATGTCATTTTCATTATCACTTGAAGAAATTTCACTATCACTACTAGAACACTTACTTGATTTCTATAGGTAGAAACTCTTATTATGTTTGTGAGAGTACCTCTTTCCTTGATTGCTTTGCTCATCTTTGTTCTTCCTTTGATGCCTATTCCTTTCAGAATATTTGCTCTTACAGTCCTGTTTATCTTCATCACTTTCATCCTTGGCAACAGTACAGTCAGTAGCATAATGACCAAACTTACCACAATTGAAACATCTTACATTTTTCATACTTTTGTGCTTTCTAGAGAACTTGCATTTCTTGCTGTAATATGCCTCTTTATCACTAGAAGACTCATCACTATCTTGAAGCTGATTGCCCTTGGAATAATCCATTGTGTTCTTTACTAGCTTTTCCTTCAAGCTGTCAAACTTTTCGAAGGAACCCGATCTAATACCAATTGAAGAACACAAGCTTATACTGAGAGGGGGGGGTGAATAGTATAAGACCTCTTTTTACTTTTCTTTTATACTTCAAAACAATAAAGCAATATATCCAAAGCAATATCAAAACAATGCATAAGATCATCCACAAAGTGACACCAATTTTAACGTGGTTCACCCACAAAAATTTTCTCTAGAAGTTATCTCAAAGTTCTTTGGGAAACCTTCCCAATTACAATGTTTATGAGCCTCTTCTCAAAGGAGATACCTTCCCCCAATATGAATTTATGAGCCTCTGCTCAAAGGAGATACCTTCCCCTAGCTCTGCTCTGGCTGGTGATCCTCTAGAAGACCACTGCCTCTGCTACCCTTAGCAAATGGAACTCTATCCACAAAAGACACCTGTCTTCCCTGCTCTGGCTGGAGACCTCTGTCCTTAACTCTATCACCTCAAAATTTGGTCCTCAAATCTGCACTAAACACAGTCCTTCGGTTTAGCACAAATCTGTCGTTAGGTTCTTCTCATAGAACCAATGCACTTCTGTCCTCAAGTTCTCTGATAGAACTATCAAACTCAGCTTCACAAGTCCTCTGCTAGGACCTGTCCAAATCTGCTCACAAGTCCCCAATGAAATCTGTCCAAAACCTACTCACAAGTCCCCAATGGAACTTTTCCAAAACCTACTCACAAGTCCCCAACAGAACCTGTCCAAAACCTGCTCACAAGTTCATCAAGAAAAAAACTTGCTTGGCATGAACCCACAAAGAGAATGGTTAGAGACCCAATGTGATTCATCAACCTCATAGAAGCATAAAGAGAATTTTTAGAGACTCAATATGTTCTATACTTAACTCTCAATCTCAATCTCAACTCAATCTCAAATCTCAAAAGACTAAGATAGATGTAGTATGCTTTTCTCAAGAACATGAAACACAACCCAACAATTGCCAAACATGCAATATCTCATATAACAATGCTACTCATGTTCTTTCCACAACCAATATCTTTTCTCAACCAATTAGGGCTTCAACAACAATGCTCATAGACAAGGTTTAACCAACAACATTCAACTCAACATCAACCTTGAAGCATTCAACCAATCATCACAAGAAAAGGAAACAAGTAGAAATCCTTTTCCCTCCAAAGATATTTGAACAAAATAGCCACCAATACAATATCACCAAATGCAAAGAATAACTTGCTCAAATCAACTCAATGGAGTAAGCCCAATATCATGAATCAAGTAAAGCACTAACTTGATCAAAACAACCTCTATGGAAGCAACTCATCCATTAATATCAAAACAACCAACTAAGGGTTTCACCAACTCAATGCAAGTAGCAAGACTTACAAACATAAACCCTAGTGCACAATGCTTCCACTACCTCAAACCATAATTATGCATTCACAAAAACTCTCATCAAGGATAACAATGCATAGGTAGTCTTCAACAAACTAGTAATAGGATTTACACCCAACCAAAGGAAACCTGGTTGAATACCTTTTCACTCCAATCTTATTTTAGGAAAAACATACACCAATCATACTCATAAGAAGAATGTGCCCATACCTTATTGAAGATGAAGAAGATCTCACAAATTTGTCATAACCATAACCACCTTTTTGCCAAACTCAAGAAGGTTAGTAGACAACATATTTCTATAATATTTCCTCAAGAATATTCCTTGGTTCAAATATAATCAAGGTTCTATGTCTTCTTCATTCAACCTCATTCAACAAATCATACATAACATATTTCTTATATTCACATTATCAACTCCAATCTGATTAATATACCATTTCCTTATCCCTCCTAATAAAACTAATAAGCCATACCCCTTTTTGAAATAATTCAATAAAACAAAATACTAACCGCTTCGTTGTCGCTGTGATTCGATCCAACGATCTGTCGTAGCCCTAAACCTTAGCACCTGCTATCATGTCGGATGCGCTAGCCACCACCAAGACTACTATGGAGGTTTGATCCCAGCACCTTTCACTAGTTAACATGCTAGCTCTTTGAAGGGCCACGAGTAGGCCAACTTCCCATATGAGTATTCAGGTCCACCTTGTAAATTTTATACTTGCAATTCCTTTGTGATGAACAAAAAACATATAGAACCAAACAGTCACCATTTGAACACTTTACATCCTCTAGCGCTTCACACTTCTTCAACGAAACGCCTTAGCAATGTCGCGGATACCACCAGGAATGCGAGTCCTTGTTGCATACAAATTTACGACACTGATGTCTTCATGAATTTAATAGTGCATAATGCTCACCCTAAGTTTGTTGCTCCAAAAATCGTGTTGCAGAAGATGTGACTCCTTTTGCAAGATGGGACTTCAAGGGATTCGACTTGGCAACCTTCCTCCTCGTAGCATGCAACAGTAACCAACATTTTGTTTGATGTTCCCTTCTCTTATCTCCCTCATAAATAGTGTGATGTAGCATTACTGGGTCCTTTCTTCATGCTCGATACTTGTACCAATTAAAATCTTCGTCCTCAGTTTAATTTCTGCCTTTAACGATCGAGATCGAGCACGTTTCAGCAAAGACGTCTTACGCCTTGGATTGACCTTCGCTACGAACGAATCTTATCACAACTTTTATCGCCGAGTAATATTTTCTTTTCATCGAGCATTTTCAACCTTTGACCACGCAATGCTTGTCTTCCTCCTTCGCTGGCGCAAGGGCTTTGATGTCGAAATCGAATTGCTCAGTGATTAATGTCGAACACCATTCCAAAACCTTAATGAATTTAATTGCCTCATTTTATATGCACTTTGATGCATTTCAAACACGTCGGCCCTTTTAATTTAATTTTAAAATTTTAATTTAAATTTTAAATAAATAAAATTTAAACTAAATATTTAAAAATTAAATATCTTCATCACCGGGGCACCTTTTTCAACGAAACGAAGAGCCAACTTGGGTTTTAAGAAAAACCCATTTCAAATCTATTGTCCATGGTTTTAAATAAAACCTTTTATTTTGTTTGCCTTGGTTTTCACAAAAACCCTTTCGCTTCTTAACATCAATGACAACATCAACACTTGAGCAAAAGCAATGTACCCAAGGTACCCAAAATTGCCAACAATTCCTTGGAGGAATTGATCCTTGGGCACCCCAAACATTATAAAAATTGTATAAAATTTTTATCCCTCAATGGTACTTTTGTGTAACCTTGGATCTGATCCATGCAATTAATAAATAAGACACTCATTTCATTTCATTCTTTATTGCTTGGTATTGCTTCATTTTCATATGCATGCTTCCATTTGATGCTCATGTGCAATATGGGATAGATACACATATTTTTTCTCTTCATTAGGTGCACTTATTTTCTCTACTTCAGTGGTGATCATGTTGTGACCCTTTTCCCTTATGATTTGGGTGAAAATATGACCTCAATTTTGCAATTTTTGCCCTTTTTGTGTTGCAGGTGCTCCCCTCCCCACCCTGGAACAGTGGTAGAGCCTTTATCTCGCACACCCTAGGATAGTGGCTTCACCATCCCACCCTGGGATGGTGGTGAGGCTTCTAATAATCCCACCCTAGAGCAGTGGTGAAATAGAGATATTTTTGCCCAAAAATTTAGAATTTGGAGAGCTCAAAATGGACAAAGTAAGTGTCTAAACCCTCTATTTTTTTGATACATTTTTAGATATTGTCAAAAATCAGTTTTCTTGCTGCATTTGCTTGCATAGAAATGCTAAAAGTTACATTTTTTATTTTCTTATAACATCACATAGCAAAAGGAAGAAGAAAAATTGAAAGAAACTTGAAGTAGCGATGCATATTTATGGCTTGATTGCTTGTGGCTTACCCAATGGGTAGGTTAGCATTTAGGGATTGCATCTATAAGTAGCATTTGTAGGTTCCTTTTATCCTATATTTTTTAAATTAAAACATGCCTATTTCTTGAATTTAGTGAATGATCATCGAATACTTCTTTTCTTACTTTCTTTGGGCTTAAAAGGAACCACACACACTTGCATGTTTCACTATAACAATGGTAAGGTTGGATTTCATCACCAACCCCCAATTCATACTGGTGATGTTGGATTTCATCACCAACCCCCAATTTAGATTGGTGACGTTGGATTTCACCACCTTCCACCAACTTGCCCATATATTCCTTAAATAGAATAGGGCACTCTCTCAATATGGAATAGGTCACTAATGTTCAAACTGCCTCCCACTATTGGAAACATTGTTTCAAAGTGGAAGGGCTAGGCGAACCCCCCACTAGGATTTAAGTAGTGTACACTAGACTCTTTTGAGAAATCATGTTTGGCATTAGTGTCTCTAGTCACCACTTTGGTTGAGTTCCATCATTCTAATTCCACAAAAAGAGCAAAGAAAAACAACAAATCTAAACACACTGAAACTAGTTTAGGACACACATTTAATCAACAAAAAGATAATCATATTGTATGCTTTGTGTGTTTCTTTGTTAATTGGGACAAAACCCTAACCCTAATTTTTCAAAAAATAGGGTTTAAAAAAAAAAATCTACTTTTTGATTCTACATCCAATGCTTCAAGAATCATGCAAAATGGAGCTATAACAAAATAGTTATTTTGGTTTTATTTTTACTCTATTTTCGACCCCAAAAATAGCGAAAAAACTACACTAAAATGGTCATATAGTGGGCTAGACAACTTCGAAAAGTGCCAAATTTGTATTTGTCTTAGTTAGACCCTAGGAAACCTCTCCTAGAAATTTTGAGTCCTAACTCTTCACGGTTCAAAATTTCCCAAAAAATCCTAAAAGTAGGCATTTCCCCACGGGCCCCGGTGGGCCAAATATTTCAAAAATACAAATTTTTGAGACCTAGCCCATTATGATCAGATTTTTGTACTGACTATTTTGATAAATAACACTTATAACCTTTTTGGAAAACTCAAAATTTTCTAAAATGGCCGATGGACCCCTGTTTTACCAATTTGGTCCAAAAGCGGTTGAAAACAAGACCTACAATTTAGTGAGAGATTCAAGATCCATAGCCAGTGAATATCTCCAAATAATTCTAGAGTACATGCCCATACCTGAATTGCATCCTAGGTCCTATCATAACAACAAAATCATCCCTAGGGGGCAAACCTTCGAGATACTCCTACTAGGGAAGCACCCATAAGTCCTCTAGGAAAATTACCTGATTGGGATACCTTGATAGAATTCTATATAGAAAATAATATTCCCACTGAAGGGTCTAATAGATCAATATCATGGGTTCACACCCCAGCTTAATCTATACATCAATCAGAATATGAACATGAGAGTACACCATGGCCTAGCCTGGATGAGCAAACCACCCCATTTGATCGAGCAAGTCGCCCTCATACTCCTCACAAAGAGCACTCAACATCCACACATCATGCTTTTATGTAGCATGAATATATAGAGCTTACATCCAAAACTAAATACGAGGCTTTACTAATAGATGAGGGAGAAGATCACAACCATATACCTACTCCTCGTGAAGAGTACTTGGTGCAACCATATGATGTCTCTACATCATCAGACTATACAGAGCCAATTCATAAATCAGAGTCTCAAGGTAATGTGATCCTTAGGGAGCATGGAAAAAAATCATTAGACCCTACTAGGGGGGAAAGACATGATAAACCCATCCATATTTTAAATATGAGGATACACAAACCCCATGCAATGAAGCAACCAGATCATACTCATTAGTCAATTAGGCCAAATATTAATAGGCAACAACATACGGATCACCTCCAGTTGGCTCAACAACAAGTACATCAACAATGGGTGGACTCACAACGAACACACCTACAAGAGTTGTATCAATAAAAGATACAAGAACAACAAAAGATACAACAAGAACAATTACATAATGCAGTTGCTAAAGTTGTGCTTACACCTAGCACCTATAGGATGCAACAACAGATAAGAAGCCCAATACAATCTCAAAATCTTCCTCCTCAGTCATGCCAAACTTGCATTCAACATCAAAGACCATTATCTAGTTATCATCAAAAGCCTCATACTCCTCAATAGTACCAAGATCAATATGAGGAGGAATCATATGAAGAGTCCCAATGGGAACATCAAGATCAAATAGATGCCTACCCTGAACCCAGTTATGATGAAGTACCTAATGATCATACTTATCATCCACCTCAACATCAAAAGAGACCTCCTTCATCTAATAAAGGGTGACAACATGATGATCATATTATGTCGTTAGGGCCATACAAAGTTCTAGTTGATTGGTTGAAGGCATTATAAAAGCTAGATCAAATTTTGGGTTGTCAAAAACCCACACTAAAGTAGCTTAGTAATCAGCCTGTACATCCATCAGTGTCATCACTGACATACCCATCAAATTTCTAGATGCCCAAGCTTAAATATTTCAAAGATGATGAAGATGCAGAAGAGCACATGGCAAAATTCATTCTTAAGTGCTCTCATATTCAATATTATGACCCTTTTATGTTGAGAATATTCATTACAAAATTATATAGAGATGCTTTAGAATGGTATAATCATCTACCACATCATATCATAAACACCTTTGAGCAATTGGCTGATGCATTTTTGGGACATTTTGCCTCTAGCACTAAGAAAAGGATAAACTTGACTGACTTGTCTAGCATTCATCAAATTTATGATGAGCCAGTCATGGAGTATGGTAATAGATGGAGAAAGGTGATGTTAAAACTACCTTTTACCCTACCCACAATGGAACTCATCTGAATGTTTACTATAAGTTGTTCAAAGCAGATTTTACTTCTTTTACAATTACAATGATATCAAAAATTTGAGGATACCTTAGCACAAGCCCAAATCATTAAGGACATCAAGGTCCAGGAGGGTGATGTACGACTCCACAAAGGGAAACAACAAAAAAGGAACATTAAAGGTGGTAAAACATAGCAAAATGTAGCCCCAATCAATCAAGTGGTTCTAAGAATCTCTGAACCCTTAAACCAAGCTCCCCCAGTACAATTACCAGTGCAATCTAATTACTAGGCTCAACCTCCATTGGCCAAAAACCACCTACAACAAAAGCAAAGACAATATACACATTTATCAGAGCCCTTAGCATCAATATTCAATCGGTTGTATGAGGCATGGGTAATCATGCTTCCCGAGATCCATCCATTGAAACCTAACAAATGTAGATCAAAGGCACACAAGAAAGATCTATACTATGTTTACCATAGACAAAGAGTTCATGACATCTAGACATGTTATCATTTTAGAGATTTAGTTTAGGATATGATCGAGATGCGAGAGCTTCCTGTGGAAAATCCTCTTGCTCCTAGCAACCAATCGATAGGAGACTTCCAAGACCTCTGGCCCATACACGAAGCAAACACAACATCTGCCAACCACTTTGAGCAACCCAAAGGTAGCATACCTTCCCCACCATCCACATCACAACCAATGATTCATAGTGATAACTCTAATTATATAACACTTTTCTCACCTTCATTGAGTAGCACACACACTGGGGGTGCCTAAGCCATCATGCCTTCCCCCTCACAAAACACTCAAAATTCAAAAAAAAATTAAAACACCAAAAATCCAAACAAATCATAAAATGTCAAAATCCATAAACATCCAAAATAATCAAAATTTCAAAAATACTGCAAAACATTAAAACAAAAAAAACATTTGGCATGTACCCTTGCATACTTTAATTGCTTTGCATTAGGTATTTTTCAGCCATTATACTTGCATTAGGATAGGTCCTGTTTAACATTGCATCAATCACAGTAAATGTTGGGGGTATATAAGGTATTGCACCTTCCTCCTAAGAACACAAAGTAAGCAAAGTTACAAAAGGCTCCAAGGGTGTCTACAATCTACTTGGTCAACCTAAAAATGCTCTTGGACTATCTACGATCATCTAGGTCAACCCTAAAATCCCCAAAGGTATCCATAAGCCCTTTGGTCACAACCAAATGCCCATAGGCAGTCGTAGACACTTTTTAAGTGTTGTCACCCATTTGGGTCACCCAAAAGGCTCCTAGCAGGTTGTCACCATCTAGGTCAAATAAAAACACTCCTAGACTATCTACAATCATATAGTTCAACCCTAAAAGCTCCAAAGGCATTCATAAGCCCTTTGGTCACAACCAAATACCCCTAGGCAATTGTAGACACTTTCTAAGTGCCGTTGACCATCTAGGTCACCCAAAAGGCTTCTAGCAGGTTTTCACCATCTAGGTCAAGTAAAAATGCTCCTAGACCATCTACAATCATCTAGGTCAACCTTAAAAGCCCCAAAGGCATCCATAAGCCCTTTGGTCACAAAAAAATGCCCATAGGTAGTCGTAGACACTTTCTAAGTGTTGTTGACTGTCTAGGTCACCCAAAAGGCTCCTAGCAGGTTTTCACCATCTAGGTCAAGTAAAAACACTCCTAGACTATCTACGATCATCTAGGTCAACCCTAAAATCCCCAAAGGCATCCATAAGCCCTTTGGTCATAATCAAATACCCCTAGGTAGTCATAGATACTTTTTAAGTGTCATCACCCATCTAGGTCACCCAAAAGGCTCCTAGTGGGTTCCCACTGTCTAGGTCAAATTAAAATGCTCCTAGACTATCTATGATCATCTAGGTGAACCCTAAAATCCCAAAAGGTATCCATAAGCTCTTTTCTCACAACCAAATACCCCTAGGTAGTCATAGAAAATTTTTAAGTGTCGTTGAACGTCTAGGTCACCCAAAAGGCTCCTAGCGGGTTTTCACCATTTAGGTCAAGTAAAAATGCTCCTAGACTATCTACGATCATATAGGTCAACCATAAAAGCCCCAAAGGCATCCATGAGCTATTTGGTCATAACCAAATGCCCCTATGTAGTCGTACACACTATTTAAGTGCTACTGACCGTCTAGGTCACCCAAAAGGCTCCTAGCAGGTTTTCACAATCTAGGTCAATTAAAAACACTCCTAGACTATCTACGATCATCTAGGTCAACCAAAAAATCCTCAAAGGCATCCATAAGCCCTTTGGTCACAACCTAAAAGGCTCCTAGGTGGTCTAGAACCATCTAGGTCACCCCTAAATTCTCCAAGGGTGCCTATATCCCGCTTGGTCAACCTAAAAGGCTCCTAGGTGATCTAGAACCATCTAGGTCACCCCAAAATGCTCCAAGGGTGCCTATATCCCGCTTGGTCAACCTAAATGCTCCTAGATGGTCTAGAACCATCTAGGTCAACCAAAAATACTCAAAGGCATCCATAAGGTCTTTGGTCCCCCCAAATGCCCCAATGGCCCCAATAAGCCTGTTGGTCACAGGTACATATATATATCAATAAAAAATTCAAAAACATCATCAAAACATAAAAATACAGAAACATTGCATCACATTGCACTTTCATACATATAACAATCCAAATTTCAAAAATAAGGGTATTATCAAAATTTCAAAATTTCAAAAAATACATTGCATCCCATCAAGTTGCATACCATTACATTATCATTTGCATTAGGAATAATCATAATTTGCACTTTGTATTTTTAGAGTGGCTCATAAATGGCTAGCATTCAAATGGTACACTAAGTACAATTCGCAATAAATGTTGTCAAGGTCATCATTCACCTCATTCCATAGTTACTTATCATTTCCACCTACATTTTATACATTACCATAGTCGTACCATTCCCTTCACTTAGTCATTTGTTTTTAGAATGTCATTAGGGTTTTCAGACACTTAGCCATATCTAGTTTCTTCTTAGATTTTGTAGAAGGCTAGCGAGATTTTTAGGAGGCAGAGTCTTGATTGAATTATGCCTCGTATACATCAAATCCCAACACATTTTCAGACTAATAAATCCAATTTTTATGAAAGAAAATATGAAACCCACAAAGTGGTCTAGGGTACTGTTGGTCATCAAATCTGCCTAGGAAAGGATCTGGGTGAGTGTATGCACCCTAGACCTGGACCAACATTGAAAGGCCAAGGGGAAGAGATGCCCCTCGTGCCAATATCTGGAGAAATGCCAGCTCCTATGCTAAACTACTTTGGTGTTTTTGATATAAGGGATGTAGGAAAGAGATAAAGGGAGTAGGGTTAGAGAAAGAAATAAAAAAGGGGAAAGGGAAGAGATATCGGTGATTTAAGGTGGGAGAGAATAGGAAGCACGATCACTAACTGACAACTTGAATAGCAGCAATAAACACCAAGAATAAATGAAATAAATGCAACATTAACCTTCCTATGTATCCTCTGGGCGAGCTCACAGGATTCTCCTTCTCCCTTTCATAGAAATTCAGGGTTCAGAGTAAAGACGATTAGGACAAGTGAATATAACAGAAACCACAACCCACCAGGTAGCATAAAAGAAAACCAATATGGCATTTTCCTTCCCTATGTATCCTTTAGGCGAGTTTCAGGGTACAGTCCCCAATTGCACACCGGATTCAGGATTTAGAGTCTCAGTATGCAAATGAAGAAAGACAAAAGAATCAAAAATAGAAGGCAACATAAAAGAGAGAAATTGAGCCCAAAGCTCTTTAGTATTAATTGTAGGACATCAAGTTATAGCAGCTTTCTAGAAGATAGTTCCCCCCTCCACTTACATTACAATGCTTGGGTTTTTATAGAGGACCTGACTCTTTGAGTCATAATTACACAGCAAGGAGAAGTACACCATCGAGCCCTAAGAATTTGGCTTCCTGAGGTTCTCGTGATCGAGCTCTCAAATTTGTTACCAAAACTAGCAACAGTGACCGGTTCAACCATGGAAAGATGCATTGATGAGTCGTCTGGACATCCTTGGTCTTTGGGTGTAGTGCTCGAATGGCCGCCATGCTCGTCGAGCTTTTTATCATGGCCTAATACTTTGTTTCTAATTGCCAAAAATGAGCAGCGAGCTTACTGAGCACAAAAAAATGTATTTATGAGGCACTTGACTACCTCGGGAAAATACCTGGCTTGGAGTGCATGCCTTTGAAGTGCTTCACTATTTTTTCAACTTCACTTTGCAACGGAATTGTGCTAAATCAGATTCTCCTTGACTTGCACTTCGCATGGTGAAGCTTCATAAGACGGCTTCGGGGGGGATGGAGGCCGAAGCGTTTCTCCTTCGCAAAATGGGCTCTTCATAATTGCTTCGCTAGAAAGTGTGCCGAAACTACTTCGGCTAGGCCTTCCACCTGAAGCATATACTTCACTGGTGAGTTTAAAAAATGCTTCATTGCGAGCCTTCTTCAAAACTGTGGTTCGGGAGTATTCTGGCTGAAGTGCATCCTTGCCTTCAAAATGCGTCTTCTACTTCAGGTGAAAGTACTTCGCATGAAAGTTTGCCAAAGCAGATGCTTCGCAATGATTTTTGGTGAAGTAGAAATGGTTCACTGACGCAGGACCCGAAGTAGATGCTTTGGTGGCCTTTTGGCGAAGTGTTGTCAGTACTGTGCTCCTTCAAATCCCGCTTCGCAAAAATTTTGCCCGAAGTAGCCCTTTGAAATGTTTTGGGTGTGAAGTAGTTTCATTCTTCCTCCTTTGTATTTTGCTGTGCAAAAATCTTGCCCGAAGTAGCTGCTGGAAATGCTTCAGGCCTGAAGTAGTTTTCTTGCCTTAGACAATTTGGACCATGGTCTGGACCTTCCTTCTTCGGCGAAGTTGTTCTTTTGAATGCTGCTTCGCTCAAATTTCACCCGAAGTAGTGGTTTGAAGCGTTTCGGGCCCGAAGTTCTTTTTATCGCTTCCCTTGTATTCTTCTTCGGCAATAATAATTCGTAAAAAATTTACTCGAAGTAGTGCTATAAATGCCTCGGGTGCGCAACTCTTCTCATTTTCTTTTCCCTAGCCCGTTCGGTAGTGAAGCTCCATTTTTTTTTTTATGTACAAAGGGGTGGCATTGAAAGCCAAAATTGCTACAACTTTTCAAATAATAAACAACAAAGAAATACTTTACAAAAACATTGTACAAAAATTTTGATTCCTTCTCTACCCCTTGAGTAATGTGACAAAATTGTCAACATTCTTGGCGGCTCGCAGGGCAATGAGCTCATCTCGGTGGGAGAACCCTTAGTTTTGATCCATTAGGCTAGAGTCCCATCTAGATTCTTCTCCTCCTTCTCCCTCTGGGAGTGCTTTTGCAGCTGGTTCTCCTTCTTCTTCTGCTTCTTCTTCTTCCTCTTTGCCTTCTTCTTCTAGCACGGCCACTTTTTAGGGTGAGGGGTGGGATTTATCTTCTTTGGAGTATGCTTTTTATCTTCCTTGCCCTTCTTTGTTTTTTAGGGCCTGCAACTTCGGTCTCTTTCCCATTTTCTTTGGAACTCTTCTTCCCCATGATGGCGGTCGAGTCCTTGATACAGAGGCTTTGATGTGAAGGGCTTAGATGCAAAGGGCAGGAGAATTGCAGAGTAACCAAAGGCTCTTAGTCTTGCATGAACTGATGGATAAATAACCTCCTTGCTAGAGCCCAACATTTTATAGCCTTAAAATGCAACCACCTGAATTTATGCCACCTACCAAAATTAAATTTACACTTTGGTTGGAGGAGGTCACCGTATTCTTTGATCGGTTCTACAGGGATGTGATATGCAGGGCCACATGCTTTGATGATTATACCTTGTATTGGAGAAGCAACCTGCTGCCACCTCGTACTTGGGTGTGAGCTTTTCTCCTAACCGAATCACCTCGGGATGTGCTCCACCACTTTTGCCTTAAATTCACTCACTTTGAACCCTTTTCATGGTTGTTGATTGCACGTTATTCGAGGCACATTTTAAATTCTCCTGTCTCGTGCTTTATTGGTTCGACGAAGTCAAAATCAACATTGAAAATGCTTCACGGTGAACCTTAGGTGTGGGCTATTTTTTGACAATTTGGACCCGAAGTACTTCTCCTTTGCCATACTTTGCAAGGACCGCCTACCGAAGCTTGTGTTATTGAAAATTACTTTGCAAAAGCCCCTTTTAAAATCTACTTCGCAAGATTTCTGCCCAAAGTAGCTGCTGGAAATGCTTCGGGTGCAAAGCTCTTTTCGTGCCTTTGTTTGAATTTTGGTTTGGCCCTTTTGAGAGTAAAGTGCTTCACTGCGAACCTCCTTGCAACTGCTAATTCACATCAAAAATCCCCGAAGGAGATTTTGGAGTGTAGTTCTTGGCTTTTTCATCTCAGAACAGGACGTATATACACAAATGAAGAATATATACAAAAGTACATATACACACATTTTTTTTATTTTTTATTTTTTTTAAAGAGTTTTACCTCAGTGATGAAAAGTCTTCAGATGAAGACCATTGATAGAGATCGGAAAAACTTGGCCATCTGCATCTTTGAGGATGAAAGAGTTAGCCGAGTTCACCTTCACAATTTTGAATGGCCCATACCAAAAGGCATCCAGCTTGTCATGATTTCCAGGCTTGGCTTTCCAGGAATCCCACTTCCATACCAGATCTTCCATATTGAATGCGCGATTGGATGATTTTTTCTTGAACCAAACTTGGGTGACCTAAGCATGCTTAGCGAAGTTATAGTAGGATTCCTCACAATATTCCTCTAACTGCAACATCTGAGCTAATATTTTTTCCATTGGGTTAACTCCATATTCTTATTTTAACAATTGCAGTGCAGGGATCTCCACATGAGTGGGTAATATGGCCTCTTTTCCGTAGACCAGGGCATAAGGTGAAGTCTTGATTGACTTCTTGAAAAAAATTTGATCGGCCCACAACACCCGATCTAGAAGGAGATGCCAAGTCCTTTTGTTTGTTTCTATGAGCTTTCTTAGCACCCTCAATAGAGTCTTGTTGGTCGATTCTGCCAAGCTATTACCATGTGGATAGTAATTGGAGGATACTTTATGATATATTCCATATCTGTAGAGAAATTCATTGATTTTTGCGCTTGTGAAGCCAGGACCATTGTTCGTGATGATTGCTTGGGGGAGGCCAAACCTGGTGATCAACCCTTATAGGAAGGCGATCATAGTCTCTTGATCCACGTGCTTTGTAGGAATCGCTTCGGCCCATATGGTGAAGTAGTCAGTCATAGGCAGGATGAATTTATGCCCAACGAAGGAGTTCTATGATATGACCCCAATGAAATCTAGCCCCCATTATTGAAAGGGCATCTCTACTTGTATCGGTTGGAGAGGCATCGAAGCATTTCTGCTTTAGCTGATGAACTTTTGACACTGCTTGCATTTACGACAAATTATGAAGGCATCAGCAAAGAGTGTGGGCCAATAATAACTTGCCTTGATGATCTTTAGTGTCGTCATTCTTCCTACGAAGTGACCTCCAGATAGTCCTGAATGGAATTATCCTAGGACTCTCCTTTTATCATCATCTTTTATGCACTTAATAAGGACACCATCAACGTTCCTAAAAAATAGGCCTTCAGGGCGCAGTGTATCGGGAGGACCGCATCTTGAAATGCCTTCGCTGCGATGCATTTAGATGCGAAGGACATCTGCTGGTCTTGAAGTAGTCGACTATTTCACTAACCCAATATTTCTCGTCTTCCTCCTGGTTCGTGAAGCATCCTTCGACTGGTGAGTCATCCCATTGAGATTCTGTTGCTTCGGCTGCTACGCTTTTTGCCAATTCTTGACATAATGCATGACCACAAACTAGTTTTGTGGGCTTGATCTCAATGTCAAATTCTTGTATCTTGTTCACCCAATTGGCTCTTTTACTTCCCAATTCCCCTTGGATGATGAAATTGCGCACGTCAGGGTGAATGACAAAGACCATGACCTAACTTTGGGAGATAAACTGCTTGAACTTCCTTAGATATTTCATTACTGCATGCACTTGATGTTCTATGAAATTGTATTTCTCTTCATGGGGATTGATCACCTGGCTCAGAAACATGATGGGACACTCTTCGCCATCTTCCCCTTTCTATGTCAGGACAACATAGCTCTCGGGTTCACCTATGGCATATAAGATAAAATCTTGACTGTAGTCGGGGTTGATCAGGACCGGTGCCTGAGTGATTCAAGCCTTAATCTCTTCGAATGCCTCCTTTCTCTCTTCTGTCCAGATGAATTTGGTGCCCTTATTCAAAATTTTAGACATTGGTTTGATGACATGGGTGAAATCAGGGACAAAATTCCTCATGAAGAAGCGTTGAGCTCCAGCCACCGAGTGCAAGATCTGATCGATTTACAAGAGAGGATAGTGATCCTTGATAGAATCCTGGTTTAGGTTGCAAAAGTCTACGCATAATCATATATCTCCATACTTTTTTTTGACTGGGACTAGATTTGCTACCCAAGAAGAATGCTTAATGGGATAAATTATCTTTGCCTTGAGCATTTCATGGAGTTCGGTCTTCATCAAGACCTTGATCTTCGGGTTAACTAGCCTTTGCTTTTGTCGAAAAGGCTTGACCCCTTCCTGCAATTCAATTGTATGCTAGATCAGCTACTGATCGTATCCCCTGAGGTCTTGATAAGACCAAGCAACAATGTTGGGATACTTTTTACATAGAGTCAAGATCTGTTCTATCTCTTTCGAAGTGCAATCGGTCCAAACTTTTATCACTTTTCCAGGTTCAAGCTCTAAATCTTGATATTGCTTTTCATTAAATTTGATCTTGTGAGAGAGTGCTCGATCATTTTTATCAAAGAGACTTTCAAGAGTGATCAGTCCCTTGGGAACATGGTTATTTTTTAATTGAACTAGCCCTTCATATTATTCCTCATCAGAGCTTCTGTCTTTGACTGTGGCAGCTTCTTGGATCATGAAATTTACAATCTGCTCATCATTGTCAAAAAATTGCCAATGCAGATCTTTGTCTAGGATAGAGGGTCTGTAGATCATTGTCACAGCTTTGGGCTTGTGCACCATGTCTTCTGTGGGAGAGTACTTGGCTACGATGGATGCTAGGACATCAGCATGTCGATTCCTTTCTCGTGGGATAGACTATAATGCTTCTTTGAAGTGCACCTATTCGTGACCTGGTTGCATACCAATTCAAAATATCTGAATATTTGGAGATGCTTTATGCCTAACTTATCAGCTTTCTTGAGTCCTAGGCATAATGCTTCATATTCTACTACATTGTTGGTGCAGCTCCATATCAACTGGTAGCAATATTCCTTTTGCTCTCCGGATGGCACAACTAGAAGAATCCCTACCCCAGTGCCATTTTTACAATGGGCTTCGTCGAAGAACAACTTCCATAGTCCTTCTTGGGAACTTGTTCTATTCTCTGGTTGGGTGTGTTTCTTAGGCTTGGTGATCACATAACATCCTATCTCGATCTCTACCATGGCATTGAATTATATCAATGATAACTCATCTTCATAACTTAGTTGTGCAAGAGACTCCTCGACCAGATCCACCTACTCTACTTCCTCCAATATTGCATTCACTGGATTGCTGCTCTCTTCTTCGGACATCTTCTGCACAAGGAAAGAAGAAGGCTTTTCATTGTAGATTTTCACCTTCTTTCCTTTGAATGGAATCTCTAGATGAGAGTAATCCATAGACATATATCTGCCTAGATTTGCTATAAATTCTCTTGATAAGCACATATTGAAGTATGGCTCCAGGTCGATGACCACTACCTCTTGTATGACCGTGATCTAAAGCATCCTATGTAGTCGAATAGGAATTTCATTGATCACTCCTATAGTCTTCACTGTGTACCATCCAATTGGAGTACACCTTGGCTACTTCATGTATATTCCATCTCTATTTCTTCACAGACTGCTTTCGACATGACTGTTGTAGCGGCCCCAGATTCAATCATACAGTTATGTACGATATACCCTTCCATCTGTAGAGACAGGTAGAACAGAGGTGGTCTATTCTTCCCCATAATGGATGTGGATAGATTTTGCACAAGAGCAAGTAGTGCTGCCTTTTTTGATTTAGTCATCTTCAATGATTCTTGCAGCAAGTCCACTTGTCCAGGTAGTTGCAGTGCATCGTACAAGCTGATTTTGGCTAGAATTTTCTTTAACTCCTCTACAATGTTGTACACCAAGGAACTAAATATTTTGGGATCCTTTCTCGACCCATATTTTGTGTGATACTGCTTCATAGCTTCAACTCTTTATCGCTTAGTTAGTGAAAGAAACTTGAGCTTTTCCCTAGCCTGTTCTCTTGTTTCTACCTGAGGTGATTCGACAGAGGCCTTTTGGGATTTTTCTTTGATTGATGCAGGCGAAGGAACTTCATTAGAGATTGAAGAAGATGATTTTACCTTCTCGGGTCAAGCATGCACTTTTAAGGGATTCATCTGGGTAGCATCCACTTCTATTGCCTTCTTTCCTCCTTTGGTAAGCACTGTAACTGGATCTTCTTTGCCAATCGCCAGGTTCTGACTCATTTTCCTGATTACGTTGACTTGGCCACCATGACTACTACTCGCTAGCATTTGTACATAGTGTTGGTGCAACATGCAAGTATTCTCTTTATAAGGATAATTGCATGTAGAGCACCAATATACATATTCAAAAGTGCTCGGAGCTTCATTAATCACAGTGTTTCTCATTGAAGCTTTTCCTTGCTAGACTGCTTGGTCTTTGGTAAGCGCAGGTGTAGGATAAGACCTTCTTGGTAGAAATTCTTATTGTTCTTGCTTCTTCTTCACAATGGTCATGTCATTGGACAACGTCTGAACTATGGAGTTTAGAGACTACATCTCTTGCAAAATTTTAGCTTTCATATCCTTAGCTTTTGGAATTGGAGGTAATGTAGCCATTGTTGGTATTGGGGGTAGGGCAGGGGGTTGAAATGGCTCTGGCAGTACAGGGAATGCCAAAGTGACAGTAGGCTATGGAGTTGAAAATGTGGGAAAATGAATTTGTGGAGCAATGATTTGAGACACAATAGGATTCAGGTTCCAAGATGAGATCAGGAGTGTAGGGGTTGTAGAGATCTGCAAAGCAGCTGCACTCACATATTGGGGTTGAGGGAATTTAGGAAGTATGGACATTGACATTCTTTGGGGAAGCTTGCCCACAACTATCAAATCTATTTCTGCCTTCTTGTCTAACCCATATAATTTGGGAAAAGTATTGATGTTAGAACATCTTACCATAATACTGATATCAGGGTTGAAAGCCTGAAGGAAATAATATGCTACAGCTTCATCAGTTGGCCGAAGTCCAACTAGTACTCTCTGCCAGGTTCGAGCGAACCTAACATTGAAGTCTGTGATCTCTTCTTATGGATGTCTCTGGATTGAAGTGAACTGATGCAAGAGAGAGGTAGGATCGGAGGACTCATTGAAGTTTCCCATCAACTGCTCGGCTAACTGGTCCCATCCCATAATAGTATCGGGGGGTAAATATCTATACCAGTAGAGGAGTTTTCCTCTAATGGAAAGAACTAGAAGCTTTACCATAACTTTCTCCTCTGTGATGTCATGGATCATCACCAGAGAGATTATGTCCTAGATGTGCTCCAGAGAAGTCTTCCCAGTTCCATCAAAAATTGGGATCTTCTTTACAGTAGCAGGTGGCACTTGCCCTTGTCTCGCTAAATTTAGCGATGACAAAGAATCTAATGTCGAGAACCACCTAGGTGGTGGTTGTTGCTATATTTGCTATTGTTGTTGTTGTTGTTGTTGTGCCATACTCACTCCTAGATTTTGAGAAACAGGAATCCCCAAAGCTCCTACTTGATTTATAATAGGATGACTAATAGGAATGAAGGCACTAGGACGCTTCAGTGAGTTGGGAGGGTTGGGAGGAAAACTAGATGCTGTGCTATCAAAAGTTAGGCCTTGTTCATCAACAGTAGCCTCTTGCGAGGATGTTCCATGTAACAGTGACTCAAGGGTAACCAACCTTGATCACTCCCCAAAAGTGTTGATATCTAGCTCAAAGAACTCGGTTTCCTCTCCTCTATTCCTAACTCTCCATCTCGTTTGCATGAAGAAAAAGACTTTGGTACTGGTATTTTTGACTTAAAGATTCTCAGGTAAAACAGAGTCGCCAGATGCTAAGAGTCTTTTGGTAATGAGAGCATCGGTTCTCACTACCACTAATCAGGTGAGACTAATCGGGTCACACTGGGGACTGGTTAGAACTATTGGCCCCGATGAAGACGGTTTTGAGATTGTGTTTTTAAAATATGGGACCTTGGTCCCATCGGGCGTGCCAAAATTGTTGGTCATCAAATCTACCTAGGAAAGGATATGGGTGAGTGTATGCACCCTAGAACTAGACCAACATTGAAAGGCCAAGGGGAAGAGATGCCCCTCGTGCCAATATCCAAAGAAAGGCTGGCTCCTATGCTAAACTACTTTGGTTTTTTTGAGATAGTAGATGCAGGAAAGAGATAAAGGGAGTAGGGTTAGAGAAAGAAATAAAAAAGGGGTAAGGGGAGAGAGATTGGTGATTTAAGGTGGGAGAGAATAGGAAGCATGATAACTAACTGACAACTTGAATAGAAGCAAGGAATACCAAGAATAAATGAAAGAAACACAACATTAACCTTCCTATGTATCCTCTGGGTGAGCTCATAGGATTCTCCTTCTCCCTTTCATCAAAATTCAGGGTTCAAAGTAAAGAGGATTAGGACAAGTGAATATAACAGAAACCACAATCCACCAGGCAGCATAAAAGAAAACCAATATGGCATTTTCCTCCCCTATGTATCCTTCATGCGAGTTTTAGGGTACAGTCCCCAATCACACACCGAATTCAAGATTTAGAGTCTCAGTATGTAAATGAAGAAAGACAAAATAATCAAATACAAAAGGTAGCATAAAAGAGAGAAATTGAGCCCAAAGCTCTTTAGTAGTAATCGCAGGACATCAAGTTACATGAACTTTCTAGCAGATAGTTCCCCCCTCCACTTACATTACAATGCCTAGGTTTTTATAGAGGACCCGACCCTCTGAGTCATAATTACATAGCAAGGAGAAGTATGCCCTCGAGCCTTGAGAATTCATCTTCCCAAGGTTCTCGTGATCGAGCTCTCAAATCCATTACCAAAATTCGCAACTATGACTGGGTCAACCATGGAAAGATGCATTGATGAGTTGTCTGGACATCCTTGGTCTCTGGGTGTAGTGCTCGAATGGCCACCATGCTTGTTGGGCTCTTCATCATGGCCTGATACTTCGTTTCCAATTGCCAAAAATGAGCAGCGAGCTTACCGGGCATGAAAAAATGCATTTATGAGGCACTTGACTACCTCGGGAAAATACTCGGCTTGGAGCACATGCCTTTGAAGTGCTTCGCTAGTTTTTCAACTTTGCTTTGCAACGAACTTGTGCCAAAGTAGATTCTCCTTGACTTGCACTTCGCATGGTGAAGCTTCGCAGGATGGCTTTGGGAGGGATGGAGGTTGAAGCGTTTCTCCTTCGCAAAATGGGCTCTTCATAATTGCTTTGCTGGAAAGTGTGCCGAAACTACTTTGGCTAGGCCTTCCACCCGAAGTATATACTTCGTTGGTGAGTTTAAAAAATGCTTTGTTGCAAACCTTCTTCAAAACTATAGTTTGGAAGTATTCTGACTGAAGTTCATCCTTGCCTTCAAAATGTGTCTTCTACTTCAGGTGAAAGTACTTCGCATGAAAGTTTACTGAAGCAGATGCTTTGCAATGATTTTTGGTGAAGTAGAAATGGTTCGCTGACTTAGGACCCGAAGTGGATGCTTCGATGGCCTTTTGGCGAAGTGTTGTCAGTACTGTGCTCCTTCAAATCCCGCTTTGCAAATTTTTTGCCCGAAGTAGCCCTTTGAAATGTTTCGGGTGCGAAGTAGTTTCATTCTTCCTCCTTTGTATTTTGCTTCGCAAAAATCTCGCCCGAAGTAGCTGCTGGAAATGCTTCGGGCCCAAAGTAGTTTTCTTGCCTTAGCCAATTTGGACCTTCCTTCTTTGGCGAAGTTGTTCTTTTGAATGCCGCTTCGCTCAACTTTCGCCCGAAGTAGTGGTTTGAAGCGTTTCGGGCCCGAAGTTATTTTTATCGCTTCCTTTGCATTCTTCTTCGGCAATACTACTTTGCAAAATTTTACCTGAAGTAGTGCTGGAAATGCCTCTAGTGCAAAGCTCTTCTCATTTTCTTTCGGCGAAGCTCTTTTCCCTAGCCCATTCGACAGTGAAGCTCCTTTTTTTTTATGTACAAAGGGGTGGCATTGAAAGCCAAAATTGCTGCAACTTTTCAAATAACAAACAACAAAGAAATACTTTACAAAAACATTGTACAAAAATTTTGATTCCTTCTCTACCCCTCGAGTAATGTGAAAAAATTGTCAACAGGTATCTTGAGCAAAAAGTTTATCCTGCTCATCCCCTTATGCGAATGGTTCAAGAATGCTGAGAATTGACAAAAGGACAAGTTCTTTCCTACCCAATTCCCAAAAATAAATAGTGGTTTTCACCCTTATCAAAATTCCCAAACATCCTTGATCCCTAAAGTCGTAAGGATTCATACATCCCCAAGGTCTAAAATATCAATACCATTTCAAAGAAAAATTCCCAAACACCCTTGATCCCTAAAGTCGTAAGAATTCATCCTACACGTCCCTAATAAGGATGGGTAGTCATCCCCAAGGCCTAAAAGATCAATACCATTCACAAGAAAAAAAAATCCCACAAGCTCAACTTTGAAATAAAAATTCAAAATCAAAATCCTCAAAAAGCAACAATAAAAAATAACAGTGGTTATTACCACTTCCCAAATCCCTTGCTCGAAGAAAATCAAATACAAAATAAACAGTGATTATCATCACTACATATGAGCAAGTATCTCTGTAAAATTGAATAAAAGAACAACGTTTGAGCTTGAATCCTTGAAATTCTTAGCATTTGAAAAACCATTTAGGTTATCCTCAATACGAGTTTGGTGGATATCCTATCCGACAATGACGATATCCTAAACACATGACGATATGTCTACCACATTAGCTTTGTGTGTGTGTAGACCAATGTTTGCATGTGGATGAGCTAGCTTTTGGTCACCTATACTACCTAGTGGTCTAATCCAACTAAGTCTAGAACTCTAGATTGTGGCATTCATAGAGTGATCCTCATTATAGGTTTGGTGGATAACCTACTTGTCAATGGCGGTATCTTTATGCATCTCGTAGGAATGAACTCACTTGCCCACACAAAGATATTGAGTATCTTGGTCATCCTAACAGATTTATACCTTGTCAAAAAGTCTTGCATGGTTAGTATACAAATTTTTATCAGTTGACTAGAGCGTTTGAGTCTCATGAAAACCTCATAGGCCTTCTAGAACACGTATTTTATTCATTCCATTTTATCACATGTGTGTCAGTTTCCATTTACACAAATCCATTACATAGTCTCATAACAATATTCCACATGAATTGATGAATTCTATATAGTCTATGGTGCTAACATAGTATGCCATAAAGTTTTCATATTCCATAAATACACATCAATAGATCATCCATTTCATTATGCATACACACATTGCATATCATCAAAGAACATCATAGTACAACACATGCATTGATGTAGGAACAATAGTATGAAGCTATATTATTCATCATAATGCAAGTATATATAGAATTACATAGGAATCTCACGTAGGTTAAGTGGTTGCAACAATCTGCCAAACATGGCCAACCACTTAACTACTAGTTAACCAAATGCTAACTATGGATGTCCACTAACTGCTAGAAGACAAACAAGATCTCTAACAGTTAACTAACATCTAACAACATGCTAACAACATGCTAACAACCTATTTCTAACATGGGCATACTATGCCTCACGTGAATACAAAGTGCAAGAAATAGGAATAATAAATAATAATAATAATTAACTTAGGCTTAAGTGGATAAGCCTAAGTTATCCTCAACACTCCTCCCAACCATATAAGCATTGGACCCCAATGCTCTCAACAAATGTGGAAAGTCATGGGCCATCTCATGGTGAGGAATCCAGCGAGCCATGTGTGGAAAGTGACCGCGACGAGCGACAAGGTAAGTAGTGGAAGAACCTTGTCTCGTGTGATGAGTCTTCATCTCAAAAACTCTATCTGAAATGAGCGGAAGCTGACGATCAGGTGCCACTGCTACTGTAGGACTAAAAATAGGATCAGGTACCAAAAGAGGGTCCTAAAATGGTGTCTCTGGAAAGCGGCGCTCATCCAAAGGAACCCAAACTCTGCCTCCAACCTGTGGTGAGTGAGGATTGTGATGCTTTCGCACCACTCCCTGTGGAGTCTCCTGCAAGTCCTGTGGTATCTTGCCTAGAAGGCTCTGTCGATGCTCAGTAAGGGAAGTAACCTTAGCTTGCTCCTCCATGTGTGCAATGGTGGGAGTGGGCAAAGCCAAAGGTAACTTCTGTGGAACAAGTGGTTCAATAGTTGTAGGTGTACCCAAAATTATACCAATGGAATCAATGGTATCTTTCTCATGAGTGAGAATGGTGGGTTCCTTAACCACTTGCTCTTGTGATTGTTCATCATGTGGGAGTGAAACTTCTTCCTTTGCATGTTCCTTAGGTGGTGCTTTTTCTTCATTTTGTGTGGGACAAATGCTAGTAGGAGCTAAAATAAGTGCTTGACTCAATGGCTTCCTTACTTGCCTACAACTTAACATCAAATTGGAAGTAGGTGTAGTGCTTTGTATCAAGTAGTTTTTACCATGCAACTCCAATGTGTAGGTGTTCTTTTTAGCATGATAAATAGCATTCCTATCAAATTGATAGGGTTTACCTAGCAAGAGTCCACAACAATCCATATCTCGTGACATCACACCTAACTTTGTCCACAAACTTGTCACCAAAAGCAAAATTCAAGGTGCAAGTATGGGTGATGTTGGATGTGGAGTCTACATCTTTCCACCCAAGTGCATAAGGTTGGTGATGTGGTTTGATGGGAAGTTTCAACTTCTCCACAACGGACTTCGCAATGAGGTTCTTTTGCGATCCGTTATCAATGATACAATCAACATAGAAATCATGCGTCAAGTGGGCTCTAGTGACAAACAAATGATCACGCCCCCTTGAGCAAACACATTGGACATTAGGGTAACTTTGTTCAGTTTACCCTTTAAAGCAGGATATTCTTCTTCTGTCCCTGTAGCCAAAATGGGACCATCTTGTGGTTCCTCATGTGTAGGTTGTACAATTAGGGATTTCTTCTTCTTAAACTTCTCAAAAGTATAGCATTTGGATTTTACATGTCCATGCTTTTTACAAAAGTCACAATACAATGAAGAAGAAGAATCTTTAGCATGAAAGGAAGAAGAATGTGCTTTAGGAGAAGTGGGAGGAGAAGAAGAATGAGGGGAAGATTGAGAATTGTTCTTCACCTTTTGTTGATGTTGATTCCCGCCTTTGGAAGAGCCCTCCTGTGATGAACGAGACTTTTGATATGCACCAACTTTCTCCTCTGCAAGAATGGCATGATTGAATGCCACATCCAAGGTGAGGAAGACATTGAATTTGATCTCCCTAAAAATATGATCTTGCAAGCCACGAGTGAATTTATTAATCAAATCATCTTCTGAATCTTTCACACCAAGCAATACCCTCAACCTATTAAATTGGAAAATGAAATCGAAAACTGACATTCCATAGGTTTGCCTCAATCTATACCACTTGGTAGTGAGGTCACTTTGGTAGTTTGGTGGAAAGAAGGTGTTTTTCAGAATTTGAGTTAATTCTTTCCAAGTCATGGTGGCATTATGACTCTGTCTTTCTACAATGAGAACTTTTGCTAAACCTGTGAGTTTTAGTGTAGCAAATGTGGCTTTTTCATCCTCCGAAATTTCAGCATAAGCAAACCAAGTTTGCATATCCAAAATCCATGCAGATAAGACATCGGGATCCCTAGATCCATCATACATTTTAACCTCACATTTGGCTTTGTTTGCATGATTATGGTGGATTTTGATTTCACCAAGATTAAACTGCACAACAATGTCTCTCACTTTTTCTGCCAAAATGTCTACTGCTTTAGTGAGGTTTTCCATGTTTGTTCTGAGATCATGAGCCATATTTTTCCTAGTATATGCCAGACTAGGAGGATTACAAAATGGTCTTGCAAAATCTTAATCTAGGCTTAGGAACAATTTCAGTTTCCTATGCAGCCAAATTGCCTAGATTTTACAAATTTTGCTCTCCAAAATAACAAAAATGGGCTATTTAGTGCTTTTACAAAATTAAAAATTTCAATTTTGCAATTACAATGATGCACTAAAAATGCTGAAAATTTAGCCCTTTTACAATGCCAAAATTTGGTTAGGAGCAAAAATTATCAATCTTCTAAAAATTTGCAACACAATGCAAAAAATTTGGTCAAAAACGGACCAATAACGAGGAAGATATCACCTCTTGAAGTTGCTCTCCTTTGTTGCAGTTTTGGCGCCAAAATTTTGAAAATTTGAATTTTCAAATTATCCCTCCTGTTTTGCGTTTCCCGCCAATTTTCTTCGGTACCAAAAAATTTCTCATCAATTTTTTTTTTTTTAAATAAAATATTAATAAAAATATTAATATTTTAAAAAAATATTTTCATGCAATTTTTTGTTTTGTTTTTTTTTTAAAATAAAATATTAATAAAAATATTAATATTTAAAAAAAATATTTTCATGCAATTTTTTTTTTTAAAATAAAATATTAATATTTAAAAAAAATATTTTCATGCAATTTTTTTTGAATAAAATATTAATATTTTATTTGCATGAATTATAAAATTCTTTCACAATAAAAGAAAATTTTCAATTTTGCATGAAATTGCAAACCAATATTTTGCTCCACTTCAATCTGTTTTTTGGGCAATCTTCTCGATAAATCAGCAATGTCCACCTCTTGGCCACAACTTGGCCTCAACTGATGCTTAACACCTGGTGTAGGGGTAATTTCTCCCTCTATCACCTCAGCTTCACTTGTGTTGTGGATGACTTCAAGCCAACTCCAAACAACACCTCCTAGGATCTGCAATGAAGTGGTAGCTCTCTCCTCCTTCCTGCAATTCTCCTGAAGCTAACTGATACCAATGATGTAGTAACAATAGTATGAAGCTATATTATTCATCATAATGCAAGTATATATAGAATTACATAGGAATCTCACGTAGGTTAAGTGGTTGCAACAATCTGCCAAACATGGCCAACCACTTAACTACTAGTTAACCAAATGCTAACTATGGATGTCCACTAACTGCTAGAAGACAAACAAGATCTCTAACAGTTAACTAACATCTAACAACATGCTAACAACCTATTTCTAACATGGGCATACTATGCCTCACGTGAATACAAAGTGCAAGAAATAGGAATAATAATAAATAATAATAATTAACTTAGGCTTAAGTGGATAAGCCTAAGTTATCCTTGTATCGCTCCAAATTTTTTCGCATCCTTACCTTCAGGCTATTGGATCCGTGCTCGAAAGGAGTATGGGAAAAGGATGTCGTGGTACCTCGGACTGAGAGGACTTTGCGAAGGTCTCGCCTCTCAAGGGAGGTGTATTTTGATTATTTTTCGACGGATGGTGGGTTCACCGGGGAAACATTTAAGGGCAGTTTCCACGCCTAGGTTTGGAATGTGTTTTAATGTGTTCGTTTTTAACTTTAAGCATTCATATCCTAGGTTTGGCCAAATGAATCTAGATTAATCTACATGAAAATGCAAATTCAATGAGTACAGAAAATAGATTTAAAGACATAAAACAGAGAATTTACGAGAATACAAATGAGGAATACCGATCCGGATGTACGGTAATGATTCGATGTTTGAAGCGATCGGGGATCATATGGAATTCGATAGATTCGTCCGCGGATCTAAGAGAATCGTGCGAGATACGACGAATTCGTCGAGAGACACGCAAGCGAGAAAAATAGATACAAAATACAACGAATACTACTGTGCTAACGAGAGGGAAACAACACCAAATGAATGTATGAATATTGAATAATAGTTATGAACAGAAATTCAAGCAAATTACGATATTCTAATGACAAATCATGATCTTAGTATGCAATCTAAGCTAAATGGGTGAACTCCAAATGCAAAATAACATAAACACTGAATAAACTATCTAATTTGCAGAATAAAACAGCAGAGAAAAGGTTGAAAAGTGCAAACTTTAGGCATTGATTGCCTCAATATGGACTACAGTCGAGATCGTCTCGCATCAGTACGAAATCGCCTCGGATTCGACAGGTTCGCCTCCGATCTGAACAAGTTCGTCGACGACGATGTGTGCTGGCTCCGGCTGAAAAACAGTGATGTACCTGCAACAAAATTGGTATGGGACCAGTGCAAATGAAAAAATTGGGATGGTTCAACGTAGATGGAGTTAAATTGCAGAGAATTTCAGCCAAGGGGGTGCTAAGGGGATAGCTTAGGATTAAATAGGCTTAGGGGAGTAGTTAGGAGGTTGGAGATCATCCCAATTTGGGAGATCTCCAACGGGGAGGGTCCCTAACGGCGCGGACACGCTTCCCCGGATTGGAGACCCGTTGGAACAGAAGCTAACTTTGCAAAATCAGTTTTGCGACAAGATCGTCCGGACGTCCTAGTCCTAGACGAAATCGTCAGATCTGGGGCGATATCGTCTGATCGGCGACGATATCGTCAAACGGTCAAAACAACCTCTAAAATTGGCACGAAAAAGGGGGAAACGGATTACCCGACGGTTAACGGGCGGTTTGGGAGGTTAAATTTGAATTTTAAATTATTTACTAAGGTGAATGTAATTATTACAATTTTACTGCGCCAATTTTAGGGTGCTACATTTTGCCCCCTCTTTAGCGAATTTTTCGAAGAAAATGCGTTAAAGATGAGTTCTTCTCGATCTACGAGAAAGCAAAAATTATTCCCATTTTTAGGCGACGATTCTTGGTCGAATCGTACGACAGCTTACTATGGTGCCCCCTCCGTGTTTTTACCCAAATCGAACGTTTGAGGTAAAAACGCGAAAAAGCAAAAAATTATTTTTGAATAAAATTTAAAAAAAATAGGGTAAAACCTAATTCATTTTTACTGTTCATTTTCTGGTTTTTAGAGCTCTGAAGCAAAAATGGTGGAGACGACGCACAGATCGACAGAGGTCCGGCGCGGTCTACGGGTAAGAGTCTAGACTTAACTAGGATGCTTGAATTTAATTTTACATGCTTTGTAGGTAATTTTTAGGTGATTTTTGAGCATCGCGGCCGTTTTTGGGCCGTCGACGTCGTCGGGACGAAATCGTCCCGATTTCGATGAAATCGTCTCAATTTCGGCAATTTCGCCCGAGGGCGAAATCGTCGAAAGGGGGACGATTTCGTCAAATTAGAGACGATTTCGGCTTGCGAAATCGGAGACGATTCTGCTCAAATTTGGGACGATATCGTCCAATAGTGGGCGATATCATCAATTGCATAAAATTGAATTTTAACTTGCATTATTGATTACTTGAATTGTTATTAATGATTTTTTTATTGTTTTTGTTGTTTATGTTTGCGAGAGAGGATTACTAAAGAGCGAGGGAATGGAAGTACGGAGGGTTGAGAGATGACTTGGCCGCTCTCACACGGGAAGAGCGAGATCAGGTGGCAGAGGCCGGCTTGCGAGCATGTGGCGAGAGATGCCACAAGTGTCTACCGATATGGGGCTTCTAACAGCCCTAGCAGAGAGATGGTATCCGGGTTCCTCATGTTTTTGGCTACCTACAGGGGAGATGACTCCCACATTAGAGGATGTATGGAGGATTATGAGAATCCCCATACAAGGACGGTTGATTACTCCTGTGGCCAATCAGGGCCACGCTATGGGACGATTGTGCGGTGACCCGAGCTTCGCCCTGGAGAAGGGCGGAGTTAATATCGAGGCACTACGCCAGATGCCTGGGGCATCTAGACTCACATGGGTATTAGCTGGAGTGGTTGGTGGACTTTTGTTGTGCCACCAGAGCGGGTGCAGGGTGTCGTGGATGCTCCGTAGATGTGATCTACGATATGCGGGATCACGGCTACAGATTCTCTTGGGGCAATTTTGTTCTATGCCGATTGTACAGGATCCTGTATGGGGTCGTGTACAAGGGCGGCCGATGTCTGGTCATGACATCGCTCTTACAGAGTTTGGTGCTGGGAGCACATTGCAGTGCGAAGGCCGGTAGGGCTTCCTCTGACGGGGGTTGACGGGGAGAGGCCCCGAGTCTTCTACTGGTGGCTCCGGAGAGGGGCACAGTGACGGATAGATCTGCCTATGTCCCGGAGGCTATTGGATGACTTAGTCCCGGATCAGATCACCTGGAGGCCATGGAGGGAGCATCCAGGGTGGGCCGAGGATGGACAGGAGTTGGCTCGCGTCAGGCGAGTCTGCTGGCTATGGATGGAGAGGGGAGAGGTGGAGCTCCATCGCTATGATCGAGTTTTGAGGCAGTTCGGTCTGTAGCAGGGGATCCCATCTCTGAGGGATTACGAGTTTTCCTGGACTATCCGGGATAACACCACGGTTAGCGGGGCTCCCGACATGCGGTGGTTCTGGAGCTGGGACACGGATGATGCCCCCATCCGGCCGGTGGATGGGGACGATGCAAGGGTAGCCGATGGCTACGATGCCTAGTACGTAGGCATCCACCCTCCTCGGATGATGAGGGCACGGGGTCCGATTCATGTGGTTGTGCATCGGATAGGGAGGCGGTGCCAGGCAGTGATGGAGGCAGCCCAGGGTCACGGTGGGAGAGAGGTGAGGAGGCCACAGGCATAGGAGAGGCCGCGGTAGAGGGAGAGGAGGGAGGCGAGACCCCCATCTCCATAGAGGCCACCATCGCCCGATAAGGGCAAGGGTGTCGACACAGGAGAGAGTAGCGAGATGGCTACTCTCTGGGCGGAGAGAGATCATCTCCAGGCCCAGGTGCAGACTCTACAGGATGAGGCTGCACGCCATCGAGATGAGGTGTCACAGCTGCGGGACGAGATTGCATGCCTCAGGGCACAGGGAGGAGGGCGAGCTCTGGAGAGGTGACACGGGCTATCGCCCGGCTGACATTCTATCGGACATTGTATCACCAGGTGGTGCCGGAGGCGGATAGACTACCCCTGCCGACCAACATTGCAGATCCGATCGGGATCGGGTCATCGAGGACCACGTCCCGGTCGAGGACTAGGACTACGCAGACTGCGATGGGGCCACCTCGTCCACCTCAGGGCGGGGGAGGAGATGAGGCAGAGAGCTCGAGGGGCTCGCGAGGCTAGAGGGCTGGACTGACACTGTACAGACTGACATTGTATTATATGATTATTATTTTGTTGATAGAGGATTGAGTATGCCGAGGTACAGATTGTGGCATACCAATCCAGTTTTGATGATGTATATATACGGTTGTTGATATATATATGATATGAGATATGTTTTTGAGCACATGACTTGTATAATGTGTATATTGATGATCTTTATTATGTTTGATTGATTGATTTGATAATTCATGTAATTATGTCATTGGAAATATTATAATTTTGATGTCATGTTGTGATGTTTTAAATGAAATAATCTGATGTAACAAATTGGTTGTTTGTGATGTGATAATAATAAAAATAAAAATAAAAAGAGACTTCTAACAATAATTTCAAAGGACATTGTCGCTATTATAGACCATTTCATGGAGTCGCCGCTCACTCGGTCGTCAAGCTAGTCCCATTTATAGAAATATTGTTAAAAGTAAAAGAGTGCTTAGAAAACTGTCTTAAGACTTTGGTGCAATAATGCAAATGATGATGATGATGATGGTTTGTTTTCAGATTTTCATGAAAATAGTATGCATGAAATGATATTAAAATAATTTTTGCTAGGCATAAATTCCTAAGTGTGATAAAATTTTGGATAATTCTTTAGGAATTATACCATCATTGCAAAGTTGAAGTTTGACATAATGACATGAAATAATGAAAATGGGTTTGCTTTTTAAAAGCATAATTTGTGTAACATAATGAATTAAGTCATATGGTTTTCATGATTTTTAATAAATGGGGAATAAAAATTGTTACAATGGTTTGCGCTAGGCATAGAATATGTAGGTATAGACTTATACCATCATCGCGAAAATCAAAAAAAGATAGTTTTATTGTATGGTTGATTTTTGATGAACAGAAAAATATGAAAATGAGGACTTGCGCTAGGCATAAAATTCCACTTTTGGTTTTGGAACTATACCATCGTCGCGAAAGTCAACCAGATATATGTGTTTTGATTGTATATTTTGAAAGAAATTTTTGATTTTTCTATTATATAGTGGTCTTTGTGGTAAACAAGCTGTACTTGATTTATTCCAAACAAGTTGCAAAAATAATATTTCAAAGGATTTTAAAGACAAAAGTTAGATTTATAAGGAATCCCGTGTGCATATGTGAATTCATTTCCAATCTTGACTTATCATAATGATACACAAAATCTCTCAAATACAAATGTGTGTGCAATTGCATTGTTCATTTACCAGTTTTGAGCAAGATAATATGATACAAGTGATTTGAAGAAACCAAATAAGTGTTCATTAACCATGATGTAGATGCATATAACCATACTAGACTACTATGTAGGTCGGATTATCAAGAGCTAGCTAATCCATAAGCGAGACATAGGTCTGTACAAAAGAAGGTCGCTAATGTGACGGACATATCACCATGCTAGGAGTTACCCAAGGCCAAGCGGGTTGGGCACAAACCACTGTTATGGGGCTTACCTCACGATTTTCGAATAATTGAGAATTCCGGGGATTCAAGCTCATCAACCCTTCTTTTCTTTTCAAAGGGTAGGGAAGGGATTTTATTGCTTTCTTGCTTTTGCTTTCTTTTCTTTTTCTGTTTCTTTTGAACTTTGCTTCTTTTTCTTTTTGTATTTTTTTGCTTGATTTTTGAGATAGTGCTTGAAATATTTTTGGAATGATATAAAATAACATTTTTGTTTTCTCTTTTTTCTTGAACTTTTCTTTTCTTTTTCTTTGCTAGGGATACTTGCTCGGATTAGTTGTAGAGCAAGGGATTTTTATTCTGGGTAGGGGTGAGCTTGTCCTTTTGCCAATTCTCAAAGATTCTAGACCATGTGCATGATAGGATAGCAGGGGAAACTTTTCGCTCAAGAAATCAGTTCTACTATGTAGCAAAACATGGAAATTACAAATATAATCATTTTATTGTGAAAAGATGTGCTTGGTTTAAGTAAATAACAAGATCAATTCTCTATGCTCAAATTTTATTTAATTGAATTTTGTGGACTTTGATATAAGAGAGATTAGTAATCATGCCAGATAAAATCAAGATATTTATTTTTGTGAGTGTGCAAGTGAGGGATTCCAAATAAATGGTAATTTATCCAAAATAATTTGAAACGTATAACTGCAATAATTGTAAGAAAATATATATAAACACTTTTGAGAAGTTTTGAGAATGTTGACTCTCTCTTTCTTCTTTATTTTATTTTGGTTTCGAAAGAGTCAAGCATATAGCTGTTTTTATATTTTTATTCTTTATTTTTGATGTTTGGTTTTATTTTTGTTTTTGAGCAAAAAAAATTTAACAAGTGCCTTAAATAAATGCAATAGATAGTTTTTGAAGATGATTATGAATATTTTTGATGTTTTTGGATTTTTATAAATTTGAAAGAAATATAAGATAAAAATTTTGAAAGTATTTTAAACAATTATATACAAGGATGAAATGACCAAATTTATGCATAGTAACGTTTAAGATGCAAAATATTCATGGGTTCTTTAAGTTCTTTACCATCTAAGGTAGACAATTTGTATGCTCCTGATTCAAATTTGGCAGTAATAATGTATGGTCCAAGCCAATTGGGCTCAAATTTACCTTTAAGGTCCTTAGTTGCATTTGTATTTTTTTGATTTTCTTTTAAAACAAGGTCGCCAATCTCAAAGGATCGATGACGAACTTTCTTAGCATATGATCTTTTAAGCTTGTTTTGGTAAGCACGGAGATGCTCCAAAGCATTGATGCATTTTTCATCTAGGAGTTCCAGTTGACTGAGTCTGCCGACACGATATTCATCTCCTACTTCGGTATCTTGAAGTAGCAGAGCCAAAGAAGGAACTTCCAATTCAAATGGAAAAACTGCTTCGACACCGTAAACCAAAACAAATGGTGAAGTTCCCGTGGGGGTTCGAACACTAGTTCGATAGGCCCACAAGGCTGGATATAATTGAATGTGCCGGTCCACGGCCGGTTTATTGACTAATATTTTGAGAATTTTGATTAAGGTTTTGTTAGATGCTTACACTTGACCATTACCACTGAGGATAATAGGGAGTGGACCGGCGATGTTGAATCTTATATTTTTGGCATAATTTTTTAACATCTTTATTTTTGAAGCAAGTTCCATTGTCGAGAGATGAGATTGGCGGGAATTTCGAACACTGCAAATGATTTGATTAAAAATAAATTTAGAAACTTGTGTGCCGGTGCGGGAAGCTAAAGGCATAGCTTCGACCCACTTCGTAAAATACTCGGTGGCGGTTATGATGAACTTGTGTCCATCGGATGACACGGGATTGATTTTGCCAATAATATCCAAGCCCCATTTAGAAAAGGGCCAAGGAGATGAAATAGCACTGCAGCTCTTGTGCGGGCGCATGGACAAGGTCGGCATGTTTTTGACACTTGTCGCAATGGCGCACATACTCATGTGCATCCGTTTCCATGGTAGGCCAAAAGTATCCCTATCCGAAGGAGCTTTTTAGCAATGACACTACCACTAAAGTGTCCTCCACAAGATCCATCGTGGGCTTCACTCAAGGCTGATTTAGACTCTTCTAAGTTTAAACATCTTAATAGGATACCTTCAAAAGATCTCCTATATAAAGTATTGCCAATGATTACAAATCGACTTGCTCGTCGACGTAATAACCGACGTTGGTTTCTATTAGAATTTGCAGGGAAAGTCCCATTTTGGAGAAAATCAAATATGTCTGTATACCAAGGTTCAGGAGTAGTTTCATTGATTAGAAACACATCCAAAGGCTCTAAGCATGACTTATTTGAAGCGGGTTCCTGGAGTCGACGAATAATGATAGTGGCATATTCGTCATCTAACTCCAAGGGCGGGGAGAGATGCAGTTGCGGCCATAGCATCGGCTGCACGGTTGCTAGTTCGAGGAATAGCTTCCAAGGTAACTTGATCAAATAAAGACATTAATTGTAAAACATAGGCCTTATATGGGCGCAGTTTATCATCTCTGGTTTGATAAACTTCATTAATTTGGTTTATAACCAGTTGAGAATCACCAAAAACTAAGAGATGTTTAATTTTTAGCGCTAGGGCAGCTCGTAATCCAAGGATTAGAGCTTCATACTCAGCAGTATTGTTGGTGCAAGCAAATGTCAATTTGAAGGATAGAGGAATAAGATGTTTTTGTGGAGATATTAAAATAATACCCGCATCAGCCCCACTCATGCATCGGGCTCCATCAAAGTATAAGGACCATTGGTCGGTATGGTCTGCCTCTAATTGAAGGCATTCATCTGGAAACTTCGATGATGAGGGGATGGGTAGACCCTAAGGGTGCAGTAGCTAATTGATCTGCTATGATTTGACCCTTAATAGACTTCTGTCCTATGAATGTGAGATCAAACTCGCTTAGAGCAAGAACCCACTTGGGTGTGCGACCCGATAAATAAGGTCGACTCATGAGATACCTTAAGGGATCATATTTAGCAATGACATAAGTTTTTTGACTAAGCATATAATGTCGTAATTTTTGCGTAGCAAACATGACTGCTAGACATAGTTTTTCCAACATTGTGTAACGGGTTTCATAACTGATGAAGGTTCGGCTAATATAATAATTAGCACGTTCTCGCTTTTCATCATCAAGTTGAGCTAACATAGCCCCTAAGGCAGAATCTGAAGCGGAAATATATAGGAGAAATGGGCGATCAGATTTAGGTGGTGAAAGCACCGATGGATTAAGGAGGTATTGTTTGAGAAGTTCAAAAGCTTCTCTACATTATATGTCCCAATTAAAAGGGACATCCTTCTTAAGGAGTTTAAGAAAGGGACCGGTTTTATCCGCCAGCTTATCGATGAAGCGACGGATGGCTTGAAGTTTACCTTGTAAACTTCGTAACTCGAATATATTAGTAGGTGCGGGCATATCAGTGATGGCCGCAATCTTGAGAGGGTCGATTTCAATACCACGTAAAGAAACTAAAACCCCTAATAGTTTGTCGGATTTAACTCCGAATATGCATTTTGTTGGATTTAATCGAATGAGATATTCTCGTAATCGATTAAAGACTTTCCTCAAATCATCTAAATGATTATTTTCAATAATAGAACGAGCTATAATATCATCCACATAATCATGTAGGATATCATGCATCATATCATGAAAAATGTAGGTCATAGCTCGTTGATAAGTTGCACCGGCGTTCTTTAAGCCAAATGGCATCACTTTCCAGCAAAAGGTACCCCAGGGGGTAATAAAGGCTGTTTTAGCCTGGTCTTCAGGAGCTATCAGAATTTGATTATAACCGGAGAATCCATCCATTAAGGACATCATCCCACTTCCGGCAGTGAAGTCAATGATTTGATCCATGTTTGGAAGAGGAAAGTCATCTTTAGGGCATGCGGCGTTAATATCTCTAAAATCTGTGCAAACCCTAACTTTGGTAGCTTCTTTCTTGGTGACTGGAACTACATTTGAGATCCATTCAGCATAATCAATAGCTTGTATAAAGATAACATGCAGGAGTTTTTCTAACTCCCCTTTGACTAGCAGAGCCACTTTGGGATGCATTTTTCTAAGTTTTTGTTTAACAGGTTTAGCATCCGGATGGACCACTAGATGATGCATGACTACAGAAGGGTCTAGACCTGGCATATCTTCGTATGTCCAAGCGAAGACATCTTCATACTCTTTAAGGAATGCAATGTATTGTTCTTGTTTTTCTTGACTTAATTCTGATCCAATATTGATTATGTGAGGATTGTCCTCAGTTCCAATATTAATTTTAATGACGTTTTCTACCTTCATATGTAGATCTCTTTCAAAGTTAGGTGGGGCGGGTGAAACGCCCAATTCTTGTAATTCTTGTAAGGTTAATTTAGATAATTCATTCTGAGGATTAGTGGCCTCAAGTTGGGCTATAGTTGGTATAGAACCATCAAAATAAAATCCATTGTGTAACATCTCTTCAACGAAAGACATCATGGAAGATATCTCCTTCCAACTCTTCATCGGGGTCAACAATCATTTCAGGGTATGCTATGGATAGCATGTTGCATGAAAATGATTGATTTTTAAGAGGCAAATCAACATGCCTATCCAAATAATCTTGATAGCATATGAGATGATCATCATCCTCAAAAGGAAAGGGTTGACCCTTATTAGGAAATAGGCCCACACCACAGCGGGCGGGCCACGGTTCTACCTCGAAAGGTTCTTTCATGCCATTTTGGGAAGGTCCCAAGCCTTTCCCTTTATATCCCATTTTAAGCATCATGGGTTTAGCTTTAATATAATCATTGGTAAAATAACACCGAGCATATCCTTCATGATGAGTTTTGATATTTCGAGGGATTCTTCCCCAGTCATATCCTTTATAAATGAAGGCACAACTCCCGACTTGGTAAGTACTTCCCATAGGTTGTGGGAGGCCCAAAGTACGAGGAGATGGCGGCAAGTTATTTAAAAGGTTTGAATCTTGCATGAAAGCATTTGTTTTTTCTGATATTAAGGTTGTAGATAAGTCTGGTAAAAGTTCATCAGAAAGGGCATAAGATGTAGAAGGCTTATTACCTATATCTTTAGATGTGGAAGGTATGATAGATGTGTCTATAGGTTTTGAATTTATAGGGATAGAACTTGAAGGATTGGTTGTAGATTTAAGATCTTTTTGAGGTTCTAAAATGATTTGTTTAGAGGGTTGTTGGTCTATATAGGAGGATGAAATTAATGGAGGGGAAATAGGTGAAGTTATGGGTGTATGTTTCACGGTTTTAGATGAAAAATAAGAACTAGGATGTGTGGATGACAGAGCGGGGCAAAATTGCACTCCAACGGGTTCTGCCAAAGCACACATATCAAAAGGTCTAGGGTCACCATGAATAGTGACCAACTGATTTTTAAACTCGAATTTAACACATTGGTGTAAAGTTGATGGGACCGCTCGCATGGCGTTGATCCAAGGGTGACCCAAAAGTATATTGTACGATGCTGGGCAATGTACAATAAACACGGTTGTTTCTAGGGTTCTAGGGCCAACTTGCAATGGGAGGGTAATAACTCCACATGTTTCTTGTGTTTCGTCATTAAAAGCTTTGATAATCATATCAGTTTTCTTCATTTCATCACTTCTAAAGCCAAATCGTTGGTAGAAGTCAAAAGTGCAAATGTTTAGAGATGAGCCATTATCAATCAAAACTCTTTTGACAGCTACATCTCCAATTAGAGCAGTAATGTATAAGGGATTGTCCTTATGTAAACTGTGTTGTGGGATATCTTTATCCCGGAAGTCAATACAATCAATCTCTCGAGTGATGATAGTATTGGCCATAGCTTCAGAGTTGAATGTTTTGAGGTACCATCATTTGGCTCAATGTAAGCATCAACTCATCCCTATGGGTGGGAGAGGATCTTAATAAATCCAAAAGGGAAATTTTGGCCGTAGTATTGGACAATTGCTCATTAATATTGTAAGGGGGTTTAGATTGAACAGTAGGAACATGATTCCCTTTATTGGGGTTTTTCAAAACGAATGGAACCGATCCATCATTCTGGTTTGGTTCTTGTTGAGAGTTTTGAGCTTGTTGTCGAGTAATGACTCCAATGGTACCTACAATGTTATAGTGAAGACGCTGAACTGGTCTCGGTTGAGCATTAATGGCTTGTTCATTAGAAAGGAATATATTAGAAGAAGGTCGAGTAGTGACTCTTCTAGGAAATGGTTCTTCTGGAACCATAGCATCTGTGATGGGTTGAATGGGATCTGATTCATTTTTAGAACTATTCGATTGGTTTGAAGTAATGTCTAGTTCACTTTCACTATCTGATTCTATATCACTAGAATCAGAAGTTTGAAAATTATGTAAGGGCCTGGTCGTAACCGAGGGATAAGGTCATGTCAAATATTTGAGGATCCTGAACAGGTAATTGTCCGCTAATGGTTCCTACATATCGGGTAGGAGGGGGAACATTATGATGTTCGATTTGATTGGCTACCTCTTTACCATGTCTTGGTAAAGGGTGTTGAAATATGTCTAGAGTTTGATTGGCGTTTTGATTTTGATTTTGGGGAACGGTCTTTTGAGTATTATTAGGAGGGTTTTGTTTAGGTTGGAAGGCTTGCACTTCCATTTCATTATTGTCAATCAAATCTTGTATTTTATGTTTCAACCTTTTACAAGCGTTGGTAGAATGTCCAGGTCCTCTATGGAAATCACAGTGCAAGTCGGCTCTGTATCCGGGTATAGTTGGGTCAGGTTCCCGGATAGGTGGTAATTGGATCAAACCTCTTTCGAGTAATTGAGGTAAAATAGTTGATAAGGGTTGATTTAATCTAGTGAATTCTCGAGGAGGCTTATCGAGGAGGTTTCAATATGAATTTTTCTGTTGTCTTTGTTGCATTGATATTCGCAACATTCCTGTTGTCAGTGACTCCGTCACCAACAACTTGTTTGTTTTTATATTGATTTCTAGACGTTTTCTCATCATCCTTCTTCCTAAGTTGGCCTCTCCTAATGAGGGCATCTTCTACTCTTCGAGCTAAATCTATAGCTTGATCGAAGGTAGTTAAAGTAGCAGTCGATAGCTCATAAGATATCTGTTCCTGTAAATTGTTGATGAAAATGTCCAACATTTCCCTATAAGGCAGCACAAAGTGCAGTTTTCCTATCAATTGCCTCCATCTAGCTAAGAAATCGGCAAAACATTCATCCTTGTCTTGTTTTAAATTGTATAGGTCTTTAATAGTTACATGCCTCTCGATGTAGGCACTAAATTGATGGACAAATGATTCCGTTGTTTCTTCAAAGTTTCTCAAAGAATGAGTGGGCAATTGATAGTACCACTCTAATGCCATTCCACCTAAACTTTTTGGGAACATTTTTAGTAATAGCAAGTCATCATGCGATATGTCGTGACATGCTATCCTAAACATGCGAAGATGCTCTATGGGATCTTCGGTTCCTTTATATATAGGTAGGATGGGCATGGGAAAATGCTTAGGGTATGGTTGAGCTACAACTATGGGATCCAAAGGTTGACTACGAGATCTCTCGATAATTATACGAGGGACGGTAGGGATCTATCTGGTCCATACGTGAAGCTAATTGTTTCACCATGGCTTCCAGATTACTAGTTTGCCCCCCATATTGGTTCGGTAGGGCATTGACATGAGTTTTATGGGCATATGATGGAGGAACATGCAGATTAGATGCCATGTTACTATTGTGTAAATTATTGGTAGGAAAAGTATTATGAAGGAATTTTGAAGTTGTATTATGTTGTATTCCAGATTGTTGAAAGTTTGTATTTGGCTTTGTTTTAGGTTTTTGTTTACTTGAAGCATATTGCTCAATAGTTTGGCGGAATAAAGTAGTGAAGGAAGGTTTCTTTTGTGTGGGAGTGATTTTAGGTTGAATAACGAGGTTCCTTAGGAGGTTGGGTAACTTTGTTGTTTTGACATGTTTTAAGCCATAGTGACCATATCCATATTGGATGGCCCGGCCTTGTCACTTTCTTGATCAATGAAAGACAAGGGATTAGTGCGCATATTACACATATATTCCATGGCTGCTTGAGTGTTACTAATTTGCCCTTTATCAATACGAATTGCCACATTAAGGTCATCAATGTTATCAATGAGAAATTTCTGAAAATGCTCTGCATTGTCAAAAGCAATAGTTCCATTTGGAGCTACTCTAGGGGATGAGGATCCATCCTCTTTAACACTCCCTTCTTGTTCCTTATCTTCACCTAAGTCTTCTTCGATTGACCTAGAGTTTCTCCTTCCGGATTTGGATCTCCAAGAAGGACATTTGGGTCTCTAGTTGTATCTTGTAACCAATCTTCTTCTTCTCCTAAAGTTTCTTTACCATTCCTAAGTTTAGGCATGGTGCTAAATTTTGATTTCAGCAAATATATATATATATATATAATATATATATATATATATATATGCAACAAATTAAGAGGTATATGTTTACTATATACCTACTACAATATTTGAAAATGAAATGTTTAAGTTTTTGCTAAGTTTTTTGGGTTTTTTTTTTTTTAGTTTTTTTCTTTGCTTTTTGAAATAATATTGTAAAGACAATCAACACAATAAATGCAAGAAATAAGACTGAAAGTAATAATCTAGTTTTCTATAAACAATTTATGAATATCATTAATAGGTTCGAGTTGTTCCGGAGTCATGAAGTGTTCTTCTTCAAATTGAAAGTTTTCTTTTAAAAATTTGATGAAAAGAGCTATAGTGATATTATCTGTCTCAGATTTTGGTTGATAAAAGTAAAGCTCATGGCAATACTCTCGATATAGCACAGCTCGCGGAACTCTATTCCATATTTCCCTATCTGTAAGAACAACCTCTTGGTCTTCTACACAACCTAGGAACTGGTGCACAATGGCTGCGTTCTCGAGGTATTCCTCGAAGGTGAACAATTACGAAGATACTAGAGCTCTCCTATAAGCTAACCATCTATGGCGAGGCTCTCGAAGTTCATGATAAAAAACTAATTGATGAGGATCCAGGATTCTATCTAGGACTAGCCTCTTGATTTGCTTAAGTTGTGTGGACCTAGATGAGATGAGACTAAGTCTTCTATCAAGTTCGTTCCACGGGAATTGATTTCTAGTTGTTTCAGGCACACTAAGGACAGAATTGACTTCTATGGCTGCCAATTGGTTTTCTACGTTTATAGTAACTTCTAACCTTTTCTTAGGAGCTACCATCTAAACATGATTTCAAAGTTAAAGGATTTAAAATGCATCTATGTTTTAGTTGTTCTATATATATATATATATATATATATATTTTGTTTTGTTTTGTTTTCAAAAGGTTATGATGCATTCACGTCGGGTTCACCAAAATGTATCGCTCCAAATTTTTCGCATCCTTACCTTCAGGCTATTGGATCCGTGCCCGGAAGGAGGATGGGAAAAGGATGTCGTGGTACCTCGGACTGAGAGGACTTTGCGAAGGTCCCGCCTCTCAAGGGAGGTGTATTTTGATGATTTTTCGACGGATGGTGGGTTCACCAGGGAAACATTTAAGGGCAGTTTCCACGCCTAGGTTTGGAATGTGTTTTAATGTGTTCATTTTTAACTTTAAGCATTCATATCCTAGGTTTGGCCAAATGAATCTAGATTAATCTACATGAAAATGCAAATTCAATGAGTACAGAAAATAGATTTAAAGACATAAAACAGAGAATTTACAGAATACAAATGAGGAATACCTGATCCGGATGTCTGGTAATGATTCTAATGTTTGAAGCAGTCAGGATCGTCTGGAATTCGACAGATTCATCTGGGATCTGACAGAATCGTCTGAGATCTGACGAATTCGTCAGACGAATTCGTCAGAGACCTACAAGCAGAAAAATAGATACAAAATACAACGAATACTACTGTGCTAACAGAGGGAAACAACACCAAATGAATGTATGAATATTGAATAATAGTTATGAACAGAAATTCAAGCAAATTACGATATTCTAATGACAAATCATGATCTTAGTATGCAATCTAAGCTAAATGGGTGAACTCCAAATGCAAAATAACATAAACACTGAATAAACTATCTAATTTGTAGAATAAAATAGTAGAGAAAAGGTTGAAAAGTGCAAACTTCAGGCACTGATTGCCTCAATATGGACTGCAGTCGAGATCGTCTCGCATCAGTACGAAATCGCCTCGGATTCGACAGGTTCGCCTCCGATCTGAACAAGTTCGTCGGCGACGATGTGTGCTGGCTCCGGCTGAAAAACAGTGATGTACCTACAACAAAATTGGTATGGGACCAGTGCAAATGAAAAAATTGGGATGGTTCAACGTAGATGGAGTTAAATTGCAGAGAATTTCAGCCAGGGGGGTGCTAAGGGGATAGCTTAGGATTAAATAGGCTTAGGGGAGTAGTTAGGAGGTTGGAGATCATCCCAATTTGGGAGATCTCCAACGGGGAGGGTCCCTAACGGCGCAGACACGCTTCTGCCGGATTGGAGACCCGTTGGAACAGAAGCTAACTTTGCAAAATCAGTTTTGCGACAAGATCGTCTGGACGTCCTAGTCCAGACGAAATCGTCAGATCTAGGGCGATATCGTATGATCGGCGACGATATCGTCAAACGGTCAAAACAACCTCTAAAATTGGCATGGAAAAGGGGGAAACGGATTACCCAGCGGTTAACGGGCGGTTTGGGAGGTTAAATTTGAATTTTAAATTATTTACTAAGGTGAATGTAATTATTACAATTTTACTGTGCCAATTTTAGGGTGCTACAATCCTCAACATGCATCCATCAATGCATCCATAGATCATAACAAATAATGCATCTAACACTCCACATTATCATAATTGCAAATCAAGCAAACATTTTTGTAACATCAACGGGGGCATTATTGATATCATACCTCCCCTAATAAGCAATAAAGCAATTAAGCAATCAACCTCAAAAAGCCCCAAAGGTATCCAAAAACCCTTTGGTCACCCAAAAGGTCCAAAGGTATCCATAAAACCTTTTGGTCATCCCAAATGCCCCAATGGCATCCACCAAGTCCGTTGGTCATAATAACATGTTTAATCCAAATCAACAATGGATAAATTAATCAAGTTAATCATGTTCATATTGTGAATCATTGCCAAAGATAGTCATGCACCCCCTTTGCTTAGGGCATATAAGCAAAAGATCAAAATAAAATTCAAGCAAACTAGTAAGCTTATCTCCTATTGACATCAAGGCTAGAATTTGATTTAAGCTTATCTCTTATTGCCATCAAGGCTAGGATTTGATTTAATATTATCTCCTATTGACATCAAGGCTAGGATTTTATTTAAGCTTATATCCTATTGCCATCAAGGCTAGGATTTGATTCAAGGTTATCTCCTATTGCCATCAAGGCTAGAATTTGATTTAAGCTTATCTCCTAATTGCCATCAAGGCTAGGCTAAAGTGTAGACTTGAGCTCATCTTCCAACTACCACCAAGGCTAGGATTAGACTTAATCTTGTTTGCTAATATGCCAAAGAACACCAATATCAAGTTCCTTAACTTGTCGAAGGCATTAATTCCAAGAGGCATACCCTTTCCATGGTTGGGGAATCCAGTGTTGACAAGGTATTCTTCTATGAAATCTCATCAAAACTCAAAAATTCAAAAATAATTAAAACAATTAAAACACAATAAAAACAACACAAAAAGCTAAAGAAAAGATCCAAAACCCACCAAAATCAAGTCAATTGGGTCAAGCGACTCGTCGCTTTTCTCACTGGTCATTACCTCATAAAATCATTGCTTGAGGGGTAGTCATACTTGTAGCGACCCCAGGAATGCATGCACCAGTCCCTTTTCTAAACCTACTTGCAATGTTATTAAAATATAAAAGATGAAATGGAAATACAAGAGGAAAAAGCATATAACATGAAATAACAAATATGGATCTCCTTATTGATATTGAAACTCGGTTACATGTCGGTCCCTCTTAGGGATACCCATTTCGATACTATAAATTACAAATAGGCAAGGAGTGCCCCTTCCGCGAAGATGTGGTGTGCTTATAAAAGCTTCTCGGTTCTGCACACAAAAATGTATGAGGACTTACAGATGCCTCCTTCTCCAGGTATGTTTCCTAGAGGGATCCCCTTTGCTCTTGTATGTTGCAAAATTCATCCAATGTACCTATGGCCCTGTAATCAATGAAACAACAACACACGTTTAGGTGTCCGAGATTGCCTCCCTAGATGAGGTTGTTAGTAATAAAATAATGTAACAGAAATATGATGAAACTATGCCATGAAATTATGTAAATCTACGCTAAGATATGAAAACATAAAGAAATAGAATAAAAGAAGCTATGTCTAAAACCTAAGCTAAGCCTGTGGGCCACTATCCAAGACAACAATCACTAAAGAAAACCTCACCCTCTTTGCCCCAAAGCTATGGGTCAAAGCCTATATTTGATGCTTAAATAGTAGATGTTATGCTCTTCAATCCATCAGAGCTTCACCGTACACATGATCTCAAAGAGGACTCTCCAACTCTCGAAAGCTCTCTTCAAAAAGATGTCTCTCTCTCTCTGATTCTCCCCCATATTATTTGGTGCTCTTAGGATTACACATTTTATAGTGTGAAACCCTAGGTTTATGTCCAAGCCCTAGGAATGAATTACTCATGCGTAGTGCAAGTTAATATGAGAAGGTTTTGTCCATTATCTATGTTTGAAGGCTATTTAACTGAAATATAACTGCCCACTTGAGTCTTCTATGCGTACTGATCATTAGCATGAGAAGATTTTGTCCTTTGTTTATGCTTTGAGGTTAGTTAAATGAAGTCTAAATGCAAACTCAAGTCTCCTATGTGAACTGGTTGTGAAAAGGAATGTAAAGTTACTCCTGATCACCTTTATTGCATGTAGACTACCACTTTCACCTGTGATTAGGTCTATTTGTTAGCAAAATACTAATTATGGCTTAGCCTTTGTCGTCTACAGTGGCTAAGATTTGGCCGCTGTCATTTGCAGTGGCTAAGGTCTCACCGCTCTAGGCTTGAGCAGCTAGGATCTAACCACTCTTGGTTTAATTGGCCAAGCTTGAATGGCTTGAAAAGGTCCCAAATGAGTGGTGAAAACCACTGTTGATGCTTGGAAATTCCAAGATTATGTCTTATGATATTATAAGTGTGTCTATGTGAGTAGCTCCCCTAAGCATGACATGATTTAGGTGTCTATAGATGCCCCTTTTTGCAACATGCTGTGTGGAAAACACAATGCTAAGCAAAAACATAGAATGATCTACTTGTAGGGTGTGTGATGATCAATGGTCTAATCAATGTCGAATGGCCCAATCATGCAAGATGGTGCACATCCCTTGAATCATTGCCTCAATGTTCAAAGGACTTAGCTCATTGTATTTTGCATATTAAATTGCACTCATTCTCAAACTCAATTAGGTAGCTTCAGCTACTACAACAATTCCAACTGGTAGGAGAGCTACACTTGAATATGTCATGTCTACTTACGTTCCCAAAAAACAAGGGAAATTTGTGATTGTTGTATGCAATGATTCGTAGGAAGAACACAATTTTGTTATGATCGAGTGATATTTTGCTGATTTTGATTCTGATTAAGTTTAATCTTTGAACTACTTCCTCACATAATGAATTGGTGAAGAAATGATAATGACTGAAGCGATAAGTAGCTTGACCAATATGAATAATATGGTTCCTTTCTAGCATTTGTTGATTTTAATGGGCAATCCCACATCCAAGTGTGATTCCAATTGTTTATGATAATCATCCATCCTTATCCCGAGGAGCGATCCAACTATCAATATCTTTCTTAGGGAGTTAGGATGAGTGATTCTATTTATGTTCATATTGTATCACTTTGAATTAATGTTTTTGATGTCATAATGGAATTAGAGTGATCCTTTCATACTTGTGGAGCAGTCCAACCATATTGGTCTTCTTCGGTATTGAAGGGTGGCACATCGTAATTTCAAAATGAGTTGTTTTTTCCCCAAGTGGCCTTATGGTTATCTACTCATCTCATCGAAATACATGGAGTGCAAATCGCTGCAATCATCGAGTGGATAGAGTAGGTAACTGGTTACTAGACCTACTTGATATTATGATTTTATGTGATTTTTTTTGTTATTTTGAACATTCTAATGATCCTAAACCACCAAAGTGTGTTTATTTGTTATTTTTGTGGGATCCCTCAAGGAGAAAATCCCTTATTCTGCTCTGTGGATTTGGTCGCTGTCAGGTCTAGTGGCCTTTGAGTTTCTGCCTATGGCCACTATTGCCTTGAGTAGCCAAGAAGTTTGGGCTGCTAACGTCAGCAGCGACCAAGGCATAATTAAGGAAATATAAAAATTTGTATTTCTAGGGTTTGACCTATCACTTTCACTATTGAAGATTCATTTTGGGAGCTCTGGTGCGACGATGATGATTATAACTTTGAAAATTGCTGGTGCTAAGGACATGGCTTCACAGGGTGAGACATATGGAGGAGTTGGAGCTTCTCGGGTATTTCTCTCTTCAAAACCCTAGCCCTCTTTTCTTCTCTGAGTAAAACTGAACCTCACTAAGTAATGGGTAAACTAAACCTCACTAAATCTATTGGCAATGAATAAAATCTGTAATTAGGCTTAGGTTCCCCTTTGCTATGGTGTGTTAGTCCCCAATTTTGCTTTCTGCTAGTGGCTTTAGCCTAGGGTTTTTTTTAATTTTCTTCAGTTATTCACCTACTGCCACCATTTTGGGTGTTTTGAACTTAGCCTAGTTTTGATGCTTGGGTGGGAAATTTTACTTTCCAATTTGTTTGTTTTCCCTCCCTATGTTGTTTTATTGAAATTATTTTGTCAATTTTGCAATTTTTTTGATTTTTTGGCCAAGGGTTCACGGGTTTGCCATGCCACCCCTTGGCCATTGTCACTCAGAGTAGATGGCTCTGAGCCATTGTCACTCAGAGCGGCCAAGCTTGAATCCCAACTATAAAAAAATTGACCATTGGGTCTTGGCCACTAATACCTCCAATGGCCAGGTTTTGACCATTGTAGGAAACATCACCTAAAGCTTTAGCCTTGTTTTCTTATATTTTGTTGAATTTTTATGACATTTTTTATTTTTTTTTAGAATTTTAGAATTTTGCTTTGCTTGATTCAGTATAATCTTATATTTATTTTGCTTAGACTTAGAATAGTCCATTCTATTTTGCACTATCCTTATTTTTTTTTGTGAATTATGCCTTAGATGCACTGTAGTTATGTTTTGTCTTTTTTTTTATGCTTTGCTTAGATCCTTACTACTCAAGCCTAAGACCCAAAGCTCATGTTTGACTTACTTCCTAGATTTAATGATACAGACTAGGCATGGTTCAAAGCCCGTGGGTTGCAATATGTCATCAGGTTGCCTTACATCATGGCAGATCAGGATTACCTTATGGATTTGGCCCATCGCTGGGACCCATGGACTAATACCTTCCACCTCCCGACCAATGAGATGACCATTATGCTGGAGGACATATATAGGATCTTTTGGATTCCTTTTGATGGGGTGGCCATTGTCTCTTCGACCACTAATGATGAGGTGGTTGTCTTCACTCGAGCATTTAGAGAGCATTCTATGGATTCTCTTAAGGACACCAAGTCTAGAGGAGTTTCCATCAGTCATTGGCATAGGGAGGGCATATTTACGATGAGGCATGTCGTATTACTGATGGTGATCAACAATGTTCTTATCCTAGATTGCTCAGGTTTGAGGTTCCCATGGAACCTTTTGGCAATGGTGCAGGACCTATTGGATAGCAAGGAGCCTATCATCTATGCATGTGGTATATCGCTATTAGCTCAGTGCTATGATGAGTTGTATCACCTCTGCTAGTGAGGATATGTCAACATTGCTTGCAGTTTGCTCCTACAGGTTTGAGGATGGGAGCACATTATGGTAGATCACCCTATGGCTCCCAACTGAGATTATACCTATTGACACTCAGACACGGTGCTATGCCTCCAGATGGACTCGAGAGCATGAGGAGCGTAAGAGCCATACTTTCATAGGGGAGCTATCCCACTATACTGATGCTTTTACCAGACTGCTAGCCATAGATGCCATGTGGAAACCTTACTATGAGTGTCCTTCTTGGGATAATCCAGCTAGCTTTACTACCAAGACATAGCATGAGCGATGGCTCATTGACCATAATGATTCCATCCGAGAGTATTTCTTCTACTCTCGCATTCTTTGTCAGTACGGATTGCAGTAGGATGTGCCCTTGATACTGTTATTGTACAGGAGCCTCACAACAAAGAATGACCTACCTCCATGGTAGATTATCAAGCTCTCATATGAGGAGGATGCCATAGTTGTTGACCCTATAATGGTTGGGAGAGTTAATAAGGCCTACACTCAATGGTGGGGTGATCGGATGTGGCATGGAATCAGTAGCCTAGGGTATGAGGATGATGGCAGGGGTGATGGTGCATATTTGATAGGACATAAAGTTTGATCTAGGACCGAGGTATGGGGCTAGCTAGTAGAGTAGGTGGAAACAGAGGATCCTGACATTCCTAAGGAGGAGGAGGAGTTAGAACTCGAGGAGAGAGACTCTACTTTGATAACACAGCTACATGAGGTCAAGGCTAAGCTTTAGTCCACTAAGATCTAGGTACAACAATGAGATGCTACCATTAAGCAACTATCAACAAAGATATAAGATCTGTAGGCTACTATTGGGGATGGCAATGTCAGGATGTAGTTTGTTGTTCCTCCTTCTACACCATAGGAGGCTCCAGTGGTAGGTTTAGGGATAGATGTGGGACATATATAGTATTTTTTGGATGAGTACGAGGTGCATATTCGAGGACTTGTGGATCATGTTACCCTTATTTAGATGCAACTTAGGAGGCACATGATTATCCCTATTATCCAATAGGTGTAGGTGGTTCGTAGGTCAATGGGTGCTCCACCTCGGGGTAGTCTTCTACCTGTCCTAGCCAGAGGACCCAAAATTGGATAGAGATACTGACAGGCTCACATCACTCGACTCATGACACCACCATAGGGGGAGGTGGCACTGGAGGAGGTGATACAAGGGGATCAGGCCTGACACTTGATTGATGCCTTGTTTCTTGATCCATTTTTGAGTTTGACTGACCTAGATGACTATAGACCATGAGTATTTTTTTATATCCATTGGACTTGACACACATACTTTTATAATAGTTTTTCATTATGAATTATTATGTGTATCATTTATTGCTCGTATTTTTATTATTATTTTGTTTTGATATGATACGATGATGGTATTATGATGATTTGATGGATATGTTAGATTATAGATGATATTTGAATATGCTTAGATGGATGTGTAGATGCTTATATGATTTGATGATATGATTCGGTGTATTTTTATGATGAATGGTGAATTTATGATTATATGCAAATTGATATTGCCTATGTGTTTTATGATGTACTTTATGGATTTAATGACTTATTTTTGTGAATGCGGTGTTGTTACTAAATGCATGTTTTAACTTTGCTTTAATTTTATGCATCTAACTTATGTGATGGAATGGTATAAATGAACTTGTATACTCTAATCACTTAAAACATACGGATGACATTGACAATCTTAATGGGTGATACCACAAAAAGTAAAAAATAATTATGAATTTAAATAATCACTCTTATCATAAGAATTGATTAAGTATTCATATGTGAGATGTAATGGTGTGTAATGTATTTTCTTAATAATTTTCTGTAAATTAAAAGATATAAAGTAGTCAGTGGCCATCTATATACTATTTCTAATATATATGCGGTATTTGTCCTACTATGTTGATACCCCCTAATTTATAGAATCTTATAAAGAAAGTGATGGTGTGAATGATGTTATGATTTGTTGCTATGTAAGAAATTTTGGGGCTTTTTGGATATTCAAACACTCTAGTTACCCTATAAAAAATTGTCTACTTACCACTTAGACTTTTTAAAAGTAAGGCTTTTACCATGGACCTGGTTTTTCATGATCTCTATGTGTGAATGTGATTGTATATTTTGAGGTAGAACTCAAGCATTTCCTCCGATGTCAGGCGAGATTCTTTCAGCCCATTGCTAAGATCAGGGATCCTCAAGTGTTCATCTCATCCTTATGTTGGACTAAGTTGGACTATACCACTAGGAAATATTGGGTTACCCAAGCTAGCCCATCCACATTCAAACATTGGTCTACACAAATGCATGAAGCAATTGTAATACAATGCTGAGAATTCTAGGGATTCAAGATTTATACCCTTTTGGCTTCTTTTTGGCTTTGGATATTTGCTCATATGTAGTGATGAAAATCACTTTTTATTTCGATTTATTTTTTCTTTTAGCGAGAATTTTTTTAGTGATGATAATCACTATTTATTTTGCTCATACGTAGTGATGAAAATCAATGTTTTTTTTTATTAATTTTTTTTAGCTTGATTTTTTCAGAATTTTTGAATTTATGCTTTGTGTATCGGATTATTGCTTTGAAATTGGACTGTATGCTTGGCCTTTTGAATATGTACTTTTTCTTTGGTATTTTTCTTATTTTGATGTAAGCAAGGGAGTTTTCTAGGGTAAAGCTTGTCCTTTTGCCAATTCTCAGCACCTTTAAACCGGTTGCATAGGGGGATAAGCAAGGAAGATCCTTTTTGCTTAACGTAATCTAGACCTCTTTGTAGCTTTCATATTTTTATTGTACCAACTAGGATTTTAGTGTTTCAATTAGTGATGGGATCTTGAATATCCGAGGCTTTATCATAGCTAGACCTTACCCTCTAGTAATCACAATTGTTTTCCATAAAAATTGTTAAGACCACTAGGTGTGGTTTATTAACCGAAAAACCTTAGTATATTATGTATAGCAACAAATAATGGTTGTTTTGAAAAACACAATTACACACATGTGTTAATGGAGGTATGGATTTGAATGTTTTGCGTGACAAACTATGGTATCACTTTTGAGTCTCTTATGACATATGCAATTATAGTGGATATGAAAATGCAATGCAATGATGTGGATGCAAAATGCGAAATGCATTTGTTTTTATTTTTGATTTTATGTTGATTTTTTTGTTTTGATTAATTTTACCAAAGGGCTTATTATGCCTTTGGAGCTTTTGTTATTGATTTTGACCAAGCGGTTTTAATTGCCCTTGGAGCTTTTGATTTGATGGGTTTTGACCAAGCGGTTTGAATTACCCTTGGAGCCTTTTTGAATTGATTTTGACCAAGTGGTATGAACTACCCTTGGAGCCTTTGATTGATTGTTTTTGACCAAGCGGTATGAATTACCCTTGGAGCCTTTGATTTTTTTTTGTTTTTGACCAAGCGGTATGAATTACCCTTGGAGCCTTTGATTTTTTTTTGTTTTTGACCAAGCAGTATGAATTACCCTTGGAGACTTTGTTTGGATGTTTGACCAAGCGATATGAATTACCCTTGGAGCCTTTGATTGTATTTTTGAAATTTTATGTATTTATGCTTTGTTGTGTTTTTGACATATTTGAATGTTTTTGAATTTTATGAAATATTTGAATGTTTTTGAATTTTATGAAATATTTGAATGTTTTTGTGTTTTATGAAATATTTGAATGTTTTTGTGTTTTATAAAATATTTGAATGTTTTTGTGTTTTATGTGTAAAATGCCTTTAAGTGAATGATATTGAGATGTTTAGGCTCTTCAACACCATCTAATGATATAAGGTGATATGATCCAGGCCCAACTCTCTGTGAAATTATATATGGACCTATCAAATTTACCATGAACTTATCTCATAGATGCGATGACAGATTCAAATTCTGCTGGTTTTATTTGAGCACTAGATCTCTAACCTTGAATTCTCTTAGGTGGACTTTACTATTGTAAGCTCATGTAAGGAGATCTTGGTAAACATGGAGATTCTTTAAAGCATTGAATCGACGTTCATCAAGAAGCATCAATTGATCAAGGTGGTTTTGTCGTGTAGTTTCATCATCTATGAAGTCTTTTAATGCTATGCATAGAGTTAGGATTTCCAACTCTAGAGGCATGATGGCCTCAGTGCCATATACTAGTGAAAATGACATTCCCCCAATGGGAATCTATATACTAGTCCTGTATGCCCATAGTGCAAGAGGAAACTGCATGTGCCAATCCTTATGATTTTCTTGCACTGTCTTCCTAAAAATGGAGACTATAATTTTGTTTGAGGCTCCTACTTGCCATTTTTCTTGTGGATAATAAGGCATTGAAATAATATGCTAAATATGGTATTTGTTCATTAAAGCATGCACATTTTTGTTTTTGAAATATGTCCCATTATCCGATATTATCTTAGAAGGGAACCCAAAATGACTTATGATGTTGTGGAGTATAAACTCCACAATCCTTGGTCCAGTTGTTGATGTTAAGGGGATCGATTCTACCCATTTAGTGAAGTATTTTGTGGTTGTTATGATGAATGTGTGTTAGACTAAGGATAGGGGTGAGATCTTCCCAATCAAGTCTAGTCCCAATTGCAAGAATGTCCATGCTACCTAGATGGGCTACAAATATTGCGATGGTAAGTGCATTAGATTCGTATGATGCTGGTACTTACTACATTTCTTGACATACTTGCAATAGTTCTTTTCCATTGTGGGCCAATAGTAACCCATTCTAAAGATGCATTTAATGATGGCCATGCCACTGAAATGGCCTCCATATGTTCCATCGTGAGCTTGTGAAATTGCCCAGGATTCTTCCTAGGGATCAAGACAACGAAGTAATACTCCATCATATCCTCATTTGTAGATATTTTCTTCTAGAAATATGTATCTTCTTGCTTTATATTTGAACGTTCACCTTTTGATATGTGACAAACCTTGAGATACTATTCCAAGATTTAGGAAGTCCCGTAGTTGAGAAAGCCAATCTTGATAAGCCACAGCTTCTATAGAATAGACAACTTGCTCTTCTTGCATTTTTGAGGTAGTGAACATGGATTGAGGAATAACTCTATGGTATATGGTTGCACCACACTCCATAGGTCCTTGTGAGATCAAAGACCCCCAAGGGGCTATTTGTAAGAAATCTTTGGCTGTGAAGGACCAATCCTGATTTGGCTCGATGTTGATCATGTTGACTGATTCTTGATTGTCAAAATCTTCACGATGTATTTTTGAGTGTGAAAGAAATTTCACATGAACGATTGTAAAATAAATAGATGGATTCTGAGGGATTAAGGATCCCAAAGAAGCTATAGTGTCTACAAATATATTCGATGTACAAGGAATTTCTTCAATGTCATACCATTCTAGCCGGGCTAGGTAAGTGTCAACAAGTTCCTTGTAAGTCTTCAACAGTGGGTACCTACATTGGAATAGTCCTTTGATCTAGTTTACTATGAGTAAGGAGTCACCAAAGATATTCAATCTTTTAATACCCATTGCTACAACTGTTTAGAGTCCCAGGATCAATGCTTCATATTATACATTATTTTTTGTGCATGGGAAGTCTAGTTTGAATGATAAGGGTAATGGAGCGCCTTATGGTGTGATAAATACAATCCTTGCACCACCTCCTTGTTCACACTTTGAACCATCAAATAACAATGACATATATATTTCTTTATTATGTTCTTCGAGCTCTGGAGGATCTGATAATGCAAAGATCGCATCATCAGGAAATTCTATAGTGAGAGGCTTGTTATCTTGAAGAGGCACCTCTGCTAATTGATCTGCTATGACTTATCCCTTGATGGACTTTTGGCTTATGAAATCTATATCAAATTTTTCAATAGCATGATCCACTTTGTGGTATGTGTATTGTGATATGTCTTGCTCATTATGTATTGCAAAGGATTTTGTTTTTGTAGTGATCCCGAGAACGCATGCACGGGTCCATTTTCTAAACCTACTTGCAATGTTATTAAAATATCGAAGATGAAATGGAAATACAAGAGGAAAATCATATAACATGAAATAACAAAGACAAATCTCTTTATTGGTATTGAATCTCGGTTACATGTCGGTCCCTCCTAGGGATACCCATTTCGATACTATAAATTACAAATAGGCAAGGAGTGCCCCTTCCGCAAAGAGTTGGTGTGCTTATAAAAGCTTTTTGGTTCCACACACAATAATGTATGAGGTCTTACAAATGTCTCCTTCTCTAGGTTTTTTTCCTAGAGGGACCCCTTTTGCTATCATATGTTGCAATATTTTTTTGATGTACCTATGGCCCTGCAAGCAATGAAATAGCAACACACGTTTAGGTATCCAATATTGCCTCCCCGAATGAGGTTGTTAGTAATCAAAGAATGTAATGAAAATATGGTAAAACTATGCCATGAAATATTGTAAATCTATGCTAATGATATAAAAACATAAAAAAATAGAATAAAAGAAGCTGTCTAAAACCTAAGCTACATGTGGGCCATCGTCCAAGACAACGGCCACTAAGGTAAACCTTGCTCTCTTTACCCCAAAGCTATGGGTCAAATCATGTACCTGATGTCAAAATAATAGGTGTTATGATATTAAATCCATAAGTGCTTCACCGTACACATGATCTCAAAAAGAACTCTCCAAGTCTTGAAATATCTCCTCAAAAAGATCTCTCTCTCTCATTCTCTCTCATGTCCTTTGGTGCTCTTGGGCTTGCACCTTTTATATTGTGAAAGCCTAGGTCTATGTCCAAGCTCTAGGAATGAATTTCTCATGCGTAGTGCAAGTTAGAATGAGAATATTTTGTCCATTGTCTATATTTGAAGGCCAATTAACTAAAATCTAACTACCCATTTGAGTCTTCTATGCAAAATGGTCATGAAAAGGAATGCAAAGTTACTCCTGCTCACCTTTTTTGCATGCATACTGCCACTTTCACCTGTGATTAGGTCTGTTTGTTGATAAAACTACTTCTTATGGGTTAGCCACTAACATTTGCAGCGGCTAATATCTGGCCACTGTCGTATAAAATGGGTAAGGTCTGGCCACTCTAGGCTTGAGTGGCTAGGATTTGGCCGCTCTTAGTTTGAATGACCAAGCTTGAATGACTTGAAAAGACCCCAAATGAGTGGTAAAAATCATGGTTGATGCTTGGAAAGTCTAATATTATGTCTTATGATCTTATGAGTGTGTCTATGTGAGCAACTCCCCGAAGCATGACATGATTTAGGTGTCTACAAATGCCCCTTTTTGTGATGCGCTATGTGGAAAACACAACGCTGAGCAAAAACGTAGACTGATATGTTTGTAGGATGTATGATGATCAATGGTTTCATCAATGTTGGATGGCCCAATCATGCAATATGGTGTGCATCCCTTGAATCATTGCCTCAATATTCAAAGGACTTAGCTCAGTGGCTTTTGCATGTTAAATTGCACTCATTCCTCAAACTCAATCGGGTAGCTTTAGTTGCTACAACAATTTTGACTAGTAGGAGAGCTACAATTGAAGATGTCATGTTTGCTTACATTCCTAGCAAACAAGGAAAATTTGTGATTTTTGTATGAAATTATTCATAGGATGTACACTATTTTGTTATGATCGAGTGATATTTTTCTAATTTTGATTATGATTAAGTTGAAGCTTTAAACTACTTCCTCACACAATGAATTTGTGAATAAATGACAATGAATGAAGTGACAAGTCGCTTGACCAATATGACTAATCTAGTTCCTTTCTAGCATTTGTTGCTTTTAATGGGTAATCCCACATCCAAGTGTGATTCCAATTGTTTATGATAATCATCCATCCTTATCCCGAGGAGTAGTCCAGCTATCAATATCATTCTTGGGGAGTTATGATGAGTGATTCTACTTATGTTCAGATTGTATCACTTTGACTTAATGTTTTTCATGTCATAGGGGAATTAGAGTGATCCTTTTATACCCGTGGAGCAATCCGACCATCTTGGTCTTCTTTAGGATTGAAGGGTGGTACATCATAATTCCAAAATGAGTTGTTTTTTCCTAAGTGGCCTTATGGTTACCTACTCATATCATTGAAATACATGTAGCACAAATCATTACAATCACCAAGTGGATAGGGTAGGTAACTGGATATGGTGCCTACTTGAGATTGTGATTTTATGTGATTTTTTTTGTTATTTTGAACATTTTGATGATCCTAAACCATGTGTTTATTTGCTATTTTTGTGGGATCCCTCAAGGAGAAATTCCCTTATTCTGACCTATGGATCTGGATGCTATCAAGTCCAACGGCCTCTGAATTCTTTTCTGTGGCCGCTATCGCCCTGATCAGCCAAGAAGTTCGAGCCACTGACATTAGCAATAGCCAAGGCATAGTTAAGGAAATATAAAATTTTGCATTTCTAGGGTTTGACTTGTCACTTTCACTGTTGAAGATTTGTTTTGGGAGCTCTTGTGCGATGACGATGGTTACAACTTTGAAACTTGTTGGTGCTAAGGACATGGCTTCATGGGGTGATACATTAGCTACTAGAGGAGCTGGAGCTTCTTGGGTATTTCTCTCTTCAAAATCCTAGCTCTCTTTTCTTTTGTCTATGTAAAACTGAACCTCACTAAGTAATGGGCAAAACGAACCTCACTAAACCTGCTGGTAATGAAAAAACTCTATAATTAGGCTTAGGTTCCCTTTTGCTATGGTGAGTTAGTCCCCGATTTTGATTTTTGCTAGTGGCTTTAGCATAGGGTTTTTGAATTTATTTTTTATTCACCTACTGCCACCATTTTGGGCATTTTGAACTTGGCCTAGTTTTGATGCTTGGATGGGAATTTTGCTTTCCAATTTATTTTTTTCCCTCCCTATGTTGTTTTATTGAAATTATTTTATCAATTTTGCAATTTTTTTTATTTTTTGGCCAAGGTTTCATGGGTTTGTTGTGCCACCCCTTGGCCACTATCATTCAGAGCATCCGGCTTTGAGCCACTGTCACTCAGAGTAGCTAAGCTTGAATTCCAATGGTTAAAAATTTGACCGTTGGGTCTTGGCCGTTGCTGCCTCTAGCAACCAGGTTTTGGCCATTGTAGGCGACAACAACTAAAGCTTAAGCCTTGTTTTCTTGTATTTTTGTTGATTTTATGACATTTTTGACTCTTTTTTGGAATTTTTGAATTTTTCTTTGCTTGATTAGGTGTAATATTATCCTTCTTTTTCTTAGACTTAGAATAGTCCATTCTATTTTTCACCATTTTCATGTTTTTTGTGAATTATGCCTTAGATGCACTATAGTTATGCTTTGTTTTTCTTCTACTTTTCTTAGATCCTTACTACTCGAGCTCAGGACCTAAAGCTCCTGCTTGACTTACTTCCTAGATTTAATGATACGAATTGGGCATAGTTCAAAGCCCATGGGTTGTAGTATGTCATCAGGTTACCTTACATCATGGTAGATCAGGCTTACCTTACGACTTTGGCCCATCGCTGGGATCTGTAGACTAATACCTTCCACCTTCCGACTGATGATATGACCATTATGCTAGAGGACGTATATAGGATCTTTAGAATTCCTTTTGATGGATGGCCATTATCTCTTCGGCCACTAATGATCAGGTGGCTATCTTCACTCAGGTGTTTAGAGAGCACTCTGCAGATGCTCTCAAGGACACCAAGTCTAGAGGAGTGTCCATCAATCGTTGGCATGGGGAGGACATATTTATAGTGAGGCATGCCATATTGTTGATGGTGATCAATAATGTTCTTATCCCAAACTACTCAGGTTTGAGGTTCTCATGGAACCTCTTGGCGATGGTGCAAGACCTTTTGGATAGCGAGGAGCTTATAATCTATGCATGGGGTAGATAACTATTGGCTTAGTGCTATGATGAGTTGTATCACATTCATCAACGAGCACATGTCAACATTTCTTGTAGCTTGCTCCTATAGGTTTTGGGATGGGAGCATATTGTGGTATATCACCCTAAGGGGATCCCAACCAAGATTATAGCTATTAACGCTTGGATAAAATGCTATGTCATCATATGGGCTTGAGAGCATGAGGAGCATAAGAGCCGCACTTTCGTAGGGGAGCTATCCCACTATATTGCTGTAGCCTTAATATGAGTGCCCTACTTGGGATGATCCAGCTAGCTTTAGTGCCAAGACACAGTGCGAGCAATGACTCTTTGGTCGTAAGATTACCATCCAAGAGTATTTCTTCTACTCTCGGGTTATTCGTCAGTATAGATTGTAGTAGAATATGACCCTAATACCATTCTTGTATAGGTGCATCATAACATAGAAGGACCTACATCCATGATATATTATTGAGCTCTTAGATGAGGAGGATGAACCAGTTGTTGACCCTACAGTGGTTTGGGGAGTTACAGAGGCCTACACTCAGTGGTGGGGTGATCGAATGTGGCACAAAATTGATAGCCTAGGGTGCGAGGATGATGGCAGGGGTGATGGTGCAAATCCGATAGGATGTAGAGTCTGAGCCAAGACCGAGGTATGGGGCCAACCAGCAGAGCAGGTGGTAGTGGAGGATCCTAATGTTCCTGAGGAGGAGGAGGAGTTAAATCCTAAGGAGAGAGACTCTCCTCTAAGAGCACAACTACATGATGTTGATACTGAGCTTCAGGTTACTAAGATCTAGGTACATCTACAAGATGCTACCATTGAGTAGCTCTTAGCATAGATACAGGCTCTACATGCTACCATTGGGGTGGTTATGTCAGGATGTAGTTTGTTGTTCCTCCTTCTACACCATAGGAGGCTCTAGTGGCAGGTTTAGGAGCAGATATGGGACATATCTAGTCTTTGTTAGATAAGCATGAGGTGTGGATCCAAGGACTTGTGGATCATGTTACCCTTATTCAGATGCAGCTCAGGAGGCACATGATTGTCCCTAAGGATCCAACAGGTGTAGGTGGTTTTCAGGTTAGTGGGCGCTCTACCTCAGGGTAGTCTTCCACCCATCCTAGCCATAGGACCCGTCAGACAAAGATACTGATAGGATCACATCACTCAAATCATGACACCATCATAGGAGGAGGTGGAACTGGAGGAGATGATGCAGGGGGATTAGGCTTGGTATTTGATTGATGCCTTACTTGGTTCTTGATCCATTTTTGAGGTCAACTGATCTAGATGACTGTAGCCCACAAGAATTTTGTATATCCATTGGACTTGACACACATACTTTTATGATAGTTTTTCATTATGACTTATTATTTGTATCATTTATTGCTCATGTTTTTGTTGTTATTTTGTTTTATGATATGATGCGATGATGGTATTATTATGATTTTATGAATATGTTAGATGATAGATGATATTTGAAGATGCTTAGATGGATGCTTAGATGCTTATATGATTTGATGATATGATGCGATATATTTTGATGATGAATGATGAATTTATGATTTTATGCAAATAGATATTGCCTATATGTTTTATGATGTGGTTTATGGATGATTAATGAATTATTTTTGTGGATGCGATGTTATTGCTAGAATGCATGTTTTAACTTTACTTTAATTATATGCATCTAACTTATGTGGTGGAATGGTATAAATGAAATTGTATGCTCTAATCACTTAAAACATATGGAATGCATATGACATTGAAAATATTAATGGGTGATACCACAAAAAGTAAAAAAATAATCATGAATTTAAATAATCACTCTTATAATAAGAATTGATTAAGTATTCATATATGAGATGTAATGGTGTGTAATATTTTTTTTCTTAATAAGTTTCTATAAATTAAAAGATATAAAGTAGTCAGTGGTCGTCTATATACTATTTCTAATATATATGCGGTATCTATCCTACTATGTTGATACCCCCTAATTTATAGAATCTTATAAAGAAAGTGATGGTGTGAATGATGTTATGATTTGTTGCTATGTAAGAATTTTTGGGGCTTTTCAAAGATTCAAACACTCTAGTTACCCTATCAACAATTGTCTACTTACCACTTAGACTTTTGAAAAGTAAGGCTTTTACCATAGACCTAGTTTTTCATGATCCCTGTGTGTGCAAGTGATTTTATATTTTGAGGTAGAACTCAAGCATTTCCTCCAATGTTAGGTGGGATTCTTTCAGCCCATTTCTAAGATTAGGTATCCTCAAGTGTTCATCTCATCCTTATGTTGGACTTAGTTGGACTATACCACTAGGCAATATTGGGTTACCTAAGCTAGCTCATCCACATTCAAAAATTGGTCTACACAAATGTATGAAGCACTTGTGGTAGACATATCGTCATGCATAAGGATTTCTCCTTCCAATTTTGTACAATGCTGAGAATTCCAGGGATTCAAGCTTTATTCCTTTTTGGCTTTGGATATTTTCTCATATGTAGTGATGAAAATAACTTTTTATTTTGATTGATTTTTTCTTTGAGTGGAGAATTTTGTAGTGATGATAATCACTGTTTATTTTGCTCATAAGTAGTGATAAAAATCATTGTTTATTTTTTATTGATTTTTTTGAGCTTGATTTTTTTTTTTTTTTAATTTTGAATATATGATTTGTTAACGGATTATTGCTTTGAAATCTTGACTATATGCTTGGCCTTTTGATATGTACTTTGCTTTGGGATTTTTATTATTTTTATTTAAGTAAGGGATTTAGATAGGGTAAAGCTTGTCCTTTTGCCAATTATTAGCACCTTTAAACCGGTTGCACAGGGGGATAAGCAAGGAAGATCCTTTTCACTTAAGGTAACCTAGACCGCTTTGCAACTTTCATATTTTCCTTGTACCAGCTAGGATTTTAGTGTTTCAATTAGTGATGGGATCTTGAATATCCAAGGCTTTATCACAACTAGATCTTAACTTCTACTAATCATAGTTGTTTTCTACGAAAGTTGATAATATCACTCGGTGTAGTTGATTAACTGAAAAGCCTTAGTATATTATGTATAGCAACAAATAATGGTTGTGTTGAAAAACATAATTACACACATGTGTTGATGAAGGTATGGATATGAATGACTTGTGCAACAAACTATGGTATCACTTTTAAGACTCTCATGACATATACAATTTTAGTGGATATAAAAATGCAATGCAATGATGTGGATGTGAGACGCAAGATGTTTTTATGTTTTTGGTTTTATGTTGTTTTTGTATTTTTGATTAATTTGACCAAAGGGTTTATTATGCTGGGGATTTTGTTATTGATTTTGACCAAGCGGTTTTAATTACCCTTGGAGCCTTTGATTGATGGGATTTGACCAAGTGATTTGAATTACCCTTGGAGCCTTTGGTTGTTTTTGACCAAGCAGTATGAATTACCCTTGGAGATTTTTTATTGTATTGGTTTATACCAAGTAGTTGAATTACCCTTGGAGCCTTTGGTTGTTTTTGGATTTGATCAAGTAGTTTGAATTACCCTTGGAGACTTTGATTTGATGTTTGAACAAGTGGTGTGAATTATCCTTGGAGCCTTTTTGAATTGATTTTGACCAAGTGGTATGAATTACCCTTGGAGTCTTTGTCTATATTTTTGAAATTTTATGTTTTTATGATTTGTTTGTGTTTTTGACATATTTGGATGTTTTTGAATTCATGAAATATTTGAATGTTTTTATTTTTATGTGTAAAATGCCTTTAAGTGAATTATATTGAGAGTTTTAGGATCTTCAACAACATCTAATGATATAAGGCGATATGCTCTAGGCCCAACTCTCTATGAAATCATGTATGGACCTATCCAGTTTCCTATGAACTTATCTCACATATGCGGTGGCAAATTTGAATTCTGCTAGTTTTATTTGAGCACTAGATCTCCAACCTTGAATTATATTAGGTGGAATTTTCTATTGTAACCTCATGCAAGGCAATCTTGGTAAATGCAAAGATGCTCTAAAGCATTGAATCGGTGTTCATCAAGAAGCATTAACTGGTCAAGGTGGCCTTGACGTGCAACTTCATCATCTATGAAGTCTTTTAATGCTATGCGTAGAGTCGAGATTTCCAACTCTAGAGGCATGATGGTCTTAGTTCCATATACTAGTGAAAATTGTGTTGCCCCAATGGGCATTCGTATACTAGTCTTGTATGCCCATAGTACAAGAGGCAACTGCATGTGCCAATCCTTGTGATTTTCTTATACTGTCTTCCTCAAAATGGAGACTATTATTTTGTTTGAGTCTTATGCTTGCCTGTTTGCTTGTGGATAATAAGGCATTGAAAAACTATACTGAATAGGGTATTTTTTCATTAAATCATGTACATTTTTGTTCTTGAAAGATGCCCCATTATCTGATATTATCTTATAAGGGACCCCAAAATGACTTATGATATTGTGGAAAATAAAATTCGTAATCCTTGGTCTAGTTGATGTTAAGAGGATCACTTCTACCCATTTGGTGAAGTACTTTGTGGTTGTTATGATGAATGTGTGTCGGCCTAAGTACAAGGGTGAGATTTTCCCAATCAAGTCTAGTCCTCATTACGAGAATGGTTATGCTTCTTGGATGGGCTACAAATCTTGTGATGGTAATGGGCTACAAAGCTTGCGATGGTAAGTGCATTAGATTCGCATGATGTTGGCACTTACTACATTTCTTGACATAATCGTAGTAGTCCTTTTCCATTATGGGCCAACAATAAACCATTCTCAAGATGTGATTAACGATGGCCATGCCACTGAAATGGTCTCCACATGTTCCATCGTGAGCTTGTGAAATTGCCCAAGATGCTTCTTGGGGCTCAAGACAACAAAGTAATACTCCATCATATCCTTGTCTATAGAGAATTTCTCCTAGCAATATATATCTTGTTACTTTCTATTTGAATGTTCACCTTTTAGTTTGTGACAAACCTTGAGGCACTACCCTAAGCTTTAGGAATTCCCGCATTTGGGAAATCCAATCCTGATAAGCCATAGCCTCTATAAAAAATATGGCTTGATTTTCTTGCTTTTCTGAGGTAGTGAACACAGATTGAGGAATAACTCTATGGTGTATTATTGCACCACACTCCATAGGTCCTTGGGATATCAATGACCCCCAAGGTGTCATTTGCAAGAAATCTCTAGCTATGAAGGACCAATTCTAATTTGGCTCGATGTTGATCATGTTGAGTGATTCTTGATTGTCAAAATCTTCACGACATATTGCTGAGTGTGAAAGCACCTTCACATGAACGGTTGTAAAATCAGTAGAGGTATTATGAGGGATTAAGGATCCCAAAGAGGCCATAGTGTCTAAAAATCTATTCGACGTATGATGGATTGCCTCTATGTCGTACCATTCAAGATGGGCTAGGTAGGTGTCAACAAGTTCCTTGTAGGTCTTCAAGAGTGGGCACCTACATTGGAATAGTTCTTTGACCTAGTTTACTATGAGCAAGGAGTCACCAAAGATATTCAATATTTTAATGCCATTGCTATGGCTATTTGGAGTCCTAGGATCAATGATTGATATTTTGTATTTTTTTTTATGCATGGGAAGTCTAGTTTGAATGATAAGGTTAATGGAGCACCCTGTGGTGTGATAAAGACAATCCCTGCTCCACCTCCTTGTTAACACATCAAACCATCAAAGAAAAATGGCATGTATCTTTCTTACTTAGGTTATTCAAGCTCTGGTAGATCTGATAATTCAAAGACCACATCATCAGGTAATTCTATTGTGAGAGGCTTGTTATCCTAAAGAGGCACTTCTGCTAATTGATCTACTATGACTTATCCCTTGATGGAATTTTGGCTTACAAACTTTAGATAAAATTATGTAAATAGCATGATCCCCTTTGTGGTATGTGTATTGTGATATGTCTTGCTCATCATGTACTACAAAGAATTTTGTTTTGATATGATGTAGATCATATGGCTCAACATGTAGTGTCATAACTTTTATGTTGCAAAGACTAATGTAGTGTCATAAATTTTCTACATACGCATATCCTAGCTCATAACTCACGAAGGTGCAACTAATGTAATATATGGATTTCTCTTTGTCTTGTTCGTTATTTTGGGCTAACATGGTACCCAATACAAAATCAGTAGTCGATATATATAGTAAAAATGATATGTTTAGCCTTGGTGGAGCCAATACTTGCGATGTTGCTAGATAGGTTTTGATCTCTACAAAGGCTTGATGGCATTCTTTGTCCCAATGAAAGGGGACTTCCTTGCATAGAAACCGATTCATAGGTCGGTATTTGTCTAATAATTATGTGATGAATATTTTGATGGATGTTATCTTGCCTAGTAGACTCCTTAATGCCCTAATATTGGTATGGGTAGTCATTTCCAGTATAGTATTTACCTTTGCAGGATCTACTTCGATGCCTCTCTTGGATACGATGAATCCCAAAATCTTGCCAAAAGTTATGCCAAATACACACTTCTTAGGATTCAATCGGACATTGTGTTCTATGATGTGATCAAAGACTTGTCTAAGGACTTCGAAATGCTCTTTCCGTAATAAGGACTTGTCTAGTAATTCATCCATGTAATATTCCAAGATCTTATGCATATAGTCATGGAATATGTATGTCATGGCTTTCTGATATGTGGAACCAACATTTTTTAGACCAAATGGCATTACTTTGTAACATAATGTTCCCCATGGAGTAATGAAAGAAGTTTTATATTGATATTCAGGCTTAATCTGGATCTGGTTGTATGTGAAAAACCATCCATTAGGGAGAGCATTTCATGATCTATGGTTGCATCCACAAGAGCATCTATGTTTGGAAACATGAATGAATCCTTTGGTGTTACCCTATTCAAATCCCTGAAATCCATGCAGATACGGACTCTTCCATCAGGTTTCCCCATGGGTACTATGTTTGACACCCACCCAGGGTAGTCTATAGGAACTATGAATACTGTATCTAGTATTTTTTGCAATCAATTATTCACCATTAAAACGATAGTTGGATGCATTTTCCTTAATTTTTGATTGACTGGATTCTTCATGGGATCCAATGAAAGGTTGTGAACAACTAACTTTGGATCTATCCCTAGCATGTCTTTGTAAGTCCAACCAAAAATATTTGGCCTCTCCTTGAGAAGAGGAATTAGGATGGCTTGTTCCTCTAGAGATAGACTCTCAAGACTTAAATTTCCTTGGTTGGGTAGGATCATCGCTTATTTCCACCTTGAAAGTTGCTTCTATAGCCATATGTGATCCATCCTTTAGATGATGAGGCATGGGTATCAAATGAATATCATCAACAAGATTTATAGGACCTAGTGACTCAGGTTCCAAACCAACATGGAAGATGTCATATGCATAAATTGATGCAAAATGGAACATCTTGGGGAAGAGGTCTTCAGGCTCTATGGGTGAATTAGTGCAATACCAATCAATAGCCTCTCAAGATGCAATGATTTGGTATGATCTACTGTATTATGAAGTGGAGTGGTCAAATCAATGGAGATCATGTTGATGGATGGAATGAAATCTCCAGGACCACATGGGTGCAATCTTGTCTCAAGGGTTTCCCTTCCATACTCACGATGAGGTTCTAAAGCAATGGAAATTTTTGGATCTAGCCCATGAGTAGGGTATATAATAGGATCATTGGGCTCTAACTGCTCTTTGAATGTAGGTAGAGGGGGATTGACCATCCGATGAATGGCTTCTAGGTAAATAGGTCTCCCCAAAAATTAGATATGAGGGTCTATGGCATAGAGTTCCACCTCTCTCTCTACTAGCTCATTGACTTACTGCAAGTGGTGAGGTATAAGATAAGCCATATTGGTCTCATCCTCAAAGTCATCATCACTTATCCAAAAACCGTTAGCATTGGTATGTGGCCCTAATACAAGGGGATCATGTCTTGGACCCAAGTAGGACATATTTGTTTCATATTCATATTCTTCATCACTTATGAATAACCCATTTGCATTTGTATCTTTCCCCAAATTCAAGGGTTGATTGCTTAGTCCTAAGTAAGCTCTTTTTGTTGAGTCTTCTAATTCATAGTCACTTTCATTTGATGTATATCCACTCTCATCATGGATGGACCATGTGAATATTTGCAAATAGCAAGGCCCCTGATAGGCTAAGACAAGTTGTGCCTCATAATCACTTGCTTCATATCCATTATCCTCATCCCATGAGTTGTACCCTATTGGGGTGGAATCAATTGAGGTGTTTGGATGATAAGTTTCTAGAGATGGTATGCTTATTGTGGCTACTTGTCTATTGCTCAAATTTGCTATTCTTAGGGGGTGATAAGGAATGAAATCAATGTCTTCTCCTAACCCTATGCTTAATATTTCCAATGCCACCACAAGTGAGTCATCTCAACCTCTGCTATAATAGCCTAAGCCAAATATGTCAGAGGGAAATTAATATAGTGGCTCGTAGGGCTACCTGCACCCTTGCTCATATATATCAAGGCCATAGCCATGCCAATGGAAATGCTCAAAGTAACTTAGAGTGAACTCGAGGTTAGAGAGATAAAAAACATTGACCATGAATAATTCATCACCATCCTCTTCTGTATCTGAAGACTTATGGGTGCATTCCAGGTCGATATAGACAAAGTTGGTTTGGTTGGGAGGGATTCCAAGTGGAACCACTATTCCTAATGGTGCCCTCAAGTTCTTAGGTCTCCCTATGTCTTGTGCAAACTCAATGATAGGTATAAAGGTAATATTCTACACAAGGTACACCCCTATGCCTGTGTTTGCCAAGTGTATTTATGCATGTAACATGGATGACCCCATGGATGATAATGGCGAAGCAGGGTGATAATAATTATCTTCGTATTGATCTTGAGGATCTTCCTCTTCCATAGGACTTGGAATTTTAGCAATGGCTATAGTTGGAACTTCTTTGGGCTTTTAATCCTTAACTAAGGATGACCTTTAGCTTTTGATTGTCTTTTGGTTTTGATATTGATGGAAGTTTAGAAGCATTGACAATCTTAAGTGCACCAGGATTTTTTGATGTGCATGGGTCTTTTCTTACCCCTTTTTCTTCATTATCCACTTGTGTGGTTGGGAATGAAGGTGCCACATATAGGTGAGTAGAAGGGATTATGAATTCTCCTAGAATTTCCACCTGATTGACGTATTTAAAAGGCTCTTCATCAGCTATAACCACATATACTTTGTTCTCGTGCACATTCTTGACACATTGGAGCAAGATCGAATGCACACACTTCATGGACCTTATCCAAGGGCACCTCAAGAGGATGTTGTATTGCATAGCTCCTTCCAAGACATGACACACCATAGGGATGGTATTTTACCCCACCTTGATGGGTAGGACTATCATTCCCATGATATTGCATAAAGCATCATTAAAAACTCTCAATGTGTAAGATCCTAGAATGATATTGGACTTGGGGATCTTGAGGTGCTCTATTGTAGTTGTTGTGATGATGTTTATTGATGAACCTATATCGACCAAAACCCTCTTGAAAGGTAAGTCATTGATTGTTGCTACAATGTTTTGTGAATGATCTATTAAGGTAGCAAGAATTTTCTTAATCTCAAGATCATAGAATCAGATTACAGGTTCCTAGCATTCTTGTAATTGTCCCACAAAGTGAGTGAATGCATTTGCATCTTGTGGTTGGAGCCCAATTGATATTAAAATCTCCATTAGAGTCTCCCTATGCTTTGGGTACTGTTGTATGAGCTCATAGATGGATAACTTAGCTAGATTCATCTATAAGTTTTGCTCTAATATACTTTGAATAGTTACCACAGGTTGCATTGGTGGACCTATAAGGTTGTATTTCCTTTGCCTAGGAGAAACTGGGATGTTCATGGCAGCTATAGGTGGTTGTGGCTGACCATACCACCTAGTCCTTGTTGCTATATTGACAATCTCAACCATGCCAATGCACCCATGGGTAGGTATGTCAGCTCAAACCTGATTGACTTGGGTCCCTTGATCTCGAGGGACCTCATGATTGGGCAATGGATTTTTGTATATACCCATGTCTTTGTTATTGAGAGCTAGTGGGTTTTCAACTTTGAGTTCTCCTACCTCAATCATGTTTTGCACTTGATGCTTAAACCCGATGTAAACCTCAATGTCATGCCCCGGTATCCTATGATAAGGGTAAAATTGATCTTCCTTATATCCTTTTGGTTTAGGATGGTTGGGATCTATAAGAGGTATATTAGGAAATCTGATCCTCCTAGCCTCGCTCAACTAATTAAATATTGATTGCATTGATTCTATTAGAGGTGTGAAATAATGAGGCAACTTGAATTCTTAGTTTCTTCCCTGATTGTTCTTTTGGTCATAATTGGTCAGTGGAGGATGTTCTTGATAGTTCTATGGTTATTATGCACCTCCATACTTAGGTGTAGCTAATACAACTCGATTGACTGGGGTAGGATTGCCTTAATTCTACTTATACTTTTCATTCTTACCATTCTTGTTCCACTCCTTTTTGTTTTGGAGCTTAATGGTTCCCTCATCTACTTTTATTTCTTCGATGAGCTTGGCTTGTGCCAAATATTCCTCAAATGAAGGATAATTTTGGAGTTGTAGCAAGAGGGAGATGTGTTTAGAACAAATTTTTGTGAACATGTGAATGATATCTTCTGTGGGAATGGAGAATGATAATTTTACCATGACTTTTCTCCATCTATTCCCATAATCCATTACTGGCTCATCATCATACTGTTTCAAGTTGGCCAGGTCTGAAAGGTTCACCTTATTCTTAGCACCAAAGGAGAAAAACTTTAAGAATACGTTTACTAGTTGTTCAAAGTTGGTTATGCTATGTTTAGGTAGTTTGTTGAACCATTGAGTGGCAGCACCTAAAAATGTCATTATAAATTTTCTTAGCATGAGAGCGTCATTGTCTTCAAGATAAAAACATGCATTGATAAAATTGGTGACATGCTCTTGTGCATCCTCTTCACCCTTAAAATTTTCTAACCTAGGAATCTCAAAGTGCTTAGGATATGGAGGGCTAGGGATTCATGGGAACAATGGTTGGTTTTGTATTTTTCTCAATATTGGTGAGTTCCCAACTACCTCTTGTTTCTTTAAGGTTTTCATCTTTTCAGCAAGCTCTTGAAATACCTTTGATGCACATATTTCTTCCTATTGTAAGTCTATTTGCATTGGCAATGGAGGTAACTCTCTATCCATCTAATTTTTTCTATTTTCCTCCCTCATATGAGGGGACCCAAGATTATGATCCTGGTTTGTTATGTTTTCCCTTCCCCCATTAGTTGGATTTCGTTCATGATTTGGTGGAGGATTTCATTGTGGGCTATCTTTTCTAGTGTGCCTCTCCTTAGGTGAGTCAATGCGTCTTGTTCTTTTGTGGTCACCACCATTTGTCTATAAATTGGTAAGGGCTAGCTGCTCAGCTTGCTCTCTTAAACACTACTCATTTTGGCTCAAGATTCTTTCTCTTTGTTTCTCTTGTTTGAGAGCTTCCACTAGCTATCGCTCTTTATGTAATGCATTTTCTAACCGCCTCATTCAGTAAGTTTGTGCTTTCATAGAAGACTCATGTTTATTTGACTCTTTTCTTATTGTCTTGACTCATAGATTCCTCGAGGGGGTTTTTGCTATATATGTACTCTTGCTAGCTAATGTGACTTATTCACTGTAATATTGAGTATCCCTATGATTAGAATCCATGCATCTACTACGGGGTCACTCTGAGATACCCCCAGAATGAGGGTGTGTTTAGAAGTCATAGTTCATGAGCTTCCAGATGTAGAGTTCTCAGTAGCTATAGTTCTTTGAGTTGTTTGAGTAGAAAATCGATCCAACCCATCTAGTTGTCTTGTTTTATATGGATGGTCCCATGGGGTGCTATTTACTCCTATGAGGTCATAGTATACAGGAATATTTACTTTTGTTTGAAGGGTTTCTTATATTTTATTCCCATGGCTATATGTAGCTCTAGTTTCCTACCCTTTAGTAGGCAGTCCTGTCTCATATGTTTCTTGTGAGTCTTGAGGTGTTGTAATTCTTGTTTGCCTTCTTTATGAAGAGGATTTGGTGGTAATATGTTTTATCCATGTGGACGAAGATGTAGCAGTATCATCATCCCTATGTGAAGAATGAGTCTTAGAACCTTATTTATGTTCATGTGAGGAGGAAGCCCTTGAAGCTTCCTCACATCTTTGAGATTTTTCTATGTGTTTAGAGGAGGCCCTTGAGGTATCCTCATGTCTCCTTGATGAGGATGACTGTGAAGCCTCTTTTTTTTATGTGACTTTGTTCTATGATGTGGTTCCTTACTTGGGGTTTCTCGAGGAGATCCTCCAAGGGTTGAATTATCACCCCTTAGGCTCATGGAGCTACATCACATGATCTTATGGGTAGGTCATTCAATGTTGCTACAACTCCGTCTATGGGTATGAGTTGCTTTTGTATCTCCCTTGGTATCAGACCGAGGATGCTTACTTCTTGTATTGAGCATGTTGTCATATGAATTTATATTTTGAGTTGTAATTTAGGAATAATCATGCAATACCAAGTAGATATTTATCTTGATTACTGATTTAAGTGTACCCGAAACTATTTGATGTGTTTTGATGTGTTGTTCTTTTGATTTCTTTGCTCTTGTTCTTAGATTAAGAATGAGAAGATTCATCCATAGTGACAATCAAGTACACCCATGCCAAACATGATTTTCTAAAAATAAGCTAGGGCACACTGTTGAAGATCCAAAGGAGGGTTAACCTAGCTCTTCCACTCTAAACCAATGATTTTTCCAACAGTGGAAGATAGTTTGAACACAAGTAACTTAGTTTCACTATAAGTAAGTTTCTCAATCCATTTCTAGGAAGCTCTAGGGGGTAAACCAGTGGAAGGAGATGAATTCCAATGTCACTGGACTGAATTGAAGGCTAGTGATGAAATCCAACTCTCCAATGTTTAAATGAGATGTGCATGTGTGGTGTTCATTTTAATCTTGTGTAACATCAAGTACATCATAAAGCAGCAATGAATATTTTCTATATGCCTAGGTGCAAAAAATACTTTTCAATATTCAAAAATATGCATGAACTATTATGATTTGTATGAGTGCACTGTATTTTGTGCAACTATGGCCTCTAGCAGGGCCTCAAAGCAATCAAACAACATACAATGTCTAGCACATTGGATTCTAGGGCTAAATTTTTAGGCATAAGCCACTGTTTCGAGCAACACCTAGTGAAAAATTTAAAAGAATATCTAAGGTATGCGAAATTCTTAATTCTTTATTCTTTTATTCCTTCAATTTCTAAACATAAATGTGCTTTAAGTTCTCTATTTTACACACAGATAAGAATATAGAAAGATGTAAAATATTAGAGAAGCTATACCAACCTTTGATCCAACTAAGAGAGTCGGTGTTTTGACCTCTACTACACTCTAGTTCTGGCTGTTGTTGACGAGAGTGGTTGGTTCTTGGCCACTGTAGCTCATAGTGGCTAAGCTCTATTGGCTATTTTAGCTCATAGAGGCTATTTTATGGCCACTATAGCTCAGAGTGGCTAGACCTACACACAAAACTAAGTTAGTATCCCAATAGAAAATGAAAAATTAGTGGTGGTCCCACCATGATTGCCATCTGTAGCAACCCTGGGAATGGACGCATCGGACCCTTTTCTAACCCTACTTGCAATATTATTAAAACACCAAAGATGAAATGGAAATACAAGAGGAAAAAACATATAACATCAAATAACAAATATGGATCTCTTTATTGGTATTGAAGCTCGGTTACATGTTGGTCCCTCTTAGGGATACCCATTTTGATACTATAAATTACAAATAGGCAAGGAGTGCCCCTTATGTGAAGAGGTGGTGTGCTTATAAAAGCTTATCGATTCCACACAAAAAAATGTATGAGGGCTTACAAATGCCTCCTTCTCTAAGTTTGTTTCCTAGAGGGATCTCTTTTGCTCTCGTATGTTGCAATCTTTGTCCGATGTACCTATGGCCCTACAAGCAATGAAATAGTAACACACGTTTAGGTGTCTGAGATTGCCTCCCTGAATGAGGTTGTTAGTAATTAAATAATGTAACAAAAATATGATAAAACTATGCCATTAAATCATGTAAATCTATGCTAATGATATGAAAACATAAAGAAATAGAATAGAATAAGCTATGTCTAAAACCTAAGTTACCTTCGGGACACTATCCAAGACAGTGGTCGCTAAGGTAAACCTTGCTCTCTTTGTCCCAAAGCTATGGGTTAAAGCCTGCATCTGATGTCAAAATAATAGGTGTTATGCTCTTCAATCCATCAGTGCTTTTCCATATACGTGGTCTTAAAGAGAACACTCCAAGTATCGAAAGCTCTCATCAAACATATGTCTCTCTCTTTGATTCTATCTCATGTCCTTTGGTGTTCTTGGGCTTGATTATTTTATAGTGTGAAACCCTAGGTCTATGTCTAAGCCCTAGGAATAAATTTATCATGTGTAGTGCAAGTTAGCATGAGAATATTTTTTCCATTGTATATGTTTGAAGGCTAGTTAACTAAAATCTAACTACCCACTTGAGTCTTCTATGTGAACTGATCATGAAAAGCAATGTAAATTTACTCCCGCTCACCTTTATTGCATGCAGACTACCACTTTCACCTGTGATTAGGCCTGTTTGTCAGCAAAACTGCTTCTTATGGCTTAGTCACTATCGTTTGCAGTGGCAAAAATCTGGCCGCTATTGTCTGTAGTGGCTAAGGTCTGGCCGCTCTAGGCTTGAGCGGCTAGGATCTGACTGCTCTTGGTTTGAGTGGCCAAGATTGAATGGCTTGAAAAGGCCCTAAATGAGTGGTAAAAACCACTACTGATGCTTGGAAATTCCAATATTATGTCTTATGATCTTATGAGTGTGTCTATGTGAGCAGCTACCCTAAGCATGATATAATTTAAGTGTCTACAGTTTTGATATGATGTAGGTCGTATGGCCCAACATGTAGTGTCACAACTTTCAAGTTGCAAAGACCACTGCTAAACACAACTTTTTGACATACACATATCCTAGCTCATAACTCACCAAGGTGTGACTAATGTAATATATGACTTGATATTTTTCTTGTTTGTTCTTTTGGGCTAACATGGTGCCCAATGCAAAATCAGTAGCCAATATATATAGTAAAAATGGTATGTCTAGCCTTGGTGGAGACAATACTGGCGGTGTTGCTAAATAATTCTTGATCTCTACAAATACTTGATGGCATTATTCATACCAACGAAAGGGGACTTCATTGTGTAGAAATCAATTCATAGTTTTGCATTTATCTGATAATTATGCGATGAATATTTTCATGGATGCTATCTTGCCTTGTAGGCTCCGTAATTCCCTAATGTTGATAGGGGTAGCCATTTCTAGTATAGCCTGTATAGACTTTACCTTTGTAGGATCGAATTCAATGCCTCTCTTAGATACAATGAATCCCAAAATATTGCTAGAAGTTATGCCAAATACACACTTCTTAGGATTCAATTGGACATTGTGTTCTAAGAGGTGATCAAAGACTTGTCTAAGGACTTTAGCATGCTCTTGCCACAATATGGACTTGGCTAGTAAGTCATCCATGTAATCTTCCAAGATCTTATGCATATAGTTATGGAATATGTATGTCATGGATCGTTGATATGTGGCACCAATATTTTTGAGACTGAATGACATTACTTTATAATAGAATTTTCCCCATGGAGTAATGAAAGTAGTTTTATGTTGATCTTCGGGATTAATCTGAATCTGTTTGTATCTAGAAAAACCATCCATTAGGGAGAGCATTTCATGACCTACGGTTGCATCCACAAGAGCATCTATTTTTGGTAACGAGAATGAATCCTTTGGTGTTGCCCTATTCAAATCCCTAAAATCTATGCAGATACAAACTCTTTCATCAGGTTTCCCCATGGGTACCATGTTCGACACCCACTCAAGGTAGTCTATAGGAACTATGAATACTGCATCCACTAGTTTTTGCAATTCGTTCTTCAACATCAAAGAGATGGTTGGATGCATTTTCCTTAGTTTTTTCTTGACTATCTTCTTCATGGGATCTAATGAAAGGTTGTGAATGACTAACTTTGAATCTATCCCTGGCATGTCTTTGTAAGTCCAAGAAAAAATACTTGGCCTCTCCTTGAGGAGAGGAATTAGGATGGCTTGTTCCTCTAGAGATAGACTTTCTTTGAACTTGACATTCTTTGGTTGGGTAGGATCATCATTGATGTCCACCTCTAAAGTTACTTATATAGCCATATGTGACCCATCCTCTAGCTGATGATGCATGGGTATCAAATGAATATCATCGACGGGATTCACAGGACCTACTGACTCAAGTTCCAAACCAACATGGAATATTTCATATGCACAACCTGATGCAAAATGGAATGGCTGTAACATCTCTTCATTGGGAAAGAGGTCTTCAGGCTCTATGGGTGAATTAGTGCAATCCCAATCAATAGCCTCTACATTAAGATGCAATGATTTGGTAGGATTTGCTGGATTATGAAGTGGAGTGGTCAAATAAATGAACACCATGTTGATGGATGAGATGAAATATCTAGGACCACATGGGTGTGATATTGTCTTAGGGGTTTCCCTTCCATACTCATGATGAGGTTATGGAGGAATGGGAATTTATAGATTTGGCCCATGAGCAGGGCAGAAAATAGGATCATTGGTCTCTAATTGCTCTTTGAATGTATGCAAAGGGGGATTGACCATCTGATGAATGGCTCCTAGGTAAACAGGTCTCCCCAAAAATCAAAGATGAAGGTCTATGGCACATAGTGCCACCTCTCTCTCTATATCTTAGTCTCATCCTCAAAGTCATCATCACTTATCCAAAAATCGTTAGCATTGATATGTGGCCCTAATACAAGGGGCTCATGTCTTGGCCCTAAGTAGGCCATCTCTATTTCATCTTCATATTCTTCATAACTTAGGAAGAATCCATTTGTATTTGTATCTTGCCCCAAATTCAGGGGTTGATGGCTTAGGCCTAAGTAGGCTCTTTCTATTGAGTTTTTTGATTTAAAGTCACTTTCATCTGATGTATATCCACTCTCATCATGGATGGACCATGTGAATATTTGCAAATAGCTAGGCCCCTGATAGGCTAAGCCAAGTTGTGCCTCATCATAACTTGCTTCATATCCATTCTCCTCATCCCAATAGTTGTACCCTATTGGGATGGAATCAATTGAGGTGTTTGGATGATAAGTTTTTGGAGGCGATATGTTTACCATGGCCACTTGTTTGTTGCTCAAATTTGCTATTATTAGGGGGTTATAAGGAATGAAATCAATGTCTTCTCCTAACCCTATGCTTAATATTTTCAATGCCACTACAATAGAGTCATCTCGACCTCCACTATAATAACCTAAGCCAAATATGTCGAAGGGAAGCTGATATAGTGGCTCGTAGGGCCGCCTGTGCCCCTACTCATATATGCCAAGGACATAACCATGCAGTGGCACTACTGAAAATAACTTAGAGAAAACTTGGGGTTAGAGAGGTAACAAAAATTAACCATGAATAATTTTTCACCATCATCTTCTATATATGAAGACTTATGAGCGCAGTCCAGGCCAACATAGACAAAATTGGTTTGGTTGGGAGGGATTCCAAGTGGAACCATTGTTCCTACTGGTGACCTCAAGTACTTAGACCTTCCTACATCTTAGGTAGACTCAATGATAGGTGTAAATGTGATGTTATGCATAGGTATTCCCATATACCCATGCTTGCCAAGTGTATTTATACATATGACGTGGATGACCCCATGAATGATACTGGAAAAGTAGGGTGATAATCACTATCTTCATCTTGATCTTGAATATCTTCCTCTTCCATATGACTTGGAATTTTAGCAATGGCTATAGTTGGCACTTCTTTGGTCCCTTCATCCTTAACTAAGGGCACCTTTAGCTTCTAATTGTCTTTTGGTTTTGATGTCAATGGTACTTTAGAAGCATTGATGATTTTGAGTGCACTAGGAGGTATTGATGTGCATGGGTATTTTCTTACTCCTTTGTCTTCATTATACAATTGTTTGGTTGGGGGTGAATGTGCCACGTATAGGTGAGTAGAATGGATTACAAATTCTCCCAAAATGTCCACCTGATTGATGTATTTAAAATACTCTTCATCATCCAGAACCACATAGACTTTGTTCTCATGCACATACTTGACACACTGGTGCAAGATCGAAGGCACACACTTCATGGACGTTATCCAAGGGTTCCCTAAGAGGATGTTATATTGCATAGCTCTTTCCAAGACATGACACATCATAGGTATGGTCTTGTGCCCCACATTGATGGGTAGGACTATCGTTCCCACAGTATTGCATAAAGTATCATTAAATGATCTCAATGTGTAAGATACTAGAATGATAATTGACTTGGGGATTTTGAGGTGCTCTATTGCAGTTGTTGTAATGATGTTTATCGATGAACCTGTATTGACAAAAACCCTCTTGAAATGTAATTCATTGATTTCTGCTATAATTTTCAACAAAGGGTCTGGTAAGGCAATAGGAACTACCTTAATCTCATGATCATAGAATCAGATTAAAGGTTCCTAGAATTCTTGTACTTGTCCCAAAAAGTGAGTGAATGCATTTTCATCTTGTAGTTGGAGCTCAATAATTCTTAAAATCTCCATTAGAGTCTCCATATACTTTGGGGACTATTGTATGAGCTCGTATATGGATAACTTAGCTGGATTTGCATGTAAATTTTGCTTCAATCTACTCTGAATAGTTACCACAAGTCGCGTTGGTGGACCTGGAAGGTTGTCTTACCTTTAATTATGAGCGGTTGGGATGTTCATGAGGGTTGCAGGTGGTTGTGATTGACCATACCACCTAGTCCTTGTTTCTATGTTAACAATCTCAACCATCCCAAGGCATCCATGGGTAGGTATGTCAACTCGAACCTAATTGACTTGGGCCCCTTGCTCTCGAGGGACCTCATGATTAGGCAATGGGTTTTTATATATGCCCATGTCTTTGTTATCAGGAGCCAGTGGGTTTTCAACTTTGAGTTCTCCTACCTTAATCATATTTTGCACTTGGTTCTTAAACCCGATGCAAGCCTCAATATCATACTTTGGTATCCTATGATAAGGGTAAAATTGATCTTCCCTATATCCTTTTGGCTTAGGATGGCTGGGATATATAAAGGGTATATCAAGAAATCTAATCCTCCTGGCCTCGCTCAACTGATTAAATATTGATTACATTGATTCTGTCAAAAGCATGAAATAACAAGGGGGTTTAAATTCTTGGTTTATTCACTAATTGTTCTTTTGTTCGTAGTTGGCTGGTGGGGGATGTGCTTGATAGTTCTGGGGCTGTTGTGCACCCCCATCCTTGGGTGTAGCCAATATGACTTGATAAAATGGGGCAGGATTGCCCTACTTTTGCTTATACTTGTCATTATTACCATTCTTGTTCCACTCCTTTTTATTTTAGAGTTTAATGGTTCCCTCGTCTACTTTTATTTCCTCGATGAGATTGGTCTATGCCAAATATTCCTCAAATGAAGGATATTGTTGAAGTTGTAGCAAAAGGGAGATATGTTTAGAACAACTTTTGGTGAACATGCGAATGATCTCTTCTGTGAAAATAGAGAATTATAATTTTGCCATGATTTTTCTCCATCTATTCCCATAATCCATTACTGGCTCATCATCATACTGTTTCAAGTTGGCCAGGTTTGAAAGTTTCACCTTCTTCTTAGCACCAAAGGAGAAACACTTCAAGAATGCGTTTACTAGTTTTTCAAATTTGGTTATGCTATGCTTAGGTAGTTGGTTGAACTATTGAGTGGCAACACCTAAAAATGTCATTATGAAGGTTCTTAGAATGAGAGCATCATTGTATTCAAGATGAAAACATGTGTTGATAAAATTGGTGACATGTTCTTGTGCATCCTCTTCACCTTTAAACTTTTATAACCTAGGCATTTCAAAGTGCTTAGGATATGGAGGGCTAGGGATTGATGGGCACAATGGTTGGTTGTGTATTTTTCTCAATGTTGGTGAGTTCCTAGCTACCTCTTGTTTCTCAAAAGTTTTCATATTTTTAGCAAGCTCTTGAAATGCCTTTGATGTAAAAATTTCCTCCTCTTTTAAGCCTACTCATATTGGCAATGGAGGTAACTCTCTATCCATTTTATGTTTCATTTTTCTCCCTCCTACGAGGGGACGCAATATTATGATCCTAGTTTGTCATGTTTGCCCTTCCCCCATTAGTTGGGTTTCATTCATGATTTGGTGGGGGATTTCATTGTGGGCTATATTGTCTAGTACGCATCTCCTTAGGTGAGTTAGTATATCTTGTTCTTTTGTGATCACCACCATTTTTCTGTGAATTGTTAAGAGTCATCCACTCAGCCTGCTCTCTTAAAAGTTGTTCATGTTGGCGCAAGAGTCTTTTTATTTGTTTCTATTGTTTGAGAGCTTCCACTAGCTCTCACTCTTTATGTAATGCATTTTCTAACCACCTCATTTGGTTAGTTTGTGCTATCATAAAAGACTCATGTTTATCTGACTATGTTCTTGTTGTCTTGACTCAGATTCCTTGAGAGGGTTTCTATTGTATCTATACCCTTGCTAGCTAATGTGACTTGTTCAGTTTATTGTTGAGTATCCTTATGGTCATCCTCCACGCATATACTATGGGATCACTCTAAGGTACCCCTAGATTAAGAGTCATGTTTAGAAGTCACAGTTCGTGAGCTTCCAAATTCTGAGTTCTCAGTAGCTATAGTTCTTTGAGTTTGTTGATTAGGAATTCGATCCAACCCATCTAGCTATCTTGTTTTCCATGGCTGGTCTCGTGGGGTGTAATTTACTCCTATGAGGTCATAGTCTATGGGAATATTTCCTTTCATGTGAAGGGTTTATTCTAAATGATTCCCATGACTAGATGTAGCTCTAGTTTCCTACCCTTTAGTGGGCAGACCTATTTCATATGTTTCTTGTGAGTCTTGAGGTGTTGCAATTATTATTTGCCTTCTTTATGAAGAGGGCTTGGTGGTAACATGTTTTCTCCATGTGGATGGAGATGTAGCAGTCTCGTCATACCTATGTGAAGAATTAGTCTTAGAACATTCTTTATGTCCATGTGATGAGGAAGCCCTTGAAGCTTCCTCACATATTTGAGGTGTTCCTATGTTTTTAGAGAAGGTCCTTGAGGTCTCCTCATTTATCCTTGATGAGGATGGCTATGAAGCCTCTTTTTGTTTATGTGACTTTATTCCATGATGTGGTTCCTTACTTGGGGTTTCTCGAGGAGATCCCCCAAGCGTTGAATTATCACCCCTTAGGCTCATGGACCTACGTCTCACAGTATTAAGGGTAGGTCATTTAATGTTACTACGAATTCACCTATGGGTATGAGTTGATTTTGTCTCTCCCTCAGTATCAAACAAAGGGTGCTTACTTCTTGTTTTGACTATGTTGTCTTATGAATTGATATTTTGAGTTGCAATTTATAAATAACCACACAATACCAAACCAATATTTATCTTGATTACCGATTTGAGTGTGCCCTAAAATGTTTGGTGTGTATTTATGTGTTGTTATTTTGATTTATTTGCTCTTGTTCTTGGATTAAAAATGAGAAGACTCATCCATAGTGGCAATCAAGTACACTCGTGCCAAACATGATTTTCTCAAAATAAGATAGGGTACACCATTGAAGACCCAATGGAGGGTTCACCTACCTCTTCCACTCTGAACCAATGATTGTTCCAATAGTGGGAGATAGTTTGAACACAAGTAACTTAGTATCAATATAAGTAAGTTTCTCAATTTGTTTCTAGGAAGCTCTAGGGGGTAAACCAGTGGAAGGAGATGAATTCCAATGTTACTTGACTGAATTGAAGGTTGGTGATGAAATCCAACTCTCTAATATTTAAATGAGACGTGCGTGTGTGGTGTTCATTTTAATCTTGCATAACATCAAGTGCATCATAAAGTAGCAATGAATATTTCCTATATGCCTAAGTGCAAAAATACATTTCAATATTCAGAAAGATGCATGAAATATTATTATTTGTATGAGCACACTTTATTTCATGCAGCTATAGCCTCTAGCAGGGCATCAAAGTAAGCAAACAACAAACAATATCTAGCACGTTGGATTCCATGGCAAAATTTTTAGGTATAGCCGCTATTCCTAGCAACACCTAGTGGAAAATTTAAAAGAAGATCTAAGATATGCAAAATGCTTAATTTTGTATTCTTTTATTCTTTCAATTTCTAAACATAAATATGTTTTAAGTTTTCTATTTTAGACACATAGAAGTAGACAAAAAGCTATAAAATATCAGAGAAGCTATACCAACCTTTGATCTAGCTCATAGAGTCGGTGTTTTCACCTCTACTACACTCTAGTTCTAGCTGTTGTCAATGAGAGTGGTTGGTTCTTAGCCGCTATAGATTAGAGTAGCTAAGCTCTATTGGCCGCTATAGCTCAGAGCGGCTAGTTTTTGGTCGTTGTAGCTCAGAGCGGCTAGACCTGCACACAAAATTAAGTTAGTATTCTAGCAAAAAATAAAAAATTAAAGGTGGCCCCACCGTGATCGCCATCTGTAGTGACCCCGAGAACGCATGCACTGGTCCCTTTTCTAACCCTACTTGCAATTTTATTAAAATACCAAAGATGAAATGGAAAGACAAGAGGAAAAAACATATAACACAAAATAACAAATACGAATCTCTTTATTGATATTGAAGCTTGGTTACATGTCGGTCCCTCTTAGTGATACCCATTTCTATACTATAAATTACAAATAGGCAAGGAGCGCCCCTTCCATGAATAGGTGGTGCACTTACAAAATCTTTCCAATTCTGCACATGACAATGTATGAGGGCTTACAGATGCCTCCTTCTCTAGGTCTATTTACTAGAGGGATCCCCTTTGCTCTCGTATGTTGTAAATTTTTTTTGATGTACCTGTGACCCTGCAAGAAATGAAACAACACACATTCAGGTGTCTGAGATTGCCTCCTTGGATGAGGTTGTTAGTAATCAAAGAATTAAAAAAAAATATGATCAAACTATGCCATGAAATCATGTAAATCTATGATAATGATATGAAAACATAAAGAAATAGAATAAAAGAAGCTATGTATAAAACCTAAGCTAAGCTTGCAGGCCACTGTCTAAGACAATGTCCACTAAAGAAAATCTTACCCTCTTTTCCCCAAAGCTATGGGTTAAAGCGTGTATCTGATGTTGAAATAGTAGGTTTTATGCTCTTCAATCCGTTAGAGCTTCATTGTACACTTTATCTCAAAGAAGACTCTCCATGTCTTGAAAGATCTCCTTAAAAATATGTCTCTCTCTCTCATTATCCCCCATATGATTTGGTGCTCTTAGGCTTACACCTTTTATAGTGTGAAACCCTAGGTTTATGTCCAAGCCCTACGAATGGATTTCTCATGCGTAATGCAAGTTAGAATGAGAATATTTTGTTCATTGTCTATGTTTGAATTCCAGTTAACTAAAATCTAACTACCCACTTGAGTCTTCTATGTGAACTGATCATTAGCATGAGAAGATTTTGTCCTTTGTTTATGCTTGGAGATCAATTAACCAAAGTCTAAATTCAAAATCAAGTCTCCTATGTGAATTAGTTGTGAAAAGGAATGCAAAGTTACTCCCGTTCACCTTTATTGCATGCATACTACCACTTCCACCTATTATTAGGCCTATTTGTTGATAAACTACTTCTTATGGCTTAGCTTCTATCGTTTGCAGTGGCTAAGATATGGCCAATGTCGTCTACAATGTCTAAGGTCTGGCCACTTTAGGCTTGAGCAACTAGGATCTGACCACTCTTGGTATGATAAAAAGCATTGGATGTGCACCCTAATTCCTTGGAGTAATTGACCCTTGGGCACCCCAAACATTGTAAAAATTGTATCACCTTTTGAGACCTCAAGGGGAATGATGTGTAACCTTGGATCTTATCCACCCAATTAATAAATAAGACACTCATTTCATTTAGTTATTTATTGATTGGTATTGCTTCATTTTCATATGCATGATTTTGTTTGATGCTCATGTGCAAGATGGGATAGATACACATATTATTTCTCTTCACTAGGTGCACTTATTTTCCCTACTTCACCCCCATTTTAGGATATCATTTTACCGCACCTTCCATATAGGTCACCATTCACACATTGTGATATTGTTCTATTTTGTGCATATTTTGGTGTTGTAGGAGGTTCAATACCAATGAAATTCTTGATTTACTAGAGTACTCACTCCACTACCTGTGATACTACCTAGGAAGTACCAACATAAAAACACACATAAACAAACAAAACACTTTGCTTTTTAGTATTTAGAACTAATTCTAGTTAGCGTTGTTTGCATGATCATAGACTGGTTTTAGCACATTACACCACTTAATATTTAAACTATATACATCACATCATTGATTTAATTTTATATTAGATACAGTCAAGTCTACACCATGCAGGTTTTATCACAAACCCCTTCACACAACACACTTAGAATTATAAACTATAATTCTTGCATAGTCCTAAACCTTCATGACACAACACATGCTACCATACCTATTGTCACCCATAGTTGAGCGCACGAGAAAGCACACCTTATAGAGGAAGCACCTACCACTTCTTCTAGTCAACCCCTTCCTACTTCTTCGATCATGAATGTGAATGCCATACACACATCTAATTTACTCATAGGATCTGATGTAAAATACACACACAAAACCTCAGGATGAGCCATCCACTTTGAGTAAAGCCCTTGCTACTTCACTTATGGAATATTATCCACTTATTTCATCCCCATCATCACCTAATCCACTGACTACGTTCTACGACCATGTGATCTATACAGTTCCAGGGCAACCTCATCTATTATTTACCATAGATGAGGAGGTCACACCTACTTACCCTACCTTTGTACACCCCTTTTTCCAAATTTTATCTCAATACCTATTTGATAATGACTCCTCACTCCTTAACTGCACTCGCTCTGAGGTTGCATAATTTTTCCCTATCGTAGGAATGATTTCTGACCCTTCCTCTTCTGTCATAGGTACCTAGAGGCTATCCTTTCAAACTATGCAACAACTTCCTCTCTAGTAGGAACAACAAGACCTCATTCAAACATCACATCCCTACACTTTTCAAGAGTCTCAACCATCATCATCTCAATAGCCATTCTTCACAATGGTTGAGGAATTATCACAGAAACCTCTCCAAATACAAGACACCAAATGTCAACAACAACAACCAAAAACCCAAATTCATTCATAAATGGACACAAGAACCACCTCCTCTTTCCAAAAACCTACTTTGGAAGCTTACCCATATTTTTTTGCTACATTCCTGCTTGCATCTCGAGTGCCCAGAGTGTACAATGCCCAACCCTTTACTATACCCGCACCTTCATCAAGCTTTCGGATACCTCCTTCTCCTCCTTCCAAGCATATATCATTGATCCTCCCCCTACCTACAGATCAAAACCCATAGCCTATACACCCACTTGCCCAGGCTATTCCACATTTTTTAGCCTCACCATTGCCAATCCCTTAGAATAGAGATAGGTCTCAAATTTTGATACCTTATCTCAACCATCCATAGCACCAATAGCATTGATATCCCCACTCCCACCTACTAGAACTTCATTTTTTACACCTCATTTTTTGTCATCACCTCCTATGGCCCATAAATTATAGAAGGTCCATAACTAGTAGGAACCCATGCCACAACAACACACATCCCAATCATAATATTACCACCCCTAAAAAACATTAGTTGTGTAGCCTAGTATCCCACTAGCCCCTACATCATATGCCACTTAATATCCATCATACCAATACTAGATGGAACAATTTCCTCCATAGTACAGAGAACAAAAATAACAACCTCACTACTCACCACACTCCTAAGCTCAACCAACCTTAGCTCAATGATCTACACCCTTAACACTTGAAATTCAACTCCTATAAGATGAATTCAAGATGTTAAACTTGCGCACCACAAGCTACGGGCCACAAAAAAAACCCTAGGATGAACTCTACAATGAGCAAATTCATCCATCAGTCCCTATCCCATATTACCTCTACCACTTTGAGATCCTGAAGTTTGATATGTATAAAGGTAAGGAAGACCCCAAAGAGCATGTTAGTAACTATCGCTCAGCCTTCTACTAGCTTCATAGTACCAATCCCCTTATGTTGCGTACCTTATCCATATCCCTTGCAGGACAAGCCTTATATTGGTATAATATGCTACCACAACATAGCCTTTATACCTTTGATCAGTTAACAAACACATTCTTAGAACACTTCTCAATTAATATCAAAAATAATAATACCTTCTCAGATGTCTACATATTATGATAGGCTGACGTCAAACCTATGACTGAGTTTATCTCTATATGGAGAGCAATCATCCATGATATCACCCATAGCCTCCCTACCACAAAGCTAGTGATACTCTTTTCCAAGAGTTGTCACAAACACATATCTACCTCTCTATAGCTTCACCAAAGTCGCATATTTGAAGAAGCTATTTCATAGGCAAAGGTTATCGAGGACATCAAGGTCTAATATAGTAAAATCAAATTTCAATAAAAGTCATATTACACTGCAAATCCCCACTTCAATTGAAACACACCAAATCAACTCTTCTCAAATCCACCATATACCAATCAAGTAGATGTAACCTCTCCATATTATTCATCAATATTACAACCTCCTCCTCCACAACAACAATTATCTCATACTAATGCACCTCCTCCATACAAATAATAACAAGCTTGTGGTCCTTGACATCGTGATTGGACTCCACTTTTTGAGCCTCTACCTACCTTATTACAGAGGTTATTTGAGGCTGGTCATGTTGCATTACCAAAAATTTGACCCATAGATCCAAATCAACCCAACCCTCATGGGCACATTGAACATACCTTTTGTGTTTACCATTGCTAGTCAGGTCATGATGTCCGATCTTATTGCACCTTTAATGACTTAGTTGAGGACCTTATCAATTATGGTAATATTCAAGTTTCAAATCCCATCATACCACAAAATTAAAATTTGGGTAATTATCATAACATATTACCTGAACACAGGGGGACTAATCCCCACAAGACTTAACCCACTCAATAAGTCCAATCAATGCAGTTCAATCATGTATATCATAACCTTCCTTCCCATGGAATGGTTGGCATAATTAGCATCACTACTCATAATCAAAACTAACCACCATATCTATATGTATCCATTCCTCCACTTCTACCATCATCCATTGACCATTTCACTAATAATGTCAAAATTTCCTTTCAAAAGGCTTGAAATTGTACATTCATAACTTTCAAAATAAGGGTCATATTTGAACCAACCTTTTCCACACCAAATCATATTAAAATTTCCCAAAACTTTCACCATTGTATCAAGCTCAAAAATAGCTCTCCAACAGTATAATATTTGTCCAATTCTAACACCTTTTGGTCTCCTAAACTACCAAAACACTACACATGGGTCAAACAGTCCAATTCACCCCTTGACCTACGATTTGGGTCCAATTTGCCCCCCAACCTGTGATTTCAGGTTCAATTCACCCCCTGCCATGCGAATTGAAGCTCCTAATCCCAAAATCATCCAAATTTCATCCAAAATTGGGGGTAACTTCATATTTCCCCATTCACCATTCAAAACTAGGGAAACATCATCTTCTCCCCATCCATTCCTCAAAATCAAGGGTAATTGCATATTCCCCAAATCCATCATACAAAAATTGAGGGTAATTTCATCTTCTCCAAATCCATCATTCAAAACTGGGGCAACATCATCTTCTCCCTATCCATTCCTCAAAATGAGGGTAACTTCACCCTCTCCCCAATTCATCATTCAAAATTGGGGTAACTTCATCCTCTCCCAATCCATCAATCAAACCAAGGGTAACTTCATCTTTCCCCATACATCATTCAACATGAGGGAAACTTCACCCTCTCTATTCGTCATTCAAAACTGGGGTAACTTTATCTTCTCCCCATACATAATTCAATGCAGGGGCATACATAATACATCATTAGGTTCAAAAGGTTGCATAAAAAATCAAATCAATCACTAGGTTCAAAATGTTGTATCCTTTTATAAAAGGTTGTGTCATTTTCCTTACCTTCATCACAATTATTTTCCCAAACAACAGGTTTCTCTTAAAACCTCAGCAAAATAAATCAACACACAGGTTTCTCTTAAAACCTTAGTAAAACAAATAAAAACACAATTTTATCTTAAAACCTTAGCAAAAAATATCCACACAAATGTTTTTCCAAAAAAACCTCAGTAAAACAAATCAACACACAGGTTTCTCTTAAAACCTCAACAAAAAAAATCCACACAAAGGTTTTTTCAAAAAAACTCAGCAAAAACAATAAACACAGGTTTCTCTTAAAACCTCAGAAAAACAAATCAACACACAGGTTTCTCTTAAAACCTTAGCAAAACAAATCAACACATAGGTTTCTCTTAAAACCTCAGAAAAACAAATCAACACATAGGTTTCTCTTAAAACCTCAACAAAACAAATCCACAAAGGTTTTTCCAAAAAAACCTCAACAAAAACAATCAACACAGGTTTCTCTTAAAACCTCAGCAAAACAAATCACAACCAGGTTTCTCCAAAATCCTTACCAAATATTTTGGAACATTCTTTTTAGAATCTCTTAGCATACCAGGTTTCTCCAAAATACTCAACAAAAAATTTGGAACATTCTTTTTAGAATCCCTTAGCAAACTAGGTTTCTCCAAAATCCTCAAAAAAAATTTGGAACATTCTTTTTAGAATCCATTAGCAACCCAAGTTTCTGAAAACCTCAGTAAAAATTTGGATAGATTTCTCTGAAAACCTCAGTAAAAATTTGGATAGGTTTCTCTGAAAACCTCAGTAAAAATTTGGATAGGTTTCTCCAAAAACCTCAGTAAAAATTTAGATAGGTTTCTCAAAAAACCTCAGTAAAAATTTGGATAGGTTTCTCCAAAAACCTCAATAAAAATTTAGATAGGTCTCTCCAAAAACCTCAGTAAAAATTTGGATACGTTTCCCCAAAAACCTTAGCAAAAAATTGGATAGGTTTACCCAAAAACCTCAGCAAAAATAACCTAGACTAGCCTAGCACAGTCATAGCCTAGCATAGGTGCAACATACACATAGTCTAGCCTAGCAATATTTCACTTCTTTGTCACATCATCCTTCATGCCACTTCATCCCTAGAATGTTTTAGTCACGTGAATCCTTGACATTGCCAACCTGCTACATCCACAATATGTCCAATTATGCAAGTCACTAAAGCCCAAGCCACATCATTGCTTCACCCCCTCATGCGCATCCTAACCTATGCCATTTTTCCCACCAATAGGCTCTATTTTATCGTTCTTCTCATTTATTCCTCTAATTCTTTTTTTCTCATGTAGTTGTATGGTTGCGCTTCGAGTGGCTACATACCTACGTTGATCTATCCCCTTTCTTCTATCATCCTTTGACTTTGGTAATCCCCTTATCTTACTAGTTGCCAAATACTACTTCTATTTTATTCTAGTTGTACATTCCACCTTCATTCCTTTCCTCTTTTTGGCATTACTTCATGCATACAACACATCATAGTTTAAGCACCTACTACACATAGACCCCACATGCTGGGGCAACCCTTATCATGCCATACCATTTTGGCCATTATCATACATATTACTCATCTGTAAATAAGTTTTCAAAACTTCTCCTTCTACACATCATGAGTTTCCTCTTGTAGATATTGCATTCCCCCACTTGCATCATTTACATTACACCCATTGCATATATCCATACGTTTTTCAACAAATATTTATTTCAATTTTGTATATTTTCCCCCAAAATGTGCCTTCAATAGGAGTAATACATGCACTTGTTAGCATCACCACCTGGATGTCCATTCCCCCTTTTTTAGGATTAGGGTTTACAAAGGTGTCATGTTTATATTTGACTACTCCTTAGTTCAGTCAATCACATATCATCCCTAGCTGACAGGGTTTACATATTCCTTATGGTTCTTTAGGCTGGTTCAACTTCTCTCATGGACCATTCACAATAGGTTACACATTAAACAAATTTTGAGTCTAGGGAAGAAAACACCTTGCGTAGATATTTCCATCTAGTGAACGATTTTCCCTGCTCATCCTATCACTTGCATGGTCAACATATGACCTAGGGATAAACAAAGGGATAAGCATAAGCAAAATTAAAACAACAGGGTAGAAAAAAAAGCCAACACCCATATAAAAAAAAGAAAATAAAAGAAGAAAAGAATGAAAAAGAGCACTACAGGAAATAGGTAAACAATAGATGAGGGGCAAAAAGCAAAAGGAAAAGCCTCCAAATATCACCAGTGTTATGCTTCATCGCCTTTGGTACTTAGATTTAACATAACACCATGGGATGATTTCCATTTCTAGAAATAGGCTCCAAGATCTTTCCTACCAGTGGAATAGTCTTACAAGTGGTGATATATCTATCACATTAGCTACACACTTTTATATAGATCACTATTCACTTATGGATGAGATAGCTAGTTTAGCCATGTCTACAATGTGTTAATCCTACCTTCTTCAAAATAGATAAATGAACCTCACTCATTTACACACAAAGGTCCATGATAGACTTTGAACCAGTCCTATTAGTTATGAGTTGCCACATAAACTTGCACAATTTTGGGTTCAAGATTTGATTGCCAAAACTACATTGGTCAAAGCCATTACAGATGCCTTATACCATCCTACATATTTGATATCATGGAATGAATCGTATTAACATAGGCACATGCAATGATACAAGTACTTCCTTTGCACATTTCAATCCTCCCATACATGCATACATGCATTTATGTTACACAAATTTATTACATATTACATCAATACATTTACCAAACATGCATCACACAAAATATTACATCAATGCATTTACCAAATATGCATCACACCAAACATTACATCAATGCATTTAAACTACATGCATCACATCAAACATTACATCAATGCATTTATCCTACATGCATTTTCTTACATTGCATCATCGTACCTATATCACATACATTTACTATAATTGCATTCACATCAAATCACATTACATACACATTAAATCACATACATTGTATATAGGTACATCACAAAATCATCATGCACACCCTTCACAAGGCTTGAAATTGTGCATTCATCACTTCTAAAAGTAGGATCATATTTGGCCTACCTTTTAACCTATAAAATCATCTCCAAATTTTCCAAAATTTTTACCATTTTATCAAGCTCAAAAAAGCTTTCCAATGGTATAAGATTTGTCCAATTCTAACATCGTTTGGTCCTCCAAACTGCCAAAATATTGCAAATGGATCAAATAGTCTAATTCACCCCTACCCCACAAATTAGGGTTCAATTTACTCCCCGACATGCGAATTGAGCCCATGACCTTCAAAATCAATAAAATTCATTCCATAACCCTAGTAAATCATGCAAATTTCTTCCAAAACCCTAGGAAACCTCCTAAACTATCCTTTCCTCTACTTTTTCACCATTTTCATCATGCATTGGTATTCTATCAATTGCTACATCACCAAATCAATGCATTCCACTTAACTCATTGATGATTCCTCATTTGAGGGGGTATTCATATCCAAAATCATCTTTACATGCAACCAACAAAATAAAAATCCAAAAGCACAAATATCAAATCTATCTAATAAATGTTTTTCTGAATATTATCTTACGATTATAATCTCAATCCCAACCAAATATTTGCTAAATCAAGAGAGTTATGCGTAACAATGGAGACTTCAATTTGGCATTCATGGTACACAATGAATGACACGGTTGACTAATTCAGTGTAACATTTGGAGGGCTTCACTCTAGCGTTCATGGTACACAATGAATGACACATTTTAATAATCCAAATGTTAACTAACTCAAATGGTTTGACACGTGTTGCCATGTGCTCATCAATCAATCAAAAACAAATATTTTAATAGACATTTGTTCTATTTGTACTTTTGGACCACATTGAACTGGTCGTAAAAGAAAAGTAGTCAAAAGTTTCCTACCCCAAGAAACTAGTATGACATCAAAAATGTCATACGGACTCAACAAAACCACTGTGTTGCATTCGTAATCATCCATTTACTAGTATTGTTTTCATTCCATTTTATCTCTTTCCTCTTCTTTTATTCTCCTTCCTCCTTCTTGGCTACCAATTAATTTGGTATGGTCACACTTCGATCGGCTACATACTCTTGATTGGATTCCATTCTCATTTTATCCCTTCTCCTCTACACAAATCCTTCACATTTTTATATTAAACTATGTTCCACATAGTATAGTACAAAAAGGGATAAAATGTAGATACCTAAAAGTCATACATTGTTATACCTACATACTTGTAGATGCTTTTGGACACTTGTAGGTTTACATAGGCCATCCTAGATACCCCTAGGCTATTGTAGACCAATGTAGATTGTTGGAGATCATCCTAGACATGCTTATAATATTTTAGATATGCGTAGACATGTGTAGACTGTCATAGACATGCGTAGACTAGTGTAGATCACCATAGATTATCGTAGCATTGTGTAGACTTCCACACACCACTTCATTGGTTTTTAGGTCCAAAAACCTAATAAAATACTTGAATCACATCATCAACATCTTCCATGCATCAAAAAACCATCCACCAAACTCCTAAGATAGTACAAGACTCATTTGTGCTTAATTGAGGCTCCCATGGGCTATTAATTGGCAAAAGTATTAATTGAGTCAATTGTTAAATCTAATTTTAAAGTGACTTCACTTAAGTTCACTTTTAGGGCTAAAAAGGTTAATTAGGTCCTTAATCCCTAATTAACCCTAATTACTCCCTCCCACATGTGTGTGCACTAGGTTAGTTAGGATATTTCTTAAGAAACCCTAACCTAACCCCAAACCTAACCTAGAGTTGACTAACCCTAGTTAACCCTAATCTCTCCTCACACATGTGTGATGATGAGATATTTCCTCAGGGGAATGTGAGGATGCCACCTCACAAACCCTAACTTAACCTTCATGGGATCTCACCCTAGGGCTTAGTTTTCCTAACTACCCCCCTACACCTTGGATTTTCTTATAAATAATGGGCCCAAACCCTCATTTATCTCTCTTTCTACTTATGTCCAAAGTATGAGAACTCTGCCAAAAAGCATATAGAAGCATAGCAGAGAATATATGAACCTAAAAAACAACAATACAATAGCAAAGAAACCTCTCCACCGAAGGCTTTTTGAAGAACAAAAATTACAGTATGATTCACCCCCTGCCTCGTGAATCCAGCACCAGTTCGACCCCAGGTGGCGAACTGGGTCTACAGGTCCCAAATCAGCTCAGGTTTGGGAGGTGAGCTTCATTTTGCATTTTATGAGGTTTTGCATCATTTATTTTAGTTTTTAATGTTTTTACAGTTGATTTGTCTCTCTTATTATGGGGCCTGACTGAGGCAAGCTCCCCAACTCACTAACCCCTTTTTGCAGGTTTTTCCTAGAACCAAGGAGGAAAACAACAAACAACTATAACCCCGTGGTGGTACGCAAGCCCATATACACTAAGAAACATGAGAAGAAGGCATCAGGTCTATTGTAATATTTGTGAAAAGAAATAAAAAAATGGGAAACTCTCCCCATTTGTAACCTACACAAATCTTATCATGAATAAAATGCATATTTTTGAATGACTTGTGTTTATTACTTGTTATTAGATCAAATGTCATCTTTTGGATGTTTCAATTCTTTAATATATAGATAACGCCAAATATGACTCACACATAAAAACAAGTTAAAAATTTACAATATAATTTAACTTCAATGAATTGCATTAATAAAATAAAAATAAAAATAAATAAATAAGTTACTCTGCAATTGACGTATTTTTTAATCAACCATTAAACCATTCATTATCATAACTAAATAACTAAATGAATCAAAACATATGATTTCTTGGGACAAATATTTCTTAAGGTCTTAAATCCCTAATTCTTATTAAGAGAGTCATGAGGTAATTTAATACTACCTTTATTAAATTTCATCTCAATGCTACTTTTACATTTATTAAATTACACTCTTAATATTACCTTTACAAAACCCTAAACATTGTGAATTAGTGCATTTGAATGTAAATTTTACGGACATTTGTCTCTTGAAGAAAATGATGATGCCAAGTTTTTTTTAAAGAATATCTAAATGTTAAAAAATATTTTTTTATTTGGTTAGTGTGAGAAACCCTTACGACAAACGCATAGGAATGGGCAATATCCTCCCAACCACTGTAAAGTTGAGATCTATTCTTATCAATAGGAAATTTAACACACACCCAACTCCTCACACACTCGCACTCACCCATGCCGCCTTAAAAAAAAATTAACTACTTAAAAACATCATAATCATAAAATCACCTAATGAAGTTAAACTTAAACATTTATCTTCACATGTTCTAGTTATTCCTTCTTTTAAATATTCATATTTTTATAGAGAAAATTTATAATTTATTATTTCTTTTGTTTATTTTAGAAACTTTTTTTATACTATTATTATTATTTTTAATAATTTATTAATATAAAATATTAATTTTATGTGTTTGTATATTTTTTTAGGAATACTATAATTATAATATACATTTATTTTTTAGAAAATGAAGTTAAACAATGATATTATCCATAGTTAAAAAATAAATAGATTAAGAAAAAATAAATATTTTGCAAGTTGTTCTAAACAAGCTACTTGGTTCAAGTTTATACACCTTCTTCGCTAGTTTCAATAATATCCTTTTCATTATAAGAGATTCTCTTTGTTTTGGTTCCTCTATGTGCTTTAGTGACGATATGTTTTCTTTGTCCACTTGTGTGACATGGCTATGGGCTTCCTTCCCATGTCCACTAATTTGTTGTGCTTGAGGGTATTCATATGCTTGATGGCTAGCTTCCCTAGATCTATAACAATTTTTGGGAAATCCTCTACTCATTCCTCTACCATAACTACTCTTCCTCTCAATAAATATCTATTTTGTTTTTTATTTTGAGTAGTAGCTTCTCCCTCCTTTATTTTTTGTCCTTTTTTACTCCTGTTTTGATACCAAATGATGTAGACAAGAGAAAGGATTCTAACTTAGGGTGGCCTTCACAATCAACACAAGTGATCCGCTCAAAATACGACTACACGATAATAACACATGCAACCAATAAGTTTTCAAGGTAGTAAAGCAAAATATTATGGGATGATAATGCCATTTGCTCATAATAATAGAATACAATATGGCAACATCCTTTTGCACAAGTTGGTAGAGTACAAGATCACAATATATATTATCCCCGTAAGTGTGGTCGACCAGTAAGGATGCCACTTGCATTATCGATGATGTGAATCGGGTTCAATCCCCATGGTGTATGTATATAAGAAGTATTACTCAAAAAAAGATGATAGTCCTATGCACAAGATGATAGAGTACAAGATAATAATGTCATATGCACAAGTCGATAGAGTATAAGACAATAAGGTATTTTACACAAGGTTTTCATAACAATTATGAAAAAATGACATAGGATGATGACACCTTAGGATGGTAATTTCTTATGACAACATTGTCTTATGATGGTTTTCCTACAAGATAGTAATATTTCACGATGATGAACAATATGATCATTCAATACGACAACCTTACTAAAGATGGTAGTTCCTCTTTTTTTTTTTAATGGTAGGTATGATTTTCTTACATGAACGGTAATTTACACATTCATTTCAATCTCAAAAACAATACCTTCAATAAATACTCTCATTCATACATCACTTCCATTTGAAAAATGAATCTTTCCCTTGAATGAAAATTCTTATTAAAATGGTTTTTTGATGTGTATTGCAACCATACCTTGGCTTCACTAGTAATTTTTCACTTTGGAATATAAACAACCAATCCTTCTTCTCTTCTCTACTTGTCAATAATTATTTTCTCCTCTACATCTGCTAATCCTTCTTCTCTTCTCCTCTTCTTTTCCAAATCCATCATCCCTTTCTCATTCCTCTCTTCAGGTGTTTATTTGTCCAACAGTTCCTCTTTGTCCATTCCACATCTTCTTCTCCTATTTTATTCTCCCAACCTCTTTGTTTCCCTTTTCTTTTTTATGCAAGATTCTAAGATTAGTTAAATGATTCAAAAACCATTGTTTACAAACATTTAAACTAATAAATATTTTTATGCTAGATGCCCCACATCACTATGTAATTAAACCATTTCCAACTTGACTTTTTTCCAAGATATTCTTCATTTCCTTTTTCGTCACATATATTTTTCATATTTCTCAAAATGCTATGATTTTACAATCAAATCCTTCACATAATTTTTATTAAAAAATACTTGTATTGTAGGTACATAAAACCATATATTTTAATTCATTATTTTAATAAAAAATGAAGTAATACTTTACATTGTTTTTTTTTGTCTCTCAAATCCAATAAAACATACACTATAAAATTAGTACAATATATGTCATTATCTATCTATCTCTTTATGTAGAAACATAATATATTTTTTAAAAGCACCATAGGATGTTCATGTATTAAATTGCACCAATAACAACCATGTTTAAATAGTGATGGTGTATTTTATTGAAAATACATTTAATACATGGTGTGTAGGGTAATTCACTAAATACGAGGCTCACCTAATGATGATGATGATTATGTTTGTGATAATGCATGTTGTGATGATGATTTTTTTGTTTTTGAGAAGGTGATTATTATTGTTTTTTACTAATAGCACGAGAGCAGTTGGATCTCCTAAAAATTGTGCATCCATAGTTGGCATCACAAAACATGGGTATGCGGTTATGTGTGCTCATCAAACACCGACGTGTGGTTAGACTTGCAAAAAATGGCTATATATATGGTGATTTGGCATTTTGAATTTCATTTCTACGCTTAATGTTTTTCGAAGCAGTTGAGGAGTGAGAGTGATGGAGAGTGCTCGGGAGGCTAGTGAAGCGGATGGCAGAGTGGAGGTTGGAGGCTCGGTTGGAGCAAAAGTCGAGTCCTCTATGCTGATGTAGGTTTTGAAAATTTTTAGCTTAGCATTATTATGTTTTTTTTGTGTTTTTTTTGTTTGTTTTGTTGTTTGTTTTTTAACACACCAAGATGGAATGGTAATTTTTTTTTATTTGTGGTTTTTAAACTATGATAAGTGGGAAGTGAAAGTTTTTTTTTTTTGATGATGAAATGCATGAAATTGTTGTTTTTTAAATAAAAAATGTACGAAATTTTTTGTGTTTTTGCTTGTTTTTTAAATTGAAAAATGCACGTTTTTTTTTGCTTGTTTTTATTAAAATAAAAAATGCATGGATTGTTTTTATGTTTTCTTTTTAATGAAAAATACATGAACTATTTTTGTGTTTTTGTTTTTTGTTTTTTGTTTTTTTTTTGTTTTTTTTTTTCACTGATATGGATTTTTTTTTGTGCTTTTGTAGGTTAAATTTATTGAGGCTCAACATCAATGGCCTCGCATCATATCCCAGGTGTAGAAGGCACTTACAGATGATGATTGGAAGTGGCTAGAGGTAGTGGGGTTGGCTGGTTGTGGGTGGATTGAGACTGTGTGGGTAGATGAGGAGTACCTGTTTGCCCTAGTGGAGAGATGGGACCATGATAGGGGGTCATTTCAGCTTTCTATAGGGGAGTTAACTATCACCTTGGAAGATGTTTACTGCATCTTCCTTGTTCCTATCGAGGTTTCAATAGTCCAGATGGGCCACAACAAGGAGTATGAGTTGAGGCCTCTTTATGGGTATGACTGGGATGTTGACTGTAGCAAGGGAGGGATTCCATACATTTAGATGTTCTAGGATAGGAAGTTGTGCACTCTTTTGACTTTCGTCATGTACATTGTAGGCAACATGTTGTTGCCTAACAACATGGGTTCCAGGTTTCCTTGGAACCAGGTGAGGGTTGTGTTGGATCTTAATGTTGAGCCTTACATTTGTGCATGGGATCCCACTCTACTATGCTAGCTATATGTGGAGTTGCATGAGGTGAAAATAGAGGAGTGAAAGGGACTTGGGTGCAACTTGCTACCTTAGCTGTGGGCTTAGGAGCACATCTAAATTTCTTGACCAAAGAGTCTACCTTGTGAGTGGGATCACTCACTTCATTGTGCTCTTTGTTGGTGAACCAACAAGGAGGCTTCACTAATTTGTCCTATATCAAGATGTATTAGGTTGTTTGATTAGATGTGACATTTACTGGTAACCATGGCAAGGTGTGACTTGGGATACTAATACAACACAGTTACAATGGGTCAGGAGAGGTAGGTGGGTGGTTGGTCAACATGGGAAGAGATGGAGTTCATTCAATTTTCATATGTGATGTAGTAGTTTAGCTTGGTGAAGGTATTTCTTGATACTCTAATGGTATATAGGTATCAGGGTGATGAGTTGAGTCTCCCAATCACTCCTAACTTTTAGATTATGGATGATGCCTAGGATGATGATACCGTGGATGTCCCATATGCAAATGATATTGGGACTACTACTAAGTATGACACTTGGATTTTAATATAGCTTCTATGGGCACCTATCTAGGTTGTGGACAATGTGGTGAGTAGTGATGAGCAAGATGTTGGTGAGTAATCTTCTCAATGGTAAAAGCATCATCAAGGTAGCGGGAGTATGGGATGAGTTGGAGCAGATGTGTAGCCTACAGATATTAGGTCTGGGGCTAGAGGAGTTGGATGTGGATATGGAGGTGGTAGTAGTGGTAGTGGAGGTGGGGATGATAAAGTTGATGAAGTGTAGGATCCTCCTCCACATTGCACTAAGGAGGAGTGGGGGGTTCTCCAAGCTAAGTAGGATAGCTTGGGGTATACTATGGAGGTTATGATGTAGATATCATGTGGCTACATGGTGAGATTTCTTAGATGAATAATGAGGTCGATGGGCTATGGAGTGGCTCTGGTGTAGGTGGATATGCTTCTACTATTGTGACCCTTTGTGCTAAGATAACTCAGTGAGAGGCACATAAAGCTCTAGATTTGGTAGCTCCACAAAGGTAGGCTATTTATATTGGGATGCTTGAGGAAACTTTAGCTATTCATCATATTATGCTACCTCTACCACCTTCATCATCAATTTAGGCTCTAGCAGGTAGAGCGAGTCTAGACCTAGTGGTTCACGATCTTGGATTCCTAGCTTTCATGCTTGTATATGGCTCATAAGGATCAGCTCATGGTCCTCATATGAGTCATGGTGGTGCTAGCTAGTAGCACTTTATTACCTCTTTTTGTAGTTTTCATTTTTTCTTATGAGCCTTAGTGCTCTGATGTATACAACCTTTGGGTGATTTTTGTACTATGCGATTCATATATATATATATACATGGCTTTTATTATGATCATTTGTGTTTACACTTTTCCTTTATTGTATGTATGGATGCATATGAAATGATGTAGTGATTTAGTGAAATGAATGGTGAATGTTATGTTCTAATGATCATTTGTACTATTATAGACTTATGCTTGATCAACTTTATTCTCATTGTTTAATCAGGGGCACTAACATTTGGTATTTATAGATGGCATGGATAATGAGATGTAATAATGGAAATGATATGGCATGGGTTGATAAATGATCTAGGGTTATTTTACAAAGACTCAAACATCCTAGTGACCTCAAACAAACTCATCTATGATCTCACAAATCTTCATGATGCTAAGGTTGTCCTAGTGGTTTCAAATTTCTCAAGGACCAACTGTGTGTGCAATGATTGTTCATTTCTCATTATGAGCTAGGTCAAACTAATCAATTGTAACTTATACCAATAAGCTAGCTCATCCGAGAGCATCCATAGGTCTGTACAAAAGAAGGTCGCTAATGTGACAGACATGGCACCACATGTAAGGATACCCCATTGCCAGGTGGGTTTCATTCAACCCATTGTTGTAATGAGGATCACCCCATGGTTTTCAAGACACTAAGAGTTCCAGGGATTCAAGCTCCTTTCCCTTCTTTTATTGCATTGGATTTTGGAGAATTTTATTTCTGAGTTTGCTCATTTTTGTAATGGAGCAATCATGCATTTTTATTGCTTTTTGGATACTTGCTCATTTTGAGGAGGAGCAAGGGAATTTTATTGCTTTGGGATGCTTTTTGGGATACTTGCTCGCTTTGAGGAAGAGCAAGGGATTTTATTCTTTTTTTGGAATATTTTTGGGATACTTGCTCATTTTGAGGAAGAGCAAGGGATTTTTTTTTGGGGGGGATGAAGGTGGAGCTTGTCCTTTTGTCAACTCTGTAGCATTCTAGACCATGCACATAATTGGATGAATAGGGGAAACCTTTCACTTTATGGCAATAGAAACTCATGACTTCATCATTCCTAAGCTTCACAATGTTTTTATGTGTTTTGATGTGCATGGTCCAAGAGGAAACTTGATTGACCAGGAACAACTTATTGCTTCTAAATATTGTTTGATTTTTAATGGAGGTTGCTCAAAACACTAGGAGTGCCTGAGTGATTGAAAACATTTAGATTTTGCTTATGGACTAATGTGTTATGAGATTTTGTGATACCTTCGCTACAAGATTTTGAAAATTAAAAAGTGCACACAAAATAGTTAGTGGTCACATAATCATTATTGCTAATGATTATACGGTATCTATCCTAGTTTATGTGAACCCCTTAATCATCAAAATATTATAAGAAAAGTTACAAATTATTGTGATTGATGGAGTGATGAGTAATGTTTGATGTAAGGTGCCCATGATTAAGGCAACAAGACATAGTAGACTAGCGATCATCCAAATTAACCAAATGATCCCTAATATGATGAATGGTATGAACAAATGCCTAAAATGCATCTATGTAATGTAGGTGGAATGCATGGATGGATGTATGAAATGCAATGTGTATAAAAATATTTTTGTCTTTTATCATTTTCTTATTTTTTTAAGCCATGTACATATAATACTTTTAAGTTGGCTCAGGTTGTTCTCACGGAAGGAGCAACCAAAATATGGGTTGATAGATAGGAAACATTCTGATGTAGTACTCATATCTCTCATCAATGGGTACTATAGGGGCCACATATTTAGAATTATCAAAGGTGATAGATAGGACATAAAATTCCTCTTTGAAGTCTTCCTCATAGTCATCATCGAAAATGAATCATCATAAAAGTAATTGATCATAGATATATGCGGTCTCATTTTTGGAAAAGCCTCATGTAAATAAGGTATAAAGTCAAGGTCCAAATACTCATCATCACTATCATCACTGGCTTCACTCTCCTCATCCTCCTCTTCAGACTCTAAGGTGAGTCACTAAAATGTATGCTCGAAAGAGGAGTTTGAGGTTGATGGCCTATATCCTAAGCCAGAGTGATCATGCACTTCTCAATATTGGGGCTCAATGATGTGATGTGGACCATGTTCATGTCATCCAAGACCAAATCCCTACTAGTTAACCCTACAAAAATATCACAAGGGAAAATATGGGTTGGATAGATATTCTAGATTAGCACAAAATTCCTGTATGGGTTCCTCATTAGGAGGAGGTGGATTGGATGAAGAATCCACTCCCCCATATACAAAGTTGATCCTATTTGGCTCGAAACCCATTCTATACACTACACCTATAGCTAAAGGTGGGTCACATGGGTGATCGTAATCTCTGATAGACTGGATAGGTGGTGTTATTGTGACACTCTCAACTATGTACTCACCAATACCTGGATTGGTGAGATGAACTACAACTTGAGTCGGTTGGGATGTAGATGATTCAGGTGCTGAGGTGGATGCTTCAATGGTGGTTTGCAGCTCGGATGGAGGTAATGGTTCACTCGATAATGGTTCTTCTTGGATAGGTGACCCTATCTATGAGATAATGGGTGGCGAGGTTTGAGGTGGATTTGGTTTGATGGAATTGTTAGTGGTTGGTGGATTTGGTTGGGATAAAAATATGAAGGGTGTTTGTAAAGTGGGAGGTGTGGCTAATGAAGATGATGGTTGGTTAGTGGGATGATCAGATGTGATGGAAAAATGATATGAAGTGGATGAGGGTTGACTTGGGTTGATGCTTTGGGATGCAAAAGCAAGATCAACTATTGGCAAGGCCTCTGGGATGGGTGCTTTGGATGAGGTGTTGTTATTTGGGGTGGTTCGAACAATGAGGGGCTGAATGGAAATATGGGTGGATGGAAGCAATGGCTCATATGGATTGGATATCAAGTTGCAGTACTTGAATGGCTCGATATCGGCTTGAATGCAATGGAATTTTTCCTCATGCACATATTTCAAACATTGGTGTAATATCGAGGGAACACACTTCATTTCCCTAATCCAGGGATATCCAAGAAGTATGTTATACTGCATGGCCCCTTCCAAGATGTGGAAGAGTACATGGATTGTCTTCACCCCCACTATTATAGGTAGAACTACATTTCCCATAGTGGAACACAAAGCATCATTGAAGGCCCATAGGGTGAAGGTGGATGTGGTGATATGGGATGATGGCAAGTTGAGATGTTTGATGGTTGGGGTGGTGATGATATTGATAGAGGAGCCGGTATCAATGAGCACTCTCTTAAATGGTTTTTAATCAATATGAGCTACAATATGCAATGGAGGATCAGGTAGCTCTGATGATATGCTCTTTTCCTCAAAGTCATAGAATGCTATTGAGGGTTCCATGCAATTTTGGACACTCCCCACAAAAGTGTTGAAGGCATTAGGATATTCTGTTTGTAGTTTGATGGATTTTAATATTTCCATCAATGCCTCATGATGTGGGGGAGATTGTTGTATGAGCTCATATATCGACAATTTGGTTGATGCCATCCTTAGGCTCTATGTGTTAACCGGCTTCTCAAGGTGATGATTGGTCTAGATGGATGATTTGGAATATGAATGGGTGGAGGTGGAATGGTTGGGCCTAGTTGTATGGGCACATTTGGTTGTGCTACAGGAGCTGGTGCTACTTGGGTTGGCTCATTTTTTTGTGTGATTTATTTTTCTTTGCCCTCGGGTGACTACATGAATAGCCCCCACAAAACCTTGGTATAGTTGTGACACATGATTAACTTGATTGGGAGGAACTATAGAAGTTGATGCTCTCATTTCTTGTTGATTTACCTCATGATGAGGTAATGGTGTTTGATATATTCCAAGGTTTTGATTTGGTTGGGCTAAGGGGTTATCAATCTTGATCTTTCCCTTTTCAAGTAGATCTTGCACAATATTCTTAAACCCATAGCAAGTCTCGATGTCATGACCTTTCTATCGATGAAAGATGCAGTATAGATGCTCTCTATAGTTTCTAGGTTTTGGCTTATTCGGATCTTCAGGCTTCATTTCTAGCAATGTGAAAGCCTGTGCATCATACAACTTTTGGAAGATGGATGAATATGGTTCAGGTAATGGGGTGTAAATGTGTTTGGGCCTGTATTGATGCTATTGATTTTCTATAGGTTGAGCTTGGTTTTGCAGCTATTGTGGGGGTGGAACCACTTGATAATTCTGTTGTTGTGGTTGCTATTGTTGTTGTTGGGGTTGTTGTACTTGGACTTGGGCTTGTTGGATTTGTTGTGAAGGTTGGCCCAAGACTACTTGATTAACCTGGCCGACCTTGGATTGACCATGGTTATTCCCCTTTTGATTCTTGTTCTGCCATTATTTCTTTTTTGGTTTGATCTTGCCCTCTTGAATTTTGATCTCTTCTATTACTCGAGCTTGGGTGAGTGCTTCTTCGAATGTTTTGTATTGTTGTAGTTGTAATAACAAGGAGATAGGCTTGGCACAACTCCTTGTGAACATTCGTGTTAATTCTACCATAGGGAGGGAGAATGGTAGTTTGGTCATGATTGCCCTCCAATGGTTGCCAAAATCATAGACCGATTCATCATCATATTATCATAAATTAAGCAAATCGGTCAATGTTGTCTTCTTTCTAACGTTCAAGGAGAACCGCTCCAAGAATTGGTCCGCTAGTTGCTCAAAAGTATAGATACTTTGATGCGGTAAATGGTTGTACCAATCCAAGGCATCTCCCCCAAACATATGAGGAAAAGTATGGAGCATGAGTGCATCATTGTTTTTGATTCTAAAGCATGCATTAATGAATCCAATCACATGCTCTCGAGGGTCCTCATCCCCCTTAAATTTGTCAAACTTTGATATTTAAAAGTCTATCGGATAGGGTGGTGATGGTACCAAAGCATGAATTGGATGATTGAGTAGCTACCTTAGAGTAGGTTTCTGGTATTGCATACCCAGTGTTTGCATGGCTAGGCTATCAATCTAACTTTGTAAAAATTGAAACTTTGGATCTTCTAGAGGGTTAAAACCCTGGTTGGTTTGTTGTTGCTAGAAATAATGTGCATTATTAGTGGGGTTTTGATGATGTGGGATGTTAGCATGAAATGGATTATGGTATGGTTGTTGATGATGATTTTTATGGTGATGAGGGGATGGAGGTATGATGGCATGTTGACTTGAAGAGTTAGCATACATTTGATGAAGTGGATTAGTGGCTATGGTTGTGGTTGGGGGATGCAACACCCAAGATGGATCTTGAGTGAAGAAGGTGTGGTTGAGATGTGGATGGTTGGTTTTGATTTATTCCCTATGACTACCATTGTGGGTCGAGATTAATGCTTCGATTAGCATTATCCATGATCAATTGTTGTAATTGCAGGAAGGCTTGTTGCATGGCAATCATAGATGAAGATGGTATGGCCATGTAGGTGGTAGATGATTGGGCCAATTGGGTGGCAACCATGTTAGTGGATGTAGGTGGAGGGTAAGTGGCAAAAGGTATTGCCACTAAATGGGGGATGTTATGATGTATGGGATCCATAGGTGTAGTGGATGGGATGGATGTAGGGATCTACGAAGTAGCATTAACTAGCGCTTCATAGAGGGGGTTAGTACAAATGATATTTTGATTTGGCAAGATGAAGGGTTGCTGGTTAGATGATGATGGATGATTATGGGCCATGGTGGTAGTAGTCAATTCAAAGAGTGGATTCATGAATATTTGGTTGGACTACTATGGGTGTGGGAAGGTGGTTTCTTGATGTAATGAGGGAATGGTGTGGGGTGGAATGGTAAGTAGAGGCAATGATGGGAATACCATACTAGCTATATTTAGGTATAGCCTAATGATGTCCATGTCCACATATGTGACACAACCATCCGATGGCATGGGTGGCTCACTCCTAGGAGTCTCAGGGATGGTGGCATGAGTAGCCCTCTACATAATATCTATGTCTAAGATAGGGGCACCACTAGAGGGCTCGACATTTAGGTTCAAGGACATAGTAGGGGCTACACTGACTTGCCCTACCACCAAAGTGTTAGGGCTTGATAGGACTAAGATGGAGGCTCCATGGAAGAAGGCAACTGACTCTAAATTTGGGCTAACTTTCTGGCTTGGCTATGGGTTGTTACCATATGCTAAGGGTAGGATAAGGTGTAAAATATGAAGGTATGTGTGTGAATGTGTGATGGAAGCACAAGAAAACAGCATGCAAAGCAAACAAACAAACAAGTTTGTTCCTAAGTTTTCACAAAGTTTGATTTTTTTTTTATTTTTGAAAAGTTTTTGGTAAGCGATGTGCAATGTTTAACCCTAAAATGAATCTATGGATTTCACCTAGATGCTCTCACACACTAACTTGGTGATGAATTCCAAGTTGTGAAACCCATCAAGACTTGGTGATGAAGCCCAAATCCGATGAGGGAGCCTAGGTTCTACCAATCCTCACCTAGTTCACCATGGGTAGTGATACACCCTCCGAAGAGGAATGCATGCTATTTTCCATGGCTACGATGGTTCTTGGATTGGCCTTGGCCAAATAATGGGGTAATCTATTTGGGGTTGGTGGTGAAGTCCAACCTTACCAACATTCATGTGCAAGTGTGTGAAGGCTTTGTTTATTATAGTGTGATGCAAGCTACCATGCAATTCTATTTATTGCCTAAATGTAGAAAGTAGAAACATACAAGTGTAGAAAAAAATAGATCAGGGGTCGAATGGCTAATTTTAGGTAAGATCTACCAGAGTTCTAGAATACAGAGCCAACCATCGGTGGGTGGTTAGGTCTGGTCAACCATCACTACACGGTTAGCCAACCACACATGCACATTTGGGAGTTCCCAACTATGGACCCATGGTTTTAATTGTATGCCAAAAAATAAGGTAGAGCAGGTCTGAAACCCTAAATGAGCCTGGACTATTCTTAATCAAGCTATGCAAATGCTCTGATGACTAAATCTAAAATGCAGATTTCTTTGATTTCATTTTTCAATTTTAGATATGCCTAGCCTAGGACCTAGATGCAAACAAGGGCAAACAAGGACCAAGACTCCTATTTAACCTAATGAAATCCTAAAGCAAAAAAAAATAAAGGAGGGTTTTAGATGTACAAACCTATGATCCTTTCATTGCTCCCTCCAATTTCTTCAACCACTAATCTATGATTTCATAGTGCTCCAAACGCCAATGTGTGGTTCTGTAGAAGTCCAATCAAAACAGGATCTGTATCCATTGATTTTAATTTCTAATATTTGCACGACCAAGATTCAGAACACGATTAGGGTTTGTGCAAGAACATGAGTATCATTGATATGTGAATTTGTGAAATATCTTGAATTAGGGTTTGCAAGATCATGAGTATCATTATTATGTGAGATTGGTCAATAAGCATTATTGGAAATATTTGAGTGAGTGTTCATATGCTTGGACTAGGGTTTGTAAGTAAGGAGTATTTATTTGAGTGATTTATTGAGTGGAGTTGATGGAGCCTAGTCAATTGAAAGTGTTGAAGTGATAGTCCAAATTATGTAAAAATAAATTGTTCTACATTCTAATTTGATTTGATAAAGAAATTGAAAGTGATTGAGCATTATGATGAGTGTGAAGCATATTGAGTCTCTAATAATTATCTATATGTTTATGTGAGATTGGACAAGTTCTAGTTAGGAATTGTTGAGAATATTTGAGGTAAGTCTTGGTGAAGAATTGTTGAGCAGATTGATATTGGACAAGTTCTAGTGAGGACTTGTGGAGCAGAGTTGAGGTAAGTCTTAGTGAAGACTTGTGGATAGATTAGTGTGAGCTTTTGTGGAAGATTACAATGCAGATTTGAGATAAGTCTTTGAAAAGACTTGTGAGCAGAGTTGATTGCTTTATTTATTCAAACCTTGAGTTAAGGTTTGGAGAAGATCTAGCATAGTTGATTTATGATTAAGTCAAGTTTTGTGTTAAGGCTTGAGGATATATATTGAGAAGATTTGTGCTATACTGGAGGATTATGTTTAGTGCAAATTTGAGGATAGATATTGAGCAGATTTGTGCTATATCGAAGGACTGTGTTTAGTAAAAATTTGAGGATAGAGATTGAGCATATTTGTTCTAGACTGAAGGACTGTGTTTAGTGCAAGTTTGAGGAAAAATATTGAGTAGATTTGTGCTATATAGAAGGACTATGTTTAGTGTATATTTGAGGATAGAGATTGAGCAGATTTGTGCTAGACTAAAGGACTATGTTTAGTACAAATTTGATACAAAGCTGAGAGCAAGATTTGGAGGTGATAGAGTATAGAGGATAAAATTCTCCAATGGATAGAGGTCCATTAGCCAGAGCAGTGAATACAGGTGTTTTGAGTGAGAATAAGAGTCTTTAGTGGATAGAGATACATAAGCCAGTGTAATGGAGGTAGAAGTTCTTCTAAAAGATCACTAGCCAGAGCTAAGGAGAAAGAGTTATCCTATAGATAGATATACATAAACTTGATTAGGGGATTGGTGTCTCCTTTGGACATAGGTCCATAAAAATTGTAATAGAGAAAGGATTCCCAACAAAGTTTTTGAGAAAATTCTAGTGAAATATATTCTCCATGGAGTAGCCCACATTGGGTGAACCACGTTAAATTGGTGTCTCTATTATGTGTGATGATTTGTGAATTTCTTTGGTTACTGCTATTGATATTGTCATTGATTATATTGGATAATATTGTTTGGTAAATAAAATTAAAAAGTGGTCTTATACTGTTCACCCCCCCTCACAGTATAAGCTTGTGTTCTTCAAACGGAGCTATAAAAAAATTATGAGCTCTGAAAGTTGACTACACATTTCAGGAAATTAGGGACAACAAGCATGTATTTCACAAAATGAATGGAATATAATGTTGTTTTGCATTCCAAATGAACTCAAAAATATTACAATACTTTCTCCACATTCTTCTACAACTATTTTACACTATTGTACATTTACAAGAGAGAAAATTATGTTACAACCCTTCATTTCATATTCTAGAAGTCCAACAGTCATAATGACTCTTCAAGGCCTATAGAAACTCTTGGGATTCTTCAAATTCATGAGAGAAATTTTGAATTTATCTTTTTCTTGGTTAGCATCAATCTCCAACAAATTGTAGCATTCAACACTTTTTTGATCAACCTTTCCATGTCCTATTCCAGCAACAACAACTCATATTCCTCTTTCTCTTCTACCTCTTGGGTAATTTTGATTTCTTCCTCTTCCATGTGCTTGTTTACTTCTGCTTGGACTTGCTTCATCATTATCAAAATTTTCAATTTAGAATTAAAAAACATTCTCCTTATTTTATTTACTGATTTCTCTTAGTCTTTCCTCATGTGACATAAGAGAACCAACTGGACAATCAAATTCAAGTGTAGACAAATATTTACTCACCTCAAAAATTATTACAACATGATTCCATTTGGGGTAAGAGATATCAATACCTTCTTCAAAACTACCTCCCTTTTCAATGTCTCTCCAAGGGTGACCATATTGTTCACCACATACTTCACTCTAACATAATAATCACCCACACTTTTAGCCTCTTTCATCTACAAATTCTCAAACTCTTTCTTCATGGTCTACAACTTAACCATTCTCACTTGGTCACTTCCTTGGTAATCCTCTTAAAGAGACTTCTAAGCCTCCTTGGTTGATGTAGTAGTAGCAATACATAGAAATAAAATCTTGTCAAGAGTATATTGAATATGGTAGAGGGCTAATGAATTCTTCTTCATTTCCCTTTTTTGTTGTCCTATCATTTCCTTGTAATGTGTTCTAATCAGGTGGTTCTTCATAACCACTCTCCACTTCTTCCAAAAGATCTTTTCCAATTAACAATGTTCTAATATTTATGCTCCAATAATTATAATCTTGCTCCTTAAATTCTGGAATGGATAATGAGTTGTTGAAGTTGACCATTAGACTCAAGCAACAACAAATGAAGTTTTTCTTCAATGAAATTTTCTAAGAACTTGATCAAATATTAGACTAACCATAAGCCCAATTTCACTCAAACCCCAAAACCAACTAATATCTAATATCAAAAAAAGTAAATGAACCAAAAAATAAAAGGCACTACAATGCAACAAAAAATGTAGTAGTTGCAAAATAGTGCAGAAATTGCAGTAGTATAGGATAGTTTAAATTTCAGGAACCAAAACTACTTATAAATTGATGAAATTTTGGGATTGGATTCTACACAAGACAAAATTTCCAATGGTGTATTACACACAAAAAATAAATTTGTAAAACAAAATTTATAAGCTCTAAAATTTGACTACAAGTTTTAGAAAACAAGGACAACAAGCATGTTTTTTTACAAAAAGAATGGAATAGAATGTTGTTTTTCATTCAAAACAAACTCAAAAGTATTAAAAACCTTTCTCCATAAAATCCTACAACTATATTAATCTATTGTACATTTAAAAGAGAAAAAATGATGTTACAACACTTCATTTCATATTCTAGGAAGTCCAACAATCATGGTGACTCTTCAAGGCCTATAGAAACTTTTGGGTTTCTTCAAATTTGTAGGAGATATTTTGGTTTTCTCTTTCTTAGTCAATATAAATATCCAACATACTCCTCCTTTTTTTTTAAATAAAGGGGTAAAAATTTAATGATAAAAAGTCTGGATTACAAAGTACAGCTAAGCCCCCACCCAGGACTCAAATAAGCAACAAGACAGGCTAAATCACCAGACAAGGTCAACTCCCAAAGAAAACCAAAAAAACAAACCACATTAAGTCTGAACATCCTTATGGATCAACTCCCGTAGGTGTTGAGAATCCCTAGATGGGAGACTCTCCCAATTATCAATACTCTGAGTATCTAATAGCTCAGAAGCCCTTTTGGCTAGGTAATCAGCAACCCCATTCCATTCCCTTGGAATGTGCACAAAGGATATAAATTTGAACTCTTCACTCATTCTGAGAATCTGAATGGTCACAGAGGCCAACTACTAATTAACATTCTCCACTCTTTTGCTGTTTAAAAGATTAACCAAAATTTTAGAGTCAAACTCACAAATAATCCTGCGCCAGCCAAGAGAAAACCCCATTTGCAAGGCCTCAAGTATCGCCAAAGCTTCCATAATATTGTTGGAGTGAACACCTTTATAAATGGAAAAGAAAAAACTGACCACACCAACAAAATATCTCCCAACACCACCAATTCCAGCATGTCCAGGATTTCCCCTAGACAACCCATCGGTATTAATTTTTAAAACTCCTCTAGGGGGCAGTCTCCATCTACCCTCTCTCCTAACCTTCTTGCTAACCTGAGGAATCCTACTAGGGCTAGAATAATTCACACCAACCCCAAACAAACCAAGGGCCTATCATACCTTCTCCTCCTTAGAGTCCAAATGAGGGTCCACATCACATTTACTATGGATAGTTTCTTGAACCATACACAGGATCCTTTGCCAGATCTGTTGAACAGCCAAATGACTTCCCTCAAAAATGTGTCGGTTTTGTTTGAGCCAAATCTGCCAGATGATGCAAGAAGGGCCCAAATTCCAAGCCACTTGGAGGAAGGGGGCCTTGGCTGGAGGTCTTCCCAGACTACTCCAAAACTACACTAGGGAGAGCACATGAAAACAAAACTCCACTAGGGAGAGCACATGAAAACAAGGATGGTTCCAGGCACTCCACCAACAGTGACAAATGTCTCTGGCAAGGGAGCATTGGAAAAATAAATGAGAAGAGTCATCCTCATTCTTACCACAAAGGACACATAAAGAGGGACCATGAAATCCCCTCTTCCTCAAGTTATCCCAAGTGAGGCATTTATTACGAGCTACCAGCCAGAGAAAAAAGTTACATTTCGGCCAAGCAAATCTATTCCACACCTTTTTCCACCATGTGATAGGGAGACTCCTGAACTTTTGCTTATCAAGAACTTGATAACCATAGGCTACAGAGTAGGTTCCCTTGGGATTAGGGTTCCAAGCTAGAATGTCTTTATCCCTCAATGAAGAACAATACCTCCCTGCAAGAATAAGAGCAAGCACCTCTCTATCCTCGGCCAATCCCCCTTGGGGCCATTCCTGCGGATCTTTCCATTTGTACATCTCCATATTTCCAAAATACTAGATTTTTTTAAAGTCCTCCACATGAGACCAGCCTGCTTCCAAGAAACAAATGCTTAGGGAATGTAACCTGGGATATTGAGTCAAGATAGGATGGTGGCCATCCCAAGAATCCTCCCAGAAAAGAACATCTAATCCCCGATTGCAAATCCAGAAAAAACCCTGCTTAATTAGATTAGCTCCTCTTTTCAGAGTGTCCCAGATAACAGAACCTTTCCCAAACAAACTGGCTCTAGGGATATCTACGTCAGAAATACCTCTCAAGTATTTATAAGATAATATTTTAGCCCAAATCTGATCTTGAGAGGTACACCATCTCCAATAAAGTTTCGCAGCCAAAGCCTACCTAGAAAGAGTTGCCTGTCGCAACCCAAGGCCTCCCTCTTGAACTGGCCTACAAATGGAATCCCATCTAACCAAACTCCATTTATATTGATCAAGTTTGCCAGACCACAAAAACTATCTTGACAGAGCATCCATGTCCTTGATGAAACGAGGAGTTGTTTGCACAAAACATCTATAAATGGGTAAAGCTTGAATAACAGATTTTAAAAGCAATACTCTACCTACAGAGGATAGCCATCTGACAGTCCAGTGATTTACCTTCCTTCTAAACTTATCAAGTATAGACTACCAAGAAGATCTAGGCAGAGGATGAGATGAAATCGGGATCCCAAGATAAATGAAGGGGGGAGTCTCGACCTAGAATCTTAGAATGCAAGCAATCCTGGCTTGAATAAGAGGGGGGTATTGAAGAAGAAAATAAAGGACTTGTCCTCATTAATCACCTGTCCAGAAGCACCAAGATATATGTCAAGAGACTGTCTAATGTTTCCAGCTTCCTTGATAGTGGCAACTCCCAACAAAGTAGTATCATCAACAAATTGAAGGTGGGAAAGAGGTGGCAAACTGTTATCCCACTTCCACCCCTGAATGAGACCATGCCTGAACTGATACTTGAGTAATCTACCCAAACCTTCTGCCATAATGATAAACAAATAAGGAGATAGAGGATATCCTTGCCTCAATCCCCTTGAGGCCTCAAACAGCTCCGTAGTCTCGTTATTAACAAGAACAGAGAATGAGGAAGAAGAAATACAGCTCATCACCCATCTAATCCATTCCTCCTCAAATCCAAAAGTAGCAAGAAATTTTTGAAGAAAGGACCATCTAACTCTGTCATAGGCTTTTGCCATGTCCAACTTAATGAACATAGTTTTCTTCTTAGAAGTTTCCATTGAGTGAATAGCTTCTATAGCAATAACAACCCCATCCATGATTTGTTGGCTAGCAAAAAACCCACCTTGCTCCTCAAAGATGATTTTGCTCAACCATATCTTTAGCCTCTCAACAATAATTTTTGTGATGATCTTATATACAACATTACAGAGAGCAATAGGCCTAAACATATCCAAGGAATTCACTCCCTCTTTCTTGGGAATAAGCACCACAAAGGTAGCATTTAGGGCCCTTAGCATATGTTTGTTCTTTTGGGACTCATGGACCACTTACAAAAGGTCAAATTTGATTAACTCCCAAAACTCTTGATAAAACTCAATCGGGAATCCATCCAGACCCGGGGCTTTCCCCTTTTTCATCTTGAATACAACACTTTTCAGCTCCTCAAGGGAAATTGGATCCATCAAGTGCTCATTCATATCTCTAGAAACAATCGAGGGAATACAGTTTAGAATAAGTTTTTCTTCCTCATCATCTGAGAGGGCATCCTCCTTGAAGAGAGAGGAAAAATACCTCTTAGTCTCTTCTGAAATATCCTTGAAAGAAGAAAGCAGGGCAACCTAAGAATTAACAAGAGAGGTAATCAGGTTACCATTACGACGAGCCTTAACAGAGTTATAAAATAATGCTGTGTTCCTATACCCTTCCTAAAGCCAATCTACTCGAGCTTTTTATTTCCAAAAAATTTCTTCCCTCAGTTCCCATTCAGCAAGGTCTTTTACAGCTTCAGATTCCTCAACAAGAAGCTCCTCTGTGAGTCCTTGATCTCTAATCTTCCTTGAGGCTTCTTCCACCCTCCTAAGAGCTGCCAGCTTAGCCAAGGAAAGGTTCCCAAAATTTAGTCTATTCCATCTCTTCAATTTATGCTTAACAAATTGAAGTCGCTTCATAAAGGAGTACATAGCAGTGCCATGAGGAGGTTTGCCATTAGTCCACTAGCCTCGCATGAAATCATGAAGCTTAGGATCTCGCAGCCACATAAGTTGAAACTTAAATGAGGGATTCTTTTTTAGCCCTAACTCTAGAGCAGAGAGTTTGATAGGCCAATGATCAGATCCTCTACCCTCCAAAATCACAGAACTAGTGCTTCTATTATTGCCAATCCAAAAACTAGAGATCAGAAACCTATACAGTCTCTCTGAAATGGAATATTCCCCACATATTCTATTATGCCAGGTAAATATCCCATTATCCGGCTTGATGTCAACCAAGTTCAAGGCTCGGATATGAACATTGAAGACAAAAGAAAAAGTCTCAAGACAATCAATCCCACCACGTTTTTCCTCCAGACAAGTGATAGAATTGAAGTCTCCAGCCAAAATCCATGGGTACAGGGGAGCCAGACTTCTCACAAAGCCAATGTGCTCCCATAAATTCACTTTACCATTGTAATCAATAGGAGCATACACGTTTGTAAGTAGGATGGTCTCACCAGATTCATTATCATGCTCGATCATCGAAATAGACCACCTACTGGAAATCCAGGTAAGAGGAGAGATCTTAACTGGATCCCATAAACAAGCAAGGCCACCAGCATATCCACATGCACCAATACACTGACATTGCCCCTTTCTCCACAACTTGGGAGCAATATTGAACAGACTATCAATAGCTAATTTAGTCTCCTGAATAAAAACCACATCCGGAGAATGAACACGAATCAAATCACGAACAACTTTTTGTCTGGGGATTTTGTTCAACCCCCTTACATTCCATGAAAGTACAATAATTTTTGGGGGTTATAAAAATGGGAGTCCAATGTTCTTACCAAACCTGACTCTACCAAAGTCTCCCCCATTAACTTAATTTTATCCTAGTCTTTCTTTCGACCCACCTTCATATTCTTATCTGAAGCATTTTTTTAAATTATTTTATGCTGCAATCCCAGCACCGTAGGAGTTTTACAGTCCATGGATGACTGCATCAGTGCCTGGGTAGGAGAGGGCATGTCTAAATCTATGCCATTTTCTAAGATAACTTCACTTCCAGGGCTAGGGCCAACCATATCACCTATACTCGGAACCAAAGCCCTATGTTCTTCATTTAAACCCCTTATATCTGGTTCCCTTGGTTCCACCTCATGAAGAGACAACTGATTTGGTCCTGTTATATCTATAACAGGTAGCGATGTTTCGGTATCTCCACGCATTGATCAAGATTCTCTAGAATTTAAAAACGGTTGAGCTGAGCATCTGGTCTGGTTATCCTTAATGTCTCTTTTTGCCTTTCTTCCTTTGTTTCGAGGTTTTACCGTAACAAAGCCTTCCTTGTCCTAATCCCCCTCCTTTATCAGGGCTTTTCCTTTATCCATATTTTGTACAGCTCGAGAGGGCCCAGGATTTGAAGCCACAGGCAGGAAAAACTTAGGGCATTTTCTTTGTAAGTGGCCATATTCATGGCAAATCCGACAACAAAATGGGAGAGCTTCATAGTCAAGTTTTTGAACCCATTTGGTTGATCTGAACTGTATTTCAAACGAATCTGGAATAGGATTGTTTAAATCAATTTCAACACAAATACGGGCAACAGATATTACCTTTTTATCCAGCGTTTGTCATGACGGACCAACCGGCTTCCCAAGTAGAAGGGAAATCATATGCAAGATGTCATTTCTCCAAAATTCCAATGGGAGCCACGAAGCCGAACCCACACCGGAACCCGTGATGGACGCTCCTCTGATGGGTTGAAACCCACATGTCAGGGTTTAAGAAAGAGTCCCTCTTGGTTACAGAAATAGGGACCTCCTTCAAATGCTTTTTTACGATCCGCAAGACAAGAAAAAACCACCATAAAATAGCTATTTGCACTCAGCATCACCTCCACATAACCTTCAGGGTTCCAAGTCTTCCTAACCCAAGCCTCTACAAAGGGAAGAGAAATTCGGATGCCCATAAATTTACCAATAAGCACATGTTTGGTTAAATACTCCACATATTTTGCCACCGAGTCTGGTTGAACCACTAGAACCGGCCTGGCTTCACATCGTTCCAAACATCCATTGTTCTTTAACAAGCGATTCCTGGCATGCAATGGGAAATCCTGTTCCTTCCAATCATTTTTAAAAGAAATACTAGCCCTAGCATGCATGCTCTGTGACGGACCTGATGCCATCACTACATTCCTCCAGTTGTTCATACCTCCTCCAGAAACTGTTGCCATCCTTGCAAAGCCCACCAGATAGGTCTCAAAAAAATTCCAGCAAAGTAGCTTTCCTCATCAAACCCTAGCAGAGCTCCACCGCCCCCTGCTCATAAAGTAATTAATCATACTCCTCCTTGATGCTAAGTGGTAAGACAAGTTTATCTCTCAATCTAAAAAAATATTCTTTTGGTAAATAGATTTGCAAACTATTGTTTGGTGTTGCAATATTTCAAATCTACAACCTTCTTTTCCAACATGTCTCTTATGAAATGAACCTTTAAATAAATATGTTTAGTTTTACTATGATGGACTAGATTTTTTGTAATCTTTTTTTTTTGGTGGTGGCCACAAGGGGTAAATAGACTGTGACCACGAGGGAACCATTACATAACATATCTGCAACATGTGAGGCGAGAGATTTGAACCTGGGCCTCTCAGCAACTAGAGAGGTTTAACTACCCACTTGCTCTACTTGTGTTCTCACAAAAAAATATTGTTGGATTGTTTTGAACTTCACCAATCTCTTCAAGTACCTTTCTCAACCAAAGTGCTTGTGTACTTGCTACAGTAGTTGCAACATATTCTAATTTTGTAGAATATAAAGCAATAATACTTTGCTTATTTGAGCTCCATGTTAGCACTCCTGAACCAAGCAAAAAATAATTTCCAAAAGTTGAAATTCTATCATCTAAGCAACTTTCTAAAACTAAGTCATTGTATCCAACAAGCTCCATTTTGTTGTTAGCATCGTAATATATTCTAAAATTCAAGGTTCCTTTGACATAGTACCTAAAGATTATCTTGGCTTCTCTCATGTGATTTTGTGAAGGTTCATTCATGTACCTTGATACAAGTGAAATTATAAATACAATATCAGGTCTTGTTGTAGTAAGGAACATTAAGCTCCCAACAATGCTTCTAAATAATGTTTTATCAGATTTCTCTTCTCCATCATCTATACACAACACTTCTCCATATGCCATAGGTGTCCAAAATGGTTTGCAATTTTCCATGTCATATTTTCTCAACATATATTTTGTATATTTTGATTGACAAATAAAATTTTTGCTGTAACCTTTATGTACTTCCACACCAAGAAAGTATTGCATCACTCCTAAATATTTCATATAAAATTCCTTCATCATTGCATACTTAAAATCATTCATCATCTTTGAACTAACTCCCATGTAGATCAAATTATCAACATATAGGCACACAAAAAGAATATCATCACCTTCATTCTTGAAATAGAGTGTGGGGTTATTCTTACTTTTTTGAAACCACAATCTTGGAAGTACCCATCAATTCTTAAGGACCGTGCTTTAGGTTCTTGCTTCAATCCATAAAATGTTTTCTTCAATTTGTAAACATGGTTTTCCTTTCCTTCCACTTCAAATCCTTTAGGTTGCTGAAAATAAACCTCCTAATCTAGATAACCATTCAAGAATGCATTTTTCACATCCATGTGATAAAATTTCCACTATTTATTAGCTACCAATGAAAGAGCCATCCAGATTGTCTCTTGTCTTGCAACAGGGGCAAATGTTTCTTCATAATCCACACCATATCTTTGAGTGAATCCTTTTGCAACCATTCTTGATTTGTATATTTTTATGCTTCTGTCACTGTTAAACTTTGTTTTATAGACCCTCTTGGATCCAACAATTTTTTGTCCTTGGTCAATTTCACAACTTCCCAAATGTCATTTTTTTCCAGTGGATTCAATTTCTTCTTTCATTGCTTGCACCTAAAAATAATTAGTATGAGCATCTTCATAATATGAAGGTTCCAAATCAACTTTAGAAAATAGAGCATAATGAAAAACAACTGGTTTCTAAAAACATCATTTTTACATATGTCAATGACAATGTTTAAGATTCTTCATGTAAGCTTTGTTGTTAGGCACTTGCATCATCTGTTCCTGGATTTAGCATATTTTTTTCTTGGGTGGAGAGCTCAGTCTGTACATTGCTTACATTTATTTTCTAGTACTGATTCACCTTAAAACTTTTTAAAATTGTCTAAATATTCCAAAAAAAAAAACATTGATATGGCCATTTTAGTTTTTGAAATCCTTTTTACTGTTTATGGTACGTATTGAAGATGTCTTGAAGTCTTTATTAATCGATCTATGTTCCAAAGTAGTTCAATTTTGTACAAATACATGCTATTAGTCACATGTTAATGTTAATAGGGTCAACTTACAAAAACTGATTTTTCATTTATATTTTAGTTAATGGGGAGATTATGTAAGCCTGGGTTTGGCATTGAAATCAATTACTTTTCTTCGTTGTTTTTATCAAATGTTTGCAAAATTTTGGCTATGGCAATTATTACGAGGAATGATTTTATGTCATTTTAGGGTGAAGAGGAGTTAAATTCTTTCACATGCTTGCAGGTCTCAAATTTTGTTGTTGCTGGGGTTACAATGTTTTGCTTAAGGAATTCAATTTGACATCACTTCAAGCTACAATGAAAAAGATGAAAATTTAGAAGTAATGGGTTTTGAATTTTACACTGTTATTACTTTTTATGTTCTATTTGGACCAAAAAAGATATCTTGCAATTCAAAAATTTCGAGTGATTGGTCTCCAATTACTCTAAAGGTGGACTATTTTATTCATATTTTAAGTCATGAATAAAAGTTTTTAATGAAATTAATGAAAAACAAAGTTTTTTAAAAAACATCATTCTTTCGTATGACAATGACAATGTTTAAGATTCATGTGGGCTTTGTTTTTAGGAATGCGCTACTTGCATCATTTGTTATTGGATTCAACATATTTATCTCTTGGGTTGAGAGCTCACTATGTACATTGCTTACATTTGTTTTATAGCACTAATTCACCTTAAAGCTTTTAAAATTTCTCTAAGATTTTCAAAAATAAATAAACCATTCATATGGCCATTTTAGTTTTTGGAATCCATTTTACTATTTATGGTACATATTGAACAGGTCCTAAAGTATTTTTTAATCGATCTATATTCCCAAGCAATTCAGTTTTGTACAAATAAATGCTATAAGTCACATGTTAATATTCATAGCGTCAACTTAGAAAAACTCATTTTTCATTTATATTTTAGTTAATGGGGAGATTGTGTTAACTCTGGGTCTGGTATTGACATTACTTACTTTCTTCCTTGTTTTTATTAGATGTCTGTAAAATTATGGTTATGGCAATTATTATGAGGAATAATTTTATATCATTTTAAGGTTAGGAGGAGTTAAATGCTTTCACAAGCTTGCAAGCCATAACCATAATTTTGTAGACATTTGTTGGGGTTGCAATGTTTTTCTTAAGGAATTCAATTTGACATCATCATTTGAAGCTAAAATGACAATCATTGAAATTTAAAAGTAATGGGTTTTGAATTTTACACTATTACTACTTTTTATGTTGTATTTGGATAGAAGAGGATTTCTTGCAATTCAAAAATTTTGAGTGTCTAGTCTACAATTGCTCTAGAGGTGGGCTATTTTATTCATATTTCAAGTCATTGAAAAAAGTTTAAAATGAAATCAATGAAAAAAAACTGGTTTGAAAACATCATTCTTTCATATTTCAATAACCCTATTTAAGATTCATTTGGGCTTTGTTGTTAAGCATTTAATACTTGCATAATATGTTCTTGGATTCAACATATTTGTTTCTTGGGTGGGGAGCTCAGTCTGTACATTGCTTACATTTATTTTCCAGCACTAATTTACCTTAAAGCTTTTAAAATTTCACTAAATTTTGCAAAAAAATAAAAACAAACCATTGATATGGTCATTTTAGTATTTAGAATCCATTTTACTGTTTATGGCACAAATTGAATAGGTTCTGAAGTCTTTATTAATCGATCTGCATTCCCAAGAAGTTCAGTTTTGTACAAATACATGCTATAAGTCACATATTAATATTCATAGGGTCAACTTATAAAAAGTCATTTTTCATTTATATTTTAGTTAATGGAGAGATTTTGTTAGCTCGTTAACATCACTTACTTTCTTCTTTGTTTTTATCAGATTTCTCAAAAGTATGGAAATGGTAATTATCATGAGGAATGAATTTATGTCATTTTAAGGTTTGGAGAAGTTAAATGCTTTTACAAGCTTGCAGGTCTCACATTTTTTTGTTGTTGGGGTTGCAGTGTTTTGCTTAAGGAATTCAATGTGACATCATCACTTGAAGCTACAATGACAAAGATGGAAATTTGGAAGTAATGGGTTTTGAATTTAAAACTGTTACTATTTTTTACGTTGTATTTGAACAAAAGCAGATATCTTGTAATTCAAAACTTCCGAGTGATTGGTCTATAATTACTCTAAAGGTGAGCTATTTTATTCATATTTCAAGTTATGAAGAAAAATTTAAAATGAAATTAATGAGAAACAAGTGGCTTTAGAAAACATTCTTACATATGCCAGTGACCCTCTTTAAGATTCTTTATTTGGGTTTTGTTGTTAGGCATGTAATACTTGCATCATCTATTCCTGAATTTAGCATCTTTGTTTCTTGGGTGGGGAGCTCAGTCTCTACATTGCTTAAATTTGTTTTCCAGCACCGATTCACCTTAAAGATTTTAAAATTTCTCTAAATTTACAAAAAAGAAAACCATTGATATGGCCATTTTAGTTTTTGAAATCCTTTATATTGTTTATGGCACGTATTGAAGATGTCTTGAAGTATTTACTAATCGATCTATGTTCCAAAGCAATTCATTTTTGCACAAATACATACAATTAGTTACAAGTTAATATTTATAGGTTTAACTTACAAAAACTCAAATTTCATTTATATTTTAGTTAATGGGGATATTGTGTTAGCCTGGGCCTGACATTGACATCACTTAATTTTTTCTTTGTTTTTATCAAATATCTGTAAAATTATGGCTATGGTAATTATAATGAGGAATGATTTTATCACGTGCTTCTTTTTTGTGGATCTGCTCTTCAGGTTCCTAGTTTTGGTCTACTTGGTGGGTTCTTAGCATTGTTTTTGCTTGGGTGTGGCTTCTGCTTTGCTTGTTGCTAATATATCGTTGGTATTCCTTTTTTGGTTCCTAGAAGTCATTGAGTGACAAATTTGGAGGTTGTCTAGGGTTTCTTGATGCATATTTTTGTCTTGGGGAGGACCTGTGCTTTTTGCCTACAACCTCTTAACCCTGTGGTTCCTTCAGTTCGGGTTTCCTGGGACCTTCCCATCACTTTCCTGTGGCCTACAGTTTCGTATTTGTTGCTTCCTCTATTTTCTCTGGTTTCCATGTAGCTCAACCTTGTATGCAAGGGGATTTCATGGCCTTTGGAAATCCCTAGTTTTGCTGCTCCATTTTCCAAGCCCTATGCAGGATGTTGTTCTGGTCCTATTTTCCTACGTCTCGATGTGTATCCCAGCCCTCCCTAGGCGGGACAATCCTTCATGGTGGTTCCTCTGCTCCATCTAGTTGTTCAAGGTGGTTTTCTTGCATGCCAGTTTTGTTTTCCAATTTTTCCTTGGCAAGATATTGGTTTCTAGTTTTTCTCCTGAGCGAGATTTTTCAAAATTGTATTCTTCTTGCATAAGCGAGAATTTTCAAATTTTCTGTTGGGTGGGATTTTCAAATTTCCTACTTTAGGCGGCATTTTCAAAATTTCTTGGTTTAATTTTCCCGCTTGGGCGGGTTTCTTTATTATTCCTGTTGCGGGTGGGTTTTCAATGTACTTTTCCATTGGCCTTCCTTGTGGCCTTTTCTTTGGTCCGTGGACCTGTTGTAAAAAGGTTTTGGGACCCCTTTCAAAACCCACTTTAATGAAATTTTTACTTACCAAAAAAAAGGAATGATTTTATCACTTACTTTATTCTTTGTTTTTATATGATATCTGCAAAATTATGGCTATGGAAATTATCATGAGGAATGATTTTATCTCATTTTAAGGCCGGGAGAAGTTAAATGCTTTCACAGACTTGCAAACCTCACATTCTGCTATTTTTGGGGTTACAATGTTTTGGTTAAGGAATTTAATTTGACATCATCACTTGAAGATATAATGACAAAGATGGAAATTTGGAAGTAATAGGTTTTGAATTTTACATTATTACTACATTTTATGTTATATTCAAACCGAAGATGATATCATGTAATTCAACACTTTTGAGAGACTAGTCTACAATTGCTCTAAAGGTGGGCTATTTTATTCATATTTGAAGTCATGAAGAAAAGTTTAAAATAAAATTAATGAGAGACAACTGGCTTCAGAAAACATCATTCTTACATATGCCAGTGACCCTCTTTTATATTCTTCATGTGGGCTTTGTTGTTAGGCATGTAATACTTGCATCATCTATTTTTGGATTTAGCATCTTTGTTTTTTGGGTGGGGAGTTCAATCTGTACATTTCTTACATTTGTTTTCCAACATTGATTCACCTTAAATATTTTAAAATTTCTCTAATTAAAAAAAAAAAAACCCATTGATATGGTCATTTTAGTTTTTGGAATCCTTTTTACTGTTTATGACACATATTGGACAGGTCCTAAAGTCTTTATTAATCGATCTGCATTCCAAAGCAGTTCAGTTTTGTAAAAATACACTATTTATGACACATATTGGACAGGTCTAAAGTCTTTATTAATCGATCTGCATTCCAAAGCAGTTCAGTTTTGTAAAAATACATGCTATAAGTCGCATGTTAATATTCATAGCATTAGAAAAACTCATTTTTCATTTATATTTTAGTTAATGGGGAGATTGTGTTAACCTGGGTCTGGCATTGACATCACTCACATTTTTATTTGTTTTTATCAAATGTATGCAATCTTATGGTTATGGCAATTATCATGAGGAGTGATTTTATATCATTTTAAGGTCAGGAGGAGTTAAATGCTTTCACAGGCTTGCAAGACTAGCATTTTGCAGTGTTTTGATTAAGGAATTTAATTTGACATCATCACTTGAATCTACAATGATAGAGATGGAAATTTGGAAGTAATGGGTTTTGAATTTATACTGTTACTACTTTTTATGTTGTATTTGGACAGAAAAAGATATTTTGCAATTCAAAACTTTCGAGTGAATGGTGTACAATTGGTCTAAAGGTGGGCTATTTTATTCATATTTCAAGTCATGAAGAAAAGTTTAAAATGAAATTAAAGAAAAACAAGTGGATTCAGAAAACAGCATTCTTACATATGCCACTGACCCTATTTAAGATTATTCATTTGGGCTTTGTCATTAGGAATTAATACTTGCATCATCTATTCCTATATTTGACATCTTTTTTTCTTGGTGGGGTGCTCATTATGTACATTGCTTACATTCATTTTTCCAGCACTGATTCACCTTAAAGCTCTTAAAATTTCTCTAAATTTTTTGAAAAAAAAAACATTGATATGGCCATTTTAGATTTTGAAATCCTTTTTACTGTGTATGGCACGTATTGAAGAAATCCTGAAGTCTTTATTAATCGATCTGTGTTCCAAAGTCGTTCAGATTTGTACAAATACATGCAACTAGTCACATGTTAATATTGATAGAGTCAACTTATAAAAACTCAATTTTCATTTATATTTTAGTTAATGGGGAGATTGTGTTAGTCTAGGTCTCGCATTGACATCACTTATTTTTTCTTTGTTTTTATCAAATATTTGCAAAATTATGGCTATGACAATTATCATGAGGAATGATTTTATCTCATTTTAAGGTCGGGAGGAGTCAATTACTTTCAAAGACTTGTAGGCCTGCCTGCTGTTGTTGGGGTTGTAGTGTTTTGGTTAAGGAATTCAATTTGAAATCATCACTTGAAGCTCTAATGACAGAGATGGAAATTTGGAAGTAATGGGTTTTGAATTTTACATTGTTACTACTTTTTATGTTGTATTTGGACCTAAGAGGATATCTTGTAATTCAAAACTTTCGAGTGACTAGTCTACATTTTTCTCTAAAGGTGGTTGGTTTTATTCATAATTTAAGTAATCAAGAAAAGTTTAAAATGAAACTAATGAAAAACAACTGGATTTAGAAAACATCATTCTTACATATGCTAGTGACCCTATTTAAGATTATTCATGTGGGCTTTGTTGTTAGACATGTAATACTTGCATCATATTTTCCTGGATTTAGCATATTTGTTTCTTGGGTGGGGAGCTCAGTATGTACATTGCTTACATATGTTTTCCAGTACTGATTCACCTTAAAGTTTTTAAAATTTCTCTAATTTTTTTTCAAAAAAAAAAATTTGATATGGTGATTTTAGTTTTTAGAATCCTTTTTGCTGTTTATGGCACATATTGAACAAGTCATGAAGTCTTTATAGATCGATCTATATTCCCTAGAAGTTTATTTTTGTACAAATACATGCTATAAGTTGTTAGAACTATTAATCCTGATTTGCACTCTCCGCCCAACTGCGTTGTGAAAATTGGTGATGTCGAACTATGCTCACCAAAAATAGTGAAGTTGGACGTCCCACCTATTTGTTCGATGTGACATATCCTGATAGATGTGAAACCTGACAGATCTAATTGCCACAAATCAAATCACTGCACCTTGCCAAGCATGCATAATTAATGCCAGTTCGACGATTGGTCAAAAACCCTAACTCAGATTTTGTCAGAACCTATTAGGAGAATAAGTCCTATCTTCTTCTACTCGCGGCTATATAAGGAAAATTAGGTCCTTAGAGTAAATGAGAGAGAGGAGTAGTGTAGAGAGGAAGTGCATACAGAAGCACTCATTCACAGAGCAGCAAAATAGAGTTGTTTAAGTGAGCAGAGGAGCTCATCTGGTTCAACTCCGAGCAACAATCTCAACAGTTTGGATTTCTTAGTTTATCCTACAATATCACTGGCAGAAGTTTGTAAACCTTCATTTTAAGGTACCCTGTAGTCCATTTTATATAAATAAAATTTTATATTTTATTTGTGTCTAATTATCTCTCTTGCACTTTTTAATCTTAACGCGTTTCAATACTAGTTTAACGCAGCCCCCTTTTTCAATTTCATCGTTGTCTCATTTGTGGAAAATTCGCAAAATCATCCTTCAAGAAGCGATTTCAAAAAATTCATGTCCCTGTTATGCATTGCTGAACACCGGGGCATCTACCTCTAGCACACTCCTTGGCGTGCACTGTCTGACCTCACAGCGACTTTGGACAAATTGTTTGGATTAGCCAAATTTTGGCTAAGTGTCTTGGCACCCGCCTGACTGTGCAACGCAGTCGAACTACGCACTATTTGACTTGCACAATCAGGCGTTGACCAACCAATTTATTTGGCTAAGTTCCAGTCCAGTCGCTTGACTGTGCAGTGCAGTCGGACTGTGCACCTTTTGACCAACGTCATCGAGCATTGACTGGTTGCTTTTGCCTAACTTCGGGACTACTTTTAGCATAACTCGACTTCGGGATTTTTAGTTCAGTGCTCCCAGGTGCTTGTAAACTTAAATTAGAAACTTTAAATTGGTATTAGAGCAGTAGTGCCCTTGATGCAGAGACCTAAGCAGAATGGCTTTTGGTAGCAACCATTCACTGTAGTTGCAGATCCCATGCTTCAACGGTAAGAACTACGATTACTAGAGCATTCAGATGAAGATCCTGTTTGGATCTCAAGAGCTATGGGAGTTAGTCGAGAACGGCTACCCAGAATCGGTAGATGCAGCAGCACTAGCCGCCCTCTCCCAAGTAGACAAGGACCTATTGAAGGAGAACACGAAGAAGGACCAGAAGGCCCTCTTCTACATTATGCAAGCGGTCGAGGAGACCATCTTCTCATGGATCGCATCGGCCACCAAGGTGAAGCAGGCCTGGGAGATTCTAGCCAGCTCGTACCAGGGCACCAACAAGGTGAAGTTGGTGAAACTAAAGATGCTCAGGAGGGAGTTCAAAAATCTGTAGATGAGTGAGTTCGAGTCCATGAGTGACTTCTTCACCCGGATGATGGACATCATCAACCAGATGTGGTTGAATGGAGAAATTATGCAGAGCCAAAGAATCATGGAGAAGATTCTCAGAAGCTTGCCTACCAAATTTGACTCTATTGTGATTGCGATAGAAGATTCGAGGGATCTGACAACCCTCTCGACAGACGAGCTCATGGGTTCATTGCAGACACATGAGCAGAGGCTGAGTCGTTCATCTTAGACCTCTCTAGAGTAGGCATTCAAGGCTCAGGTCTCATTCCGAGACAATGGCAGACAAGAATCCCACCAAGGTGCCTCTAGTTCTCAAGGAGGAAGAGGCAGAGGTAGGCGTGGGAAAGGAAACAAGCAAGGAGGATGGTCAAACCCTAGTGAGGGAGAGACCAACTGCAACTTCCATCAGCAAGGAGGAAGAGGTGGTGCAAAGAACCAGCAAGCCAGATCTGGTCAGAAGAAGGACATGTCAAAGGTCCAGTGCTACTATTGCAAGAAATTCGGCCATTACATCTCACAGTGCAGAAAAGTGGATGGCCAAGGAGAATCAACAATAGGCCCATTACACGGATGAAGCCAAAAATGCGGTAGGAGGGAATGTGCTGCTGACTTGCAACATTGAGGAGGAGTGCCAGAAGAACGTCTGGTATCTGGATAGTGGGTGCAACAACCACATGACGGGGAACAAGGAGATGTTCTCACAACTGGATGAAATAGTCTAGTCCAAGGTCAATATGGGGAACAACAACAAGGTTTCCATGATGGGGAAAGGAAAGATCCTCATCCACACTAGGCACGATGAACGAAAGCAGATCTGTGATGTCTACTATGTGCCTGGTCTAAAGCATAACCTGCTGAGCGTTGGACAACTTGTGTAGAAGGGGCATACGGTCCAGTTCAAATATGGAGTATGCACCATCAAAGACAAGTCGCATGGGTAGATTGCAATGGTGTCCATGACAAAGAATAAAATGTTTCCGCTGTAGATTCAGAATGAATCGTTGATGTCTCTGAGTGTAGTTGTGAAGGATGCTACCTGGATGTGGCATCTCAGGTTCGGTCACTTGAGTTTTAGTGGCTTGAATCTACTGCACAAGAAGTAGATGGTGAAGGGTTTACCCCTTATTGAGCAGCAAAATCAGATTTGTGAGGGTTGCTTAGTTGGCAAACAACATAGGGATTCATTCCCTTTTGGTCAATCTTGGAGAGCATCACAGCCATTGGAGCTGGTGCACTCAGACATCTACGGTCCGATGCAGACCAACATGTTTACCAACAACAAATACTTCTTGACTTTCATTGATGACTTCAGCCATAAGACATGGATTTATCCAATCAAGCTGAAGTCATAAGCATTTGCTAGATTCAAGGAGTTCAAGGCTCTAGTGGAGAAATAAAGTGGATATCAGATCAAAACTCTCAGGACAAATGGTGGAGGTGAATACATCTCCAATGAATTCCACAATTTTTGCAAGCAGCATGGAATTCAAAGGTAGCTCACTGCTAGATACACGCCATAGCAGAATGGTGTAGTTGAGAGGAAGAACCAGACCATCATGGAGATGGCACGCAACATGATGAAGGTGAAGGGATTACCGCATGAGTTTTGGGTAGAGGCTGTAAGCTGTGAAGTCTACCTACTGAATAGATGTCCCACCAAAAGCGTGAAGGAAAAAATCCCTCAAGAGGCCTGGAGCGGTCTAAAGCCATGTGTGGCTCATTTGCATGTGTTCGGGTGCATTGCATATGCACATGTTCCAGAAGAGAAGCGACAGAAGCTGGATGATAGAGCGGAGAAGTGCATCTTCATAGGATACAATGAGTAGGCGAAGGCGTATAGGTTATACAATCCTGTGATGAAGAAGCTCATCATCAACCATGATGTGAAGATCTTGGAAGATGAAGCCTAGAACTAGAAGTCAAAGACTAGCCAGCCTGAGCCAGCAGTAGTTGAGTCTGTTGACTTGGAGGAGGGCAGTGTGCAACCACCTGTAGCCTCAAGAAATAGTAGCGATGCCAGTAATAGCACAGCCTCACCATCTCGGTCGCCTCCACTTGCAAGTAGAATCCAGAATTTGGTCACACCTATGAAGACAAGGAGCTTGCAAGATATTTATGAGGCAACCCAAACTCATCAAGATGAGGAATACTCTGACTTTGCATTCTTTACTGAGGTTGATCCAGTGGAGTTTGAAGATGCAAGTCAGAATTAGAAGTGGGTGAAAGCGATGGATGAGGAGATTGAAGCCATTGAGAAGAATGATACATGGCAGCTTGCAGATATCCCAACAGGGAAGAAGACCATTGGGGTCAAGTGGGTGTATAAGACGAAGTTCAATGCCCAAGGAGAAGTTGATAGGCATAAGGCCAGATTGGTGGCGAAGGGCTACAAGTAGAAGTCAGGCATTGATTACCATGAGGTATATGCGCCTGTAGCCCGACTTGACACAGTGAGGATGATCCTGGCACTGGCAGCTCAGAAGGGCTAGAGTGTTTACTAGATGGACGTCAAGTCAACCTTCCTCAATGGTGTGTTGGAGGAGGAGGTCTACATAGACCAACCACCAGGTTATGAGATTGAAGGCCAGGAGGGCAAAGTCCTGAAGCTAAAGAAGGCCCTGTACAGTTTGAAGCAGGTGCCCCGGGCTTGGTACAACCAAATTGATAGCTATTTTTAGGAGAATGGGTTTGTCAAATGCCCATATGAGCACACCCTATACATGAAGATAAATGAAGCAGGTGAGCTCATAATCATCTATTTGTATGTGGATGATTTGATTTACACTGGAAATAGGCATGCACTATTTGACCTAGTTTAGAACAGCCATGAAGAAGGAGTTTGAGATGATGGACTTAGGGTTGATGAAATATTTCTTAGGCATTGAAGTTGACCAATCGATAGATGGCATCTTCATTTCTCAGGGTAAGTATGCGAAGGATGTCCTAAAGTAGTTCAAGATGGAGGACAACAAACCTGCCATCACACCTGTTGCCATAGGTTTGAAGTTGAGCAAGTTGGACTCTGGTAGAAATGTCGATCCAACTTTGTTCAAGAGGCTAGTTGGTAGTCTGATGTATCTGACTGCAACTCGACCAGATTTGATGTTTGAAGTTAGCTTGATCAGTAATTTTATGGAGACTCCGAAGGACATGCACTGGCAAGCAGGCAAGAGGATCTTGTGCTATGTCAATGGGACGCGGAACCATGGCATATTCTATGCCAGATAAGACTAGTTAGATTTGGTGGGCTACACAGATAGCGACTGGGTTGGCAACACCGATGATCGAAAGAGCACCTCCGGGTATGCTTTCCATCTCGGATTAGGGGTAGTCTCATGGGCATCCAAGAAGCAACCAATCATTGCATTGTCCACTGCTGAAGTAGAGTATGTCATCGCCACGTCAACCGCATGCCAGGCAGTTTGGCTGCGAAGAGTTCTGGGTGAACTGAACCATCCTTCGAAAGGCGCGACAACTATTTTTTGTGACAACAATTCTGCCATTGCACTGTCGAAGGATCCAGTGTTCCATGGCCGGACGAAGCACATCGACATTCGTTATCACTTCATCAGAGAGTTGGTGAAGTTTGGTGAAATTCAGCTGCAGTTTTGCAGATCCAAGGAGCAGTTGGTGGATATTTTCATGAAGCCTTTGAAGGAGGAAGACTTCAGTAGATTGCGAGAGCATCTTGGAGTCAAAGCGCTCATGAAATCAGGTTTAAAGGAGGGTGTTAGAAATATTAACCCTGATTTGCACTCTCCGCCCAACTACGCTCGTGAAACTGGACGATGTCGGACTGCGCTCGCCAAAAATAGCAAAGTTGGGCATCATGCCTATTTGTCTGATGTAACGTCTCTTGACAGATGTGACGCTTGATAGATTTGATCATCACAAATTAGATCACCACACCTTTCTAAGCATGTGCAGTTAATTTTAGTTTGACGATTGGTCAGAAACCCTAACTCAAAGTTTGTTAGAACCTATCAAAGAATAAGCCCTATCTTCTTCTCCCCATGGCTATATAAGGTAGATCAAGTCCTCAGAGTAAATGAGAGAGAGAGGTAGTGCAGAGAGGAAGTGCAAACAGAAGCACTCATTCGTAGAGCAGTAGAATAGAGTTGTTTAGTGAGCAGAGAAGCTCATCTGGTTCAACTCCGAGCAGCAATCTCGGTAGTTTGGATTTCTTAGTTTATCCTACAATATCACTTGCAAAAGTTTGTAGCCTGTAGTCCATTTTATATAAATAAAATTTTAGCTTTTGTTTGTGTCTAATTATCTCTCTTGCACTTTTTGATCTTAATGCATTTTAGTTCTAGTTTAATGCAACCCCCTTTTTCATTTTCATCGCTATCTCATTTGTGGAAAATTCCCAGAATCGTCCTCCAAAAAGTGATTTCAAAAAATTTGTAAGTCCTGGTCGTGCACTGCTGAACATCGGGGTATCTCCCTCTAACGCACTCCTTGGCGTGCACTATCCGATCTCACAACGAATTTGGACATAATAGTTTGGAGTCGGCATATACTTAGCCAAATTTTGGCTAAGTGTCTTCGCACCCGCCCGACTGTGCACTATTTGACTTGCGTAGTTGGACATTGACTAGCCAATTTATTTGGCTAAGTTCCAGGCCAGTCGCTCCACTGTGCAATGCAGTCGGACTGTGCACCCTTTGACCAGCACAGTCGAGCATCGACTGGTTGCTTTCGCCTGACTTCATATTTTTTCTTGTGCGCATCCCGATTTTGGGACTACTTTCAATGCAACCCGACTTTGGGATTTTTGGTTTGGTGCTCCCCGAATCTTGTAAAATTAAATCTAAAACTTCATAAGTTACATGTTAATATTCATAGCATCAACTTAGGAAAAAAACATTATTCATTTATATTTTAGTTAATGAGGAGATTGTGTTAACCTGGCTCTGGCATTGACATCACTAACTTTCTTCTTTGTTTTTATCAGATGTATGCAAAATTATGGTTATGACAATTATCACGAGGAATGATTATATGTCATTTTATGGTCAAGAGTTAAATTATTTCACAAGCTTAAAGGTCTCACATTCTATTGTTGTTGGGGTTGTAGTGTTTTGATTAAGGAATTCAATTTGATATTATCACTTGAAGCTACAATGACAGAGATGGAAATTTGGAAGTAATGGGTTTTGAATTTTACACTTTTACTACTTTTTATGTTGTATTTAAATAGAAGAGGATATCTTGCAATTCAAAACTTTCGAGTTATTGGTCTACAATTTCTCTAAATGTGGACTATTTTATTCATATTTCAAGTCATTAAGAAAAGTTTAAAATGAGTTTAATGAAAAATAGTTGGCCTTAGAAAACATCATTTTTACATATGCCAGTGACCCACTTTAAGATTCTTCATTTGGGCTTTGTTTTTAGCCATGTAATACTTGCATCAAATGTTCCTAGATTCAACATCTTTGTTTCTTGGGTGGGGAACTCAGTCTGTATATTGCTTACATTTGTTTTCCAACACTTATTCACCTTAAAGCTTTTAAAATTTCTTTAAATTTTTCAAAAAAAAAACCATTGATATGGCCATTTTAGTTTTTGAAATCATTTTTACTGTTTATGGCACGTATTGAAGATGTCATGAAGTCTTTATTAATAAATCTGTGTTCCAAATAAGTTCAGTTTTGTACATATAATGTTATTAGTCACATGTTAATATTCATTGGGTCAACTTACAAAAACTCATTTTTCGTTTATATTTTAGTTAATGGGGAGATTGTGTTAACCTGGGTTTAGAATTGACATCACTTATTCATCTTTGTTTTTATCATATGTTTACAAAATTATGGTTACAACAATTACCATGAGGAATGATTTTATGTCATTTTAAGGTCATGAGAAGTTAAAGGCTTTCATAGGCTTGCAGGCCTCACATTCTGTTGCTTCTTGGGTTGCAGTGTTTTGCTTAAGGAAGTGAATATGAAATCATCATTTGAAGCTACAATGATAGAGATGGAAATTTGGAAGTAATGGGTTTTAAATTTTATAAGATTACTACTTTTTATGTTGTATTTGGACAGAAGAGGATATCTTGCAATTCAAAACTTTCGAACGACTGGTCTACAATTGCTCAAAAGGTAGGCTATTTTATTCATATTTCAAATCATGAAGAAAAGCTTAAAATGAAATTAATGAAAAACAAGTGGCTTTAGAAAACATCATTATTAAAAATGCCAATGACCCTCTTCAAGATTCTTCATGTGGGCTTTGTTGTTAGGAATGTAATACTTGCATTATCTGTTCCTGGATTCAGCATCTTTGTTTCTTGGGTGGGGAGCTGTTCCTGGATTCAGCATCTTTGTTTCTTGGGTAGGGAGCTCAAGTTTGTACGTTGCTTACATTTGTTTTCCAGCATTGATTCACCTTAAAGTTTTTAATATTTCTATAAATTTTCCAAAAAAAAAACCTTTGATATGGCCATTTTAGTTTTTGAAATCCTTTTTACTATGGCACATATTGAAGATGTCATGAAGTCTTTATTAATCGATCTGCATTCCCAAGTAGTTCAGTTTTGTACAAATACATGCTATAAGTCACATGTTAATATTCATAGTGTCAACTTAGAAAAACTCATTTTTTTATATTTTACTGTAGAGATTGTGTTAACTTGGGTCTCGCATTGACATCACTTCCTTTCTTCTTTTTTTTATTAGATTTCTACAAAACTATGGTTATGACAATTATCATGAGGATTGATTTTATGTCATTTTAAGGTCTGGAGAAGTTAAATGTTTTCACAGGCTTGTAGGCCTTGCATTCTGTTATTGTTGGAGTTGCAGTGTTTTTTTTAAGGAATTTAATTTGACATCATCATTTGAAGCTACAATGACAGAGATGGAAATTTGGAAGTAATGGGTTTTGAATTTTATATTGTTACTAATTTTTATGTTGTATTTGAACATAAGAGGGTATCTTGCAATTCAAAACTTTCGAATGATTGGTCTACAATTTCTCTAAATGTGGGCTATTTTATTCATATTTCAAGTAATGAAGAAAATTTAAAAATAAAATTAATGAAAAACAAGTGGCTTAAAAAAAGCATCATTTTTACATATGCCAGTGACTCTATTTAAGATTCTTCATTTGGGCTTTGTTGTTAGGCATGTAATACTTCTATCATCTATTTTTGAATTTAGCATCTTTGTTTCTTGGGTGGGGAGCTCAGTTTGTATATTGATTATTTTTTTTCCAACATTGATTTACCTTAAAGTTTTTAAAATTTCTCTAAATTAAAAAAAAAAAAAAAACCATTGATATGGCCATTTTAACTTTTGAAATCCTTTTTAGTGTTTATGGCAAGTATTGAATATGTCATAAAGTCTTTATTAATCGATTTGTGTTCCAAAGCAGTTTAGTTTTGTAAAAATACATGCTATTAGTCACATGTTAATATTCATAGGGTGTTAGCCTGGGTATGGCATTGATATACCTTACATTCTTCTTTATTTTTGTCAGATGTCTGTTAAATTATGGTTGTGACAATTATCATGAGGAATGATTTTATCTCATTTTAAGGTTGGGAGGAGTTAAATGCTTTCACAGACTTGCAGGCCTATTGTTGTTGGGGTTGCAGTGTTTTGGTTAAGGAATTCAATTTGACATCATCACTTGAAGCTATAATGATATAGAAATTTGGAAGTAGTGGGTTTTGAATTTTACAATGTTACTAATTTTTACATTGTTACTATTTTTTATGTTGTATTTGGATTGAAGATGATATTTTGTAATTCAAAACTTTCGAGTGACTAGTCTACAATTGCTCTAAAGGTAGATTATTTTATTCATATTTCAAGTCATGAAGAAAAGTTTAAAATGAAATTAATGAAAAACAATTGGTTTTAGAAAACATCATTCCTACGTATGCCAGTGACCCTGTTTAAGATTCTTCATGTTCTCTTTGCTGTTAAGAATGTAATACTTACATCATTTATTCGTGGATTCAACATATTTGTTTCTTGGGTGGGTAGCTCAGTCTATACATTGCTTACATTTGTTTTTTAGCACTGATTCACCTTAAAGCTTTTAAAATTTTCTCAAATTTTTTCAAATAAAAAATAAACCATTAATGTGGCCATTTTAGTTTTTGTATTCATTTTTACTATTTAGGACACATATTGAATAGGTCTTGAAGTCTTTATTAATCGATCTGCATTCCCAAGCAAGCAGTTTAGTTTTGTACAAATACAAGCTATAAGTCAAATTTTAATATTCATAGTGTCAACTTAGAAAAAATCTTTTTTCATTTATATTTTAGTTAATGGGGAGATTGTGTTAACATGGATCTAGCATTGACATCACTTACTTATCTTCTTTGTTTTTATCAAATGTCTGCAAAATTATAGTTATGGCAATTATCGTGGGAATTTTTTTTGTGGGAATATTATTTCTTTTACACAACCACCACCATGGTGATTGATATGGCCATTTTATTTTTTGGAATCCATTTTACTATCTATGGCACATATTGAATAGGTCTTGAAGTATTTTTTAATCGATCTGCATTCCCAAGTAGTTCAATTTTGTACAAATACATGTTGTAAGTCACATGTTAATATTCATAACGTTTAAAAAAACTCATTTTTCATATATATTTTAGTTAATATGGAGATTGTGTTAACCTGGGTTTGACATTGACATCAATTACTTTCTTCTTTGTATTTATCAGATATCTGCAAAATTATGGTTATGGAAATTATCATGAGGAATGATTTTATGTCATTTTAAGGTCAGGACAAGTTAAATGTTTTCACAAGCTTACAGGTCTCACATTCTGTTGTTGTTGGGGTTGCAGTGTTTTGCTTAAGGAATTCAATTTGACATCAAGCTACAATGACAAAGATTGAAATTTGGAAGTAATGAGTTTTGAATTTTACATTGTTACTACTTTTTATGCTATATTTGGGCAGAAGAGGATATCTTGCAATTCAAAAATTTTGAGTGACTTGTCTACAATTGCTCTATAGGTGGACTATTTTATTCATATTTGGACAATTATTGTAATCAAAGGGTACATATTATTATTTTTACTTGATTCGAGGAATCACAAATTGTAGAACTCTTGTGTAATAAGCCTAAGAGGCTTAGTTTTTTTTGTAAAAGATACCAAGGGTCAAATTGTAAAATTGTAAATAGGAATTGATGATAAGACCAAATGGTTGTTATCATGCCTTATGTGCAATTTTAGCAAGAGAAGGTGCAGAGAGGTTTGATGAAAATGTAAGAGGTTATGGGCTCAACATTGTGTTTAGCCAACTTTAAAATGTAGTGATAGCACATCAAAGGCATCCTGACTCAGGGTATAAGGTAGACTTTGAAGATAACTCATTCAGGAGTCAATTTGAACAATCAAAATCCATACAAGCTACACCACAAGAATCAAAGTATACACACTACAGTAATTCAGTGGAAATATTCGAACCAAAATCACTGGAAATAATATTGATAAGTGACAACGAAGAAGTAGCGGATAATTTTGTGAATCAAGAGATAGCATCCCCACATCAAGAGGAATAAATAGTGAATGATAGAGTAGAACAATTCAGATTTGACTTAAATTTGTAATCTCTTATTTCTTCCTTCTTCTTCTTTCCTTATTTCAAACAACAAAGTACTTTATTATAACCGTGAAATAAAGAGAGTTTTTTGGTAACAATGACCTCACACAATAGCTTACCTATACCATAATTTAACGGTTATGACTATGAGTATTGGTCTATAAAGATGAAGAACTTACTCATATGAAGAGGTTTGTGGGACATAATAGAAGAGGGCTACACAAAACCCTCAGACTAGACAACACTAAGTGTCACAGACAAGAAAACATAAAAATAAGAGAAAAATAGCAACTCTTCTACTCTTTCTCATCTCCAAGCTGCATTGGAGAAAAGCATATTCCCTAGAATCATTGCTTTTACAACTGGACAAGCTACATAGAAAGCATTGAGTGATGGATTCTAGGGTAGTAATCAAGTGAATCAGGTAAGGCTTCAAACATTGAAGAGATATTTTGAAAATCTTCGAATGAAAGATGATGAAAAAGTTGATGATTATTGTGTTAGAGTAAAAGCAATTGTGGATAAAATGGTTACACTAGACAAAGAAATAAATCCTGAGACAATCGTAACAAAAGTGTTGCAAACACTTACACAAAAATGGAACCATATTGCCATAATTATAGAAGAATTCAAATATCTTTCCATTTAAACATTCGATGCATTAATCGGATTGTTAATGTCACATGAAGAGAGGTTTCTTGAAACTCCTTCAACCAACTATGAAGGCGATGATAAGGCCTTCACTTCAAATGAAAACAATGGAAGAGGATGGGGAAGAGGTCAAGACAGAGGCAAGAAAAGAGGTAGAGGCAGAGGCAACTACAAAGGAGGCAATACAAATAGAGGAGGCAACTAGAACATAGGAGGCAATTCCAATAGAGGAGGCAATTAGCAAAGAGGTGGAAATCAAAATCAAGGAGGAAATCAAGGACAAAGTGGAAATCAAGGGCGAGTAAGTGAAAATTCAAAATCAGTTTGTTTCAACTGTGACAAGCTAGGTCACTTCACTCGTGATTGTTGGTCAAAATATTCACGAGGCAGTAGTATTCAATATGGTAATTATGGAGAAGAAGATGATACATCTAATATATTTCGTTTATATGGACAATTAGAATAGAATATAAATGACACATGGATTCTGGATATTGGTTGTTCAAACCACATGAGTGGAAAAGAACATTTATTTGCTACTCTAGATTTCACTTATAAATACCAAATAAAATTAGGGGATGATAAGACATTGCAAGTAGAGTGTATTGGAGCCATGGAGGTTCCAACCAAAGAAGGACTAAAGAAAGTGCATGACATCTATTACACTCCAAATCTCCAACACAATATGCTAAGCATTGGACAAATGATGGAAAACAATTACAAGATTGTATTTGATGAAGGACAATGTATCATTTTTAATAAAAATAATTGTAATCGTGTCATTACACAGGGCCCCATGACCAAGAACATGTTATTCCCTCTCAAATTTTATGAGCCAGGACAAGATCAAATTGCAAATGTAGCTATAACAAATCCAAGTGTGCTTTGGCACTTGCGATATGGTCACCTTAATTCTGCTAGCTTGAAATTTCTAACTTCTCAAGCTATGGTGACAGGACTTCCCAAAATCAATGAAAAAAAGGAGGTCTATGAAGGATGTACTTTGGGAAAGCACTCAAGGTCGAAGTTTCCAAAAGGACAAGCATGGAAAGCCATCTATCCACTTCAGTTAGTACATTCAGACATCTGTGGACCAATGCAAACACAGAGTCTCAAAAACTATTATTATTTTATCACTTTCATAGATGACTTCTCTAGAATGTGCTGGATTTATTTTTTGAAACATAAAGATGAAGCTTTTGATTGCTTCATAGATTTGAGAAACAATGTAGAGAATCAAAGTGGGAATTATGTAAAATTTATTAGGACAGATCGAGGAGGTGAATACTCCTCAAAAGCGTTCTTGAAATATTGTAAAGCAAATGGGATTAAAAGGTAATTCACTACTACCTATGCCCCACAATAGAACGGTGTGGCCGAGAGAAGTAACCACACCATAGTTGAAATGGTGAGATCGATGCTTCAGACTAAGCATCTAACTCATATGTATTGGGTAGAGGCTATAAGAACCAGTGTATATATTCTAAATAGAAGTTCTACTTCTAGTTTAGATGGTGTCACTCCTTATGAGGGGTGGTACAGAAAGAAACCTAATGTAAAGCACTTCAAAGTGTTTGGTTCTTTAGCATATGCACACATTCCTGATGAGAAAAGGAAGAAGCTTGATCCAAAAATTCAAGCTTGTATATTTGTAGGGTATTATGAGTCTACAAAGGCATATAGACTCTACAATCCCAAGACTCATAAAGTTATACTCTCCAGGGATGTAATTTTTTATGAAGGGGGAGAATGAGGTCATGAAAGAATTTTTTTTGATGATGAGTCCCAAGATGAAGTTCTTCATAGGTACAACATGTGTATCCAAAGAAAATCAAAGGTACACCACCCCCTCCAAGCCCAGACATGAGTACTACATCAATTACTTCAACCGCCACTCCAAGTCCTTCTCCACAGATATCAGTAAGTTCTTCACCGATGGACATTGACAGAGAATCTCCATCGAGAGGTAAAATAACATTACAACATCATCCATATTTTAAAATGTTGGATCAGAATTTCTAGAGAAGATTCACTAGAATCCAAGCTAGTGAGATGAATACAATTTTGCAGCAACTTGAAAATTTGCAATTGTATGGATATGATGACTCCCATGATCCTAAGGGAGATGTAGTCAATCATGCTTTATTGGCTAGTACACGATTAGAACCAGCTAGCTATGAGAAGGCATGTACTCAAAATGTATGGCAAGAACCCATGAAAGAGGAAATAACCTCTATAAACAATAATGATACATGGAAGCTAGTAAAGCTACCCAAAGGAAAAAATGTGTTGGGTGTAAATGGGTCTACAAGACCAAGTAAAATGTTGATGGAAGCATTGAGAGGTATAAGGCAAGACTGGTAGCAAAAGGTTTTACTCATAAATTTGGCATTGACTATGAGAAAACCTTTGCTCTTGTTGCACGGCAAGAAACAATCAGATTAGTTCTTTCCTTAGCAGCCCATAAAGGATGGAATGTTCAACACATGGATGTGAAAAGTGCTTTTCTGAATGGATACTTGACAGAAGAGGTTTATGTTCAACAACCTCAAGGTTTTCAAGAACAGGGAAAGGAGAACCTTGTTTACAAATTGAAGAAAACACTTTATGGCCTCAAGCAAGCACCAAGAGCTTGGTACTCATGCATTTATGGCTATTTCAACGAGTATGGATTCACAATAAGCAAAATCGAACCAACTCTGTACAACCTAAAGCATGGAGTAGACATTCTCATAGTTTGTTTGTATGTGGATGATCTAATATTTATGGGTAGTAACAATAAAATGAATATGGAGTTCAAAAAATCCATGATGAAACAGTTTGAGATGAAATATCTTGGTTTAATGCGATACTTCCTAGGGATGGAAGTACATCAATCAAATAAAGGGATCTTCATATGTCAACACAAGTATGCTCGAGACATGATCATGAAATTTGCCATGGAGCAATACAAATCAGTTGCAAATCCAACTGGACATGGGATCCAATTGAGCAAGGACGATGGAGCATCACAGGTTGACATGACCACTTATAAAACCATGGTTGGGAGTCTGATGTTTCTTACCAACACAAGGCCTGATATTCAATATTTTGTTTCTCTAGTTTCAAGGTTTATGGCTAGTCCATCTGAGCTACATCTACAAACAACTTAAAGAATCTTAAGATATGTAAAAGGTACATTGGATTTTGGAATACATTACCAAAAATGTAATTCTATGAAATTAGTTGGCTTCAATTACAGTTATTGGGGCAACAATATAGATGACAGGAAATCTACATCAGGAAATTATTTTAGTCTAGGATCAGGACTTATTACATGGATTTCCAAGAAACAAACTGTTGTAGCATTGTCATCAATTGAGGCTGAGTATATAGACATCACACATGCTAGTACTCAAGACCTATGGTTGAGAAAAGTTCTTTAAGAGATTGGATAAAGTCAAAGTGGTCCAACTTGACTGTATTGTGATAACATAAGTGCCATTCAGTTGGTATACAATCTAGTCCACCATAGCAGATCAAAGCATTTTGATATGAAGTATCACTTCATTCGAGATATGGTGGAACAACATATAGTTGAGCTTCAATATTGTAACACTTTGGATAATATTGTAGACATATTCACCAAAGGTATAGCTAAAGCTCAATATATAAAGCTGAGAGACTATATAGTCAGTCCTATCAACTTTAAGGGGGAGAATGTTGGAAATTAAAGCAGTATAAAAAGGTAAAAAAATTGTTTACAACGGTAAGCTTTGGACCTTACCCTTTTACCTTATTGGAAGACAACTAACTAGGCATATTGGATGGCATGGGTGGCAAGGCATTCGACATCAATTTCCCTTCCTCATTTCCTCCCTATTTTTCTTCATTTCCTAACTTCTCCTATATTTCCTAAGGTTGTTAAATCAACCCTATTTAAGCATTGTAATTTCTAAGTTTTGTAAGGTTAATGAATAATATTTCTTATTTCCATTTTTATCTAAGACTCACATACCACAATTTGAATTTTTGAAATATTTTTTACTGTTTATGGCATGTATTGAAGATGTCATGAAGTCTTTATTAATCGATTCGGCTATTTGATTCATATTTCAAGTCATGATTTTTTTAAAAAATGAAATTAATGAAAAACGATTGGCTTCAAAAAACATCATTCTTACATATGTCAGTGACCCAGTTTAAGATTATTCATGTGGGCTTTGTTGTTAGGCATGTAATACTTGCACCATCTATTCCTGGATTCAACATCTTTGTTTCTTGGGTGGGGAGTTCAATTTGTACATTGCTTACATTTGTTTTACAACACTGATTTACCTAATAGCTTTTAAAATTTCTCTAAATTTTCCAAAAAAAACCATTGATATGGTCATTTTAGTTTTTGGAATCCTTTTTACTATTTATGACACATATTGAACATGTCTTGAAGTCTTTATTAATCGATCTGCATTCCCAAGAAGTTCAGTTCTATACAAATACATGCAATTAGTTACATGTTAATATTCATAAGGTCAATTTACAAAAACTCATTTTTCATTTATATTTTAGTTAATGGGGAGATTATGTTAGCTTGGGTTTGGCATTGACATCACTTAATTTCTTCTTTTTTTTATCATATATCTGCAAAATTATGGCTATGACAATTATCATGAGGAATGATTTTATCAATTACTTTCTTCTTTGTTTTTATCAGATATCTGCAAAATTATGGCTATGGCAATTATCATAAGGAATGATTTTATCTCATTTTAAGGTCGGGAGGAGTTAAATGCTTTCACAAAATTGCACGCCTCACATTCTACTATTTTTGGGGTTGAAAATGTTTTGGTGAAAGAATTCAATTTGACATCATCACTTGAAGCTATAATGACATATATGGAAATTTGGAAGTACTGGGTTTTGAATTTTACATTGTTACTACTTTTTATGTTGTATTCGGACCGAAGAGGATATCTTGTAATTCAAAACTTTCGAGTGACTAGTCTAGAACTACTCTAAAGGTAGGCTATTTTATTCATATTTCAAGTCATGAAGAAAATTTTAAAATGAAATTAATAAAAAACGATTGGCTTCAGAAAACATCATTCTTACATATGCCAGTGACCCTGTTTAAGATTCTTCAAGTGGGATTTGTTGTTAAGCATGTAATACTTGCATCATCTATTCTTGGATTTAACATCTTTGTTTCTTGGGTGAGGATCTTAGTCTGTACATTGTTTACATTTGTTTTCTAGCACTGATTCACCTTAAAGCTTTTAAAATTTCTCTAATTTTTTCCAAAAAAAAAAAAAAACCATTGATATGGCCATTTTAGTTTTTGGAATCCTTTTTACTCTTTATGGCACATATTGAATAGGTCATGAAGCCTTTATTAATTGATATGCATTTGAAAGCAGTTTCTTTTTGTACAAATACATGCAATTAGTTACATGTTAATATTAATGGAGTCAACTTAGAAAAACTCATTTTCATTTAGATTTTAGTTAATGGGGAGATTGACATCACTTACTTTATTTTAGTTAAGCTGGGTCTAGCATTGACATAACTTACATTATTCTTCGTTTTTATCAAATGTATGCAAAATAATGGTTATGACAATTATCATGAGGAATGATTTTATGTCATGGAGAAGTTAAATGCCTTCACAAGCTTGCAGGCCTCACATTCTGTTGTTGTTGGGGTTGTACTATTTTGCTTAAGGAATTAAATTTGACATCATCACTTGAAGCTACAATGAAAGAGGTGGAAATTTGTAAGTAAAGGGTTTTGAATTTTACATTGTTTCTACTTTTTATGTTATGTTTGGGCAAAATACGATATCTTGCAATTCAAAGCATTCGAGTGACTAGTATAGAATTTCTCTAAAGGTGGGCTATTTTATTCATATTTCAAGTCATGAAGAAAAGTTTAAAATGAAATTAATGAAAAACAAGTGGCTTCATAAAACATCATTCTTACATATGCCAGTGACCCTCTTTAATATTCTTCATGTGGGCTTTGTTGTTAGGCATGTAATGCTTGCATCATCTGTTCCTGGATTCAACATCTTTGTTTCTTGGGTTGGGAGATCAATCTATACATTGCTTACATTTGTTTTCCAGCACTGATTCACTTTAAAGCTTTTAAAATTTCTCTAAATTTTTCCCAAAAAAACCATTAATATGGCTATTTTAGTTTTTGAAATCCTTTATATTGTTTATGGCATGTATTGAAGATGTCCTGAAGTCTTTATTAATGTCCTGAAGTCTTTATTAATCAATTTGTGTTCTAAAGTAGTTCAGTTTTGTACAAATACATGCAATTAGTCACATGTTAATATTCATAGGGTCAACTTACAAAAAAATATTTTTCATTTATATTTTAGTTAATGGGGAGATTGTGTTAGCCTGGGTCTGGCATTGACATCACTTCCTTCTTTGTTTTTATCATATGTCTCCAAAATTATGGCTATGGCAATTATCATGAGGAATGATTTTATCTCATTTTAAGGTCGGGAGGAGTTAAATGCTTTCATAGACTTGCAGACCTGCTTTTGTTGGGGTTGCAATGTTTTGGTTAAGGAATTCAATTTGACATCATCACTTGAAGCTATAATAATAGAGATGAAAATTTGGAAGTAATGGGTTTTGAATTCTACATTTTTACTACCTTTTACATTGTTAGTACCTTTTATGTTGTATTTGGATTGAAGAGGATATCTTGTAATTCAAAACTTTCGAGTGACTAGTGTAAAATTTCTCTAAAGGTGGGCTATTTTATTCATAATTCATGTAATGAAGAAAATTTTAAAATGAAATTAATGAAAAACAACTGGCTTTAGAAAACATCATTCTTACATATGCCAGTGACCCTATTTAATATTATTCATGTGTGCTTTGTTGTTAGGCATGTAATACTCGTATCATCTATTCCTAGATTCAACATATTTGTTTCTTGGGTGGGGAGTTCAATTTGTACATTGCTTACATATGTTTTCCAAAACTGATTCACCTTAAAGCTTTTAAAATTTCTTTAAGGTTTTTTCCAAAAAAAAAAAAACCATTGATATGGCCATTTTAGTTTTTAGAATCCTATTTATTGTTTATGGCACATATTGAACAAGTCATGAAGTCTTTATAAATCTATCTGCATTCTCAAGCAGTTTAGTTTTTTACAAATACATGCTATAAGTCACATGTTAATATTCATAGCGTCAAGTTAGAAAAAATTATTTTTCATTTATATTTTAGTTAATGGGGAGATTGTGTTAACTTGGGTCTGGCATTGACATCATTTTCTTCTTTGTTTTTATTAGATGTATGCAAAATTATGGTTATGGCAATTATCATGAGGATTGATTTTTTGTCATTTTAAGGTCAGGAGGATTTAAATTATTTCACAGGCTTGCAAGCCTTGCATTCTGTTTCTACTGGGGTTGTAGTGTTTTGCTTAATGAATTCAATTTGACATCATCATTTGAAGTTACAATGATAGGGATGGAAATTTGGAAGTAATGGGTTTTGAATTTTACAGTCTTACTACTTTTTATGCTATATTTGAATAGAAGAGGATATATTGAAATTCAAAACTTTTGAGTGACTGGTCTACAATTGCTCTCAAGGTGGGCTATTTTATTCATATTTCAAGTAATGAAGAAATTTTTTAAAATGAAATTAATGAAAAATACATTTTTTCAATTGTGAAATACATGTTTTCTGTCCTTGTTTTTCTGAAACCTACAATCAAATTTCAAAGCTCATAACTTTTGTTTTAAAGATCTATTTTGCATGTGTCATTTACCATTGGAAAGGTATTTTTGTGTAGAATTGACTCCCAAAATTTAATCAAATTTTGATCAGTTTTGATCCCTCAAATTTAGACTATTACGCACTACTAGAAAAAGTGTTGCATTTTTTGTTGTTGCACTTTTTACTCTTCGTTTTTTGGATCAAATACTTCGTTTGGTATCAAATATTGGTTGGTTGGTATATGAGTCGTAAGAAAAATCAAATTCGTATTAATCACCTATTTATATACAAAATTTATGTAATAATAAACAATTATTCATGATAAACTACTAATATTCTCATGTAATAATAAAACTAGCTTTTCATGTGTTTTATATATTTTTTAAAGTAATAATAAGAGGGTAGTTTAAAACCACCCTCTTAGGTTTTTATATTTATTTTTAAAAGTAATAATAAGAGGGCGGTTTAAATCCGTCCTCTTAGGTTTTATTAGGGCGGTTTAAAACCGTCCTATTAGGGTCTATACCTAAGAGGGTAGTTTTAAATCGCCCTCATAGTGATAAACTAAGGTTGTTTTTAACTATCATCGTAGGACATAAAATTTTTACGACACCCTCATAGATGGCGGCTAAATAACCACCTTTAAAGATCTTTAAAGGCAGTAAAAAACTACCCATAAAGACCCTTTTTGGTGTAGTGGTTGTAACATTGTTTTCTCTCTTACAAATGAACAATAGTGTAAAATAGCTGGATAAAATTATAGAAAAATATTTGTAACACTTATGAGTTTGTTTGGAATGCAAAACAACATTCTATTCTATTCATTTTGTGAAATAAATGCTTTCTGTCCCTATTTTTTGAAACCTGTAGTCAACTTTCAAAGCCCATAACTTTTGTTTTAATGATCCTTTTTGCATGTGTCATACACCGTTGGAAAGGTATTTTTGTGTAAAATTCACTTCCAAAATTTCATCAATTTTTGATGAATTTTGGTCCCTCAAATTTAGACTATCACATGTTGCTATAAAATTTGTTGCATTTTTTGTTGTAGTGATTTTTGTTGCACTTTTTGCTCTTCGTTTTTTGGGTCAAATACTTCATTTGGTATTAGAGCTTGGTTGGTTGGTATATGAGTCATAAGAAAAATCAAATTTGTATTAGTCACCTGTTTATCTACAAAATTTATGTAATAATAAACAATTATTCATGATAAACTACTAAGATTCTCATGTAATAATAAAACTAAATTTTCATGTGTTTTATATGTTTTTCTTTAGAAGTAACAACAAGAGGGCGGTTAAAAACGGTTTCTTAGGTTTTTATATTTTTTAAAAACGTCACCTTAGGTTTATATATATTTTATTAAAAGTAATAATAAGAGGACAATTTAAAACTATCCTCTTAAGGTCTATACCTAAGAGGGCAGTTTTAAACCGCCCTCATAGTGATAAACTAAGGCGGTTTTCGAAGCGGTTTTTAACTGTCGTCATAGGATGTAAACTTTTTACGAAGCCCTCATAGATGGCAGTTGAGTAACCACCCTTAAATATCTTTAAGGGCGGCTAAAAACTGCCCTTAAAGACCCTTTTTGGTGTAGTGGTTGTAACATTGTTTTCTCTCTTGTAAATGTACAATAGTGTAAAATAACTCGATAAAATTATGGAAAAATATTTGTAATACTTCTGAGTTTTTTTTTAATACAAAACAACATTCTATTCCATTCATTTTGTGAAATACATGCTTTTTGTCCCTGTTTGTTAAAACCTACAATCAACTTTCAAAGCTCATTACTTTTGTTTTAAAGATCTATTTTGCATGTCATACACTGTTGGAAAGGTATTTTTGTGTAGAATTCACTCCTAAAATTTCATCAAATTTTGATCAATTTTGGTCCCTCAAATTTAGACTATCACACACTGCTACAAAAAGTATTGCATTGTTTGTTGCTGCACTTTTTGCTCTTTATTTTTTGGGTTAAATACTTCATTTGGTATCAAAAATTGGTTGGTTGGTATATGAGTCATAAGAAAAATCAAATTCAGATTAGTCACTTGTTTATCTACAAAATTTATGTAATAATAAACAATTATTCATGATAAACTACTAAGATTCTCATGTAATAATAAAACAAACTTTTCATGTGTTTTATATATTTTTAAAAGTAATAATAAGAGGGCAGTTTAAAATCATCCTCTTAGTTATATATATATATATATATATATATATATATATATATATATATATATATATATATATATATATATATATATATATATATATATATAAGTGATAATAAGAGGGCGATTTTCTTAGGTTTTATTAAGGTGGTTTAAAACTGGCCTCTTACGGTCTGTACCTAAGAGGGTGGTTTTAAACCACTCTAATAGTGATAAACTAAGGTAATTTATTATGGGATTTTTAACCATCATTGTAGGATGTAAAATTTTTACGATGCTCTCATAGACAATCATTGAATAACCGACATTAAAGATCTTTAAGGGTGGTTAAAAACTGCCCTTAAAGACCCTTTTTGGTGTAGTGGTTGTAACATTGTTTTCTCTCTTGCAAATGTATAATAGTGTAAAATAGTTGGAGAAAATTATGGAAAATATTTGTAATACTTCTGAGTTTGTTTGGAATGCAAAACAACATTCTATTCCATTCATTTTGTGAAATACATGCTTTTTGTCCCTGTTTTTCTGAAACCTGCAGTCAACTTTCAAATATCATAACTTTTGTTTTAAAGATCCATTTTGCATGTGTCATACACTGTTGGAAAGGTATTTTTGTATAGAATGCACTCCCAAAATTTCATCAAATTTTGATTGGTTTTGGTCTCTCAAATTCAGAATGTCACGCACTACAACAAAAATTGTTGCATATTTTGTTGTTGCACTTTTTGCTCTTCATTTTTTGGGTCAAATACTTCATTTGGTATCAAATATTGGTTCGTTGGTATATGAGTCATAATAAAAATCAAATTAGGATTAGTCACCTATTTATCTATAAAATTTATGTAATAATAAACAATTATTCATGATAAACTACTAAGATTCTCATGTAATAATAAAACTAGCTTTTCATGTGTTTTATATATATTTTAAAGTAATAATAAGAGAGTAGTTTAAAACCACCCTCTTAGGTTTTTATATATATTTTATAAAATGAATAATAAGAGGGTGTTTTAAAACCGCCCTCTTAGGTTTTTATATTTTTAAATAAAATTAATAATAAGAGGGCAGTTTAAAACCACCCTCTTAGGTTTTTATATATTTTTTATAAAATGAATAATAAGAGGGCAGTTTAAAATCGTCCTCTTAGGGTCTATACCTAAGAGGGTGGTTTTAAATCGTCTTCATAGTGATAAACTAAGGTGGGTTTTGAGGCGGTTTTTAACCATCATCGTAGGACATGAAATTTTTACAAAACCCTCATAGACGATGGTTGAATAACCATCCTTAAAGATTTTTAAGGGTAGTTAAAAACTACCCTTAAAGACCCTTTTTTTTTTTTTTGGTGGTGGCCACAAGGGGTAACATTGTTTTCTCTCTTGCAAATGTACAATAGTGTAAAATAGTTGGATAAAATTATGGAAAAATACATGTAATACTTTTGTGTTTTTTTGGAATGCAAAACAACATTCTATTCCATTTATTTTGTGAAATATATGATTTGTGTCCTTGTTTTTCTAAAACCTGTAGTTAACTTCCAAAGCTCAAAATTTTTGTTTTAAAGATCTATTTTACATGTGTCATACACTTTTGGAAAGGTATTTTTGTGTAAAATTCACTCACAAAATTTCATCAAATTTTGATCAATTTTGGCCCCTCAAATTCAGATTGTCATGTTCTGCTACAAAAATTATTGCATTTTTTGTTGTAGCAATTTTTGCTGCACTTTTTTGTATCAAAGCTTGGTTGGTTAGTATATGAGTCGTAAGAAAAGTCAAATTTGGATTAGTCACCTTTTTATCTACAAAATTTGTGTAATAATAAATAATTATTCATGATAAACTACTAAGATTCTCATGTAATAATAAAACTAGCTTTTCGTTTGTTTTATATGTTTTTTTTAAGTAAAATAAGAGGGCGGTTTTTTAACCACCCTCTTAGGTTTTATTTTTTTTTATAAGTAATAATAAGAGGGTGGTTTAACACCACCCTCTTAGGTTTTTATATATATATTTTTAAAAAAGAGGGTGGTTTAAAATTGCCCTCTTAGGTTTTATTATGGTGGTTTAAAACCATTCTCTTAGGGTTTATACCTAAGAGGGCGATTTTAAACTAGCATCATAGTGATAAAATAACATGGTTTTTGAGGTATTTTTTAACCATAATTGTAGTATGTTATCTTTTTATGATGCCCTAATTCATGGTGGATGAATAATCACCCTTAAAGACCTTAAAGGGAGGTTAAAAATTGCCCTTAAAGACCCTTTTTGGTGTAGTGGCTGTAACATTGTTTTCTCTCTTGCAAAAGTAAAATAGTGTAAAATAGTTGGATAAAATTATGGAAAAATATTTGTAATACTCATGAGTTTTTTTGGATTGCAAAACAACATTCTATTCCATTCATTTTGTGAAATACATGCTTTCTATCCATGTTTTTTCTGAAACTTGAAGTTAACTTTCAAAGCTCATAAATTTTGTTTTAAAGATCCATTTTGCATGTTTCATACACCATTGGAAAGGTGTTTTTGTGTAGAATTCACTCCCAAAATTTCATAAAATTTTAATTATTTTTGGTCCCTCAAATGTAGACTGTCATGCACTACTACAAAAATTATTGCATTTTTTTTTGCTATGATTTTTGCTGCACTTTTTGCTCTTCGTTTTTTGGGTCAAATACTTCATTTGGTATCAAATATTGGTTGCTTTTGGGTTTTAGTTAACTTGGTTTCATGGTAATTCTAACATCTGATCAAGTTATTGAACAAGTTCATTGAATAAAAACTTCATTTATTGCTACTTTTGTCTAATGGCTAACTTCAACAACTCATTACCCATTCTAGAATTTAATGGATAAGATTATGATTTTTGGAGCATAAATATGAGAACATTGTTAATTGAAAAATATATTTGGGAAGTAGTGGAGAGTGGTTATGAATAACTACATTATTGGAACACATTACAATGAAATGATAAGATAACAAAAAGGAAAACAAAGAAGAATTATTTATCCCTCTACCATATTCAGTTTGCTCTTGAAAAGAGTTTATTTCCATGTATTTCTACTGGTACATCATCCAAGGAGGATTGGAAGTATCTTCAAGAGGATTACCAAGTAAGTGACCAAGTGAGAATGGTAAATTTACAGACCATGAAGAATGAGTTTGATAATATGTAATGGAAGAGGCTAAAAGTGTGGGTGATTATTGTGTTAAGAGTGAAGGATGTGGTGAACAAGATGGCCACCCTTGGAGAGACCTTGAAGAAATATGTATTCCTAAATAAGGTATTGAAATATATTACCCATAAATGGAATTATGTTGCAATAATTTTTTAGGAGAGTAAAGATTTGCCTACACTTGAATTTGATTATCTAGTTGATTCTCTTATGTTACATGAGGAAAGAATAAGAGAAAATAGTAAAGAAAACGACGAGAATGATTTTAATTCTAAATTGAAATTTTTGATAATGATGAAGCCAGTCCAAGAACAAGTAAAAAAACACATAGAAGAGGAAGAAATCAAAATTACTCAATATGTAGAGGAGGAATACGAAGATGAGATGTTGTTGTTGGAAGAGCACATTGAAGAGTTGATCAAAAAATATTTGAATGCTATAATTGTTATAAAATGGGCCAAATTGCATGATATTGTAGAGTGAATACCACAAATGGATATAGAAGAGCTCATTATGTATGTGAGGATGAATTTGCATAAGGTAATTTGTTTTTGACTAGTGATATGGCTGAAAAAACTATTCAAGAAATTTGGTATCTAGATTTCGGTTGTTCTAAACACATGACTGAAAAGAAAGAGTTATTTTCTGATGTGAATGAGAATATAAAGACCAAGATAATTCTTGGGAACAATAAAGCTTTGTATGTGGCTACAAAAGGCACCATGGAGGTTGGCATTAAAGAAGATACAAAGAAAATTCATGATACCTACTATGCTTCCAATTTAAAGAATAATTTGTTGAGTGTTGGACAACTTGTAGAAAAACTATAAAGTTGTGTTTGATAACAATGAATGTACCATTTATGATAAGAATAATAGGAACCATATGGCCACCATTGTTCCTATGACAAATATCTGAATGTTTACTTTGAAGTTTGGAGGAAAAGAGAGTATGAACATGACACATATGGCACTTGAAGATAAGAATTGACTTTGCATCTCAGATTTGGATACTTGAATTTTAAAATTCTAGAATTTTTATCTTCAAAAGACATGGTAAATGGACTACCTAATGTTAGAGAGCACAAGGGTGTTTTGGAAGCATGTGTGATTGGAAAGCATGCATGAAAGGAGTTTCCAAAAGGAAAAGCATGGTGGGCCTCATACCCACTTCAAATTGTACACTATGATATTTATGGACCTATCCAAATAGAAAGTTTGGGTAAGTCTTCATATTTTTTCACATTCATTGATGAATTTTCAAGGAAGTGCTAGGTGTATTTTTTGAGGTATAAGGATGAACCTTTTGGCATGTTCAATATTTTTAAAACATTGGTTGAGAATGAAAGTCGATATAAAATAAAGTGTTTTGGAACTTACCACTGAGGAGAATGTTTTCCAAATGAATTCAATTATTTTTATAAACAATATGACATCAAGAGGTAAATCACTACCACCTATACACCAAAAAAAAATGGGGTAGTTGAGAGAAAAGTAGAACCATTGTGTAATTGGAAAGAAGCATGTTGAAGACAAAATGTTTGAGCAATTATTATTGGTCTTATGTAGTTGATACAACAATGTGCATTCTTAATATATGGTCCATAAGAGAACTACACAAGAAGACTCCACATGAAGCATGGTATGGCACAAAACCCAATATAAGTAATTTGAGAGTTTTTGGTTGTCTTGCATATGCACATGTGAATGATAAAGTGAGAAAGAAGTTGGACCCCAAGAGTGAGCCATGCATTCTTGTGAGATATTCTGAAACAAGTAAGGCATATAGATTGTATAATCCAAAAAAATCATGAGTTTATTTTTTGAAGCTGATTTGAAACCTTCATGTTATGCTTTGTTTTCTAAAGCTGATTTAGAACCTTCATGTTATGAAGATGATTAAAATAATGATGTTTGAGTGCAAGAAATAAAAGAAAAAATTAATTATCGAACAAAACAACACTTAGTAACTTGTGGAATTTCCTAAGGACAAGAAGATTTTTGGATCCAAGTGGATATACAAAACAAATTTTAATAGTGATGGAAGCATAGAAATATACAATGTAAGGCTAGTTGTAAAAGGATTCACTCAAAGATATGGTATAGATTACGAAGAAATATATGCCCTTGTTGTGTTGGATAAAATTGTGGAAAAACATTTGTAATACTCCTGAGTTTTTTTGGAATGCAAAACAATATTCTATTCCATTCATTTTGTGAAATACATGCTTTCTATCCTTGTTTTTCTGAAACTTGCAGTCAACTTTCAAAGCTCATAACGTTTGTTTTAAATATCCATTTTGCATGGGTTATACACCGTTGGAATGTTATTTTTGTGTAGAATTCACTCCCAAAATTTCATAAAAGTTTGATCATTTTTTGTCCCTAAAATTCATACAATTATGCACTACTACACAAATTATTGTATTTTTTGTTGCTATGATTTTTGTTGCACTTTTTGCTCTTCTTTTTTTGGGTCAAATACTTCATTTGGTATCAAATATTGGTTGGTTTTGAGTTTAAGTGAACTTTGGTTTGTGGTCATTCTAACATTTTATCAAGTTATTGAACAAGTTCATTGAATAAAAACTTCATTTATTGCTACTTGAGTCTAATGGCCAACTTTAACAACTCATTACCCTTTCTAGAATTTAATGGATAAGATTATGATTTTTGGAGCATAAATATGAGAACATTGTTAATTAAAAAATATATTTGGGAAGTAGTGGAGAGTGGTTATGAAGAACTACATGATTGGAACACATTACAATGAAATAATAAGATAACAAAAAGGAAAACAAAGAAAAATTAATTAGCCCTCTACCATATTCAATTTGCTCTTGAAAAGAGTTTATTTCCATGTATTGCTACTAGTACATCATCCAAGGGGGCTTGGAAGTCTCTTCAAGAGGATTATCAGGTAAGTGACCCAGTGAGAATGGTAAATTTATAGACCATGAAGAATGAGTTTGAGAATATGTAATGAAAGAGGCTAAAAGTGTGGGTGATTATTGTGTTAAAAATGAAGGATGTGGTGAACAAGATGGCCACCCTTGGAGAGACCTTGAAGAAAGAGGTAGTTTTGAAGAAGGTATTAAAATATATTACCCCTAAATAGAATCATGTTACAATAATTTTTTAGGAGAGTAAATATTTTTCTACACTTGAATTTGATTATATAGTTGATTCTCTTATGTCACATGAGGAAAGACTAAGAGAAAATAGTAAATAAAATGAGGAGAACACTTTTAATTATAAATTTAAATTTTTTGAGAATGATGAAGCTAGTCCAAGCACAAGTAAACAAACACATGGAAGAGGAAACAATCAAAATTACTTAATAAGTAGAGGAGGAAGACGAAGATGAGATGTTGTTGTTGGAAGAGCACATGGAAGAGTTGATCAAAAAAGAGTTGAATGCTACAATTATCATAAAATGGGCCACATTGCATGATATTGTATAGTGAGTACCACAAATGGATATAGAAGAGCTCATTATGTATGTGAGGATGAAGCTGCATAAGGTAATTTATTTTTGACTAGTGATATGGCTGAAAAACTATTCAAGAAATTTGGTATCTAGATTTCGGTTGTTCTAACCACATGATTGAAAAGAAAGAGTTGTTTTCTGAAGTGAATGAGAATCTCAAGACCAAGATCATTCTTGGGAACAATAATTCTTTGGATGTGGCTATAAAATGCACAATGGAGGGTGGCATTAAATAAGGTACAAATAAAATTCATGATATCTACTATTCTTCCAATTTGAAGAATAATTTGTTGAGTGTTGGACAATTTGTAGAAAAAATATAAAGTTGTGTTTGATAACAATGAATGTACCATTTATGATAAAAATAATAGGAACCATATGGCCACCATTGTTTCTATGACAAAGAACCAAATTTTTACTTTGAATTTTGGAGGAAAAGAGTGTATGAACATGACACATATGGCACTTGAAAATAAGAATTGACTTTGTCATCTCAGATTTGGATGCTTGAATTTTAAAAGTCCAAAATGTTTATCTTCAAAAGATATGGTAAATGGACTACCTAAGGTTGGAGAGCATACGGGTGTGTATGAAACATGTGTGATTGGAAAGCATGCATGAAAGGAGTTTTCAAAAGGAAAAAGCATGGCGGGCCTCATACCCACTTCAACTTGTACACTATGATATCTATGGACCTATCCAAATAGAAATTTTGGGTAAGTCTTCATATTTTTTCACATTCATTGATGAATTTTCAAGGAAGTGCTAGGTGTATTTTTTGAGGTATAAGGATGAATATTTTGGCATGTTCAATATTTTTAAAGCATTGGTTGAGAATGAAAGTCGATATAAAATAAAGTGTTTGAGAATTGACCATTGAGGAGAAATTTTTTCAAATGAATTCAATAATTTTTGCAAACAATATGACATCAAGAGGCAGCTCAATACCACCTATACACCACAAAAAAATGGGGTAGTTGAGAGAAAAATAGAACCATTGTATAATTGGCAAGAAGCATGTTGAAGAAAAAAGGTTTGAGCAATTCTTATTGGTCTTATGCAGTTGATACAATAATGTGTATTCTTAATAGATACTCCACAAGAGAACTATATAATAATACTCCACATGAAGCATGGTATGACACAAAACCTATTATAAGTCATTTGAGAGTTTTTGGTTGTCTTGCATATGCACATGTGAATGATAAAGTGAGAAAGAAGTTGGACTCCAAGAGTGAGCCATGCATTCTTGTGAGATATTCTGAAACATGTAAGACATATAGATTGTATAATCCAAAAATCACAAGTTTATTTTTTGAAGATGATTTGGAAACTTCATGTTATGCTCTATTTTCTAAAGTTGATTTAGAACCTTCATGTTATGAAGATGATTAAACTAGTAATGTTTGAGTGCAAGCAATGAAAGAATAAATTAAGTCTTAAAAAATGACACTTGGTAACTTGTGGAATTGCCTAAGGACAAGAATATTATTGGATCCAAGTGGATCTAAAAAATAAAGTTTAACAGTGATGCATGAATAAAAATATACAATGTAATGTTAGTTGCAAAAGGATTCACTCAAAGATATGGTATAGATTACGAAGAAACATATGCCCTTGTTGTAACATTGTTTTCTCTCTTGCAAATATACAATAGTGTAAAATAGTTGGATAAAATTATGGAAAAATATTTTTAATACTATTGAGTTTGTTTGGAAGGCAAAACAACATTGTATTCCATTCATTTTGTGAAAATCATGCTTTCTATCCTTGTTTTACTAAAACCTGCAGTCAAATTTCAAATCTCACAAATTTTGTTTTAAAGATATATTTTGCATGTGTCATACACCATTGGAAAGGTATTTTTGTTTAGAATTCACTCCCAAAATATCATAAAATTTTGATCATTTTTGGTCCCTCAAATTCATACTGTCACGCACTACTAAAAATATTATTGTATTTTTTGTTGCTACGATTTTTCCTGCACTTTTTGCTCTTCGTTTTTTGGGTCAAATACTTCATTTGGTATCAAAGATTGGTTTTTTTGGGGTTTTAGTGAACTTGGGTTCATAGTCATTCTAACATTTGATCAAGTTATTGAGCAAGTTCATTGAATAAAAACTTCATTTATTGCTACTTGAGTCTAATGGCCAACTTCAACAACTCATTACCCTTTTTAAAATTTAATGGATAAGATTATGATTTTTGGAGCATAAATATGAGAACATTGTTAATTGAAAAATATATTTGGGAAGTAGAGGAGAGTGGTTATGAAGAACTACATGATTAGAACACATTACAATGAAATAATAAGATAACAAAAAGGAAAACAAAGAAGAATTAATTAGCACTCTACCATATTCAATTTGCTCTTGAAAAGAGTTTATTTCCATGTATTGCTACTAGTACATCATCCAAGGGGGCTTGGTAGTCTCTTCAAGAGGATTATCAGGTAAGTGACCAAGTGAGAACGGTAAATTTATAGACCATGAAGAATGAGTTTGAGAATATGTAATGAAAGAGGCTAAAAGTGTGGGTGATTATTGTGTTAAAAATGAAGGATGTGGTGAACAAGATGGCCACCCTTGGAGAGACCTTGAAGAAAGAGGTAGTTTTGAAGAAGGTATTAAAATATATTACCCCCAAAGGAAATCATGTTGCAATAATATTTTAGGAGATTAAATATTTGTCTACACTTGAATTTGATTATATAGTTGATTCTCTTATGTCACATGAGGAAAGACTAAGAGAAAATAGTAAATAAAATGAGGAGAAAACTTTTAATTCTAAATTGATTTTTTTTGAGAATGACGAAGCTATTCCAAGCACAAGTAAAAAAACACATGGAAGAGGAAGAAATGAAAATTACTCAATATGTAGAGGAGAAATACGAAGATGAGATGTTGTTGTTGGAAGAGCACATGGAAGAGTTGATCAAAAAAGATTTGAATGCTACAATTATCTTAAAATGGGCCACATTACATGATATTGTAGAGTGAATTACACAAAAGGATATAGAAGAGCTCATTATGTATGTGAGGATGAAGCTGCATAAGTTAATTTATTATTTACTAGTGACATGTCTGAAAAAACTAGTCAAGAAATTTGGTATCTATATTTCGGTTGTTCTAACCACATGACTGAAAAAAAGAGTTGTTTGCTGATGTGAATGAGAATATCAAGACCAAGATAATTCTTGGGAAAAATAATGCTTTGGATGTGGTTACAAAATGCACCATGGAGGTTGGAATTAAAGAAGGTACAAAGAAAAATCATGATATCTATTATGCTTCCAATTTGAAGAATAATTTGTTCAGTGTTGGACAACTTGTAGAAAAACTATAAAGTTGTATTTTATAAAAATGAATGTACCATTTATGATAAGAATAATAGGAACCATATGGCCACCATTTCTCCTATGACAAAGAACCAAATGTTTACTTTGAGTTTTGGAGGAAAAAGGAGTATGAAAATGACACATATGGCACTTGAAAATAAGAATTGACTTTGGCATTGTAGATTTGGATACTTGAATTTTAAAATTCGGTAAATGGACTATCTAAGGTTGGATAGCATAAGGGTGTGTGTGAAGTATGTGTGATTGGAAAGCATGCATGAAAGGAGTTTCCAAAAGGAAAAGCATGGTGGGCCTTATACCCATGTCAGCTTGTACACTATGATATCTATGGACGTATCTAAATAGAAATTTTGGGTAAGTCTTCATATTTTTTCACATTTATTGATGAATTTTCAAGGAAGTGCTAGGTTTATTTTTTGATACATAAGGATGAAGATTTTGGCATGTTTAATATTTTTAAAGCATTGGTTGAGAATGAAAGTCGATATAAAATAAAGTGTTTGAGAACTGACCACTGAGGAGAATTTTTTTCAAATAAATTCAATGATTTTTGCAAACAATGTGACATCAAGAGGCAGATCACTACCACCTATACACCACAAAAAAATGGGGTAGTTCATAGAAAAATAGAACCATTGTATAATTGGCAAGAAGCATGTTGAAGACAAAAGGTTTGAGCAATTTTTATTGGTCTTATGTAGTTGATACAACAATGGTAAGACCTCCAGGTCTTACTATAAATGTAATCGCAGGCCACTCAAAGGGGGATCCCTTGTAATCGCTTTGCCACTATAGGGGGCTCCCTCCTTGGAATCTATGATTTTTATTCTTATTATTCATCGATCATTTGATATGGATGGCCAACCTAATATATATATCTACCCTAAAGCTACGTTGGTGAAGAGACATGATGGTTCATGTATGAAGAGACGTGATGGTTCACGTTATGAAGGGTTGTGATGGTTCACTTTATAAGTTAATAATACAATAATTAAATGATTAATAATACTAACTAATACTAACTAATAACGTTAGGATTGAGGATCCTAACATGCCACCCTCCTTAAAAAAATCTTTGTCCTCAAAGCTCAAAGTGAGAAACTTTGCCCTTTGTTTTCCAAGAAGGATTTGTGTAAGTTCTTGGACTCTTTTAATGGCATCCTTTCATAGGCAAGGATATCGAGAAGGATGAAGCATTAGCGGGGGACTACCAGAAATATTAGTAACTATGTGATGATGAGGGAAGGGCAATCCTTCGGGTTCTTCATACACCTTAGAATGATGCATAAAAAGAGGTGATAAAACTTCTACATTCTCTTGTTGTTCCCCGGGAGAGGCAACGGAGGAGTGTGTATTCACTTTTTTGCCTTGTTTTTTAATAGGTTTTACCCTATGGTGATAACTCACTATTGGAGAGGAATTTGAGTGTAGTTCTTGTAAAGTGCATGTTTGGCCATAATGAGTCACTTTGGGAATGTCTTGAGATATTTCTTGCTCATTGTCCTTGTTTTCCACATATTCCTTTTCTTTTTTATCTTTTGTGGCTTCCTCATCTTCCTTACCTTCCTCATCGTTACCATATTTAGTGCTATCTTCAGGTGTATCCATCACTATGTCTACCTCTATATCATTTTCTTCTTCTATTGCCTTATCGAGGTTAGCATTATGCATCGGCTTGGGAGTGATGTAAGTGGTTGATGAATTCTCCAGAGGTGGTTTCCATAATCGATGTTGTCCATTGATTTTGTCTTCGGCTAATTTGGCCAATCCATAGGTTTGCATCATGGTATAGGGATTGAACCTTGTCACCTCCATTCTAATTTCTTCTTTCAATCCACTAATGAAGTTATTGATGAGAATTGATTCATCCAACCCTGTGTTGTGTTTGGTGATATCCTCAAACCGAGTTTGATACTCACGCACGGAAGTGATTTGACAAAGTTCCTTGAGCAAATCCCACATGGTTGGGTCCCACATGGCTCTGATACCAAATGGTAAGACCTCAAGGTCTTACTATAAATGTAATCACATGCCACTCAAAGGGGGCTCCCTTGTAATCGCTTTGCCACTATAGGGGGCTCCCTCCTGGGAATCTATGATTCTTATTCTTATTATTCATCGATCATTTGATATGGATGGCCAACCTAATATATATATCTACCCTAAAGCTACGTTGGTGAAGAGACATGATGGTTCATGTATGAAGAGACGTGATGGTTCACGTTATGAAGGGTTGTGATGGTTCACTTTATAAGTTAATAATATAATAATTAAATGATTAATAATACTAACTAATACTAACTAATAACGTTAGGATTGAGGATCCTAACAAACAATGTGCATTCTTAGTAGATGCTCCACAAAAGCACTACACAAGAAGACTCCACATGAAGCATGGTATGGCACAAAACCTATTATAAGTCATTTGAGAGTTTTTAGTTGTCTTGCATATGCACATTGAATGATAAAGTGAGAAAGAAGTTGGACCCCAAGAATGAGTCGTGCATTCTTGTGAGATATTCTGAAACAAGTAAGGCATATAGATTGTATAATCCAAAAAATCACAAGTTTATTTTTGAAGCTTATTTGTAACCTTCATGTTATGCTATGTTTTCTAAATCTAATTTAGAACCTTCATGATATGAAGATGATTAAACTAATGATTTTTGAGTGCAAGCAATGAAATAATAAATTAAGTCTTAAAAAAAATGATACTTGGTAACTTGTGGAATTGCCTAAGGACAAGAAGATTTTTGGATCCAAGTGGATGTACAAAATAAATTTTAACAGTGATGGAAGCATAGAAAGATACAATGTAAGGCTAGTTTCAAAAGGATTCACTCAAATATATGGTATATATTACAAATAAACATATGCCATTGTTGCATGAAAAGAGACAATTTAGATTACTCTTTCATTACCATGCAATAAATAGTGGAAATTTTATCACATGGATGTGAAAAGTGTGTTCTTGAATGGTTATCTAGATGAGGAGGTTTTTGTTCAATAACCTCAAGGCTTTGAAGTGGAAGGAAATGAAAACCATGTTTACAAATTGAAGAAAGTATTGTATGGAGTGAACATGCACCTAGAGTATGGTACTTAAGAATTGGTGGGTAATTTCAAGATTATGGTTTCAAGAAAATTAAGAATGAACCCACACTCTATTTCAAGAATGAAGGTGATGATATTATTCTTGTGTACCTATATGTTGATGATTTTATCTGCATGGAAATTAGTTCAAATATTATGAATGATTTTAAGCATGCTATGATGAAGGAATTTGATATGAAATATTTTGGACTGATGCACTACTTTCTTGATGTGGAAGTACATCAAGATGATGGTAAAATTTTTATTTGTCAATAAAAACATGCAAAATATATGTTGAATAAATATGACATGGAAAATTGTAAACCAGTTTGGACACTTATGACACATGGAGAAGTGTTGTGTAGAGATGATGGAGAAAATAAAGATGATGAAAAATTGTTTAGAAGCATTATTGTGAGCTTAATGTTCCTTACTACAACATGACCTCATATTGTATTTATAGTTTCACTTGTATCAAGGTACATGAATGAACCTTCACAAAACCACATGAGAGAGACCAAAAGTATCTTGAGGTATGTCAAAGGAACCTTGAATTTTGGCATATATTATGATGGTAACAACAAAATGGAGCTTGTTGTATACAATAACTCGGATTGGCAAGGTTGCTTGGATGATAGAAAATCAACTTCTAGAATTTTTTTTCATTTGGTTTAGGAGTGAAAACATAGAGCTCAAAGAAGGAAATTATTGTTTCTTTATCTACTATAGAGGTAAAATATGTTGTAGCTATTGCTATAAGTACACAAGCACTTTGGTTGAGAAAGGTACTTTAAGAGATTGGTGAAGTTCAAAATAGTCCAATAACTTTTTGTGAGAAAACAAGTGCAATCAAGATTGCAAGAAATCTAATCCATCATAGTAAAACTAAAAATATTTATTTCATAAGAGACATGTTGGAAAATAAGGTTGTAGATTTAAAAAATTGCAACACCAAACAACAACTTGCAGATCTATTTACCAAATGTGTCAATAAAGAATATTTTCTTAGATTAATAGAAAAACTTTTCTCACCACTTAGCATCAAAGAGTATGTTGGATATTGATGCTAACTAAGAAAAAGACAAAACCAAAAGTTCTCCCATGAATTTTAATAAACCTAAATGTTTCTATGGGCCTTGAAGTGTCACTATGTCTATTAGACTTCCATAATGTGAAATGAAGGGTTGTAACATCATTTTCTCTCTTGCAAATGTAAAATAGTGTAAAATAGCTAGAGAAAAGTATGGAAAATTTTGTCTAATATTTTTGAGTTTGTTTTAAATGCAAAACAACATTCTATTCCATTCATTTTGTGAAATACATGCTTGTTGTCCATGTTTTTCTAAAACCTACAATCAAATTTTAAAGCTTATAACTTTTTTTTATAGCTCCATTTTGCACTTGTAATACACCATTGGAAATTTATTTTTTGTCGAATTCACTTCCAAAATTTCATCAAATTTTGAGTAGTTTTGGTCCCTCAAATTTAGACTGTCACACACTATTATAAAAATTGTTGCATTTTTTGTTGCTGTAATTTTTTTTTGTTGTTTTTGTTGCACTTTTTGTTTGTTTTGTGGGTCAAATACTTCATCTTAAACATGCTTCTTGCCATTTCTACAATGGTTCTATTTTTTCTTTCAGCTACACCATTTTGTTGTGGTGTATAGGCGATAGTGAGTTGTCTCTTGATGCCATATTGTTTGTAAAAATAATTGAACTCATTTGAACAAAATTCTCCTCCATGATCAATTCTGAAACACTTTATTTTATATCCACTTTCATTCTCAACCAATGCTTTGAAATTCTTGAACATGCCAAAAGCTTCATCCTTATGTTTCAAAAAATACACCTCATCAATGAATGTGATAAAATATGAAGACTTACCCAAAATTTGTGTTTGCATAGATCCACAAATATTAGAATGTACAATATGGAGTGGGTATGAAGCCTGTCATGCTTATCCTTTTGGAAACTCCTTACTTGCATGTTTTCCAATTATGCATACTTCACACACACCCTTGTGCTCTTCAACCTTAGGTAGTCCACTTACCATATCTTGTGAAGACAAAAAATATAGAATTTTAAATTCAAGTGTCCAAATCTAAGATGCTAAAGCCAATTCTTATCTTCAAGTGCTATGTGTGCAATGTTCATACTCCCTTTTCCTCCAAACTTCAAAGGAAAAATATGGTTCTTTGTTATAGGAACAATGATGACCATATGATTCCTATTATTCTTATCATAAATAGTACATTAATTGTTGTCAAACACAACTTTATAGTTTTTTCTACAAGTTTTCAAACACTCAACAAATTATTCTTCAAATTGGTAGCATAGTAGATATCATGAATTTCTTTGAACCTTCTTTAGTGCCAACCTCCATGGTGCCTTTTGCAGCCACATCCAAAGCATTATTTTTCCTAATAATGATCTTGATCTTGAAATTCTCATTCACATCAGCAAACAACTCTTTCTTTTCAGTCATGTGGTTAGAACAACCGAAATCTAGATACCAAATTTCTTGACTAGTTTTTTTAGCCATGTCACTAGTCAAAAAGAATTACCTTATGCAACTTCATCCTCATATACATAATGAGCTCTTTTATATCCATTTGTGGTATTAACTCTACAATATTGTGCAATGTGGCCCATTTTATGACAATTGTAGCATTCAACTCTTTTTTCATCAGCCCTTCCATGTCCTTTTCTAGTAGCAACAACTCCTCTTCCTCCTCTACCTCTTGAGTAATTCTGAGTTCTTCCTCTTCCATGTGCTTGTTTACTTATGCTTGGACCAACTTCATCATTATCATAAATTTTCAATTTAGAATTAAAAACATTCTCCTCATTTTATTTACTAGTTTCTCTTAGTCTTTGCTCATGTGTCATAAGAGAGCCAACTAGACAATCAAATTGAAGTGTAAACAAATATTTTCTCCCCTAAACAATTATTGCAACATGATTCCATTTAGGGGTAAGAGATATCGATACCTTCTTCACAACTAACTTCTTTTTCAAGGTCTCTCTGAGGGTGGCCATCTTGTTCACCACATTCTTCACTCTAACACAATAATCACCCACACTTTCAACCTCTTTCATCTATATATTCTCAAAATATTTCTTCATGGTCTACAAATTAACCATTCTCACTTGGTCACTTCCTTGGTAAGCCTCTTGAAGAGACTTCCAAGCCTCCTTGGCTGATGTAGCAACAACAATACATGGAAATAAACTCTTGTCAACAGCATACTGAATATGGTAGAGGGCTAATGAATTCTTCTTCTTTGTTTCCCTTTTGTTGTCCTATTATTTTTGTGTAATGTGTTCCAATTATGTGGTTCTTCATAACCATTTTCCACTACTTTCAAAATATATTTTCCAATTAACAATTTTCTCATCTTTATGCTCTACTAATCATAATATTACCCATTAAATTTTTGAATGGGTAATGAGTTATTGAAGTTGGCCATTAGACTCAAGTAGCAACAAATAAAGTTTTTCTTCAATGAACTTGTCCAAGAACTTTATCAAATTTTAGACTGACCACAAGACCAAGTTTACTCAAACCTAAAAACAAACCAAACTCTGATACCAAATGAAGTAAATGACCCAAAAAAAAAGCACCAAAGTGCAACAAAAAACACAATAGTTGCAACAACGCAAGACAATCTAAATTTAAGGGACTAAAACTACTCAAAAATTGATGAAATTTTGGGAGTGAATTCTAAACAAGAAGACCTTTCCAACAGTGTATCACACACAAAAATTAGAGCTATATAAAAAAAGTTATGAGCTTTGAAAGTTGACTGCAGGTCTTAAAAAATAGGGATAACAAGCATGTTTATTCATGAAATGAATGTAATAAAATGTTGTTTTTCATTTCATATGAACTAAAAAATATTACAAAGCTTTCTCCATAATATCTTATATATTACTCTATTGTACATTTACAAGAGATAAAATGATGTTACAACACTTCATTTCACATTCTAGGAAGTCCAACAGTCATGGTGATTCTTCAAGGCCTATAGAAACTTTTAGGCTTCTTAAAATTCATGGGAGAACTTTTGGTTTTCTCTTTCTTAGTCAGCATCAATCTCTAACAAGAATAAGAAGTTAATTGATACATAAGAGCATCATTGCACTTTAAGATTTCTAGGGTAACATAAAGAAGATTTTTCTTTTGAGGTTATTCCTTGCACTTTAGATCCTTAAAAACAATGAAAACCTAAAGATGTTAAGTTTTACTATGAGCACCGTGAGAAGAATGAAGAAATTGATGAAGATGAAAGTATTGTTGGGAATGAAAAAAAAAAAAAAAGGAAGATCCAAGAAGCAAAAACAAAGAGAAAAAGAAACTCAAAGGGATATTGATATGGGAAAACAAAAGCAAATATTATAAGTTCTAACAAGAAGTGGGGCTAAACCCACAAATAAAAATAAAAAATAACAATGAAAATAATATCTTGGAATATTAGGGGAATGAATAAGAACCCTAAAAAAAAGTATTAAGAAATTGTGAAGTTGTTATAGACAAGATATTTATAGATATGAAAGTTAAGCAACAAATATTTTAGCCATTTGCGGTGTTGAATTTTATCTTGATAGAATTTAAATTTTGAAAGATATTTTATATAAAAAAAGTTGATTGTGGAAATTTAGTAGTTTGAGGAAGATGGAGAATATCTTTGACAAAAAGGCAAATGAAAATTATTTTTGATAGAAAGGTAAACTTGAATATGTTTTAATTAACTTCTTAGAAATTTAATGAGAGCAATCTAGTGTTTTGTTTTTGTAACGGGAATGATCCCAATAGAAACCACACATAGCTTATTAAATAAATAAAGGTTTTACATTTTGATACTGATTTCATTTCATTTGAAAATGAACATCTATAGAATTTTAAAATGGAGATCGAAAAACAAATTTGAAAAAATTATATTAAAACAAAAATTATTTAGAAGTTGGAACGAGACTCCTCCAACCTTAGTAAACAAGAGCACTCATTTCCTCCATTTAACTTTTCAACAAACTTTCATAACTTTAAAGCCCAAGATCCTAAGAACCAAGTCTCTTAAACCATATAAAATCATAAAAACCAAATCTCTTAAACCATATATTTGCAACTGTTCAGATCAACTAAACGGCTAAATTTACTTACCAACTTACCTAATCTTCTGGTCCTCCTACTAAATCTATACATCCTTCCAGATACCCCTCTTAACCAAAAAAATCTGCCAGGGGTCTATCTACATAAATAGAGATTAGTTCATCTTAATGTTGATAATGAAGCATCTACTAAATTTTTCTAGAAAATGGGGAATTGGGTCAATTACTAGATTTTCTTAGCATTTGAAGGGAGGGTATTATAATAAAAGTTGAAAGAAAACAAAAAAAAAATGAATCCAGCGATGATCACTAACGATTCTCATGAATCACTTCCATGTCATCCAAAACCTGGAATGTTCATAGGAGAAGGAAGCCTGCAGAGAGGACAAGTAGAATGCCACAACAGCCACCTGTCAATACAATCCACGTGGAAGATGTGCCCACAGTTGGGCATCTGGCGCACCAAATCCACCCCGTCGCTGTATTCCCCCAGGCAAACTGAACAACACTCCGTCTTCGTCTCCGTTTCCTGACTCTTTTTTAGCGAAAATAACATCTTGGGATATTTATCGAGCGTCGCCCCATCGATCCCGCCCGTCTCCACGTCTGTAGCGCTAAAACGAGAGGAATCAGTGCTCCTGTCCGTAGTATGATCATGTTGGGCTTCCATGGAAACAGCAGAAACCGCTTCCTTGGAACTTGCGCAGATATATAGCACCGTGAAAAAGATCCAAACGGCCAGCAGGATAATCCCGCAGACGAGAATACCGTAGCCCAACCCGTGCCTGCTAAGGTTCATGACGCTCTTCCGGCTTCGATGTTAATGGGGATCGATGCTTACAACTCCCTTACCATTTTTTATAATTGCCTACACCACATACGAAGTGGAGTGCAGATGATAATGGCTTTGCAGATTCCATTGAACGTTCTATTGCTTGGGTAGTACTTAATCTCTCTCTTTTCAAAATAATTTTTTTTTACCCTTTATAATCTTCAACTTGTTGGACCACAAGATTTCAAATAAGAGTAATCCATTAATAAATACTTGATCATAATATATATATTTTTAATTTTATAAATTTTTAACTTGTTGGATGAAAGAAGAAGTCAAGATTTTAAACTTCCAAAAAAAAACAATGAATGCAACTTATCAACAAATACTTGATCACTACCCTCAGGTGTTGTAGGTGAGTTGGAGAGGAGACGACAGTCCTTCAAGAGAGGTCCTTACGGTACCCAAAATCCAATTGATAATGATGTGTCCGAGTGGATGAATTTGAAGGTGTAGACCCAACAAAAAGGTTTTTGGCTTAAAAAAAAAAACCTTGATCACTACTAATTGATCTATTCTTGTGTGAACATATAAAATCCATTAAAAAATACTTGATCATAATAATAAAAAAAAAAATTATAATTTTGACCAAGGCAGTCCCACAAAGGAATTTTGGCTTTAATTTAAAAATATATATATTATAATCTTTACCTTGATCACTACTAATTGATCTATTCCTGTGTGAACATATAAAATCCATTAAAAAATACTTGATCATAATAATAATAATAAAAAAAATTATGATTTTGACCAAGGCAGTCCCACAAAGGAATTTTGGCTTTAATTTAAAAATATATATATTATAATCTTTAACGTGGTGGATGAAGATAAAGTCAAGATCTCAAACCTCTAAAAAAATCAGATCAACCAATCAATGGATCACTATTAATTGATCTATCTTTTATGAACATATAAATAATAAAACATTCATCTCTATTTTTTTTTGGAAGGCCAACCCATCAATGAATCATTATTAATTGATTTATATTGTATGAACATATAAATAATAAAACATTCATCTCTATTTTTTTTTTTGGAAGGCATATGATATAAAAGGAGTTGATTGTGGAAATTTATCTATCTTTTCTGGACATATAAATAATAAAACATTCATCTCTATTTTTTTTAAGAAGGTATATGATATAAAAGGAGTTAATTATAGAAACTTAATTCATCTATATTTTCTGAACATATAAATAATAAAACATTCGGCTCTATCTTTGGGAAGGCATATGATATAAAAGGTGTTGATTGTGGAAATTTAATTGATCTATCTTTTCTGGACATATAAATAATAAAACATTCTTCTCTATCTTTCGGAAGGCATATGATATAAAAGGTGTTGATTGTGGAAATTTAATTGATCTATCTTTTTTGAACATATAAATAATAAAACATTTGTTTCTATCTTTTGGAAGGCATACGATATAAAAGGTGTTGATTGTCGAAATTAATTCATATGATATAAAAGGTGTTGATTGTGGAAACTTAATTGATCTATCATATAAATAATAAAACATTCGTCTCTATCTTTTGGAAGGTATATAATATAAAAGAAGTTGATTGTGGAAACTTAGTAGCTTGAGGAGGATGAGAATAACTTTGATGATAAAAAAAAATTGAATTAGGTGGATTGGTAAAGGCTTGACTGGTCAAATACTTAGCAAGAAGAGACCTAAGTTCAAACCTTGGGGGCACATTGCTAGCTTTAACAAAGTTAGTAGTCTGTTGTGAATCCTCGAGTGTGTATCCTCATGAACCTTGAGCCAAAGGTGATCTCCATCTCACACCGAGTCAACAACAATAAGACGAATAGTCTTGTTGGGAGCAGCCAATATGATTTGAACCTTACTGGTCTCCATCTCACATAGGGTCAACAAAAATGAGACCAACTTACTAAAAATAGTGGCTATAACCAATGAAAAAAAAATTAATTAACTTGTAACCAACTCCCCATATGTAATGAAAAAAGAAAGAAAAAATATGATTTAATTAACTACTTAGAAATGTAAGGATAGTAATGTAATGTTTTGTTTTTGTAATGGAAATGACCCCATTAATAATTTTTTGTTTTTTAAAACTTTTATAATCTAACTTGTTGGATGAAGACGAAGTCAAAATTTCAATCCTTCAAATAATGACAACAACCCATCAACAAATACTTAATCGCTACTAATTGATCTATTCCTTTTCCAACCTATAAATAATAAAACATTCGTTTCTCTCTTGTGCCTGGGATTGACCCGGAATCTGCGACGGGAATTCATCCTCGTGGAAAATTTAAAGGATTTGAAAAATATTTGTTTGCTAACATAGATGGTTGCTATTGTAATCTATTTCACGTATTAAGCATTATCCCTACGGAAGCATACGAGCTAATATTTTGTGTCTGTCTTTTTAAAAAATAGATAAAAATACAGTTGAACTTTGGAGAGACGACAAATTGAGATGAATGAATTAAGAATGTGCTCCACATTATTCAAAATATTTATGTGCAACAGACAAGTTGCCTATAAGGTGAGTATTCTCTATTCGCAGACAAGTTGCCTATAATTAGGTGAGTTTTTTTTTTTCCTAGTTTTTTTTTAATTTTATATTAAAATAAAAATTATTAAGATGAATTTTTTTAATATTAACCCATAAAAATATACTCTTAAAGTTGATAATAATACTCTAACAGTTTATTGGAGTTGATAATAATCAAATAATAACTAAAAACTAATCTACATCAATATTGAAATTTATCCTTTTCCTTGTGTTTTCAGAGTAAAAGTAGATTATACAAAGATTTGTGTAAGGAACTTTTGTTACGGACAACCCAATATATTATGATAACATATAATAATCATAAAAAAACGAGACAACCTACCAATACCGATTCTATAGTCATGATCCTCAACAAATATTCCAAGATGGTGGAGTTTCTGCCCTCAAGATAAATAAGGAGACTAGACAGCGAGATCGGATATCCAGCAACGCCAGCCAGCCAGCAGGCATTCACCAGTTTCTGCAGAAGTAGCATTAACCGGCATTGCTATCTGCTTCCAATCCACATACAACAAATTTGGATAAAATCATGATCTAGGAGATAACGATAAGGTTGATAGAAGTTTTGCCGATATATCAATATTCTTTAGAAGGATATAAAGAGGCTTCTTATTATATCACTGCTGTCTATTTACCTCTCACCTTGGTAGGGTACCTAGGAATAGATATTTGGGGATATATTATTATATTGTATAAGGGTTGGCATGGGCCACACATAACCCAAGGTTGATTGTATTATAATATTATATTATATTATATTATAATATAATATAATATTAGTAGTAGGCTCTCCAAAGTAGAATAAGAATATGGATATATAAAGAAGAGATATTTGTCATTGTAAGGATTCATATCATTGAAGAAGAATCTTATGTAATCGTCGTGCCCACGAAGTGGCCTCTCATCTTGGGAGATCTTGTGGAGTTATTCCTTCCTTAAGGATTATTATTGGTGTTGCCCTACCTTAAGGGTATTATCTATCTCTCTCTCATTTGTGGATTGTTATTGTGGATAATATATTGTGGATGAATGATTTGATATTTTTGCATATTGGTGAATGGTTCATGTTTAATAATAAAAGTTATGCAACAAGTGGTATCAGAGCAACGATTTTGGCAAAGTGGGGATTTTTGTGTGAAACCCTAGAATTAGGGCAATTTTTTTTGGAAAAACATCTCATCTTTCAAGAGCCATATCTCTGCGCAAGTTTATCCGATTCAAGCGATTCTTGGATCAGATTGTGCAGAATTTGAAGAGCTTTAAAATGAGTGGTCATATGATGGAATCTGAGTAGTATTGATGGAGATACGACCTTTTGAAGTTAGTCATCCGGAACAAGGATAGTGACGAATTTCGCAGATTTTTTTTGGAAAAACGTCTCATCTTTCAGAAGCCATATCTTTGCGACAGCTAATCCGATTGAGGCGATTCTTGGATCAGATTGTGCAGAATTTGAAGAGCTTTAAAATGAGTGGTCATATGAAGGAATCCGAGAAGTATTGAGGGAGATACGACCTTTTGAAGTCAGCCATCTGGAACAAGGAAAGTGACGAATTTTCAAGTCGCGAATTTTTCAAAAGACAATTTGTTTAGTTCGGGTAAGCAAATCAATTGCACTTTATTTTGTTTGGAAGAAAAATTGCAGATGTAGTTGTCTTTGGGATTTTTAGCTTCAACTTGGTGGGAAGATATTTTTTTCCATAAAACCCTAGTTTGCATTAGGGCATGATATTTATTATCAAAAAAACCCTAGTTGCATTAGGGCATGAACAATGGTACTCCAACGTTTTTCTGGAGAAGATGATATTGATGCTCGAGAATGGTGGAAAAATTTTAGATCTCGATATTGTAATGTCTCATGGGGGAAATCCATGCTTGGTATATGTCTTCAAGGGAAAGCTTTGTTTTGGTTGGATAAGTTTTGTGAAGAAAGGAATAATGAATACACTTGGGATGAAATAGAGCATGCATTCTTGATTAAATGGGACCCATATTATGTAGATCGCATAATAAATTTCATCGAAGACCTTGAAAAGAAACTACAGGAAACTCAAAATGAGCGAAATACAATAAAAGGAGAATGGGAAGTTTTCAAGAAACAAAATGAAGACTATGAAAAAGAAATCAAATTACTCAAGAAGAAAGAGGAAAAGGTCAGGGAAGATAAACAAGATGTCAATATGCAGACAAAGGAAACCATACCTTTGGTAGAAGATAAATTAGAAAATGGACAAAGGAATTTGTTTGAATCTAAAAAGTCTATTTTGCAGGTTCATGGAAGCATTCAAAAGGAACAGGTTATTATTTCCATTGACCCTGGTAGTAGATATAATTTTATTAATATTGCTTTGGCTAAGAAGTTGCAAGTTCAAGCAACAAAAATCAAGGACATACAACTAGAGGGTGAGAATGTTCAGATTTTTGAAGATTTAAAGATCACCATGGATAAATATGTTTTACATTCAGATTTCTATGCTATTGAGATGGATGATAAGGATATTGTTCTTGGTTATCCTTGGTTAGATTCTTTGGGTACTATTAACATTAATGTGCAAAAGAAGTTTATGAAGTTATGGTACAGGAAAAAGAAGATAACATTACAGGATATTTCTCAACTTAAGGAGCAGGGATCCAAGGAAAATCAAGAAGCGGTTGTAGAGAAACAAATTGAAGAACCTGAAACAAAATCCAAGAAGGCCGTAGCAGCAAAAGAGTCCATGGAAGAAGTAGCAAAACCGATTCGATGGAAATAATAGTAACGAGAGTCCAAGGAAGCTTTGATAGAAGAGCACAAGGACACACCAAACAAAGAGAACATGAAAGAACAATGTGTAGAGGAATTTAAAATAATGGAGCCAAATGTTGAGAAGTCAAAGAAGGTAGAACATCAAGTAAAGGTTGCACCATATCGCCATCCACACCACCATGAGCGGAAACAATATTGGAGACATGGTTCAAGGCAACAATATTATGGTTCTACATGTAATCAGCAGGGCACCAACTATGGCAATGTTTGGCAAAGAAAGCATAGTGATCATGGTTTTCAGCATGGTTCATCAGCATCAAGGAACAAGTGGACCCATCATTCAAGTTATCAAAATACAGCAGCAGAAGCGTGGAGCCAACGAAGCGGATTTGGATACTCAAGTAACAAAATGGCGTACCAAGCATCATCGGGTTTCACTTGGATGGATGGATGATCGAGATTGGTACCAATTGCTAACATTGCTTAGCAAATCATACTATCAGATTTCTTCATATGTTTCGAGGACGAAACATTTGTAAGGAGGGTGGCATGGTAGGGTACCTAGGAATAGATATTTGGGGATATATTATTATATTGTATAAGGGTTGGCATGGGCCACACATAACCCAAGGTTGATTGTATTATAATATTATATTATATTATATTATAATATAATATAATATTAGTAGTAGGCTCTCCAAAGTAGAATAAGAATATGGATATATAAAGAAGAGATATTTGTCATTGTAAGGATTCATATCATTGAAGAAGAATCTTATGTAATCGTCGTGCCCACGAAGTGGCCTCTCATCTTGGGAGATCTTGTGGAGTTATTCCTTCCTTAAGGATTATTATTGGTGTTGCCCTACCTTAAGGGTATTATCTATCTCTCTCTCATTTGTGGATTGTTATTGTGGATAATATATTGTGGATGAATGATTTGATATTTTTGCATATTGGTGAATGGTTCATGTTTAATAATAAAAGTTATGCAACACACCTGAATGTACAGTCAACAAACTTTTCTATTACCAGTGGTCCCTTATAAAGAGGCTTCTTATTATATCACGGCAGTCTACTTACCTCTCACGTGAATCCAGAGTCAACGAACTTTTCTATTATCATTGGTCCTTTCAAGTTAGTATTTTTTAGGCCTGGTCAATAAAGGTTATAGAAAGAGTCGCAAATTTGAACTTAGTTTTAAATTTGAACCTTCATCAAAAAAAAAAAAAATTAGATGTAACTTATTTCTTTATATATATATATATATATATATATATATATATATATATATATATATATATATATATATTTGGTTACATAAAGAGTTGGTCACAATCACTTAGTAATTGAAAAGGGCAGGGTTCAAACCATAGGAGTTTGCTCTCACCAAACCTATTATGTATCTAGCATGAAGGGGGGCACTGCTCCCACAAAAACTATTCCCTCCCGTTATTGTTGATCCAGCGTGAAGGGGGCACCTATAGCTTGGAATTCATACCATGAGGGGGCACCTAGCGGGATCCTATAGCTCCGCATTCGTACCATGAGGGGGCACCTATCGCTCGGGGTTCGTACAATCATCGAGACATCTATTGATATTCATACCATCATTCGGGCATCTATTGCTCGAAGATTCGTACCATCATCATCAATTTAACACACACAAAAAATTCAAATCAAACTACTACATATGCAAACAGAAGAGGCTGCCCTGAGGTTTGAACTTGGGTGTTTTCTTGGTAAGTGCCTCGCCAAACAAGCACTTACCAACCCACCTAGCCCTTGGGAACTATTCCCGAAAAAAATAAAAAATAAACTTTTATAATTAATCAATATAATGAATAGTCACTAAGTTGTTAAAGGATTGTGATTTAATGGTTGGTTTAATGGTTGAGACATTAAGGTGAAGTGGTTGGTTTAATGGGTGAGACATTTAGGTGAAGGAGTTCACACCAAGATTTGAATTTCAGCTATTTGACTATGTTAATATAAAGGAGAAAAGACAAGGAGGAGGATAATTATAGAATTAGATTATCAAATTTTAGGAGTTTTGAATTGCATAAATAATTTTGTTTTGGAGATCACCTAAATTGAAGAGGTGTGGAGGAAATTGGACAATGTGATCTGATTTATGTGGGTAAAGTTAAGAATAAAGTAACAAAATTTTTGGCTAAAATGAGTACTAAGAACGAGGTAAGGGTTCATATGGCTATTGAGAACAAAAGAATTATGTAGGTTAATAAAAAAATTCAACATTTAACTAACTTGAACAACCATTGCAGATATATGGTTTAAGAAATTTGGCTTCAATGTAATCTCTTTTAACATTCTAACTAAAAGTCATTAATTTTTAAGATCTTAAACTTTAAAGTTATATAAAATTATTAAAAAATTAAAAGAAAAAAAATGTTTTTGTTAACTAAAATTAAAAAAAAATCTCATTCCTACTTACAAATAATTTTTCTACATTATTAAAAAAATACAATCCTCTAAACAACAATGAAACATCCTTCACTTTCTTACCACATTTATGAAAGAGTATGATTTAAAATCCAAGAAAAAGGAGTAAAATTTTAGGCTAGGAGCAAGGTTTTTAACCGTCAACTTTAACCAACCAATGCATGGAGTTGCAAGGAATAAAATTAAGTAGAACATATTTTTATAGTCACTATTCGAGTTGATATTGTTACTCTTAATATTTTTTTTTTATTTGTGGAAAACATCCCAAAAGGGATGCCACTTTCGGGTAAGACCCAAGGAGGCAGGGGTATCCATTCCACCAAAAATGCCTAGGACTCGGACCTGGCCTACCACCTTTGACATACTCAAGGAGCAAACAAACACACAAAACCAATTTAAAAATAAGTAAATAACAACAAAAATAATAAAATAAAATAAAAAACATGCTCCTTGAGTGTGTCAAAAACAAAAGCACAACCAAACACGCACAATAAGATAAAAGAAACCACAACACAAACCACATAGAAAAACACAAGAACCACATAACAAAACACAAACAAGACAAAAACAACAGAACACTACAAAGACATAACCCAAAAAAAAACATGAAAAATAAACACAACCAAAACCTAAAAAATTAAAAAAAATAAAAATAAAAAACAACCAACAACAGACAATAAACAAAAACAAAAAACATAGAAAACACTCACACATAAAAACATGAAATAACACAAACAAAGAGAAACCCAAGAACAAGAACGAAAAAAACACAAGAACAATAACAAAAAACATTAAAAAAAAAAACACAAAACAACAAAAACACATGAACAACAAAAAACAACACAAAGAACACAAAAACAAAACAAAACAAAAGAACCCACCCACCTTAAAAAACTAAACAAAAAAACAAAAAAGAAAAAAGAAAAAAATTGAACATAACAATGACCTATCTAGACCAGAAGACTATTAAGGCAAGAATCAACAGAGGAAACAAAATAAAGAATAGAATGAGCTAGGGAACTAAAAAAACTGAATGAACCAAAGAGAAGCAAAAAAAAAAACAAGAAGAAACTAGGTACCTTCAGAACTGGAGCCATCCAAAGAAATGATAGAAAGAAGAGCTTCCCTAATTTGAGAAGCCCACCATATAGGAGGGTGGCCATAACAAGTAAGATCACCTTTGTCCAAAGCCCAATTAGCTAAAGCATCAACACTCTTGTTTTGATCTCTGACCACATGATTGTAATCAACTTTCAAAAATCCCATCCGGATTAATTGAATCTTCTCAATAATTCTTTTTATTCTCCAATCCACCTTATGATTCTTAGAAGGAGTCTTCAAGAGATTAATCATAAGTTGAGAGTCAGACTCAACTAACACCTTTTCCCATCCAACCTTAGTAGCCTCCTGAAGGCCTCTGAGGATACCATACCCCTCAACAAGGTTATTGGAAAGAATACCCAAATTCTCAACAAAAGTAAAAACCAGGGAGCCATCTGAAAGTCTACCAATTCCTCCCACACTGGCTTTTCCAGGGTTCCCTCTAGAGGCTCCATCAGTATTGAATTTTCCAAAATCCTTAGGAGGAGGTTGCCAATTTCTAGTCCTATCCATCTTACTAATACTCACATTCCCTTTAAGTTGGTTGCCCTTAGAAGATTTAATCTTCAATATTTGCATCACTTGATCCCATCTTTGGTGGGAGTTTTGGGGGTGATTAAGGAGTTGATGGACTGATTCAACTAAGTTGGCTATGGTCTTTTGCCAAATATAGTGAATATCCTTCCTATCTTGATTAAAAATTTGGTTGTTCCTTTCATTCCAAATATTCCAAAGAAGAATGGTAGAACCCATCCAAACTAACTGCCTAATAAAATGATCAACACCCTCTTGATTAGGCCAATCCCTCCAAAGTTGTTCAAAAGTAAAAAAATTGGACCACTGTAAGCCAAGTAAAGTGGCCATTCTCCTCCATAGCTCGGAGGCTAAAGTACACTCAATAAAAATATGGTTGAGATTTTCTACATTCTCTTCACACATTTCACATCTAAAAGGGCCATGAAAACCATGCTTCATAAGTTGCTCACCAGTAAGCACCCTACGATGCAATAAAATCCAATTAAAGAACCTCACCTTAGGCCAGAGCTTTTGAGCCCACAATCGAGAAAATATGTCGGAAGAATGGTTGGGATTATTATGGCATAAGGTCAAATAACCTTGAGCAACTGAATACTCACCCTTAGTAGTGTTGTTCCATCCAAAACAATCTTTTTCATGGGACCAAGAGAGGGATCTCATATGAAGGATGCCTTGGATATCTTGTCTTTGCCTTTCTGGGATTTGAATAGGCCAGTCCTCAATAGGGATCCAATATCTACCAACCTTTGAATTACCAGTATGGTACCGATAGTAATTAGCCACCTTTATCCAATTAGCTCGGTGAAGCTCCTCCATCCAAGGCCTCCAATCGGGGAACTGAGTTATCAAAGGCTTGTGACCATCCCAAGAATCTGTCCAAAAATTTACCTGTTGACCATTATGAATGATCCAAAATAAATTTTTCTTTATCAAATCCTCACCAGTCTTAAGAACTGCTAAAATGGGAGAACCTTTGGTAGGAAGTTGATAGCAAACAAGGTCTTCAGGACTTTTGTTCTCAGCATATTTAGCATGGAGATTATTGGCCCAAAGAGCATTGGGGTTATGCAACATCCTCCAATATAATTTAGCAGCTAAAGCTTTGTTGTTATTAATAGAAGACCGAAATCCTAACCCCCCTTCACTCTTAGGAAGACATAAAGTATCCCATTTCACCAAGGCCCATTTTCTTTTCTCCTTAGTACCACTCCAAAGGAAACGATGACTGATTTGATCCAATTCTCGAAGAACAACCTTTGGGATATTCAAAATGGAAGAAACATAAATAGGAATAGCTTGAAGGACTGATTTTACCAAGGTGATTCTACCCCTAGAAGAAAGCCACTTGTTGGTCCACTTTCCAATTTTCTTCTTGACTTTGTCCAACAACCAATTCCAATATTTATTTTTCTGCCTTTGAATATTTATGGGAATACCTAAATAAGTGATTGGAAGAGAGGTCTTCTTATATCTTAATTTATCCAAGACCATGGATTCCTGTCTAGCAGAGTAGTGAAAGAAAATAACTTTAGATTTGTCTTCATTGATCAACTGCCTAGTAGCCTTAGAAAAATAGCTAATGATTTGCTTAATATTAGAAGCTTCCTTAACTGTAGCTTTACCTAAAAGAGTAGAGTCATCCACAAATTGAAGATGAGAGATAGGTCTAGCTCCATGAGCAATGGTAACTCCCTCAAGGGTTTTGTTTTCCCTCTTTTTGGTTATAGTCCTACCCAAGCATTCAACAAGAATGATGAATAAATAAGGGGATAGCGGGTCACCTTGCCTAATACCTCTGGAAGCTGGGAATGACTGAGAAGGCCTGCCATTGATAAGAACTAAGTAGGAAACTCGAAGAGATACATCCCATAATCCAATCCATCCAATCCTTAGAGAAACCAAATTGCCTCAAAACTTTGATAAGGAAGTGCCAATCCACTCTGTCATAAGCTTTGGATAAGTCTAACCGAATGAACATGGAAGGAGAATTTTGCATATCCATGGAATGGATGGCTTCCGAGCAAGAACTATCTCATCTACTATTTGACGTCCTTCCACATAACCCCCTTGCTCTGGGGAAATAATCTTATGCAAAAGAGGCTTCAACCTTTTTGCCATGATTTTAGTAATGATTTTGAGAAGAACATTACATAAAGCAATAGGTCTAAAAGCTGAGATATGATCAACCTCTTGAGCTTTTGGAACAAGAGTAATATAAGTTTTATTGATAACCTTCAAAATTTCTTTGGCTTTCCTGGCTTCTTCCACCACCTCTAATAAATCAACATGAAGGATATCCCAGAACTCTTGGTAGAACTCAATGGGAAAACCATCGAGACCTGGGGTTTTCCCTTTTTGCATTTTAAAAACTACTTGTTGAAGCTCATTGATAGTAACAGGAGCAGTCAAAATAGAGTTCTCCTCAGAAGTGATAAGAGAAGGGATTGCTTGAAGAACATTTTGTTGTGAAGCTGAGTCAAGAGGAGTAGCAACAAAAATATTGGAAAAGTAATCAACAACAATAGAGTTCATGCCATCCCAAGTATAAACAACATCTCCAGAATCTGATTTTAAGGAAGAAATAAAGTTGTGAGATCTTCGAGCTAGAAGAGATTTGTGGAAGAAATTTGTGTTTCGATCTCCTTCTTTGAGCCATTGAATTCTAGATTTTTGCTTCCATAAGATTTCTTCTCTTTTTTCCCATTCCTCTAACCGAGTTGTGAGTTTAATTTCATCTGCACTTCTCTTCTCTGTGAGGCCATCTAAACGGATTTTCTTATTCAAATTTTCAAGATGAGCAATAACTTCATGTTTTTTTTATGAACATCCCCAAACTCTTTCCAGTTCCAAGTCTTGATTTTGGATTTAATGTATTGCAGTATTTTGGAAAAATAGAACATCTTAGTCCCATGCCTAGGTTTACCTTCCTTCCACCATTGTTGCACACGAGGTCTGAAGGAAATGTCTCTAAGCCACATTAATTGAAAATGAAAAGGAGAGAAACTCACATTGGTTTTCCACATTTCCACCATGACTGGCCAATGATCCGAACCAACATTATTAAGAGTCTTCACTTTAGGAATGTGACCATGGATTAAGAAATTTTTAGAGAGCAAAAACCTATCCAATCTCTCCATTATACAAGCTAAGCCTTGCCTTCTGTTAGACCAAGTCATAAGGCCATTATCTCGGTTGGATATCCACAAGATGGAGGTTTGCAATATATTCGCTCATGAGGTCAGTGCTTTTGTCCAAATTTCTATTTCCCCCCATTTTCTCATCCAGAGAGAGGATGGTATTGAAATCTCCTCCGATCAAGATCCAAGATTTAGGAAAATGAGAGATAATATGAGTAATATCCTTCCACTATCTTCTTTTTTCCTCCAAAGAAGTTGGAGCATAAACAATAATGTAGAGCATAATCTGGTTGGAATGTCTACTTTGAATAGCTATAGCCAACAAACCCCAACTGCCAACCATATGGTGAATAACTACCTCTTTTGGGTCCCAAAGACAAGCAATGCCACCCGAAGTCCCTTGGGAACCGAGGGAAACCACTTTTCCAGCTGGCCAAATTTTACTCGGCAATTGAGTCCATATCCTCCATTGACATCTTTGTTTCTTGAAGGAAAACAAGATGTGGATGATTTATCCGAATCATTCTTCTAATTTCATTTTGTTTTGAAAGACTCCCTTTGAGTCCTCTAATATTCCAAGTGATGATCTTCATTAATACCAGGGCTAAAAAAGTTGGGAAGGGCATTAATCTTACCTTCCTCTACAAGCTTTTCACCTTCTTTTACCATATGATATTGATTGGTCTTGCGACCTGCTTTTTGATTAGAATCCATCTTCAATTTTTTTTCCCTATTTCTTGACTTATTCCAATTGAATCTGAGATGGCTTCTAACCTTGAAGAATGCTCGTACACAGCCAAAATTTTACTAGATGGTTCAACGGAGTCTATATTGGGACCTGCATTATTTGAAGTTTTGACATTTGAAAGATTGTTTTTCTTGTGTAAATTTTCTCCTTTTTTTCTATTGAAAACCTTTGATTTGTTGGTTTGTCTCTGAGTTCTTCCCTTCATATTTAAATTGTGTTTCTAAGATTTTAGTTTCCATTATTTCCTCTTCCTCACTTGGGACATCATTTGTGGAAAGGATTTCAAACATATTAGCAGATGACTTTGATTGATCCTTCATAACTGGTTTTTTCTGAGTGTTCTTCTTCTTAGGTATTTGGAAACTTGATGAGTTTATATCTTCTTTCTTTTGATCAAGAATTTTATTTGGGCAAGCACCGGCCAAATGACCATATTCATGGCAAATTCTACAATGAAAAGGAATGTTCTCATAGTCCACTACTTGCTCCCAAGTGTCTTCCCCAAATTGTAATGTGATCTTTTTAGGTAGGGGTTTGTCAAAATCCATTAAAACACAAATTCGAGCATAAATAATATGTTCAAAATTTTGAGTACAATCAGCAGTCATCATAAAAGTTCCTAAAGAGTTTCCAATTGAAGAAAAAATAGTAGGATTCCAAAATTCAATAGGGAGGCCAAAGAGTCTAACCCACACGAGAGCTATAGAAGGCATCTCTTCTTAGACTTTAAATTTAGTATGCCAGGGCTTCATGAAAAGCCCTGCCCTTCCAAAAAACCAAGGACCCCCTTGAAAAGTTTTCTCTCTATCTTCATTATTAGAAAATAAAACAAGAAAATAACCATTTGGATAAATAGAGATTTGTAACTCACCTTTAGTTTTCCAGCTTTTTGTAGCCTAGAATTTGAAAGCAGATAGACTCGGATGAAAACCCATGAACCGACAAATTAGTCCTCTTTTTTCCAAATCTTCAATGCCAATCTGAATGTTACCCATATCAAGCTTAACAATAGGAGTTCCATCAACTGCTTTAAGACATCCTGACTCTATTTTCCTAGGATCAATCTTAGGCATTCTTAGAGGTTTATGGGAAGCCCTAAGATTGATATTAGCATTGGGCTGAGGCTGTCCACCATGAAGGGCATCCCTAAAATTCATTTTTGGGACCGAGTCTTCGAAATTCTTACCCTTGACAGGGGTTTTCATAGTAGAATTATTTTGTGGGTGCACCTTAGCACCAGATTCACTTGAGATATGAGCCATTTTTTGATCAACTGCTTGAAACTTGTTTCGTGATCTCTTTAATCCTTGCCCTAGACGTCATGGAAAGGTATGGTTTTCACTTTTCTTTTGTGCAGCAAATTGGAAGTCGTTGTCACTCAAGTTCATAGTATGATCTATTGAAAGACAAATTTCTAACCCATATTGGATCCCCTGCAACATTTCCTGCTAAAATATTGAGCATAAACCACAAAAATATTGGCCGCTAGGGCCCGAAGGCCCTAAAAACCAACCTCTGGAGCTGCTTGCACTCAACCCAGATGAAACCCTCGCATAGCCGCTTGCCAAATATCTCGTTCACACATAGGGATGCGCTAGGATCTATGTTGCTCCAAATGATATGAAAATTGGTGGAGACATTCTAGGGTTTTTCAGGCATCTACCCTCAAAATTTTAGCTCAATCCGAGTCCGGATGAGTGAGATATGGCCGAAACGAGTTCGGTAGTTTGGGCAGTCCTACAAAAAACATCTAATGAATCAATACCATGTTTTAAGATCTCTAGTGAAACCTTTCACATGAGATCCATTATTTGTGTTATATTAAGCCATAGTAGAACACAGTTATATTCTCTTTCTAACTCAATGTTAATCTTAAAATAAGATTCTCATAAGATTAATTTTCTCATTTTTAGGGTTGTAAAAATATAGTATAATTAATATTTAATTTATATTAAATTAATCAAGAAAAATATTTATAAAAATAAATGTAAAATAATTCAGAACATAAAATTGACAGATTTTATTTCATTTTTAATATATTTTATTATAATTATAACTTATTTGTGTAATTATTTTATTATATTTTTTTATAAAATTTTAAATTTTTGTATTGATGTTTGTTTTTAAACTATTTTTATCTATCCTTATGACTTGTTAGAATTTCACAATAATAGACATGCAAAGCATTACACAAAAGATGAAGAGAAGAGTGGAACTGATTGATTTATTTCAAGGATCAACTTTGTATAAATAGCAAAGTTGATCATTGAGAGTCATTGGATTACAACAACTCATCAGACCTGATGAAGACACCACTGAGAGTTCTCCTGACACATGGAGGAGTGGAAACTCAAGTGTGTCTATCCTAGTGGAACTTAAGAGAATATTCACTTATTCTAACACCCCCCTTAAGTGATACTAGGGGAGATCATACAAATGAGTCTCGACGACAAGGCCTGATGAGGTACTCATGTACAATGAATTATTTTGAAGATATGGTAAAAACCCAATGGGAAAAACCATCAATCAAAAGGAAGTAAGAGGCTTGTCTTCATATGGTGAAGATTGTCCTCTTAATACAATAATTAGTTGGTGAAAAAACCCTTGTGGGGAAAAACCAACTATGAGAAGAAGAGAGGCTTGTCTTCATATGGTGAATATTGTCCTCTTTTACAAAAAGAAAGATGAGTCCCGACAACTTGGCCTGATTAGGTACTCATTTACATTATATAGTTGGTGAAAAAACCCCTATGGGGAAAAACCAACTATGAGAAGAAGAGAGGCTTGTCTTCGTATGGCGAAGATTGTCCTCTTTATACAAAAAAAAGATGAGTCCCGACAACTTGGCCTGATTAGGTACTCATATACAATATATAGTTGGTGAAAAAACCCATATGGGAAAAAACCAACTATGAGAAGAAGAGAGGCTTGTCTTCTATTGCAAAGATTATCCTCATAAAACCAATCAATGCAACTATATAACTCCAAGCTTATCTCGCAACTGAAGGTAACATGGAGAAGGAAATGACTTGGTGAAGATATCTACAATTTATTTCTCAGTTGGAATATATTCCAAGTATATATCCCCATTCTAAATATGTTGCCTTATGAAGTGCATGTGTATTTCAATGTGCTTGGTGCATTGATGCTCAACTGGATTACATGCAATATGAATTATGCTCTAATTGTCACACCAAAGAGTAATAGGCTTTTCATAGATGAAACCAAATTCTCTCAGAATTTGATGAAGCCAAAGAGCTTCCTGACTAGCCAAAATTATTGCCCTATATTCTGCCTCTATAGAAGATAAGGCTACTGCTTGTTGTTTCTTGCATAACCAGGCTATTGGTGAAGAACCAAGGCAAAATACATAGCCTGAGGTTGAACATATATCTTCTACTAAACCTGCCCAATCTGAATCTATGTAGCCAATGATATCCATGGATTTTCCCTTATAGAAGAGCCCAAAGTGTGTAGTGCCCTGCAAGTAACGGAGGATTATTTTTGTTGCTTGCCAATGACTGAAGTGAGGTTGATGAGAGAATCTGGATATGAGGCCAACAACATATGAGATATCTGGGTGAGTATGAGTAAGGTATAACAGACTCCCTACAAGTTGATGGTATAGAGTTGCATCACATAGAGGGGATGAGTAGGAAGTACTAAGATTAATTCCAGATTGAAAAGGGGTAGGAGAAGGTTTACAATCTATCATTTTAAATATTTGAAGAAGATCTAGAGTGTACTTTTGTTGACACAATGAAATTCCTGCATCTGTTTGACTTATTTGGATCCCAAGGAAGTAATGAGCTTTACCTAGATCAGCCATTTCAAAATTTTTAGAGAGGGAGTCTTTTATAGTTTGAATGTGAGTCAAGTTACTACCAGTGAGAAGAAGATCATCAACATATAGAACAAGAATGGTGATATTGCCTTCATTTCTCCAAATGTAGATTGTGTTATCAGACTCACAATGAGAAAAACCTACTAAAAGAAGGAAGGAGTCCATATTTTCATACCAAGCTCTAGGGGCTTGTTTGAGGCCATAGAGAGACTTTTTTAGCCTACAAACAAGAGAGGAGTCTTGAGTGAAACCAATAGGTTGTTCCATGAATATTTCTTCTTTTAAATCCCCATGTAAGAAAGCACTTTTTACATCCATTTGATAGACATGCCACTTATGGGAAGCAACCAGAGCAAGAACCAATCTAATAGAATCCATTTTAGCAACTGGAGCAAAGGTTTCTGCATAATCAATACCTTCAATTTGAGAAAAACCTTTGGCTACTAGATGAGATTTGTGTTTGTCTATTTCTCCATTAGGCCCATATTTTATTTTGAAGATCCATTTACAATGAACTAACTTCCTTCCTTTAGGCAAGGGAACTAAATCCCAAGTTTTATTTTTGATTAAGGAAGAAAATTCATTTTCCATGGCATCATCCCATTCTTTAATACCTGAGGCTTCTTTGAAGGATTGAGGATCAGAGGAAATAGACTGACAGATAAGACCAATGCCTATGGGGTTGGATGATCTGGTTGATGGAAGATTTTGGATATAAGGAGTAGCTTCTTTAACAATGGTGTGGGCCCATTTTGGCATAGAGGAAGGAGTGGAAGGAGTTGAAAGACATTGAGTTGGAGTTACAGGTTCCTCATCTTGATTATCAATTACCAAGTTAACTTCAAGAGTTGGCTCTTCATAATATTGAGGTTCTACTATAGGAGAAGGCTCAATGGAGGAAGAGGGTGTTTGAGGATATTTTTGAGGGAATGTTTCATCAAATTGGACATTCCTATGAAAGAAGACCTCATGAGTTGAGGTATCAAGAAGCCTGTAAGCTTTCAATTCTTCACAATAACCGATAAAGATGAGCTATTTTGCTTTTCTTATCAAGAGCCTTCCTTTTCTTCTTTGGGATGTGAGCCCAAGCAGTACACCCAAAAATATTGAAGTAGGAAACATCTGGTTTTGAGCCATACCATGCTTCTTCAGGAGTTAAATGGTCAAGAGCTTTATGAGGTGTGCGATTTTGAATATAATTGGCATAGTTAATAGCTTCTACCCAAAAAATTTTGGAAGATCTCTTGAATGGAGCATACAATTTGCCATTTCTTTTAATGTCCAGTTTTTCCTTTCTGCAATACCATTTTGTTGAGGATTATGGGAGACAAAATGTTGATGAATGATACCATGACTTGAAAGAAATATGGAGAACTCATTACTGCAGTATTCCCCCCCATTATCTGTGTGAATCTTCTTGATTTTGCAAGATGCCTGATTTTCAACTAAGGCTTTAAAAACTTTAAAGTGGGATAGAACATCACTTTTATATTTCAAGAAGTAGACCCAGGATCTTCTAGAAAAATCATCAATAAAGGTTAGAGCATACTTTGCTCCTTTGAAATAAGGTTCTGGAAAGGTCATTAAGTCACTATGGATTAAATCTAGAGGGGATGAGGCTTTTAGAGAACTACTTGGGTGGAAAGGATCTTGATGTTGCTTTCCAAGAGCACATCCAGGACAAACTCCATCACTAGAAGAGACTTGGGGTAAACCTGTTACCATATCATGGGTGCTCAAATCCTTTAGGTAGTTGTAACTAAGATGACCAAACCTTTCATGCCAAATTTGGCTTTCAAGATCTCCATGAGCCACAAAATAGGAGGCTCCTTCTAGATTTTGGAAACCTTTGAAGTGAAATAGATGAGAGTTATGATCAATATTTCCTTTGGCTATAAGAGAATGGGGATCTTGAAAGTCTCTTATCTCAACTCCTGTTGGAGAGAAGAGAATAATTTTCCCCTTTCCAGAAGTACAAATTTGATAGACGGAGAGGAGATTTGTGGCAATGTTTGGAACATAGAGAACATTATTTATAGAGCCACCATCAATGGTTATGTCCCCTTTTCCTTTGACAGGGATAAAGGAAGAGTCACCCACTTCTATGCTACAAGTAGAGCTAGAGGAGATAGAAGAAAAAGACTTATCTGAAGCAGTCATGTGATGAGTAGCTCCAGAATCTAGGACCCAAAAATTAGAGGAAGAATTGGAGGTTTTTCCTTGAACATTAAGGGCTTTTCCTATTTGCTTTTTATTGTCTATATTTTGATCCTTTATAGCTGCCTCTAGTTGTTGTAATATTTTCCAACATTTGTTTGTAGAGTGACCATTATTTTTATAGTGAGTACAGGTTATGGGGGTCTTTTCCTTATTTTTGAATTTTTCTTTAGAAGAGGTGGAGGCTACTAAGGCTTTAGAGGAAGAGGAAGAAGAAGATATTTCATATCTAGCAAGTTTTGTTTCTTCCCTAGTTAATCTATCACAAAATTCTTCTAAAGAAGGCATTTTAAAGGTTGCACCAAGAGCATCTTTGGTAGATATAAAGGTGGTAGCAAAAATTTGAAAAACACCATTTAGCTTAGAAAGGATTAGATAAATGTATTCTTCTTCAGTATTAGTCTTCCCACTGCCTTTGTATTGAGTGAGGACTTCTTTGAACTTAGTGAGGAAGTCAACAATACTACTAAAATATTTAGGAGACAAAGATGTTAGTTCTGCTTCTAGTTGCATTGATCTCATCTGATCTACTTTCCCAAACAAGGTCTTTAGTTTCTCCCAACTTTCATGAGGAGTTTTACAATCTGTAATGTGAAACCACAAACTTTCATGAACATTAGAGCTAATAATACCCATTGTTTCATGCATATTTCCTTTATGAACAAAAATTTCATATTCTTTCTCAAATTCTAGTTGCTTTTCTTCTAACAAATGAGTAAGACCTTTTTGAGAGATAAGATTTAAAATTTTAGGTTTCCAAGTGTGAAAGTTATGAGGGGTGAGAGGTTCAATTGAATTCATCATTTTAACACAAAAGAAAAGTTGAAGTTTTAATTAACCAATATATCCCCCCTTAGAACTTCAATTTATTGATTAATGCAATTGATTTTAGGAAAAAATATGAAGCTTTTCAATATATAAAAACTCAATATACCCGCCCTAACAAGAGGGAAACTATAAGTATAATGAGGTTTTAATATTGTTTGCTTTTGAAATGCCAAATCCTTTTAGTTCTTCTCAATACCCACCCTTACTTGAGGGAAACTGTAAGTATAGAGAAGAATTTTTCAAGGGGTGTAGGCTTGAAATGCAGAGATTTCAACCAATTTTTAATTTGGATTTTCTCAATACTTGCCCTTACGAGAGGGAAACTATAAGTGAGAGAGATATCCAAAATAAATAATGGATGAATGAAAAATATATGCCAGGCCTTTATACCAAGTGCCTCCAAAAACCCGCCCTTACGTGAGGGAAACTATAAGTTTTTAGAGGTAATGATACATGGAACGTAGGCAAATATATTTTGAGGAAGAAGAATTTAATTTTTAGATTTATGATATATTTATGAAAAATTAATGTGTTGAAATTTTAAGAGATTAACACATATTTAAAATATTTTTGTTAAGGTTAAAGAAATAACAACTATGAATATGATAATTGAAAAGAATATTATATTCAACAATAACACCTTCTAGTTACTTAAGTATAACTTAGTGAAGTAGAAAAGGTTTATAAAGCTCTTCCTTAAAAAATTAATTTGAATAAATTAATAAACATTAAAGGAGATAAAAAATAATATATTTCAAAAAAAAAAAATAGAACTTATTTTTGAAAATTATTATTTTAACAATAACAACTTAATTTAGAAGAAGATAAGTAGAATATAGCTTTTCCTTAAATATTAATTTTTAAAAAATTAATAAACAAGATAGGAGTGTATTTTTAATTAGAGAGTGTATGCACGTCAAATATTTTATCTAAAAAATTCAATAATTACACCTCTATTAAAATATAATACCTAAAAGGAAAAATACTTTGAGGAGAAGATAGAGAAAATTATACAACCCCCCTTAAAGAGACACAAATGTGCATTAAATTGCACATAACCCCCCCAAAAAATTTTTATATAATGGTTACAATATGACTACGACTTATCAAAGGCCCTTTTAAATAATTAAAAGGCTCTTTGAGAAGGAGTCAAAATTAATACTTCGAAATTGAAGTTAAATAACCTTTAAAAAAAAAGGAAGGAAGATTTAAACAAAGCCTTACAATGTCTGAGAATTAGATGCACCCAAAAATTACAAAAAATGAGCTCTTTTCCTTATACGCATCATTGGTTCGAACCAGGAGGAGGCAAACAGGAGAAAGCAAGTTCCCGTTCAAAGGAGGTTTCGAGGACGCCGAGAAACCCAAGACGCCACCTACGTAGAAAATAATAAAGAATCCAGAGAATATATAAAGTATATTTTAAAAAAATTATTAACCTTCCTATAGATATAGACTGTCAGGAAGAAGAAGACGTCTGTTGTAAGCAAAACAAAAAAAATGTGAGCTCTCTTCTTTAGATGTGTCACTGGTTTGAACCAGTCGGAGGCAAGTAGCAAAAAGGAGTATCCGAGGATGTCGAGAAACCTAAGACGCCACCTGCGCAGACAAGGTTAAAAGATCCAGAGAATATATAAAAGATATATTAAAAAAAATTATACTCTTTAGATCTCTGGTTTTTGATCTTCTGAGAGGGCCATAGAGGGGAGCGGTCTACTAGAAGATAACAGTAAAATAGTTGAGCGCTGCCTCTAAAAAATCTTCCCTACAGAACAAGTTATATAAATAAAAAATTGCTAAACTTTAGATGAATCATGGATTGAAAGACTCGAACCAGAGATGATGAAAATAGCAGAGCAAGTGTGATTTCTTCTATCAGGTGAAGAGTATAAATGGAGCGTCTTGCTATTGAGCGTCGGATTTATTTTCACCCAGTGAGAAGATATGGAGATACGTTGCAACGGTGCCAAGAGTGACATGGAGGTCACCGAGAGCCACGTCGCGGGTGGCGCACCAAGTCTTAACATAAAAAAACACACAGATGCTGATCTAAAACTTACGGATCTGGTTAGAGACAAGAGTGATTCGCTGAATATGTTAGCATTAAAAATATATATTTTAAAAAACTATCACCAATCTTAGAGTCAAAGGTGGAGCCACGTATTAAGAGGCAGCACCAAAAAATTTTGGGGCTACGAAAAAGGACGCAGCTCCAATCAACGATTTGGGCCACGAAAAAAATACGCAGCGCCTCTCTAAGAGGTTAAAGACAAAGACGCTATCTAAGCATTGATTGCTATATTGATTTGAAATGAGGGTTGAGATTTTGAAAAATAAAAAAGGGTTCTTCCTTTAGAAATTACAGCTGAAGGCATACAGAATGTAAGCCCCAAAATGAGTAAAGGAAGAGCGGAGAAAATTTCAAAAAAAACCCTCGAGCCTGAAACAATATCAGTTTTTTTAAAAAACAATACATATATTATCAACAATAAAGATTTTGCTGAGAAAAAAATATGGATAAAGCTGACTACTGCATATATCAAGCAAGTTAGTCAAAAAAAATACCCAAAGCAAATGAACCAGATCCTAGAACCTTCAAGAGCGAATGCTAGCAAAATCTATCCTGCTCTGGTACCATGTTAGAATTTCACAATAATAGACATGCAAAGCATTACACAAAAGATGAAGAGAAGAGTGGAACTGATTGATTTATTTCAAGGATCAACTTTGTATAAATAGCAAAGTTGATCATTGAGAGTCGTTGGATTACAACAACTCATCAGACTTGATGAAGACACCACTGAGAGTTCTCCTGACACATGGAGGAGTGGAAACTCAAGTGTGTATCCTAGTGGAACTTAAGAGAATATTCACTTATTCTAACATGAATTTCACTATTTAGATGCAAAAGTGATCAATATAAATATGTTTAGTTCTACAAATTTTTTAAGTCTTAAATATTTTTAAGTTTTAAAATAAAATTTTTGATATTAAAAATTTAGCATCGGGTAAATTTTATTAAAAACTATTAATTATTTTAAATTACGTAATTTATATTTTTATAAATTAAATAATTACATAATTTTTATTAAGAAAATAAAATATATATTCTTATGTCATAAAAATACAATAACACTTCAATTATTTCTTAAAGAATATAAATAAAACTAACAAAAGTTGAATATAAATAAGAAATACATATTTAAATAGATAAGGGAAGGGCTTATTAGATCTCTTCATTCGAAGTAGTAAAACAATTGAATGATATGGTATTTAGGGATAAATATATAAGGATATAATATTGTATTGTATATGATTATTATGGATAGTTGGCCTAGGTCATATATAAATCAATGTTTATTGTATTGGGATATTACATCATTTGGTACATGCTAATGTACCTCCATGGTATCTTCATGGTACAAATGTAAATATGTCATAGATTAGAGTTGAGTCTATAGTTTAGATGAGTGATTTATATTTCATATTTATGTAAGTTTCTATTAGAAAGATATGCACAAGTGTCATGTAAGTGTGTATTGAGAGAATATGCACAAGTGTTATGTATGTAAGTGTGCAAATATGTAATGTGAGGATGTACATAAGTGAAAACACGAGATTCCGAAAACAAAAAGGAAAAACTAAACGAAATCATATTAAAAGGAAGGAACACAAATGAATGAACACAAGATATAAGAACAATATGAAATGTAGCCCTTTTTTTATTGATATTCTTTTCAATTCGTGTTACAATACGTCTCCTTCCTTTTTAGGGGATAGGAGCGTTAGATATTGTTCTCTACAACTTGTCTCTGAATTCCTTCTTCCGCGTGCCCACATATAAAATGGCGAACCAAAACGTTGTCGCCGCTTGCATTGACAAAGGTCGATTCCTCGTCGCTCCTTCAATAGACCCGAAATCTGTGTTCAAAGAAACAAAAAAAGAATCAGTAGCACCTGTGTATGAAAAATAAAAGATAAATCTAACTATAGCTGAAATGAATCTAAATGCACTAAAAACTTGATAAATGCATAAACATGAAAGTAGCTAAAATACTATAAATGAAGTAAAGCGGGGAGGTGCCCAAAGGCAAACCACCCACGGATAAAACCTTGCTTCGACACCAATCCGCTTGAGATGGGTCCGAAACCTGATGTGATGTGTTGTCGTCAAATTGATAGAATATTGTGGTCAAAAGATTGGGGTTTGGGCACAAATCGCAAGTAAGTGAATTAACAGCACTTCATTGCTCAGAATGCTCCTCCTCGGTATCCCCTTTGGGTGAGGAGACTCACCATTTTATAGACCCAAGGGGTCTCTTTGAATTAACATGCAAAAGTGTTTCTTTGCATGAATGCTTTTGTTTGTGAAGAGAAGACTTCTTCTTGATCAAGGGCTTCTTAACTGCCTCTGTGCATGTCTTTGTGTGTTTTAGAAAAGCTCACTTGCACTCCCATGCAATGAAGGGATAACTAAGTGGCAAATCTGAGTTGTCTTAAAAAGCTTACTCTCATTCCCATGCAATGAAGGGAAAGTCAATTGGCAGATATGAGTTGTCAAAAGAACTCACTCGCACTCATATGTCATGCAGAAGAGCTAAGTGGCGCTTCCGAGTTGTTTATATGCCAAGATTTGACTTTTTTCCGGTCAAACCCGACAATCGTCCCACCTCGAAGCGAGCGCTTATAATCGTCCCTGGGTGAGACGAGTATCGCTCAAGACTCGCTCCTCGGGTAGGACGAGTAAAATTTGCACTCGTCCCTAGGTGGAACGAATAAGCAATAAAGTGTCTAAAAGGTGCCAAATTGGTTTTTGACTTGCAAAATTGCTGTGTGAGTGGTTAGAACCACTGTTTAACCTCTGAGGGCTGCCCTAGGGGCCGTGTGTGTTGGTGCGATCAGTGCTTGTAATCACATAATCGGATTGGTGTTGTTTTGGTGTCTACAATAAGTGTCTTGTATTGGGAGTGCATGTAGGAGAGTAAGAGTCACGTAGAAGTATGCAAGTGTCATAAATTCAAGTATGCATGTAAGAAGAGAGTGAAGAGTCTAGTATACAAGTGGTATGATTAAAAGTATCACGACCCACCTTGGCAGGATTTTTTCATAAGAGATACTATGTATTGACAACTGATGTTTAATGCTTAGCTTTGATGATTTTGTATGGATATATGCATTTAATGTTGTAATAATTTGTATATATGGATATGGTATTTTTGATTCTTTTCTTGGTTTCAGGATCGGGTACTCTCATAGGTGGACATCAGAGTTGGCCTCTAATAACGAGAGACCATATTAAGAAGGGAAATGATGTGATATGACTTGTTCATCAACAACTCAGGGTAACATGGATGAATAACCTTTATATATGTGCATTTCATTTTCTTGTGCTCATGTTCACACCATTGAGCCATGAAGTTTCTTGCAATGAGTCTCCTTAAAATTAGGATGATGATAACTTTGCCTATCTTAAAAAAAGGGATCATCCACTTGAGAATAAAACAATGGTGGAGGTGAAGAGAACAGGAGTGAAAACTGGGGCTCTGCGGGGATGGCAGTAGTTTCTGGAGGAGGTATGAACAACTGGAGGAATGTAGTGATGGCATCAGGTCCATCACAGAGCGTGCATGCTAGGGCTGGTATTTCATTTAAAAATGATTGGAAGGAACAGGATTTCCCATTGCATGCCAGGAATCGCTTGTTAAAGAACAATGGATGTTTGGAACGATGTGAAGCCAGGCCGGTTCTAGTGGTTCAACCAGACTCGATGGCAGAAGATGTGGAGTATTTAACCAAACATGCGCTTATTGGTAAATTTATGGGCATCCAAATTTCTCTTCCCTTTGTGGAGGCTTGGGTTAGGAAGACTTGGAACCCTGAAGGTGATGTGGAGGTGATGCTGAGTGCAAACAACTATTTTATGGTGGTTTTTTCTTGTCTTGCGGATCGTAACAAAGCATTTGAAGGAGGTCCCTATTTTTGTAACCAAGCGGGACTCTTTCTTAAACCCTGGCATGTGGGTTTCAACCCATCAGAGGAGCGGCCGTCACGGGTTTCGATGTGGGTTCGGCTTTCGTGGCTCCCATTGGAATTTTGGAGAAATGACATCTTGCATATGATTGCCCTTCTACTTGGGAAGCCGGTTGGGCCGTCACGACAGACGCTGGATAAAAAGGTAATCTCTGTTGCCCGTATCTGTGTTGAAATTGATTTAAACAATCCTATTCCAGATTCTATTGAAATACAGTTCGGATCAACCACATGGGTTCAAAAACTTGACTATGAAGCTCTTCCATTTCGTTGTCGGATTTGCCATGAATATGGCCACTTACAAAGAAAATGCCCTAAGTTTGTCCTGCCTGTGGCTTCAAATCCTGGGCCCTCTCGAGCTGTACAAAATATGGATAAAGGAAAAGCCCCGATAAAGGAGGGGGATCAGGATAAGGAAGGCTTTGTTACGGTAAAACCTCGAAACAAAGGAAGAAAGGCAAAAAGAGACATTAAGGATAACCAACCAGATGCTCAGCTCAACCGTTTTGAAATTCTAGAGAATCTTGATCAGTGCATGGAGATACCTGAAACATCGCTACCTGTTATAGATATAACAGGACCAAATCAGTTGTCTCTTCATGAGGTGGAACCAAGGGAATCAGATATAGGGGGTTTAAATGAAGAACAGAGGGCTTTGGTTCCGAGTATAGGTGATATGGTTGGCCCTAGCCCTGGAAGTGAAGTTATCTTAGAAAATGGCACAGATTTAGATATGCCCTCTCCTACCCAGGCACTGATGCAGTCATCCATGGACTGTAAAACTCCTACGGTGCTGGGATTGCAAAATAAAATAATTAAAAAAAATGCTTCATATAAGAATATGAAGGTGGGTCGAAAGAAAGACCAGGATAAAATTAAGTTAATGGGGGAGACTTTGGTAGAGTCAGGTTTGGTGAGAACATTGGACTCCCATTTTTATAACCCCCAAAAATGATTATACTTTCATGGAATGTAAGGGGGTTGAACAACATCCCCAAACAAAAAGTTGTTCGTGATTTGATTCGTGTTCATTCTCCGGATGTGGTTTTTATTCAGGAGACTAAATTAGCTATTGATAGTTTGTTCAATATTGCTCCCAAGTTGTGGAGAAAGGGGCAATGTCAGTGTATTGGTGCATGTGGATATGCTGGTGGCCTTGCTTGTTTATGGGATCCAGTTAAGATCTCTCCTCTTACCTCGGATTTCCAGCAGTGGTCTATTTCGATGATCGGGCATGATAATGAATCTGGTGAGACCATCCTACTTACAAACGTGTATGCTCCTATTGATTACAATGGTAAAGTGAATTTATGGGAGCACATTGGCTTTGTGAGAAGTCCGGCTCCCCCGTACCCATGGATTTTGGCTGGAGACTTCAATTCTATCACTTGTCTGGAGGAAAAACGTGGTGGGATTGATCGCCTTGAGCCTTTTTCTTCTGTATTCAATGCTCATATCCGGGCCTTGAACTTGGTTGACATCAAGCCGGATAATGGGATATTTACTCGGCATAATAGAAGATGTGGGGAATATTCCATTTCGTAGAGACCGGATAGGTTTCTGATCTCTAGTTTTTGGATTGGCAATAATAGAAGCGCTAGTTCTGTGATTCTCGGAGGGTAGAGGATCCGATCATTGGCCTATCAAACTCTCTCCTCTGGAGTTAGGGCTAAAAAAGAATCCCTCATTTAAGTTTCAACTTATGTGGCTGCGAGATCCTAAGCTTCATGATTTCATGCGAGGCTGGTGGACTAATGGCAAACCTCCTCATGGCACCGCTATGTACTCCTTTATGAAGCGGCTTCAATTTGTTAAGCATAAATTGAAGAGATGGAATAGACTAAATTTTGGGAACCTTTCCTTGGCTAAGTTCGGCAGCTCTTAGGAGGGTGGAAGAAGCCTCAAGGAAGATTAGAGATCATGGACTCACAGAGGAGCTTCTTGTTGAGGAATCTGAGGCCGTGAAAGACCTTGCTGAATGGGAACTGAGGGAAGAAATTTTTTGGAAACAAAAAGCTCGAGTAGATTGGCTTCAGGAAGGGGATAGGAACACAACCTTCTTTTATAACTCTGTTAAGGCTCGTCATAATGGTCACCTCGATTACCTCTCTTGTTAATTCTCGTGGTGCCCTCGCTTTCTTCTTTCAGGGATATTTTAGAAGAGACTAAGAGGTATTTTTCCTCTCTCTTCAAGGAGGATGCCCTCTCATATGATGAGGAAGAAAAACTTATTCTAAACTGTATTCCCTCGATTGTTTCTAGAGAGATGAATGAGCACTTGATGGGTCCAATTTCCCTTGAGGAGCTGAAAAGTGTTGTATTCAAGATGAAAAAGGGGAAAGCCCCGAGTCCGGATGGATTCCCGATTGAGTTTTATCAAGAGTTTTGGGAGTTAATCAAATTTGACCTTTTGGAGGTGGTCCGTGAGTCCCAAAAGAACAAACAGATGCTAAGGGCCCTAAATGCTACCTTTGTGGTGCTTATTCCCAAGAAAGAGGGAGCGAATTCCCTGGATATGTTCAGGCCTATTGCTCTCTGTAATGTTGTATATAAGATCATCACAAAAATTATTGCTGAGAGGCTGAAGATATGGTTGAGCAAAATCATCTCTGAGGAGCAAGGTGGGTTTGTTGCTGGCCGACAAATCATGGATGGGGTTGTTATTGCTACGTAAGCTATTCACTCAATGGAAACTTCTAAGGAGAAAACTATGTTCATTAAGTTGGACATGGCAAAAGCCTATGACAGAGTTAGATGGTCCTTTCTTCAAAAAGTTCTTGCTGCTTTTGGCTTTGAGGAGGAATGGATTAGATGGGTGATGAGCCGTATTTCTTCTTCCTCATTCTCTGTTCTTGTTAATAACGAGACATCGGAGCTGTTTGAGGCCTCAAGGGGATTGAGGCAAGGAGATCCTCTATCTCCTTATTTGTTTATCATTATGGCAGAAGGGTTGGGCAGATTACTCAAGTCTCAGGTCAGGCATGGTCTCATTCAGGGGTGGAAGTGGGATAACAGTTTGCCACCTCTTTCCCACCTTCAATTTGTTGATGATACTGCTTTGTTGGGAGTTGCCACTATCAAGGAAGCTGGAAACATTAGACAATCTCTTGACATATATCTTGGTGCTTCTGGACAGGTGATTAATGAGGACAAGTCCTTTATTTTCTTCTTCAATACCCCCCTCTTATTCAAGCCAGGATTGCTCGCATTCTAAGATTCCAGGTCGGGACTCCCCCCTTCATTTATCTTGGGATTCCGATTTCATCTCATCCTCTGCCTAGATCTTCTTGGTAGTCTATACTTGATAAGTTTAGAAGGAAGGTAAATCACTGGACTGTCAGATGGCTATCCTCTACAGGTAGAGTATTGCTTTTAAAATCTGTTATTCAAGCTTTACCCATTTACAGATGTTTTGTGCAAACAACTCCTTCTCGTTTCATCAAGGACATGGATGCTTTGTCAAGACAATTTTTGTGGTCTGGCAAACTTGATCAATCTAAATGGAGTTTGGTTAGATGGGATTCCATTTGTAGGCCAGTTCAAGAGGGAGGCCTTGGGTTGCGACAGGCAACTCTTTCTGGGCAGGCTTTGGCTACGAAACTTTATTGGAGATGGTGTACCTCTCAAGATCAGATTTGGGCTAAAATATTATCTTATAAATACTTGAGAGGTATTTCTGAGGTAGATATCCCTAGAGCCAGTTTGGTTGGGAAAGGTTCTGTTATCTGGGACACTCTGAAAAGAGGAGCTAATTTAATTAAGCAGGGTTTGTTCTGGATTTGCAATCGGGGATCAGATGTTCTTTTTTGGGAGGATTCTTGGGATGGCCACCCTCCTATCTTGACTCAATATCCCAGATTACATTCCCTAAGCATTTGTTTCTTGGAAGCGGGTTGGTCTCATGTGGAGGACTTTAAAAAATCCTGTATTTTGGAAATATGGAGATGTACAGATGGAAAGATCCATAGGAATGGCCCCAAGGGGGATTGGCCGAGGATAGAGATGTGCTTGCTCTTATTCTTGTAGGGAGGTACTGTTCTTCATTGAGGGATAAAGACATTCTGGCTTGGAACCCTAATCCCAAGGGAACCTACTCTGTAGCCTATGGTTATCAAGTTCTTGATAAGCAAAAGTTCGGGAGTCTCCCTGTCACATGGTGGAAAAAGGTGTGGAATAGATTTGCTTGGCCGAAATGTAACTTTTTTCTCTGGGTGGTAGCTCGTAATAAATGCCTCACTTGGGATAACTTGAGGAAGAGGGGATTTCAGGGGCCCTCTTTATGTGTCCTTTGTGGTAAGAATGAGGATGACTCTTCTCATTTATTTTTCCAATGCTCCCTTGCCAGAGATATTTGGCACAGTTTGTGGAGATCCTGAAACCATCCTTGTTTTCATGTGCTCTCCCTGGTGGAGTTTTGGAGTAGTCCAGGCAGACCTCCAACCAAGGCCCCCTTCCTCCAAGTGGCTTGGAATTTGGGCCCTTCCTGCATCATCTGGCAGATTTGGCTCGAACGAAACCGTCGCATTTTTGAGGGAAGTCATTTGGCTGTTCAACAGATCTGGCAAAGGATCCTGTGTATGGTTCAAGAAACTATCCATAGTAAATGTGATGTGGACCCCCATTTGGACTCTAGGGAGGAGAAGGTACGACAGGCCCTTGGTTTGTTTGGGGTTGGTGTGAATTCTTCTAGCCCTAGTAGGATTCCTCAGCTTAGCAAGAAGGTTAGGAGAGAGGGTAGATGGAGACTCGCCCCTAGAGGAGTTTTAAAAATTAATACTGATGGGTCATCCAGGGGCAATCCTGGACATGCTGGAATTGGTGGTGTTGGGAGAGATTCTGCTGGCGTGGTCGGTTTTTTCTTTTCCATTTATAAAGGTGTTCACTCCAACAATCTTATGGAAGCTCTGGCGATACTTGAGGCCTTGCAAAGGGGGTTTTCTCTTGGCTGGCACAGGATTCTTTGCGAGTCTGACTCTCAAATTTTGGTTAATATTTTAAACAACAAAAGAGTGGAGGATGTTAATTGGCAGTTGGCCTCTGTGACCATTCAGATTCTCAGAATGAGTGAAGAGTTCGAATTTATATCCTTTGTGCACATTCCAAGGGAATGGAATGGGGTTGCTGATTACCTGGCCAAAAGGGCTTCTGAGCTATTGGATACTCAGAGTATTGATAACTGGGAGAGTCTCCCGTCTGGGGATTCTCAACACCTACGGGAGTTGATCCATAAGGATGTTCAGACTTAATGTGGTTTGTTTTTTTTTGGTTTTCTTTGGGAGTTGACCTTGTCTGGTGATTTAGCCTGTCTTGTTGCTTATTTGAGTCCTGGGTGGGGGCTCAGCTGTACTTTGTAATCCAGACTTTTTATCAATAAATTTTTACCCCTTTATTTAAAAAAAAAACAATGGCATGAAGCATCGAGGGAATGTTTTGGAAGAAACCTTTTTTTTTTTATGATTAGTTTTGGTAATAAAATTTATAAATGGTTTTATTAATAAAATAAATTACTTAATCAAATGTTATTGTTGTTTTAATAGAAGAATTTTTTTAAATAAAGTTTAGTAATAGATCACTTTAATTTAAAGGAATTGATTTTGGAATCTTTAGTGTTTTGCTCGCATGTTGTTGCTCTTCGTTGCTTCTTATGGTAAGGTAAGGAATTAAATTATGTAACTCCCATTTTATTAGACCACAAAGCAAATTTTCTAAAAACCTTAATTAACTCCTTCATGGGTGGCTAGGTGCCCATGACCACCACCTTCCCTTACAAGATGTGTTCATAATGCTTAGGAATGATGTACAAGGACGAGGATCCCTTGGATTAGGAGTGGAGATATGGATGCACTAGAGTTAAAAGGTGAGATTGTTTTAGAAAGTGAAGGAGGTAGTGGCAGTAAGGATAAACCAAACGAGTAGAGGATACCTGAAGCAAATCAAGCTTTCTACGTAGAGGTATTTTCTCCATGGTTTTGGTTTGGATGCACTCAATGTTATCTTTCCACTATTTTAGGTTTTAGCTTTGAGTGGTCTATGTTGATAGATGTATACCTTTTTCCTTATTCCTTTGGCATTCCTTCTTTCGTGTATACTTGTGTTTGTTTCCTATTTTGGCTTGTTTTTGGAGGATGTTGGCAAGTGCTATGGAGGTGCACCTAGGTTTCATGCTATTTTTTTCTAGTTCTCCTTGGTCCAAGCTTGCTACTTAGGAGATAGCTTAGGTTGGGCCTTTGTTGCCTAGTTTCTATTGCTTTATTTGCTTGGTCCTTTCTTGTTTGTGCTTCGATGTGTTAATTGATGCTTGCCAAACACTTATTCTTCCTTCCATGTTTGCTTGCTTACCTTGGTTTACGTGGTTGACCCGCCTATGTTGAGTTGGATGTGCATAGGAACTATGTTGTACATTGCATAGGCATCCTATGTTGTTTACCCTTGATTTGCGTGGTTGCCCTGTCTATGTTGATTTTGATGTGTGTAGGCACTACGTTGTGTGTTATGTAGGCAACCTACATCGTCTGCCCTTGATCTACATGGTTTCCTCATCTTTGCTAATTTGGATGTCCATAGGCACTACATTGTGTGTTACGTAGGCATCCTACATAGTCTACCTTGGCCGTGCTTGTTATTTTTTGGCTTGTCTTTCATTAGGGTTGGGTTGGCTAGCTTTTGTTTGTTGTGTTTTATCCCACCCTATGTTGTTGTTTTATATTCTTTGAACTTAGATTAAGCTTTGATCTTATTAAGGTTTTCCAGCATTCTATTATTTTCTTTGATTAATAGATGCTTATGGGTGAAAAGATTAATGTTATTCCTTTATGTAAATGAAAGAAAATTTGAAAGGAATTAATGGTTTTCCTTTAAGCTTTTTATTGAAAGGAATTAATGGTTTTCATGTATGATTTTTATTGAAAGGAATTAAAGGTTTTCCTTTATACTTTTAATTGAAGGAATTAATGATTTTCTTTATGCTCTAATATGAAAGGAATTAATGGTTTTCTTTTATGCTTTTAATGGAAGGAATTAATGATTTTCTTTATGCTTAAATATGAAAGGAATTAATGGTTTTCCTTTATGTTTTTAATTGAAGGAATTAATAATTTATCTTATGCTTAAATATGAAAGGAATTAATGGTTTTTCTTTATGCTTAGTTGAAAGGAATTTATGGGGGTTCCTCTATAGCTTTTTTGAAAGGAAATTATGGGGTTTCCTTTGGAAGTTATTATGGTATAGGAATTTATGTTTTCCTATGTGACTTGTTGATGATACTTGAATGTATGCTTTTGAGTATTGTTTGTTAAGAGAATCAATGAGAAAGAAGTATGGGTTTCTTTATGCATGTTTATGTAATATGTTTGCATTGATGAAAATAATCATATAGAATTGCATTTATATCTATATAATGAGCTGTTTTGATTCTTACTTTCCTATCAATCTACCATGAAAAACAAGAAAAAGAGATAACAAATTATTTTCTTCAATCAAATCATTATTTATAAAATCATGTGAAAAGACCAAGTTAAAAATCCTTAATAAAAAAAGGAATCATTATAATAGAAGCAAAGACTTCTTATGTGTAAATGTATACCTTAAAAGAATGAGCATGCTTGGTACCATGTTTATATTAATGGTGTAATATTCATGTTAAAGCAATGCTTATTTGTAATATTTTGCGTCATACAGTTGAATTTTGAAGCAAGTCTTGATTAATTAATTCATGCCCGCACATATAGTCCACTTGTTCAATAAAGTTGAACATAAAATAAAACGACGAAAACCCAAATCCTTCTTCAAAGTCAACAGGAAGCTACAAGACATCCATGACGTTGTGATTGGAACTTGAAGATAGATATATATTTTTAAACGAAGCTTACAAAGCTGCAATAAGCCAAACAACGTCACTTATATAACCCCACATGCTTCTTTACGGTCAATTCTATTAATACCTCGCACACCAGATTTTTTCAAATTTATGGTCTACTCTATTGCCGTGAAAAATAAAATATAATTTATATTTAATGTACACTAAATTAATTAAAAAATGGAAGCAAAAAAATTTAGAACATAAAATTGAAAGATTTTGTTTCATTTTCAATATATTTTGTTATGATTATACTGTAATTATTTTATTATGTTTTTTTAATTTATAAAGTTTTAAATTTTTGTATTGATGTTTTTTTCTAACCATTTTTATTTATTCTTATATATTTCGCTATTTAGATGCAAATAATGATCAATCTAGATATTTTAAGTCCTACAATTTTTTTAGTTCAAAAAAATTAATTTCTAAAATTTTTGAAGTCTTAAATATTTTTATTTTTTAAAATGAAGTTTTTGATATAAAAAAGTTAACATTGGGTAAATTTTATTAAAAACTTTTAATTTTTTTGAAATTAAGTAATTCATGTTTTTGTAACTTAAAAAATTAACACATTTTTTAATTAATAAAATAAAACATATATTTTTATATCATAAAAATACCATAACAATTCAATTATTTTTTAAAATAAGAAGATAAATAAAACTAACAAAAGTTGAATATAACTAAAAATATATATGTTTGAAATGAATAGAGAATGAAAGGATTTATTGGATCTCTTTATTCTAGGTATTTAAACAATTGAATGATATGGTATCTAGGGATAAATATATAAGGATTTGTTTATTTATATTGATAAAAGGGGGTTTTGAAAGGGTCCCTACACCTTTTACAAAGGGAAATTTAAAAGGAGGCACCCAACACAGGGACGACCTCAATAGATCGACTAGAAAGAGAACCTAACATAGAGAACAAAACGAGATGGCAGACCAAATCCCCAAAACACAGATATATAGCGAGTAACTCAAATACCAGAAGGGTGGAGCAGCTGGGAACACCCAAACTACTCAGAGGTCTTAAGAGGTCCTACAATTTGTTTGTGGTTTGATCATCATCCAGGGCCTGAGTGTTCACATTCTTTTGATTCTTGACGGTGTTGATCTTCTTGACAGCCTGAAGGAGGAAAGTTGAAGACAGATTGGCCAAGTCGTCTAAATTGGCCATGGTATCAGGATTACCTCTCGATTGAGATCAAGCAAAGGTCTCGCAAGGGGAAAGACCATCCTTGAGAGAGAGAAAACCCTTGGGTACATCTTGTATTGTATTGTATAAGGATATAATATTATATTGTATATGATTAATATGGATAATTAGCCTAAGCCATATATAACTTAAGGTTTATTGTATTGGGATATTATATTATTTGGTACATGCTAATGAACCCCCGTGGTATTTTCATGGTACAAATATAAATATGTAATAGATTAGAGTTGAGCCTATAGTTTAAATGAGTGATTTATATTTCATATTTATGTAAGTGTCCATGTGAAAGATATGCACAAGTGTTATGTATTGAGAGAATATGCACAAGTGTTATATATGTAAGTGTGCAAATATGTAATGTGAGGATGTGCACAAGTATCTTGTATTGGGAGTGCATTTCGAAGGGTAAGAGGCATTTATAAGTATGGAAGTGTCACAGATTCAAGTATGCATGTAATAAGAGAGTGAAGAGTCTAGTATACAAGTGGTAAGATGAGAAGTGCCACAACCCACCTTGGCAGGATATTTTTTATAAGATATACTATGTATTGACAAATGATGTTTAATGCTTAGATTTGATGCTTTTGGATGGATATATGCATTTACTATTGTAATAATTTATATAAAAAGATACAATATTGTTGATTCTTTACTTGGTTCTAGGATCAGGTACTCTCATTGGACAAGAGAGTTGGCCACTAGGAACGAGAGACCATATTAAGAAGGGAAATAATGTGATATGACTTGTTTATCAACAACTCAAAGTAACAAGGATGAATGCCCTTCATATAGGTGCATTTATTTCTTGTGCTCATGTTATCACCATCAAGTTGTGAAGTTGCTTGTAATGAGTCTTCTTTAAAGTAGGATGATGATAGCTTAGCCTATCTTAAAAAAATGGTCATCCACTTAAGGATAAAACAATGGTGTGAAGCATCGAGGGAATATTTTGGAAGAAACCTTCTCTTTTTTAATGATTGGTTTTGATATTAAAATTATTTATGGTTTTATTAATCAAATGAATGACTTAATCAAATGTTATGGTTTTTTTAATAGAAGAAAGTTTTAAAATAAATTTTAGTAATATATCACTTTAATTAAGTGAAATTAATTTTAGAATTTTTAGTGTTGTGCTTGCATGTTGTTGCTCTTCATTGCTTTTTGTGGTAAGAGAAGGAATTAAATTGTGTAACTTCACTTTTATTATATCGCAAGGTGAACTCTCTAAAAGTCGTAATTAACCCCTTGATGGATGGCTAGGCACCCATGAATGCCACCTTCCCTTCCAAGATTCACTTGTAATGCTTGGGAGTTATGTACAAGGGTGGGGATCCATTGGATTGGGAGTAGATACGGGGAGGCACTAGAACTAATGTTGAGCAAGGTGTTGCAAGAAGGTTGTCATTGTTGTCAACACAGACAGTTAGATCCAAGGATGCAGTGGGTAGACAGATCAGAAGTCATTCAGATGCAGAAGATAGAAAAAATTCGAAGAAAAAGACAAGTTAGAAAACTGTCGCGATATCGCGACATGTTTTCTGTCGCGATTTCACGACAAGTCGGAGGAGAGAGAAAGTGCAATAAGAAATGTCGTGATTTCGTGACGAAAATGAGGAGAGAGAAAGCACAACCAAAAATGTCACGATATCGCGACAAGTCGAAGGAGAGAGAAGGCATAGTTGAAAATGTCACGATTTCGTGACATGTCGGAGGCCAAGAAGCTAAGTTGAGAAACTGTAGCGATTTCGCTACATGTTGAATTTTCGCGGGCAGAAGCAGGGAGAAAGTGTTAAGTAAAAAGGATGTAGCGATTTCGCTACGAGTTGCAAAGGCGAAGTAAAGGTGTAGTGATTTCGCTACGAGTTGCAAAGGCACAAAGTAAAGGTGTAGCGATTTCGCTACAGGTAAAAGTTGCGCAAAACAAAGGTGTAGCGATTTCGCTACAAGGTGAAAATACTCAACACGAAGGTGTAGCGATTTCGCTATAGGTCCGAAGGGCATAACTCAAAGGTGCAGCGATTATGCTTCAAGTCGAAAGTGTAAGGCACAAAAGTGTAGCGATTTCGCTACGAGTCAATATTTCACGGTAAGAAGCAAGTTGGAAGCACAAGGCACCAAGTTGTAGAAATTTCGCTACTGCGTGAAGCACAAATGTACGGAAGCCGAAAGCGTCACGATTTCATGACAAAGATGAAGATGTACAGCGAGAACAAAGTCTCACGATTTCGTGACAAGAATGATGATGACGTCAAGAATCGATCAAAGTGTCACGATTCGGACAAGAACGGAGGCAAAGTCAATGGCCAAAAGGGTCGCGATTTCACGACGACAAAGTCAAGGAGGGTGCACGACACAAAAAGTGTCACGATTTCACGACGTGTTGCCATTTCGCGATAATAAGCTACAGGAAGGTGGTGAAGGTGGCAGAAGAGTTTGAGGCCGACAAGTTTGAATCGAGGCCGACAATTTTTTGGGTTTGAAGCCAATGGCTAGGGCTTCCAAAGGGACGTCGTTAGGGTTTCAAAGCCGACAATTGCTAGGGTTTTACATAGTGGACATCTTTGAGGTCTTGAAGCCGACATGTGTTAGGGTTTTACAACGAACGTCTTTAGGGTTTTAAAGTCGACACTTACTAGGGTTTTACGATGGGGGTTTTTAGGGTTTGCAACCGACAATCACAAAGGTTAAGCAGCCAAAAAATTCTAGGGTTTCATGTTGACTTCATTAGGGTTTGCAACACGTCTTTGAGTTACAGCCGAAGATGTTTGATATGGTATTCTCTTCTATAAAAAGGGGGTCTATTGCGAGGTTAAGTGTGGAATAGATGTGAAAGGTGCGAAACAAGTTCGCGTGAAGCCGAGAGCAAGTCGTTTCGATCCAGAGAGTGAGAAAAGTGTTAGTTCTTTGGAATGGCAATATAGAGAATATAGCGATGAGATAATGTGTAAGTGCGAGAAGGGTGATTGCATCAAGTTCGGTTGAGGAAAGTGCAGAGTCGTAATTCGCATCTGCAGATCGTGAGTGCATGGATGATAAGAGCGCGATATGCAAGTCGTGTTCTAAGTCCGAAGTGACAATGCGCAGTTTATAGAAGTAATCGATAAACTGAATACGGCAGAGAGTGCAAAGAAATATAGAGAAGTTGTCGGATAGTGCGAATCATTTTGTGCAGAAGCAGCAGAATGCAGACATACAATAGAATGCAAAAAAATGGCAGATCATGAAAATTAAGGTGAAAGTTTTTATTCTGCAATTTTTATTATTGTCTTCCAAGTTGTAGCTTGGCATAAGGGGTTGGTGCCTCTTTCCAGTAGGTGCTGGTAAAATAGGAGTTGGTGCTCCATTCTGTTGTAGCAGATAAAGTTAAGGGGTTGGTGCTCCTTCCAGCTTGGTGTTGGTAAAGGATTATGTAAAGTTGTAGCTTTGCATTGACTGGATTTGGATGGTAGTCCAAGCAATATTTTTGAGGAGTAGCCACATTGGTGAACCTCGTTAAAATGTTGTGTTATGTGTGATGCTTTCTTGATGCATTTAGTATCTCTTTTATCTGCTTTAAACTCGTTGCTGGTTTTAAAATCATATGTTTTAGAAATTTTAAAGAACACACTGATTCCCCCCCCTCTCAGTGTCATTGTGATTACAACAATTGGTATCAGAGCCAAGTACCTGAACAGGCTTAAACAACTAAGGTGATCTTGGAAGTTACGCAATGGCAAGTGGTGAAGGATTCTCTTCGAACAAAGTGCCACTGTTTGATGGGACAAATTATGCATTCTGGAAAATTAGAATGCAGACATATCTCAGTGCTTTGGGCTTTGACATCTGGGGTGCGGTAGTTAATGGTTACAAAGCTCCTGCCACCGCTCCAACGGACACTGCAGGTAAAAAGGCATTTGAATATGATTCAAAAGCAAGAAATGCTATTATGTGTGGACTAGTTGACAATGAGCTAGTCAAAGTCATAAATTGTGAATCAAAGAAAAGATATCCTGGGATAAACTAGAGAAAATTCATGAAGGAGATGATAGGATCAAGGAGGCCAAACTTCAAGCACATCGAGCTCAATACGAATCTTTAAAGATGGACAATGATGAGAACATAGAGACTTTCATGCAAAGAGTCAATGGGATCACGAATTCAATCAGAGGTCTTGGTGAAGAACTAACCGATGCTGCTATCGTGAAAAAGGTATTGAGATCACTTCCTCCTAGATTTGATTCAAAAGTCTCTGGCCATAGAAGAAGCCAAAGATTTAAATCATTTTAGTATGGATGAGATGCATGGTTCTTTGACTACTTTTGAAATGAGAATAGGAAAGTCTAATCCCACCGATAGAGAAGCAGCCTTCAAAGCTCTAAAAGGCAAAAGCACAAAACAAGAATCTAAAGAAGAGAATGATTCGGATGAAATGGAAGCAAATTTTGTAAGAAAGCTGAAGAAAGGAAAAGGAAAATACAAAGGGAAGCTACCTCTTAAATGTTTCGATTGTGGAGGCATTGGACACTTTGCTACCAAATGTCCTCTCAATAACAAGAACAAAGGTGAAGAAACTCAAAGATCAAGAAAGAGGTGAATGGAGGAAGAAAACAAACTTCGGAAAAGGCAATTTCAAAAAGAAAAGCTTTATCTCCCGAAATGCAGAATCTTCAGAGGACAGTTCTAGTGAAAACTCTGAGGAAGGAACAGGTGAGGCTCTATTTATGGCGTTTGAAATAGACGAATCAGAAGAGGCAGAAAACATAGAAAACAGAGAGGGAATGAACTCTGAAGTATCTATTGAAGAAGATGAGGCCGAAGTTGATTTAGAGGGTGAGCTGGTGTCTGCTCTCATGGAATGGAAATCTGAGAAAAAGAAGAATGAAAAACTATCAAGGAAACTTAAGGATGCAAATGACATTATAGCCAGTCTAAAAACACAGATAGAAGAATACAAGAAAATGTCCGAAGATCTTGAAATACAGGTAACCATGAAGATAGATTATCGCTGCAAATTGGAAGAAGAAAATGTTGGTCTCCGAATACAGATACAAGAGCTGGATCAAAAAATAAACTGTCATTTAAAGCGTGAAGAAATTTCGATGAAGCTGGACAAAATTCTAAGCGATCAAAGATCCACAGGTATCAAATTCGGTCTGGGCTTTATTGAAGGAGAATCATCAAGTGGACCAAATGCAAGCAATGTTGAAAGTGAAAAGAGTAAAGACAAGAAACAAAGTCGTGGAAAGAAAAACAAATCGGGCAAAAGAAAGTCGTAATACCAGTCCTGAAATAGCAAAGTGACAATGATGGCTTTACCAAGGTCATACATCAAAAGAAAAGAAGATCTAAGGCTCCTGCAACAACTTGGCCAAGACCATATTTCAGGTTCAATCATTATTTCTATGGTTTTTGTTTTAAATGTAATGGTTATGGGCATAAAATTGTTGACTGCAAATACAATATAGGTCCAAGAAGTTTCACTAGTAAAAATGCTTTTGCTCCTCTAATGAGTTATGCAAGAGAATGTTTTAAGTGTCACAACTTCGGGCATATTGCCGTAAACCGTCGTAGTATTTCTCGTTCCATATCAATCTCGTAAAAGAAGAACTCAACCATATAAGGCAAAACACAATAGAATTTCTTCCGAAGGATATGTGCAAAATTCTGAAAAGGGGAAATCCCAGCTAGAACCCAACACCACAGTTAAGATAGAATGGAAACAAAAGGAACAACTCAGAAAAGAACAGGAATCTTTAATAGTGCAGATAACTTTTAGAGCTCGTAATAAATATGTACCGTGGATTCTTGACAGTGGTTGCTCAAGTCATATGACAGGTGATAAACAGAAATTTGAAAATCTACAGAAATATGAGGGTGGTTCTGTGAAGTTCGGCAATAATGATGGAGCCAAAATAATAGGTAAAGGATCGGTCAAAATTAGTGAAGGGAAAATCAAGAAGAAGTTTTATATGTGGATGGTTTGAAACATAATCTGTTAAGTGTGAGTCAAATCTGTGATAAAGGACATGAAGTGGTTTTCAAGAAGCAGGGTTGTGAAGTCAGAAAAATAAACAGCGGGAAATTGATAGCAACCGGCTCAAGGACGTCTGGCAACCTATACACACTCTCAGAATTTTCAGAAGGTATGTGCTTCATGGGACAAGAAGAAGAGAACTGGTTGTGGCATAAGAGGCTTGGACACATAAGTTTTGATAATCTGGTAAGAATCAGCTCTAAACAAGCAGTGAGAGATATTCCAACCATTAAGAAACCTGCAAACAATGTGTGTGCTTCATGTCAGAAGGGAAAGCAGACCAGAGTTTCATTTAAAACAAAAGAATACCATACTAGCAGGCCTTTGGAACTCATTCATACAGACTTATGCGGACCCATGAGGACTCAAAGCATAAACGGCGACAAATACTTTATGCTGTGTATTGATGATTTTTCCATAATGACATGGATATTCTTCCTAAAAGATAAAACAGAAGCTTTTGAAATGTTCAGAACCTTCAAACAGCTAGTCGAGAATGAAACAGGGAAAAGGATTAAATGCTTGCGATCAGACAGAGGAGGAGAATTCATTTCGAATGAATTTTTAGAATACTGTGAAAAATATGGTATCAGGAGACAATATTCAACAGCCATAACTCCTCAGCAGAATGGTGTAGTAGAAAGGAAGAACAGAACAATTCAAGAAATGGCACGCACCATGCTGGCAGAAAGCAAAATAGCAGATAGATTCTGGAAAGAAGCAGTTCACACAAGAAGATACATTCAAAACAGGTATATGTTAAGAACTCATGAATGCAAAACACCGTATGAGTTGTGGTTTGGTAGAAAAGCAACAACAAAACATCTCAAAGTATTTGGTCATAAATGCTACATCAGAAAAACTGATGACAACCTTGGAAAGTTTGAAGATAGAGCAGATGAAGGTGTGTTTGTTGGTTATTCTCCACATAGCAAAGCTTACAAATGCTACAACAAGAGACTCAAGAAAATTGTGGACAATGCAGATGTTAAATTCGATGAAGGGAGGAAACAAATAGTTAATTTTCAAGAAAACTACCCAATCTACGAAGAAGTAATTGAAGGTGATGAAGTACATGGCACAGAAAATACATCTACGGCTGATACAGATGACTTATCAGATGACTCAGAGATGCAAGAAAACAGAAAATTCAAAACGGGCAGCTGGCAGAAAAATCATCCTAGAGACCAAATAATTGGAGATCCCACAACTGGCATTCAGACAAGAAAGAAAGTAATAAGTAATTACTCTCTTTTATCCAAAGATTGAGCCCAAAAACATAGATGAAGCAAGCAAAGATGACAGCTGGATGAAGGCAATAAATGAAGAGTTAGATCAGATAGAAAAGAACAGAACTTGGGAGTTAGTACCTAGACCTGCAAACAAGAATGTAATCGGCACCAAGTGGATATTTCGAAACAAATTAAATGAAGACGGACAGGTCATTAGGAACAAAGCAAGACTGGTTTGTAAAGGATATGCACAGGGTCGAAGGCATTGATTTTGAAGAGACATTTGCTCCAAGGGGCCGATTAGAAGCAATTAGAATGTTTTTGGCCTTAGCAGTTCACAAAAACTTCAGGGTATATCAGATGGACGTAAAATCTGCCTTCTTAAATGGGAAACTCGAAGAGGAGGTATATATTGAACAACCAGATGGTTTTCAAATCAATGAAGATCCCAACCTTGTCTGCAAATTAAAGAAAGCACTGTATGGATTAAAACAAGCACCACGGGCATGGTATGCTAGGCTAGATAATTATCTCTCTCAACAAGGGATTCAAGAAAGGATTAGTGGACAGTAATCTGTATGTGAAAACAGAAGATGGGCATCTCATTGTTCTTGTTGTCTATGTGGATGATATCATATTTGGCAGCAACAAAGATGAATCATGTAAAGACTTAGCAAACAAGATGCAGAATGAATTTGAAATGTCAATGATTGGTGAACTGTCTTACTTTCTGGGGTTACAAGTTAATCATAATGAGAAAGGTATATTCATTTCTCAAATCAAATATGTGAAAGAAATGCTAAAGAGGTTCACTATGGAGGACAAGAAGCTGACCAAGACGCCCATGACAACAAGCCGCAAGTTGAGTAAAGAAGACAAATCTCCACCCGTAGATCAAACCATGTATAGATCAATGATAGGAAGCTTACTATATTTAACCGCAACCGGACTCGATATTCTCGCAGGCAGCTTGCATGGTAGCCAGATTTCAAGCCGATCCCAAAGAGACTCATGTAACAGAGAGTTAAAAGGATTTTTCGGTATCTCAAAGGCACCATGGAGTATGGGTTGTGGTATCCAAAAGGCAAAGATTTCACTCTTATATCATATTCAGATGCAGATTGGGCTGGATGTGTTGATGACAGAAAGAGTACCAATGGAGGAGCATTCTATTTGGGGGACAGATTGGTTGCATGGCATAGTAAGAAGCAAGAGTCAGTGTCTTTATCTACAACTGAGGCAGAATATATTGCAGCAAGAACATGTTGCACACAAGTTTTGTGGATGAAACAAACCTTGAAAGATCTAGGTATTAATTTTAGTGAACCAATATCAAGAAAGTGTGACAACACCAAGGGCAATCAATATTTCTAAGAATCCAAAGAATGCACTCACGGACAAAGCACATTGCTATAAGGTATCATTTCTTGAAAGAAAAAGTTGCAGAAGGAGAAGTTAAATTGGACTATGTCCCAACTACGTAAAGGTAGCAGATATTTTTACAAAACCTTTGCCCAAGGAAGTATTTGAGTATCTTCGGAGCAAATTAGGAGTAGTCACACTTCCTAAGAAGTGACTAGCTACAGGGATCACTTTCTCAGGGGGAGCACTTGAGTGCATGAGGATGAACTCAGGGGGAGTCAAATTGTGCCTGAGAAGTGTGAGGATGGACACAGGGAGAGTCTGCAGCAGCCCTTTGGTATTATTGACAAAGGGGGAGAAGAGTTACAGGAATGTATACAGGTGTTGCCAACAATTCCAAAGGGGGAGATTGTTGAGCAAGGTGTTGCAAGAAGGTTGTCATTGTTGTCAACACAGGCAGTTAGATCCAAGGATGCAGTGGGTAGACAGATCAGAAGTCATTCAGATGCAGAAGATAGAAAAATTCGAAGAAAAAGACAAGTTAGAAAACTGTCGCGATATCGCGACATGTTTTCTGTCGCGATTTCGCGACAAGTCGGAGGAGAGAGAAAGTGCAATAAGAAATGTCACGATTTCATGACGAAAGTGAGGAGAGAGAAAGCGCAACCGAAAATGTCGCGATATCGCGACAAGTCGGAGGAGAGAGAAGGCGCAATCGAAAATGTCACGATATCGCGACAAGTCGGAAGAGAGAGAAGGCGCAATCAAAAATGTCACGATTTCATGACAAGTCGAAGGAGAGAGAAGGCATAGTTGAAAATGTCATGATTTCATGACATGTCGGAGGCCAAGAAGCTAAGTTGAGAAACTGTAGCGATTTCGCTACATGTTGAATTTTCGCAGGCAGAAGCAGGGAGAAAGTGTTAAGTAAAAAGGATGTAGCGATTTCGCTACGAGTTGCAAAGGCGCAAAGTAAAGGTGTAGCGATTTCGCTACGAGTTGCAAAGGCACAAAGTAAAGTTGTAGCGATTTCGCTACGGGTAAAAGTTGCGCAAAACAAAGGTGTAGCGATTTCGCTACAAGGTGAAAATACTCAACACGAAGGTGTAGCGATTTCGCTACAGGTCTGAAGGGCAGAACTCAAAGGTGCAGCGATTATGCTTCAAGTCGAAAGTGTAAGGCACAAAAGTGTAGCGATTTCACTACGAGTCAATATTTCACGGGTAAAAGCAGTTGAAAGCACAAGGCACTAAGTTGTAGCGATTTCGCTACTGAATGAAGCACAAAATGTACGAAAGTCGAAAGCGTCGCGATTTCACGACAAAGATGAAGATGCTGTCGGTAGAACGAAAGCGTCGCGATTTCATGACAAGAATGATGATGACGTCAGCAACTGATCAAAGTGTCGCGATTTCATGACAAGAACGGAGGCAAAGCTGTCAACGGCCAAAAGGGTCACGATTTCGCGACGACAAAGTCAAGGAGGTGTACGGACACAAAAAGTGTCACGATTTCGCGACGTGTTGCCATTTCGTGGCAATAAGCTACAGGAAGGTGGTGAAGGTGGCAGAAGAGTTTGAGGCCGACAAGTTTGAATCGAGGCCGATGGTTTTTAGGGTTTGAAGCCGACAGTTGCTAGGGCTTCACAGTGGACGTCGTTAGGGTTTCAAAGCCGACAATTGCTAGGGTTTTACAACGGACATCTTTGAGGTCTTGAAGCCGACATGTGTTAGGGTTTTACAACGAACGTCTTTAGGGTTTTAAAGCCGACACTTACTAGGGTTTTACGATGGGGGTTTTTAGGGTTTGCAGTCGACAATCACAAAGGTTAAGCAGCCAGAAAAATTCTAGGGTTTCATGTTGACTTCATTAGGGTTTGCAACCGACGTCTTTGAGTTACAGTCGAAGATGTTTGATATGGTATTCTCTTCTATAAAAAGGGGGTCTGTTGCGAGGTTAAGAAGTGGAATAGATGTGAAAGGTGCGAAACAAGTTCGCGTGAAGCCGAGAGCAAGTCGTTTCGATCCAGAGAGTGAGAAAAGTGTTAGTTCTTTGGAATGGCAATATAGAGAATATAGCGATGAGATAATGTGTAAGTGCGAGAAGGGTGATTGCATCAAGTTCGATTGAGGAAAGTGCAGAGTCGTAATTCGGATCTGCAGATCGTGAAGTGCATGGATGATAAGAGCGCGATATGCAGAAGTCGTGTTCTAAGTCCGAAGTGACAGTGCGTAGTTTATAGAAGTAATCGATAAACTGAATACGATAGAGAGTGCAAAGAAATATAGAGAAGCTGTCGGATAGTGCGAATCATTTTGCGCAGAAGCAGCAGAATGCAGACATACAGCAGAATGCAAAAAAATGGCAGATCATGAAAATTAAGGTGAAAGTTTTATTCTGCAATTTTTATTATTGTCTTCCAAGTTGTAGCTTGGCATAAGGGGTTGGTGCCTCTTTCCAGTAGGTGCTGGTAAAATAGGAGTTGGTGCTCCATTCTGTTGTAGAAGATAAAGTTAAGGGGTTGGTGCTCCTTCCAGTTGGTGCTGGTAAAGGATTATGTAAAGTTGTAGCTTTGCATTGACTGGATTTGGATGGTAGTCCAAGCAGTCTTTTTGAGGAGTAGCCACATTGGTGAACCTCGTTAAAATGTTGTGTTATGTGTGATGCTTTCTTGATGCATTTAGTATCTCTTTTATCTGCTTTAAACTGCTACTGGTTTTAAAATCATATGTTTTAGAAATTTTAAAGAACACACTGATTCACCCCCCCCTCTCAGTGTCATTGTGATTACAACAACTAAAAGGTGAGATTATTTTGGAAAGTGAAGGAGGCATCGATAGCAATGAAAAACCAAGTGAATAAGAGGATGCTTGAAGTGAATCAAGATTTTTGCATAGAGGTATTTTCTCCATGGTTTTTGTTTGGATGCACTAATTGTTATATTTTTGTTGTTTTGATTTTTAGCTGTGAGTGGTCAATGCTGGTATATGTATACCTTTTTCCTTATTTCTTTGACATTCCTTCCTTCATGTATGCTTATTTTTGTTACCTACATTGGTTTATTTGTGGAAGATTTTGGTAGGTTCTATGGAGGTACACCTAGTTTTCATGCTATATTTTCAAGTTCTTCTTGGTCCAAGCTTGTTGCATAGGAGATAACTTTGGTTGGGCCTTTGTTGCCTAGTTTCTATAGCTTTAGTTGCTTGGCCCTTAATTTTTTGTGCTTTGATATGTTAATCAACATTCATCGAGTGCATTTTATTCCTTCCATGCTTGCTTGCTTACCTTGGTCTGCATGGTTGACCCACCTGTGTTGAGTTAGATGTGCATAGGCACTTCATTGTGTGTTATGTAGGCATCCTATGTTGTCTACCTTTGATCTACATGGTTTCCTTACCTATGTTGAGTTTGATGTGTGTAGACAATGTCTTGTGTGTTATGCATTACATGATTGCATCCTACATCATCTACCCTTGATTTGCATGGTTTCCAAACCTATGCTAAGTTAGATGTGCATAGGCACTGCATTGTGTGTTATGTAGGCATCCTACATTGTGTGTTTGTAGGCATCCTACATTGTTTACCTTGGTTGTGTTTGTTATTTTCTAGATTTTATTTGGTTTTTCCCTATGCCCTCTATTTGGTCTAACATTGTAAATTTTGAGCTCTCTTTCATTAGGGTGGGGTTGGTAAACTTTTGGTTGTTGTGTTTTCTCTCGTCCTACATTGTTGGCTTATGTTCTTTGACCTTATATTAAGCTTTGATATTATTAAGATTTTGCAGCATTCTATTGTTTGCTTTGATTAATATATGCTTGTAGGTGAAAAGATTAATGTTATTCCTTTAAGTAAATGAAAGGAAATTTGAAAGAAATTAATGGTTTTTCTTTATGCTTTTTATTGAAATGAATTAATGGTTTTCCTTTATGTTTTTTATTGAAATGAATTAATGGTTTTTCTTTATTCTTTTTATTGAAATAAATTAATGGTTTTTCTTTATGTTTTTTATTGAAATAAATTAATGGTTTTCATTTATACTTTTAATTGAAGCAATTAATGATTTTCCTTGTGCTTAAATATGAAAGGAATTAATGGTTTTCCTTTATGCTTTTAAGTGAAGTAATTAATGATTTTTCTTATGCTTAAATATGAAAGGAATTAATGGTTTTCATTTATGCTTAGTTGAAAGGACTTTATGGGGGTTTCTATATAGCTTTTTGGAAAGGAAATTATGGGGTTTCCTTTGGAATTTATTGTGGTATAGAAATTTATGTTTTCCTATGTGACTTTATGATACTTGAATGTATGATATTTAATATTGTTTATTAAGAGAATCATTGAGAAAGAAGTATGAGCTTATTTGTGCATGTTTATATATTATTTTTGCATTGATGAAAAAAATCATATAGAATTGCATCCATATATACATAATGAGCTATTATGATCCCTACCTAACTATCAATTTGCCATGGAGGACAAGGGAAGGAGATGACAAATTATTTTCTTCAATCAGATTGTTGTTTATAGAATCCTATAGAAGAATTAAGTTGTAAATCCCTCTTAGTAAATGAGGAATCATTATAATAGACGCAAAGACTTCTCATGTGTAAATTTATACCTTTAAAGAATAATTATTATTGGTACCATTTTTATATTAATGGTGTAATATTAATGATAAAGCAATGTTTATTTATCTTGTCTCAATATTTGGGTTAAAATAATATCCTTGGTTTAAAGGCATGTTACAATTTAACTTAGAGTAGAAGTACTTATTACTATTGATGAATATTATTTTAAGCATACTCTATATTTGCTAGAGAAATATAGGGAGAGAGAGAGAGAGAGAGAGAGAGAGAGAGAGAGAGAGAGAGAGAGAGAGAGTTCTAAGGGTTTTGGTGGGTTCTTTGGGAAGAGGGGTAACTATTTTATAATCCTTTGAAGTTTTATTTTTTAACTCTAACTTGGGGTGGTTGCAGGAAAGCAACACCTAGTTTCCTATGTCCATGAGAAGATGATCACATGGAGTGATAGATGATTAGTCGCTCATCACAAATATGAGGAATATAATTATAAATTTTAGTGGATCACCATGGAGTTGCATTTAAATGAACTCAAAGTATTACGTCCTAAGGTACCTAGCATAGATTGACTTATGGATGGAGGAGGGAATTGATGTTTCTATTTCTCTAACTATTGAGAAGGAATAATCCCAATATTGGGGTTAAGAATTCTGCATACATGGAGAATACCAAAAATATGGGGTGAACCTTTTTAAAGTGTCCTTTATATTGCAGAGGTATACAAGTTAAACCCTAGTACCTCTGAGAGCTTAGCCTCTCTTGTCCACTCAAGAGGCATCTGTAATGTCATAGACTCGAAATGTGAATATGCCTAGTCAAATATATTTCATGGATACTCTTGGTGAACCTTGTTGAGTTCTATAATAATAATAATAATAATAACTCTCTCTCAAGTTTGTCTATTTTTTTGGGTTGTTGTAAGAAGCCAAGGGTCAAGAATAGGAAAGGTTTCATCTCCTAGATATGTGAGCAGTGCAATAGATAAGCATTGAAGAGTCACATTCCTATGGCTATATCATGGAGATAAAGCTCTATACAATGTAAGGGAAAATTGTTTATAGCAATCACCACATAGTAAGTACTGATAATAAAACTTGTATACTGATTTTAAGCAATATTTATTGTAAGTATTCTTCATACATGTACATAAATAATTTTGGTCATTTTACATTCATATTTCATATTATAAGTGAATGTTATTTCATTATTATATTGACCTAGATATATATTTGATTCCTTGTATATATGATTATACTATTGATTATTGATATTTTAACCTATAACATTGTGGCTTATTTATATTGGGAATAATGATACTTTTAGATAGTTAGGCTTAAAATACAACAATGGTATAAAATCTACAATTTAACTTAGTTAATTCTTTATAGAGTTATATTTTAGAGCCACCATAATATTAGAGTTTATCCACTTTAGAAGTAGTGAAGACTTGGAATATATTTTAAAGTTTTGATTGAGTAGATATTAAGGGGATAGACAAAAGTCACCTTGATTTGGATGCTATGGTCTTTCCACTTGGTTGAAGGAAAGCCAATGAAGACGAAGACCTAGCTTGAATTGATTGAGAGAGACAACTCAAAAGATATTTGGATGTAAGGGGACATTCATAGTCACCCTGATATTGATTTTGGATTCTCTAGAAATGAGGAGAATTATATTGTTCTTAGGTATGACCTAAAACATTATTGAGTTGAGGAGCATCAAAGCTTTTGGAGATTGAAAAGTAATATAAAATTTCAAAGATCAAATATTTTAAGATAACTCAGATAAAATATAAAGTATAGTAGAAAGAACAAAATTATAACTTTCTACTAATATTGAAAGACTATTTTACAGCTAAGAGCACAAAGGAGGAAAGAACATTCAAGTTTTAGTAAGATTAAAGGAAGGAAAATAGGACCTTGGAAGTGCCCAAGTCTAGAACATAATCACATGAGCCTGATAAACCTCAATTGAAGAGCAAAATTTCCCAATCCTGATAAATATCTAGCATAGGACAAAAGCATCCAAACTTGGAAATGTCCAAGCATGTACAAAAGCATCCAAGCTTGAAGGTGACAAGAATAGAGTAGTTATCTAGTCTAGAAGTGTTCAAGTATATAGCAATAATAGCTGAGTTTTGATTGGTATCAAGAAGAGAAACACTAGTGTATGGTCGTATTCTAGTAGCACTTAAGAAGTGCTCATGGAAGTGAATAAAGAAAATGACAAAAAATTACCCAAGCAGCTCAAGCAAGTTCTGAGAAGGAAATTAGATGAAAGCACCTAAGAAAATTAAGAAAACTCTAAGAGGAAAGTGTATGAGTAGCTAATCACTCATACACTAAACATGAGTGATAGCAAAGTGCTCGAATAGTTCTCAAGGAACACTTGAGATAAGAAGATGACTAAGTTCAAAGTGAACGAGGCATATTCTAAATAGCATTGCATGACCTGATTAAGATCTTCTAAAAGTATAGAGGAGTGGAGAATAGCCTTGTCAATAGATAAACATCTAAGAGAGACAAACGCATAGTAGTGAGATAGTCAAAGCATCATAGCTAGTCAAACAGTCTTTTAGAGAGGAGAGAAGAGAAGCCAATGATTTGAAAGGTTTTTTAAATGGCTAGTGCAACATGGAGTCTATGTTCTAATGTCCATTTATATTTAAATGACCAACACAATGTGGAATATATTATATTATCCACTCGAGAGGCATATGTAGTGTCATAGACTCAAAATGTGAATATGCGTAGTCAAATATATTCCATGGATACTCTTGGTGAACCTTGTTGAGTTCTATAATAATAATAATAACTCTCTCTCAAGTTGGTCTATTTTTTTGGGTTGTTGAAAGAAGCCAAAGGTCAAGAATAGGAAAGGTTTAATCTCCTAGATATGTGAGGAGTACAATAGATAAATATTGAAGAGTCACATTCCTATGGTTATATCATGGAGATAAATATCTATACAATGTAAGGGAAAATTATTTATAGCAATCACCACATACTAAGTACTGATAATAAAACTTGTATACTAATTTTAAGCAATGTTTATTGTAAGTATTATTCATGCATGTATATAAATGGATTTGGCTATTTTACATTCATATTTCATATTATAAGTGAATGTTATTTCATTATTATATTTACCTAGATATATATTTGATTCCTTGTATATAAGATTATACTATTGATTATTGATATTTTGACCTATAACATTGTGGCTTATTTATATTGGGACTAGTGATACTTTTAGATAGTTAGACTTAAAATCCAAAAATGGTATCAAAGCTACCATTTAAATTTGTTTATTGTTTATAGTTATATTTCAAAGCCACCATAATATTAGATTTTTTCGACTTTAGAAGTAGTGAAGACTTGGAATCTATTTTAAAGGTTTTATTGAGTAGATATTAAGGGGATAGACAAAAGTCTTCTTGATTTGGATGGTAGGTTCTTTCCACTTGGTTGAAGATGTAACCAAAAGAACTGAACACAAAAATGCATGCAAAACAGAAAAGAGAATATTGCAATAAAAAATTAATTTTCCTTTTTGTATTAATACAAGGGAGCTCGAATCTCTTGATTTTATAATGCTTTTTGATATCCCCCAATGTCTTGAGGGTAATGGTACAATAATTCCTCTTTTTTGAATACAATAATTTTATAGGGGGAGAGACTTACAACTCTTCAACAACATACGGTGTGTCCTTTGCTCCTCTACTACAACTCCAAGGGTGGGTGAGCTTTCAATATCCGATAATGGGACCACTCTAGCTTCAACAACTCTCCAAGTACCTGTCTCCTACAAACATGACAAAGCAAATAAATATCAGAAGCATCTTTTGATCAAGATGCAAAAATGTCACTACAAAACCCTAGATGTAGAAATATGAAATGCAATACAAAAAATAGAAAAATAAAAACCTAAACTACCTTGCTGAAAATCAATTTTATTGATCTGCTTGTCATACTTTTTTGGGTTTTGAGCAATTGTGAATGCACAGTTGGGGCTGGTCAACTATAGATGGATGATTATGCAACCACATGAGGGTGATTGTAACTGTGTAACTATGTATGGGTGGTTGAGGCTAAATGATATAAAGCTCCAAAAGGACCCTTTCGGGGTTTGAATATCTAGTTTCCTCGGGATGTGTGCGAGCTCCTGATATGATTCTAGTAGCCTGATATGTATATTCTCAGCCTCTTTTTATTGATGGGGTTGGGTTGATTTTGTAAGACTTTTTGGGGTTTTGGATGGAAAGGGAGGTGGCAAGCCAAAATTACCAAGTGGCAATCTAGGCCTACCAAATAGAAGGGGTAGTTAGAGTGGGTCACCTAGGGTGTCTCACTTAACTGGGGTGATGTAGCTGCAAGTGGAGTGAGGTGTAAGGAATGTCCCATGTTAAGGTACAATGGGGACATGAGTGTGTGAGATGTGGCAAGGGATGGGATAGTGGTGGTTAGGATACATGTCTAGTGATTAGGCAAGGTATCCTAGGGGGGGTTTCCATATTTACTAAAAACTAGAAAATAGGATAATGTGCAATATTTATACACCTAAGTTTAGACTTAGTTATACAAATTTATTATGCAAGGATTGTGGTGTGGGATGCAAAATGTGGATTTGTGAATGCCTAGGTTTTGGTGTCTACAAATGCCCCTTTTTTTACCGTGTTGTGTAAAACACAATGCAATGCAAAAACAAAAGACACCTATCCTTATTGAATGGATAAATTGACTCAAATCTTCTCAATGCTCAAGAATGAATGATTTTTGAAATTTTGATTTGTTTACTTACCCCTTCAATTGGGGAATGGGTAAGATCCAATTGACCAAATGTGGATGATGAAAGGAGGTGGATGTGATGGATGCAATTGTGTGAATTTGAATATCAACTTGATACCCAAAGTTTGGGATGGTTGTTGTTGCAAATTTATCTTTGGTTTCGATGAGTTTGGGTGCCCATGCAATTGTTAACAATTCTTGTTTTTAGAAACCGGACACATTGGAAATTCTATACTTGTAATGATTTTGGTGATTGTTACCAAATTGTGATTAATTGTTTCCACTTTTGCAACCCAACAAAAAGGGTTTAAAATAACCTTGTGTAAATGAGCTTGAACATATCCATACTCAAATATTGAGGTACCCAGTGGATTTAATGTCACATGTGATGATGTTAAATTATTGTAAGTATCCTTATGGTGAGCTACCCATCCTACCAGATTGCATGGATTTTCAGTTGTTGTAACCGCTAGGTGTGTAGGATAATTTACTAGATACAAGGATCACTTAATGATGTTTATGATGATGATGATGTTTATGGTAATGCATGTTTTGATGATAATAAATTTATTTGTTTATTTTTAAAGGGTAATTATTATTACTTTTTTGGCTAATCGCACGATCATGGTTGGTTCTCCTGACAACCATGCATCCACTGTTGATGCTGCCAACCATGGGTGTATGGTTCCATGTGCTCGTGAAATACTATTGATGCTGCCAACCATGGGTGTATGGTTTCATGTGCTCGTGAAACACGAGCACACAATTTCACTCACAAGAATCGGCAATAAATAGGGCATTGGTAGTTTTTGTTTTTCATTTGTGTGGTTGAGTTTCTATAAGCAGTTGAGAAGTGAGAATGAGCCATGGAGGGTGGTGGTGAAGTGAGTGCAGCTAGAGGCTCGGTTGGAGTGGAATATGGAGTCCTCTATGATGATGTAGGTGGTCTAAACTCTTAGTTTAGCTTTATTATATTTTTGTTTTTTTTTGTTGCTGTTTTTTTTTTTTCATATTAAGAGGGGTGGTAAAAAAAATTTGATGACACTAAGAGGGGGTGGTAATTTTTTTTTTTTTTGGACTATGGTAAGTGGGTAGGTGAAATTTTTTTTTTACTAAATGCATGAATTTTTTGTTTTGTTTTGTGTTTTGTTTAAATGAAAGTAACTAAGATGTTTTTTTTTTTTGAAAAAGAAATGCATAATTTATATTTTTTTTGGAATGCATGAACATAATGAATGAAATATTTTTGTTTTTTTTCTATTTTTGGAAGATGAACATAAAGCATGAAATTTTTTCACTAATATGGATTTTGTTTGTGTCTTTTTTGGTTAATTTTATTGAGGCATGACACAGATAGCCTTGCATTATATCTTAGGTGTGAAAGGCCCTAATAGATGATGATTAGAAGTTGATGGAGACTATTTGGTTGGCTGGGTGTGGGTATGTTGAGACCATGTGGATGGATGAGGAGTTCCTATTGACCCTAGTGTAGATATGGGACCTTGATAGGGGGTCATTTCAACTTTTGGTATGGGATCTTACCATTACCTTGGAATATGTTTACCACATCTTCCATATTTTTTTCGATGACTCACCAATCTAGGTCGTTCACAATAAATAGGAGGTACTAAGACCCATTTATGGTGAGGATTAGGATGCAGACTATATCAAGTAAGGGATACCTTACATTCAACTATTTAAGAATGGAAATTTGGGCGCACTTCAGACTTTTTTTATGTACATCATAGGTAATATGTTGTTGCCTAACAACATGGGATCTTGGTTCCTTTGGAACCAAGTGGGGCTTATCTTGCATCTAATTCCTAAGACTTAGGTTTATTCATGGAATCTTGATCTTCTATACCAGATGTACATGGAGCTATATGAGGTGAAGAGGTAAGAGTAAAATGGACTTGGATGTAGTCTTCTATTTCAGTTGTGGGTTTGGGAGCATATTAGCATAGCTCATCTAGAGGGTATACCATGTGAGTAGGATCACTCATTACCTTATACATTCCACTGGTGGACCAAAGAGAATAATTCACCAAGTTTCCCTATTTGTAGTAGTGGATAGGAGTATCGAGACATGGTTGGTTCTATTTCTAGAAATGATATTTATTGGCGATCCTAGTGAGGTGTAGCTTGGGATAGTGATGGAGTGTAGCTTTAATGTGTTAGGAAAGGCAAGTGGATGGTTGATTGATATGGGTGAGAGATCCATTTCATTCAGTTCTCATAGGTGAGGAGACAGTTTGGGTTGACATAGGGTGTTTTGGATGCTCTAGTGATGTATAGGTGGTGAGGTGATGAGATTAGCCTTCTAATAACTCATAACTTTTGGATAATAGTTGATGTTATATATGATTAGGTGATTGATTTTTGATATGTAGATGATTTTGGGACAACATAAGACTATGATACTTGGTTTTCTATGTAGCCTCCATGGACACCTATCCAGGCTATGGACAATGTAGCTAATGGTGATGAGCATGATGCTGGTGAGTAGGATTCTCAATGGCATAAGTGCCATCAGGGTAGCAGGAGTAGGGGGTGAGCTAGGGTAGAGACAGCCTAAAAATATTGGTTTTAGGGTTGGTGGAGATGGATGTGGTGGTAGCCATAATAGAGGTGGGGGTGATGGATGTAATGGAGGTGATGGAGGTGATGGAGGGCTAGATCCTCATCCTCATCATACTAAGGAGGAGTGGAATATTCTCCAAGCTAAGTGGGATAGCTTGGGGAATACTATAAAATCTCATGATGTGGATATCACGAGGTTGTAGGGTGAGGTTGCTCGATTGTAGAGCGAGGTGGATGAGTTAAAAAGTGGACCTAGTAGAGGTGGGGATGTTGTTATGATTGTGGCCCTTCACATTGAGATATCTCAATGAGCGATGTACCAAGCTATAGATTTGGTTGTTGCTCAAATATAGGCTACTTACATTGTGATACTCAAGGACACCTTAGATCATTATTAGATTCTACTACCTCTAACTCCTACATCATTAGTGTCGAGCTCTAGTAGGTGGAGTGAGTCTAGGCCTAGCGGTTCGTGATCTTGAGTTATTAGTTTTCATGATTCTTTTGGCTCATAGGGATCAATTCATGGGCCTCATAGGAGTCATGGTGGTGCTAGATAGTAGAACTTATTATCTCCTTTTGTATTTTTCATTTTAACTTATGAGGCTTAGTGCTCTGATGTATATAACCTTTGAGCATTTTTGTACTAGCAATTCATATATATATATACATGGCTTTTATTATGATCATTTGTATTGTACTTTTGTCTTATTTTGTGTATGGATGTATATGAAATGTTTTAGTCATAGATGGAATGAATACTTATGTTTTAATGATTAATTTGGTATGTTATAGACTTTTACTTGATCAACTGTATTCTCGTCACTTAATTAGGGGCATTAACATGTGGTATTTATAAATAAAATGTATAATGAGATGTAACAATGGAAATAATATTATATGATTTAGATAGATGATTTGTGGTTGTTTTACAAAGACTCAAACATCCTAGTGATCTAAAAAAAACTCGTATTGATCTTGCAAATCTTCATGATGCTAAGGTTGTCCTAGTGGTTTCAAATTTCTCAAGGACCAACTATGTGTGCAAATGAATGTTAATTTATCATCATGAGTTAGGTCAAACTAATAAATTGGTAACTTATACCAATAATCTAGATCATTCATGATCATCCATAGGTTTGTACAAAAGAAGGTCGCTAATGTGATAGACATGGTGCCATGTGTAAGGATACCCCATTTCCAGGTGGGTTTCATTCAAACCATTGTTGTAATGAGGATCACCCCATGGTTTTCAATACACTAAGAGTTCTAGGGATTCAATTTCCTTTCCCTTATTTTATTGCATTGGATTTTTGGGATTTTACTTCAAAGTTTGCTCAATTTTTTAATGGAGCAACATGCTTTTTTTTTGGAAACTTGCTCATTTTTAGAGAGAGAAAGGGCAATTTTATTGCTTTGGGTGCTTTTTGGGATACTTGCTCATTTTGAGATAGATCAAGAGAATTTTTATTGCTTTTGTAATGTTTTTGGGATACTTGCTCGCTTTGATGAAGAGCAAGGGTTTTTTTTTGTGGGATGAAGGTGGATTTTGTCCTTTTGTCAACTCTTAGCATTCTAGACCATGCACATAGTTAGATGAATAGAGGAAACCTTTCACTTTATGGCATTAGAAACTCGTGATTTCGTTATTTCCAAGGTTCATAAATTTTTATTGTGTTTTGATGTGCATGGTCCAAGAGGAAACTTTATTGACCAAGAACAACTTATTTCTTCTAAAGATTATTTGATTTTTATTGGAGGTTTTTCAAAACACTAGGAGTGGCTAAGTGTTTGAAAACATCTAGACTTTTTTTGGTGTTTGTACTATGTAATATTTTGTGATACCTTCTCTATAAGTTTTTGAAAATTAAAAGATGCACACAAAATAGTCAGTTGTTGCATAATCATTATTGCTAATGATTATGCAGTATCTATCCTATTTTATGTGGACCCCTTAATCATCAGAAGATTATAAGGAAAGTTGCAATTTATTGTGACTAATGAAGTGATTAGTAACATTTGATGTAAGGTGCCTCTAATTAAGGCAACAAGATATCAGTGGACTAGCAATCATATAAATTAACCAAATGATCCCTGACATGATGAATGATATTAACAAATGCCTAAAATGCACCCATGTAATGCATGTGGAAATGTATGGATGGATGTGCATATATATATATATATATATATATATATATATATATATATATTAGCCATGTATATATATATATATATATATATTAGCCATGTATATGTACATATGTATAATCTGCATTATGCATAAAATACCTTTAGGTGTATTATGTTTAATGGCTCAAGTTCCAATGTTCCCTCTAAATTTGCAAGTCTATACATTCTTGGATCCAACTTCTACTTAAAAATGTATGGACCTAACCAATTAGCTATGAAATTGTATCTCAAGTGTGGCAATACATTGGTGTTCTATCGATTTTCTTTAAGAATGATATTTCCTACTTAGAATTTGCAAATATGGACTTTTGCATTATAAGAATGCTTGATGTGATCTTGATATACTTACAGATGTTCTAAGTCATTGATTCACCTTTCATAAAGGTATGTAACTTGGTCAATATGTGCTTGTCTAGTTGTGTTGTCATCCATGAATTATTGTAATGCAACTCATAAAGAAGAGATCTCAAGCTTAAGAGGTATGATTGCTTTGGCTCCATAGACCAATGAAAATGGAGTTACCCATGTTGACTTTCAGATGTTTGTTCAATAATCCCATAATTCCAAGAGGAGTTGAGTATGCCAATATCTTTGGATTTCTTTGACAAGTTTCTTGAGAATGACTATCAACATCTTATTGGTCACTTTAGCTTATCCAATTTCTTGTGGGTAATAAGCAGTTGATAAACTATTTTGGATATTGTACTTGTTGCATAATGATTGAACATCCTTATTTTTAAAAGACTTACCATTTTCATAAATGGAATTTGAGGGAATCCTAAAATGATAGATAATTTTTTGAAGTATGAACTCCATAATTCAAGTTCTATTCATAGTGGTCATTGGAATTGCTTCAACCCATTTGGTGAAGTATTCTATGGAAGTTATGATGGACTTGTGTTTTCTCAAAGTGGTAAGTGAAATTTTGCCAATCAAATATAGGCCTCATTGTGAGAATGCCCAAAGGATTTGAATGGGTTGTAATTCTTGTGATGGTACATGAGTAAAATTGGTGTGATGTTGACATTTTTTATATTTCTTCACATATTGATAGCAATCATTTTTCATAGTGGGTCAATAATAACCGATGCACAAAATACACTTTGCAATGGATATTCCACTAAAGTGACCACCACAAGTACCATAATGGGATTCATTTATGGCTCTATGTGCCTCTATGGGATCTAAGTATTGAATTAATACTCCATCATATCCATGTCTATACAACACATCCCCAAGAGAGTGTAACGAGATACTTTTTATTTAAATGTTCTCTTTGCAGTTCGTATCAAATTTGATAGGAGGGTTCCAAACTTGAGAAAGTCTCTTATTTGATCAAGCCAAGATTCATATGGTTCTGCATGGATTAAATAAACAATCTTCTCACCTACATATTGTGCTCATGCAATTGCAAATTTGTACATTGTTGTGATGATAAGCGGTTGGACTTATCTATTTTCACTCTTTGAAATCAAGGATGTTAAAGAAACCATTGCATCCATAAATATATTAGTCGAATGAGGCAAGTTTTCAATATTGTACCAGTCAAATTTTGCTAGCAATTTCATTGCTTCTTCATGGTATTGATTCAAGACTGGCTCTTTACATTGGTAAGTTCCTTTCACTTAACAAACGATAAGCTAGGAATCATAAAAAATACTTATACACTTAAGACCCATAGCTAATGCTGACTAAAGTCCCAATATTAAGACTTCATACTCTATATTGTTATTTGTGCATGGAAAGTCAAGTTTGAATGATAAAGAAATTGGTATTCCTTTCGGTGTATAAAATTTAACTCCAACACCTTGTCCTTTTTCAAACTTTGATCCATCAAAGAAGAGAGTGATGTCAACATGTCCTCAAGAGGGACTAGTTCTTCTTGTTCAGTGATGAAAAATACTGAATCATCTGGAATCTCTATAAGAAGTGGTTGATCATTTGGAAGTGGAGCTTCTATGATTTGATCGCTATCACCTAACCTTTAATGTATTTTTGAATAATGAGTTCAATATAAAATTTCATTAAGAGCATTATCCATTTTACAGTTTGGGTGTTGTTGTATGTGTGAGTCATCATGTAACGCAAAGGGTTTTCTCTAGCTATGACATAGGTAGTGTTAATTAGCATATAATATTTGAGTTTCTTAGTGGAAAAAACCACTGCTAAGCACAACTTCTCAACATAAGTATATCTCATTTCATAACTCATCAACTTTTGACTAATGTAATAGATTACCTACTCTTTATGATTTTTATTCTTTTGCACAAGCATTATCCCTAATGAAAAATTTGCTACAAAAATGTAAAGGTGAAAAGGGACTCCTAGACAAGGTGGTGTGAGTACTGGTGTTGAAGCTAAATATTTCTTGATGTCATCCAAAGCCTATAACATTTGGTTGTCCAGGAAAAGACCACCCCCTTATGTAGCAAGCAATTGAATGACCTGTATTTTTTTTAGAGTTGTGTATTTTGCAAGGAAAGATTCAATCCATTTGTCCCACCATAATCACCATTTTTATAACCAAAATAACTAAAAACAAAAAAGTATGCAAAACAAAAAATATAAGATTGCAATGAAAAATGATTTTTCTTTTTGTATTAATACAAAGGAGTTTGAATATTTCAATTTTACAATAATTTTTTATTTGCCCCAATGTCTTGGGGGTAATGTTACAATAATATCCCTCTTTTTTTAATACAATTATTTTATAAGGGAGGAGTCTTCCGACTCTTCAACAAGATATGGTGTGTTCTTTGCTCCTCTGCTACAACTCCAAGAGTGAGTGGGCTTTTGATATCCAATAATGGGACCACTCCAGCTTCAACAACTCTCCAAGTACCTATCTCCTACACACATGATAAAGTAAACAAAGGTCAGTAGCACCTATTGATCGATATGGAAAATATATCACTACAAAACCCTAGTTGCAAAAACTTGAAATGAAATATAGAAAATAGAAAAATAAAAACCTAAAATACCTTACTAAAAAAGCAATTTTATCGATCTACTTGTCATACTTTTTTGGTTTCTGAGAAACCATGGGTGTACGGTTGGGGCTTGTCAACCATGGATAGGTTGTTAGGAAACTACAAGAGGGTTATTGTGAATAGGTAACCACGAATGTGCAGTTGAGGTTGAATTGAAGAAATCTCTAAAAGCACCCTCTGGGGGTTCAAATATCTGGTTTCCTTGGGATGTGTTCAAGCTCCTAATATGATTTTAAAAACCTAATAGTGTATGTTCTAAACCTATTTTTTTTATGGAGTTGGTTTGATTTTGTAGGCCATTTTGGATTTTTTTAGGGAAGGGAGATGGTAAGCCAGAATTTCCAAGTGGTGATCCAGGGCTGCCAAATGGAAGGGGTAGTTAAAGTGAGTCACCTGGGGTGTCTCACTTAGTTGGGGTGATGTGGCTACAAGTGGAATGAGGTGTAAATGATATACCATGTGAAGGTACAAGGGGGAAATGAGTGTGTGATATGTGGCAAGGGATGGGGTAGTGGTGGCTAGGACACATGTCTAGTGATTAGGTAGGGTATCCTAGGGGGATTTTCCAAATTTATTAAAAACTAGAAAATAGAATAATGTGCATGATTATACACCTAACTTTATACTTAGGTATATAAATTTATTATGCAAGTATTGTGGTGTGGTATGCAAAATGTGGTTTTGTGAATGCCTAGGTTTTGGTGCTTTCATAAGGAAAACCAATGAAGACAAAGACTCATCTTGAATTGTTGGAGAGAGCCAGCTCAAAAGATAGTTGGACGTGAGGGGACATTCATAGTCACCTTCATATTTGTTTTGGATTCTCTAGCAAAGAGGATAATTATATTATTCTTAGGTATGACCTAATACATTATTGAATTGAGAAGCATCAAAGCTTATAGAGATTGAGAAAATTATAAGCTTTCAAAGATCAAATATTTTAAGATAACTCAGATAAAATACAAAGTGTAGTAGAAAGAACAAAATTATAAATTTCCACTAGTATTGAAAGACTTTTATAGCTAAGAGCACAAAGGAGGAAATAAAATTTAATTTGTAGTAATATTAAAGTAAGGAAGAGAGGGCCCTAGAAGTGCCCAAGTGTAGAGCAGAATCAGACGAGCCTGATAAAGCTCTAGCATAGTACAAAAGCATCCAAACTTGAAAGTGTTCAAGCACATACAAAAGAATCCAAGCTTGAAGGTGACAAGCATATAGTAGTTCTCTAGTCTAGAAGTGTTCAAGTATATAGCAGCAATAGCTAAGTTTTGATTGCTATCAAGCAAAGAAATATTGGAAATATGAGCAAGATTTGTTGTCATTGATGTCAAGAGTCAGTTTTAGTGAGCAGGACAAAAGGAAGGATGTCAAGGAGTCAGTTATGCAAGAAAAATATTGCTTCTAGACCTAAGGAAAATAATATTATAATGTCCCTAATTATAATATTCAAGGTGGTCAGATGAGGTCTAAAGAGCAACAGGAAGGCCCAAGAAAAATAATATTATAATATTAGAGGTCTAAGGTTGAGACCTAAATATTAAATTAATTATAAATTAATTATAATAATTTAATTTATAATTTAATTTGATTAACTCTAAAGAGTTATTAAATTAATTATAAGTTAATTATAATTTAATTATAAGTTAGTTTATAACTTAATTTAATAAACCCTAGAGTTAGGGTTATAAAGGGCATATGCAAAGCGTCGACGTCATATTCTATCTCCTCCATCGACGTCAATAATTTCCAAAGAATGGGTATAAATACCCTAAGCCTAAAAGGCTTCAAACCCATCCATGATTTTAATAATCTCCTAAGCAAAAATCGTGTGCACAATTTTCGTAAGCAAGAGAGGGAAGAAGTCCCCATTTGACCCTTTTTGGAAGGTAGCGAAGGAAGAAAAGGCACAAGGCACGAAGGCCTTGTCACCACCTAGCCAGGTGGGCTAGCGGCAAGTGGAAGCACCTTGGGAACGTGAGGTTCCACGTTCGACTCGTAGCAAGGTTGGTTGTGCAGTGTTTTTGGGTACCAAAGATGCCAAAGCCTTTTGGCTTTGGGCATCGAAGTAGAAGATAAAGCATCATGGGTGCTTTTGCCTTCCATGTGAGCGCTTAGCTCACGTGGCTTGGTAGTCATGGCTAAGGCACTAGAGGCACTATGTTGTGGGATCGAATCCCATTGGGAGCACTTTGTGAGGTAATAAATTTTTTGTTATAAATTGATTTGTGCTTCTAAGGTTGTATGGTGTATTTATGAGCTTAGGGAGATATAAGGTTGATGAAATTAAATAATTTTTTATTTAATTATTTGGTGGTTTGAGTTGTTTAAGAGTGGAGTTATAAGGTTTAATAAAATATTTATTTTTATATGTTTTGGTGAATGCTTATTTCAAAGGAGTAATAAGGTGTATTTGAGTTTAATTATTTTTGTAATTGTGAAATATCTTGAGGGAGTGTTAGAGTGATATTTTTGTCATCTAACCTTTGAAATTGGCAAAGAGGGAAATTGTGTTTGAGACAGGTTTTGAGGTCAATTCTTCAACAAACAAAAGGTATGGGCACATCTTCCTTGTGAGTGATTGTTGGATGTTGTGAATGCTAAGTTGGAGAGAAAAGGGTTGTTTGATAAGCATTATTGAGTTTGATTGTTAAAGGTTTTTTTGAGTGAGAGTTGTTGATAAAAACCTTGTTTGATAAGCATTGTTGGAAATATTGAATGAACCTTCATATGCATAACTAGGGTTTGTGCAAGATCATGAGTATCATTGTTATGTGAAGTTGAGAACTATCTTGAAACTAGGGTTTGGGCAAGATCATGAGTATCATTGTTATGTGAGATTGTTTGATAAGCATTGTTGGAAATAATTGAGTGAGTGTTCATATGCTTGGACTAGGGTTTGTGAGCAAGAAGTGTTTTATTGAGTGATTGGTTAAGTGGAGTTGATTAAGCCTAGTCAAGTGGAAGTGTTGAAGTGATAGTTCAAGTTCTATGAAACAAATTGTTCTATATTCTAATTTGATTTGAGAAAGAGATTGAAAGTGATTGAGCATTGTTGTGAGTGTGAAGCATATTGAGTCTCTAACAATTCTCTATATGTTTCTATGAGATTGAACAAGATTCTATGTGAAGCTTGTTTGTGTGATTGAAGAGGATTTTGTGTTAGATTGAGTTTAGTTGAGTAAGCTTTTGTGGAAGCTTACAATATAGATTTGAGGTAAGTCTTGGTGAAGACTTGTTGAGCAGATTGGACAAGTTCTAGTGAGGACTTGTTGAGCAGATTTGAGGTAAGTCTTGGTGAAGACTTGTTGAGCAGATTGGACAAGTTCTAGAGAGGACTTGTGGATAGATTAGTGTGAGATTTTGTGGAAGCTTACAAGGCATATTTGAGATAAGTATTTGAGAAGACTTGAGAGTAGAGTTGATTGATTGATTTGTTCAAACCTTGAGTTAAGGTTTGGAGTAGATCTAGAAGATTTGATTTGTGATTGATTCAAGATTTGTGTTAAGGCTTGAGGATAGATTTGTGCTAGACCGAAGGACTATGTTTAGTGCATATTTGAGGATAGATATTGAGGATAGATTTGTGCTAGATCGAAGGACTATGTTTAGTGTATATTTGAGGACAGAGATTGAGGATAGATTTGTGCTAGACCAAAGGACTGTGTTTAGTGTATATTTGAGGATAGATATTGAGCAGATTTGTGCTAGACCGAAGGACCATGTTTAGTACAAATTTGAGATAGAGCTAAGAGTAAGATTTGGAGGTGATAGAGTATAGAGGATGATAGTCTCTAGTGGATAGAGGTCCATTAGCCAGGGCAGTGAAGATAGGTCTTCTGAGTGAGGGTAGGAGTCTTCAGTGGATAGAGATCCATAAGCCAGTGTAGTGGAGGTAGTAGTTCTTCTAGAAGATCACCAGCCAGAGTAGAGGGGATTGGTGTCTCCTATGGATAGATATCCATAAACTTGATTAGGGGATTGGTGTCTCCTTTGGATAGAGGTCCATAAACATTGTAATAGGGAAGGATTCCCAAAGATATTTGTTGAGAAAATATTAGTGAAATATTTTCTCCGTGGAGTAGCCCACATTGGGTGAACCATGTTAAATTGGTGTCTCTATTGTGTGTGGTGATTTGTGCATTACTTTGATTACTATTATTGATATTACCATTGATATATTGCATAATATTGATTGGGAAAGAAAAGTAAAAAGTGGTCTTATACTATTCACCCCCCTCTCAGTATAAGCTTGTGTTCTTCAATTGGTATCAGAGTGGGTTCCTTCGAAAGAGTTTAATAACTTGAAGGAAAATCTTACAAGAACACAAATGGATTCTAAGAGTGGATCCTCAGATAATTTAGCACCAATATTTTATGGGAGTGATTATGTATTTTGGAGTATGAGAATGAAGATTCACCTGATGGCACTTGGAAATGAAATATGGGAAGTAGTTGAAAATGGATACACACCACCAACTACTCCACCTATAGATAAATATGGTAAGCTTCTACATCATTACAATTCAAGAGCAATGAATGCAATTTTGAGAGGGTTGCATAGAACAGAGTTTGTTAAGGTTATGCATTACAAGTCAACTAAAGAAATTTGGGATAAGTTGCAAGGCATATATGAAGAAGATAAAAAGGTCAAAAAGGTAAAGTTGCAAAATCTCAAGGGACAATTTGAAGATCTAAAAATGAAGGATGAGGAAAACATTAGTGCTTATCTACTTCATGTAGATGAGGTTGTTAACTCCATGCAAGGACTTGGACTTGAGGTTCAAGAATCTGATGTTTGTGATAAGATCTTAAGATCACTCCCAAAAAGGTTTAGTGAAAATATTTTAGCTATAGAGGAATCAAAATATGGTGATATTTTGACAAGAGATGAATTACTTGGCATTCTTACAACTTTTGAGATGAGAACAAAAGAGGAACCTAATATCCAAAAAGAAGTAACCTTCAAAGCTACTAAGAATATTAAGGGTAAGAAGTCAGATTCAAGCAATGAGTCATCCAGTGATGAAGAAGCAAATTATGGTAGAAGGAACAAAGATCCAAGAAATTTTAAAGGTACAAAATTAGTTAGATGTTTCAATTGTGGAAAGTATGGTCACTATGCAACTGATTTTCAAGAAGCTAGAAATAGCAATGATGATGAAAAATAGGATCATAAGAATAGGGAATCAAAAAATATAGGTACCAAAAGAAAAGCAGGGATGGACAAGGCAAGCAAGGAAATAAGTTCTTTCAAAGACATAAGAAGAGTTTCTATGCAGACAAGGCAAGTAAGTACTCAACTGATATTGATGATAGTTCCTCAGATAATGATAAAGATGAAGTTCTATTTCTGGAAAAAGAAAAATAAGAGGTTAAGAAAAGGTCACCAATAATTCTCAAGTGTTTTAGATGTGGTAACTTTGGTCATCTTGAAGATAGTTGTACAAGGAATGGTTTCAGTTTTAGTGATGATGAATATGAAGATACACTTGAAGGACCAGAAGAGAATCTTCTAATGGCATTAGAAGAAGAAGGAGGTGATCCTATAAAATATGAGTCAGAAAAGAATGAAGATGTTTTCAAAGGTAAAAAAATAGAGGAAGAATCAGAGGAAGGAGAAGTTGATCTTGAGGGAGAGCTTATTCATGCCCTTGATGCATTAAAGAAGGTAAGAAAGCAAAACTCCCAACTTAAGCTTCAGTTTCAAGAATGTGATGAAGAGAAAGGAAAGCTTATAGAGGATCTAAATAAGTCAATGGCTAAGACAAGAAAGTTCAAAGACAAGTTAGAAGCAAAGGTCTTAGAATGTGAAAGGTTAGAGCATGAAGTAGCTTCACTAAGGAAGGAAGTAAAAGAGTCTAAGGATAGGTTACACAGGTTTGGAAAGAGCTCAAAAATCATAGATAAGATGATCAAGGTACAAAGATGATCAAAAAACAAGATAGGTCTTGGTTTTGAATAGGTACAAAAGAAACAAGGAGAGGAGTCAACCTCAAGTTCTGAAGAAGAAGAAACTTTAGAAGAAGAGAGTGTAAGAGAGAGTGAGACTTCTAAGGATGAGTTGGACAATAGAAATTTCAACAAGGAAAGGAACAATGCACAAAAGAGGAACAGATGGAACAGGAACCAACACAGGGTAAAAGAGACTAAAAGACCCATGGGGTCAAGGCAAGGCAATTTCAATGGATGATGCTTCTCATGTCATAGGTTTGGGCACAAAGCTTCTCAGTGCAGGACACATGAAAGATAGGAATATGGGAACTTCAGAAATAGGCAACTATTTCAAGGGTATTGCTACTCTTGTAATCAGTTTGGTCACAAGGCAATGAATTGTAGGGTTCATGATAGGAATAGATATGGCTTCACCAGGAGAAATCCCAAGATATTTGCACCTCCAAGGAATAATAACATTAAGTGTTATAAGTGCAATAATGATGGACATACAACAAAGTGGTGTAGAGCAAAAATTCTAAAGACAAGAAGGAACAGGAATAGTCAGAGGAATCAGAAGGATCAGATGAGAAGGAAAGTGGAAAAAGGTAAAGATCAGTGCATGTTGGGAGTAGAAATACTCCCACCCCAGAATTAACCACCTCAAGAGGAGGTGGGGGAGGGGCTAAGCTAAGAGTCTCATTCTTAGCCCCGAGCCCCAAAGGTGACCCTTTGCCATTGATGAAAAAGGGGAGAGATTTGAGTAAGGGAGAGATTTGAGTTAGGAGGAGAGCATTCAGTCAGGGGAGCAGAACAGGAAAAGGTAAAAGGAATGGTAAAAATAAAGTGGGTTGCCATCAATGACAAAGGGGGAGATTGTTGGAAATATGAGCAGGATTTGTTGTCATTGATGTCAAGAGTCAATTTCAGTGAGCAGGACAAAAGGAAGGATGTCAAGGAGTCAGTTATGCAAGAAAAATATTGCTTCTAGACCTAAGGAAAATAATATTATAATATCCCTAATTATAATATTCAAGGTGGTCAGATGAGGTCTAAAGAGCAACAGGAAGGCCCAAGAAAAATAATATTATAATATTTTATTATAATATTAGAGGTCTAAGGTTGAGACCTAAAGATTAAATTAATTATAATAATTTCATTATAAATTAATTTATAATTTAATTTTATTAACTCTAAAGAGTTATTAAATTAATTATAAGTTAATTATAATTTAATTATAAGTTAGTTTATAACTTAATTTAATAAACCCTAGAGTTAGGGTTATAAAGGGCATATGCAAAGCATCGACGTCATATTCTATCTCCTCCATCGACGTCAATAATTTCCAAAGAATGGGTATAAATACCCTAAGCCTAAAAGGCTTCAAACCCATCCATGATTTTAATAATCTCCTAAGCAAAAAATCGTGTGCACAATTTTTGTAAGCAAGAGAGGGAAGAAGTCCACGTTTGACCCTTTTTGGAAGGTAGCGAAGGAAGAAAAGGCACAAGGCATGAAGGCCTTGTCACCACCTAGCTAGGTGGGCTAGCGGCAAGTGGAAGCACCTTGGGAATGTGAGGTTCCATGTTCGACTCACAGCAGGGTTGGTTGTGCAGTGTTTTTGGGTGCCAAAGATGCCAAAGCCTTTTGGCTTTGGGTGCCGAAGTAGAAGATAAAGCATCATGGGTACTTTTGCCTTCCACGTGAGCGCTTAGCTCATGTGGCTTGGCAACCATGGCTAAGGCATTGGAGGCACTGTGTTGTGGGATCGAATCTCGTTAGGAGCACTTTGTGAGGTAATAAAATTTTTGTTATAAATTGATTTGTGCTTCTAAGGTTGTATGGTGTATTTATGAGCTTAGGGAGATATAAGGTTGATGAAATTAAATAATTTTTTATTTAATTATTTGGTGGTTTGAGTTGTTTAAGAGTGGAGTTATAAGGTTTAATAAAAGATTTATTTTTATATGTTTTGGTGAATGCTTATTTCAAAGGAGTAATAAGGTGTATTTGAGTTTAATTATTTTTGTAATTGTGAAATATCTTGAGGGAGTGTTAGAGTGATATTTTTGTCATCTAACCTTTGAAATTGGCAAAGAGGGAAATTGTGTTTGAGACAGGTTTTGAGGTCAATTCTTCAACAAACAAAAGGTATGGGCACATCTTCCTTGTGAGTGATTGTTGGATGTTGTGAATGCTAAGTTGGAGAGAAAAGGGTTGTTTGATAAGCATTGTTGAGTTTGATTGTTAAAGGTTTTTCTGAGTGAGAGTTGTTGATAAAAACCTTGTTTGATAAGCATTGTTGGAAACATTGAATGAACCTTCATATGCATAACTAGGGTTTGTGCAAGATCATGAGTATCATTGTTATGTGAAGTTGAGAACTATCTTGAAACTAGGGTTTGTGCAAGATCATGAGTATCATTGTTATGTGAAGTTGAGAACTATCTTGTGTACCATGCAAAAGACTAACACCTAATGCTATAATCATTGAACATTATGTAAAATTGGGTATGCACATATGAATTGACAAGAAATGACACAAACGTAAAATAAATGCTTCTCTTATTAATATTTTGAATCAATCCAAATTACATATCCATCCCTCTTAGGGATACCCTTTTGATACAACAATTACAACATGATAAATTCCCCTCAAGGGTAGGTGTAATCCAAATGTCTTCCACAAAGACACGAACTGCTCCAAGGTTTTAGACCTTCTTCTCCATGATTAGAGGTATTTGTTGCCTTGCATCCCAAAACCTTATTGATCCTGCGTGCAATAAACAACAAGAAGCAATTAGCTACAAAGGAGGCCTCTCTTGATGAGGCTTTTAAGAGGATATTGCATAAAAGATAATGTAACTAGCATGAAATCAAGAAAGTGCAAGAAACATATTAAACCTATGTTAAGCATGAAATAATGACATACAACATGTTAAGGAAAAGCAGTTGCATCTATCTAATGGCCTAATTATGAAATTGAAAGCATGAAAGCATGAAAAGAACCATTAGTATCATAATTGCAAAAATGAAGGAAAATGACTAAACACTCTAATTGCATCGATCAAATTCCCTATTAAAGCAAATTGACACAAGATAAAGCTAATATAATGACATTAAGTAAATCCTATGGCTAGAAAATAGGAGAATCAGTGATACTGCCTTGACCGTGGCTCTAAAGCATGGTGAGCACTGTTATCCATGGTTGATAGCCGTGGTGGAGCTTGAAGTGAGTTTGTACTCCAATTTAGGGGTTGAATCTCTAAATCTCTCCATCAAATTGATGGTCAAGGGTTGCCTCTGTGTCCTCTGATATATTTGGTGGTTGAATTGCTTAGTTTGGTGATGGAATGGGCTCAATTGGTTTTCTTGATTCTTACTAGCCCTCCATAGCCTCCTTGACTCCAAATGCCATGTGATATCCAATTGGGCAGCCAAAGTGTTCCTCTCAATGCACCTAGGTGAGTATGCAATTCGATAGGGCTTCACTACGTTTCAATTTGAGATTTATCTATATATTTCCCCAATTTGAAGGGGGGTTAAATAGCATTTTCCAAGGGCTAGGGGTAGCTTCATGAGGAAGCCAAGAACAATATTGGGTAGTTGAGTTTGTTGAATGGAAGGATCTAGAACCTTCCTCGCTCAAACCACTCCAATCCACAACCAATTGGCCATTGCAACCAATTTTGGGTTGGATGAAGGCCAACTGATTTTGAGTACTGATCGTGGCTGACAAGCATGGTCAACTCTGCTAACCATGGGTGTCAGCAGTGACTAGCATTGACTAGGCAAAGGTTCCCAAATGAGTGGTAAAAACCACTACTATACCTTGGAATCTATCCAAGGTCTTCCATATGGTCTTCTAGCATGTCCCATATGAGTAGTCACCTCGACATGATGTGTTTTAGGTGTCTACAAATGCCCCTTTTGAGATGCGTTGTGAGATCGAAAAATGCTGAGAAAAAATAGACCTCCTAAAATGATGTCATAGGTTGCATGATGATCATTAGTCTGATCAACATTAGATGCCCTAGGTCCTACAAAAGGATGTGCATCCTAGAATCATTGCTTCCAACTAGATGGAAGGCTTAAATTTGAAAGAGTTTGCACTCGTCATCAGACATTTGGGTAGATTTGGTGCTACAATAGGAGTTAGGCCTATATAACCAAAAGGAAGAGAGCTAAAAACTAACTGTCATATTTGATTTTTGCCCCAAAAAAAGGTAAGCTTATGATAGTCTTTGGCAATGATTCGTAAGATGAACGTAATTTTGACAAGATCAAGGGATCTTCTATTGACTTTGATTATGATTTGATATTATGACTACCCCCTCAAGCGATGAGTCGATGAGGGTAATGATAATTAAATGAAGCGATGAGGTCGCTTGACCACTATGAAATATTTGAACAAATTAAGATTTAGCATTTGAATACTTGGCAAGGCCTAATCAACTATGATTGCAACTGTTAATAGTAATTGCCTATTTCTATCCCATGGAGCGGTCCAACCATGAAGGCCTTCTTAGGGAATCAAAATGAAAGCAATTCCAATTAGGCATGTGTTGAATCATATTGTCGATGATCTGCTGAGAGGATCATAGAAGAATTGACATGAACACTTCGTTCCCATGGAGCAGTCCGATCGTCTGGGCCTTCTTAGGGATTGAACAGAAGCATATCAATTCCACGATGATGAATTTGCCCCAAATATCCTTATGGTAATTTACTCATATTTCTGGATTGCATGGAGCGCAAGTTGCTACAACCACCAAGTGTATAGGGTAAATAACTAGATACAAGGTGCATTTGGCTTTTAAATTTATTTGATTTTTTATTTATTTTTTGTTATTTTGTTAATTTTTTATTTTTTTTGCATTTTTTGATCCGGTTGGTACTTAGAATTTACCATTTTGGAACTCCACATGGTGGTATTTAAGAGCATTTATTGCAGATTTCTAACCGCGTTTGACAACAATAGTTAAAAATATCAAATTTCTTAGCCATGGGTGATACCATTGGTCGAAAAACCCTAATTCTACGCCCATGATTGTCAGTCATGGTCAGGAAGAAAATAGGAAATATTTAAAATTTTTCCTATCATTTTTGACGTCATTGTCACCTAACAACTTTTGCAACTTGAGTGCTCTAAGAGGGAAGAGGACAAAACTGATATGGAATGCTACCGTATTTTCATCTTACCCTTATCCACATCGATGGTAGATCAACTTGGAGGAGTCGGTGCTAAGAAGGTAACATACAAACTCTTGACCTTTGTTATTTTACCATTTTTAAAAATTAACCACATTAATTAATGAGGTAAATTAACCTAATTAAACTTTCGGTAATGAACCTCACCTTAGTTAGGTTTAGCTTAGGTTAGCATAGAGGGGAGGGCTTTAAATTTTTGGGTGCCTCAGGATAAGGAATGACCCTGAAAAGGTCATCCTTGCTAGCCGCGGTTGGTAGACGCGGTCTCCAATTGGAAAATTGGGGGCCTTGTCTATCAGCCATAATGGGATTTAAAATCCAATGATCAAAATTTTGACCACCATCTCGATCGCGGGTCTGAACCGTGGTTTGACCACCTTAGGCAAAAATTTTAATTTTTTAATTTTTTTCGAGTTTTGAAGTGTTGTTTTTCATCTTTTTGTTGATACTTTTGACATTTTTTTTACTTTATTTTTCATTTTGAAATTGTTTTTAAATGTTTTTGCTTGTTTTTTATTTTTTTATTATCAATTTTGGCCTCATTTTACTTTATGTTAGACCCTAACTGTGAGGGCGAGGGAGTTTGAGATCCTTCACAACTTGCATGGTGTCCTTGATCCGATTGATCAGGCTTGGTTTGATGTCATGGGGTTTGGCTACGTACTGCGCCTCCCCACCATCCGATCCAACCAAGCTTACATGACTGCATTGGCCCACCGCTGGGATGCATGGACCAATACCTTTCACCTACCCATAGGTGAGATGATAGTGACCTTGGAGGATGTCTACCACATCTTTCACATTCCTCTGGATGGCGAGCCCATCACATCTTCACTAACTAGGGCGAAGAAGGTCATATTTGCACAGATTTTTGGTTGGTGCAGTGTAGAGGTAGAGTACGACTCGAACCATGGAGGGGTCCACATTGAGGACTGGTACACGATGAGGGTCTTTGATGAGCGCACAGTCGTATTCATGCACTTGATCATGCAGGTTGTCCTCCTTGATTCTTTTGGAGTGAGGTTCCCTTGGAACCTCCTAGCTAGGACTAGGGACGTCCTCATGAGTCCTACTGATCATCCACTGATCCTATCCTGGGGTAGTGCACTATTGGTGCAACTCTATAATGAGTTGTATCAGATCACCTATAGGAGTAGAGTCGGTATTGGGTGCAGCTTGCTGCTATAGATCTGGGGGTGGCAGCATATCAGGATCGAGCATCCCATTGAGCTACCTCTGAGGATTGACACTATTGCGGTGATGTGCCAGTGTTACGTTGCATGCTGGCCTCACGATCAGGAGGGCTTCAAGAGTAGGTCTCACATAGGAGATCTAGATCATTACATTGCATGGTTCTCGGGGCTACAGCTGACTCAGATTGATTGGCACCCCTACCTAGACTACCCTCCATGGGTGGAGGCTACTGATAGGTTACGTCGGGCATGTAGAGACAGATGGCTCCTCAAACATGGAAGTCCATGGTATGAGAGTTATTTTACTTCTCTCATGTCACCCAATAGTTTGGGATTAGGTAGGACATTCCAAAGTTGCCTACCATCTACCATCACCTCGCTTTAGAGAGGGACTTGACCTGGCCTAGGGTGACTCCACTAGGTGAGGAGGATGATGAATTTTAGGAGTCAAGGCTAACTAATGTAGGGACCATAACTGATTATGATACCTGGTGGACACTTAGGGTATGGTAGGGCTTTGAGGGTCCCTTGGGTAGGGTCCCAGATGATGCAATAGAGGATGGTGAGGGTGTAGAGGTAGATCCTCATGGTCGTTGAGTCCATTAGAGGACTGAGGGTGGATGGGGTGAGGTAGTTGCATAGGAGGCACCACCAACTGATGAGGAGGGTGATGCTCTTGAGGAGGGTGAGGCACCACCAGACAGTGAGATTGGAGAGCTCAGGGCTCAGGTTTCTAGCCTACAGACTCAGGTAGGCTCTCTACAGACATAGATGCTATAGTGAGATACCACCATTGCCACTCTGGAGGCAAAGGTGAAGGATCTCCAATCTAGACTAACATCAGGGTAGGACTAGTGGTGAGACTATGAGGAGGAGAAGACTACTTTGTAGGCCAGGATCACTATAGCTGACGTAGAGATACAAAAGCTCACAGGGTAGCGCACTCTACTGTAGTCTCAACTAGATGCTTTGATAGTATTGCTCACCACCTACCAGGCTAGGGGATCATCTCCCTCATATTCATAGGTTGTTCTAGTACCCCTAGCTATTCTAGCAATACTAGTAGTGCCAATAGCACAAGGAGTAGAAAGCTTAGATCAGGAAAAAAAAAATCAGGAGACTTCAAGCTCTGGTTGAGCAACATATTGAGGATACCTCACATATATCTACCTATATTACCACTATGAGAGGGTAGATTGGACTACTCAGGGGTGAGATTATAGAGATATCCATAGCTTCAGGGTCTCAGAGGACTCGCACTCGAGAGATAGGTCAGTCATCAGCTAGCTCCAACTATAGGACTCACAGGTGTAAGAGGACTTCTAGTGCCAGCTCACGGAGGATCCACTAAGAGGGTGGATGCGATAGCAGTGCCTCATATACTAGGGGTGTAGGCCCTGGCTAGTACATATCTTAGAGATGTCATTGTACCATTTTTTAGTGTAAGGTCGAGGACCTACACATATGTAGCCTATGGGTATTTTTGACCATGTCGATGTACTGTTGACTATTTATTTTGACACACACACACACACACACACACACACACACACACATATAAAAAAAAAAAAAATATATATATATATATGATCTGACATTGAGACTCATTATATGTGCAGTTTATTATGATTTTTTATTGTTTATGTTTTATGAGATGCATATGGATGCAATGCATTATTTTATGCTATATGATGTGATGTATGGATGACATGCACTAGATAGCTATGTGATAGATGATTAGATGCTATGAGTTATGTATATATATGTACTACTTATGATGGATGCATATGAATGCGATAGGTAATGTTTAAATGCATGTTTTATTTACTGTACTTGTATGCATCTAATTTGTGTTGCTATGACATAGTCTATGCCATGTATGTATTGCATATTTTTCTTTGTTTCTTTGATAATGTTTTTCTGAAATGGACATGTATGCTTTAATCACTTAAAACATAATGTATGCAATATGAGTTTTAACAATCTAATGGATGACACCACCGAATGTATAACAATCATGGATTGTAGTTGCTTTATCTTTTTATGAAAGATAGTACACCCATATGTGAGATGCAATTATATATGGTTTCTATTCATGGGCTTTTGTAAATTAAAAGAATATGGCTAACATAGTCAGTGGCCATCTAAACATCATTTCTGACATCCATCCGGTATCTAACATATATTACGAATAATTCTAATAAACAAACTCTCATAAAATAAATTGATGTTTTGATGATTGCATTGAAAATTGGTTGTTGCTATTTGGGAATTTTTGAGGTTTTCCATGAGACTCAAACACCCTAGTTGACTTATCAAAATTTGTATACTAACCATACTAGACTTTTGAAACATAAGGCTTTCACTAGGATAGGCCCTAACTGTTCATTATCCTTGTGTGTGCAAATGAGTATATTGAGATAAGGCATAAGCATACCCCGATGTCAGGCGGGATTCTTTTAGCCCATTGCTAAGATTGGGGGTCCTCATATGTCTATCCAATCCTAGGTTTAGATTTTAGTTGGACTAGACCACTAGGCGATATAGGACACCTAAAGCTAGCTCTTCCACATTCAAACATTGGTCTGCACACAAGAAAAATGCTAATGTATCAGACATATCATCGTGTGTAAGGTACAGTAGTGCTGACAATTCCAGGGATTCAAGTTCGCTCCCTTCTTTTCTTCAATTTTTTGGGATACTTGCTCATATATAGTGACAAAAATCACTATTTATTTTGTATATACTCTCTTTTTTTCTTTTTCTTTCTTTTTCTCTTTTATTTCTTTTTTTCTTTCTCTTGAGCAAGGGATTTGATACTGATTTGATTTTACTTTGAAAACTTGATCTTGATTTGACTTGACTTTCTAGGATTTACATTTTGTAATTTGATTCAAAAACTTCCTTTGGGGATTTTGCTTTATGGGATATCGATCTAGGATATCGATCTTAGGGTATCAATATGGAGGATTGATCTGGGATATCACTCTGGGATATTGCTCATTTTAACGTAAGCAAGGGATTCTGGGTAGGGAATAAACTTGTCCTTTTGCCAATTGCCAACATTTCCCGGACCATCCACATAGGGGGATAAGCAAGAATAAACTTTTCACCTCAAGATACCTGGTCTTACTTCGTAGCTTTCATCTTCCCCTAGTCCTTATTAGGATTTTTTAATTTTTTTATTAGTGATAGAATTCTGATATGCTAAGGGCTATACACACTAGACCTCATCTACAAAAGCAAAGCAAGCTTTCTATCAACTCTTGAGAAGACCTCTAGGTATGGTTGAATGACCGAAAAACCCTAGTATATTCTTCATAGCAACAAGAGGGGTTGTGTTGAAAAACACAGTTACTCACAAGGGTGATAAATGGATGAAAAATATAATGCATAGATGCATGATTGAAACACAAACGTGGTGTCATTTGTAAGATTGTAAACACAATTTATTCTAATGCAAGTGCGACGGATGGATATGCCTAATGCAATGCAAAAATGAAATGCATGTGGAAAATGAAATGCATGATGCAAGATGCAATGCAATGATGCAAATGAAATGCAAATATTTTTTATTTTTGATATTTTTCCAATTTATTTTTGGATTTTATTGCTTTTTTAATTTTTATGGATTTTAAAAATTTGGTTTGACCAAAGAGCTTACAGACGCCTTTGGAGCCTTTTTATTGGGATGACCAAAGGGCTTACAGATGCCTTTGGAGCCTTTTTATTGGGATGACCAAAGGGCTTACAGATGCCTTTGGAGCCTTTTGACTGGGATGACAAAAGGGCTTACAGATGCCTTTGGAGCCTTTTGATGGTTTTAGGCATAGAATGCTTTAAGATGAAGGATATTGAGAGGTTCAAGCTCTTCAACTCCTTCGAGCGATGTCAAGTGATATGTCCCAGGTCCAATATTCTCAGAGATGATATAAGGACCTAACCAATTAGCCATAAATTTGTCTCACATTTATGGCGGTAAATTCGAGTTTTGTTGGTTCTCTTTTAGCACAAGATCACCAACCTCAAAGTCTCTCAGATGGACTTTGTCATTGTAAGATCATTTTAAGTGCTCTTGATAAACATGGAGATGCTCAAGGGCATTCACGTGATGTTCATCAAGTAGCATCAATTTATCTAGGTGAGCTTGCCATGTAGTGTCATCATCGATGAACTCTTTCAATGTGATGCACAATGTTGGAATATCCAACTCTAGGGGCATAATGGCCTCAGCACCATATACTAGTGAAAATGGAGTTGCCCCAGTGGGTGTCCGAATACTAGTCCTATAAGCCCATAATGCAAGGGGTAGCTGAATGTGCCAATATTTGTGGTGCTCTTGTACCATATTTTTCAATATGGAGACCACTATCTTATTTGAAGCCTTAGCTTACCCATTTGCCTGTGGATAATATGGAGTCACAAAACTATGTTTGATTCTATACTTAGATGTCAAAGCTCTCACAATTTTTTTTTTGAATGATGTTCCATTATCTAAAATTATCTTGGATGGTATCCCAAAATGACTTATGATATTAGTGAGTATGAACTCAGCAATACGTGCTCCAGTTGTCATTGTTAAGGGAATGGCTTCCACCCACTTTGTAAAATACTCAGTAGCCATAATAATGAAAGTATGTCGACTCGATGATGGAGGAGAGATCTTACCAATGAGATCCAAACCCCATTGAGAAAATGGCCAAGCCACTTGAATGGGCTATAAGGCCTGTGATGGTAGGTGCATAATATTAGCATGATGCTGACATTTAATGCATTTCTTGACATACACATTGCAATCCTTCTCCATAGTGGGCCAATAATAACCCATGCGAAGGATGCACTTGATGATAGCCATACCACTAAAATGGCCATCGCACGTACCATCATGAGCTTGAAAAATTGCCCAAGATGACTCTTGGGGCTCAAGACAATGAAGGAGAACTCCATCATAGCTTCTATGATACAAAATATCTCCTAGCAAGACATACTTTATCACTTTCTATTTAAATGTGCATTTTGTAGCACACGATAATCCCTGAGGGATTATACCAAGCTTTAGAAAGTCATGTATCTATGACATCCAGTTCTGGTAATTCTTAGCCTCAACTGACAAGACAACATGTTCCCCCTGTAGTTCAACATTTGCAAATGTAGACTGGGAAATAACCTTATGGTGAATGGTAGTACCACTCCCCATTGGACCTTGTGAGATCAATGACCCCCAAGGCACTCTCTTGAGAAAGTCTCTAGCTCTATAGAACCACTCATGATTTGGTTCTATATGGATCATGTTGATTGACTCTTTGTTATCCAAAGCTTCACATTGCATAGTAGAATGTGACAATGTCTTGACATGGATGGTAGTAAAATCAGCAAAAGGATTTTGAGGGATTAAGGATCCCAAATATGCCATAGTATCTATGAATCTTTTTTATGAATGAGGGATTGCCTCGATGTCATACCACTCCAACCAAGCTAGATAAGTATCAACAAGATCTTTATAGGCCTTAATAATAGGACACCTACATTGAAAAATTCCCTTCACTTGGTTGAAAATGAGAAGGGAATCACCAAATATGTTTAACATTTTAATCTTCATGGCGACAACTGTTTGGAGGCCCAAAATTAGGGCTTCATATTCATCATTATTGTTAGTGCAAGGAAAATCCAACTTGAATGACAAGGGCATAGGAGCACCTTGTGGTATGAACAACACTATTCTTGCACCACCCCCTTGCTCACACTTTGAACCGTCGAAGAACAAGGTCATATCAGATTTGTTATCTGGATCTTTGGGTCTAGGTACTTTTGATAAGGAAAATATTGCATCATAGAGAAGCTCTATGGTGAGAGGCCTACTATTCTTGAGAGGCACCTCATCCAGTTGATTAGCTATGACTTATCCCTTGATGGAATTTTGGCTAATGAATTCCAAATCGAATTCTATCAATAGCATGATCCACTTTTTAGTACATGTATTATGATATGTCTTGCTCATCATATACTACAAAGGATTTTGTTTTGATATGACATATGTCATATGACTTAACATATAGTGTCATAATTTCTTGGTAGAAAATACTACTACTAAACATAGCTTCTCCAGGTATGCATATCCTAGCTTGTAACTCACCAAGGTTTGGCTAATGTAATATATGGCTTGCTCTTTGTCTTGCACATTCTTTTGGGCTAACATAGTTCCCAATGCAAAGTTAGTTGTCGATATATATAACAAAAATAGTATATCTGGTCTTGGTGGAGCTAGCACTGGCAGCATCACCAAGTATTGCTTAATCTCAATAAAGGCTGCTTTATAGTCTTCATCCCAATTGAATGGGACCCCCTTGTGTAGCAGTCGATTCATGGGTCGACATTTATCTAATAACTATGTGATAAATCACTTTATGGATGCTACTTTGCCCTAAAGGCTTCTTAATTCCTTGATATTTTTGGGGGGACGCATCTCTAAAATAGCCTTGACATTTTTTGGGTCAACTTTGATGCCTCACTTTGAAATGATGAATCCTAAGATATTTCCTAAAGTTATGCCAAATACGCACTTCTTAGGATTCAACCTAACATTATGCTCTATTAGGTGATCGAAGACCTTCCTCAAGACCTCTGCATGCTCTGAATGTAGCAATGACTTTGCCAATAAGTCATCGATATAATCTTCTAAGATCTTATGCATGTAGTCATGGAAGATATATGTCATAGCCTGCTGATATGTAGCACCAATATTTTTAAGACCAAATGGTATAACCTTATAGAAAAATATCCCCCATGGCATTATAAATGTAGTTTTATGTTGGTCTTCGGGCTTAATCCAAATTTGGTTGTAACCAAAAAAATCATCCATTAAGGAGAGCATTTTGTGACCTATAGTTGTGTCTACGAGAGCATCTATGTTTGGCAATGGAAATGAATCCTTTGGTGTTGCCTTATTTAGGTCTCTAAAATTCATACAAATACAGATCCTTCCATCAGGTTTTCCTACAGGCACCATGTTTGATACCCATTCTGGATAGTCAATGGAAATGACAAAATCTACATCCAACAACTTTTGTAATTCATATTTAACCATTAAGGCTACTATTGGATGCATCTTCCTAAGTTTCTTCTTGACTGGATTCTTTGATAGATCTAGCGAAAGGTTATGAGTAACCAATTTTGGATCTAGACCTGACATGTCTTTGTAAGTCCAAGCAAAGAGATTAGGTCTCTCTCTAGTAGAGGGATGAGGTTGGCATGCTCATCAGGAGTCAAAGTTTCTCCAAATTTAACCTTCCTTGGATTGATGGGATCATCACTAATATCCACTTCAAAGGTTTCCTCTATTGACATATGAGATCCCTCCTCAAGCTGATGAGGCATAGGGATCAAATGGATGTCAACTGTTGGATTTATGGATTCCACATTAGAAGCATCCTCAACATGATAAACATCATGTGCATAGCCTAGCATAAAATGAAAAGGTTGCAACATTTCTTCATTGGGGAAAAAATCCTCAGGCTCTAGGGGTGAATCAGTGCAATCCCAATCAATAGCATCTACATTAAGATACAATGGTTTGGATAGATTGGCTATATTGTGGAGTGGAGTGGTCAAATCAATGGAGATTATATTGATGGAATGGATCATGTCTCAAATATCACGTGTGTGACTTCCATCCCCGAGATGTGGTTATGGGGGTATGGGGATCTCTAGATCTGGTCTATGAATAGACTCGAAAGCAGGATCGTTTGGCTCAAGGAGCTCTCTAAATTTTGGAGGATCAGGGAAAACCATATGATAAATCCTATCTAGATTAGGTGGTCTCCCTCTGAGTTGAGGATTAAGATTGATATCTCTGCACAAATCCTCTGTAGTGTAAGGTGCATTACGATGATGTAAGTAGGGAGGTCCCAAATAGGCTCTCTCTATCTCATCTTCATCATCACTATCATAATAGAAACCTTCACCGCTACCTACTAGAATTAGGAGATTGGGAAGATGGGGTCCCATGTAAGCCCACACCCGATAACTGCTATCACTCGTGAAGGATTGATCATCCTTGATGACTATTTCCTTTGGTAATAGATGACATAGATTAAGAGGACCCAGATAGGCCAACTCAGTATCATCCTCATATTGCTCACTGTTTGAGGACTCATCATCATCATCATCACTCTCATGTATGCAACTCGGTCCACCTATCTTGCAAGATGGAATTCTTTGTATCCTCATCAGAGTGATCCTCTAATTCAGAATCTATCACTAAACTAGCATTATGAACCTGCATGCCTGTGTCATCGATTGCCTCACGGATTTGTTGATCCAAGTTTTCTCTTGGTATATGATCTGGACCGATACCCACCAAGATATCCTCGTGATATATCTTGAGTGGTTCTATAGTGACATAAGATACTATCCGATTATCCCTCCAAAAAGTGAAAGGATTAGGGTGATAAGGATTGAAATTGACTTCACTCCCTATACTAATTTATAGGCGGTCTAAAGATGTTGCAAGGATTTCATCCTATCCTCCACTATAAAATCCCAACCCAAACCTATCAGTAGGTAACTGATATTGTGGTTCTATAGGGCTCCTGCGCCCCTACTCGAATAGTCCAAGACCATAACCATGCCAATGGTTGCATTCGAAATATCACAAGGCATACTTTGGGTTGGAAAGATAATGAATATTTACAACAAATGGTTCATCATCATCTACATCCATGGGGGTGCGAGATGCAAGTTGGTCGAGCCCTCCATAGATAAAATTTGTTTGGTTAGGGGGAACCCCTAGAGGTACCACTGTCCCTATGGGAAGGTGATGGGAATTCGATCGGCCCATATCTTGTGCAGTCTTGATGATCGGTGTAAACATCACATTCTACATAATGTATTCCCCCAATCTAGGATTAACCAAATGAATGGTCACCTATGGTGCAGATGATCCTGCTGAAGACGTAGGTGAAGTAGGTTGCGGTGCCTTCTCGACTTCTATTTGAGAATTCTATACTTTCATGGGAGTAGGTTAAGTAGGAGGATGTGCCTTGGTTTTGGTGCATGCTTTATCTCTTTTTCGCCCATATTTTCTTTTAGCTTCTCATCATCTCGATGCATCATGGATGTAGGTGGTCTAGTGGAAGCAGTTGTCGTGTGATCTAATCATTGAGATGCGGGTTTTGTTGGTTTTGCACACATTTCTTTCTTCTTACCTCTTGGATCCTTTGATCGGTGATGCAGGCCATATGTCCAGGTGCATTGAGGGGAGCACAAAATCCCTTGAAAAATCTACTAGATTCACATATTTAAATGGTTCCTCATATGAAGGCACCACGTGAACCTGTCCCTCATGAACATATTTGATACATTGATGTAAAATGGAAGGGACACAATGCATTTCTCTAATATAAGGCCTCCCTAGAAGTATGTTTTATTGCATAGCACCTTTGATGACATGACACATCATAGGGATGGTCTTCAGTCCTACCTGAATAGGTAAAACTATTGTACCAAAAATTGAGCATAATGCATCGTTAAACGCTCTCAACGTGAAGGTAGAAGGTATGATATGCATCTTTGGTAACTTCAAGTGAGTTAACACCTTGGTTGTGATAATATTGATCGATGATCTTGTATCTATCAAAACCCACTTGAATAGTATGTGATTCACACATAAGATAATATGGAGCGGCAAGTCCACTATAATAGTGGAAACCATCTTGACTTCATGATCATAAAATTGTATGACCAGTTCCTGGCACTGTTGCACATGTCCCATGAAGTGTGTGAATACTTTGGGATCTTGGGACTACACCTCAATGGATCTTAAAATATCCATAAGCATCTCCCTACTCTTAGGAGACTATTGAATAAGCTCATAGATCAACAACTTCATTGGATTTATCTGTGGGCCTGGTATATTCTAGGATGGCCTTGGAGGAGGTGCAACATAGACTCTAGTAGGGATCGAAGGTTGATTGGGTCTTTCATACCTCATGTTCCTTGTGATAACATTGACCATTCTGACGAACCCATGGGTTGGTGGTTTGATGCATACTTGGTTGACTTGGACAACATTATTCCTCAGTACCTCATGCTTGGGTAGAGGATTTTTGAAAATTCCCATATTATGATTATCAGATGCTTGCGGGTTTTCTATAAGAAGTGTACCTCTTTAGATCATATTTTGCACAATATGTTTGAAATACTAACATACTTTGATGTCATGGTTCTTCATTTGATGAAATATGCAATACTAATCATCTTTGTACCCCTTAGGCTTGGGTTGATTAGGATCCATTAATTTTATTTTGAGTAAGTTTATGGCCTTGGCCTCGCATAATTGATGAAAAATCGAAGCCAAGGACTCCAATAACTGAGTGAATATGTGAGGTGGGTGTTGTTCCTTATTTTTACCCTTATGATTGTTGTTGCACTGCTCACACTACACAAGAGGATTTTGGTCTTGATAGTTGTGTTTTTGTTACCCCTTATCATATTTTTGAAGGTTTAACACCACATGATTAACATGGGCTAGCTTGGCAAGTTATTTCTTAGTACTTTTCTTGTTCCATTCCTTCTTATTCCTGAGCTTCAAGTTACCCTCCTATAACTTTATGTCCTCAATCACTTTGGCTTGTGTTAAAGCCTCCTCAAAATTTTGGTACTACTACAACTATAATAATAATAAAATGTGTCTGGTGCAACTTTTCATTAAAATTTTAGTCAATTAAGAAATAGGTATGAAGAACGAAAAATTTGCCATCATATTCCTCCAAATTTTCCCATAATACATAACTGGCTCATCATCATGTTGTGTTAAAGTAGCCAAATCAGATAAGTTTACCTTTTTCTTGATGCTAAATCAAAAGCATTCAAGAAATGCATCAGCCAATTGCTAAAAATTGGTGATGTTGTGCCTCTTGAGTTGGTTGAATCACTCTCGGGCTAGGCCTGAGAGGTTCATAATGAAGGTCCTTAGGAGCAAGGCATCATTGCTTTCAATCTAAAAGCACATGTCTAGAAAACTCATCACATGCTCCTGAGTGTCCTCCTCTCCTTTAAACTTATCCAGCCTAGGCATCTCAAAATGCTTAGGATAGGCCGGAATAGGCACAAATGGGCATAAAGGTTCATTGTGAATTTTATTCAAAGTAGGATTTTGATAAGATTTCCCTTTCTTCTCAATAGCTTTGATATTTTTTTCCAATGCTTTATAAGCCTACGAAGATAGGAACTCCTCTTCTCTGGATTGCCTTGTAGGCACCTTCGGATGTAGATTCTTCTTTGGTAGAAGTGATAGATTAGGCTCATCCACCTCTTTGACTATGAATATCTTAGGATATTCTTGATCTATTTCCTCTCGTACTTCATCTTCATACTGCCTATGCCCATGATGTTTGGATGTAGGGCACCGATATCTATGTTGGGTCATAAGGCGAGTACGAGTGTCCATGTTCTTAGGATGCAAATCAGGCTATGAAGAAGCTCATCTATCAATGCGCTTCCTGTGCTCACTAGGTGGGTGTAAGCCAACACTAGCTAATCGATCCTCTCTCTCAACACACTCCTTCTGATCAAGGATGCATTGTTCACGCATGTGTTGTTTAGATAAATATTTTTTTATGAACCTTTACCTCTGAGTGTTCTCATTTTTGAGGTGTTCCTACTCTATGTGAACATCCTCCAATTAGTCTTGGAGGATCTAATATCTCTACTTAGACACCATTCTATAAGATCTATCTATATGATCGATCGTTTGAGGCCTCAGGTGTGTGAACTCTATTCGAGCAAACTTATGGGTATGTCCTCCAATGGACTGATTTTCTATGCTCTTGCATTTTTATATGAAGATGAGATTCACATCTATCTATTGCTCATACTCTATGCCTACATGATATGGAGGAGCATGCATATCTCGAGAATGCTTGGAGCATTCTCCAGGTTCTTTGATAGTCCTAATGGTGCTACCACTATGCACGTTTATAGGACTATAAGGTACAGGGGTAGTATTGTAGCCTAACTATCCTAGGACTCTATTTAGACCATCTAACTATCTACTATGCCAAGGATCATGAGGTGGTGTACCATTAGCTTCCACTTTAGATATATCGATGGTGAGTGTGCATGGACCTATGCTCAAAATTAGCCCTATCTAATTGCCCCTAAATGGGTGTATATTTAACTCATCTATACTCATAAGGTGGAGGCCTCAAGCCTCCCCTAGACACAGGATGGAAGGGTACCAATCTGAATCCCTCAATGACATACTCTTCAGTAGATCCCATAGATGCATGTGGAATGTGATCATGGTAAATGATGACATGTTTGAAACCCCCATGCTAGAAAGTTCCATGCTCTGATCTATGTCTAGAAGAGTGTCTAGTAGCTCCTCTATTGGAAATTTTGGGTACTTTGGGTACATTGCCTTTGCTCAAGTGTATAGGTTGTCATTGATGTCAAGGAGATTTTGAAGGAATTTTATTTGATGTCAAATAATTTGTTTTGATGAAGGTTACGACATGACAGTTTCAAAGGACTTTTGCAAACCCCATGTTGATAGAGAAAAATGCAAGTGGAAAAATTGTCACGATTTCATGACATGTTGTAGTTTCATGGCAAAATCTACAGAAGAGTTACAGAGGCATTTGAAGCCGACAAAGTTAAATGTGAGCCAACAAAGTTTAGGGTTGTGCAGCCGACTAAAGATCAGGGTTACAGGCGACTAAGATTAAGGTTTTGATCTTGAAAGTGTTATTATAAAAGGTAGGCTATTTTGAAGAGTTGAGCGTATCGTTGGAGCGACATTCACAGATAGAGCGCAGAGTGAGAAGTTCGATCACTGAGAGCTAAGTGCAAAATTTTATCGAAGTGTGCAGAGTGAGCAAAGAGTCGTGGTGAATTGTTCTGAGTGCCACTGTGTTTGCGCAAATAATGCAAAGGTTGAAGTTCGACCAAGTGCAGCTGTGAGTGCATAGAGAGATCAAAGGGCACAGAGAGAACAAAGGGCAAAGACGAATGCGAAGTGCTACTGTATGGGCGCAAAGTGTGCGAAGACAGTGTAGCTTGTGTGCAGAGGATTGATTTGTTCAAGTGTTGGACAGATCTGATAGACAGAGGAAGACTTGTACTAGACCGACTGAATGTGTTTGGTATAGGTTGTTGAGCTGCTGTAGACATGATCATAGAAGGTAGAGGTCTCTTAGGCTAAGCATTGAGGATAGGAGGTCTTCTGTGGAAAGGAGTTCCACATGCTGGCAAGAGGTAGAGGCAGTTGATCTTCTGAGGGATCATTTCCAGAGCAGAGGGGAAGGTATCTCCTTTGAGCAGAGGCTCATAAATTTATATTGGGGGAAGGTATCTCTTTTGAGCAGAGGCTCATAAATTCTGATTGGGGGAAGGTATCTCATTTGGGCTGAGGCTCATAAACATTGTAATTGGGAAGGATTCCCAAATAACTTTGAGATAACTTTTAGAGAAAAGTTTTGTGGACGTAGCCTGACCATTCTGGGTGAACCACATTAAAATTGGTGTCACTTTGTGGATGATATTATGCATTGTGTTGATATTGCTTTGGGTATATTGCTTTACTATTTTGAAGTATAAAGGAAAAAGTAAAAAGAGATCTTATACTGTTCAACCCCCCCTCTCAGTATAAGCTTGTGTTCTTCAATTGGTATCAGAGCGGGTGCCTTCAGAAATTTTAAACAACTTGAAGGAAAATCTAGTAAAGAACACAATGGATTATTCAAGTGGCAATGCAGCACCTATTCTTGATGGATCGGATTTTGGTCTTTGGAGTGCAAGGATGAAGGTTCATCTAATGGCACTTGGGAATGAGGTTTGGGAAGTGATTGAAGATGAGTACACTATTCCTGAACATGTTCCTTATACTAAAGAAGAAAGGCTCCTACATCACAGCAATTCAAAAACAATGAATGCAATCCTAAAAGGCTTACAGAAAGTAGATCTCACCAAAGTGATTCACTGCAAGACAGCTAGTGAAATGTGGAAACAGTTGAAGGTGGTTCATACAGGTGATAAAAATGTTAGAAAGGTCGAGTTGAGACACTTCAAAGGTATGTTTGAACAACTACAGATGAATGATGATGAAAATATTAGTGATTACATGCTTCGTATGGATGAAGTTGTTAACTCCATGAAATACTTAGGTCTTGAGCTTGCTGAAAATGATGTTTGTGATAAGATTTTAAGATCTATTCCTAATAGATTTAGTGAAAATATTTTTGCTATTGAGGAAGCTAAATATTTGGATAAGTTGAAAAATGATGAGCTCCATAGTATACTTGCAGCATTTGAGTTGAGAACTCAAGTGAAGGTTGATGTCAAGAAAGAGGCAGCTTTCAAGGTTACCAAGAAATCCAAGGGTAAACAACTTCAAGAGAGTGATGAGTCTTCTAGTGATGAAGAGGCATATTACATCAAGAAAGGCAAGTTCTCTAGAAAGCACAAAAGCATGAAAAATATAAGATGTTTCAATTGTGGAAAGTTTGGTCATTATGCTACCTGATCGTCTGTTCCCAAGAATGAAAGCGATGAAGATAAATAGGATTCTAAGAGCAAGGATTCTGAAAAGCACAAGCATCACAAGAAGAACAAAGATGAGCACGACAATCAAGGAAAGAGGTATTCTCACAAGCACAAGAAGAGTTTCTACCTAGACAAAGCAAGTAAGTGTTCTAGTAGTGATAGTGAAAGTTCTTCAAGTGATGATGAAAATGAGATGTTGTTCATATCGAGAAAAAGAGGAAGAACCGAAACATAGATTCATTATCATGAAATGTCTTAGATGTGGAAATTTTGGTCACCTTGAGGATGATTGCACAAATAATGATTTGGTTTCTAGTATGTATGAGGATGCTTCAAAAAACTATAAGGAAGATGCATGTATGGTTTTTGAAAAGGGTAGCACCTCTAGTGATAAGAAATCTGAAAAAGGCTTTGATGATTCAAAAAGCAAACAAATAAAGGATCTTGAAAGTGAACTTATTAGTGCTCTTAGTGTTTTGGAAAAGTAAAGAAAGAAGAATGCTAGACTCAATGATAAGTTAGATGAATGTTGTATGGAGAGAGATGATCTTATAGAAAGTCTTGACTTCTCTATGGCTAAGACACAAGAACTCAAGGACGAGTTAGAGTCTAAGATTCTTGAGTATAGTGAGTTAGAACAGAAAATGGCTTCTTTGAAAGAGGAGACTAAAGAGTACAAGGATAAGATTTACAGGTTTCAAGATAGCTCCAAAAATGTTAAGTCACTCATCAAAGGTCAAAGAAAGACAACAGATAAAACAGGCCTTGGTTTTGTTAAGCCACACAAGGAACAAGTTGGAGAGTCTAGTAAGAGACTCCAAATGGAAGAGAGTTCTGATGAGGAAGGTATTTTAGAAAAGGAGTCCGTGAGTGATAGATGCACAGAAATAGAAAATAGGAAACAAAAAAAGGGGAGAAAGTTTACAGGACCTAGAAGGTCATTTACAGGAAAGTTTAATGACAGATGTTTTGCTTGTCACAGGTTTGGTCACATGGCTTCATATTGCATGACTCAAGTAAGGAAGGTAAATGACAGTTTCAGAGGTGGTAATTTCTTTCAAGGATATTGCTACTATTGTAAACAATTTGGGCATAAGGTAATTTTTTGCAAGGCTAATAACAGGAATAGGGTTAGTCAAAACAGGTGGATTCAAAGAACAGGTATGCCTAAAAGAAATAACATTGTTACTTGTTATAAGTGCAACAATGAAGGTCACACAACTAGACAATGTAGAGCTAAACTTCCAAGGTATAGGAATAAGAATAGTGGAATGAATAGGTCCAAGGATCAAGGCATGGATAATAACAGGAATGATAATAGGAACATGAACAGTGACAGGAACAGGAATAGGAATATGGACAAAGAGTTCAAGAGAAGGCTCGGCAAGGAAGTTATAGATGCTGATGATGATCAGTGCCTAATGGGAGTTGTACTCCCACCCCAAAATTAATCACCTCATCAGGAGGTGGGGGAGGGACTAAGATAAGAGGCTCATTCTTAGTCCCAAGCCCCAAAGGTGACCCCTTTGCCATTGATGACAAAGGGGGAGAGATATGAGTAAGGGGGAGAGCTTCAAAGTGAAGAGGAGAGCTTCAAGTTAGGGGGAGCAAAACTTCAAAGGAAGATTCTTAGTTGTTAGCACAATTGGTTTCAGTTTTGGCTCTTGAGAAATGTTTTCAGTAAAGGTTTGCCATCAATGACAAAGGGGAGATTGTTGGAAATTTTGGGTACTTTGGGTACATTGCCTTTGCTCAAGTGTATAGGTTGTCATTGATGTCAAGGAGATTTTGAAGGAATTTGATTTGATGTCAAATAATTTTTTTTGATGAAGGTTACGGTATGACAGTTCCAAAGGACTTTTGCAAACCCCATGTTGACAAAGAAAAAGGCAAGTGGAAAAATTGTCGCGATTTCGCGACATGTTAGAAGAGAGATAAGAAGCAGGGAAAACTATCACGATTTCGTGACATGTTGTAGTTTCACAGCAAAAGCTACAAAAGAGTTACAGAGGCATTTGAAGCCGACAAAGTTTAGGGTTGTGCAGCCGACTAAAGATTAGGGTTACAGCTGACTAATATTAAGGTTTTGATCTTGAAAGTGTTATTATAAAAGGCAGGCTATTTTGAAGAGTTGAGTGTATCATTGGAGAAACATTCATAGATAGAGCGTAGAGTGAGAAGTTTGATTGTCGAGAGATGAGTGCAAAATTCAATCAAAGTGTGCAGAGTGAGCGAAGAGTTGTGGTGAATTGTTCTGAGTGCCGTTGTGTTTGCACAGACAGTGCAAAGGTTGAAGTTCAACCAAGTGTGGCTGTGAGTGCACAGAGAGAGCAGAGGGCACAGAGAGCACAAAGGGCAAAGACAAACACAGAGTGCTACTGTATGGGCATAGAGTGTGTGAAAATAGTGCATATTATGTGTAGAGGATTGATTTGTTCAAGTGTTGGTCAGATCTGCAAGACAAAGGAAGACTTGTACTAGACCGACTGACTATGTTTGGTATAGGTTGCTGAGCTATCGTGGACATGATCATAGAAGGCAGAGGTCTCTTAGGCTAAGCATTGAGGATAGGAGGTCTTCTATGGAAAGGAGTTCCACGTGTTGGTAAGAGGTAGAGGCAATTGATCTTCTAAGGGATCATTTCCAGAGTAGAGGGGAAGGTATATCCTTTGAGCAGAGGCTCATAAATTCAGATTGGGGGAAGGCATCTCCTTTGAGCAGAGGCTCATAAATTTTGATTGGGGGAAGGTATCTCCTTTGGGCCGAGGCTCATAAACATTGTAATTGGGAAGGATTCCCATAGAACTTTGAGATAACTTTTAGAGAAAAGTTTTGTGGACATAGCCCAACCATTCTGGGTGAACCATGTTAAAATTGGTGTCACTTTGTGGATGATATTGTGCATTGTTTTGATATTGCTTTAGGTATATTGCTTTACTATTTTGAAGTATAAAGGAAAAAGTAAAAAGAGATCTTATACTGTTCACCCCCCTCTCAGTATAAACTTGTGTTCTTCATCCTCTAATAGGGGTATTCTCAATAGATTATCCTTGCATAGAATTATCCCCTCTAATGATTTTCGAACGACATTCCAGAGTATTCTATGATTGAATATTCTGCACAACTTGTTGTGTTTTGGGTGGAGCTTCAGATTTTGTGAAACAAATTACAAGTTCTGTGAAACAAATTGTTCTATATTATAATTTGATTTGAGAAAAATATTGAAAGTTATTGAGCATTATAGTGAGTGTGAAGCATATTGAGTCTCTAACAATTCTCTATATGTTTTTGTGATATTGAACAAGATTTTGTGTGAAGCTTGTTTGTGTGATTGAAGAGGATTTTGTGTTAGATTGAGTTGAGTTGAGTAAGCTTTTGTGGAAGCTTACAATATAGATTTGAGGTAAGTCTTGGTGAAGACTAGTTGAAAATATTGGACAAGTTTTAGTGAGGACTTGTTGAGCAAATTTGAGGTAAGTCTTGGTGAAGACTTATTGATTATATTGGAAAAGTTCTAGAGAGGACTTGTGGATATATTAGTGTGAGATTTTGTGGAATCTTACAAGGCATATTTGAGATAAGTCTTTGATAAGACTTAAGAGCAGATTTGATTGATTGATTTTTTTCAAAGCAGATCTAGTAGGGTTGATTTGTGATTAAGTCAAGCTTTGTGTTAAGGCTTGAGGATAGATATTTAGGATAGATTTGTGCTAGACCGAAAGACTGTGTTTAGTGCAAATTTGAGGATAGAGATTGAGGATAAATTTGTGCTAGATCGAAGGACTATGTTTAGTGTAAATTTGAGGATAGAGATTAAGGATAAATTTGTGCTAGACTTAAGGACTATGTTTAGTGTAGATTTGAGAATAGATATTGAGTATATTTATTCTATAATGAAGGACTATGTTTATTATAGATTTAAAATAGAGCTAAGAGCAACATTTGGAGGTGACAAAGTATAAATGACGATAGTCTCTAGTGGATAGAGGTACATTGTCCAAGTTAATGAAGATAGGTCTTCTGAGTGAGGGTAGGAGTCTTAAGTGGATAGAGATCCATAAGCCAGTGTAGTGGAGGTAGGAGTTCTTCTATAAGATCACTAGCCAAAGCAGAAGGGATTGGAGTCTCCTATGGATATATATCTATGAACTTTATTAGGGGATTGGTGTCTCCTTTATACAAAGGTCCATAAATATTGTAATAGGGAAGGATTACCAAATATATTTGTTGATAAAATATTAGTGAAATATTTTCTTCGTCGAATAGCCCACATTGGGTGAACCATGTAAAATTGATGTGTCTATTGTGTGTGGTTATTTATGAATTGCTTTTATTACTGCTTTTGATATTGTCATTGATATATTGCATAATATTGATTGGGAAAGAAAAGTAAAAAGAGGTATTATACTGTTGACCCCCCTCTTAGTATAAGTTTGTGTTCTTCAATTGGAATCAGAGCGAGTTCCTTTGGAATAGTTTAATAGCTTTAAGACAAAGCTTATAAGAAAACAAATGGATTCTAATATTGGATCCTTAGATAATTTACCATCAATATTTGATGGGAGCGATTATGTATTTTGGAGTATGAGAATGAAGATTCACCCAATGGCACTTGAGAATAAAATATGTGAAGTAGTTGAAAATGGATACACACCACTAGCTACTCCACCTATAAATAAATATTGTAAGCTTCTAAATCATTATAATTCAAGAGAAATGAATGCAATTTTGAGAGGGTTGCATAGAATAGAGTTTTTTAAGGTTACGCACTGTAAGTCAAAAAAATAAATTTTGGATAAGTTGCAAGGCATATATGAAGGAGACAAAAAGGTCAAAAAGGTAAAGTTGTGAAATCTCAAGGGATAATTTGAAGATCTAAAAATGAATAATGAGGAAAACATTAGTGCCTGTCTACTTCAAATAGATAAGGTTGTTAACTCCATGCAAGGACTTGGACTGTTGGACATCTTGAGTCCCTAAGCTAAAAGTTGTCATTGATGTCAAAAGGACCTATGTAAGTAAGCACTGTGATTTTGCCCCACAAAGAGCTTCATGAGCAGCAAAGGTTTTGATCCAAGGTTCAAGAAGGGATGCATGGCATTTTATTCCAAAAGAAGATTCAAGGGAAGCTTAGCAAAAGGTTTTATTTAAAACCATGGATGGTAGATTTGAAATGGATTTTTCTTAAAACCCAAGTTAGCTTTTTGTTTCATCAAAAAATGTGTCCCAATGATGGATAAATTTAATTTTAAAGGTTTTATTTAAAACCATGGATGGCAGATTTGACATGGATTTTTCTTAAAACCCAAGTTGTCTTTTTGTTTCATCGAAAAAGGTGCCCCGATGATGGAGATATTTAATTTTAAAGGTTTAGTTTAAATTTTAATTTATTTAAAATTTAAATTTAAATTTTAAAATTAAATTAAAAAAATTCCGCCATGTCGGCCGAAGTCATGAGGGAAGTTTTAAAAGCGTCAACATTTCCAAGAAAATGGAAAGGCATATAAATATGCCACCAAGTTTTTAAATCAATTATCCTTGCTCGTCAATAATCGTGAATGGTATGTGTGAAAGAAAGAGCTTGTGTTTTTGTTTTATGTGATGCATCAAACAATCAAAAAGAGACAGTGACCACTTCCCAAATCAAATTGGACAGCATGTCCTAGTGGCATCTTGGTTTGTGCAAAGGTGTTAATAGCACTGATATTGTGCGTTCCATTCTTGTGAGCATCGTTTTGGCATTATTTTGTTTGAGGCACCCAAGGCACGCATTTTGCTTGGTGGGAGAGAGTGAAGGACAAGAAGTAGGTGGTGTTTCTTTCTTCACCAATGAGCCTATAGCTCATGCAAAAAAAAATTCATGGCTAGGGAATTTGTGTTGGGGCAAGACGGGGGTTTGATTCCCCTCGAGGCAGGTATTAAGGTTTTTAATTAATATTTTATTTAAATTTCCTAAGGTGGAGTTATAAGGTGTAAAGGTGCTTCGTTAATTGATTTTTTGAATTACCTTAAGGAATAAGGTCATGGTGGTTATTTAAAATGAGAATTAATTTTTGAATTGTGAATTTTAAATTGAAATCTTTAGGAGTAATAAGGGTTTTGATAAAGTTCTTTTTAGTGAATATTATTTTGAGTAAGGGTTTTCTTTTGAAAAGAACTTTGGTGGATGTTAAAATAAAGTAGGAGTAATAAGGTGTTATTTGGATATTATTGTTGTGTTATTACTCAAGATCTCTAACCCTTGTTGAGAGTTGAAAAAGAAAGTGTGTTGAGTGTGGCAGATTTAGTGGACAACTCATAAGGCTTCAAAAAGGTATGAGCAATATTATCCATTGACTTTATTTTGGTGGTTGATTTTTAAAAATATTATTGAAGTGAAAATATTGATTGTGGTTTCCTTTTCAAAAGTGATTGGTTTAATGCTTCAAGGTTTTATGGTTTAATATTTGTGATAAAACCTTATTTTATAAGCATTGATGTTGAAGTGTGTTATTGTGCAAAGAACTTGAACTTAAGTTAGAAAAGAACATGAGTATCATTGTTATGTGAGAGTTGTTTTTGAGCATTGTTAAAAATATTTTGAGTTGGTTGGTACATGATTGGGCTAGGGTTTGTGAGAAAGAGTTGTTCCTTGTGGTGATTGGTTGAGTAGAGCTGTTTGAGCATATTCAAGTGAATGTGTGGAGTGGTTGTTCAAGTTCTATAAAACAAACTATTCTATATTCTGATTTGAGTTGAGAAAGAAATTGAGTTTGAGAATAGAACATATTGAGTCTCTAAAAATTCTCTTTATGCTTCTATGAGATTGCTTTGAGTTGAGATTAGGATTTGATTATAAAACATATTGAGTCTCTAACAATTATCTTTATGCTTCTATGAGATTGAGTTGAGATATTGATTGAACATTGAGTTTAGAACATATTGAGTCTCTAACAATTCTCTTTATGATTCTATGAGATTGGACAAGTTCTGTGAGAGTTTGTTAAGCTAATTTGAGGTAAGTATTTGAGAAGTCTTGCGGACTGATTTTGTGTGAGCTTTTATGAAATCTTGCTATGCAGATTTGAGCAAGTCCTAGAGAGGACTTATTGAGCATATTTGGACAAGTTTTGAGTGAGCTTGTGGAACAAATTTAGACAAGTTATAAGTAAGCTCAAGTCCTAGAGAGGACTTATTGAGCATATTTGGACAAGTTTTGAGTGAGCTTGTGGAACAAATTTAGACAAGTTATAAGTGAGCTTGTGGAGCATATTTGGATAGGTTATGAGTGGACTTATTGAGAAAATTTGATCAAGTTTTTAGTGGACCTATTGAGAATATTTGAGCAGGTTCTGAGTGAACCTATTGAGCATATTTGAGAAGGTTTTGAGTGAACCTATTGAGCATATTTGAGAAGGTTCTGAGTGAACCTATTGAGCAAATTTGAGAAGGTTCTGAGTGAACCTATTGACAGATATTTGGAGGTGATAGATCATAGAGGACAGAGTCTCAATGGATAGATATCCAACAACCAGGACAAATGAAGATAGATATAAGTGAGGAGTCTTCAAGTGGAGAGATATCCACCAGTCAGTATAGTAGAGAGACAAAGTATTCTAGAAGATCACTAGCCAGAGTAGAAGGGGAAATAGTTCTCATGTGGAAGAGATCCATGAACTTGATATTTAGGGGATCAACATCTCCTTTGGATAGAGGTCCATAAATATTGTAATTGGGAAGGATTCCCAAAATATTATTTGATAAATATTTAGAAGATATATTTTCTATGGAGGTAGCTCACATTGGGTGAACCACGTTAAAATTTGCATCTTTATTATGTGTGGTATTTTGAGCATTACTTTGATTACTACTATTGATATTGCTATCTATACTCTACATAATATTGAATTGAAAAGAAAAGTAAAAAGTGATCTTATACTGTTCACCCCCCATATTAGTATAATATTGTGTTCTTCAATTGGTATCAGAGCGGATTCCTTTAGAAGAGTTTGAAAACTTTAAGGAAAAGTAGTCTAATAACACAATGGATCACAAGGATCAAAATGATGGGTCCTTCAATAATGCAGTACCAGTATTTAATGGAAGTGACCTCTTATATTAGTGTATGCTAATGTGATTTCACCTGATGGCGCTTGGAAATGAAGTTTGGAATGTAGTGGAACTTAGATATAATTCAACAATAAATCCACCTATAGATAAGGAAGGTAAGCTTCTAATGCATACAAATTCAAGATCTATGAATGCAATTATAAAAGGATTGGGTAGATCAAAATATATGAATTTTATGGATTGCAAAATAGCAAAAGATATGTGGGATACTGCATAATATATATTATGGAGATAAAAGTGTCAAGAAAGCTAATATTAGAAATATCAAAGGAGAATTTGAGAACTTAAGAATGAGATATGATGAAAATATTCATGATTATCTTAGTAATATTTATGAATTTGTACATGATATGAGAGGTCTTGGAATGACGTTTGATGAATCTGATTCTTGTGATAAGATCTTGAGAACTCTTCCAAAAAGGTATAGTGAAAAGGTTTTTGCTATAGAAACATCAATTGATAGTGATTCTTTGATAAGGAATTCTTTGCTTGGCATGCTTACTACTTTTGAGATAAAAACAAAAGATCTTATTCATCTGAAAGAAGCTACATTCAAAGTGGACAAAAAGAAAAAGGGTAAGAAATCAGAATCAAGCAGTGAGTCATCTAGTAATGAAGAAGCTAACTATGGAAGAAGAGATAAAGGTTCCAGAAGATCCATAGATATAAGATATATTAAGTACTTCAATTGTGGAAAGTATGGACATTATGCAATAGAGTGTAAAGAGCCAAAGTACAATAGTGATGAAGAAAAACAAAATCACAAGTATATGGAATAAAAAAAACATAGGTATTAGAAGAAAGGCAAGGATGGACAAAACATAGTTACTATGTGGATAATGCAAGTAAGTTTTCAAATGATAGTGATGCTAGTTTTTCAAATAATTATAGAGATGAAGTCTTATTTATGGTTAAAGAGAAAAGGACTCAAGTTATTCTCAAGTGTTTTAGATGTGGTAAATTTGGACATTTTAAATATGATTACACTAGGGATGGTTATAGTTTCAATGATGATGGTTTTGAAGATGCACTTGAAAAACCAGATGAGAATATTCTAATGGAATTAGAGGAAGAAATAAGTGATTCTATAGAAGACAATCCAAAAGGAATTAATGATAAGGATAAAGGCAAAAAAATAGAGGATTATTCAGCAAAGAATGGTTATGATCTCAAGGGAAAACTTATTCATGCGCTTGACACAATAAAGAAGTTAAGAAAGCAACACTCTAAGTTTGAAAGTTAGTTTCAATAATGCGATGAAGAAATATTATTGCTCATAGAGGACTTAGAGAAGTCAAAGGCTAAGGCAAGTAAGTTCAAGGATAAGTTAGAAATAAATATTTTGGAGTGTGAAAATTTAACACAATAAATGGCACTACTAAAGGAATATTTAGAAGATTCCAAGAAAAATGTGTACAAGTATGTAAACAGTGCAAAGAGTGTAGACAAAATAATCAAGATACAAAGAGGAGTAAAAAACAAGACAGATCTTGGTTCTAAATAGGCTCAAAAGAAATGGGAATTAAATTCTAATTCAAGTCTTGAAGAAGAAGGAACTTAAGAAGAAGGTACTTTAAAAAATGACAGTGTAAGTTGGAATGAGACATCAAAAAATGAGCTGGATAATAAAGAGTTCGTCAAAAATAGGAACAATGCACAAAGAAAATATAGATGGAACAAAAATCATAATAGGATATCAATGAGGTATAGGCAAGGAAGCTTAAATGGGTTATTATTCTCATGTCATATGTTTGGGCACATGGATTCATAGTGCAGGTCATATAAAAGACATGAATATGGGAAAGGATAGTTGTTCCATGGGTATTGCTGCTCTTGCAATGAGTTTGGTCACAAGGCAATGAATTGTAGGGTTCATGGTAGAAGAGGATATGGCTACAGTAAGAGATATTCTAAGACATTTGCACCTCAAAGGAATAATAACATCAAGTGTTATAAGTACAATAATGATGGTCACACAACAATATGGGATAGAGCAAATATTACAGAAGCAGACATGAATAGGCACAAGAATATGAACAGGAACAAAAATATAAATAGGAATAGGAACATGGATGAGAAAAAGAATAGGAAAAGGAAAAGGAATAGGAACATGAACATGGATGAGAACAAGAACAAGAATAGGAACAAAAGTGATGACAGGAACAGGGATGATGACTTGGAAAGAAATAGTGAGAGGATTCAGAAAACTCATAAAGGAAGAGAGAAATATAAAGGTAAAGAGCAGTGATTTCAAGGAGTATAAATAATACCACCCTATAATTAACCACCACATGTGGAGGTGGGGGAGGGACTAAGCTAAGAGTTTCATTCTTAGTCCTTAGCCCCAAAGGTGACCCTTTGCCATTGATGTCAAAGGGGAAGATATTTATGTATATTGGGGAGAGTTTGGATATGGGGAGAGATTTGATTTTTGAAAGAGCATTGAGCTAGGGGGAGCAAAGTCCCAGGGAGAGCAGAAAAGAAGGTCAGGTTTCAGTGAAAGGATATGGGTTGCCATCAATGACAAAGGGGGAGATTATTGGACATTTTGAGTCCCTAAGCTGAAAGTTGTCATTGATGTCAAAAGGACCTATGTAAGTAATCACTATGATTTTGTCCCACAAAGAGCTTCGTGAGTAGCAAAGGTTTTGATAAAAGGCTCAAGAAGGGATGCATGAAATTTTATTCCAAAAGGATCTTCAAGGGAAGCTTAGCAAAAGGTTTTATTTAAAACCATAGATGGCATATTTGAAATGGGTTTTTCTTAAAACCCAAGTTGGATTTTTGTTTCATCAAAAAAGGTACCCCAGTTATGGAGAAATTTCATTTCAAAGGTTTTATTTGGAACCATGGATGGAAATTTTGAAATGGTTTTTTCTTAAAACCCAAGTTGGCTTTTTGTTTCATCAAAAAATGTGCCCCGATGATGGAGATAATTAATTTTAAAGGTTTAGTTGAAATTTTAAAATTAAATTAAAAATTTTATGCCATGTTCGCCGATGTCATGAGGGCAGTTTTAAAAAGAACCGATGTTTCCAAGTGAATGGAAAGGCATATAAATATGCCACCAAGTTTTTAAAAAAATTATCCTTGCTCGTTGATAATCGTGAATGGTATGTGTAAAAGAAATAACTTGTGTTTTTGTTTTATGTGATGCAGCGAACAATTAAAAAAAGACAGCGACCACTTCCCAAATCACATTGGGTGGTGTGGCCTAGTGGCAGCTTGGTTTGTGCAAAGGTGTTGATAGCACTGAGGTTGTGCGTTCGATTTTTGTGAGCATAATTTTGGCATTATTTTGGTTGAGGCGCCTAAGGCGCATATTTTTCTTAGCGAAAGAGAGTGAAGGACAAGAAGCAGATGGCACTGTTTTCTTCACCAATGATCCCATAGCTCGTGTGGTAGCTTGGTCGTGGCTAGGGTGTTCACGTTGGGGCAATATGGTGGTTTGATTCCCCTCGAGGTAGGTATTAAATTTTTTAATTAATAGTTTATTTAAATTTCCTAAGGTGGAGTTATAAGGGGTAAAGGTGCTTCGTTAATTGATTTTTTGAATTACCTTAAGGAATAAGGTCATAGTGGTTATTGAAGTTGAGAATTAATTTTTGAATTGTGAATTTTAAATTGAAATATTTAGGAGTAATAAATGTTTTGATAAATTTATTTTTAGTGAATATTATTTTGAGTAAGGGTTTTCTTTTAAAAAGAACTTTGGTGGAAGTTAAAATAAAGTAGGAGTACTAAGGTGTTATTTGGATATTATTGTTGTGTTATTACTCAAGATCTCTAACCCTTGTTGAGAGTTGAAAAAGAAAGTGTGTTGAGTGTGGCAAATTTTGTGGATAAATCATAAGGCTTGAAAAAGGTATGAGCAATATTCTCCATTGACTTTATTTGGGTGGTTGATTTTTGAAAATATCATTGGAGTGAAAAGGATTGATTGTGGTTTCCTTTTTTAAAGTGATTGGTTTAATGCTTCGAGGTTTTATGGTTTAAGAGTTGTGATAAAATATTTTTTTATAAGCATTGATGTTGAAGTGAGTTATTGTGCAAAGAACTTGAACTTGAGTTAGAAAAGAACATGAGTATCATTGTTATGTGAGAGTTGTTGAGCATTGTTGGAAATATTTTGAGTTGGTTGGTACATGCTTGTACTAGGGTTTGTGAGAAAGAGTTGTTACTTGTGGTGATTGGTTGAGTAGAGTTTTTTGAGCCTAGTCAAGTGAATATGTGGAGTGGTTGTTCAAGTTCCATAAAAAAAACTATTCTATATTATGATTTAAGTTGAGATTGGGTTGAGAAATAAATTGAGTTTGAGAATAGAACCTATTGAGTTTCTAACAATTATCTTTATGCTTATATGAAATTGATTTGAGTTGATATTGTGATTTGAGTATAGAACATATTGAGTCTCTAAAAATTCTCTTTATGATTCTATGAGATTGAGTTGAGATATTGATTGAAAATTGAGTTTAGAATATATTGAGTCTCTAAAAATTCTCTTTATGATTCTATGAGATTGGACAAGTTCTGTGAGATCTTGTTAAGCTAATTTGAGGTAAGTCTTTGAGAAGGCTTGTGGATTGATTTTGTGTGAGATTTTGTGAAAGCTTGCTATGCAAATTTGAGCAAGTCCTAGAGAGGACTTATTGAGTAGATTTGGATAATTTCTTAGTGAGCTTGTGGAATAGATTTGGGCAAGTTCTGAGTGAGCTTGTGGAGCATATTTGGATAGGCTATGAGTGGACATATTGAGTAGATTTGAGTAGGTTCTAAATGGACCTATTGAGCATATTTGAGTAGGTTTTGAGTGAACCTATTGAGCATATTTGAGAAGGTTTTGAGTGAACCTATTGTGAAGATTTGAGAAGGTTATGAGTGAACCTATTTACAGAGCTTTGAAGGTGACAAATTATAGAGGATAGAGTCTCAGTGGATAGAGATCCAAAAACCAGGATAATTGAAGATAAATTTGAGTTAGGAGTCTTCAAGTGGAGAGAGATCCACCAGTCAGTGCAGTAGAGAGATAAAGTCTTCTAGAAGATCACTAGCTAGAGTAGAAGGGGAAAGAGTTCTCCTATGGAAGAGATCCACAAACTTGAGATTTAGGGGATCAACATCTCCTTTGGACAAAGGTCCATAAACATTGTAATTGGGAAGGATTCCCAAAAAATTATTTGAGAAATATTTAGAAGATATATTTTATATGGAGGTAGCCCATATTGGGTGAACCACATTAAAATTTGTGTCTTTATTGTATGTGGTGTTTTGAGCATTTCTTTGATTACTGCTATTGATACTGCTATCTATACTCTACATAATATTAAATTGAAAATAAAAGTAAAAAGTGGTCTTATACTGTTCACCCCCCTTCTCATTATAAGTTTGTGTTCTTCATGGACTTGAGGTTCAATAATTTTATGTTTGTGAAAAGATCTTAAGATCACTCCCAAAAAGATTTATTGAAAATAATTCAGCTACAAAGGAATCAAAAGATAGTGATCTTTTGACAAATGATGAATTACTTGGCATTCTTACGACTTTTGAAATGAGAACAAAAGAGGAACCTAATATTTGGAAACATGTCGTGATATCGCGACATTTTTCCTCCTTAGCACTTTTATTCTCATCGGGTCGTGAAAACCCGACATGTCACGAAATCACGACATATTTTCTCCTTAGCACTTTTCTTTTCATCGGGTCACAAAAACCCGACATTTCACGATATCGTGACACTTTTTTTGCTTAGCACTTCCTCTTGCAAATTGTCACAAAATCATGAAACTTTTCCTTGCGAGCTCTTTCTCTCAAAACATGTCATGAAATCACGACAGTTTGCTTTGCTTGCGCCTTCTCTCCAAACATGTCACGAAATCATGACAGTTTTCTTTGCCTACGCCTTCTCTCCAAACATGTTGTGAAATCGTGATAGTTTTCCCTACATGCACTTCTTCTTCGAACATGTCACAAAATCATGACAGTTTTTCCACTTGGATTTTTCTCTGCCAACATGTCATGAAATCGTGATAGTTTTTCCACTAGGCTCCTTCTTTGCCAACATGTCGCGAAATCGTGATAGTTTTTCCACTTAGCTTTTTCTCTGCCAACATGTCACAAAATTGTGACAGTTTTTCTACTTGGCTTCTTTGATTTCAACATGTCGCGAAATCGCGATAGTTTTTCTACTTGCCTTCTTTGCTTTCAACATGTCACGAAATCATGACAATTTTTCTACTTGCCTTCTTTGCTTTCAACATGTCACAAAATTGTGACAGTTTTTCTACTTGCCTTCTTTGCTTTCAACATGTCACGAAATCGTGATAGTTTTGCTAGCATTTTCTCTCTCCTCTGATATGTCACAAAATCATGATAGTTTCTCTTGTGCTTTCTCTCTCTTCCAACATGTCGCGATATCACGACAGTTTCTTTTCCAGCTTCTCAACTTGTCGTGATATCACGACAGTTTCTTTTCCAGCTTCTCAACATGTCGTGATATCACGATAGTTTCTCATGCTTGCTCAACATGTCGCGATATCGCGACACTTTTCTTACTTGTATTTTTCTTTGAGCTTTTGCATATGGGCCACTTCTGTCTCCTTGGAAGTTCATTGTACATGCTCTAACTGCTCTGAACTCTTGTTCACTTCATCAACCGATCTATCTAATGACCTCTGCACACCTATCCATTGCATCAACCGATCCTCTGTCTGTGTTGACAACAATGACAATACTTTGGCTGCACCTTGCTCATCAATGAACTCCTGTCCATTGCACTTTGGTCATCAATGAACTCTTGTCCATTGCACTTTGGTCATCAATGAACTCCTGTCCATTGCACTTTGGTCATCAATGAACTCCTGTCCATTGCATCAACTAATCAACCTGACTGTGTTGACAACAATGACAATACTTTGGTTGCACCTTGCTCATCAAATGTCAAAGGTTTTAGAAAAATATAGCATTTCCAAAATAGGGGTGGTGGTCATAACATAATTCAATTCAAAAAAAACCTTCTCAATTGAATTAGTCCACATAAAAGAATATTTCTACAACATGGTTTTTAGGGGAGCTATGATCTTGCTATAAATTTTCATCATGTAACATGACTTGATCTTCATAGAGATGATACAAGGCATCGACCATCACATTCTATTTACATTTCTTATAAGATATGTCATCGTCATACCCCAACAAATTGGAGATTCATTTTTGTTGTTCTGAAGTAGCCACTCATTGTTATAAGAAATATTTTAGACTTTGATGATTATTTTTGATGGAAAAATGTTGACCAATGAGATATGGATACTAATGGGTGACCACATGTAAAATGGTAAGCATTTCCTTCTCATAAGTGGACTTACCCAAATTTTGAGGAGAAAGTACCTTTCTAGTAAAGGCCAATGATCGACCCTCCTAAATTAAAACTACTGCAATATCCATGTATGATACATCACTCTCAATGTCAAAGGTTTTAGAAACATATAGCATTTCCAAAATAGGGGTGGTGGTCATAACATAATTCAATTCAACAAAAACCTTCTCAATTGAATTAGTCCACTTAAAAGAATATTTCTACAACATGGTTTTTAGGGGAGCTATGATCTTGCTATAAATTTTCATAAATTTTCTGTAATATATTGTAAGACTTAATAATCCATGAAGTCCCTTCAAGGTATGAGGTTTGGTCCATTCTTGCCCTACCTAAATTTTCTTAAGGTCCACTTGAACTCCTTAGTGACTATATACTCCAAATAGTCAACCTCCTACTGACTAAAGAAAAATTTTGATTGTTTTGCATAAAGCTGATGGTTAGACAAAAGTTTAAGAGTTTCATCTAAGTGGTAAAGATGACCCCCCATGTGCGATTATAAATTAGTATGTCATCAAATAAAACTAGAATGAATTTATGTAGATGATGGAAAAAATTAGAATTCATCAAACTCTAGAAGGTGGAAGGTGCATTGGTCAACCCAAAAGGCATAACCAAAAATTCAAAATGCCCTTAATGAGTTCAAAACATTAATTTAGAAATTATTCATTATTAATGCATATTTGGTGATAGCCTAACCGTAAATCCAACTTTAAAAATACTAAGCCTCATGCAACTCATCCAGTAGTTCATCAATGATAGGAATAGGAAACTTATTCTTGATAGTAATTTTGTTAAGATCTTGATAATACAAAAAAAACACCAAGTGCCATCCTTATTTTTAACTAATAACACTGGTGAAGAATAAGGACCAACACTAGAACAAATAATTCTAGAAGCTCAAAGTTCCTGCACAATTTTCTCAATTTTAGTTTTCTGAGCATAAGCATACTAGTATGGATGAACATTAGGAAGTAGACTACCAGGAAAAAGTTGTATTACATGATTATGTGAGCACTGAGGAGGAAGTCCCTTAGGTTCCTTGAATACATGAGCATACATGTTTAATATACCCTATAATTACTATGGGTGGCTAGAATCCCCTTACTTGGGAGAGGTGATAGCAAAAATCTGAGCTACCATGCCATGGGAAGATTTATTTAATAAATTTTCCATATTTTTAGAAGAAATAAACTGAAATGCTCTCACCTTTGTGCCATGGAAGGTATATTATTGCCCATCTTGACTAAATTTCATCCATAATTTTGAAAAATCTTACAGGATTGGTCCTAAAATTCTTAACCATTATGCTCCCAAAACTATATCACACCCTCCTAAGGGTAAGTAAAACATGTCAAACTTGATATTATAGTCCTCAATTTTGAGTTTAACATTATGAATATTGCCTTTGCATGGTAGGGTTCCATCGTTAGCAATTATAACTTTGAAGGAATTACATGTGATAATGTAACAGTTCCCTTGTTTGGTGACATGTGGATAAATTAAATTATGTGTGCTACCAAAGTAAATAAAAATTATGACCCTTTGTACCTTGAAATGGCCAATCACCTTCATGGTTTGGGTGTGGATACTCCTGCTAGAGCATGTAAAAAAATTTGGTTGTATTTCCTATTGATTGGTTGGTTGGTCTATGGTTTCTATTTCTTGAGGATCCTCCTCATCCTCAGAAGATTCTATAGTGGGAACTTCATCCATATCAAGGAAGTACAACTTTTATTGCACACACTTGTACCTTTTGGTATATTTTTCACCCCAATTGTAACATAATCCGTGTACCTTTCTATGCTCCATCTCCTCATGACTCAATACTTTTATGGGTGGAGATTTAATACTCAGACTTGGCATTAGCTTGGTCAAAAATTATGGCTTAGGGGGAGGAAATTTAGAAGTTCGGCCAAGAGCCTTGAATTTATATTCTACCAATTTGGTTAATTTTATGGCCTATGATAGTGATTGAGGTCACAAAAATTTAACCTCATCTCTAATATCATCCTTTAGTCCACTCACAATTTTTTTTTGGAAAGAATCAACACTTAGTCTTTTGGTTTGATTGGCAATTTTTTCAAATTGAGTTTGGTATTCTTGAATGGTTGAAGTTTGCTTGAGTTGGAAAAGGGCTCTAGTAAAATATTCAAACACACTAGGATTAAAGTGAGCGAGTAGGCATTGCTCAAATTTAGACCATGAAAGTTTAGGTTCAATCTTCCTAAGCCACAAAAACCAATGGAGTGCATATAATTCAAAATTAAAAGACACAATGCTAAATTATAGGAAATGGTCACATTATGAAGAGTGAAATATTGTTCTACCTTACAAATCCACCACTTAGGATATTTTCCATCAAAATTAGAAATATCTAATTTTGGTAATATTATTATGTTTTGGGTTGGTATAGCTCATTGGTAGTGGCTTGTACCAACATCTTCTTGGTCATGTTGATCTATGAAATCAGTAAAGGCTCTACTATCAAATTCAACCTTCATTTATTTTTGTGCAAGGGAGAGGTTAGTCATAGTTTTTTGGAAAGAATAGATTTGTGATTGTATTATCTGTAGGTTTTTGTTAATTGTATCCCATATTTTAGTACCCATAACATCCACTTTGGATCGAATATCCCTATCTAATTCTTGTTGGTGAGTACCCTTAGCCATAATTGAAGGTTTGGATCCTTTTTGTGGGACTTACTAAAAATAGATAGGTGGATTTTAGGAGTTACTATTTTTAGTAAGGATCTAAAAAATGGTTTGGGTGTGCTATATCAAAATGATTAGCTCAAAAAAATAATCACAATGAGCTATTTACCACAACACTAATTTTGGGCATTCTAAAATATTTTTAATGTTGTTTTATTGAGTATTAGTGTCATCAAATTTTTCTCTAGAGTTTGGTTCAAAAAATGAGTTTTGTGTCATCAAATCCGTGTGTGAGTGCTATCTGAGGCCTCGGTATTAGAGCTTGATCACCCCTAACTTCACTAGATGTTGTATGGACTATCTAGCTTAGCCAATAGTGATATCTCCTTCACATATTTTAAAACCCTCAGTATAGGATTTCTAACCTACTCAACTACTATAAAAAAGACTATTTTTTGGATTTTTGCTATATATATATATATTATTTATTTTTTAAATAAGGAAAATTGGAAAATGAAAAATTGAATACATAAATCATATACCTAATAGTCAAATTAGTAGAAACCATTGCAATCATAGTAGAATATAACCCTAGAAAGCACTCTGATACCACTTGTTAGGAACCTACTATTAAAAATAAATACTCTCACACAAAAACTAAAAATAAACATATATTATCACAACACACTTGGAAATAGAATGCATAATATGAAAGTGAATTCTAGAAAAGAACCAATATCACAATAGCACTAAATTGCAAGCCTATTTGAGGGGGCAACTTTCTTCAATACTTTATTCAATTATGCAAAAATATACATACAATACTACCCCTCAGGGTTTTAAGGAATTCCTCTAGCACCTAACTCCTAAGGTTGGCTTACATGTAAAATGCCACCTAGGATGGAATCTCCTACCTACAATTAGTTACACTCCTAAAAAATAGTTACATAGAAGGGTGTCATTTAGCATAGGTGTTTCTTAATCCAAAACTATAATAAAACATTACAAAATATTAACATGGGTACTAACCATATTCCAAAAGGACTATTACATAAAGTGTTAGGATGAGGTCCTCATAATTATGACATGACACTTGATTAGCTGCCTGTTGCCCATGCTTAGGTAGAGAATCTTGGAAGATCCCCATGTCTTGATTAGTTGTGAGTGCTTTTTGAGTAGGAGATTGACTGTTTATTGGAGGACTATGGTTAGAAGTAGGTTGAGATTCCTCTATAAAAATATGACTTACATTGATTAAATCCTAAATCATATATTTCAATCCATTACATGAATTTTTCATGTGTCCCTCCACTCTATGATACTCACAATGCTAACCAAGCATATACCAATCAGTCGTGGCATTGGGTTACCTTATGGGAGATAACTCAATCATATTATATTCCAAGAGCTACCTTAGGATTACTAAAATAGGTTGGTTGAGTCTTGTGACATTTCTTGGTGAGGGTTTTTGAGGTTTTCTAAGTACCATCTTTTGCAAGGTATTAGCAACATTATTTATAGGTCTACTATTTGTTATCCCATCACCAACAACATACTTGTTCTTATAATGAGTTTTCATGGTCATATCTTCTTCTTTATTTAGCTTAATTTTACCTCTTCGAATAAGGGCTTACTCTACCCTTCTTTCCAGATCTATTGATTGGTAAAAAGAGGTAATAGTTGTTGTTTCCAATGCATATAATATTTGCTTTTGTAAATTTCCAATAAAAATTTCTAATATGTCTCAAGGAGGCAAGGTATATCTTAATCGTTCAACTAAAATTCTCCAATGAGACAAGGTTTTTGAAATTTTTTTATCTTTGCCTTGTTTCAACATATAAACATATTTCATACTTACATTTTTCTCAACAGAAGCTCTGAATTGTTGAATAAAAAACTCTACTGTCTCTTTGAAAGTCCTCAAATAATGATGAGGTAGTTGATAATACCATTTCAATGCCATACTACCAAGGTTCTTAGAGAATATATTTAGTAACACCATGTCATCATATATAATATCATGGCTTGTTGTCCTAAACATCCTTAAATGTTCAATTGGGTCCTCTGTTCCCTTATAAATAGGTAAAATTAGCATTGGAAAATGTTTAGGGTAGGTTCTAGAGGTAACAACAGGTTCTAAGGACTGATTACATATTTTCTTATAGTTGTAGGTGAAACTTGGGGGTTGAATCATATCCACTCTTGAAACCAATTTTTTCACCATATTTGTCAAACTTTGCATATTAGGATTTTTGTTATGCAATGACCCTAGGTTCCATAGGGTAGGGTTATAGGTAGGTTTTTGAAAGAGAAATTGGACAATGTTTGAGGTATTAACACTATTATGGTATGGGTTATGATATGTGGTATATTTTTGTTAAGGATAACTAACATTTGGTGGAACATAAGCATGAATTTTAAGATTAGAATAATGAGGAGTAAATTGAGCATAATATTGAGATGCACTACTAATTGCAGGAACTTGTGCAATTCTTCCAGTTTTGATAGTTACAGTAGTAGCATATGTTGGTTTATTAAAAGAATTAACATGATGTGAAGATTCAAATAAAGGATTGGTGTGAATGTTTTTAGGAGAAATGGTTTAATGATGATATGCACCAACCTTTTCAAGTTGGGATTCTTCATCCATAGATTTATTTAAGGCATATCTATGATGATTGAATAAATTCCAAATATGATCAAATGATTTAAATGTAAGGTGTCCATTATACCCCTTAGTAGGATCAATATCATTACCAGCTTCTTCATGTTATTCCTTTTCTAGATTAGGATTCTCTCTATCAATATAGTCATCTTCGTGATGAATATCACCATATTATAAAATCCTTCACTTATTCCTAATTTTGGGAGCCATAGGAGAAAGATAAAGGATAAAGAAGAAAAGGAGGAAACTAAAAATTAGCAAAAGACACACAAAATAATTTTAAGATGTTTTTAATGTTTTTATAATTCTAAGCAAACAAATTTAGTGGTCTTGCTTAAGTTTTCAAAAGGAAAAATAAAAATAAAGAGTCTTCCTAATTTTTCCACTAAATATGTGCTTTCATTTTGGGTTCACCAAAGATGTAGAGGGGGAAAACTACCCTATCACATATGATTCTCGAGTGCATCCACTAGGAGCCAAGATGACCATGAGGGTGTGTTATATTCTCTACACTTGGGGGATTAGGGGATCGAAGGGTTCACCAAGAATGGTTTAAGGACTCACTCCAAGTTTAATGTGGAATGTGTATATTAAGCACCTATGTTTGGATTTTCTAAAATCTAAGCTAAGAAAAATGAAAGAACAATGCAAGGAAAACAATTATGTAAGAAGACAAGAAGCTAACCCTAGGATGATTCTTTATTTTCAATGAGGACTAAAACCTAATTTGCAATAAAGTAAATATTTTTATTTTCAACAAGGGTTCAAGATAATGCACAAAATAGATTTAACCTAGGATGCAAACTATATGCCTTTTTTTTCTTTAAAATGCCTAAAAATGTAACAAAAATATTTTTATTTTTATTTATGATCTAGATCAGGACTAGAAATGGATAAAAATCAACCAACAAATAGCCTAAGAATGTTATTTAGAGCACTTAATTGATTTGGTGGTTGTCCTTAGCTTTTAACTTACATCTAGATATATCCAACAACTTCACAACCTACAAAACAACTTCATAAAATCCTAGAAAAATTGATCAATATTTGGGAGTCTACTTAGGCTATTGTGTGACTAACCTTGGAGGTGTAGCAGTCAATTCCCCTTGGTACTTTTAGCTAACCATTTGAAATAAAAAGTAATTATTGATATTTTTGGAAGTGAACAAGACAATATGCAATAAAATGAAATGATGTGGACAATAGAGTTCAAATAGTGATACAATGATCCAAATGAAGCATGTAAACATAGACTAAGGGCTTGGAAGTGAAGATTTTCCTCCAAACTTGATGAATCTAAAATCATACCCTGTAAGGGAAAACCACAAATTGGGATCTTTCAAAATTGTGCCCTATACAAATGGGGCACAAATTCATGATAAAAGTGCAAGAATGATCTATAAATGCATAATGAAATGCAAAACAAACAATTAACAATCTAAGTAGACTAAAAATGCAAGAAAGAACTTGATGACAATAAAAGAACAACTAAAGGATGAAGACCTCCATAGATGGTAGAATCCACCTCAAGGCTCCAATACTTATCCACCAAGAATAAAAAATCATAAAAATAAAAGAACACTTGATCTTGCTATTAGAATTCATCAAAATCCTCTTAGCCAAAAATCACTTAGCATCACTTTTAGAATCACTTGGCACTTAGGGGAAAAAGAGGATCTAAACCTTCTATTTATAAGATGTTTAGAGGGAAAAAGAGTGGAAAAAAAAATGCAAACCTAGGGGAGAGTCGATGTCTTGAAGGTAGGATCAAAAATTGAATTTTCTAAGAGAAAACCCTAACTTACCAAAATTGTGCCTTGTACTAGGTGACCACGATTTCAATAAAACTAGGAAAAAATGAAAAAGGAGGGGAAGAGAAGCCCAAAATTGTACCTTGACAAGTTTGAGGGACTTATTAGGGGTTCTAGGAAAAATGACTCATTTTGATGGGTCAATTTTCCATGTTTGCACTTAATAAAGCTACCATAAAAACATTTGAGAATCAACTATATAAATTGTCATGGAGAGATAAGAAAATAACATGTTGTGTGATTCTTTTCCACTTTAGTTTTACCCTATTTGTTGCTATCATTATATTTTAATCCTAAAATTGATAAAATCTAAGTATATTGGGAAGTTCCACCCATGACCAATGATTTAAGTTTCATTGATAGGGTGAATTTATTTCTATACTACCTTAGTACCATGTATTATTTTCTTTCATGTACTTTAAGGTCTCTCTCATGTACATCCATGTATATTGATATGACTATATTCTTCCACATACCAACAAGTATATATAAAGGGTGGGTATATATAATGGTTTGGTGTGTTGGGTTGGTGGTATATTGAAAGGAGGACCATTTAGAAGACTAAAGAGCCCTCACTATTCTGTTGAAAAAAATAAATTTTCAAATACTACAAGAAAAAGTGTTCACATCACTTGATTAAATAGAAAATTCAAAGAGGAAATAATCCAATAAGTAAGAAATTTTTTAAAAGTGCAAGGCACATGATAATGATCTTTATTTATAAAAAACTAGTCAAGGTAGAGATAAACAAGCTGAAATTTAAACATGTGGGACACTATATATATATATATATATATATATTTCCAATAAGGTAAATATATTTATGAAGATGGAAAATTCTTAACACTAAGGTGCTACTTGAAAATAATTCTCAAATAAGTTGTGAGGATAGTATATATGAAATTAATCACTCTTGACATCTTGAAGTATAAAAAGTAAGGGAAAATAAATGAAATATTGAAGTACAAGCCTGCGATGGAAAACTCATGTTGTGACACAAGTGATCTCAAGCCTATGATGGCAAATTTTTGTTGTGATAGAAGTAATCTTATTTAAAGGATAAATTTAGCTTATGATAATAATAATTTGAACAATGATGATGATAAAGGTATTGAGAACAAGCCTATGATGGAAAATTATTGTTGTGACATAAGTGACCTTATCAAAAGAATATATTTTGCTTATGATACTAGTGACTTGAACATTATTGATTATAGTGGTATTTGTGTTGAAGATGCATATCATGATCTCATGCTTAATCATTTTGATTGTGTTGGTCAGGACAAAGGACATGTTGCTAAATACCATAGTATTGATGAATATTTTGGATGATTTAACATTTTTGGTGCTTGCCATGACAAATGCATGGTGATGATGAAGGAATTGGGTGTTTTAAAAAGTACACCAAAGGTATTGGCTCAAAACTAATGAAAATAGGATATAATGACATAGGAATAGAAGGAATGGGAAAGGTATAAGAAATCCTATAAATACAAACATAAGTTCTAAGAATGAAGGCCTTGGCTATGATGGTAAAATAGGAAGTGGCGAGACTAAGTTTGTGAAAAGAGAAACCTTTACAAAATATGAAACTCCTAGAATAGTTTTCTGTAGTTATTATGGACAACTCAAAAATATGATAGCTAAGTGTTAGGATCTATATCCCTAAGAGATTTATGATGAGAATAATAACTCAAAAATATGGTTGGCTTAAAAATAAAATAGCCAACAAAATGCAAGTTGATTATGGATGGTTAAATATTATAGAATGAGATCAAATAAAATAAATGTTGAATGTATTTTACAAGAGAATATTTTATTTTTAGAAGAATTAAAGGATAATATGAATTTTGGTGGTTGAGAGAGACCATAATGATATTTTTCCCATGGTGCAATGCAATCTTGGGATTCTTTAGATCAAATATTTTTGCATCAAATTTCATAAATGTAACCTAGACTATGCTCAGAAAGCCTACAGTTAAATGCTCATGGAAAATTCTAAATGTGTGGTGGAAAGTATCATTTTGCTTGTGTTGTCTAGCAAGAAATCAACACCAATTATTTTTTGATCTCAAAATTCATATATCTAAAGTACATACTAATATGTATGGACTAATATCATCTAGTTACAATGGACACATGTACTTTTAAATATTTTTTGATGATTACTCACAAAATATGTGGGTATATTTTCTACCACTCAAATTGGATACCTTGATAAATTTCCAACACTTCAAGAAGCTTGTTGAATAAGAAATTGGACACATATTTGAGTTCTCTACTTAGGTTTAAGGGAATATAAATTTGGAAATAAGACAAATGCTAAATTTACTAAGGAGTCTAAATATTTTCTTGTAAGGATCTGTTCAAATGAGGAATTTTACAAAGAAATTCCAAAGATAGAGCTAGAACCCAAGCCAGAGCCAGATCTAGAACCAAATCCAAATATAGATCCAAATATAGAGCCCAATGCTAGAGCTAGAGCTAGACCACAATTTCATTTTACTACCCTTAAAATTAAAGTGGGGTAATAATTTTTGTAAAAGGTGCATTTTCAACCATGATCAACACCTTCAATATTTGTTATACCAAATAATGTAATAAAAGGGATGTTAGATGTTTATTACATTATTTCATAATTATTTGATACACCTCACAAGAGGTTGAGAGAAGTTGAAAAATTAGAGATAGATGTGAAGCACCAAAAGTCTCTTGAGACATCCAAGAGACATACCATTATATGTATAAATATATAAATGTTCAAATCTAAAGTTAAAATATGCAAAATAATTTTCTTGTTTTAATTTATATAATTAAACCAACTACTTATAATGTTATTGAAGAAAACAAGCTTATACTGAGAGGGGGAGTGAACAGTATAATACCACTTTTTACTTTTCTTTCCTAATCAATATTATGTAATGTATCTATAGCAATATCAATAGCAGTAATCAAAACAATGCACAAATCACCACACACAATAGAGACACCAAAATTTATGTGGTTCACCCAATGTGGGCTACTCCACAGAGAATATTTCACTAAAATTTTCTTAATAAATATCTTGGGAATACTTTCTCTATTACAATATTTATGGATATCTATCCAAAGGAGACACAAATACCCTAATCAAGTTCATAGATCTCTATTCATAGTAGAACTCCTTTCTCCTCTTGCTCCAAATGGTGGTATTATAAAAGAACGGTTACCCCCACTACTCTGGCTAATGGATCTCTATCCACTAAAGACACCTATACTCACTGCCCTGGCTAATGAATATTTATCCACTAGATACTAATGTACTCTATACTCTATTACCTCCAAATCTCTGTCTCAAATCTGTACTAAACACAGTTCTTTGGTCTAGCACAAATCTACTTAGTCTTTGTCTTTGTTCTGGCACAATCCTATCCTCAAATCTGCACCAAAATATGTCCTCAAATTTATACTAAACATAGTCCTTCGGTCTAGCATAAATCTATCCTCAAGCCTTAACTCAAAGCTTGAATTAATCTCAAATCAACTCTGTTGGATCTACCCCAAACCTTAACTCAAGGTTTGAACAAATCAATCAATCAACTCTGCTCACAAGTCTTCTCAAAGGCTTGTCTCAAATATACCTTGTAATATTTCATAAAATCTCACACTAATATTTCCACAAGTCCTCTCTAGAACTTGTTCAAATCTTCTCAATAAGTCCTCACTATAACTTTATCCAAATTTACTCTCAATATGTATTGTAAGCTTCCATAAAATCTCACACAAATTTGTCCACAAGTCTTCTCAAAGACTCACCTCAAATATCCTCAACAAGTCCACACTAGAACTTGTCCAATATCATAGAAATATAAAGAGAATTGTTAGAGACTCAATATGATCTACACACATCACAATGCTTAATAACTTTTAATCACTCTATTAGAAACATATAGAAAAATTTTAGAGACTCGATATGCTCTACACACATCACAATGCTCAATCACTCTCTTAGAAACATATAGAGAATTGTTAGAGACTCAATATGCTTCACATTCACTTCAATGCTCAATTAATTTCAATCACTCTTTTAGAAAAATATAGAGAATTATTAGAGACTCAATATGCTTCATACTCACAAACTCTCAATCACTCAATGAAACAATCCTTTCTTACAAACCCTAGTCCAAGAATATGAACACTCATTCAAAATATTTCCAAAAATTCTTATCAACCAATCTCACATAACAATGATACTCATGATCTTTGCAAACCCTAGTTCAAGTTCTTCACTCAATCAATCACTTCAATAACAATGCTTATAAACCAATCTCTCATATAGCTCAACAACTCAATAAGGAAACTTAATTAAATCCTTTTCACTACAAGCTTGTTTTTCCAAAAAATAATCAATCAAATAAACTATGGAAGAATGTTCCCATACCTTTTTATTTATGAAGAATAGTCTTTAAAACCTATCTCAAGTATAACCACTTTTCTTACCAAACACCAAGGTTATATGACAAAAATATCATTCTAACTCTTCTTCAAAACTTTTCTTCAATACAAAAGTTAGCACTTAATTACTCCTTATAATATCCAACCTGAAATAAATAATATTCAACATTCTTCAATTTAAAAATATAAAATTCAACCTTCCTTATAACTATTTAACCTCTAAAATTCCAACTCATAAATTAAATCTTTGTACTTCCTTTTAACTCCCCTAATAATTTACACACAAAATAACATGCAAAGTACTTTAATTAAAATTACTTTAGAAAAATAAAAAACATTAATTTTCCCTTTAACTTTTCACAAGCCAAGAAAACCAAATTAAATCACATACCTCAATGCACTCAAAAGGGACTTGGTGGGATTTGAACCCTCGTTGGTTCTCCCTAAAGAACTTTTGTAGTGCTAGTGCCCACCGCTTGGGTTGTGCGGATCCACGAGCCAAAAGGCACTTCGATGCCTTTACCTTCTCCCCACATTCGATGCATAAGATAAAATGCTTGTCCTTCTTACCAAAAATCATGTGTGCGGGTTTCAAACCTGCCTTAGCTTCCACAATAGTGTCTTACGCAGCCCTTGGCTGCCAACCAAGCTACAAGCACTTTGTGTTGATTTTGGAGGATGCCAAACTTTGTCTCTTTCCCTTGCTCGATTTGCACATGCAAAATTTCCTTCTCTTTTCATAAGCCAACACAAGTCGCATGGATAATTTCAAATGCCAATCTTTTGGAATATTTATACATAGGGTTTTGCTTCCTTCAATGTCAGCACATTTCGAATTTCCAATTTGAATTTGATTTGGAAAGTTAAAATTAAATATTAAATAAATTTTTAACTTAACTTTAGCACCCAACATTAATAAATTAAAGGTTTAATCAATAATTAAAATAATTTAATTTAAATAGATTTGTAATAAAGTTAATTTTAAATATTAAATAAATATTTAAATTAAACTTAACACTTATCAATATTTAAATTAAAATTTTAATCACGGATTAAAATATTTTAATTTAAATTAACATGTGGGTCTTTTCAACTTTGTCCTTGATCTCCTTTAACTTGATCTTCATTTTTTGAGCTCTCCTAATGTCATCAAAAATGACGAACATTACTCAACAATGCTTTTGACATCAATGACAATAAAATTCCTCAAAATATCCAACAATATCCCCCTTTTTCATTGATGGCAACCCAAATTATTTTAAACTTAATCTTTTATTTTTTTTACTCCCCTGGGACATTGATTCCCCTGGCTTAATGCTCTCTTCTAATATCTCCTCTTTACTCAAATACTAAATCTCTCTCCCTTGCTCAAATCTCTCCCCCTTTGACATCAATGGCAAAGAGTCATCTTTGGGGCTCAGGTCTAAGAATGAGTTTCTTAGCTTAGCCCCTCCCCCACCTCCTCTTGAGGTGGTTAATTCTGAGGTGGGAGTATTTCTACTCCCAGCAAGCACTGGTCTTTACCTTTATATAATTTTCTTCTTATTTGATCCTTCTTATTACTTTGATTGTTTCTTTCCATGTCCATGTTCATGTTCCTATCCATATCCACATTCATGTTTCTATTCTCGTTCCTGTTCTTGTTCATGTTCATATCCATGTTCTTATTCCTATTCCTGTTCATACTTGATTTTGAAATGTTTGTTCTGCACCACTTTGTTGTGTGTCCATAATTATTGCACTTATAGAACTTAATGTTATTATTCCTTGGAGGTGCAACTATCTTAGGATTTCTCCTAGTAAATCCATATCCTTTTCTGTCATGAACATGCAATTCATTGCGTTGTGACCAAACTGATTACATGAGTAGCAATACCCATGGAAAAGTTGTATGTTCCTAAAATTTCTATTTTCTTGTATTTCATGTGTCTTGCACTGTGAAGCCATGTGCCCAAACCTGTGACATAAAAAAAATATTCCATTGAAGTTTCCTTGTCTTGACCTCATTGGCATCTTAGTCTCTTTTAACCTATTCTGATTGATGATCCATTTGTTTCTTCTTTGTGTATTGTTACTGTCCTTGTTGAACTTTATGTTGTCCAACTCATCCTTATATTTCTCTCTTTATCTTACACTATCTTCTTCTGAATTTTCTTCTCCTTCAAAACTTGTGGTTGACTTATCTTCTTGTTTCTTGTGAGTCTCTTTAAAACCAAGACCTGTTTTGTTTGTTGACATGCTTTGTACCTTGATCATATTATCCACAATCTTTGAGCTCTTTCTAAACTTTTGTATCTTACTCTTGGAATTTTCTAAATCTTCACTTAGTAGGGCTACTTCTTGTTCTAAACTTTCACATTCTAAGACCTTTGCTTCTAACTTATCCTTGAAATTCTTTGTATTAGCATTTGATTTGTCTAGATCCTCTATAAGCATTCTTCTTTCTTCATCACATTCTTGAAACTGAAACTCAAGTTTAGATTTTTACTTTCTTACCTTCTTTACTATTTCAAGAGCATAAATAAGTTCTCCCTTGATTCATATCCTTCTTTATCTGATTCTTCCTCTATTTGTTTGCCTTTGTCTACATCTTTATTTTATTTTGACTTATCTTTTGTAGAATCACCTTCTTCTTCTAGTGTCATTAGAATATTCTCTTATGGTCCTTCAAGTGTATCCTCATATTCATCATCACTAAAACTATAACAATTCCTTGTAAAACTAACTTCAAGATGTCCAAATTTACCACATCTAAAACACTTGAGAATTATTGGTGACCTTTTCTTGACCTATTTTTCTTCAATCATAAATAGGACTTCATATTTATCATTTTCTGAGAAACTATTATCACTATCACTCGAGTACTTAATTGCCTTATATACATTGTGGCTCCTATTTTACCTTTGAAAGAACTTATTTCCTTGTTTGATTTTTCCATCCTTGATTTTATTTTGGTACCAGTATATTTCTAATTCCCTGCTCCTGTGGTCCTTTTCTTCATCATTGTTATTTTTAGCTTCTTGACATTCAGTTGCATAGTGACCATAATTTTAGCAATTGAAAAATAACATATTTTACATCTTTAAATCTTCTTGAATCCTTATTCCTTCTATCATAATTTGCTTCTTCATCACTGGATGACTCATTGCTTGATTTTGACTTCTTACCCTTTGTCTTCTTGATTACTTTGAATGCTTCTTCATTTTGAGGATTATGTTTTTTGTTCTTAACTCAAAAGCTGTAAGAATACCAAGCAACATATCTCTAGTCAAAGAATCACCATCCTTTGATTCTTCTATAGCAGAAATATATTTTCACTAAATCTTTTTGGAAGAGAATTTAAGACCTTATCATAAACATCTGATTCTTTAACCTTAAGTCCAAGTCCTTGCATAGCATTTACAACCTCATCAACTCGAAGTAGATAAGTAGTAATGTTTTCCTCATCCTTAATTCTTAATTCTTCAAGTTATCCTTTAAGATTTCATATATTTTCTTTCTTGACACCTTTATCTCCTTCATAAATACTTTGGAACTTGTCCCACATTCCTTTTGCATCTTGACAATGCATAACTTTTATGGACTCTGTTCTATGCAAACTCAATATTTCATTCATTACTTTTGAATTGTAATGTTGTAGAAGCTTACCTTCATTATCTGTAGGTTGATCAACTAAGGGTTCATATCCATTTTTAACTGCTTCTCAAATTTCATTGCCAAGTGCCATCAGGTAAATATTCATTCTCATACTCCAATATATATAATCACTTCCATAAAATACTGGTGCTAAATTATATAATGATCCATTCTTAGAATCCATTGTGTTCTTGTAAGCTTTTCCTTAAAGATGTTAAACTCTTTCGAAGTAACCGCTCTGATACCAATTGAAAAACACAAGCTTATACTAAGAGGAGGTGAAAATTATAAGACCACTTTTTACTTTTCTTTCCCAATCAATATTATGCAATGTATAGATAACAATATCAATAGCATTAATCAAAGCAATGCACAAATCACCACACACAATAGAGACACTAAAATTTGTGGTTCACCCAATGTGGGCTACCCCACAGAGAAAATATTTCACTAAATTTTCTCAATAAATCTCTTGGGAATCCTTTCCCTATTATAATATTTATGGATTTTTATCCAAAGGAGACACCAATCCCCTAATCAAATTCATGGATCTCTATTCATAGAACTTATTTCTCCTCTTGCTCTAGATGGTGATATTCTAGAAAAACTGTTGCTCCCATTATTCTAGCTAATGGATCTCTATCCACTCAAGACACCTGTCATCACTACCCTGGCTAATGGATCTCTATCCAAAGGAGACTGTCATCCTCTATACTCTATCACCTACAAATATCTATTTCAAATATGTACTAAACATAGTCCTTCAGTCTAGTACAAATCTACTTAGTCTCTATCTTTGGTTTGGCACAAATTTGTCCTCAAATCTACAGCAAAATCTATTTTTGAATCTGTACTAAACATAGTCCTTCGGTCTAGCACAAATATATCCTCAAGACTTAAATCAAAGCTTTATTAAATATCAAATCAATTTTTTTGGATCTTCCCTAAACATTAAATCAAGGTTTGAACAAATCAATCAATCAAATCTGCTCACAATTATTCTCAAAGGCTTGTCTCAAATCTACCTTGTAAGATTCCACAAAAACTCACACTAATTTTTCCACAAGTCCTATCTATAACTTGTCCAAATCTACTCAATTATTCATCACAAGAACTTTATCCAAATCTACTCTCAATTTGTATTGTAAGCTTCCACAAAAGCTCACACAAATCTATCCACAAGTATTCTCAAATACTTACCTCAAATCTACTCAACAAGTCCACACTAGAACTTGTCCAATATCATAGAAACATAACGATAATTTTTAGAGACGCAATATTCTCTACACACATCACAATGCTTAATCACTTTCAATCACTCTCTTAGAAACATATAGAGAATTGTTAGAGACTCAATATTCTCTACACACATCACAATGCTCAATCACTTTCAATCACTCTCTTAGAAACATATAGAGAATTTTTAGAGACTCAATATGCTTCACATTCACTTCAATGCTCAATTAATTTCAATCACTCTTTTAGAAACATATAGAGAATTTTTAGAGACTCAATATGCTTCATACTCACAAAATCTCAATCACTCTATGAAACAATCCTTGCTTACAAACCCTAGTCCAAGAATATAAACACTCATTCAAAATGTTTCCAAAAATTCTTATCAACCAATCTCACATAACAATGATACTCATGATCTTTGCAAACCCTAGTTCAAGTTTTTCACTCAATCAATCACTTCAATAACAATGCTTATAAACCAATCTCTCATATAGCTCAACAACTCAATAAGGAAACTTTATTAAATCATTTTCACTACAAGCTTGTTTTTCCATAAAACAATCAATCAAATAAACTATGGAAGAATGTGCCCATACCTTTTTCTTTATGAAGAATAGTCTTTAAAACCTATCTCAAGTATAACCACTTTTCTTACCAAACACCAAGGTTATATGACAAAAATATCATTCTAACTCTTCTTCAAAACTTTTCTTCAATACAAAAGTTAGCACTTAATTACTCCTTATAATCTCCAACTTGAAATAAATAATACTCAACATTATTAAATTTTAAAATATAAAATTCAACAATCCTTATAACTCCATAGACTCTAAAATTCCAACTTAGAAATTAAAGCTTTGCACTTCCTTTTTAACTCCCCTAATAACTTACACACCAAATAACATGCAAAGTACTTTAATTAAAATTACTTTATAAAAATAAAAACATTATTTTTCCATTTAAATTTTTGTAGGCCAAGACCAAAAAATTAAATCACATACCTCAATGCACTCAAAAGGGCCTTGGTGGGATTTGAACCCTCATTGGTTCTCCACCAAGCACTTTCACAATCCATGTGGGCTGCGTGGCACCACAAGAGCCAAAAGGCACTTTGGTGCCTTTACCTTCTATCGTGACGTCCTTCACAACAACCCCAAAATATTGGGGACCCACTTGAAATTTGTGAAATTATATCCAAATTACCACTTTAGCTCATTATTCATAGTTGTCTTCATACTCCTCATAGTGGTATTATAGCAAGGTTCACCATCAAAGTTCACTTTAATGAGGCAGGATTCACCTTGAATGGGATTCACAAAATCATGATGTAATTAGATGACAGTCTATTTTACCTATACGTTGTCACCATACTAGATTTTGTTGTATTGAAAATAAATATTTTGAAAGTCATATTATGGTTATAATGTCTTGTTGTGGCAAAGGGGTTTTATTTTTTTTTGTGTTAAGTTGTTATTAGTAGGTGTTATTTTTTTGTTTTTTTTGTATATTTTGTGGTGTATGTGTAACGTTGTTTTGTAAATTTTAATTCATTAAATATTTTTGTGTCAAAATGGTGTTATTTCTTTTATGTTATTTTTTCGTGCTTATTAGTTGTTGGTGGTCATGCATTATGTCTTTACCATACTACGTGTTTTTTATTTTTATTTTATCATGTACATGTTATAGTATGACTTTGTTTTATTATAATGGTGTGAAGTCATGTATGTTTAGTTATGTGTTAGTGTATTATTTTATATTTAAGTTTAGGAATTGTTATGGTTTTTAGGTTGATAGTTTTAATGTTAAGTTTCCTTAGGTGTCATAGATATTATTCGATGTCATGTAGTAAGTGATGTTTGATTAGTTTCAGATGTTGTGAGTGTTGTTATGTTTGGGTTTTATGTGGGTTATATTTTATATTGTAATTTTTTTTTAAAATAAAGGGGTAAAAATTTATTAATAAAAAGTCTAGATTATAGAGTACAACTGAGCTTTCAACCAGGACTCAAATAAACAACCAAATAGGCTAAAACCACTAGACTAGAATGACACCCAAATAATACAACAAGAACAAACCACATTAAGTTTGTACATCCTTGTGGATTAACTCCCACAGGTGTTGAGAGTCCCCAGATGGGAGACTCTCCTAGTTATTGATACTCCAAGGATCCAACAGGTCAGAAGCCCATTTGGCCAGGTAATCAGCAACCACATTCCATTCCATTGGAATGTGCACAAAGGATATAAATTCAAACTCTTCACTCATTATAAGAATTTGAATGGCTATAGAGGCCAACTACCAATTAACTTCCTCCATCCTTTTACTATTTTAAAGATTAACCACAATTTGAGAGTTAGACTCACAGATAATCCTAGGCCAGCCAAGAGAAAACCCCCTCTGCAAGACCTCAAGAATTACAAGATCTTCCATAAAATTATTGGAGTGAACACCTTTATAAATGAAAAATACCAGTAGAATCTCTCCTAACACCACCAATGCCAGCATGTCCAGGATTACCCCTGAATGATCCATCAATATTATTTTTAAAACTCCTCTAGGGGGTGGCCTCCACCTACCATCTTTCCTAACATTCTTGCTGAGTTGAGGAATCCTGCTAGGGCTAGAATAGTTCACACCATTCCCAAAGATACCAAGGGATTGTTGTATCTTCTCCTCCCTATAATCCAAAAGAGGGTCCACATCACATTTGCTATGGATGGTTTCTTGAACCATATACATGATCCTTTGCTAGATCTGTTGAATAGCCAAATGATTGCCCTGAAATATGTTATGGTTCCATTCAAGCAAAATCTACCAGATGATGCAAGAAGGGCCCAAATTCAAAGCCACCCAAAGGAAGGAGCCTTGGCTGGAGGTCTTCCCAGAATACTCCAAAATTCCACCAGGGATAACACATGAAAACATGGATGGTTCTAGGCGCTCCACCAATGATGCCAAATTTATCTAGCAAAGGAGCATTAGAAAAAAAATGAGAAGAGTCATCCTCATTATTATTACAAAGGACACAAAGAGAGGTACCATGAAATCCCCTCTTCCTCACATTATCCCAAGTGAGGAATTTATTACAAGCTACCAACCAAAGAAAGAAGTTACATTTCGGCTAGGAAAATTTGTTCCACACATTTTTCCATCAAGTGACATGAAGACTCCCATACTTTTGCTTATTAGAAACCTAATAACCATATGCTACCGAGCAGGTTCCCTTGGGATTAGGGTTCCAAGCCAGAATATATTTACCCCTCAATGAATAATAGGGCCTCCCCATAAGAATAAGAGAAAGCACCTCTCTATCCTTGGCCAGTCCCCCCTAGGGCCATTCTTGTGGATCTTTCCACCTTTACATCTCCATATTTCAAAAATATTAGATTTTTTTAAAGTCCTCCATATGAGACCAAACTGCTTCCAAGAAAAAAATTCTTAGGGAATGCAACCTAGGATATTGATTCAAGATAGGAGGGTGGCCATCCCAATAATCCTCCCAAAAAAAGAGCATCTAATCCCTAATTGCAAATCCAAAACAAATCCTACTTTATTAAATTAGCTCCTCTTTTCAAAGTGTCCCAGATAACTGAACCTTTCCCAACCAAGCTGAATCTAGGGATCTCAACCTCATAAATACCTCTCAAGTATTTACAAGATAATATTTTAGCCTAAATATGATCTTGAGAGGTACACCATATCCAATAAAATTTTGTAGCCAAAGCCTACCCAAAAAGAGTTGTCTGTCACAACCCAAGGCCTCCCTCTTGCACTAGCCTACATATAGAATCTAACCTAACCAAACTCCATTTATATTTATCAAGTTTTCTAGACCATAAAAATTGTCTTGAAAAAGCATCCATGTCCTTGATGAAGTGAGAGGGAGCTATTTGTACAAAACATCTATAAATGGGTAAAGCTTGAACAATTGATTTTAAAAGAAACACTCTACCTACAGTGGATAGCCATTTGAAATTCTAGTGATTCACCTTCCTTTGAAACTTATAAATCATAGACTACCAAGAAGATATAGGTAGAGGATAAGATGAAATTGAAATACCAATATAAATGAAGGGGTGATTCCCAACCTGAAATATTAGAATGTGAGCAATCTAGCTTGAATAAGAGGAGGGGTATTGAAGAAGAAAATAGAAGACTTGTCCTCATTAATAAAATGTCTAGAAGAACCAAGATATATGTCAAGAGCCTGTCTAATATTGCTAGCTTCCCTGATAGTGGCAATTCCTAACAAAATAGTATCATCAAAAAAATGAAGGTGGGAAAGAGGTGGCAAAATACTAGCCCACTTCCACCCTTGAATGAGACCCTACCTGAATTGAGACTTGAGAAATCTTCCCAAACCTTCTGCCATTATGATAAACAAATAAGGAGATAAAGGATCTCCTTGCCTCAATTCCCTTGAGACCTCAAATAGATCTGATGGCTCATTATTAGCAAGAATAGAGAATGAGTAATAAGAAACATATCTCATCACCCATCTAATCCATTCCTCCTCAAATCTAAAAGTATCAAGAACTTTATGAAGAAAGGACCATCTGACCCGATCATAAGATTTGGCCATGTCTATCTTAATGAACATAGTTTTCTCCTTAGAATTTTCCATCGAGTGAATAGCTTCTGTAGCAATAACAACCCCATCCAAGATTTTCTAGCCAGCAACAAACCCTCCTTGCTCCTCAGAGATGATTTTGCTCAACCACATCTTCAGCCTCTTAGTAATAATTTTTGTGATGATCTTATATACAACATTGCAAAGAGAAATAGGCCTGAACATATCCAAGAAATGTGATCCCTCTTTTTTCGAATAAGCACCAAAAAGGTAGCATTTAGGGCCCTTAACATCTATTTGTTCTTTTGGGACTCATGGACCACCTCCAGAAGATCAAATTTTATTAAATCCCAAAAATCCTGATAAAAATCAATCGGGAATCCACCTAGACCTAGGCCTTTTCCTTTTTTTCATCTTGAATACAATATTTTCCAAATCCTCAAGGGAAATTGGACCCATTAAGTGCTCATTCATCTCTCTAGGAACAATCACTGGAATACTATTTAGAATAATATTTTCATTCTCATAATCTGAGAGGGAGTCCTCCTTGAAGAGAGAGGAAAAATACCTTTTAGTCTCTTCTGAAATATCCCTGAAAGAAGAGAGTAGATCACCCTGAGAATTCACAAGAGAGGTAATCAGGTTACCATTATGGTGAGTCTTAACTGAGTTATAAAAGAAGGCTATGTTCCTATCCCCTTACTTAAGCCAATCTACTCAAGATTTTTGTTTCCAAAAATTTTCTTCCCTTAGTTCCCATTCAACAAGGTCTTTTACAACCTCAGACTCCTCAAAAAAAATCTCCTCCGTGAATCCCTGATCTCTAATATTCCTTTAAGCTTCTTCCATCCTCCTAAGAGCTTCCAGCTTGGCCAAGGAAATATTACCAAAATTTAGTCTATTCCATCCCTTCAATTTATGTTTTACAAATTATATTCGCTTCATAAAGGAATACATAGCGATGCCATGAGGAGGTTTGCCAGTGGTCCACTAGCCTCACATGAAATCATGAAGCTTAGGATCACAAAGCCACATAAGTTGAAACTTAAAGGAGGAATTCTTCTTTAGCTCTAAATCCAAAGCAAAGAGTTTGATAGGCCAATGATCAGATTCCCTACCCTCTAGAATCACAGAACTAGCACTTCTGTTATTACCCATCCAATAACTGGATATCAAAAACCTATACAGTCTCTTTGAGATGGAAGCTTCCCCACACCTTCTATTATGGCAAGTAAATATTCCATTATCTAGATTGATGTCAACCAAGTTTAGGGTCTAGATATGAGCACTGAAGATAGAAGAAAAAGGCTCGAGATGGTCCACCCCACCATGTTTCTCCTCTAGAAAAGTGATAGAGTTGAAGTCCCTAGCCAAAATCCATGGGTACAGGGGAGCAAACTTCTCACAAAGCAAATTTGCTCCCACAAATTCACTTTACCATTGTAATCAATAGGATCATACACATTTGTAAGTAGGATGGTTTCACTAGATTCATTATCATACCCGACCATCGAAATAGACCATCTACTAGAAATCCAAGTAAGAGTGGATATCTTAACTGGATCCCATAATCAAGCGACTCCACCAACATATCCACATGCACCAATACACTGATATTACCTCCTTCTCCACAACTTGGGAGAAATATTGAACATACTATTAGTAGCCAATTTAGTCTCCTGAATAAACACCACATTCGGAGAATGCACATGAACCAAATCACGAACAACTTTTTTTTTGGGGATGTTGTTCAACCCCCTTACATTCCATGAGAGGATAATCATTTTTGGGGGTTAGAAAAATGGGAGTCCAATGTTCTCACCAATCCTAACTCCACCAAAGTCTCCCCCATTAACTTAATTTTATCCTGGTCCTTCTTTCGACCCACCTTCATATTCTTATCCAAAAAATATTTTTTAATTATTTTCTATTGCAATCCCAACACCATAGGATTTTTGTAGTCCAAGGATGACTGCATCAGTGCCTGAGTAGGACAAAGCATAACTAAATATGTACCACTTTCTAAAATATTTTCTCTTATAGGTCTAGATCAAACCATGTCACCTACACTCAGATCCAAAGCCCTTTGTTCTTCATTTAAACCCCCTAGATCTGATTCCTTAAGTTCCACCTCAAGAAGAGACATCTGATTCGGCCCTATTATATTTGCATCAGGTAGCAATGTTTCAGGTATCTCCATGCACTGATCAAGATAATCTAAAATTTCAAAATGGTTGAGTATATCATCTGGTTGGCTATCCTTAAGGTCTTTTTTTGCCCTTCATCCTTTGTTTTGTGGTTTTACCGGAACAAAACCTTCCTTATCCCATTTCCCTTCCTTTATCGGGGCTTTTCCTTTATCCAAAATTTTTCCAGATCGAGAGGGCCCAGGATTTGAAGCCATAGGTGGGATAAACTTAGGGTATTTTCTTTACAGGTGGCCATATTCACGATAAATTTGACAACAAAATGGAAGAGCTTCATAGTCAAGTTTTTGGACCCATGTAGTCGATCCAAACTGAATTTCAATAGAATATGGAATAGGATTATTTAAGTCAATTTTAACACAAATACGAGCAAAAAATATTACCTTTTTATCCATTGTCTGTTGTGACGGTCCAACCAGATTCCCAATAATATTGACAATCTTATGCAAGATATCAGTTCTCCAAAATTTCAACAGGAGCCATGGAAGCCATACCCATACTGGAACCCATGACGATAGCTCCTTTGACAGGTTGAAACCCACATGCCAAGGTTTAAGTAAGAGTCCCACTTGGTTATAGAAATAAGGACCCCATTCAAATACTTTGTTGTGATCTACAATACAAGAGAAAACCACCATAAAATAGTTGTTCACACTCAGCATTGTAGCGACCCTAGGGTGCATGCACCGCTCTTAACTGTACTTGCGATGTTATTACTATATAAAAAATGAAGCTAAAATATTATGAGAAAACATATAACATGGAAATGACAAATAATGGATCTTTCATTAATATTGAACCTCAGTTACATGTCGGTCCCTCTTAGGGATACCCATCTTGATACAATGATTTACAAGTGGATGAAGAGATGTCCCCTTTTGCAAAATGGTGGCATGCTCTAAAATACTTCCAAGTTCCGCACACAAAAATTCCTGAGGGCTTACAGATGCCTCCTTCTCTAGGCATGTCTCCCGAATGGATCCTCTTGCTATCGTATGTCATGGATTATGTCTCGTGAACCTGTGGACCTATATGCAATTCAAACAACAATACACGTTTAGCTGTCTGATATTGCCTCCTTGGATAAGGTTGTTAGTAATCAGAGAATGTAACAAAAATATGATAAAATGATACCATGGAATAAAGTAAATCTAAGCTAATGATATAAGAAAACAAGATAAAAGATGCTATGTCTATTTAAGCTAAGCCTGCGGGCCACTATCCAAGACAACGGCCGCTAAAGAAAACCTTGCTCTCCTTGCCCCAAAGCTATGGGTCAAAGACTATGATCTGATGTTGAAGAAAGTAGGTGTTGTGCCCTTTGATTTGTCAAAGCAGTGTTGCACACGTGATCCCAAAGAGAACTATCTCTCTAAAAAAATCTCCTATATGTGATTTCGGGTCTCTATATGTCATATACCAATCATGTGTCTCCTTTGGTGCTCTTAGGCTTACACCTTTTATAGTGTGAAGCCCTAGGTCTATGTCCAAGCCCTAGAAATGAATTTCTCATGCGTAGTGCAAGTTAGCATGAGAAGCTCTTATCTATTGTCTATATTTTAAGGCCAGTTAACTGAAATCTAACTGCCCACTTGAGTCCTCTATGCGAACTATTCATTAGCATGAGAAGATTTTGTCCCTTTTTTATGCTTGGAGGTTAGTTAACTTAAATCTAAATGCAAAATAAAGTCTCCTATGTGAACTGGTCATGAAAAGGAATGCAAAGTCACTCCTGCTCACCTTTATTGCATGCAGAATGCCACTTCTACCTGATATTGGGCCTGCTTTTCGACAAACCGCTTCTTATGGCTTAGCCAATGTCATCTACAGTGGCTATGATCTGGCCACTGTAATCTACAATGGCTAAGTTCTGGCCACTTTAGGCTTGAGCGACTAGGATTTGGTCGCTCTTGGCTTGAGCGAACAAGCTTGGATGGTTTGAAAAGGCCCCAAATGAGTGGTGAGAACCATTGTTGATGCTTGGAAAGTCCAAGATTATGTCTTATGATCTTATGAGTGTGTCTATGTAAGTAGCTCCCCTAAGCATGACATGATTTAGGTGTCTATAGATGCCCCTTTTTGTGATGTGTTGTGTGGAAAACACAACGCTGAGCAAAAATGTAGACTAATCCATTAGTAGGGTGTATGGTGATCAATGGTATAATCAACACCGGATGGCCCAATCATGCAAGATGGCGTGCATCCCTTGAATCATTGCCTCAATATTCATAGGAAATAGCCCAGTGGCTTTTGCATATTAAATTACACTCATTCCTCAAACTCAATTGGGTAGCTTCAATTGCTACAACAATTCTGACTGGTAGGAGAGCTACAATTGAATATGTCCTGTCTACTTACATTCCCAGCAAACAAAGGAAATTTGTGATTGTTGTATCCAATGATTCGAATGATGAACATGATTTTGCTATGATCAAGTGATCTTTTTTTTATTTTGATTATGATTAAGTTGAAGTTTTGAACTACTTCTTCACACAATGGGTTGGTGAAGAAATGAAAATGAATGAAGCGACAAATCGCTTGACCAATATGACTAATCTGGTTCCTTTCTAACATTTGTTGCTTTTAATGGATAATCCCACATCTAAGTGTGATTCCAATTGATTATGATAATCATCCATCCCTATCTTGAGGAGCAGTCCAACTATCAATAGCCTTCTTAGGGATTTAGGATGAGTGATTCTATTTATTTTTAGATTGTATCACTTTGACTTAATATTTTTTATGTCATAGGGAAATTAGAATGACCCCTTCGCACCCGTGTAGCAGTCCGACCATCTTGATCTTCTTCGGGTTTGAAGGGTGACATATCATAATTCCAAAATGAGTTTCTTTTACCCTAAGTGGCCTTATGTTTGCCTACTCATCTCATCAAAATACATGGCGTGTAAATTACTACAATCATCGAGTGGATAGAGTAAGTAACTGGATAAGAGGCCTGCTTGAGATTGTGATTTTATGTGATTTTTGTTGTTGTTTTGAACATTCTGATGATCCTAATCCATCAAAGTGTGATTATTTATTGTTTTTGTTATTCCCTCATTGAAGGAACTACTTAATTTTTACCTATGGGCTTGGTCGCTGTCAGTTCCAGTGGCCTCTGATTTCTTGCCTATGGCCGCTATTGCCTTGAGCGGCCAAGATGTTCAGGTCGCTGATGTCAGCAGAGGCCAAGTCATAATTAAGGAAATATAAAACTTGCAATTCTAGGATTTTGACCTATCATTTTCACTGTTCAAGATTCCATTTTTAGAGCTCTAGTGAAACAATGATGGTTGCAACTTCAAAACTTTGCTGGTGCTGAGGACATGTCTGCATGGGGTGAGACATTAGCTCCTGAAGGAGCCAGAGCTTCTCGGGTATTTCTCTTCAAAACCATAGATCTTTTTTCTTTGCTTAAGTAAAATTGAACTCCACTAAGAAATGAGCAAAATGAACATCACTAAACCTTCTAGCAACAAACAAACTCTGTAACTAGGCTTAGGTTCCTTTTTGCCATGGTGGGTTGGTCCCCAATATTGGAATATTTCTATGGATTTAGCCTAGGGTTTTTGAAAATTTTCCATTATTCCCCTATTGCCTCCATTTTGGGCATTCTCAAACTTAGCTTAGTTTCAATGCTTGGGTAGGGGATTTGTTTTCCAATTTGTTTTCTTTCCCTCCCTTTTGTTGTTTTTCTTAAGTTATTTTCTCAAAATTATAATTTTTATTTTTTTTTCTAGCCAAGGGTTCACGGGTTTGCCATGCCGCCCCTTGGCCACTATTGCTCATAGCGGCTGGATCTGAGACATTGTTGCTTAGAGCAGCCAATATTGAATCCCAATAGTTAAAAATTTGACCATTGGGCCTTGGCCACTGCTGCCTCTAGTGGCTAGGTTTTTTCCGTTGTAGGCAACAACGACTAAAGCTTGAGCCTTGTTTTTGCATTTTGTGTATTGTTTTTTTGATTTTTTTTTGAATTTTTGCTTTGCTTAGGTGCAATTTATTCTTATTTTTCTTATATTTAGAGTAACTCATACTATTTTGCACCATTTTCATGTTTATTGTGAATTATGCCTTAGATGCATTGTAGTTATGTTTTGTTTTTCTTCTGCTTTGTTTAGATCCTCACTGCTCGGGCTCGGGACCCAAAGCTCCTGCTAGACTTGCTTCCTGGATTTGATGACACTAACTGGGAGTGGTTTAAGTCCCGTGGGATATAGTATGTTATTATGTTGCCCCACATTATGGCCTATTAGGCATATCTTATGGCCTTAGCCCATCATTGGGACCCACAGACCAACACCTTCCATATTTCACCCGGTGAGATGACTATCATGCCAAAGGACATTTATAAGATTTTTCGGATCCCATTCAATGGGGTGCCCATTGTTTTGTCAGCCATTAATGATTAGGTGGTCATCTATGCTCGGGTGTTTGGTGCACACTCTACATAGGCTCTTTGGGATACTGGGTCTGGGGGAGTGTCTATCAAGACTTGGAATGATGCTCATATTTTCATAGTGAGGCATGTTGTGTTGCTGATGGTGATCAACAATGTTCTTATCCTAGACTGATCAGGTTTGAGGTTCCCTTGGAACCTCCTAGCGATGGTGCAGTACCTACTAGATAGTGATGAGCCTATCATCTATGCATGGGGTAGATCACTATTGGCTTGGTGCTACAATGAGTTGTACCACATCCATCAGTAGGGACGCATCAGCATTTCTTACAGTTTTATCTTACAGGTTTGGAGATGGAAGCACATTAAGGTAGATCACCCTAAGGGTCTCCTAGTTGAAATTACATCTATTGAGGCTCGAACATAGTGCTATGATTCTATATGGGCTCGAGAGCATGAGGAGCGTAAGAGCCACACTTTTGTAGGGGAGCTATCCCACTATACTGATGCTTTCACAAGACTATTGGCCAAAGATGTCATGTGGTAGCTGCACTATGAGTGTCTAGTTTGGGATGATCCAGCTAGTTTTACTGCTAGAACACAACATAAGTGATGGCTCATTAGCTGTAATATTTCCATCTGATAGTATTTCTTCTACTCTCGAGTTCTTTATTAGTATAGATTGCAGCAAGATGTGCCCTTGGTCATATTATTGTACAAGCACCTCACAACAGAGAGGGACCTACCTCCATGACAAGTCATGGAGCTTTCAAATGAGGAGGATGCCCTATCTATAGACCATACAGTGGCTGGGATAGTTATAGAGGCCTACTCTTAGTGGTGGGGTGATCGAATGTGGCATGGCATTGGTAGCCTAGGATGCTAGGATGATGGTGGGGGTGATGGCGCAGATCCAATAGGACACAAGGTTTGAGCTAGGATCGAGGTATGAAGTCAGCTAACATAGTAGGTGGTAGCCTATGATCTTAATGTTCCTAAGGAGGAGGATGAGTTAGATCCTGAGGAGAGACTCTCCTCTAAGAGCATAGTTGCACAAGGTTTAGGTTAAGCTCTAGGCTACTAAGATCTAGGTTCAATGACAAAATGCTACGATTGAGTAGCTCACAACATAGATATAGGCTCTACAGGCTACTATCGGGGGTGGCAATGTTAGGATGCAGTTTATTGATCCTACTTCTACACCATAGGAGGTTCCAATAGCAGGCTTAGGGGCAGAGGTGAGACGACTTAATTTCTTATTGGATGAGCATAAGGTTCGGATCCAGTGTCTTATGAATCATGTTACCATCCTTCAGATGCAGCTCAAGAGGCACAAGATTGTCCCTAAGGATATAGCAGATGTAGGTGGTTCGCAGGTCAGTGGGCGCTTTACCTCGGGGTAGTCTTCCACCCGTCTTAGCCAGTAGACCTGAACTCGGATAAAGAGACCTATAGGCTCACATCACTTGACTCACGACACCGCCATAGGGGGAGGTGGAACTAGAGGAGGTGATGCAGGGGGCTTAGGCCCGACACTTGATTGATGTTCTACTTGGTTCTTGATCCATTTTTGAGGTTGACTGACCTACATGACTATAGCCCATGGGTATTTTTGTATATCCATTGGACTTGACACACATATTTTTATGATAAATTTACCTTTTATGACTCATTATGTGTTTCATTTATTACTTATATTTTTGTTTTTATTTATTTTTATGATATGATGCGATGATGATATTATGATGATTTGATGGATATGTTAGATGATAGATGATATTTGAAGATGCTTAGATGGATGTGTAGATGCTTATATGATTTGATGATATGATGTAATGTATTTTGATGATGAATGATGAATTTATGGTATGCAAATGGATATTTTCTATATGTTTTATGATGTGGTTTATGAATGTGATGATGACTTGTTTTTGTGAATGCAAATGTTATTGTTAAATGCATGTTTAATCTTTGCTTTAATTATATGCATCTAACTTGTGTGATGGAATGGTATAAATGAACCTGTATGCTCTAATAACTTAAAACATACGAAATGCATATGATATTGACAATCTTAATGGGTGATACCACAAAAAGTTTAAAAATGATCATGAATTTAAATATTCACTTCTATTATAAGAATTTATTAAGTATTCATATATGATATGTAATGGTGTGTAATGTATCTTCTTAATAAGTTTCTGTAAATTAAAAGATATAGAGTAGTCAGTGGCCATCTATATAGTATTTCTAATATATATGTGGTATCTGTCCTACTATGTTGACACCCCTAATTTATAGAATCTTATAGATAAAGTGATGGTGTGAATGATTTAAATTTTTTTGCTATGTAAAAAAAATTTGGGGCTTTTCGGAGATTCAAACACTCTAGTTCCCCTATCAACAGCTATCTACTTACCACTTAAAATTTTGAAAAGTAAGGCTTTTACCATGGACCTGGTTTTTCATGATCTCTATGTGTGCATGTGATTGTATATTTTGAGGTAGAACTCAAGCATTTCCTCCGATGTTAGGCGGGATTATTTCAGCCCATTGCTAAGATCAGGGATCCTCAGGTGTTCATATCATCCTTATGTTGGACTTAGTTGGACTACACCACTAGGCAATATTTGGTTACCTAAGATAGCTCATCCACATTCAAACATTGGTCTACGCAAATGCATGAAGCAATTGTAATAGACATATCATCATGCATAAGGATTTATCCTTCTAGTTTTGTACAATGCTGAGAATTCTAGGGATTCAAGATTTATTCCCTTATTTTTGGCTTCTTTTTGGCTTTGGATATTTGCTCATATGTAGTGATGAAAATCACTTTTTATTTTGATTTTGATTTTTTTCTTTGAGCGGGGATTTTTTGTAGTGATGATAATCACTGTTTATTTTGCTCATTCTTAGTGATGAAAATCACTGTTTATTTTTTATTTTTTCTTGAACTTGATTTTTTTGTATTTTGAATATATGATTTGTGTATCGGATTTTTGCTTTTGAAATCTGTACTATATGCTTGGCCTTTTGAATTTGTACTTTTACTTTAGGATTTTGCTTATTTTGATTCAAGCAAGGGATTTTTATGGGATAAAGTTTGTCCTTTTTCCAATTCTTAGCACCTTTAAACCGGTTGCATAGGGGAATAAGCAAGGATAATCCTTTTCACTTAAGGTAACCTAGACTGCTTTGTAGATTTTATCTTTTCCTTGTACAAGCTAGGATTTTAGTGTTTCAATTAGTGACGGGATCATGAATATCCAAGGCTTTATCACAACTAAGCCTTTATTTCTATTAATCAAAATTTTTTTCCTCAAAAATTGATAAGATTACTAGATTTGGTTGACTAACCAAAAAGCCTTAGTAACTATGTATAGCAACAAATAATGGTTGTGTTGAAAAACACAATTACAGACATGTGGATGGAGGTATGGATATTAATGACTTGTGTGATAAACTGTGGTATAACTTTTAAGACTCATGAAATATCTTGTAATGTATGTGAAAATGCAATGCAATGATGTGGATGCAAAATGTGAAGTGCAATTGTTTTTGTATTTTTTATTTTATATTGTTTTTGTATTTTTGATTATTTTGACCAAAGGGCTTATTATGCCTTTGGGGATTTTGTTATTGATTTTGACCAAGCGGTTTGAATTACCCTTGGAGCATTTTTTATTTGATTTTTGACCAAGCAGCGTGAATTACACTTGGAGCCTTTTTTATTTGATTTTTGACCAAGCGACGTGAATTACCCTTGGAGCCTTTTGAATTGATGTTTGACCAAGCGGTGTGAATTACCCTTGGAGCCTTTGATTTGATTGTTTGACCAAGCAGTATGAATTACCCTTGGAGCCTTTGATGATTTTGGTTTTGACCAAGTGGTTTGAATTACCCTTGGAGACTTTGATTAGATTTTTGACCAAACGATATGAATTACCCTTGGAGCCTTTGATTTCATTTTTGACCAAGCGGCTTGAATTACCCTTGGAGCCTTTGATTTGAATTTTTGAATTTTATGTTTTTATGATTTGTTTATGTTTTTGACATATTTGAATGTTTTTAATTTTTGACATATTTGAATGTTTTTGTGTTTTTGACATATTTGAATTTTATTTTTGTGTTTTTGACATGTTTGAATGTTTTTGTGTAAAATGCCTTTAAGTGAATGATATTGAAAGGTTCAGGCTCTTCAAAACCATCTAATGATATAAGGTGATATGCTCCAGGCCCAAATATTTGTGAAATAATGTATGGACCTATCCAGTTTACCGTGAACTTATCTCACAGATGTGACGACAAATTTGAATTCTACTGGTTTTTTTTAGCACTAGATCTGCAACCTTGAATTCCCTTAGGTGGAATTTACTATTTTAAGCTCGTGTAAGGCGATCTTGGTAAACACATAGATGCTATAAATCATTGAATCGGTTTTCATAAAGAAGCATCAATTGATCAAGGATGCCTTGTCGCACAACTTCATCATCTATGAAGTCTTTTAGTGCTATGCGTAGAGTCAGGATTTCCAACTCTAGAGGCATGATGGCTTCAGTGGCATATACTAGTGAAAACGGTGTTGCCCCAGTGGGCATATGTATACTAGTCCTATATGCCCATAGTGCAATAGGCAATTGCATGTGCCAATCCTTGTGATTTTCTTGCACTATCTTCCTCAAAATGGAGACTATTATTTTGTTTGAGGCTTTTGCTTGCCCGTTTGCTTACGGATAATAAGGCATTGAAAAACTATGCTAAATATGATATTTATTCATTAAAGCATGCACATTTTTGTTCTTAAAAGATGGCCCATTATCTGATATTATCTTATAAGGGATCCCAAAATGACTTATGATATTATGGAGTATAAAATCCACAATCCTTGGTCCAGTTGTTGATGTTAAGGGGATTTCTTCTACTCATTTAGTGAAGTATTCTATGGTTGTTATGATGAATGTATGTCGACATGAGGATGGGGGTGATATCTTCCCAATCAAGTCTAGTCCCCATTACAAAAATGGCCATGCTACCTGGATGGGCTACAAATATTGTGATGGTAAGTGTGTTAGGTTTGCATGATGTTGGCACTTATTACATTTCTTTACATACTCATAGTAGTCCTTTTCCATTTTGGACCAATAGTAACCCATTCTCAATATGCATTTAACAATGGCCATGCCACTGAAATTGCCTCCACATGTTCCGTTGTGAGCTTGCAAAATTGCCCAAGATGCTTCCTAGGGCTCAAGACAACAAAGTAATACTCCATCATATCTTCGTCTATAGAGTATTTCTCATAGAAAAATGTATCTTGTTACTCTATGTTTAAATGTTTACCTTTTAGTATGTGACAAAATTTGAGGTATTATTCTGAGCTTTAGGAAGTCCCACAGTTGCGAAACCCAATCCTGATAGGCCACAACCTTTATAGAATAGACAACTTGCTCTTCCTACATTTTTGAGGTAGTGAACACGGATTGAGGAACAAATCTATGGTATATGGTCGCACCACACTCTATGGGTCCTTGGGAGATCAACGACCCCCAAGGTGTTGTTTGCAAGAAAATTCTGGCTATGAATGACCAATCCTGATTTGGTTTGATGTTGATCATGTTGACTGATTATTGATTGTCAAAAGCTTCATGGTGTATTGTTGAGTGGTAAAGCACTTTCAAATGAACAGTTGTAAAATTAGTAGACATATTCTGAGGGATTAAGGATCCCAAAGAGGCCATAGTTTCTGCAAATATATTCGATGTACAAGGGATTGGCTCAATGTAAGTCTTCAGGAGTGGGCACCTACATTGGAAGAGTCCTTTGACCTGTTTTACTATGAGCAAGGAGTCACCAAAGATATTCAATATTTTAATACCCATTGCTATGGATGTTTGGAGTCCCAGGATCAAGGCTTTATATTTTGTATTGTTGTTTGTGCATGGGGAGTCTAGTTTGAATGATAAGGGTAATGGAGTGGCCTGTGATGTGATACAGACAATCCTTTCTCCACATCCTTGTTCACACTTCGAACCGTGAAATAACAATGACATGTCTTTTTATTTATTAGGTTCTTCGAGCTCTAGTGGATATGATAATGCAAATACAACATCATCAAGCAACTCTAGGTGAGAGGATTGTTATCCTGAAGAGGCACCTCTATTAATTGATCTTATATGACTTGTCCCTTGATGGACTTATGAACTCTAGATCAAATTCTATCAATAGCATGATCCACTTTACAATACATGTATTGTGATATGTCTTGCTCATCATGTACTGCAAAGGATTTTGTTTTGATATGACATAGGTCATATGGCTCAACATGTAGTGTCACAAATTTTGAGTTGCAAAGACCACTACTAAACACAATTTTTTGACATATGCATATCCTAGCTCATAACTCACCAAGGTGTGACTAATGTAATATATGGCTTGCTCTTTGTCTTGTGCATTATTTTGCGCTAACATGGTACCCAGTGAAAAATCAGTAGCTAATATATAGTAAAAATGGTATGTCTGGCCTTGGTGGATCCAATACTGGTGGTGTTTCCAGATAAGTCTTGATCTATGCAAAGGCTTGATGGTATTATTCATCCCAATGAAAGGGGACTTCCTTGCATAACAACCTATTCATAGTTCTAGATTTATCTGATAATTGCGCGATGAATATTTTGATGGATGCTATATTGCCTTGTAGGCTCCTCAACTCCCTAATGTTGGTAGGGGTAGCCATCTCCAGTATAGACTTTACCTTTGCAGGATCAACTTCGATTCCTCTCTTGGATATGATGAATCCTAAAAGCTTGCCAGAAGTTACGCCGAATACACACTTCTTAGGATTCAATCAGACATTTTGTTCTATGAGGTGATCAAAGACTTGTCTAAGGACTTCGGCATGCTCTTGCCACAATAGGGACTTGGCTAGTAAGTCATCCATGTAATATTCCAAGATCTTATGCATATAGTCATGGAATATGTATGTCATGGCCCGCTGATATGTGGCACCAACATTTTTGAGACCGAATGGCATCACTTTGTAACAGAATGTTCCCCATGGAGTAATGAAAGTAGTTTTATGTTGATCTTCGGGATTAATCTAGATTTGGTTGTATCCAAAAAACCCATCCATTAGGGAGAGCATTTCATGACCTGTGGTTGCATCTACAAGAGCATCTATGTTTGGCAATGGGAATGAATCCTTTGGTGTTGCCCTGTTCAAATATCTGAAATCCATGCAGATACAGACTCTTCCATCAGGTTTCCCTACGGGTACCATGTTTGACACCCACTTAGGGTAGTCAATAGGAACTATGAATACTGCATCCAGTAGTTTTTGCAATTCGTTCTTTACCATCAAAGCGATGGTTGGATGCATTTTCCTCATTTTTTGCTTGACTGGCTTCTTCATGGGATCCAATGAAAGGTTGTGAATGACTAAATTTGGATCTATCCCTGGCATGTCTTTGTAAGTCCAAGTAAAAATATTTGGCCTCTCCTTGAGGAGAGGAATCAAGATGGCTTGTTCCTGTGGAGATAGACTTTCTCCGAACTTGAATTTCCTTGGTTGGGTAGGATCATCACTGATGTCCACCTCGAAAGTTGCTTCTATAGCCATATGTGACCCATCCTCTAGTTGATGAGGCATGGGTATCAAATGAATGTCATCAGTGGGATTCACAGGACCTATTGACTCAGGTTCCAAACCAACATGGAAGACATCATACACACAACCTGATGCAAAATGGAATGGCTGTAACATCTCTTCATTGGGGAAGAGGTCTTCTGGCTCTATGGGTGAACTAGCATGATCCCAATCAATAGCGTCTATATCAAGATGCAATGATTTGGTAGGATCTGCTAGATTATGAAGTGGAGTGGTCAAATCAATGGAGATCATGTTGATGGATGGGATGAAATCTCCAGGACCACATGGGTGCAATCTTGTCTTAGGGGTTTCTCTTCCATACTCGCGATGAGGTTCTGGAGGAATGGGAATTTTTGGATTTGGCCCATGAGTAGGGTGGACAATAGGATCATTGGGCTCTAACTGCTCTCTGAATGTAGGCGGAGGGGGATTAACCATCCGATGAATGGTAGCTAGGTCAATAGGTCTCCCCAAAAATTAGAGTTGAGGGTCTATGGCATGAAGTGCCGCCTCTCTCTCTACTAGCTCGTTGACTTGCCGCAAGTGGTGAGGTCCAAGATAAGCCATCTCGATCTCATCCTCAAAGTCATCATCACTTATCCAAAAACTGTTAGCATTGGTATGCGGCCCTAAGACAAAGGGCTCATGTCTTGGCCCTAAGTAGGCCATATCTATTTCATCTTCATATTCTTCATCACTTATGAAGAATCCATTTGCATTTGTCTCTTGCCCCAAAGTTAGGGGTTGATGGCTTAAGCCTAAGTAAGCTCTTTCTGTTGAGTCTTTTGATTCATAGTCACTTTCATCTGATGTATATTCAATCTCATCGTGGATGGACCATGTGAACCTTTGTAAATAGTGAGGCCCTTGATAGGCTAAGCCAAGTTGCGCCTCATCATCACTTGCTTCATATCCATTCTCCTCATCCCATGAGTTGTACCCTATTGGGGTGGAATCAATTGAGGTGTTTGGATGATAAGTTTTTGGAGGCGGTATGTTTACCATGGCTACTTGTCTATTGCTCAAATTTGCTATTCTCAAGGGGTGATAAGGAATGAAATCAATGTCTTCTCCCAACCCTATGCTTAATATTTCCAATGCCACTGCAAGCGAGTCATCTCGACCTCCGCTATAATAGCCTAAGCCAAATATATCAGAAGGAAGCTGATATAGTGGCTCGTAAGGCCTCCTGCACCCCTGCTCATATACGCCAAGGCCATAGCCATGCCAATGGCAATGCTCAAAGTATCTTAGAGCAAACTCAAGATTAGAGAGGTAACGAACATTGACTATGAATAATTCTTCACCATATCCTTCTATATCTGAAGACTTATGAGCGCAGTCTAGGTCGGCATAGACAAAATTGGTTTGGTTGGGAGGGATTCCTAGTGGAACCATTGTTCCTACTAGCGGCCTCAAGTCTTTAGGCCTCCCTATGTCCTATGTAGACTCAATTATAGGTGTAAAGGTGATGTTCTGCACAAGGTATTCCCCTATGCTTGTACTTGCCAAGTGTATTGATGCATGCGACATGGATGACCCCATGGATGATATTGGTGAAGCAGGGTGATAATCACTATCTTCATCTTGATCTTGAGGATCTTCCTCTTCCATAGGACTTGGCATTTTAGCAATGGCTATAGTTGGCACTTCTTTGGGCCTCTCTTCCTTAACTAAGGGGGCCTTTAGCTTCTGATTGTCTTTTGGTTTTGACGTTGATGGTACTTTAGAAGCATTGACTATCTTGAGTGCACCAGGAGGTGTTGATGTGCCTGGGTCTTTTCTTACCCCTTTGTATTTGTTATCAACTTGTGTGGTTGGGGATGAAGGTGCCACGTATAGGTGAGTAGAAGGGATCATGAATTCTCCTAGAATATCCACCTGATTAACGTATTTAAAAGGCTCTTCATTGGCCATAACCACATAGACTTTGCTTTCATGCACATACTTGACACACTGGTGCAAGATCGAAGGCACACACTTCATGGCCCTTATCCAAGGGCACCCTAAGAGGATGTTGTATTGCATAGTACCTTCCAAGACATGACACATCACGGGGATGGTCTTGTGCCCCACCTTGATGGGTAGGACTATCATTCCCACAATATTGCATAAAGCATCATTAAAAGCTCTCAATGTGTAAGTTCCTAGAATGATATTGGTCTTGGGTATCTTGAGGTGCTCTATTGCAGTTGTTGTGATGATGTTTATCGATGAACCTGTATCGACCAAAACCCTCTTGAAAGGTAAGTCATTGATGGCCACTACAATGTTTAGCAGAGGGTCTGGTAAGGTAGCAAAAACTATCTTAATCTCATGATCATAGAATCGGATTACAGGTTCTTGGCATTCTTGCACTTGTCCCACAAAGTGAGTGAATGCATTCACATCTTGTGGTTGAAGCTCAATTGTTCTTAAAATATCCATTAGAGTCTCCCTATGCTTTGGGGACTATTGTATGAGCTCATAGATGGATAACTTAGCTGGAGTCATCTGTAGGTTTTGCTCCAATCTACTCCGAATAGTTACCACAGGTCTCGTTGGTGGACCTGGAAGGTTGTCTTGCCTTTGCCTAGGAGTGGCTGGGATGTTCATGGGAGCTGTAGGCGGTTGCGGTTGACCATACCACCTAGTCCTTGTTGCTATGTTAATGATCTCAACCATCCCAACGCATCCGTGGGTAGGTATGTCAGCTCGAACCTGATTGACTTGGGCCCCTTGCTCTCGAGGGGCCTCATGATTGGGCAATGGGTTTTTGTATATGCCCATGTCTCTATTATCGGGAGCTAGTGGGTTGTCAACTTTGAGCTCTCCCACCTCAATCATGTTTTGCACTTGATGCTTAAACCCGACGCAAGCCTCAATGTCATGCCCCGATATCCTGTGATAAGGACAAAATTGATCTTCCCTATATCCTTTTGGCTTAGGATGGTTGGGATCTACAAGAGGTATATCAGGAAATCTGATCCTCCTGGCCTCGCTCAACTGATTAAAGATTGATTGCATTGATTCTGTCAGAGGCATGAAATAACGAGGTGGCTTGCATTCTCGGTTTCTTCCTTGATTGTTCTTTTGGTCGTAGTTGGATGGTGGGGGATGTGCTTGATAGTTCTGTGGTTGTTGTGCACCCCCATCCTTGGGTGTAGCCAATACGACTTGATTGACTAGAGTAGGGTTACTCTACTTCTATTTGTACTTGTCATTCTTACCATTCTTGTTCCACTCCTTTTTGTTTTGGAGCTTAATGGTTCCCTCATCTACTTTTATCTCTTCGATGAGCTTGGCTTGTGCCAAAGCTTCCTCAAATGAAGGATACTATTGGAGTTGTAGCAAGAGGGAGATATGTTTAGAACAAATTTTGGTAAACATACGAATGATCTCTTCTGTGGGAACGAAGAATGATAATTTTACCATGATTTTTCTCCACCTATTCCCATAATCCATTACTGGCTCATCATCATACTATTTCAGGTTTGCCAGGTCTGAAAGGTTCACCTTCTTCTTAGCACCAAAGGAGAAATGCTTCAAGAATGCGTTTACTAGTTGTTCAAAGTTGGTTATGCTATGCTTAGGTAGTTGGTTGAACCATTGAGTGGCAGCACCTAAAAATGTCATTATGAATGTTCTTAGCATGAGAGCGTCATTATCTTCAAGATGAAAACAAGCGTTGATAAAATTGGTGACATGCTCTTGTGCATCCTCTTCACCTTTAAACTTCTCTAACCTAGGCATCTCAAAGTGCTTAGGATATGGAGGGCTAGGGATTGATGGGCACAATGGTTGATTGTGTATCTTGCTCAATGTTGGTGAGTTCCCAGCTACCTCTTGTTTCTCAAAGGTTTTCATATTTTTAGCAAGCTCTTGAAATGCCTTTGATGCACGTATTTCCTCCTCGTGCAAGCCTATTCGCATTGGCAATGGAGGTAACTCTCTATTCATTTGATTTGTTCCATTTTCCTCCCTCCTACGAGGGGAATCAGGATTGTGATCTTGATTTGTTATGTTTGCCCTCCCCCCATTAGTTGGATTTTGTTCATGATTTGGTGGGGGGTTTCGTTGTGGGATATCTTGTCTAGTGTGCCTTTCCTTAGGTGAGTCAGCGTGTCTTGTTCTTTGGTGGTCACCACCATTTATCTATAAATTGTTAAGAGCTAGCTGCTCAGATTGCTCTCTTAAATGCTGCTCATGTTGGCGCAAGAGTCTTTCTCTTTGTTTCTCTTGTTCGAGAGCTTCCACTAACTCTCGCTCTTTGCGTAATGCATTTTCTAACCACCTCATTCGGTCAGTTTGTGCTATTGTAGAAGACTCATGTTTATCTGACTCTATTCTTGTAGTCTTGACTCACAGATTCCTTGAGGGGGTTTCTATTGTATCTGTACTCTTGCTAGTTAATGTGACTTGTTCAGTGTACTATTGAATATCCCTATGATCAGACTCCACGCATCTTCTATGGGGTCGCTCTGAGGTACCCCCAGACTAGGAGGTATGTTTAGAAGTCACAGTTCATGAGCTTCCAGATGTAGAGTTCTCAGTAGCTATAGTTCTTTGGGTTGGTTGAGTAGGAAATCGATCCAACCTGTCTAGTTGTCTCGTTCTCCATGGCTGGTCCTGTGGGGTGCCATTTACTCCTATGAGGTCATAGTCTATGGGAATATTTCCTTTTGTGTGAAGGGTTTCTTCTATATGATTCCCATGACTAGATGTAGCTCTAGTTTCTTGCCCTTCAGTGGGTAGACCTATTTCATATGTTTCTTGTGAGTCTTGAGGTGTTGCAATTCTTGTTTGCCTTCTTGATGAAGAGGGCTTAGTGGTGACATGTTTTCTCCATGTGGATGGAGATGTGGCAGTCTCGTCATCCCTATGTGAAGAATGAGTCTTAGAACCTTCTTTATGTCCATGTGAGGAGGAAGCCCTTGAAGTTTCCTCATGTCTTTGAGATGTTTCTATGTGTTTAGAGGAGGCCCTTGAGGTCTCCTCATGTCTCCTTGATGAGGATGGTTGTGAAGCCTCTTTTTGTTTATGTGACTTTGTTCCATGATGTGGTTCCTTACTTGGGGTTTCTCGAGGAGATCCCCCAAGAGTTGAGTTATCACCCCTTAGGCTCGTGGAGCTACGTCTCACGGTCTTATGGGTAGGTCGTTCAACATTACTATGACTCCGCCTATGGGTATGAATTGCTTCTGTCTCTCCCTCGACATCAGATCGAGGGTGTTTACTTCTTGTTTTGACCATGTTGTTTTATGACTTGATCTTTTGAGTTTGCTATTTAGGAATGACCACACAATTCCAAACAAATGTTTATCTTGATTACCAATTTAAGTGTGCCCTAAACTATTTTTTGTGTTTTGATGTGTTGTTCTCTTGATTTCTTTGCTCTTGTTCTTGGATTAAGAATGAGAAGACTCATCCATAGTGACAATCAAGTACACTCGTGCCAAACATGATTTTCTCAAAAGAAGCTAGGGTACACCATTGAAGACCCAATGGGGGGTTTGCCTAGCTCCTCCACTCTGAACCAATGATTGTTCCAATAGTGGGAGACAGTTTGAACACAAGTAACTTAGTGTCACTATAAGTAAGTTTCCCAATCCATTTCTAGGAAGCTCTAGGGGACAAACCAGTGGAAGGAGATGAATTCCAACGTCACTGGACTGAATTGAAGGTTGGTGATGAAATCCAACTCTCCAATGTTTAAATGAGACGTGCGTGTGTGGTGTTCATTTTAAGCTTGCGTAACATAAAGTGCATCATATAGCAGCAATGAGTCTTTCCTATATGCCTAAGTGCAAAAATACGTTTCAATATTCAGAAAGATGCATGAACTACTATGATTTGTATGAGCGCACTTTATCTCATGCAACTATGGCCTCTAGAAGGGCCTCAAAGCAAGCAAACAACATACAATGTCTAGCACGTTGGATTCTAGGGTGAAATTTTTAGGCATAAGCCGTTGTTCCTAGCAACGCCTAGTGGAAAATTTAAAAGAAGATCTAAGATATGCGAAATGCTTAATTCTTTCTTCTTTATTCTTTCAATTTCCAAACATAAATGTGCTTTAAGTTCTCTATTTTGAACACACAAAAGTAGACAGAAAGCTATAAAATATCAAAAAAGCTATACCAACCTTTGATCCAGCTCAGAGAGTCGATGTTTTGACCTCTACTGCACTCCAATCCTAGCCATTGTTGACCAGAGCAGTTGGTTCTTGGCCGTTGTAGCTCAGAGCGGCTAGTTTTTGGCCATTGTAGCTCAAAGCGGCTAGACCTGCACACAAAATTAAGTTAGTTTTTCGATAGAAAATGAAAAATTAGTGGTTGTCCCACCGTGATCGCCATCTATAGCGACCCCGGGTGCATGCACCGCTCTTAACTCTACTTGCGATGTTATTACTATACCAAAAATGAAGCTAAAATATTACGAGAAAACATATAACATGAAAATGACAAAGAATGGATCTTTCATTAATATTGAACCCCGATTACATGTCGGTCCCTCTTAGGGATACCCATCTTGATACAATGATTTACAAGTGGATGAAGAGATGTCCCCTTTTGCAAAAGGGTGGTGCACTCTAAAATGCTTCCCGATTTTGCACACAAAAATGTCTGAGGGCTTACAGATGCCTCCTTCTCTAGGTATGTCTCCCGGATGGATCCTCTTGCTCTCGTATGTCATGGATTATGTCTCGTGAACCTGTGGCCCTGTATGCAATTCAAACAACAATACACATTTAGCTGTCCGATATTGCCTCCCTGGATAAGGTTGTTAGTAATCAAAGAATGTAACAGAAATATGATAAAACGATACCATGGAATCAAGTAAATCTAAGCTAATGATATAAGAAAACAAGATAAAATATGCTATGTCTATTTAAGCTAAGCCTGCGGGCCACTGTCCAAGACAACGGTCGCTAAAGAAAACCTTGCTCTCCTTGCCCCAAAGCTATGGGTCAAAGACTATGATCTGATGTTGAAGAAAGTAGGTGTTGTGCCCTTTGATTTTTCAAAGCTCCATCGCACACGTGATCCCAAAGAGAACTCTCTCTAAAATGATCTCCTGTATGTGATTCAGGTCTCTATATGTCATATATCGATCATGTGTCTCCTTTGGTGCTCTTAGGCTTGCACCTTTTATAGTGTGAAACCCTAGGTCTATGTCCAAGCCCTAGAAATGAATTTCTCATGCGTAGTGCAAGTTAGCATGAGAAGCCCTTGTCTATTGTCTATATTTGAAGGCCAGTTAACTGAAATCTAACTGCCCACTTGAGTCTTCTATGTGAACTATTCATTAGCATGAGAAGATTTTGTCCTTTATTTATGCTTGGAGGTCAGTTAACTTAAGTCTAAATGCAAACTCAAGTCTCCTATGTGAATTGGTCATGAAAAGGAATGCAAAGTCACTCCCGCTCACCTTTATTGCATGTAGACTACCACTTCCACCCGATATTGGGCCTGTTTGTCGGCAAACCACTTCTTATGGCTTAGCCACTGTCATCTACAGTGGCTATGATCTGGCCATTGTCGTCTACAGTGGCTAAGGTCTGGCCGCTCTAGGCTTGAGCGGCTAGAATCTGGTTGCTCTTGGCTTGAGTGACCAAGCTTGGATGGCTTGAAAAGGCCCCAAATGAGTGGTGAGAACCACTTTTGGTGCTTGGAAAGTCCAATATTATGTCTTATGATCTTATGAGTGTGTCTATGTAAGTAGCTCCCCTAAGCATGACATGATTTAGGTGTCTACAAGCATCACCTTTAGGATTCCAAGTCTTCCTGACCCAAGCCTCCACAAAGAGGAGAGAAATTTGGATGCCCAAAAATTTTCCAATAAGGGTATGTTTGGTTAGATATTTCACATCTTCCACCACCGAGTCTAGTTGAACCACTAGAACCAGCTTGGATTCACATCGTTCCAAACATCCATTATTCTTTAACAAGCGGTTCTCGACATGCACTAGAAGATATTGTTCCTTCTAGTAATTTTTTAGATGAAAAAAATCATGAGCATGCACTCTCTGTGCTAGACCTAATGCCATCACGATATTCCTCCAATTTTTTAGACATCCTTTGGAAGCTGTTACCATCCCCGTAGAGCAATTTTTCTTCATCTCTATTCTTGAAATTATATTGTAATTTATTAACTTTGTTTTGTTTGTATTTTTATAGCTTGTGATATGTGTCACATGGAATATGGCAGATGAGACTTGTGATCAATTAATGAGCAATGTTGTCATATGGCATCCAAAATGGGTGTGAGATGACATCATTCACGAGACGAGATCCGAAGAAGTTAAAATTATTATGTGGTTCGAGGCCCTGGCCACTCATGAAGATGAGTTTATCAAAGATTTAATGATAAGAAAATGTTCCAAATTCTCAATTAAGGTTTCGATATGTGACATTGAGCATGATTAAAAGTACATGATGGGATCTTCACTAAAGTGTTTGGAAAAATCAGTGCGAGGAATAAATATTTTCGAATGGATGCAAAAAGTTAAACACAACTAGAAGATTGTTGTTGAAATGCCATTACTTATGAGGTGAAGTGGGGTACACCACAATCATTTTAATGCCCATGATTCCTGACACTTATTTATGCCATCTTGTATTGCAGTTCAGGTTGAAGTGGGTCACGCCGCAATCAATGCATGAGATTTTGTCTTCATTGCATGTTAAGAAAATTGGTTTCAAAAATTAGAATTTTATTGTCATACAAAAATAATGGCACAGTCATGGATACCATAAATACATAAGCAAGCATTGCATGTTAGAGAATGCACATGGTCGATGAGATAAAACACAATTTTCATGATATCAATCCGATAATAGGTTTATGTGGTGGTTGTATGTTAAATTTCCTATTGATAGGCATAGCTCTCAAAAATATAGCAGTCGTAGTGGGTTTATGTCATTGTTGTATGTTAAATTCATTATTGATAAGTATAGCTCCCAAAAATATAGCAGGCCTAATGGATAATTAGGGCTGAACTCTTAACGACAACAATAATATTCAACAACACTGACATACAAAAAAATTAATGTAGAAGTAAAGAGTGAATTCAAAAATTGGTAAAATGGAATGGTTAAATATTCACTGGTTCCACCAACAGATATCTCCATTCTTGGCTCAGCCATTGATAAATTCCATTACAATGATGGTGGTATTATTCTTGGTTTTTGAAACTCAAATGAAGATGTCTAGTCATGGAGATCATCATCTCATGCTCTAGATAGATGAAACTTTGGGTATGCGCTCAATAAATATACTTGGAAAGATTTTAATGTAGTAGTGATGGTGATTCCTAGTGATAGTGATGGTTTAGTTGGTAAGAACCTGGCAGATTAGCAAAACTTATATAGCAGTTATCATGGTGCAGGCAGGGTACAAATTTCAATATAGACGTAGTGTTCACATCAGAAAATGTTTGCCAGATATACTTGTACACAAAAAATTATTTGGAACCTGATGAAATATTCCAATGCATACATATAAGTTATAAGTTGTGCTTGCAAAAAAATTATTCATTATCATATAATATCAAAGGAAAATGTTATGTCCAAAGAATATTTTATAAACTATTTAAAAATGGAAATGGGCAGGCATGAAGAAATACATGAATAATATTATACAAATATATTTTTATTTATTTCTTATTATCAATGGTAAGTCACGGAAATATTTTTTTTTTAGTTTTAATAAACATGCGAAAGGTTTCAAAATACGTTATAAAAACTGTCAGAGAGTCATTTTTGAAACTGAATTAAGAGAATACAGGGATTGGAAAATTATAAAAGGCCAAAGATATTATAGAACAGGGGTGGACAGGTTTTGAAGAAAGAATCAAGAGAATTTGACAGAGGAAAGTGAGGAACTGTTTTGCAGAAGGCTACATTGCAATGAAAGTACATAAGCTTTTGGATTTATTGTAAGATTCATACTGCTATATCTAATTTAATTTTTGTTGAAGACAAGCACAACAGTGGTGTTTTTAATGGATAAATTGATTGATATAGTGTTTAAAATTTTAAGTTCCACAGAAGATGGCATCAAGTTGGTATATGATTGTGTAAAATATGATCTATACTTGCTTGGTTTTAAAGTTTTTTTTGTGTTTTCATGTTGTAGCAGAGTTGTCTGAAAATCAGTTTTAAAATTTATTTTACTATCCAAATCTTTATTTATTTTTTTTATTTGAAAATTTTCAGGTTCTAATAAACCTAGTTATTGTATGAATGATAACAATTTCACACTAGGTTAAGTCATAATTCTATCACCTGGATATTTAACTCCATAAATAGTTTAGGTGAACAAAATTATAGTGAATTTGATTTGACTTATAAATAAATAAAATAACTATTTTCTTTGTCCTTTAGGACGTTCTGTTTTATGAGGATATGAAATTCGGAAAAAATTACAAGTTTACTAAATCAAATATTTTGTTTTTAAAATATTTGATATGTAAATTTTATAAAATAAAAGGTCTGTTATAGATTATTTCATTTCAATTCTGCATAAATTGATAATCTATAATTTTGAGATTTATTTGTGATTTTCAAAAATTTTGTGCACTATAAATTGTAAATCTCAGATTTTAACATCAAAATTCAATTTTGGAGGAATTAAATTTGTTTATTTCAAATATTTAATCTCATAAATATTTGAAGAAATAAATGCAATGATTCAATGAATATGTGAATTCTAAAGCTTATATTATAAGGTGAAAGCTTTCTAGTTGGAATTCAAAGATTTATGTTCTTCCCATTATGAAAGAAGTAAAGAAATAATCAAGGGAAAAATATTCAATACCCTAGCATAAGGTTATTACATTTTAATAGGGATTTGTTTATTTTCCATTTATAAAAAGTTTTATTTCTAAAATTCAATGCTTTGAAATAGATTTAATTTTTTCAATATTCAATTCAAAGAATTAAAAGTTCATAAATTCAAAATTTGCATTCTCAAATATGATAATACTCAAATGATAAATCTAGTTATTTTTGAGAAAGTAAAAAAATGAGATATTTATGATGAATTCAAAATCAAGAATACTAGTTAAATTTGGCCCCTTGTTAACAACACTTGCAAACCAAACGAGTTATTCAAGTATTTCTTATACACATATACATGCTTAAAAATTAAAGCATTTAATTGAAAACCTTGAAGATATACATATTTGTCTTTGCAAGAGAGAACTCAAATTTCTGAGTTGTTGAGTAATTTTGTGACTTTAAAAAATTACACATCAACAAATTGGTTCTAGAAGAAGGGCCTAATGAAAAAATGGTAATTGGTTTTATTTTTCATGCAATTTTTCTCAATCACTCATATACAATTGTTCTTGAGTTGTTTAAAAAATTACACACTTGAAATTTTACAATTACATTGATTCATTAAATGTATATTTCAAGTCTTGTATCTTGATTAGTGAGATTTTAAATTAAATTGGAGTCTAAAGAAATCATCACTAGGTATAAGTCCATTGGTTCCATGATATTTCAAATTTTATCACCCACCAAAAGACATAGACAAAGTAAGACCCAAACTGTGATTCTTACCAATACTGCTAACACTAGTCCAAGTGTGCTTGTTAATTTATCACATATCAATATGGCTGCTCCACCTGATAGAAACTTGGAATGGATGGGAAATCAGCGAAGTCCACTAAATATACTAGGTGCCACACATGATATACCAAAAAATGTGGAGAAGTACTTACCAAAGTACAAGCATGACAAAACTCGATTGGCAAAAGAGCACATACAGGCATACACAGATGCCATGTCCCGATTGTAGGTTGAACATGAAGACGTCGCATGTAGGTTATTTCCTCTAAATTTGGATGAGATAGCCTACAATTGGTATGTTTTCTTACCCTCTGGTTCAATAACATCATGGGATATGCTTAAAAATATTTTATCACTCAATTTAAATTTGTAATTGATCATGCTAGTGTTTATCTGCAATTTGCTTCCACCCATAGAGAACCTAACGAACCTTTACGTATATTCAATACTAGGTTCCATAAAATTTACTCACGAATAACTGCTCCTTACAATTTTGCAAAAGATGCTGCAATCCAAGTCTATTTAAGAGATTTGGATCCATTAACAGTGATGTTCATTAGAAGAACTGGGCTGATACCAACACTCATTGGAGCGTATACGGAATATTTATTGGTGGAGCAATAGATGATGCATTCGAGTTGCTGGATTGGTCAATTACCTTCGATTGGATATTTGGGTATGCAAAATCAAATTCCCATGATTAATAATGCTTTGATGAATCAAACACCAATGTTAAACATGATTCCTCAAATACCAAATCCAATCGCTTATGCACCACAAAATAATCAAATGTTGTTAGAGAGTCATTACGCTACACAGAAAACTAGAAATGATGCATCACAATTCAATATGTTTGGAAAATTTGCTCCAAATCAAAACTTAAATCAATCTCAGAATTTTCAAACACAACAAAACAATCCCATGTTCGCTCAAAATTTACAAATTCTACAAATGCAATAGGGTAATCCGATGTTTATGCAAAACATGCAAAATAAAAAAAAATCTATGAATTCTAACCCATGGGTAATTCAAAACATGTTACATAACCAAAATTTTCCCAATGTTGTGCCTCAAACAAATATTACAAATACGAAACCTCATCAAAATGTGCCTCATCAGAGTTGGTTGAATCCTCAATCAAACATGATTAATCAAAACACTCCTAGTTGGTTGAATCCAACTATTCAAAATGTCTCACCAAACCCAAACATTGCAACTCAAAACCAAAACCAACTGACTAATGATACCCCTGATCCAAAAAAGGTAGCAGATTTAGAAAGGATGTATATTAAATTAAGTAATGATATGGTACAAATGCAAAAGCAAAACAATCAAAATACACAATTTAATCACAGATTTACCATGCAAAGACCTAAATATTTTAACATGAGACCAAATAATGGGGGTGTACCAACCCCTGTAGCTAACAATAATGGAGCTTCTATATCAAAATCAAAATCCGCTATTGTTAATATTATAGAAGTGTTAGATAATTGGTGTAGATTGCATGGTACAAATAAGCATAATGAACTAGAATGCAATGAATTTAGTTGTGTTGCAAATTACATTCAATAGGGTTTGGATACAATGGAGTTAGTTCCAGATAATGATGTGGATGAGGCTAGCACAACTAAAGGTAAGAGTTCAACTTTTGTAGTGGACATGTGTGAACTAGGTGAAACTGAGGAAGAAGAAAGTGAACAAGAAAGTGAAATTGTGGAAGAAGTGCATACCTTAAAACAATACAAGAAACCAAATCATGGTTACCACTTAAGGAGTAGAGGTAAATATTATAACACATCTTCCACACCTCCTATGAATTTGAATGTGCCACCTGATGTCAAGTCTAGTAACAATCCTGTTCGTTCGCCTTTGCTTGAAGAGTCAAAAGTGACTCCAAAAATCATGTTAAAGGATCAAATCGATGAATCTACAAGTTACAAAATTATTGAATATTTAAGGAAAAAACAAGTATGAATTTGTATGATGCTTGCCATTTACCTGAACAAAGAAAAATTTTAATGCAAAATCTTGGGTTTCAATAAGAAAAAGAAGATGATAATGTTACTAAAGTTAAATATTTCTATAAGAAATAAAATAAGAGGCTCTCCATTTTATTTTAATAGTTTGAATTGTAGGATAGAATGTACATAATTACATGGTCAATTCAGGAGCATCAGGTAATGTAATGCCATATTATGTTTTTCAAAGGTTAGGACTCACACCTATAAAGAGAAATAAAATAGTTGTCCAACTAGACAAGACAGAGGTAAATGTGGTAGGTAGGTTGAAAAATATTTTTATTCAAATTGCATCAGAACCCAAAATTTAGTAATACATTGATATTCAAGTTGTTGATATATATGCTAAATATAGGTTATTATTGAGGAGGAATTGGAGCGGGAACTTGAACGGTTATTTCTCAACAGATTTCTCACACATGTGGCTACCTTGGAAGGGAGTAGAAAATCAAATCTGGATTGAATGAGAGCCTAGACTTAAATATCTCATCACAAAATACAATAAAGGAATAAATTAAATTATGTATAGTGAAATAGAACTTGGTACATACGTCTTACACGTGATCTAAAGAACAAGTTATCCAGAAGCACAAGGTACATATAACAAATCACTTGCAGAGAACAATCTTATCTGGATATTAAAATTCGATGGATCTAGATCTAGGCAAGGTAGTGGTGCTGGGGCAGAACTCATAAGCCCCAAAGGTAAGACCTCATTTAATGCTTATCATTTACAATTCCCTTGTACTTACAATTTAGTAGAATATGAGGTATTGGTTTGTGGACTACAATTAGCTTTGAGCAAGAGAATTAAATGCCTAAAATTTTTAGGAGACTCATAGCTAGTAGTAAAACAAGTTAAAGATCAATATTCCTGCAGTGATAAAAGATTAATTCATTATAGGAATAGAGTCAGAAGCTTAATTGATGAGTTTTTGGTCTTTAAAATTTCTTTGATTTATCCAATTGGTTGGAGGTGTAGACCAATTGGTTCATCCAAACCCCATAAGGGGGCAAAGGTCCAAGGTTCAAATATCGGGCTTCATCGGATTGAACACTTGTCCCTTTCCTAGTTTTTTTAGTGGTGTAAAAGGTTTAAAATGATTGTGGCATGGTAGTTATAGGGGAAAACTACATGAAGATCTATGTGGTGGATTCCGGGGTGGACATCGCAGAATACTATGGTGGCCATAAAAGCTGGAAAACTTTCTCGGATTCATGGTGGCTACCGATTCCACCATGTTAAAAAAAAAAAGATTTATTTTATTTTTTGAAAGGGCAACCGTGTTCCAGATGCATTAGTTATTGTTGCAAGTATGCTTAATCCGATCGACAATAAAAAACTTAAAATTTTACGATTGAGCTCATGCCTTGTCCCTCGGTTTCAAATAATGTTAATAATTTTCAAGTTTTTGAGAGTGACAAACATATATTTAATTTTGTAACTAATTCTGGTATTTTTGAAAACCAGGTTATCGATGAGGATAAAATATTGTAAGAGGATGTCAACAAAAGTGAAGAAATGACTAAATTGAATAATATCCCTCAAGTTATGCTCTCTTTAGAAAACTCTTCGATATAGGTTACAAAACTAAATAGTGTAACAAGATTTCTTTACCTCAAGAAGTTTATGATGCATTATGGGCAGATAGGATTAGAATCAAAGAGTCCATTGGAACATCGCCTTATCATTTAGTATATGGACAGGATCCACTCTTTCCCACTAATATCAAACTTCAAACATTACAATTTATGAAGGATTACCTTGAGATAGATGAAAAAGTTGAAGCCCGTTTAGTGAATCTTATCAAACTTGATGAAAAATGTGAGGATGCCTTACTTCATTTTAGCAAACATCAAGATGTGGCGAAATTTTGGTTTGATAAATGGGCAACTATGAAAGCCTTTAGAATTTCTGAATTGGTTTTATTGTAGGACAAAGCACATGAAAAGAAAGGAGATGACAAAAAGTTTGATAATTTGTGGTTAGGTCCATATCAGATTTCAAAGATCCTATTGACAAAAAGTTTGATAATTTGTGGTTAGGTCCATATCAGATTTCAAAGATCCTACGTGATAATGTTAATAATTTTCAAGTTTTTGAGAGTGACAGACATATCTTTAATTTTGTAAGTAATTCTGGTATTTTTGAAAACCAGGTTATCGATGAGGATAAAATATTGTAAGAGGATGTCAAAAAAAGTGAAGAAATGACTAAATTCAATAATATCCCTCAAGTTATGCTCTCTTTAGAAAATCTCTTCGATATAGGTTACAAAACTAAATAGTGTAACAAGATTTATTTACCTCAAGAAGTTTATGATGCATTATGGGCAGATAGGATTAGAATCAAAGAGTCCATTGGAACATCACCTTATCATTTAGTATATGGACAGGATCCACTCTTTCCCACTAATCTCAAACTTCAAACATTACAATTTATGAAGGATTACCTTGAGATAGATGACAAAGTTGAAGCCCATTTAGTGAATCTTATCAAACTTGATGAAAAATGTGAGGATGCCTTCCTTCATTTTAGAAAACATCAAGATGTGGTGAAATGTTGGTTTGATAAATGGGCAACTATGAAAGCCTTTAGAATCTTTGACTTGGTTTTATTGTGGGACAAAGCACATGAAAAGAAAGGAGATCACAAAAAGTTTGATAATTTGTGGTTAGGTCCATATCAGATTTCAAAGATCCTACGTGAGAATGCCTTTAGACTTAAAACCTTGAGTGGAGAAAACTTGTCGCTTCCTATGAATGGGCATCATCTGAAGCATTATTTTCAAGCCTAAACACAGGAAAATGATTCTTATTTGTACATTATTGTATATACTTTTTGTCATGTGATGTGTTGATGTTATGTGTTATTTTTATGTTTTTTTTTTTGTTGTTATGTTTTTTTTCTATATGTTTTGTTGTGTATTGTTGAGCTTAATGAAAAATTGACTTTGCCAGATTTGGTTGGAGTTTCATGCTTGAATGTATTTCAAGATCGTAAAAATTTTAGGTGAGTCTTAAAAGAGTAAGGTATTTTGATCTTAGATTGAATAGGTTAATGTTACCTAAGTTTGAAAACCTGTGAAACCTGAAAAGGGAAAGCGATATATTGGTTTACGTCCTCATGAATGTAAACTACGATAAGGCAAATATGAAAAATTGGAATTTTATTGCAAATAAAAAAAATAGTTTCATACACTTGCACACATTCGAATTTCATAACACATTTCATAACATTGCATACATCATCCTCACACTCCACATTTCACATTTCACAGAAAGATCATTTATCAAATTCAAAGGTCTTAATTGGTTCATAAAATTCAGGTTGCTTTAATTAGGGGCACTTTCCAAAAATGTAAAAAAATAAAGTTTCATGTTTTCAAACCCTAGTTTCATGATGCCTAAATGTCTTTGGTCACTCAGCTATTTCTAGTGTTGTAGGAAACCACCAAAAAATTTGTCATATTCTCTTAGGATCATTGCACAATATACACTAAATGGGTCTTGAGAATGGGGACTGATGTTGAAATCATCTGGAACTAAACACAGTTTACACATATTAATTTTTTTGGGTAAAATGATCAAAACCATATTTGGAAGAAATTTTAAGGTAAAAAGGGACATCCTTGTCAGTACTATCATGCAACATAGTCCATAAAATTCATTTTTTATCAAAAATATTAGAAAAATCTACACAAAGTCAGAGTAGTAAGGATAGGTTCAATTTCTCATCATACTTCGGTTGAGAAACCAATTCTCCAAATATTTGAGTTTATTTACATCATATACCACCGACTATTGGATCGTAAGCATTTATACTACTCATCCATCAGAAAGAAGGGTAGTCATCCCCAAGGTTCAAGAAAACAAAATCCAAACACATCATTCACTATTGGGTCATAAGGATTCGTACTACTCATCCGTTAGAAGGAAGGGTAGTCATCCCCAAGATTTAAGTAATCGAAAGCAAAAATCATTGACTATGGGGTTAACCTCCATCGGGGTTATAGATGTTTGACTGGCAGTGGATTATACTCATGTGTGGTGACATGTTTTACTGAAAAGGAAAACCTCTGATCGTTCAAACAGGCAGGCTAGTCTTGTCGTGTCGTTCTTTCATAACATGTTTAATCATTTTGGTTAAAATGAGGTAATGAACTCACTTGTGCACACACTATTTCTAGATGATAGTAAGGTCATAACTGAGCTCTTGATCTGGTAAGGAAATCACAACACATACATTTGGTTCTAAGATGATTGGATAAGTTTTAATGTGTTTGTTTATTGTACTAGAGTGCTTGAGTCTCTGTAAAACATGTCATTCACATCATTACATCATGTTAACACATATTTCAACTTACGTAATATAACTTTCATATCATTTTATTTTCATGAATATCATTTTTAGGGCTCCTAATTAAAGTATGATGATAAGCATGGCCAAGGCAAATATTTATGTTGAAAATGATTATTAATACATATCACCAGATCTCAACCAGTAATACAACACATTTTGCATAACCCATCACTGAGTTCGGTAATTCATATTTGTATGTATCTATTCTCATTCTTTGGATGCTTATCAATGCTTGCGATTCTAATTTTTATTTTTTGTGTGTTGTCAGAGTTTGGTTTTTAGCCTAAAATGTTCAAGGAAATTTACCAGCAGAGTCACCAATTTTGTGACGTCCTTCACAACGACCCCAAAAGATTGGGCACCCACTTGAAATTTGGAAAATTTTCTCCAAATTACCACTTGAGATCATTATTCGCAGTTGTCTTCATACTCCTCATAGTGGTATTATAGCAGGGTTCACCATCAAATTTCACTTTAATGATGCAGGGTTCACCATCAAATTTCACTTTAATGATGCAGGGTTCACCTTGAATGGGATTCATAAAATCATGATGTAATAAGATGACTAAGTCTAGTTTACCTATACGTTATCACCATACTATATTTGGTTGTGTTGAAAAGAAATATTTTGAAAGTCATATTATGGTTATAATGTCTTGTTGTGGCAAAGGGGTTTTGTTTTTTTTTGTGTTAAGTTGTTATTAGTTGGTGTTTTTTTGTTTTTTTTTTTGTATATTTTGTGGTGTATGTGTAATGTTGTTTTGTAAATTTGAATTCGTTAAATATTTTTGTGTCAAAATGGTGTTATGTCTTTTATGTTATTTGTTCATGCTTATTAGTTGTTGGTGGTCATGCATTATTTCTTTACCATACTACGTGTTTTTTATTTTGTTTTTATCATGTTCATGTTATAGTATGACTTTGTGTTATTGTAATGGTGTGAAGTCACGTATGTTTAGTTATGTGTTAATGTATTGTTTTATATTTAAGTTTAGGGATTTTTATGGTTTTTAGGTTGATAGGTTTGATTTTAAGTTTACTTAGGTGTCATAGATATTATTAAATGCTATGTTGTAAGTGATGTTTGATTAGTTTCATATGTTATGAGTGTTTTTATATTTGTGTTGTAAGTGGGTTATATTTTATATTGTAATTTATTAAAAAAAATTTGTTTTCATTTTCATAGCTTGTGATATGTGTCATGTGGGATATGGCAGATGAGACCTCTGATCAACGGATGAGCAAAGTTGTCATATGACACCCAAAATGGGTGCGAGAGGACGTCAATCATGATATGGGATCTGAGGAAGTTAAAATGATTATGTGGTTCAGGGTCCTAGCCACTCACGAAGATGAGTTTCTCAAATATTTCATGACAAGCAAATGTTACCAACGCTCAATTAAGGTTTCGATATGTGACATTGAGCATGATTAAAAGTGCGTGATGAGATCTTCACTAAAGTGCTGGACAAAACAAGTGCGAGGAATAAATATTGTCGAATGGATGCAAGAAGTTAAACACAACTAGAATATTGTTACCGACATGCCATTATTTTTGAGGTGAATACACGTTTTAATACCCATGACTCTCAACACTTATTTATGCCACCTTGTATTGCAGTTAATATTGAAGTAGGGTATGTTTCAATCAATGCATGAGGTTTCATCTTCATTGCATGTTAAGAAAATTGGTACCGAAGGTTAGAATTTTATTGTCACACAAAAATAATGGCACAGTCACAGACACCATAAAGATAGAAGCAAGCATTGCATGTTAGATAACGCACATGGTTGATGAGATAAAACACAATTTTGATGATATCAATCTAATAATAGGTTTATGTGGTGGTTGTATATTAAATTTCATATTGATAGGCATAGCTCTCAAAAATATAGCAGGTGCAGTGGGTTTATGTGGTTGTTGTATGTTAAATTCCCTATTGATAAGCATAGCTCTCGAAAATAGAGTAGGCATAGTGGAAAATTAGGATTGAACGCTTGATGACAACTATAATATTCAACATCACTGACATACAAAAAAATTAATGCTGAAGAAGTAAAGAGCGAATTCACAAATTGGTAAAATAGAATGGTTCAATATTCACTGGTTCCACCAACAAATATCTCCATTCTTGACTCAGCCATTGATAAATTCTATTACAATGATGGTGGTATTCTTGTTGGTTTTTGAAACTCAAATGAAGATGTCTAGTCATGGAATTGGAAGTCATGGAGGTTGTCATATCATGCTCCATAAAGATGAAACTCTAGGTATGTGCTCGATGAATATACTTGGCAGGATTTTAATGTAGTAGTGACGGTGATTCCTAGTGATAGTGATGGTTTAGTTGGTAAATAGAATTCTCAAGTTGAACAGGAACCTAGCAGATTGGAAAAACTTATATAGTAGTTATCATGGTGCATGCAGGGTACAAATTTCAATATAGACGTAGTGTTCGCATCAAAAAATGTTTGTTGGATATACTTGTACATAGAAAATTATTCGAAACCTGATGAAATATTACAATGCATACATATATGGTATAAGTGGTGCTTGCAAAATATTTCTTCGTTATCATATAATATCAAAGGAAAAATGTTATGCCCAAAGAAGATTTTATAAAATATTTAAAAGGGGAAATGGCCAGGCATGAAGAAATACATGAATAATATTATACAAATGTATTTTGATTTATTTATTATTATCAATGGTAAGTCATGAAAATATATATATTTTTAGTTTGAATAAACATGTGAAAGGTTTCAAAATACATTATCAAAACTATCAGAGAGTCGTTTTTGAAACCCAATTAAGAGAATGAAACAAACAGGGATTAGAAAATTATAAAAGCCCAGAGAGATTATAGAATGGGGGCGAACAGGTTTTGAAGGAAGAATCAAGAGAATTTGACAGAGGAAAGCGAGGAACTGTTTTACAGAAGGCTACATTATAGTGAAAGTACAAAAGCTTTTGAATTTATTGTAAGATTCATACAGCTATATCTAATTTAATTTTTGTTGAAGACAACCACAACAGTGGTGTTTTTAATGGATAAATTGATTGATATAGTGTTTTAAATTTCAATTTCCACAGAGGATAGCATCAAGTTGGTATAGGATTGTGTAAAATTTGATCTATACTTGCTTGGTTTTTAAAGTTTTTTTTTTGTGTTTTCATGTTGTAGCAGAGTTGTTTAAAAAATCATTTTTTAAATTTATTTTACAATCCAAATCTTTCTTTATTTTTGTTATTTGAAAATGTTCAGGTTCTAATAAACCTAGTTATTGTATGAATAATAACAATTTCACACTAGGTTAAGTCATAATTCTGTCACCTGGATACTTAACTCCATAAATAGTTCAGGTGAACAAAATTATAGTGAATTTTATTTGACTTATAAATCAATAAAATCACTATTTTCTTTGTCCTTTAGAACGTTCTGTTCTGTGAAGATATAGAATTCAGAAAAATTAAAAGTTTACTGAATCAAATATTTTGTTTTTAAAATATTTGATAAGTAAATTTTATAAAATAAAAGGTCTGTTATAGATTATTTCATTTTCAATTCTGCATAAATTGATAATCTATAATTCTGAGATTTATTTGTGATTTTCAAAATTTCTGTGCACTACAAGTTGTAAATCTCATATTTTAAGATCAAAATTTAATTTCGGAGGAATTAAATTTATTTAATTCAAATATTTAATCTCATAAATATTTGAATAAATAAATGCATGATTCAATGAATATGTGAATTCTAAAGCTTATATTATAAGGTGAAATCTTTCTAGTTGGAATTCAAAGATTTATGTTCTTCCCATTATAAAATAAGTAAAGAAATAATCAAGGGAAAAATATTCAATAACCTAGCATAAGGTTATTACATTTTAATAGGGATTTGTTTATTTTCCATTTATAAAAAAAATTATTTCTAAAATTTAATGCTTTGAAATAGATTTAATTTGTTCAATATTCAATTCAAAGCATTAAAAGTTCATACATTCAAAATTTGCATTCTCAAATATGGTAATACTCAAATGATAAATCTAGTTATTTTTGAGAAAGTAAAAAGATGGGATATTTATGATGAATTCAAAATCAGGAATACAAGTTTAAATGGGCCCCTTGTTAACAACACTTGCAAACCAAACGAGTTATTCGAGTATTTCTTATACACATATACATGCTTAACAATTGAAACATTTAAGTGGAGACCTTGAAGATATACATATTTGTCTTTGCAAGAGAGAACTCAAAGTTCTGAGTTGTTGAGTAACTTTGTGACTTGACAAAATTACACATCAACAAATTGGCGCTAGAAGGAGGGCCTGATGAAAAACTGGTAATTGGTTTCATTTTTCATGCAATTTTTCTCAATCACTCATGAGTTGTTTATTACATACTTGAAATTTTGCAATTACATTGATTCATTAAACGTATATTTCAAGTATTGTATCTTGATTAGTGAGATTTTAAATTAAACTAGAGTCTAAAGAAATCATAACTAGGTCTAAGTCAATTGGTTCCACTATATTTCAAATTTTATCATCCACCAAAATACATAGACGAAGTAAGACCTAAACTGTGATTCTTCCCCATACTGCTAATGCTAGTCCAAGTGTGGTTGTAAATTCCCCACATATCAATATGGCTGCTCCATTCGCTAGAAACCTGACATTGATGGGAAATCAAAAAAGTCCACTAAATATACCAAGTGCCACACATGATATGCCAAAAAATATGGAGAAGTACTTACCAAAGTACAAGCATGATAAAACCCGATTGGTCGAAGAGCACATATAGGCATACACATATGCCATGTCTTGATTGCAGGTTGAACATGAAGACATCACATGTAGGCTATTTCCCCTAACTTTGGATGAGATATCTTACGACTGGTAGGTTTGCTTACCCTCTGGTTCAATAACATCATAGGATATGCTTAAAAATTCTTTTATCACTCAATTTAAATTTGCAAATGATCCTACTAATGTTTATCTGCAATTTGCTTCCACCCGTAGAGAACTTAATGAACCTTTACGTATATTCAATACTAGGTTTCATAAAATGTACTCATGACTAACTGCTCCTTATAATGTTGCAGAAGATGTTGTAATCCATGTCTATTTTAGAGCTTTGGATCCATTAACGACGATGTTCATTAGAAGAACTGGGTAAATAATGACACTCACAAGAGCGTACATGGAAGTTTTATTGGTGGAGCAACAGATGATGCCTTTGAGTTGCGGGCTTGGTCAATTGCCTTTGATTAGATATTTGAGTATGCAAAATCAAATACACATGATTAATAATGCTTTCATGAATCAAACGCCAATGTTAAACATGATTCCTCAAATAAAAAATCCAATGGCTTATGCACCACAAAATAATCAAATATTGTTAGAGAGTCATTACGCTGCATAGAAAACTAGAAATGATGCATCGCAATTCAATATGTTTGGAAATGTTACCCCAAATTGAAACTTGAATCAATTTCAGAATTTTCAAACACAACAAAACAATCCCATGTTCACTCAAAATTTATAAAATCTACAAATGCAATAGGGTAATCTGATGTTTATGCAAAACATGCAAAATCAAACAAATTCTATGAATTCTAACCCATTGGTAAATCAAAACATGTACATAACCAAAATTTTCCCAATGTTGTACCTCAAACAAATATTACAAATATGACACCTCATCAAAATGTGCCTAATCAGAGTTGGTTGAATCCTCAACCAAACATGCCTAATCAAAACACTCCTAGTTGGTTGAATTCAACTATTCAAAATGTTTGACCAAACCCAAACGTTGCAACACAAGACCAAAACCAACCTGCTAATGATACCCCTGATCCAAAAAAGGTAGCAAATTTAGAAAGAATGTATCTTAAATTCAGTAATGCTATGGTACAAATGCAAAAGCAAAACAGTCAAAATACACAATTTAATCACAGATTTACCATGCAAATACCTAAACATTTTAACACGAGACCAAATAATGGGGGTGTACCAACCCCTATAGCTTACAATATTGGAGCTTATAGCTCAAACTCAAACTCTTCTATTGTTAATATTACATAAGTAGTGTTAGATAATTGGTGTAGATTGCATGGTACAAATGAGCATAATGAACTAGAATACAATGAATTTAGTTGTGTTGCAAATTACACTCAATAGGGTTTGGATACAATGGAGTTAGTTCCACATAATGATGTGGATGAGGCTAGCACAAGTAAAGGTAAGAGTTCAGTTTTTGTATTGGACATATGTGAACTAGGTGAAATTGAGGAAGAAGAAAGTGAGCAAGATAGTGAAATTATGGAAGAAGTGCATACCTTAAAACAATACAAGAAATCAAATCATGGTTACCACTTAAGGAGTAGAGGTAAATATTATAACACATCTTCCACACCTCCTAAGAATTTGAATGTGCCACCTGATGTCAAGTCTAGTAACAATCTTGTTCCTCCACCTTTGCTTGAAAAGTCAAAAGTGACTCCAAAAATCATGTCAAAGGCTCAAAACGATGAATCTACGAGTTACAACATTATTAGAGAAAAAAAAACAAGTATTAATTTGTATGATGCTTGCTAGTTACCTAAACAAAGAAAAATTTTAATGTAAAATCTTGGGTTTCAAGAAGCAAAAGAAGATGATAATGTTATTGAAGTTAGATATTTCGCTAAGAAAAAAAAAGAAGAGGCCCTCCATTTTATTTTAACAGTTCAAATTGCAGGAAAGAATGTACATAATTGCATGGTCGATTCGGGAGCATCAGGTAATGTAATTCCATATTATTTTTGTCAAAGGTTAGGACTCACACCTACAAAGATAAATAAAATAGTTGTCCAACTAGACAAGACAGAGGTAAATGTGGTAGGTATGTTGAAAAATATTTTCATTCAAATTGCATAAGAATCCAAAATTCAGCAATACATTGATATTCATGTTGTTGATATTTATGCTAAATATGGATTATTGTTGAGCAGGGACTGGAGCAAGAACTTGAATGGTTATTTATTAATCAATTTCTCACACATGTGGCTACCTTGGAAGGGAGTAGAAAATCAAATCTGGGTTGAATGAGAGCCTAGAATTAAAGAGCTCAACACATAATACAATAAAGGAATAAATGAAATTATGTATAGTGAAACAAAACTTGGTATATACGCCTTATACGTGATCAAAAGAACAAGTGATCCAGAAGCACAAGGTACATCTCACGAATCACTTGCAGAGAATAATCTTGTCTGGATATTAAAATTTGATGGATCTAGATCTAGGTAAGGTAGTGGTGCTGGGGTAGAACTCATAAGCCCCAAAGGTAAGACCTCATTTCATGCTTATCGTTTACAATTCCCTTGTACTTGCAATTCAATAGAATATGAGGCATTGGTTTGTGGACTACAATTAGCTTTGAGCAAGGGTATTAAATGCCTAAATTTTTTAGGAGACTCACAGCTAGTAGTAAAACAAGTTAAAGGCCAATATTCCTATAGTGATAAAAGATAAATTTATTATAGAAATAGAGTCAGAAGCTTAATTGATGAGTTTTTGGTCTTTAAAATTTCTTTGATTTCTTGAAATGGCAACCATGTTGCAGATGCATTAGCTGTTGTCGTAGGTACACTTAATCTGATCGACAATAAAAAGCTTAAAATGTTTACGATTTAGCTCATGCCTTGTCCCTCAGTTTCAAATAATGTTAATAATTTTCAATATTTTGAGAATGATAGGCATATCTTAAATTTTGTAACTAATTTTGGTATTTTTGAAAACCAGATTATCGATGAGGATGAAATATTGTAAGATGACATCAACGAAAGTGAAGAAATTACTAAATTCAATAATATCCCTCAAGGTATGCGCTCTTTAGAAAAACTCTTTGATATAGGTTACAAAACTAAACAGTGTAACAAGATTTCTTTATCTCAAGATGCTTATGATGCTTATAATATTGGTGAGTCAAATGAAGCACAAAATTTTCTCATAAGTAGAGCTACTACATCTAAATAAAAGGAAGGTATCATGCATGCTTTAAAATATTACAAAGATGTGATATCGTGGAGTTATAATTATTTCAAAATGTATAATCAAAACATTATAACTAACACAATTCCCCTAAATCTAGATGCAAAACCATTTAAGCAGAAACAGAGGCTAGTTAACCCACTTCTAGAACCTCTCATTGAAAAGAAGTTAAAAATTTATTAGATGCCAAGATCATTTTTTCAATTAGGCATTCTACGTGGGTTGCCAACATTGTACCTATTTGAAAGAAAACAGGTGAAATTAGGTTATGCATTGATTTTAGGAATATGAACAAAGCTTCACAAAAAGACAACAATCCATTACCATCCATAGACATCATATTACAAATGGTAAATGGATCTGAAATTCTATCATTCCTAGATGGATATTCAAGATACAACCAGATACTAATCGATCCTAGAGATCGAATGAAAACAACTTTCACAACCAAATGGGGAACATTTTCCTATCGAAGAATGCCATTTGGATTATTAAATGTAGGTTTGAAATTTCAAAGAGCAATGGATTTCATATTTTGAAATTTGATATGTAAATGCATTGTTTTTTATGTCGATGATATTATTGTATTTTCCAAAAATATAAATTACCATGATAGGGATTTGAGAAAGGTGTTACAAAATTGTAGACAACATGGAATTTCTCTAAATCCTAAAAAATGCATATTTGGCCTAACAGAGGGTAAATTATTGGGTCATGTGATTTCTAAAGATGGTATATCCATAGATCCTGAACGAATAAGTGCCATACAAAATATTTAGCTACCAGGAAGCAAAAAAGAATTAAGATCTTTCTTTGGGAAGATTAACTTTGTGCGTAAATTTATTTCTGGTTTTGCTGAAATTGTTAACCCATTGAATAATATGATGAAGAAAAATGCTAACATGTCCTGGAGTAATGAAGCAAAGACTGTGTTCCAAAATGTGAAAGATGCAATTTCAAAGGCACCTGTATTGAATGAGTTAGGTGAAAGGTGAGTAAAATGGATCTCTACACTATAGGAGTATGACTTGGAAATTCAACCAATGAAGATTGTTCATGGTCAAGGATTATCCAAGACCCTTGCTCAAATTGATCCACAAATCAGTTGCCAACAATACATGGTGGAGGAAATCACAGATGATGATTGGTATAAAGACATCGTGTACTTTCTTCTCAATGGTAAAACCCCTCCAAATTTAAATGCCACACAAAGAAGAGCTCTAAGGTTAAAATGTGCTAACTTCATGATTAAAACAGGGATCTTGTATAGAAAGAATCATGAAGGTATTTATCTTTGATGTCTTAATAATAATGAGGCTTCACAGGTATTAGATGATTTTCATGGTAAATTTGGTACTGGTCATGGTTCTGCAAACACAACTGCACACCAAATTTTGAGAGCGGGTTTTTATTAGCCCCATTTGTTTAAAAATGTACATTCTCATGTTTTCCAAGTTGCTACAAATCATGAGAGAAATGTGCCAATGCCATTGCAGCCTGTGATTGAATCAATACCACTCGCTCAATGGGGGCTCAATTTTGTGGGAGAAATCAGTCCGAATTATTTTGCACAACACAAGTACATTATGACTACCACAAATTACTGCACTAGATTGTCGAAAGTGATTCCTACGAAGAACTTCACTTTGGAAGTCATGGTTAGACTTATGGAAGAGAAAATTGTCACCTGGTTTGGTATGCCCAACGCTATTTTTAGTGATAATGGTTCTACTTTTGTATCTCTTAATTTAGTAGAATGGGCTTACGACAACAAGGTAAGTTTGAAGTTCACAATGAACTACTACCCACAAGGTAATGGTCTCGCTGAATCCACTAATAAAAACTTGTTGTCAGTTATTAAGAAATTGCTTGAACATAATCCACGTGAATGGCATTCGAAATTGAAGTTTGCATTATGGGAAGATAGGATTAGAATCAAAGAGTCCATTGGAACATTGCCTTATCATTTAGTATATGGACAGGATCCACTCTTTCCCACTAATCTCAAACTTCAAACATTACAATTTATGAAGGATTACCTTGAGATAGATGACAAAGTTGAAGCTCATTTAGTGTACCTAATCAAACTTGATGAAAAACGTGAGGATGCCTTACTTCATTTTAGCAAACATCAAGATGTGGTGAAACATTGGTTTGATAAACGAGCAACTATGAAAGCCTTTATAATTTTTGACTTGGTTTAATGTGGGACAAAGCACATGAAAAGAAAGGAGATCACAAAAAGTTTGATAAATTGTGGTTAGGTCCATATCATATTTCATAGATCCTAGGTGAGAATGCCTTTAGAATTAAAACCTTGAGTGGAGAAAAATTATCGCTTCCTGTGAATGGGTGTCATTTGAAGCATTATTTTCAAGCCTAAACATAGGAAAATGAGTCTTATTTGTATATTATTGTATATACTTTTTGTCATATGATGTGCTGATATTATGTGTTATTGTTGTGTTGTTTTTTTATTGTTATGTTTTTTTTCCATATGTCTTGTTACGTTTTGTTGTGTATTGTTGAGCTTAATGACATATTGACTTCGCCATATTTGGTTGGAGTTTCATGCTTGAATGTATTTCAAGTTGGCACACATTTTAAGTGATTCTTCTAACAATAAGATATTTTGATCCTGGACTAAATAGGATAAGGTTACCTAAGTTTGAAAACCTATGAAACCATAAAAAGGAATGAGAGATATTGGTTTATGTCCTCATGAATGTGAACTAAGATAAGACAAATATGAAAAATTGGAATCGTATTGCAAAAAAAAAAAAATTCATACACTTGCATACATCATTTCATAACACATTTCATAACATTGCATACATCACCCTCACACTCCACATTTCACATTTCATAGAAATATCATTTATCAAATTCAAAGGTCTTAATTGGTTCGTAAAAGTTAGGTTGCTTTAATCAGGGGAACTTTCCAAAAATGTAAACAAACAAAGTTTCATGTTTTCACACCCTAGTTTCATGATGCCTAAATTTCTTTGGTCACTCATCTGATTCAAGTGTTGTAGGAAACCACCAAAAAATTTGTCAGATTCTCTTAGGATCATTGCACAATATACACTAAATGAATCTTGAGATCAGGGACTGATGTTGAAATCATCTGGAACCAAACACAGTTTACACATATTAAATTTTTTTTGGGTAAAATGATCAAAACCATCCTTGGAAGAAAGTGTAAGGTGAAAAGGGACATCCTTGTCAATCCTATCATGCAACATAGTCCATAAAATTCATTTTTTACCACAAATGCTTGAAAACTCTAAACAAAGTCATAGTAGTGAGGATAGGGTCAAATTCTCATCATACTTCGGTTGAGAATCCAATTCCCCAAAGCTTTAATTTTATTTACATCATATACCACCAACTATTACATCGTAAGGATTCATACTACTCATCCGTCAGAAGGAAGGGTAGTCATCCCGAAGTTTCAAGAAATTAAAAGCTAAACACATCATTCACTATTGGGTCATAAGGATTCATACTCATCCATTAGAAGGAAGGATAGTCATCCATAGGATTCAAGTAATCGAAAGCCAAAATCATGGACTATGGGGTTAACCTCCACTGGGGCTATAGATGCTTGACTGGTAGTGGAGTATACTCATGTGTGGCGACATGCTTTTCTAAAAAGCAAAACCTTTGATCGTTCAAATGGGCAGGCTAGTCTTTTGGTTCTTTGATAACAGGTTTAATCATTTCGGTTAAAATGAGGTAATGAACTCACTTGCGCAAACACTGGTTTTTGATGATAGTAATGTCATAACCAAGCTCTTGATCTGGTAAGGAACTCATAGCATAGACATTTGGTTCTAAGAGGATTGGATAAGTTTTAGTGTGTTTGTTTAGTGTACTAGAGTGTTTGAGTCTCTGTAAAACATGTCATTCACATCATTACATCATGTTAACACATATTTCAAATTACATCATATCACTTTCATATCATTTTATTTTCACAAATGTCATTTCTAGGGCTCCTAATTAAAGTATGATGACAAGCATGCCAAGGCAAATATTTATGTTGAAAATGATCATTAATACATATCACCAGATCTCAACCAGTAATACAACATATTTTGCATAACCCATCGTTGAGTCCGAAAATTCATATTTGTATGTATCTATTCTTATTATCTTGATGCTTATCAATGCTTGCGATTCTAATTTTTCATTTTTTGTGTGTTGTCAAAGTTTGGTTTTTAGTCTAAAATGTTTAAGGACATTTACCAGTAGAGTTGCCAATGTTATGACATCCTTCACAACAACCCCAAAATATTGGGTACCCGCTTGAAATTTGGGAAATTATCTCCAAATTACCACTTGAGCTCATTACTTGTAGTTGTCTTTATACTCCTCATAGTGGTATTATAGCAGGGTTCATCATCAAATTTCACTTTAATGAGGTAGGGTTCACCTTGAATGGGATTCACAAAACCATGATGTAATCAGATGACTAAGTCTAGTTTACCTATACGTTGTCACCATACTAGATTTGGTTGTGTTGAAAAGAAATGTTTTGAAAGTCATATTATGGTTATAATATCTTATTTTGGCAAGGGGGTTTTAATTTTGTTTGTGTTAAGTTGTTATTAGTAGTGGTTATTTTTTTGTTTTTTTTTGTATATTTTGTGGTGTATGTGTAATGTTGTTTTGTAAATTTTAATTCTTTAAATATTTTTGTGTCAAAATGGTGTTATGTCTTTTATTCGTGCTTATTAGTTGTTGGTGGTCATGCATTATGTCTTTACCATACTATGTGTTTTTTTGTTTTGTTTTTATCATGTACATGTTATAGTATGACTTTGTTTTATTATAATGGTGTGAAGTCACGTATGTTTAGTTATGTGTTACTGTATTGTTTTATATTTAATTTTATGAATTGTTATGGTTTTTAGGTTGATAGTTTTAATGTTAAGTTTGCTTAGGTGTCATAGGTATTATTCGATTTTATGTTGTAAGTGATGTTTGATTAGTTTCGGATGTTGTGAGTGTTGTTATGTTTGTGTTGTATGTGGGTTATATTTTATATTGTAATTTATTAACTGTGTTTTGTTTTCATTTTTATAGCTTGTGATATGTGTCACGTGGGATATGGCAGACGAGACATTTGATCAACGGATGAGCAATGTTGTCATATGGCATCCAAAATGGGTGTGAGAGAACGTCATTCATGGGATGGGATCCAAGGAAGTTAAAATGATTGTGTGGTTTAGGGTCTTAGCCACTCATGAATATGAGTTTCTCAAAGATTTCATGATAAGCAAATGTTACCAACGCTCAATTAAGGTTTCGATATGTGACATTGAGCATGATTAAAAGTACGTAATGGGATCTTCACTAAAGTGTTTGAAAAAACAAGTGCGAGGAATAAATATTTCTGAATGGATGCAAGAAGTTAAACACAACTAGAAGATTGTTTCCGACATGCCATTAATTATGAGGTGAATACACGTTTTAATGTCCATGACTCTCGACACTTATTGATGCCACCTTGTATTGCAGTTCAGGTTGAAGTGGGGTACACCGCAATCAATGCATGAGGTTTCGTCTTCATTGCATGTTAAAAAAATAGGTATCAAAGGTTAGAATTTTATTGTCGCACGAAAATAATGGCACAGTCGCGAATGCCATAAATATAGAAGTAAGCATTGCATGTTATAGAACACACATGGTTGATGAGATAAAATAAAACTCTGATGATATCAATCCGATAATAGTTTTATGTGGTGGTTGTATGTTAAATTTCCTATTGATAGGCATAGCTCTTAAAAATATAGCAGGCACAGTGGGTTTATGTGCTGGTTGTATGTTAAATTCCCTATTGATAAGCATAGCTCTTGGCAATACAACATTCATAGTGGACAATTAGGGTTGATAAGCATAGCTCTTGGCAATACAACATTCATAGTGGACAATTAGGGTTGAACACTTGACGATAACTATAATATTCAACATCACTGACATACAAAAAAATTAATGCAGAAGAAGTAAAGAGCGAATTTGCAAATTGGTAAAATGGAATGGTTCAATTTTCACTGGTTCCACCAAAAAATATCTCCATTCTTGACTCAGCCATTGATAAATTCCATTACAACGATGGTGGTATTCTTGTTGGTTTTTGAAACTCAAATGAAGATGTCTAGTCATGGAATTGGAAGTCATGGAGGTTGTCATATCATGCTCCAGATAGATGAAACTCTGGGTATGCGCTCGATGAATATACTTGGCAGGATTTTAATGTAGTAGTGATGACGATTCCCAATGATAGTGATGGCTTAGTTGGTAAATAGCATTCTCAAGTTTAACAGGAACCTGGTAGATTGGCAGAACTTATATAGTAGTTATCATGGTGGAGGTAGGGTACAAATTTCAAGATAGACGTAGTGTTTGCATTAGAAAATGTTTGTTGGATATACTTGTACACAGAAAATTATTCGAAACCTGATGAAATATTACAATGCATACATATAAGGTATAAGGCGTGCTTGCAAAATATTTCTCTGTTATCATATAATATCAAAGGAAAATATTATGCCCAAAGAAGATTTTTTGGGCTATTTAAAAGGGGAAATGGGTAGGATTGAAGAAATACATGAATAATATTATACAAATACATTTTGATTTATTTCTTATTATCAATGGTAAGTCACGGAAATATTTTTTTTATATTTTGAATAAACATGTGAAAGGTTTCAAAATACTTTATCAAAACTGTAAGAGAGTTGTTTTTGAAACCAAATTAAGAGAATGAAACAAACAGGGATTGGAAAATTATAAAAGGCCAAAGAGATTATAGAATGGGGGTGGAGAGGTTTTGAAGGAAGAATCAAGAGAATTAGATAGAGGAAAGTGAGGAACTGTTTTGCAGAAGGCTACATTGCATTGAAAGTACAGAAGATTTTGGATTTATTGTAAGACTCATTATATTATATCAAATTCAATTTTTGTTAGAAGCAAGCACAACAGTGGTGTTTTTAATGTATAAGTTGATTGATATAGTGTTTTAAATTTTAAGTTCCATAGAAGATAGCATCAAGTTGGTATAGGATTGTGTAAAATATGATCTATACTTGCTTGGTTTTTAAAGTTTTTTTTGTGTTTTCATGTTGTAGCAGAGTTGTCTGAAAAACAGTTTTTAAATATATTTTACTAGCCAAATCTTTCTTTATTTTTGTTATTTGAAAATGTTCAGGTTCTAATAAACCTAGTTATTGTATGAATGATAAAAATTTCACACTAGGTTAAGTCATAATTCTGTCACCTGGATATTTAACTCCATAAATAGTTCAGGTGAACAAAATTATAGTGAATTTGATTTGACTTATAAATCAATAAAATCACTATTTTCTTTGTCCTTTAGAATGTTCTATTCTATGAGGATATAGAATTAAAAAAAAATTACAAGTTTACTAAATCAAATATTTTGTTTTTAAAATATTTGATAAATAAATTTTATAAAATAAAAGGTTTGTTATATATTATTTCATTTCAATTATACATAAATTGATAATCTATAATTCTGAGATTTATTTGTGATTTTCAAAAATTTTGTGCACTACAAATTGTAAATCTCAGATTTTAAGATTAAAATTTAATTTTGGAGGAATTAAATTTGTTTATTTCAAATATTTAATCTCATAAATATTTGAATAAATAAATGCATGATTCAATGAATATGTGAATTCTAAAGCTTATATTATAAGGTGAAAGCTTTCTAGTTGGAATTCAAATATTTATGTTCTTCCCATTATGAAAGAAGTAAAGAAATAATCAAGGGAAAAATATTCAATATCCTAGCATAAGGTTATCACATTTTAATAGGGATTTGTTTATTTTCCATTTATAAAAAGATTTATTTATGAAACTCAATGCTTTGAAATAGATTTAATTTGTTCAATATTCAATTCAAAGCATTAAAAGTTCATACATTCAAAATTTGCATTCTCAAATATGGTAATACTCAAATGATAAATCTAATTATTTTTGAGAAAGTAAAAAAATGGGATATTTATGATGAATTCAAAATCAAGAATACTAGTTAAACTAGGTCCCTTGTTAACAACACTTGCAAACCAAACGAGTTATTCGAGTATTTCTTATACACATATACATGCTTAACAATTGAAACGTTTAAGTGGAGACCTTGAAGATATACATATTTGTCTTTGCAAGAGAGAACTCAAAGTTATGAGTTGTTGAGTAACTTTGTGACTTGACAAAATTACACATCAACAAATTGGCGCTAGAATGAGGGCCTGATGAAAAACTGGTAATTGGTTTCTTTTTTCATTCAATTTTTCTCAAGCAGTCATATACAATTGTTCTTGAGTTGTTTATTACATACTTAAAATTTTGCAATTACATTGATTCATTAAACATATATTTCAAGTATTGTATCTTGATTAGTGAGATTTTAAATTAAACTAGAGTCTAAAGAAATCATAACTAGGTCTAAGTCCACTAGTTCGATGATATTTCAAAGTTTATCACCCACCAAAAGATATAGACGAAGTAAGACCCAAACTGTGATTCTTCTCAATACTGCTAACACTAGTCCAAGTGTGCTTGTAAATTCCCCACATATCAATATGGTTGCTCCACCCACTGGAATCCTGGCATTGATGGGAAATCAGGGAAGTCCGCTAAATATACTAGGTGCCACACATGATATACCAAAAAATGTGGATAATTACTTACAAAAGTATAAGCATGATGGAATTTGATTGGTCGAAGAGCACATACAGGCATACACAAATGTCAAGTCTCGATTGCAGGTTGAATATGAAGACGTCGCATGTAGGTTATTTCCCTCAATTTTGAAAGAGATAGCTTACGACTGGTATGTTTGCTTATCCTCTGGTTAAATAACATCATGGGATATGCCTAAAAATTCTTTTATCATTCAATTTAAATTTGCAATTAATCCTACTAGTGTTTATCTGCAATTTGTTTCCACCCGTAGAGAACCTAACGAACATTTATGTATATTCAATACTAGGTTCCATAAAATGTACTCACAAATAACTGCTCCTTACAATGTTGTAGAATATGTCGCAATTCAAGTCTATTTTGGAGCTTTGGATCCATTAAAGGCAATGTTTTTTAGAAGAACTAGGCAGATAACGACACTCATAGGAGCATACACGAAAGCTCTATTGGTGGAGCAACAGATGATGCCTTTGAGTTGCGGGCTTGGTCAATTGCCTTCGATCGGATATTCGGGTATGCAAAATCAAATACCCATGATTAATAATGCTTTGATGAATCAAACCCCAATGTTAAACATGATTCCTCAAATACCAAATCAAATGGCTTATGCACCACAAAATAATTAAATTTTGTTAGAGAGTCATTATGCTGCACAAAAAACTAGAAATGATGCATCACAATTCAATATGTTTGGAAATGTTTCCCCAAATCAAAACTTGAATCAATTTCAGAATTTGCAAACACAACAAAACAATCCCATGTTCACTCAAAATTTATAAAATTTACAAATGCAACAGGGTAATCCGATGTTTATGCAAAACATGCAAAATCAAACAAATTCTATGAATTCTAACCCATGGGTAAATCAAAACATGTTACATAACCAAAATTTTCCCAATGGTGTGCCTTAAAAAAATATTACAAATACGACACCTCATCAAAATGTGCCTAATCAAAGTTGGTTGAATCCTCAACCAAACATGCCTAATCAAAACACTCCTAGTTGGTTGAATCCAACTATTCAAAATGTTCCACCAAACCCAAATGTTGCAACTCAAAACCAAAACCAACCTACTAATGATACTCCTGATTCAAAAAAGGTAATAGATTTAGAAAGGATGTATCTTAAATTAAGTAATGATATGGTACAAATGCAAAATCTAGTTAAGAAATGCTCAAATGATAAATCTAGTAATTTTTGAGAAAGTAAAAAAATGGGATATTTATGATGAATTCAAAATCAAGAATACTAGTTAAACTGGACCCCTTGTTAATAGCACTTGCAAACCAAATGAGTTATTCAAGTATTTATTATACACATATACATTCTTATCAATTAAAGTGTTTAAATGAAAACCTTGAAGATATACATATTTTTTTTTGCAAGAGAGAACTCAAAGTTCTGATTTTTTGAGTAATTTTCTGACTTGACAAAATTACACATCAACACCTTCTCCCCACATTCGGCGCACAAGACAAAATACTTGTCCTTCTTCCCAAAAATCATGTGCATGGGTTTTGAACCTACCTTAGCTTCCACAACAACATCTTACGCAGCCCTTGGCTGCCAACCAAGCTACAAGCACTTCGTGTTGATTTTGGAGGATGCCAAAATTTGTCTCTTTTCCTTGCTCGATTTGCACATGTGAAATTTCCTTCTCTTTTCATGAGCCAACACAAGTCGCATGGATAATTTCAAATACCAATATTTTTGTATATTTATACATAGGGTTTTGCTTCCTTCAACATCGGCACATTTTGAATTTCCAATTCAAATTTTATTTGGAAAGTTGAAATTAAATATTAAATAAATATTTAACTTAACTTTAATACCCAACATTAATAAATTAAAGTTTTAATCAATATTAAAATACTTTAATTTAAACTAGATTTGTAGTAAAGTTAATTTTAAATATTAAATAAATATTTAAATTAACCTTAGCCCTTATCAATATTTAAATTAAAATTTTAATCAAGGATTAAAATATTTTAATTTGAATTAACATGTGGGTATTTTCAACTTTATCCTTGATCTCCTTTAACTTGATATTCATTTTCTAAGCTCTCCTAATGTCCTCAAAAATTATGAACATTGCTCAAAAATGCTTTTGACATCAGTGACAATAACATTCCTCAAAATTTCCAACAATTATTACAATTAATTGATACCCAAATAAGTCTTGTATAGAATATCATATTCCTTCAAGAAACACTAGTACAACTTGATGACTAATTACCATGATAAACATGAAGGTGTAATAAATTATAAAGGTAATATTGTATTTGTTTTGATGTGTTTTCTTGTTTTCTATTATTAAAATCTAGAGGGAAACTATCACCAAGGTGTTTTACCACCCAACCAAGTGGTATTCTACTGAACGCCCTCATTTTTTGATATTTAAAGTTTTGACCCTTCATGAAGGGTAAAACACATGCAACTAATCTATATAGAGAGAGGTATATTAGTGCAAACCTACTCATGCATCATTCATACATGCAACACTTTCTAATGAACTTATGAGTATCAACTATAATTAGACTTGGATTTCACTAAAGTCATCAACTTACACTTAGGTAATACATCTATTGTGAATTTATAATACCCATCCACATTTATACATCTAACATACAAATGACATTTCTTGTATTAAATTGTTGGACATTTTGAGGAATGTTTGTTGTCATTGATGTCAAAAGCATTCTTGTGCTATGTTCATCATCTTTGAGGATATTAAGTGTTTTTTCCAAAAGCAATAAGGTCTTAAAAAGAAATAAGTTATAATATTTATTTTTAAATATTATATACCTAGGAGGGCTCAAATAATAAAAATCCAAGGAAGGAGAAGCAAGTTTAAATTAAATAATAATATTTTATTGTTATTTCGGATAAGAAATTGAGTTTAAGAAGATCGAGGATCAAGTTGGAACCACAAGCAAATTTAATTTAAATTAAATTAAATAATGATGGGTGCTAAGGTTTAATTTAAAATATTTATTTAATATTTTAATATTCTAATTCAAATTAAAATTCGAATACTCATCGACATTGGAGTATGATATAGTTTGCATATAAATAATGCAAAATATTGGCATTCAAAATTATCCATGCAATTTTTTATTGGATTGTGCAAAGGAAATACATGTATTTGTACATGTATATGAGTAGAGAAAAGGATAAAATTTAGTGGCCTCCAAAATCTACTCGAAACATCTCGTAGCTGAGTTAGTAGCCAAGGGCTACGTTAGACGCGTTCAGTATGCCTGGTGCGGGTTCAAACCTTGCATATGTTGTTTTGCTGAAGGGAGGTTCATGTTGAGTTTGCGCAATTTTAGGGAGAAATAAGTGAAAGACATGTTTGTACCTTTTGGCTATTGTGGAGCCACACAACCCAGTTGGTGGGCGCGAGCATTGCAGAAACACTTGGGGGAGAACCATTGGTGGTTCGAATCCCACCAAGGCATTTTGGATAGCATAATATAGGTATGCGCATTTTTTGAGTTGGCTTACGAAAAATTAAAAGGGAAAAATACTTTTTTGTTTCCAAATATTTATGTTAATTAAAGTTTTTGCATAATTAATTTGGATTATAATTTTTTTAGGGGAGTTAAAATGGAAATGCAAAACTTTGATTTTTGAATTGAATTTTTAAGTAATTAAGGAGTTATAAGGAAGTAAGGAAGTTTATTTTTTAAATTTAAGGTTTTTGAATATTATTTTAAAGTTGGAGATTATAATGTGTATTTGAGTGTTATGTTTTTGTATTGAAGAAATATTTTTGAAGAAGTGTTAGAGTGATAATTCTTGTCATCTAACCTTTGTGCTTGGCAAGGAAAGTGGTTATAATTGAGACAGGTTTTTAAGTCTATTCTTCATCAAGTAAAAGGTATGGGTATATTCTTCTTTGGTTGAAATAATTGATTGGTTGAGATTTTCTAAAAATAATATTGGATTGAAAAGGAATTGGTTAAGTTTTCCTTTGTGGGTTTGTTAAGTGACGAGTTTTCTAAAATGTAAGTAAATGCTATAAACCTTGTTTGATAAGCATTGTTGGAGATTTTGAGTGAGTGAATGCATACTTCATTGTTGGGTGTTTGAGATCCCTTGTTGTTGAGTTTGAAGATTGTATGAGGGTTTGAAAGAACATGAGTATCATTTTTATGTGAAGTTGTGAACTATCTTGAACTAGGGTTTGTGCAATAACATGAGTATCATTGTTATGTGAAGTGGTGAACTATCTTGAACTAGGGTTTGCAAGATCATGAGTATCATTTTTATGTGAGGATTACTTTATAAGAATTATTGTCAAAGTGACTGATTGAGTGGAAGTGATTGATCTTAATTGAGTGGATGTGTTGAAGTGATAATTCAAGTTCTATGAAAAAAATTGTTCCATATTCTAAATTGATTTGAGAAAGACATTAAGAATTTGTAAGTGTGAAACATATTGAGTCTCTAACAATTATCTATATGTTTATGTGATAAAAAGAGAGATTGAAAGTGATTGAGAATTGTAGTGAATGTGAAGCATATTTAGTCTCTAACAATTCTCTATATGCTTATATGATATTGAATAAGTTTTAGTGAGGACTTGTTGAGAAAATTTGAGGCAAGTCTTAGAAAAGGCTTGTGGACAGATTGGTGTGAGATTTTGTGGAAGCTTACAATACATAATTGAGGATAAAGATTATTGAATAGATTGAACAAGTTCTAGTGAGGACTTGTTGAGCATATTGGATAAGTTCTAGAGAGGACTTATAGATAGATTAGTGTGATATTTTTATGGAATATTACAAGGGAAATTTGAGGTAAGTCTTTGAGAAGATTTGTGAGTAAATTTGGTTGATTGATTTTTTCAGATCTTGAGTTAATTTTGGGCCAGATCTAGCAGAGTTGATTTGAGATTAAGTCAAGCTTTGTGTTAAGGCTTGAGGACTAGACCGAAGGACTATGTTTAGTGCATATTTATGGATAAAATTTGGTGTAGATTTGAGGATAAATTTGTGTCAGATCACAGATAGAGATTGAGCAGATTTATGCTAGATTGAAGGACTATGTTTAGTGCAAATTTGAGACAGAGCTGAGAGTAAGATTTGGAGGTGATATATTATAGAGGACAATAGCATCTAGCGGATAGAGATCCATTAGCCAGTGCAGTGGAGGGATCAATTCTTTAGAAGATAGTGAGCCAGAGAAGAGGATATTGGTGTCTCCTATGGATAGATATCCATGAACTCGTTTAGGGGATTAGTGTCTCCTTTGGATAGAGGTCTATAAACATTGTAATAGAGAAAGGATTACCAATATATTGATTGAGAAAACTTTAGTGAAATATTTTCTCCATGGAGTAGCTCACATTGGGTGAACCATGTTAAATTGGTGTCTCTATTATGTGTGGTGATTTGTGCATTGCTTTGATTACTCCTATTGATATTGATATCTATGTAGTGCATAATATTAATTGGAAACAAAATTTTAAAATGGTATTATATTGTTCACCCTCCCTCTCAGTATAAGCTTGCATTCTTCAATTGGTATCATAGCAGGTTCCTTCAAAAGAGTTTAATAGCTTGAAGAAAAATATTACAAGAACACAATGGATTCTAAGAATGGTTCCTCAGATAATTTAACACTACTATTTTATGGAAGCGATTATGTATTTTGGAGTATGATAATGAAGATTCACCTGATGGCACTTAGCAATGAAATATGGGAAGCAGTTGAAAATACATACACACCACCAGCTACTCCACCTACAAATAAAGATGGTAAGATTCTACATCATTACAATTCAAAATAAATTAATGCAATTTTGAAAGGTTTACATAGAACAAAGTTCATGAAGGTTATGCATTCCAAATCAATGAAAGATATTTGGGTTAATTTGCAAGGCATATATGAAGGAGATAAAAGTGTCAAAAAGGCAAATATACAAAATATAAAAGGACAATTTGAATAATTAAGAATGAAGTATAAGGAAAAAATTAGTGCTTATTTACTTCGTGTAGACAAGGTTGGTAATGTCATGCAAGGACTTGGACTTGAGGTTCAATAATTTGATGTTTGTGATAAGACCTTAAGATCTCCCCCAAAAAAATTTAGTGAAAATATTTCTACTATAGAGGAAGCAAAAGATGGTGATTATTTGAAAAGAGATGAATTACTTTGTATTATAACATCTTTTGAGATAAGAAAAAAATAACCTAATATCCGAAAGGAAGTAGCCTTCAAAGATACTAAGAAGACAAAGGGTAAGAAGTTAGATTCAAACGATGAATCATCCAGTGATGAAGAAGAAAATTATGGTAGAAGAAATAAGGATCCAAGAACATTTAAAGATGTAAAATCTGTTAGATTTTTCAATTGTGCAAAGTATGGTCACTATGCAACTGATTTTCAAGAATCTAGAAATAGCAATGATGAAGAAAAATAGGATCATATAAGAACAGGAAATCAAAAAAATACAGGTACAAAATAAAGGCAAGGATGGACAAAGCAAACAAGGAAATAAGTTATTTCAAAGATAGAAGATGCATACAAGACAATTAAGTACTCAAGTGATAGTGATAATAGTTTCTTAGATAATGATAAATATGTCTATTTCTGAAAGAAGAAAAAAGTTAACAAAAGGTCACCAATAATTCTCAAGTATTTTAGATGTGGTAAATTTGGACATCTTGAAGATAGTTGTACAAAGAGTGGTTTCAGTTTCAGTGATGATGAATATGAGGACCAGAAGACAATATTCTAATGGCACTAGAAGAAGAAGGAGGTGATCCTATAGAAGATAGGTCATAAAATATTGAAGATGTTTTCAAAGGCAAAAAAATAGAGGAATAATTAGAAAAAGGAGAATTTGATCTTGATGGAGAGCTTATTTATGCTCTTAACATATTAAGGAAGGTAAGAAATCAAAATTTCTAACTTAAGATTCAGTTTTAAGAATGTGATGAAGAGAAAGGAAAGTTTATAGAGGATATAAACAAGTCAATGGATAAGACAAAGAAGCTCAAGGATAAGTTAGAAGAAAAGGTCTTAGAATGTGAAAGGTTAGAACATGAAGTGGCTCTACTAAGGGAAGAAATAAAAGAGTCTAAAGATAGGTTATACAGGTTTGGAAGAAGCTCAAAGAATTTGGATAAGATTATCAAGACACAAAAGCCTACATCAAGCAAGACAAGTCTTGGTTTTGAACATGTACAAAAGAAACGGGAAGAGGAATCAACCTCAAGTTCTAAAGAAGAACAAAATTTAGAAGAAGATAGTGTAAGATAAAGTGAGACTTCTGAGGATGAGTTGGACAAGAAAAATTTCAGCAAGGAAAGAAACAATGCACAAAGGAGAAATAGATGAAATAGGAACTAGTATAAAGTAAGAGAGACTAAGAGATCAATGAGGTCAAGGCAAAGAAATTTCAATGGATGATGTTTTTCATGTCACATATTTGGACATAAATATTCATAGTGTAGGACACATGAAAGACAATAATATGGGAACTTCAGGAACAGGTAGTTATTTCAAGGGTATTGCTACTCTTGTAATTAGTTTGATCACAAGGCAATGAATTGCAGGGTTCATGATAGGAATAGATATGGCTTCATCAGAAGAAATACCAAGACATTTGCACCTCCAAGGAATAATAACATTAAGTGTTATAAGTGCAATAATGATGGACATACAATAAAGTGGTGTAGAGCAGAGATTTTAGAGACAAACAAGAATAAAAATAGTCAAAGGAATCAGAAGGATTAGATGAGGAGGACAGTAGACAAAATAAAAGAGTAGAGCATGTTGGGAGTAGAAATACTCCCACGCCATAATTAACCACCACAAGAGAAGGTGGGAGAGGGGCTAAGCTAAGAGTTTCATTCTTAGCCTCGAGCCCCAAAGGTGGCCCTTTTCCATTGATGTCAAAGGGGGAGAGATTTGAGTAAGGGGGAGTGATTTGAGTTAGGAGGAAAGCATTCAGTCAGGGGGAGTAGTTTCCCAAGGGGATCAGAAAAGAAAAAGGTCAAGGAAATGGTAAAAAGTAATTGGGTTGCCATCAATGACAAAGGGGGAGATTGTTGGACATTTTGAGGAGTGTTTGTTGTCATTGATGTCAAAAGCATTCTTGTGTTATGTTCATCATCTTTGAGGATATTAAGTGTTTCTTCCAAAAGCAATAAGGTCTTGAAAATCAATAAGTTATAATATTTATTTTTAAATATTATATACCTAGGAGGGCTCAAAGAATAAAAATCCAAGGAAGGAGAAGCAAGTTTAAATTAAATAATAATATTTTATTATTATTATTTTGGATCAAAAATCAAGTTTAAGAAGATCAAGGATCAAGTTGGAAAAGACCCACAAGCAAATTTAGTTTAAATTAAAAAATATTTATCTTTGATTAAAATTTTAATTTAAATAATTATGGGTGCTAAGGTTTAATTTAAAATATTTATTTAATATTTTAATATTCAAATTCAAATTAAAATTTGAATACTCATCGACGTAGGAGTATGATATAGTTTACATATAAATCATGCCAAATTTTAGCATTCACAATTATCCATGCAGTTTTTTATTGGCTTGTGCAAAGGAAAGATGTGTATTTTAGCATGTGTATGTGAGCAGAGAAAAGGACAAAGTTTAGTGGCCTTTGAAATATACTCGAAGCACCTTGTAGCTGAGTTGGCAGCCAAGGGCTACGTTAGACACATTCGATATGCTTGGTGCGGGTTCAAACCTCATGCATGTAATTTTGTTTAAGGGAGGTTCATGTTGAGTTTGCATAGTTTGAGGGAGAAGGAAGTCAAAGGCACGTTTGTGCCTTTTGTCTCTTATGGAACCACGCATCCTAGTTGGTGGGTGCAAGCGCTGCAGAAGCACTTGGGGAAGAACCATCGGTGGTTCAAATCCCACCAAGGCCTTTTGGGAAGCATAATAGAGGTATGTGCATTATTTGGGTTGACTTGGCTTGAAAAAAATAAAAAGGGAAAAATATTTTTTTGTTTCCAAAGGTTTATGTTAATTAAAGTTTTTGCATAATTAATTTGGATTATAAGTTGTTTAGGGGAGTTAAAAGGGGAATGCAAAACTTTGATTTTTGAATTGAATTTTTAAGTAATTAAGGAGTTATAAGGTAGTAAGGAAGTTTATTTTTGAAATTGAAGGTTGTTGAATATTATTTTAAATTGGATATTATAAGGTGTATTTGAGTGTTATGTTTTTGTATTAAAGAAATATTATTGAAGAAGTGTTAGAGTGATAATTCTTGTCATCTAACCTTTGCACTTGGCAAGGAAAGTGGTTATAATTGAGACAGGTTTTGAAGTCTATTCTTCTTTAAGTAAAAGGTATGGGCATATTCTTCTTTGGTTGAAATAATTGATTGGTTGAGATTTTATGAAAATAAGATTGGAGTGAAGAGGACTTGGTTAAGTTTTCCTTTGTGGTTTTGTTGAGTTATGAGTTTTCTAAAATGGAAGTAAATACTATAAACCTTGTTTGATAAGCATTGTTGGAGATTTTGAGTGAGTGAATGCATACTTCATTGTTGGGTATTTGAGATCCCTTGTTGTTGAGTTTGAAGATTGGATGAGGGTTTGAAAGAACATGAGTATCATTGTTATGTGAAGTTGTGAACTATCTTGAACTAGGTTTGTGCAAGAACATGAGTATCATTGTTATGTGAAGTGGTGAATTATCTTGAACTGGGGTTTGCAAGATTATGAGTATCATTGTTATGTGAGGTTTACTTGATAAGCATTTTTGTTGAAGTGATTGATTGAGTGGAAGTGATTGATCTTTGTTGAGTGGATGTATTCAAGTGATCGTTAAAGTTCTATGAAATAAATTGTTCCATATTCTAAATTAATTTGAGAAAGAGATTGAGTGTTTATAAGTGTGAAACATATTGAGTCTCTAACAGTTCTCTATATATTTTTGTGATAAAAAGAGAGATTGAAAGTGATTGAGCATTGTAGTAAATGTGAAGCATATTGAGTCTCTAACAATTCTCTATATATTTATATGATATTGGACAAGTTCTAGTGAGGACTTGTTGAGCAGATTTGAGGCAAGTCTTAGAGAAGACTTGTGGACAAATTGGTGTGAGCTTTTATGGAATATTACAATACAAAATTGAGGATAGAGATTATTGAGCAGATTGGACAAGTTCTAGTGAGGACTTGTTGAGCAGTTTGGATAAGTTCTAGAGAGGACTTGTAGATAGATTAGTGTGAGATTTTTGTGGAAGCTTACCAGGCATATTTGAGGTAAGTCTTTGAGAATACTTGTGAGCAGAGTTGGTTGATTGATTTGTTCAAACCTTGAGTTAAGGTTTGGGGCAGATCTAGCAGAGTTGATTTAAGATTAATTCAAGCTTTGTGTTAACGCTTTGAGGATAGAAATTGAGGATAGATTTTTGCTAGACCGAAGGACTATGTTTAGTGTAAATTTGTAGATAGAATTTGTTGCAGATTTGAGGATAGATTTGTGCTAGATCAGAGACAGAGATTGAGCAGATTTGTTCTAGATTGAGGGATTGTGTTTAGTGCAAATTTGAGACAGAGTTGAGACTAAGCTTTGGAGGTGATAAAGTTTAGAGGATGATAGTATCTAGTGGATAGAGATCCATTAGCCATGGTAGTGAGGACAAGTCTTCTAAGCGAGGACAGGAGTCTTCAATGGATAGAGATCCATTAGCCAGTGTAGTGGAGGCAATAGTTCTTCTAGAAGATCACCAGCCAAAGCAGATAAGATTAGTGTCTCCTATGGATAGATATCCACAAACTTGATTAGGGGATTGGTGTCTCCTTTGGACAAAGGTCCATAAACATTATAGTAGGGAAAGGATTCCCAAGATATTGATTGAGAAAATTGTAGTAAAAGATTCTTTGTGGAGTAGCCCACATTGGGTGAACCACATTAAACTGGTGTCTCTATTATGTGTGGTGATTTGTGCATTGCTTTAATTACTACTATTGATATTACTATCTATACATTGCATAATATTGATTCAAAAGAAAAGTAAAAAGTGGTCTTATACTGTTCACCTTCCCCTCTCAGTATAAGCTTGTTTTCTTCATGAATATTATCTCTTATGACAATATAAATCAATTTATTATCCCTAGATGAAGGTGCATAGATCAACATATTTAACTTTATATCTATCCATATAGGATGGTTTTACTTCCATGTTTAAGGGCATACTATGCACACTCACTCCATAAACATGTTCAAAAATATATGCGTAGTTGCTTAGTAAAAATGATTAAATATATACAACTAAATATGATGATTATGCACCCCAAGTATAAGTATATTTTTATACTTATGCAAGATGTAATCTACTATTAGAACACAAGAAGGATGTCCAAGTTGAAAGACAACATTAATCCATAATTTCATATTCAAATATAAATATTGATTTATGCATGATAATGCAACAATAATGTGCAAAGAATCATTCTTTTATTCTTCCAATCAATAGTTTACCTATTCATAATAATTATATAATAATTTCTATGGGAAATAAGGAAATATTCACTCTCATATGTGTTCTATAGAAATTGAGTTAAATACACTCAATTAAAATAACCATTTGTTAGCATTTTTGCCACACTAACAATAAATTTTTAAATTCATCCAAGTATAAAGTACATCCAATGGTGAAATAAAAATTGGACAAAATTATCTTTAGATATTTTGTTGTGATAGATATTTTCTCAATATTTCCAAAAATATATTACAATAGACAATCGGGTGAACGGATCAAAAGTTATGGCTCCGGGAAGTTTTACCACAAAAAATCAATTTCGGGGCAGAAAATCAATTTTGGGGAAGCAAATGCAATTACAAAGTCAAAGAAGTCAAAGGTTGATTCGCTGGGGAGAAAGTGGAAATTTTTTTGAAAATGGCATTTTGCCAAGAAAATGAAAAGTTTCCGAAAAGGGAAAGTCGCTGAAAAATGAAACTTTCCAAAAAAAGGAAACTTTCCAAAAAAAAAGTTTCTAAAAATAAAAGTTTCTAAAAATAAAAACTTTCCGAAAATGAAAACTTTTCGAAAAAGGAAAGTTTTTGAAAAGGGCATTTCAGAACCTTAAAAAGGCATTTCGGGGCCCGAAAATGGCATTTCGCTCCGAAATGGAAACTTTTCAAAAATGGAAAGTTTCTAAAAAATAGAAACTTGCCAAAAAATGAAATTTTCTAAAAATAGAAAATTACCAAAAAAGGAAAGTTTTTTAAAATAGAAAAGTTTCGAAAAAGGAAAGTCGCCAAAAATAGAAAATTTCCGAAAATGGAAAGTTGCCCGAAAAGAAAAAATTTAATGACAAAATTTAATGGTTGTGGCAAACTAGAAGATATTTCCTTTGATTTTCGTCATTTCCAAAGGCGTTCTCCTAACAGTTTCGCTCCCTCTCCAAGATAAATTTAATGTGGAGTAAATTGTTGGAGCAATGGTCGATTTTCAAAGCATGAAGGTAGTTAGAATTCAATGCATTTGTACCCAGGCTAATTAATTATCCAGAGTCGTTTCCCATTAAAATTGGATCATCATTGTTGAAGGAATATTTCCAAGGAGAAATTATCTTGTTGATGTCTTTGATCTACAAACATTTTGCCTCCATATGTATTTAATGAAAGAGGCGAAAACCTCTATAAATACTAATTAAATTTTCATTGTAAAGGAGGAGAGACATTTTGCAAAAAAACTTATCAAGTTCTTTGCATAAATAAGAGATATTTGGCTTCTGACTTTGCAAATGACTTTATGTGTGATTTCCTTCTATTTTATGCATTTCTCTTTTATACTCATATTTATTATCTGCTATTGAAATTTAAATTCTGCATCTGAGTTTGAATATTGCTGGTGAGGAAGTGAGTTTCAGAATGCAATCATGGATGTTGTCTGTGCAAGGTTGTAAGTAAATTTTGTTGCTCTCCTTTATTATATGCTATTTATATGCTTGAGTGGAATTCCTATTGTTAATCTTTCCCCAATCCTACACTTCGACCTGTGGCCATATTTCCCATCTCTATTTGCTATTTCGAATTTCTTTCCTACAACTCTAGTCTTAAACCCATGTAGGATTTAGTAAGGGAACCAACCCTCTCTAGAGATCGATCCGAAGGAATTTTCTCTTTCCATTAGCCTTTCAGTTGGCCGAGTCTAGGGTGCACAAGTAATAATATCTTGTACTTAGGCATATTTGTGACCAACACCATCCCTCCTTCATGAGAGGTTATAATAACTTTAAGCACACATGAAACCTAATGAGCACCACTCATTTAGGGGTATGCCAAAGTTACTCCTTACACAACCATGCATATATAACAAACACTATGTTCACAAGTCTACTATAGCAACTTCTCTATTTACCCATTCATTAGTTTGCTAAATAAAGTTATAATTATAAGTTTTTTTCTTTCTAAATACTAGTTCAATAAAATCTAAAATGGTGGAAACAAGGGTATTCACTCACAAAGCAAAGTCTACTGCATTCTTCATATGCTTCAACTAAATGAAAACCATACTATATTTTTATCATATATAATATTTAAGGAGGAAAATAAGCATAGGAACTCCTTTACTATTTTATTAAGCCCATCTAAGGTGATAAAAGTAAAATATAAAGGAAATTGATTTTAATTTCTAGCTAGGTAAAACAAGGAATTCTCTAATAAAATTATCAATAGAGGAGAGTTATTTTTCTAACCTTGCAACTTTGAAATTAGATATTTTATTATTTTCTCACAATTCACCAATCCATAGAAATAAAATTTATATGTTTTTAGTTTAAATCATGCTCATAACGTGGCCCCTTGGCTACATAAAAAACCCATCAAGAAAAAAAGAAGAATAATGTTGAAATTGTAAACATGGTCTAATTACTCCATGTATACTCATAAAAATAAAAATATAAACAACGTAAATATCTCTTGGATAGGGCCTATTGGATTCATGTAAAAAAATTGATTTTTAAAAAATAGAATAATGCAAAACTTATTCTTTTTCTACGGCACAAAATGGGTTGAGCAAATTACATGCTTTCAATAGATAATTAGAGTTATCATGACCTGATATAGCTTATATTCAAGATCCACAATATTCCTTTCATTTTCCTTGATATTTGTTCTCATTTTATAGTTAAGGATACCCCTTAAATAAATTATTTAAGGTATTCTAATATACCCCTTCCTCCATTTCCCATAAGTATAAATGAAGATCCAAGAGATAGTTCAAGTTTTCACCATTATCTTTCTTGTCTAAGTGGAGAGGAAATAGAAACCCCATGCCTTTATACAATCACAAACCTTTCAAATTATTTCACTCATGATAAAATAATAGGTAAAAATGATGTGTACCCTAAAATGGGGTAGTCAAGTTACTTTCGTACTAATGGAGGGACATAATGTTGTTTTACATTTTGGGTAGCCTCAATATAATGTCTTCTCAGGGTAAATAAATACAAAGTTACTCTTTCTACCTTGTAATAGAGACCAAAATACTCACCCTAATCCCAAACTTAAACAGAGAGGAGAGCACATGTCATAAAATAAAAATATTCTTGTTAGTTCAAATAATACCTTTAGCAAGCATCATCCTTTATGATTTTAAAATTCATAATTAAAATAAATTGACATTCTTGTTCTAGCAAGCAACCATGCAATTTCTATTGTAGTGATATACTTATTTTTTATTTTATAATGCGGGGTGTGTCAAATAATCTTCCTAATCTATAGTTTTCTTATGGATCTATCACCTTATCCATGGTAATACCTTCCCTTGATATACTCCATGGAGGGTAAAATATCAAAAATTATGAGTAAAATTAAGTTAATCAATTATAGTCATTGTTATAATTTATAATTTAAAATTTTAATATAAAATTAAATTATAAATGCTAACTAATAAGTGATATATCATTCAAATGCTAAAAATAATAAATTATTTAGAACTAGATAATTTGGGATGTGATACACTTCCCTTCTATAAAGAGTCATTGAACCATAACTAAAAGCATAATCATTAGAACATCACCATGTAGAAAAATATTTATGAATATACATATTACCTGTTGTAAATATGTTCTAATGTAGTTAATTTAATATAACAATATGGAAATTAACTACAACTAACTATAAGAAAAAATATAAATTTTCATATATACTTTTTACTCTTGAAAATAAAATTTGCCAAGCATTTTCAATGGGAAAGAGTTAAAAAAATTTCTTAGTATTCTTCCATGTGGAAATGTCCTTAGAGTATTGGTCCCATTATACCTTACACTAAAATACTTCTTGATTTCTTAGTTTTAGCATGTATTGAACATACAATGAATGGCATTCTAAAGAATATGCCACATCATCATTATAGGGTCTTAGTAATAAAAATAAAAAATAATTATAAATCTAGTAAATCATAGGAGGTAGAACAATTTGATAAGTGACTAGATTTACCACTCCCAATACTTCAAATGTGAACATGAATCTAGGAGCAAGTTAAGTAGATTTATAAAATATAATGGGAGATTTTTTATGCTTAACTCTAAAAAACATTGTCTTCTATTAAAAAATATCTAGGTGTTCTATTTATATTAGAATAACTCTTTTGTCTATTTTAGCTTATTTTATCCACTACTAAATTAAATTGATCTATCCTTCCATTTACTTCATCATGTTGTTATGAAACAACTTTAAGAATTGTAATAATAACAATACAATACAAAAATACACAAAAAACATTACCGATGATAATAATAATTTAGATCCAATTGCTAGAAAATTAAATATGCAATAATTAAATCCTAGTTTTAAATCAATACAAATCCTTATCCACTTAGTGAGGGTGAAGTATCATATGTGCAATATACACAACTATTATTCAAATATAAAAGATGATCTCCACTACCACCTAACTCTTCCTATTTATAGAATAAATCAATTATTAACTCTACCCCTAATGCTCAAGGGATGACTATATAAACATAGGGCCTAAGATAATAAAAATTAACATAGTTAATAACCCTATATTGGATCCATTACATGGCTCCCCCATCAGAAAGCTTTGTCCTCAAAGATGAAAATTTTTAAAAAATGCTCTCAAGCTTTGATGTAGCATCTTCTTCTAGAAGGTTCTACCACTTGATGAGAAACTTCTAAATTTGTTGAGATCAAAGATAAACTTGGACTACAATACTACTTCAAGCTAGAGAATGATTCTAACTTATTCATTGAGTATTCAAAGCTTTATCCAAGACTATACATTGTATCCAATAAATTTTTTAATACAAGATACATTAAAGAGAGGATGGATACATGAATATTATGGAATCCCCAACTATCACTTCACCAATGCAACGAACCATATTTTGGGCCCATAAAATCAAAGAGCTAACTTCTAACTAGACTTGGTCTTCAATGATAATTGTTGATAGGGTTGTAGGTGTAAAAATACCATATCTAATATAGCAATTTATCATTAAATATGGTGTGAATCATAATATTGATTCATGTAGTTCTTGGTCTACATTAAATTATATTTAAGAAGCAAAAGCACAAGCAATTGTTGCTATAATAAATCATATACCTAGGTAAAATCAGAGGATCATGGAATATAATATGTTATTGCTGGAGATTTATTACCATACAATTCTTCAAATGGGAAAACTTTGAGTGATGAATGATAAGTATTATACCACCATTCAGCTAATGAGATCCAATAAACCTAGTGATACTACTTGTCTTGAGAAGTAAATACCCAAACATTTTTTAACAATCCTTGTCTGACCATCTAACTGAGGGTGATAACAAGAGGACACGCTCAAATTGGTACAACTAAAACAAAACAATTATTTCCAAAAGTTAATTATGAAAACAGGGTCATGATCACTCACAATGGTTTTGGGTATAACATGTAATTTAAAAATAGAATAAAAAAATACCTTGGCTACATTACTTGTTGAATAGAGGTGCCATAAATTAAAAAAATATTCATAATTATAAACATAATATACTACCACAAATATCACCATTTTCCCCTTAGATTTGGAAAGGTCCTTAATAAATTCCATGGATATGTGCTCCTATTGGAATTCAAGGATAGGCAAGAATTGCAACAATCTAGGAGATTTAAATGTTTTTCCTCAATCAACCAAAAATATCCTAACATTTTCTTTTAATCCTCTTCATGAAAAAAATTGCTTCACTAGTTTTTTTTTTCTAAAAAATTGAATGTCTAGCCAAAGGATATGCATTCAATTCTTAAAGAGCATTTGACTTAATAGTGGAAAACTACTGAAGATAAATGATATTATTTTTATAAAGCCCTCCATCGGCATATGAGAAACAATAATGCAATGATGAACCTACCACCATTTCAATAATGATCCACATACTCTTCAATTTAGAAATCCCATCTTCTTGAAGTTAAGAAATCCATTGTGGAAGAAGACTAGAGATGGCATTGAAAATGACATCATACCTATATTTGAGAGAAAGCATAAAACACCACATTCTCATTTTATTTCTTGAATTTAATAACAAAATCATATTCCAATAGCCCACTCATCCATTTATTCTATTTTGGGCATGAGAGACTTTGTTCTATGAAATGCTTATGGCTACTACAGTTGGTCTTGATGATGAAGCAATGGCCCAATAAACAAGGCCTAAATTTCTCTATGGCATGTAGAACACCTAAAATTTACTTATAATCAGTAGACTATCCTATATTCTTATCAAAAAATTGATTAATTTCAAAGGCTTATGGGTGTCCATTTTGCATCAAAACTATTCCAAAACCTATGTTGGAAGTGTCACACTCAATGATAAAAATTTTGCTAAAGTCAAGAGTGGAAAAAATAGAAGTGTTACATAAAGATTCATTTAGGGCTTAAAAGTCTTGAGAATATGCTTTTTACGAACTAAAGACATTCTTTTTAGTGAGAGTAATGAGAGGAGCGCAAATCTTGCCATAGTTGCAAATAATTTTTTGTGGTAGCCTATAAGTCTTAAAAATCCATATAGCTATTTAAGGTATTTGGGCAATGGCCAATCTTGCATATCCTTGATATTGGTAGGTTATACTTTGAATCCTTCATAAGTTACTATATGTCCCAAATATTGTATCTTCTAGACCCCAAAGGAACATTTGAACCTTTTGACAAAAAGTTTTTCCTTTTGTAATAGGTGAAGAAATTTGACAACATGAACTAGAATATCCTCCTAAGACTTGCTATAAATTAAAATATAATCAACTAAAATTAGTACAAAGTTGCAAAGAAAAGTACAAAATATATATTTCATGATACATTGAAAAGTGGGAGCACTAGTGAGACCAAAATGTATGACTAGGAACTTATAATGACCCTCATGTGTATGAAAACAAGTCTTAAGAATATCCTCTTCCCTAATCCTAATTTTATGAAACCTAAAATGCAAGTCTAGTTTTGTAAATTATCTAACACCATGCTATTCATCCAATAAATCATCTCTAATAGGGACAAAAAACTTATATTTGATAGTAATCTTATTAAGAGGATAAAATCAGGAAGCATACACCAAGAATTATCCTTGCATCATACCATGAAAATAAAAGAGGAGTATAGACTAATGCTTGGATAGATGATTCCTTGCTCCAATAATTCCTAAATAAGATTCTCAAATTTTTATATTTAGGCCTAGTGATGGTAGCAAGTATACATATTATAAGGTTGAATTCCTATAACAAGGTGGATGGTATGGTCATGTGGGTTCTTAGGAGGAAGACCATGGGTTCAATAAAAGATTTTTTATGGTGATCCATAATATTCTATAAATATAAATTAATAGCTAGAAAAATCAAATCCAAACACTAGACCTCCATGCTATTGACTTGGGCAAAGAATCCACAACCACCTTTCTTCAATATATTTTCCATGCTATGTGAACTAACCACCTTGGATGGAAGGGGTTGGATTCATTAGAGAAAAATTACTTTTTCATTCTCCATCCATTTGACATATAGTTTTTGTATATTAATAGTAACATCACCAAGCTGAGAAAACCATTGTGCTCTTATAATGATATCTAAACTACCTAGTTTCTTGGAAAAGAGACTACCCAATCAAGTATAATCCCTTATTTATATGTTAACTTTAGCCACTCAACAAACACACTAAGTGCTCTCCTATTTGCAATTAAGACTTGAAATTTATCCTAATTTGAAGTATTGGTATACAAGCCCAAGGACTTTATTATCTCACTATCTATAAATTTATGTGTGCTACCTAAATTAATCAACACAATTATGTATTATTATTTTATAAACCCTTGTACCTTGATAGTATGGTGAGATTGGAGATGCATATGAGTGTGAGTAGAGAAAGTCAGTATCATCTTCATGTTTTACCTCATTTATTTTTTATGGTTGCTCCTACTATAATGAATCTTTATTTTCATATACTATTGTGTCTTCACCTTCCACTTGAAAGTCATAATTTTCTTCATAGACCCAATCTAAGGGATGGTGATACTGGTATTTGAAATAGAATAATCCCTAGGAATACTCATTACTATGGTAAGGACAATGATATTTGAAGTCACATATGTGTTAGGGACTAAAATTTTGGAGATTTTATCTTATTGCCAAAACTATATGTTGATAATTACCAAGAGTATAGGGAATCAGGGATTGAGCATGTTGACTTCCAACCAAATTTTATTCTTAAGACCATGGAAAAATGCTAAGACCACCATAATTGGATTCAATTTGTGGATGTAAGTGAGAATAATTGTGAAATCAAAGCAATGCTCCTCCATTATTCCTATTTGCTTTATTTTTATAGGATGAATCACATGAAATATAGAAGATCCTTTGTCAAATATTTGTGTGGATCATTCTTTGAAGTCAAGACATAAAATATAAACTTCATGTTGTAAAAGCTACCATTATGACCATTGATGAGGTTGGGATCCCAAGTTAGAAGCTTCTAATATGACATAACCTACTTTAGGAACATGATTCAAGTTGATATAGGCTATCCATATTGGCCAACCATCCTCATGGATCAAATATTTATAGGTGGGCATGTCGATGCAAGAAATAAAAAGTTCATGAGGTTGGTCATGGAAATTAGAAGTATATTTTCTTATGAAATCCAAATCAAAAGAAATCCTAGGTTGTAAGCATCCATAACTAGAGGAGAACCTTGGGTGGCATAAGGAGTTGAGTGACTTCCATAGGAATTTAGAGTACTATGACTAGGTGGTGGTCATAGAAGAACACTAGTATTTATTTCCTAATAAATAATTAAAGGTTGTTGCTCCATGCTTTGTTATGACCCTTGGACAAGGGGAGGCATAGTAGTAGATATTTGTAGGAATATTTAGATATTATCCAAGGACTTGGTAATGTAAGTAATCATCTAATCTTTATTATACAAGGGTTAAGTAATTGTTCACTCTTTATTCAAAATATATGCACATATTACAATCAATTTTATTGGAAAGAATATTATCATTAGAGGGTAGTGAGAGGAATTATAAGAGGATGGTTATTTGGAGGAGGAGAGGAAAAACCTGAGGTTTTGGGAGGAGGTTAAGCCATGGTATTTAAGGAAGATAGAATATGTCGGTCAAAACTATTGATATTTATTGGAGTGTTGTCATGCTCTCTAGGCTAGGTTGGAGCTTTTTTTTGCTCATACACAATCCTCTAAATAAATAGTGCACTATAATTGACTATTTAGTTATGCCTAACCAGTAGTGGTAGTAGGTTTATTCACACACTAGGGGAATTGCAAAACCCAAAAATATTTAGAATGTTATTTAAAAAAATATTATAAAAAATACCTCTTACTTTGATTAGCTTGAGGAGATAATTGCAAAGAGATAGATCCCCCACAAGGGTCCCAACACACCTACCTTCTAAATTTTTTTTGTTCAGGATACAACTTGTTTGGATCATATTAAAGAGATTATTGCAATGGTATAGGTATCTCACAAATTTTCAATGACACACAATACTCTTTTTTATATGAGTATGGGAAAATAAAGTAACAATAATGATCTCATGATATTCTAGAAGATAATTGCACCAAAATATGGAGCAAAAACTATATGAAAAAAATAGTAGAGAACATGTAGCAATAATGTTTGGTAGAGGTTCTAAAATTATTTATATGACCTTATGTTACAAATTCATGTCCCATAAGGAGTCAATATCAAAGCTCTAATAGTCCAATAATGTGTAAAATAATATTACCTAATGACATTAATAATTTATATAAAAGTTATAGAAATTAAATATGTTATAATCAAATACTAGATTCAAATCAATGCAAATCCTTAGCCTCATAGAGATTGCAAAGTCTCATAGTCACTTGGAGAGGATGAAGTCTCATATACATAACAAACATGACTAAGATTCAAATATAAGAGATTATCTCAACTACCATCTAACTCTTCCTATATATAGATTTAATTACTCATTAACCCTAACTCTAATGCTTAAGAGATAAATATCTAAGACTAAATATTGAGCTAATAAAAATAAATATTATCGATATGGCCATATTGAAACCATTACACATGTCTAGGCAGATAACCATTCTATCCCAACTAACGGGTATTTGATACTTTATGCCATATAAATATTCAAACAATGGAATTCCTATACTATATTTCTAAGAGTTATTGTATGTAAATTCTAATAAATGTAGGTATTCTTCTCATTGATACTACCTATCCATGTAGTATATTACAAGCAGACCTAGAATTTAATTTATCCTTTCAATCTACTTATCTATCAAAATATGGTAAACATAGATGATATTTAGTTTCTTTCTTATGGATGTGGATAAAGTCTACAAAACCCTTAAGGTTATCTTTGTATAATTATTTTATACAATATTTTTGGAACCTCATGCAATCTAAACCCTTTTATAGATAAACCTTCTTGCTAGGATTGGAATATTAGCCTTCAAGTTTCGAAGTATAAAATTTACCACTCTTTTTAGCTTGTCAATTACTATGAAGATAGTATCATGTATATTTTTAGACAAGGGTAGTCCTTGCACAAAATATATACTAATTTTATGTCATTTCCATCTAGTATGTCATGAGGATACAACATACTTATCATATGTATATGCTTAGCCTTGACTCACTAGCATTCTAAGTATTTAGAAATGAATGTTGTTGCATAGTTTTTTAACCCAAGCTAAAAATATAGCCCTTTATATCTACCACCATTTTTATTACCCTAGGTTACCTTGGGTATAAAGAACTATGTGCCTCTTTTAGTACCATTTATCTAATTTACTAAAATTTGGCACATATATGCATCCCTTAAAATTGAGTATCCTATAAAACTCTAAATTATAAGTATCAAACTTGTGATATTCTACATTTGCTACTAAGGAAAATTTTACTAACTTATAGTTTAAATCCTTATCTAATTGTTCAAAAACTTGTTCTTTTATGGTTATTATCATAGTATTGATAGTTAAAAAGTGGCTCCTATGACTTAATGCATTGGAAACTCTATTCTCCTCTGCTTTTGTATAGTTGATATGAAAATTAAACTCTTAAATAAATTCCATCTATCTTATTTTCCTAGAATTTAAGTTGGATTAAATGAGCATGTACTTCAGACATTGGTGATCTATTTTGGTTTCAAAGGGTTTTTCCATCAAATAGTGCTTCCAAATCTGAAATGCATATACTATGGATACCAACTCCAAGTCATAGGGGCATAGTTCTAGTCATAGGTATTAATTTTATAGGATTAATTGGATATCATTTGTCCATACTACATTAATACCCCATCCAACCCTTTGCTTTTTTTATTAGTAGTGACTATGAATTCACTATTTGGTTCAATAATTTTTAAAACTAGTATTTTTATTAATATTTATTTAAGAAGTTAAAATCCTATTTGTATCACATAGTCCATTCAAATATTTTACCATTTTTATATAATAATATGGTGGTATTGGCTATTATAGATAACCCCTCTATAAGTCTTTTATGGTATCCCACCATCCACATGAAACTATGCACTTTGTGAATAGTTTCAAGAGTTAGCCATTTTATAATGAATTTTACCTTTGCTAAATCCAGAACTACCCCTTTAGTTGACACTATATGTCCAAGGTAATACATAATTTTCCATAAAAACCATATTTACTTAGCTCTCTATTTAGCTGGCCTTAACTTTATAATTTCTATTCCAATATGCTCAAAATGCTCACTTGTGCTATGTGAATATATCAAAAAAATCATCTAGAGAAATAATTATGAACATGTCCAAATAGTTCTATAATATATTATTTATCAAACTCTTAAATTTGTGTCCGAAGGGTACTATAGTGAAATTTTCACTATAGTGGGATAGGTTTCTTACCTAAAGAAAATTTAAGCAAGAATTGTTGCTTGAGGTAGCCATATGAGAGGCCTTGAAGCTCCATCCACATACCAAGTAGCTGATTTAAATAAAATTCCTACAAAGTATGTTCTACGCCAAACATCGATAGCATGCTTGAATCTCCCCTCACCTTGAGGTAAATTCATCCACCCTAATCAGGTCATCCAAGTATGTTATCCTTCTTGATAGTGACTATACCTCATCCCATCATCAAGAGGGTCCATAGAGCCTTCCCAATGGTGACTAAAAGGGTTCTCTTGATGATGATGTCTCCAATAAATTGATTCACTAGGACCTTCCTACTTAACTAGTGGAAGGGCCCTAAAACCAAGCTATTTTTCTTTGGTAATTGGGTTGCAACCCTCCATATACCCAAGGGTATTTGCTCAATGGCATGAGCAACACACAAATTAGGGGAAACCCAAGGGACTTAAAGAGAAAGAAAAAATGGGATCAAAAGAATCAAGTAGGAATTTAGTAAGCCCAATATACCCTATTAACCCCCACAAATATTCCCTAGAGGCTCAAAGGTGGAAGGAGCAAGAAGAGAATGAAAATACCACCAAGGATCAAAATAATATCCCTAAAATGAGGCCCAATAGAAGCATATGCAAGGGCATCCTTAGAGAATCAATCATTAGGAGGAATATGGGACATATAAAATAGTGGCATCCAGACTAAGGGTTGATAAAAAACAAGGAAAATGACCACAAAAGTAACTAAGTCATTGGGAAGGTTTGTGACCAAACCTTTGTCAACATTTGGTGAGCTAACATAAAGAAAGGGTAAATAATTCAAGTCATAAAAACCAATAGAACACAAGACTATGATCACTAGAATGGCCTCATCAACCAAGGTCAACACCTAATATCTCTCCATGAGAGAAGGTGGCATATTAATGACCCCTTTGAAAATAGGACCACACCACCCATGAAAGAATTTATGGTGATTTAATCCCAAATAAATTTGGACTCCCAAAATTTAATACAACACAATATTTTGCATCCTCTAACTAGATCTAAAGTTGACACTCCTACTCATATCCATTTTGGGAGGAATTTTGAATTTCAAACTTCTATAAATGTTATAAATAATAGTTTCCATAGATAGAAAAAAGGAGTTTGGATACGTTGATTGTGTCAAAAATTTAACCTGTGGTATTTTATATCTTTCTTTTCCACTTTATTTCTTAGTCTATACTTGAGCCTTGGACCAAATGCATGTGCAAGCCTTTGAGCTACTTTTGATTATACATATTTCATAATTTTGTGCATAAATTTGTGTTCAATCCTTTATCTTGATTGGTTCATGTGTTCACTTATTCCAATGACCTAATTTAGAAATTGTATTATTTTATTTGGTGCATTGTCATCCTTAGATAGGCTAAATATATTTTACTTTATCCATTTTCTCTAAAAAATTAGTTCAGAGTAGACTAGTGCAACACCAAGATGATGAGTGTCAAAGATCACATATAGAAGCAAGGAGCCAACCTTGGGGAAAAAAACCTAGAGGTTTCTCAATGGGTGTCACATCCCATACTTGCCTAGACTTTCCAAGACTAGTGCCCCCCATACAAGGCATAGAGCATTGGATACACCTACTCAATAGGAGGTCAAAGGGCCAAAAATTACAATTGTAGGAGGTTTCAACACCCAGGGAGGCATAGGTATCACATTCAGTCCCCAATAGTTTAGACTAGTACACTTGGTGGGACTTAAATTTTAAAAAATTATCCTTTAATATAGAAGTTATATCATGGTTTTGATGAAGGCCACGTTCATCCACTTGTTAAAACACTAAAAATTCATCTAGTGACCCCTCTATTAATAAGAATGAGAAGATGTCACCATCCCTGGGATGACGTTAAAGTGGGAATCCCTATCTGGCTAGCATAACCTCTCACCCGATGATTCGAATAGATGAAGAAAAAAGGATATTTGACTAGGCAACTAAAGGCTAGTCCACATTTACATGATCATGAGGCCTACCACCACACTGGTGGTGAGATAAAATACTTAATTGATCCTTCCTACTCTAAATTCCAACAATAGACAAAGGTATCGACAAAAAATAATGACTACCTCAACAAATCAAAATCAGAGAACACTCTTAGCCTAGAATAATAGAGATCCTTTATGATCACTAGTAGCACCAGCTACATGGGATCAAATTCTAGCTTCCATAATGAGGTCCTTATTGTATTTAACTAGAAATGATGCAATCACTCCAACAAAAAATTTGCAACACATGGTTAGTATATATATCTTATACAACATTGGATAACAAGAAATTTACCTTAGAATTCTAGCTACCTCCCTCAAAGAACAAGCAAGATATTGGTATATCTCTCTCACCCAAATTCTATCATTGATTAAGATCAGCTCATGAACCAACTTGTTGATCCATTTGGAAAGAAGACAAACTAGGTTTTGTTGTTAGAATAATTGAAAACTATTAAAAGATCCCATATGGAAACCATGGATGATTCAATGCTATATTCTAGAAAAATTGATAGATAATCCCAAAGGAAATTTGGCTAGTACGACTTTCATATACTAGCTCAAAGCAGTCAATTTTGAAATGGCCATGGTGGTAAAAACCTAGGGAGAAACTCATTACTAGCATCCTATGGGATAACCACTCAAGTTGAAAGGAATCTCATTTATATTGGAAGGTTAGTCCCTAGGCCACCCATACCCTTTATTTTATGTTTAGTTTTCATACCATCCCCCTCTAGTCAGGGTTATGCATAGTGGCTATTTTCACAAAATTGGCTAAAATTAGGATTTTTAAAATTTGGAATTGGCTAATATTTGGGACCCTTGACCAGGGTCCATTAGCCAAAAAATTTTGGGTGCAATTTTTTTTTGGTCGATTCGCCCCAATTTTATAATAATTTGACCATTTTAAGTTTAAATTTTCAACATTACCCCTAATAATAGTGAACCTTCTACATGTGTTTTGCACTTGGATTTTGGAACCGATTCGCCAAATTTTTATAAATACATTTTGGGGCTGACCCCTTACGCATAACCCTACCTCTAGTTATCCAACCAACATTATTGTTTGGGAAGTCTCGCCCTTAGTGTCACCATCTCCCTCCACTATTGTCTCCTCATCCTTACAATCCCCAAAAAATGGAGAGAATGCAAAATACTATGAGGGACATGAACAACTAAATAATATCCCTCAAGAATCAATAGAATTTCCAAAGGTTTGGCTACCAAAACTACCTTCACCTTTCTTTTCATTAGAAAAATCAGGGTTATCAGCCTCCACTAAATGGATATAAGAGATACACTCCTTTCAATAGAGAATATGGTCATTTACAAAGTTTTAAAATACAAATAGTACCCATCTTGATCCCTATACAATAAGCTTCCACTAATCTGGTAAGATACATGGTCCCAAACCATAACTACATATTATACCCTTATGGTTGGTTGTGTTGCTACCTAAATCCCTACTACCTAGACTACAAATACCTCCAATAGACCACATGTTCAATACCTCCACCTATGTGTCAAAATGATCTTATGCAAACACTAGGCTCAACCACACAAAACCTACCACCTAAGGATTTTTTGGTACCATAAATCAAAATACCAAATAAAACCTTGGTAACATAGGATGAGGGAGAAGTCTAGACCATCCCTAGATAGAGATGTACCCAACCATACAACTATACTTAATCCTAATCTGGCATTCTCACCAAAATCAAAAGGAAGGTAGTAGAAGAGGATCAAGGGAAATACCAATGGCAATCAAAGGATAAAATATGCAAGAATGACCAAGCATAAGAGGTGAACTTAGAATATACCAAGCCATAAATTCCTAGACAACAATCACTAGTATAGCTAAATCCAGGTTTGGTATAACCATCAAGCTTCAACATAGAAAATCCTAGGGTATAGTGGGTGTACAATATTGTACTAAGGGCTCAACCACTAAAATATTTAAATGTGGTTAAGCATCTTAAGAGGTTCATTATTTTGGTATCAATATAATATGTCCTCATCCACTCAAAATAGATGAACCAAATATAGTAGGCCTTGGATAAGTATAAGATCACTAGATAGTAGGAGTAAGTTGTCTTGAAAATATATTTTCCTAGCAGGCCTAAGCTATACAATTTTATCTAATGCTCATATGTGTCAACAAGATTGGACTCTAGAGAAGGCACTTTGGTTATGCCCAAAATAGTGGTTGATACCTTGAAATTGACATATGAATTGGTCAAACAAGGGGTAGTATAGCTAGATAGAGCATTGATATTGATCCTCAACCTTCTAAAGGACCTACAACTCTCTCTGTATGCTTGTCCCAAAATAACCATTGTCTAAAAGTGGTGATGATAAATTTACCTACATCATTTAACCTCTATCTATCTTGAGATTTCATCATGAATATCAACAAGTACATCTCCTTGGATTAGTCCTATATGTTATTATAGACCCACTACGAGGCGAATATGAAGGTCCCTTTGGAACCATTTCATATACACCACATGGAGTTTAATCTGACAAGCTAGTCTAAAGAATAATGGGATTTCTTGATTACTGAGGAAAAACTAGATGCTTAGGGATGAGGTACACACCCAAGTGCTAGATAATCAGATGTAAAAATGGGTAGATAATATGTGGGAAGCATACTTATACAAAGAATTCAAGATGATTAAACCTAAGGCATACCCAATACAAGGGGAGGGGCTTTACATACAAATAGAGGATAGGTCTTATGGTACTTATATCCCACTAGGAACCAAAGTAAGTGTCCCACTCATCCAAGTTACTAGGATAAATACAAGTTTGAATTGCTATGATTTGGGTATTGTAGGTTTCGGTGAAATAACTCTATGAGGAGAGATTGTCATGGGAATACATGCCAAGTCATGTACATTGTGTAAAAAGGAAATATTTAAATAAATAAAGGCTAAGTTTTATATTTATTGACCAATGTAGATAGACAGTGCATAAGACACTTGAGTGAAGTATTTTAGAAAGCTCACCATATGTGCAAAAGAGGAAATTCATGAAACTAGAAGACTAGAGTTGCTTAATGCAATCATTTTTTGAGTTGCATTTAGAAGTTTCCAAACCCTTAGAAAGACATTCCTCGTAGCTAATGGATGCTAACATATCAAATAACTATACCACTCCTAATTATGCCTCATGAGAATAATTTGGGAGAAAGAAAGGTAGTACAAAGGAAGTTCAATGAATTCTTAGCTAGATTCTATTAAAGAAAGGCTCTCTCCTAACACATTTGCAAGGGAAAAGACTTTGTCTCTTAAATTTCCAAGCTTCTAGAACCTACCCTAGAGAATCTGCATCCAATGGATAAGGCTATCGTTTATTGGGTTCTTTTATTCCTACAAGTAGAAGTTCTCTATGAGTTACCAAAACTATAATGAAATTTATACTATAGTGGTATAGGTTACTACCCTAAGGAAAATATAGCAAAATGAGAGGCCCTAAAGCTCCATATATATACCAAGTAGTTGATTCAAAGAAAAAACCTATAAAGGAGAAATTGTACTAAATACTAGTAGTATGCTTGAAACTTCCCTTACCATGAGGTAACTTCATCCACCTCGATCAAAATAGCTAGGTATTTTAGCATTCTTAGTGGTGATTATACCTCATCCCCTCATCAAGAGAAAATATTGAGCCTTCATGGTGGTGACTAAACGGGTTCCCTTGATTATTAGGTCTACAAGAAAATGATTCACAAGGACTTTCCTACTTAGTTAATGGAAGGGCCCTAAAATCGAGCTACCTTTCTCTATAAATTGGGTTGTAGCACTCTATATACCCAGGGGTATTTGCTTAATTGCATGAACAACACATAAACTAGGGGAAACCCAAGGGCCTTGGAGGGAAAGAATAAGTGGGATCAAAAGAATAAATTAAGGATTTAGCAATCTCAACATACCTTGTTTACCCTCACAAAAATTCCCTAGAGACTCAAAGGTGGGAGGGGTAAGAAAAGCATGAAAAATACACTAGGGATCAAAAGTGTGCTCATCAAATGAGGCTTAGTGGAATCCTATGTAAGGGAATCCTTAGAGGATCAACCATTAGGAGGAATAAGGGATATACAAAATAATATAAATCAAACTAAGGGTTGACAAAAAATAATCGGAAGCACCACTAGAGTAACCAAGGAAGTTTGCAACCAAACCTTTACCAAGATCCAATGAGGTAACATAAAGAAAGGATAAATTATCGATATGGGTCAAAAGCCAAGAAAACACAAGACTACAATAATCAAAATAACCTCAAAAACCAAAGTTGACATCTGATATCTTCTCTCCATGGAAGAATGTAGGCACATTAATTATCCCTTTGAAAAGAGGACCATGACACCCATGAGAAAATTTATGGTGATTTGATCTAACATATCTATTGCATGGGTTGAAGATATGAATTTAAACTTGACCCAATAATTCTTTGGGGATATTTTATTACATAATGATACCCACCACATGTAAAGCACCCATATTTAGGACCTATTGGATCCACAAATCCAACTTAAAACTGACCCCTAAATTTTAAAATTTAAAAGGTTATGTGAAGTCCTAGGTTTTTGGTTTTTTGTGGTTAAAAGAACAAATATAGTCTCAAGTTTTGTTGGAGTAAGGCTATTCAAAAATATTATAAAATTAACCTTGGTTTTAGTCTTTAATAAAAATCCTCAAAGGTATAAAGCATCCATTCACAGAATGTTTTTGAAATCATATTAATCACCCTTCACAAAGCTTCCTAAATTTCAAAGAGCATAAAAGTACCATTCATTAACACCACAGGAGGTTTGCTTTAAAATGTCCCACTTCATTGCATAAAAATATCTAAAAATTAGAGTCCATATTACTTTCCCCCTTACATTAATCATAAGCCAAAGTCAGTCCTTTAAACCTCCCAAGTAATTATTTATCAAATGTGTTAAGGTTTTAAGACTAAGGTTCTCTCTAAGAAATTTTTTGATCAAATTTATATCCAAGACCATGAAGTATGAAACATTTTTACTGAAGATAAGGTCATGGCTAATTGAGAAATCATAATGATCGACTTAAAATGGAGTTAAAAAAACTGATAGCCTAAGGCAATTGACCAAAAACACATCAATGGCTAAATGGCAAATCGATCGACAAAATAATCTATAACAAAAGAAGAACCAGCCAAAACATAATATAAAAATCCCAGTCAAAGTCGATGGCCAAATTTTGAAATCTAAGGTATGTAAAATTTTTTCTGACCCACACAAAAATATTAAAAAAGAAATATCGACCAAAATAATTTGACATGAAAAAGAAAACTGAAGTCGATCAGTTGAACTTGATGAAAGCTAAATACTTATTGATCGAAAGCTACATTGATGGCCCTAAGTAATTTAGCCAAATTTAAAGGAAATATATGGATGAGGTTTATCATCTGAACACCTATGCATAGCCTAAAGTTAGATTGGTCAAAGCCTAGTTAAACCATTTGATCAAAGCCAATGCTCCACTCAAAGGTATGCAATACTTTGTAATTTTTCTAAAGTCTCAAGGGCGTTCTTGTCATAAAAATTATTTTCCATTTATTTTATAATATTATCCTAAGACATGGTCTATGAAAGGGTTTTAAATCTAACCATATGAACTTAGAGTCATCAATTTTTTTTACTAAATAATCAAGAGAGGGTCTATACACATTGTATCCTTATTCATACTAAGCCCATGTATTCAGGCATAAACATTACCTAAGTGTGAAACTCATAATAACAAAGAAATATTGAGGGCCATTACCACATCCAACCCCATTCCATTTCTTCCCTAAACCAAAATTTCATAAGTCTTACTGAGACCCATACGTCATGATCCAAAAGTATGGCCAAGCTCTATTGGTCGAAGAAGGATTACGACCTAGGAGGTTCATCCAACCAAATAAGAGGAAAAAAAGGTATTCAACCAAATTGTGGTAAAGGTGTGAATCACTTTAGTCGATTTGATTGAACCAAAGAAATTGAGAGCTATTCAATTGAACAAATAAAGTAGTGAATATATAATGGTTGAAGCAAATTCAACAAAGGTCAAAATGTAGGCACTAAGGTACGTGAAATTTTGATTTGTGTGATATCTATGTCAACATTATATAATTATCCTCCTTTGCATTGAAAATATCAAATCCCTAAGTCTAAATGCACCCAAGGGTCTATGCATGTCACAAATTTTATACTGGTTTAATTTTTCTAAGGCTAAGGTCATTAAATTTTATTTTTAAACCCTGCTATACCCTTGCATATTTGCCTCTGCCTGAGTCTAACATTGAAGTGGTCATGATAATATCCTAAGGTTTATCTTGAGTCTAACCAAGATTTTTCTGTACCACCACCCCTTCTTCTACCATTTAAACTACATTTTTAGTGAAGCTAATGTTAAAATATCGTTAATCAAAGAGAAAAATTTCACAAGGATCCAACCATGCTTATCACTACGTGTCTTAAAGTCCCTCTTGTCATGAGTCCTTAGAGATCCGAAATATCAAAACTAAGGTGCAAACTTAGTGAGTTTTTCCCCTAAGATCGAATGCATAATCTCTAAGTTGAAGCATATTAATCAATATCCCCCATTCAATGAATTAAAAAAAAACTAAGACCATTCGATCAAAAGTTGAATAATAGCCATAGCTATTCGGTCAAAAGATATTGGATGGCCAAGATCATTTAGATGAACCTTAATTAATGGAAAAAGTTAATCAGTTGATTCAGGTGCCACAATGAGGGGCATTCAATTGATGGTTTTGGTAGAGGAGGATTAAAAAGTCATTATATCAAAACTTTATCAAATACTGAAGATGATAAACCTAAAAAATATGGATGGTGAATATTAATTGATCGATGGCATGCACAAGGTGAAGTTGCATTAAAATAAAAAATATTGGGTGGGCACTCCATCAAAGAAAAGTAGATGGAATAAATTAAAAAAAAACCTGATTTAAGGAAATATTGTGCTGACTTAGATCGAGACCAATCAAAAAAATTGTAGGTACACAGGCCAAGTATGATTCCATTCCTTAGATCCACCTAGACATGTGCTTTAAGATAACATGATTTAATCGAGTGAATCAAAATTAAATAGGTACTTCATCTAATGACCAATTACGCAAACCAACCAAAAAAGAAAATATTCATGATATATCAGACCATTATGAGAAGTGAGGTGGTGAACCAAGTGTGGTAGAATTGTAGAGACAACTGGTATAAAATTAAAAACACTTTTTGTAGAAGAGAGTTTAAAAGCATGTCAATACTTGCAATGAACTCATTGAACTAGAAACCCCCTTAAACTATAGAGTGCTAAAGGATTTAGCACAGTTGCAGAAGTCAAAAGTTTCAGAGTTGCAAGAGCAATATGGCATCTTCAAGCACTGTTGCTCCCAAAATCAAGCTTGAACTACTAGAAAAAATACCATTGAGCAAGTTGTTAAGGAGAAATACCTATGAACAAGTATAGGATAAAGAAGACATTTTAGAGTTTAATTTCTAATCAAGTTTAGAAGAGTGGCAGCACACTCAAAATCTGCTAAGAGGTATTTTTAGAGGGCTTACAAAGACAAATATGAGAGGAGCCCATTCAAGAATAAGTGGAGAATCAATCTAGTAAAGCTATTGTGTCCTAGGGTGTATTTTTCATTTGACTTATTGTCATGGTTGGTTGTGTCATATGAACTGAAGACCAGATCCATATTGAATAGTAAGAAAAAATCCGCCAAAGAAAATTTGCCAAGTATTTTAGCTAGAAAGAGCTTCACTAATATATGATGCAAAGGTTATCTCCGCACAAGCAAAACATATGATTGGTACTTATTTTTATGAAAAATTATTGATTATGATAAGTTGGTATCCACTGAAACCCCTATTCACAAGTTCACACTGTACAACTGGGTAAAATATTATGTAGACATGATTCACATAGTGATGGGAGTTGAATACCTAAATTGGGTTGAAAAGGAATTTATGTTTCTAATAAACAATGTAATAAAACTAGACAATTATTTATGTACAGGTGGAAGAACTTAATCAATGATACAATAGATAGGGAATTTATAGAGTTGTGGAAGGCAATAGACAAATATCAATATATCATGCCTAACTTCTCACTACTCCTTACTCATCCACTTGATTGTAGGACAAGTGAGTCAAAGGGAAATTACTGAATTAGGAGGTGTACCATAGGCAATGATCCAAGATAGATTACCCTACATCCAAGAAGATGCCCCCAACTATTCGAATTTTTTTACTAGATTCCTCCCTGTAATATATCATGTCATTACAAATGAAAACCTGTTAGAATGAGCCCAAGGGTTATAAATTTTTTTCTGAAAAGAATGCAGGGAACCACTTTCTTACAAAATACCTCACATATATAAGAATTTTAGGAGCTAAGTTGTCTCCTAAAGCTTTACTTTTTTTATATCCATATTCCTATTGGTGATGTGGTTATTAAAGGTTTAGAATGATCAATTTGCTATTATCAATCGATGAACCAAATCGTACCATCATACAATCTTCACAGGCATCAATATGCAACAACAAAACAACTTGTACGAATCCCAAATAGTACAATGGTAGGGGTTGTACGATTCTACACTCAACAAATCTTTTAAATTTTATTTTTCAAGCTATCATACATAGTTTTATAACTAAATTGTTCAATTTACCAATATCACCAAATTGGGTAAGTTCTCCTTAATCGCATAAACTGCCAAATAAGGTAAGCTCCTTTTGTATGATTTATAACACATCTGGTGTATGATTTTTATGAAATAAAAGTTCAGATATATGTCAAATTGGATACTATTATGTACCAATGTCTCTTAGATAAGTATTGGGAAGTTTTAAAATGGACATTACTCTATTCCTACCAACATGCAAGTTCTATGTTCAGGGTTTGAGAGAGTTCTATCCAATGGAAATATCCAGAAATAATAAAATTGCCTTCAAGACATCCTTATTGATATCATACTAATCATAGATCATTCCTAAGGTTCACACCAGTGCTAGTTCAATTCCATATTTTATAGCAATACATTAAGTATCAAAAACAAACATAAATAAGTACATGCAACAACTAGCTACTACAAATCATTACTCCATCATTCTAGAATCATAAAATATGAGATAAAAGACTATGAATTGAGGTTCTATTCCATTACTTATCATAAATACAATACAATCACTAAAATGTACACAACAATCATAGATATGCATTCCATACTCAAACTAGTCTATCACCAGATCATTACAAGACTAACCAACATTCACCAGACTATCAAAAATAAAAAGTGGGTCTTATATAACATTTCCTAGGCCATTTCCAAGTGGTTCCTAAGGCAATTTTTTATTTACAACTTCCCATGCATAAGGAAATGCATAATTATACCTTTTACTAAGTCTAAACATATGATTTATCAAATTCATGCGCAATTATAACTCAAATTGCATTTCCCTTGTTTTCATTGCACTTTGTACGGTTTGCCCTCCAATTTGTATGGTTTTACTCCTACTTGTATGGTTTACTCCTACTTGTATGGTTTACCAAAAATATCAAACTATCAAAATTGGGTAAATCCTCTTGTAACTTCTTCTTATTTTGGGAGGTGGATTTGTTGTCTACATTTGCCCTCCCCTTTACTTTGGTTGGTGTCCTCACTGACTCGTCTTTCTATTTCAACTAGGCCTCATAATATTGGACTAATGCTTCCATGTATTCCAATAAGGTGTGAAGAATTGCATGTTGGTTCTGCAACTTGGTTGCATAGTTACCCATTTCTACTACTTTCACACCATGTTGGTTGGTTGTCTCTTCAACAATCTTAAGGAGTTCCTTCAATTGTTGTTCATGCTCAGTAGCACTCTTTTTCAAATTCTCCTACAAATGTGCTTCTACTCAAGCTGCTACTTTTAAATCTTCATTCTTGTCTATAATGGTCTTCATATGGTGATTAATATCAGCCTCTAAAGCATGAATAGTATCCTCCTTAACATTCAATTGTGTTTGCTTATCTAGGATTATATCATTATATCACTTATTATCTTGTGTGAGCTCTTCTATATTATTATTCTACACTACTAGTTTCTCATCTTTAAGAGTCAACTATGTTATCAGATGTTCATCCTTTGCCTACCACTATTCTTCTTTTGCTTTCAATTGAGCTTCCAACTCATTGATCCTATCTTCTACCATTTGTGAGATCAGTCACTTTTTCTCTTCTAGCGAACTAATTATAGCCTCAAAATTGGCCCTGTTACTTAGCAGTTCTTCTTCTAATTTCTTTAACTTATCTTCTACTGTAGCCTTACTCTTATGCAATTATTCCTCCATTGCAACCATTTCATTTCAAGTGGCCTTTGTCTCTTATTTCTGAGCTTCCTTGAGTTGATATATCTACTTCAATCCTATGCTCAATCACTCTATCCAATGAGTTAGGAAGTTAAACTTCCTTAGAGTTATAGCCAATCATGAGGTGACCCTCTTATGTTACAACTCCACTATATTCATGGGATAAGTAAATAATTGGCTCTATCTAGGTCCAAACTTAGATGCTACCTGTAATTGATTCTCAATTTTTTGGCAAGTCATCTCTTCCTAACATCGTTGTTACCTCCTCCTTGGGTAACTTCCTTGGGCGTTGTACATGAATATCAATAATTTTCTTTGTACGGTCCTCACTACTCATCCATTCCGTTATCTTTTCTAATTTGATAAAAACTTGTTCTTCCCACAACTTCAACTCTTCCATGCGTCCAATACAAAATTGTGGTTTGAAACTAACCATGGCATTGCCTATATGCTAGAAGAAATGTTCCACCTGATATTCTACCCTTTTTGCATCCTCCTTTGTTTCAAATTTTGAGAACTATGTTACATCTAGGAGGTAGCTTGTTTGCATCCTTCGTAGTTCTTCCTCTGTAGGAGTTTTTTCTTCCTCTTCTTCCAAGTGGTGACCAGAGCTTCCCCCAAGATCCATTAGTGCTTTCTCCATGTTTATATTTTCCTGTGGTGGAGTCTTTTCTGTAGTCCTCTCCACTTCCACATATTTTTCAATATCTATAATCTCGTGATGAGATTGCTGCTACCATATAGATTATTGGGCTTATTTTTTCTCAGTTACATCCACTTGTTGTTCTTCTATCACCTGCTCCTCTTCCTAATTTTTTTGGGTTTCTATTATTGTGACTTCTTTAACAATAGGATCCTCCTATTTTTGTGATGCATTCTTATCATCTTGTGCATCACTCTGATCATTTTGATTTGTGCTTCCTCCTATCATGAATATAAATTTAGGCTTCTTCTTCTCTCTTAACTCTTCTTATGAGGCTTCCAATACTGCCTTGGATTTCTCTTTTTCCTCCTAAGTAGTGGCTACTACTTCTTGTGCTATTTGCCTCACTTTTGTATCATCCAAAATTTTAGAAGAGTCCAAAATTTTAAAATCGTTATGTTGAAAAATCTGTGGGGATTCTACCATCTCTTCTACTTCTACCCAATTCTAATTTTGCAAATATAGCTTCTCCAAGTCTAATTGTTCTTATTGTTGTTGATTCTTCTGTACGGGCTCAACTTGTTTTTCTAGGATAGGATTATTCACCATTATTTATCATTTTCTTCTTGTTCTTACTTGTACTGGTTTGGATTGCCTACACACAATTTCCTCCCTTTCCTAAACTAATGACTACTCCTAATACCATTGTTGAAGTGCTTGTTGTTCCTATTCAGGTTGCATCTACCTAGGTATTTTCCTTCGATGGTGTACCTCCTCCTCCAAGGAAGTATCCTCATGTAATGTTGTGGCCTTAGTTTCTTTCTTTGTTCAAGACTTATTTGGAGTCTCCTTATTAATCGTCATTGAATTTTACCATCTTAAAATAGTTGACTTTCCTGCATCGATATTCCTAGATATTTCAAGCCTTAAAAATGAATTTCCATCTCCACGATAGCATTTAATAACAATCCAATAGCATGGAAAGTCATCCCAAAATTCTTTGACCTTTTCATTAGCATATCATGCATCTTTTTCTCCATATAGGCACCCCAATCATATCGGATTCCTTTGGTGATATCTTCCACATATTGAGCCATCCAAATTAGCATCTCCATGGATCGTGTTTCCATTGATAGTTGAGCCATCACAATATTCATGGTGCAAGGTCAATATTTCCCTATCACCTAGCTTTGGAATGTCCTCAAGTTACTACACCCGATATCTTCACTTCGATTGATGATTTCACATTGGTAAGTGAAGTGATGATATGATATGTCTCATTCGGATCAAGAAAATTCTTAACTACCTCCATGCCATATGTTGGCAACCCAAATATGATCTTGAATGACTCTATTGTGAATTATATCTTTGTTGACTACTTGCCCACATTGAAATAGGTAAGTCTACTTGTAGGATTATACGCCTAAACCATCTCCAAAAAATAGTTATAGAATAAGGTCTTCTGGTGTGGTGGAACCTATGCTATGACAGCTACACCAACCTTCTCAAATTATTTTCTCCAAGTGTGGTTCTTTTTTTCTTAGTTTCTCCACCACTTCCTACATGTATCTCCTCCATGTTGTATGATGATATCCTTGTTATCTCAACTTGGTTCTCCTTAGGTTTATTACTCATATCCTCTTTTATATATGGGTAATGGACTTCATTTATGTAACTCCCTCCTCATGATTATTTCTTGTACCATTTATTCCTCTCATAATCTTGGTGGTGTCCTTCTTCGATCATACCTCCAATACCTCTACCTTCTCCATGACCTGTATCATCCTCTCCTCCAAGGATGAGTACCATACCCAGCATGAGATTGAAAATATCACCCTTGGTATTGTTGTGGATGTGAATCTCTCTCTTGTAGGGTACCTTGTGACCATTCCACTCTATTGGTTGCAATTCTTCTTAATCGATATGCAAACTCTTTGGCTGAAATCATTTTCTGCCATTCCTATGGTTATGCTTTTTGGACATCATTTTTTATGCAATTAAAAGTCCCCTAAAAACTATATAGTGCTACTGTAAATCGTATAGTACACCTTCCAAATTGTGCATGTATGTTTTCAGGTTGTACAACCACCTCTAGATCATACAGTCTCTCAAACTACTTCAAATCGCTCAACCAACTTGTTGTGGCTAATCCACAACACACCCCAAAATTGGGGGCCCACCTTTTTGCATGCTTTCAAAGAAGAAAACAGTGACCCAGATGCTAAGAAAATCAAAGAAAAAGGCAAAATTTCACTAAGGAGAAAAGTTGTCGCGATATCGCGACATGTCGCTCTGTCGCGGCCGAAAGTTGTCGCGATATCGCGACATGTCGCTCCGTCGCCAAATGAAAAAGTGTCGCGATATCGCGACATGTTGCTCCGTCGCTAGCAGAAATGAAAAAGTGTCACGATATCGCGACATGTTGCTCCGTCGCTGGCAGAAATGAAAAAGTGTCGCGATATCGCGACATGTCGCATTTTCGCGGCTCCAAACAGCCAAATGGTACGAAAGAGAAAAACGTCACGATTTCACGACAGGTTTGCATCCGCATAGCCCGAAAGAGAAAAGCGTCGCGATTTCACGACAGAAAGCAGCCACAGTTGTACGGAATGAAAAAGTGTCACGATTTCGTGACATAAATCAGCTGGACAGCCCAAAACGAAAAAGTGTCACGATTTCGCGACATAAAGCAGCTGGACAGCCCGAAATGAAAAAGCGTCACGATTTCACGACAGGTTGCAGCGAGATGGCCCGAAACAGAAAAGCATAGCGATTTCATGACAGGTTGCAAACAAAAGGCCTGAAATAGAAAAGCGTAGCGATTTCATGACAGGTTGCAGTGAGATGGCCCAAAATAGAAATGCGTAGTGATTTCGCGATAGGTTGCAGCAAAGTGGTATGGAATGGAGAAGCATAGCGATTTCACGACAGGTTGCGTCGAAGGCATACCAAGTGAAAAACGTCATGATTTCATGACAGGTTGCGGCCGAAGCGTACGAAGATGAAAAACGTCATGATTTCATGACAGGTTGCATTGGCAAGGCTGCTGGCAGGAAAATGTCGCGATATCGCGACATGTCGCGTTTTCGCGATGAAAGCAAAGGAGCAAGGCTGCATGCATAAAAACGTCATGATTTACATGGGGCCATTACAGAACGTGCAAAAAAGTGCTGAACACGTGGCACAAAGGCATGAGGGTCATGATAACGCTTCAGATCGACAGTTATAGTTAGCAGAGAAGACCAAACATTTCAGGCTCGAGCAAAAGGTCAAAATAGCAAAGAAGCGGGAAAATGAAACGAAGCGATCTGGGAAATGAAACGAAGCGTCACAGAACGAAACCAAGAGCCGCAACAGAAAGTTTAAAAGCAGAAGCGAATGTAGATACAGGGGCTAGAAATTGTAAGAAGAAAAGCATTATTTTTGTGAATAAAAAAGGAGTTTATTTGGCAAGAGTAACTTTTGTGTGTGAAACCAAAAGGAGATTGAAGGCTAAGACTACTGTTATCTCTGTAGATCTTTCCCTTGCATTATTCTTTCTTGTATCTATTCGTTTACACCATAATGTGGGTTACGATAGGTGAATGATAGAATGTTGCAATTATTTATTTCCTTAGAGTCTTGCATCTGATCTGATTCGACTGTGTTTTATTGCAGGTCTGTTAGGTCAGGTTGTTTTAGAGCTTCATCTCATAACTTGGGGTTTTGCAGGGAGGAGATTGCTAACCAAATTAACGTCCTGTTTCAGTTTTTCCAGCTGATTCTCATAAAGAATCTTTCTGTTTTAGGTTCTAATTTTATTTTCACATTTTTTATTCAAATATTGGCATTTCGGATTCTGGTGCATTCCAGAATACGTTTTCAATTTTACTAACTCCAAAAGCTAACATAGAAATAGCAGAACAGTTAAATAAAAGATAAAATGAACCAGCTTAACGATAAAATGAACCTCATGTTAAAGGCACGGAGCTTAAAATGAAGTGGCTTATACCACGCATTTTCTCATTTGAAATATTTCTTTAAGCCAAAAGATAAAAGAGGTTACTAATTTATTTTCGGGTGGGTTTCATTAATTTCAAGAGCATAAAAGAAGAAAGGGATTTTTTGTTCTTTCTTTTGTTTTACACGGTTGGTTATTTTAACAGATTAGGGTTACAAAGTTTGTTGTGAATCATTAAAGGCCCCTTGTTAACAGTTACTTGCAGGATTTAAGTTATTCTAGGATACATTCATTTATTTGCATTAAGTCTTAATTGGTTATATGCATATGAATGTTTGTTCACAAGAACCTTGGAGAAATTAAAAATAACAAATTTTCTTTGCAAGAAAGAGTTTCCTGTCTGAGACTCTAGTTGCGTGATCATTTTGTTATAGGACAAAATATTCACTCAACATTTTGGCGCTAGAAGGAGGGCCTTCTTTATTGCTTTGTGATTATGATCTGTTCTAACGATTAACGTGGGTAGTTTTGTTTCCACCTATTGTGCTTGCAGGTATAACATTTAGATACTTGATTTTGCAAGTAAGTTGAGAGAAGTCTTTTAGAGTTCCAGAGTTTTCAAGCTGGCCCAACCTGAGTACATAGCTACTAGGTCCAAGACCACAGGGGAAACTATTTTCCAAAGCCTTTCTCCCACTGCTAGGAAGCCAAAAAACAAAACATTAGAGATCGAAATACCACCCAAGTATACTTGAGTTAGGGATTTCTTTAGACTCAAGTACGTCTAGCGGGCCTGAGCCCTTAATTTCAAGTGCGACAGCAACACAAGGTGTATCTCGTCTCCATAGTTCCAAGCGTTCCCATTGTTCCCACAGGGTTAACACCTTTGAACAACATGGCCCAACAACAACAACAACAACCACCTGCCCTTTGGTATGGTGCGCAAAGTTCCCCCTTGGATATTCCTGGGGCAGTCCATGACTTGCCTAGAAACATTGAAAGGGGATTACCCAAATTCATGCACGATGGTCCCACAACAGCAGAAGATCATGTCCAAATCTACAAGGATTACATGTTTAGGCAAGGGGTTACTCACGAGGATGTTGCTTGCCGAGTTTTCCCTGCTAGTCTAGACCCCACGGCCAATGAATGGTATCGAAATCTTCCAAAGTAGGGTCCATCACTTCATGGGCCCAATTAGAAACCGCCTTCATTAGCCAATTTAGAATGTTATTGGATCCCTCCATAATTTACAATTTGTTCGTATCATGCAAAATATTACCCAATGAGCCCATACGAACATTCAATCAGAGGTTCCAAAAACTATACACGAATCTGACTCGTCACTTTGCGGTAGATCCTGCGGTCGCCTTGCAATTATATTTCGGAGCCTTAGATCCTTTAACATCTTTGTTGACTAGAAGGAATCCTCAGGTTACGACGCTTCCTTTAGCCTATGCAGAGACAATGACTCTCGAACAACAAATGAACTTACCAGGAGCAGGATTGTCTCAATTGACTGGGATGGGACAATATGGTCCATACAGTCAATTTGCCATGATGAACCAGTTAATGGCACCACAGGTTCCTATGATGAACAATTTCCAAACACCCACCCAAGTGGCATCATTTCCAAGTTATCCTAATGCCTCCGTTCAAACGCAGGGATTAATTCAAAATAGCCCGATGGGTTTGCCTGGGTTCGGCATGGGCAGTAATTTGTTGACCATGCCGGGGTTTGCTCCGATTAGCACGCCAAGCCCAACGACTTATCCAACAATCACTCCGATTCAAAGTGTGAATCCAGGATGGAATCCAACTGCCCGGACCCAAGCCATTGTACCTATTCCAGAGGTGGCTAATGCAAGCAAACACAACTGGACCCGAAATTACCGTGCCCCAACCACAAGGGTCCGAATCCGCCATAGAAAACATGAAGGAAACCTTGGCCAAAGTTTTGGTTACGGTGGGAAATGTCAATAAAAAGGTTGACCAAGCCATGGGTCATAACCGACCTCATAACCATAGAGGAAAAGGAACATACAACACGCAGCCGAATAATGGGCGAGTACCCAATCCCGTAGCCAATCAGGCAGATGTCTCGAAAGATTTTGGAGAATCAGGACCTTGTGACAATGATTGCATGCACTGTGGCCACGGGAAGCATGAGTCTATACTGACTGAGGTTATACATTCCCAAGAAAGTGAAGAAGAGGAGGATGTGGAATTTTTTGGAAACGAAGATGAAGAAACATTGGAAGTTCATGCCAACAAACGTTTTGGGAAAGGAAATCATAAATATTACACTAGGAGTTCTAAGGAGCCCAAAACTTCCTCTACTCCTCCAAACAACCAATTACTCCCTCCTGATTTCAAAGGAGATGTCAATCCCTCTCCTCCATCCATGGTGGAAAAGTCTAAGATGGTGCAAAACATGTCAAATTCAGAAAAACCCACTTATGACTTGGTAGAAGACATGAAGAAAACTAAGGCCAATGTCTCAATGTATGATATGTCCCGATTATTAGGCCAAGAAGTAAGTCCACCAAAAAGTTTAGATCCACCTGCCCAAGTTCATGAAGCTAAAAGTGTTGAGTCCCGATTGGTTTTGAAAAAGGAAAAATGAGATATACCTCCTTTTTTGATAACCATTAGAATTGCAGGTAAAAATCTGCACAATTGCTTAATAGATTCAGGGGCCTCGGCTACCATTATGCCCCTAGAAATCTGTAAAAAATTGGGACTTACACCAAAACCTTCTAGAAGCAGGGTGGTGCAACTGGATAGATCAACCATGGAGGCAATGGGAGAATTGGGTGATGTTCTTATTCAAGTCAATTCAGAACCTAGGGTTCAACATCACATAGACATATTGGTGCTCGACATTCCTATCAAATATGGCATGGTGTTGGGAAGAGATTGGAGTAAAAACCTAAACGGTTACATTGTGACAGATTCTTCACATATGTGGTTGCCTTGGAGGGGAGTGGCCAACCAAATTCGGATTGATAGTGAACCTAGGCTCAAGGAGATGATCACGGAATACAACAAGCCAAATGAGATCCAATACATTGAAGCTGAATTAGGAGCATATTGTTTGGACATAGAAACACCTAAAAATTCCCAAAATGAAAGGATTGGATGCAACGTTACTGAAGGACATCAGGACATTTGGACTTTAAGATTTGATGGATCCAAGTCCAGGAAAGGAGCAGGAGCCGGTATTGAATTGTCATGTTCAGACAGAGAGCCTATGTTCGCTGCATATAGACTACAGTTCCTTGCCACCAACAATATGGCAGAATATGAGGCCTTGATTCTCGGACTTCAATTGGCCCTTCGAAAGAAAGTTAAGTGTATCAAGGTCCTTGGTGATTCGGAACTAGTGGTAAAACAAGTGAAGGGACAATACGTATGTAAGAACAAGCGGCTCAGACTTTACCGAACCAGGGTTAGAGATTTAATAGATGAGTTTGATGCTTTTAACATATCTCTGATCTCTAGAAAAGGCAATCGTCTGCCAGACTCTCTAGCCGTAGCTGCGAGTATGTTGAAACCAGTGGAGCATAAGAAATGCAAGAAATTCTCCATAGAACTGGTCCCTTGTCCCTCGATACCGGATAATGTCACGAATTTCCAAGTGTTTGATAGTGACAGGCACATATTCCATTTTGTCACTAATTCTGGTATATTTGAAAAGCAGGTTATAGATGAAGATGAGAGGGATCTAGAGGAGGCAGATTTGGAAGAAAAAATTATTGGAAAATGTAACAAGATGCCAAATGAGATGGCTTCATTAGAAAAAACTTTCGATATCGGATACCAACCAAAAGAAGGTAGAAAGGTTCCACCTCCCAGAGAAGCCTGTGACTTGGTTAATATTGGAAGTGCAAAAATTCCTTGAGAAGTATTCATAGCAAAAGCATGTACCAAACAGGATAAGGATTCCATTGCCAATACATTAAAGGAATACATAGACTCGCATAGCTTGGAGTTATAAGGAGCTGAAAACTTATGATCAGAATGTCATAACGCATACGATTCCTTTGAAGCCAGACTCCAAACCCTTCAGGCAAAGACAAAGGCCAGTCAATCCATTATTAGAACCCTTGATAGAGAAAGAGGTAAAGCGACTGTTAGAAGCTAAAATCATCTTTCCTGTTAGGCACTCCACATGGGTTGCTAACCTGGTCCCCGTGAGGAAAAAGAGTGGAGAAATAAGGTTATGTATCGATTTTAGAAATCTTAATAAAGCCTCACAAAAGGACAATTACCCGTTACCCACCATTGATGAAATACTTCAAAAGGTAAATGGGTCGGAGATGATGTCATTCCTGGATGGTTATTCGGGATATAATCAGGTCCTTATCCATCCTAGTGATAGGATGAAAACCGCCTTCACCACAAAGTGGGGCACCTTTGCATACAGGAGAATGCCTTTCGGACTATTGAACGCAGGTGCCACATTCCAACGAGCTATGGACTTTGCTTTTAAGGGGCTCATAGGTAAGTGCATTATTATCTATGTAGATGACATTCCTGTCTTTTCTAAGAACAGGGAAAACCACGTCAGGGATCTAAAGAAAGTCTTTCAAAGATGCAGGGAACATGGCATTTCTCTCAACCCAAAGAAGTGCATTTTCGGGGTAACGGAAGGAAAATTATTGGGACATGTAATATCTAAGGATGGAATTTCCATTGACCCTGAAAGAATAGAGGCCATACAACAGATTCCTTGTCCCAACAACAAAAAGGGGTTGAGATCATTTTTTGGGAAGATCAATTTCGTCAAAAAATTTATTGCAGATTTTGCGGAAATAGCAAAGCCTTTGAACGACATGTTAAAGAAAGAGGTCCAGATCAAGTGGACAGATGAAAATAGAGATGCTTTCAAAAATATCAAGGACGCGATTTCTAAAGCCCCGATTTTAGTGAGTCCCGATTATACGAAGCCTTTCTATATTTACACATTTGCTTCAGATCACTCCTTTGCGAGTGTTTTAACTCAGAAGAGTGAAGGCAACATTGAAAATCCTATTGCCTTCTTGAGTAGTCCTCTCAAAGATGCGAAACTGAGATACTCCATCTTGGACAAGCAAATGTATGCTCTAGTTAAGACCGTTAAAAAATTTAGGCATTATATAGTCCACAGTAGGGTGTTTGCTATAGTCCCGGATCCTGTAGTCAAAGCCATGTTTATACAGAATGAATTAGGTGAAAGACGAGGTAAGTGGATTTCAACTTTGCAAGAGTTTGATCTTGAGATTCAATCCATGAAGATAGTGCGGGGACAAGGGTTGGTTAAGGCTATAGCAGAAAAGGATCTCGCAATTTCATGTCAACATTATGAAATCGCAGATATAACCAAAGATGAGTGGTATGCAGATGTGGTGTATTTTCTACTAAATGGTAAATGTCCACCGCATTTGAATTCTACTCAACGAAGAGCCTTGCGCTTGAAGTCTGCTAATTTCCTAATTAGATCCAGCACGTTATACAAGAAAAACCATGAAGGTATTTACCTTCGTTGTGTTGATCAAAAAGAGGCAGTGCAAATACTTGAGGAATTTCATGGTAAACATGGGACAGGACATGGGTCCGCTAATGCCACAGCCCATCAAATCCTTAGAGCCGGTTATTATTGGCCTCGACTGTTCAAAGATGCCCATACTCATGTGAGGTCATGTCATACATGTCAAACTGCAGCCAATAGAGACAGGGGTGCTTCCATGCCATTACAATCCGTAATTGAGTCTAGACCTTTTGCGCAATGGGGCCTAGATTTTGTTGGGATTATCAGTCCCAATTCATCCGATTCCCACAAGTACATTTCGACAGCTACGGATTATTGCACAAGGTGGATGGAAGCTATCCCCACAAAGAATGCTACTTCGGAGGTTGTTATTAAATTCTTAGAGGATAATATTGTCACTCGGTTTGGAATGCCTAACTCCATTGTAAGTGATAATGGTTCAGCTTTTTCCTCTTTGGAATTTGCTAATTGGGCATTTGACAACAAGTGTGAGTTTAAAATTCTCTTCCAATTATTATCCGCAAGGTAATGGATTGGCTGAATCTTCTAACAAGAATTTGTTATGCGTCATAAAAAAATTGTTGGAAAGAAATCCTAGAGATTGGCATAACAAACTTAAGTTGGCTCTTTGGGCTGACAGAATCAGAGTCAAAGAATCAATAGGAACATCTCCTTACCATCTAGGTTTATGGACAAGATCCCATTTTTCCTACAAATCTCAAGTTACAAACACTGCATTTCATGAAAGATTATTTCGGAACTGATGATAAACTTGAGTCTAGACTAACACAATTAATGCATCTGGATGAAAAAAGGGATGAGGCTATGCTTCATTTTAGTAAACACCAGGATGTAGTAAAAATATGGTTCGACAAAAAGTCTAGAGCCAAGGCTTTTAAAATATCAGATCTAGTGTTGTTATGGGATAAAAGACATGAGAAGAAAGGGGATCATGATAAGTTTGACTACTTATGGTTGGGTCCGTACCAGATTTCAGAAGTCCTAGGGGAAAACAGTTTTAGACTAAAAACCTTGGATGGAAAGGATTTGGCATTACCTCGTCAATGGGTTGCACTTGAAACACTATTTCCAGGCTTGAAGCGGCTGGGTTTTGTATTATATGTAATTATGCCATGCTTTGTTTCTTTTGTGTGTGCAGATTTGATATTTAAGTTGTGTGTTTGTTTGACATGTTTAGGTTTTGTATTAATGTCGTGCTTTGTTTCTTTTGTGTGTGCAGGTTTGACGTTTAGGTGGTGTGTTTATTTGACATGTTTTATTTTCTTAAAAAAAAAAAAGAATAAAAGTTTGAAATGTTAACTCATGCCTAAGATCGGGAAAATATGAAACATTGGAATTATGTTGTAAAAGCTCCGCACGTAACACAAACAGTTAAATAATATCGTTTGAAGCTTGTGATGCATGAAGTAGTCAGTTTTACAAATTATGACAATACTTTATCTGCAATTCAAAGGGCAATGTATTCATATTACATCTCACTTTGCATATACATGCCATCTTAGTTGCATATGCATTTCAGATACAAATCATTAAAGTGTGTCAAATCCTCTTAGGGTTATGCTACAACATAAATAAAAAAAATCCTAAGGTTGGAAACTGAGCCCCGAGATATCTAGAACCAAGCACATTTTATACACATTAAAAAGGATCTTGAGCAAAATGATCAAAACCTTGCTTGGAAGAAAAGGTCGAGCGAAAGAAGTATTTCATGTCTATCCTATTATGCAACATGATCCTTAAAACAGTGGTTTTTACCACTTCCATTAAGCTTAAAGCCTAAAATCAGAGTAGTAAGGATAGGGTTAAATCCTCATCGAACTTAGGTTGAGGATCCAACTCCCCAAAGCACTGATTTGACCTACATGGAGTAGTAAGGATAGGGTATAATTCTCATCTCGTCTAGGTTGAGAATCTGATTCCCCAAAGCTCTTATGTCTCATTTCATGATAAATATTGGATTGGAAGGATCGTACTACTTGTCCTCTGCAAAGGATGGGTAGTCATCCCCAAGGTCCAAGCAATAAAATTAATATTCTCCATTTTCATCTAAAACTTGGATTGGAAGGATCGTACTACATGTCCCTAGCAAGGATGGGTAGTCATCCCCAAGATCCAAGAAGTAAAAATTAATTTTTCCCATCTCATATTTATATTGGATTGGAAGGATCGTACTACTTGTCCTCTGCAAAGGATGGGTAGTCATCCCCAAGGTCCAAAGAAATGAAGATAAATCTTGGATTATGGGGTTAAGTATGCCCATGCATGGCAGCATGTCTTGTCTAAAAAATAAGACCACCGACTGTTCAAAGGGTTAGACTAGCATGACCATTTCTTCCATAATTGGTTAAATTATTTTGCTCAAAGTGAGGTAATGAATTCCAAATCGGAGTAGTAAGAATAGGGTTAAACTCTCATCTCGATTAGGTTGGGAGTCCGATTTCCCAAAGCTCTGATTTCACTTTCACTTACACATGGGTTCAAGATAGTAGTGACTCATAACCAACTTTGGGATCTAATAAAACAATTCATTATAGATATGGTTGATCCTAAGAGGGTTTGATAATCTTGAATGTTTGTGTATGATATTAGAAGGTCTATGCATTTATAAAAGCAAAATCTCTAAGCATATTTATTAGGTTACACAAATCATTCACAGTCTCACATATGCATGCATGTAAAACTGACAAATGGAATGTTGATCAAGTTCAAGCGATATGGAATGAAAACAAATAGCACACACCGAGCTAATACTAATGATTCTGATGTTTCATGTACTTCTGATCTGTCGGTATTTGTTTATCTTTTATGTGCTGACGCCTGTATCTAAGCTTGTATATTTCAGGTTGGGTTCTCACCAAAATGCTCTGGAGCATTTGACAGCAGAGTCGCCATTTGTTGTGGCTAATCCACAACACACCCCAAAATTGGGGGCCCACCTTTTTGCATGCTTTCAAAGAAGAAAACAAGGACCCAGATGCTAAGAAAATCAAAGAAAAAGGCAAAAATTTCACTAAGGAGAAAAGTTGTCGCGATATCGCGACATGTCGCTCTGTCACGGCCGAAAGTTGTCGCGATATCGCGACATGTCGCTCCGTCGCTGTCGAAATGAAAAAGTGTCACGATATCGCGACATGTTGCTCCGTCAAATGAAAGGCAAAAATGAAAAAGTGTCGCGATATCGCGACATGTCGCATTTTCGCGGCTCCAAACAGCCAAATGGTACGAAAGAGAAAAACGTCGCGATTTCGCGACAGGTTTGCATCCGCATAGCCCAAAGAGAAAAGCGTCAAATTAATGAAAAAGTGTCACGATTTCATGACATAAATCAGCTGGACAGCCCAAACGAAAAAGTGTCATGATTTCACGACATAAAGCAGCTAGACAGCCCGAAACAAAAAAGCGTCACGATTTCACGACAGGTTGCAACGAGATGGACCGAAACAGAAAAGCGTCACGATTTCACGATAGGTTAGCGAGATGGCCCGAAACAGAAAAGCGTAGCGATTTCACAAGTTCGCGAGATGGCCCAAATAGAAAGCGTAGCGATTTCAGAGAGTTGCGCAAAGGCAGAGAAGCATAGCGATTTCCAAAGTTCCGAAGGCATACCGAGTGAAAAACGTCACGATTTCATGACAGGTTGCGGTCGAAGCGTACGGAGATGAAAAACGTCGTGATTTCACGACAGGTTGCATTGGCAAGGCTGCTGGCAGGAAAATGTCGCGATATCGTGACATGTCGCGTTTTCGCGGTGAAAGCAAAGGAGCAAGGCTGCATGCATAAAAACGTCATGATTTACATGGGGCCGTTACAGAACGTGCAGAAAAGCGCTGAACACGTGGCACAAAGGCATGAGGGTCATGATAACGCTTCAGATCGACAGTTATAGTTAGCAGAGAAGACCAAACATTTTAGGCTCGAGCAAAAGGTCAAAATAGCAAAGAAGCGGGAAAATGAAATGAAGCGATCTGGGAAATGAAACGAAGCGTCACAGAGCGAAACCAAGAGCCGCAATAGAAAGTTTAAAAGCAGAAGCGAATGTAGATACAGGGGCTGGAAATTGTAAGAAGAAAAGCATTATTTTTGTGAATAAAAAAGGAGTTTATTTGGCAAGAGTAACTTTTGTGTGTGAAACCAAAAGGAGATTGAAGGCTAAGACTATTGTTATCTCTGTAGATCTTTCCCTTGCATTATTCTTTCTTGTATCTATTCGTTTACACCATAATGTGGGTTACGATAGGTGAATGATAGAATGTTGCAATTATTTATTTCCTTAGAGTCTTGCATCTGATCCGATTCGACCGTGTTTTATTGCAGGTCTGTTAGGTCAGGTTGTTTTAGAGCTTCATCTCATAACTTGGGGTTTTGCAGGGAGGAGATTGCTAACCAAATTAACGTCCTGTTTTAGTTTTTCCAGCTGATTCTCATAAAGAATCTTTCTGTTTTAGGTTCTAATTTTATTTTCACATTTTTTATTCAAAGATTGGCATTTCGGATTCTGGTGCATTCCAGAATACGTTTTCAATTTTACTAACTCCAAAAGCTAACATAGAAATAGCAGAACAGATTAAATAAAAGATAAAATGAACCAAACGATAAAATGAACCTCATGTTAAAGGCACGGAGCTTAAAATGAAGTGGCTTATACCACGCATTTTCTCATTTGAAATATTTCTTTAAGCCAAAAGATAAAAGAGGTTACTAATTTATTTTCGGGTGGGTTTCATTAATTTCAAGAGCATAAAAGAAGAAAGGGATTTTTTGTTCTTTCTTTTTTTTACACGGTTGGTTATTTTAACAGATTAGGGTTACAAAGTTTGTTGTGAATCATTAAAGGCCCCTTGTTAACGATTACTTGCAGGATTTAAGTTATTCTAGGTTACATTCATTTATTTGCATTAAGTCTTAATTGGTTATATGCATATGAATGTTTGTTCACAAGAACCTTGGAGAAATTAAAAATAACAAATTTTCTTTGCAAGAAAGAGTTTCCTGTCTGAGACTCTAGTTGCGTGATCATTTTGTTATAGGACAAAATATTCACTCAACACAACTGCAAATCATACACTAGTTGCACCAAAATGAATAGGGTCTATACAATGTCCCTGTCTATCTGTTCTCTTTTTCTGAATCTGTACACTTTCGTACAAGTTTGTACAATTTGCTAAAAAATCTTAAATCGGCCTGCAAACTGCTTGAAATTGCACAATTTTTTCTTGAGATCGTACAATTTACCCTCCAAGTTGTACAACACATCCTTTGAAACCCTTTCACCTAAAACTTACATTTTCACTTCTTTTCCATGAATTCTCATCGACCCAATTGTCGAAATATCCCAATTTATCTTTTCAGTGTAATTTCAAAGCAAATCTGTAATTTTTCATTACTTGGCACAATTTTCCCTTAAAAATAATTTTTTTTGGCTGTAATGCAAGGCTGTATGATCTCCTTTCTTTCTTCTACCTTCTCTAGTTTTTTTTATCGCTTTCTCTTTGATTAGGGCTTATAATATCCTTTTCTTTGTAATTTCTTCACTCCAGCTCCAATCTATAATTTCTTTGAACCCTAGATGTACATTTTCACAATCTATTTCTTTCTTGGATACCTTCTGCCTGCAAACCCTCACTTCCCTTCAACTAAAATTCAAAATTAATTTTAATGGATTCGAAACCCTTGCTTTTCTCTTTTGGTTTGATTTTATTGAATGGAAAAATTCTCATTAGTACAAATTTAGAAATGGGTCATGCAATCTTATAGTTTACTAATGAATTCCAATACCCATGTAAAAAATTTCATGCAGTTGCATGCTTTTCACCTTCGCTCTGCTTGAAATTTTGAATTCCTCCTTGTACGATTTGCAAATTTACTAAAATTATTCCTTTATTTAAATTGCAATCTAACCCTAACCGTTCTAATTTTTAAAATTATGTCACTTTACCCTCTTGCATGTCTTTTTGTCTTCCTTTGACTGGATTATTGACAACTCGTCACTTTTCCCATGTAATTTTATCCTTTTCCCACACTTTTTCGATAGCTCATCATTCCACTCATGCAAACATTAAATGCGATGGTTGAAAATTGTACAATTGCTCCTAAAATCATACAATGCATGATCTAAAGTGTACAACATGCTTCCTTGTATGATTTTCCTATGCTTTTTCCATTTTTTCTTGTATGATCTCCCACTTATAATTTTTCCACCTTAAAATTTGTTTGTACGATTTGTTACATAGAGAATTTTTTCTATTTTCTCTCTCTTGAATAGGTCACCATTTTTGGTTTTCAACCAACTTCCTTCTTAATTGCGTCCAAAGGGATTTTCACAACTAAGGCATTTTATTTTATAATTTTATATTTTTCCTTATTTTTTTTAAATTTATTATTAGTACTATTTACACTTACCATCAAAGGAATCACACAGTGACATGCACTTGTATGATCATATCTGATTCTTCTCTTATAGGTTCGATCATGAAATTACGAGTGGTTGTGTCCTCTAGCACCACTTGCTCTCTTAGGAAATTCATCTCCACTTGTGATGTTACCAAGTTCCTTGGCCTTCCACTACCATGTGTACATTTAGAACTATACAATTACAATCTGGAGTATCTTTACCTGGTGTCTCTTCCTCTTGTTGTGCAGGTGATTGATCCCTTGGTAGTGGTGCTCTAACTATTCTACTATCATTTGAGCAACTTCTCCACCTATCTCCTTGGATCAATTATATCTCCAGAATTGGTGATTGGATCCTTTGTTGACCCTGGTTTCTTTCATCTACAAAATGCACTCTTACTCTACCAGCAAGGCCTCTACCTCGCAAGTGCCTTCCATGTCCTATTCCTCTTAACATTAGGCTTCTCTACACAAGTGGTGATTCCTCCCTTCCTTGACATAGTTCTTTGCCTCCTTCCACTCTTCGAGGTCCTCATAGAATTAGTGATGGTCATCCAAATGGATACCGCCTTGTGGGATTTGGTAAGATTCCCCTTATTCTTGGTATGCTTTGTACATTTCTTGTCCAGTTCAATCATACCAAAGGTGTATCTCCCAGCCATGTAGGAGTAGGAGGTCAGAATCTTCCTCGTCCTCTTCTTCCTCTAGTTGTAACATCATATTAACTTATTTCATTCCCTAGTCAAATACCTCCTCCCCTTACTAGCTGAAGCCTTAGAGGTCCTTGTTGATTCATTCCTCCTATTACTTGGTTATCAGGAGTTATCTCCACCAACTCAATGTTGGCTAGTGGAATTCTACTTTGTATTACACTTGGTGACAATTATCGTAGTGCTCTGATTGTATGATCTACATGTACTAATGACATCTTCATATTCTTTCCTCAAAACATCTTTTTGGATATGAGGTTTCTAGGATCTCTCTATATGCATCAAAAAAATCTATCTTAGAACTTGAGTCATTCTAATTATCTTCTCTTTGTTCTAACCAATCCACTGGTAAATTCATCAATCTCTCCAATCTCCTTACTTCTCTCCTTTGTCTTCTTAATTGTTGATAGGCTATTGTATATGCTTGCGGATCAAGGTTGGCTTGATGCTCCAGCGATCTCCCTAGTTGTCAATGTGTTTTTGTGTAGGCAGGGGTATCACAATTATCCTAAGGATTATGGGGTCTCTCTAGGAAATCATAAACATCACTGCTTTCTATTCTAGGTTCCCTTACTAGCCAAGATATTCCTTCATCACTAGATTCACTTAAATATACCCATGCATTACCTTGTGATTCAGGTGATGTGGTTGCTTCTTCAATGTCTTGCTAAAGCATCTTTGCATATTCATTTGTCATTGGTGGATCACTTGGTGATACTTGTGAACTTGTGCTTGCATCATAATTTCTTATACCACTTTTTTTGTGTTATTCCCTCATTATCGTCAAATTTTCCTTCTAGTTCTTGTAGCCTAGTTGATCTTTGTTCATATAGCCTTTGTATTGTACTATCCAATTCTTGGATGGTTTGTTCCATCAACCTTGCATTAGACATCGTAGTGTCTTATATTCCTCTTGTATTTGTTGGGTTTGCAGTCACATTTTGTATTACAATAGCCCTATCTGTGCTAATTGAGTAAGTTCAACCAATTATTCATTGATGATCTTGATCATATTCTCCTCTGGAAATTCCATTTCAAAAGTGTCCATTCTATCTTCATATTGTACTTGGTTAACCATATCATTCTTTGTCCTTTAGCTTGTTGGGGTAGTTATCTATGCTCCACCCGAGGATACATCATATTTTGATTTACTTGGGGTGCTTCTTCTTGCCTTCCCCTATTTATAGGTAATAGTACTATCTCCTAATATCCTATTTTATTTGGAGGAATCCACTCTTCATCCTCCTCTATTATGTGTTTGGTACCATCTGCAAATCTGACATGCACCCACAATATTCTTCTTTCTCCTGGTTGAGGTACCAACTCCTTTTGTTCTATAGTTGGTCTTGTATCCTCCCTTTCTAAAAATAAATGTATGATTCCCATGTCAGGTTCTTCCTGTGATGGACCTTTCTTACCTTGAGTTCTAAGTTGAGATTCTACTCATATTATTCATTCAATATCTTCTGAAGAAATGAATAAGCACTACACTTTTTAAGGCTTTAAATTTGAGCCATTTACAGTGTCATCTATCTTAGTACCATTCAATTTTTGCAACTTGACTACTCCATTATTCATTAATTCTACCACTTTGTAGGAACCAAGACATAAAGTCTTCAACTTACCAGGCTTGATTTCCTACTTTTCATTAAACTTTAGAACCAAGTCACCCAGACTAAGTTCTAGCTTCCTCAAGTGTTTGTCATGCCACAACTTTCTTCTTTTCTAGGATACATCAATTTCCCATTGTGCCATGAATCTTCTTTCATCCAACTTAATCAGTGCTATCAGTTGCTCTTCCAAACTTTCTTGATCATCCAATAAATGCTCCATTGTAACTCTCAAACTTGATATAGAGAATTCAACTGGCACCATTTCATCTTGTCCATACATCAAATAGAAATATGTAGGCTCTATTTTTGGTTTAAAATTTGTTTTATATATCCAAAAAATAGATGGTAACCTTTGCTCCCAATCTGCACCTTCTATTCCACAGGTTTTGTACAAAGTAGATACCAGGACTTTGTTTGTTTCTTTGACCTGCCCATTTGATCTGGGGTAATACAAACTAGAAAATGAATACAAAATATTAAATTTAGTTGTTAGTATCTTAATGATCTCATTTATAAAGTGCCCTCCTTGATCACTTGTTATCTGTAGTAGAATTTCAAATCTTGTAATTACCTACTCGTACAAGAATCTCGTTGTGCTTTTAGCTGAGTTATCAGGTAATGCTCTCACTTTGACCCATTTTTTCAAGTACTCTATTGCTACCATAATGTACCTATAATTCCTTCTTTGAGAAGTTTTCAGTGGTCCAACAAAGTCCAATCCCTATCTTTCAAATAATTCTTGGGGTGGTTATGGATGTAATGGCATAAAGTCTCTCTTTACTAGCTTCCCTGTCCTTTGATAAGTATCACATGCTTTTACATATTATTTTGCATCATTATACAATGTGGGCCACCATAATCCTGCTAGTATTATTTTTCTAGTTGTTGCATCTCATTCCATGTGCCCTCCTGCTAAGCCTTCATGATCTTATTTCAATATCATTTTGACTTCTTCCTCCATCATGCATCTTTCTAAGATACCATCACTTCCATACTATATAGCAATTATGCTATCAATTGGAAAGGTGTTGAATTCATAATAACTTTCTTTTTCTTAGTTGTCATAATTTCTTGTGGAAATCTCTTGTGGATAGATACTGTTCAATCAACTTATACCATGATGGAACAACATTGATGGTGAATAACTATGCATCAAGGAATTCATCTGGAATCCCTGTTCCTGTAGGCTTCTCTAATTATAACTAAGACAACTAGTTTGTAATTATATGCTTCTTACCAGGTCTCACTACTACTCAAAATATGAAATCCTATAGGGTGATGAGCCACCTTCTGATCCATCCTTGTATCACCAATATGTTTATCAAGTACAATAGGGCTTGGTGATCTACATAAAATGAAAAGGTATTTGCCAATAGGTAATACCTAAAATTTTGGACCACTTATACCATTCCCAAGGCTTCTCTTTCTATAGTACTATAGTTTATCTCCACCCTTGACAATAGGTTACTAGTAAAGAAAATAGGTTGATCCAGCCTGAACTGTCCTTCTTGTGCCAAAGCACATCCAATTACAAAATTTGAAGTATCAATGTGGATATGTAATTCCTTATCCCAATTTGAGAACACCAAAATTGGGCTACTAACAAGCTTGACCTTCAAATCCTCAAAGGCTCCTTGGTGCTCCTCTATCCATCTAAAAAAAAATGTTTTTCTTGATCAATGAGTCCAATGTATAAGACACATGTGCATAATTCCTAATAAACCTTCAACAATATCCTGTCAATCCAAGGAAGGTTTTAAGTGAACTCACATCATATGGTTCTTCCATGTGTAATATCACACATATATTATCAAGATCTATTTTTAAGTCTTCACTGCACACTATGTGCCCTAAAAAATTTCCATACAATACCATTAGATAACACTTCCTAGGGTTAATAAGATCTGTACATTTTTTAACCTAATCATACATTCACTGAGGGTAGGAAGATGCTCCTTGATCTTCCCATAAATAGACCAGTCATCCAAAAATGCTTTGAAGTTCCTTGTTGCCAACTGATCAAATATATACAATATGATGCGCTGAAACGTAGTTGAGGAATTACATAGTCTGAATAGCATTCGATTGTATGCATATATGTCATTCTCCACAGTAAATATGGTCTTCAACTTATCTTAATTAGCTATGGTTAGTTGATTGTAACCTGAAAATTCATCCAAAAATGAATAGATATCATGTATTGTGACTTCCTCTAGGATGCAATTTGTGAAGGGAATAGGGAAGATGTCCTTAACGCTTATTGGGTTTAAACTCCTAAAGTCCACACATATTATTATTTTATCCACTTCCTTATTAAAGGTGACTAGTATAGGTGATACCCATTCACTAGTTGTAACCTTGAAGATGATTCTTACCTCCAACATCTTCTCTATCTCTACGTTCACTAATGCATCATATTTTGGATTCATCCTATATGGTCTTCTCCTTAGTAGTTGTGCTGCAGACATCAGTGTAATATTATGGACACATAAATCAGGTGGTACTCCCTTCAAGTCCTTATATATCCATGCAAAGAAATCCTTATATTTCAAGAATATATTAAAAGATGTCACTTTCAATACAAGGTTCCAATCATCACCATAGTGAATCATCCTAGGTTCATCCTCCGTCCCTAGATTTATGTAGAAAATAGCAAACAATTACCATTAAACAAGCATTGTTTAAATAATACAATGAGTGCTTAGAATAGTTTTGGAGGTTACGGAACTACCAAGGCGCTTAATAGTAGTGGTTGTAACTATGTTAACAACCATACTAATAATGTAATAAACATAGTTACGCTAACATCCCCCCTTATTACATTATTTGGGTAATTGGATAACTACTAGCTATACTAACATCGCCCCTGATTACATCATTTGGCAATACAAAGTGAGCTATGAAACAATTCAAATTTGACACATGCAAGTGCCTTAGTGAAAATGTCTGCAACTTGAGCATCGGTGGGAATGTACTGAAGCTGAATTTGGTGCCTTGGAACTTCATCTCGAATGAAGTGGCATTGTGTATCAATGTGCTTGGTTTTCTCATGATGCACTAGATTCTTAACAAGGTTCAAAACACCCTGGTTGTCGTAGAACAAGTGTATTGGAGATTTTTATGGATGACCCATACTTGTCAGAATGCGATGTAACCATATCACTTCACACACAGCTTCACGTTGAAGAACACAAGCTTATACTGAGAGGGGGGGTGAACAGTATAAGACCACTTTTTACTTTTGCTTCAAAACAACTTTCAAATTAGAATTATGCAGTGTATAGATAGCAGTATTAAAAGTAGTAATCAAAGCAATGCACAAAAACCATCCACAATAGAGACACAGTAATTTACGTGGTTCACCCAATGCGGGCTACTCCACGAATAAAATTTTCACTAAATTTTATCACCTCAAACTCTGGGAAACCTTTATCGATTACAAAGTTTATGGGTACCAACCCAAAGGAGACACCAATCCCCTAGCTCTACTCTGGCTGGTGATCCTCTAGAGAACCTCTGCCCCCTCTACCATTAGCAAGTGGAACTCTATCCACAGAAGACACCTGTCTTCCCTGCTCTGGCTAGAGACCTCTGTCCTCAACTCTTTCACCTCCAAAGCTGGTCCTTGAATTTGCACTAAACACAGTCCTTCGGTTCAATACAAATTTTTCCTCTATTCTGCACCAAACACAGTCCTTCGGTCTGGCATAAATGTCCTTGAAATTGCACCTCTGTGCAATCACAGTAGCACTCTACTTCTCGGCGATCGAACTTCACCCCGCACTCTATCTACGAAAGTTGCACTTCGAACGCACACTTTGATCAATGCCAAATCTCTTCAAACAACCCTCCTTTTATACTAACAATCAAGATCTAAACCTTGGTCTTAGTCGGATGTTATGCAAATGCAAACCCTAACTCCATCGGCTGCATGCCCTAATCGTCGGCTCAAAGTTAACTTTGTCGGCTTCAACCGCATCTGCAACTCTTCTGTAGCTTCTGTCTTGAAACTACAACATGTCGTGATATCATGACATTTTTGCAGTCGTACACTTTCGTTTGGCTATTTTCATGATATCATGACACTTTTGCTTTTGTCTACCTTGACAACGTCCTTGTCACAAAATCGTGACACTTTTGACTTTTGCTGATGTCATCTTCACTCCTATCATGAAATCATGACACTTTAGTCTTCATTGCCTTCTCTGCTTTTGTCATGAAATCATGACACATCTGCTTTTGCTGATGTCATCTTCAACTCTATCGTGAAATCACGACCCTTTTGACTTCATGGCCTTCTTTTCTACTTGCACTAGCGAAAACGGAACATGTCACAAAATCGTGACATTTTCGCTGCCTTGAGCTTCTCTCTACCTTACACCCGCGAAACTGGAACATGTCGTGAAATCATGACGCTTTCACCTTTGAGCTCTTCCTTCTTCAATTCATCATGAAAACGTGACGCTTCTTCTGTTGAAGACTTGCTTACTATTTTTTTCATGAAATCGTGACACTTTCTCCAACTGAAAGCTGCCATCTCAACCTGTCGTGAAATCGTGACACTTTCTGCATCAGCAAGCTTTCTCTTCAACCTGTCACGAAATCGCGACACTTTTTGCATCCGTACAACTTCTTTGTAGCCTATCGTGAAATCATGACGCTTCTCATTTCAAACTCTTCCCCTTTGCTGCGTGTCGTGAAATCATGACAGTTCTCTCTTCGAGCTTTTTAGCATGTCACAAAATCGCGACAGTCCTCACCTTGACCTCTGCAGCATGTCGCGAAATCGTGACATTTTTCATGTAACTTTCTCTCTCTTCTAACTTGTCATGAAATCATGACAGTTCACACTGCGGACTCTCTTTTTTGCATTATGTCATGAAATCGTGACACCTTTTCGTCCGTACAAATTTCCTGGCAATGTGTCGCGAAATCGCGACACTTTTCCTTCTCTGCCTTCCTGCACTTTTCGAGTCGCGAAAATGCGACATGTCATGAAATCGTGACACTTTCCATCTTGCTCTCCTTCTCTGCCAACATGTCATGAAATCACGACAGTTTTGCCAAAACTTTCTCTCTCTTCAAACATGTCACGAAATCACGACAGTTTTTCTAGAACTTTCTCTCTCCTCAAACATGTCATGAAATCGCGACAGTTTTTCTAGCCGGCTACATACTTTTTCTTACTTGTCTTTTTCTTGAAATTTTGCAAATGGGCCACAAAGAACTTCTTGGAAACTCACTGATCATGCTATGAATAATCTTTCAACAAAACAAATTCCTTGACATCAAATCAAATTACTTCAAGAACTTCTTGACATCAATGACAACATCTACACTTGAGCAAAGGCAATGTACCCAAGGTACCCAAAATTGCCAACAATCTCCCCCTTTGTCATTGATGGCAAACCTTTACTGAAACACACCTTAAGAGCCAAAACTAAAGCCAACTGTGCCAACACTGAGAACTACTTTTGAAGTTTTGCTCCCCAACTTGAAGCTTTCCTCTTCACATTGAAACTCTCCCCCTTACTCATATTTCTCCCCCTTTGTCATCAATGGCAAAGGGTCACCTTTGGGGCTCGGGACTAAGAATGAGCCTCTTAGCTTAGTCCCTCCCCCACCTCCTCATGAGGAGATTAAATATGGGATGGGAGTAAAACTCCCATTAGGCACTGATCATCATCAGTGTCTATAATTTCCTTGTCCGGCCTTTTCTTGAACTTTTTGTCCGCATTCCTGTTTTTGTCATTGTTCTTGTTCTTGTTCTCATCCCTGTCCTTTTTCATGCCTTGATCCTTGGACCTAATCATGCCACTGTTCCTATTCCTGTACCTTGGAAGATCAACTCTACACTGTCTAGTTGTGTGACCTGCATTGTTGCATTTATAACAAGTAACACTGTAATTTCTTTTAGGCATACCTGTTCTTTGAATCCACCTGTTCTGACTAACCGTGAACCTGATATTAGCCTTGCAGACAATTGCCTTGTGCCCAAACTGATTACAAGAGTAGCAATACCCTTGGAAGAAATTACCACTTCTGAAATCATTGTTAACCTTCTTCATTTGAGATATGCAATGTGCAGCCATGTGACCAAACCTGTAACACGCAAAACATCTGTCGTGAAATTTTCCTTTATACGACCTCTTGGGTCCTGAAAACTTTTTCTTCGCATTCTGAATTTTGTTTTCTGTTTCTACGCATCGATCACTCACGGACTCATGTTCTGAAGTACTTTCTTCATCATAACTCTCTTCCTTTTGGAATCTCTTGCTAGATTCCCCAACCTATTCTTTGAGTGGCTTAACAAAACCAAGACCTGTTTTATCTGTTGGATTTCTTTGATCTTTGATGAGAGATTTAACCCTTTTGGAGCTATCTTGAAACCTATACAGCTTATCCTTGTATTCTTTAGTTTCCACTTCTAGAGAAGCCATTTTTTGTTCCAACTCATTATACTCAAGAATCTTAGACTCTAACTCATCCTTGAGTTCCTGTGTTTTAGCTATAGAGAAGTCAAGACTTTCTATAAGATCGTCTCTCTCCATACAACATTCATCTAACTTAATCTTGAGTCTATCATTCTTCTTTCTTTCCTTTTTCAAAACACTAAGAGCATTATTAAGTTCACTTTCAAGATCTTTTATTTGTTTGCTTTCTAAATCCTCAAGGCCTTTTCCAGATTTCTTATCACTAGAGGTGCTACCTTTTTCAAAAACCATACAAGCATCTTCTTGATAGTTTTTTGAAGCATCCTTATACATACTGGAAACCAAATCATTATTTGTACAGTCATCCTCAAGGTGCCCAAAATTTCCACATCTAAAACATTTCATGATAATGAATCTATGTTTCGGTTCTTCCTCTTTTTCTGATATGAATAACATCTCATTTCCTTCATCACTAGAAGAACTTTCACTATCACTGCTAGAACACTTACTTGCTTTGTCTAGGTAAAAAATCTTCTTGTGCTTGTGAGAATACCTCTTTCCATGATTTTTGTGCTCATCTTTGTACTTCCTGTGATGCTTGTGCTTTTTAGAATCCTTGCTCTTAGAATCCTGTATATCTTCATCACTTTCATTCTTGGAAACAGTACAGTCAGTAGCATAATGACCGAACTTTCCACAATTGAAGCATCTTATGTTTTTCATGCTTTTGTGCTTTCTAGATAACTTGCATTTCTTGTTGTAATATGCCTCTTCATCACTAGAAGACTCATCACTCTCTTGAATCTGTTTGCCCTTTGATTTCTTGGTAGTTTTGAAAGCTGCCTCTTTCTTGACATCAACTTTCACTTGAGTTCTCAGCTCAAATGCTGCAAGAATACTATGGAGCTCATCCTTTCTCAACTTATCTAAATCTTTAGCTTCCTCAATAGCAGAAATATTTTCACTAAATCTATTAGGAAGAGATCTTAAAATCTTATCACAAACATCATTTTCAGCAAACTCAAGACCTAAGTCTTTCATGGAGTTAACAACTTCATCCATACGAAGCATGTAATCACTAATTTTCTCATCATCATTCATCTTGAGTTGTTAAAACATACCTTTGAAATGTCTCAACTTGGTCTTTCTGACATTTGCATCACCTGTATGAACCACATGCAACTGTTTCCACATTTCACTAGCTGTTTTGTAGTGAATTACTTTGGTGAGATCTACTTTCTGTAAGCCTTTCAGGATTGCATTCATTGCTTTTGAATTGCTATGATGTAGAAGCCTATCTTCTTTAGTATATGGACCATTTACAGGAATAGTGTACCCATATTCAATCACTTCCCACACCTCATTCCCAAGTGCCATTAGATGAACCTTCATCCTTGCACTCCAAAGACCAAAATCTGATCCATCAAGAATAGGTGCTGCATTTTCGCTTGAATAATCCATTGTGTTCTTATCAAGCTTTTCCTTCAAGCTGTTTAAACTTTTCGAAGGAACCCGCTCTGATACCAATTGAAGAACACAAGCTTATACTGAGAGGGGGGGTGAACAGTATAAGACCACTTTTTACTTTTGCTTCAAAACAACTTTCAAATCAGAATTATGCAGTGTATAGATAGCAGTATTAAAAGCAGTAATCAAAGCAATGCACAAAAACCATCCACAATAGAGACACAACAATTTACGTGGTTCACCCAATGCGGGCTACTCCACGGATAAAATTTTCACTAAATTTTATCACCTCAAACTCTGGGAAACCTTTCCCGATTACAAATTTTATGGGTACCAACCCAAAGGAGACACCAATCCCCTAGCTCTGCTCTGGCTGGTGATCCTCTAGAGAACCTCTGCCCCCTCTGCCCTTAGCAAGTGGAACTCTATCCATAGAAGACACCTGTCTTCCCTGCTCTGGCTGGAGACCTCTGTCCTCAACTCTTTCACCTCCAAAGCTGGTCCTTGAATTTGCACTAAACACAGTCCTTCGGTTCAGCGCAAATGTCCTCATTCGCTTCCTCTATTCTGCACCAAACACAGTCCTTCGATCTGGCACAAATGTCCTCAAAATTGCACCTCTATGCAATCACAACAGCACTCTACTTCTCGATGATCGAACTTCACCCCACACTCTATCTACGAAAGTCACACTTCGAATGCACACTTCGATCGATGCCAAATCTCTTCAAATAGCCCTCCTTTTATACTAACAATCAAGATCTAAACCTTGGTCTTAGTTGGCTATTATGCAAATGCAAACCCTAACTCCGTTGGTTGCATGCCCTAATCATCGGCTCAAAGTTAACTCTGTCGGCTTCAACCGCCTCTGCAACTCTTCTGTAGCTTCTGCCATGAAACTACAACATGTCACGATATCATGAAATTTTTGTAGCCATACACTTTCATTTGGCTATTGTCGTGATATCGTGACACTTTTGCTTTTGTCTGCCTTGACAACATCCTTGTCATGAAATCGTGACACTTCTAACTTTTGCTGATGTCATCTTCACTCCTGTCGTGAAATCGTGACACTTTAGTCTTCATTGCCTTCTTCTCTGCTTTTGTCGTGAAATCATGACACATCTTCTGTTGACGTCATCTTCAACTCTATCATGAAATCATGACCCTTTTGACTTCATGGCCTTCTTTTCTGCTTGCACTAGCGAAAACGGAACATGTCGCGAAATCGTGACATTTTCACTGCCTTGAGCTTCTCTCTGCCTTACACCCGTGAAACTGGAACATGTCACGAAATCACGACGCTTTCGCCTTCGAGCTCTTCCTTCTTCAATTCGTTGCAAAAATGCGACGCTTCTTCTATTGAAGACTTGCTTACTATTTCTGTCACGAAATCATGACACTTTCTCCAACTGAAAGCTGCCATCTCAACCTGTCATGAAATCATGACACTTTTTGCATCAGCAAGCTTTCTCTTCAACTTGTCATGAAATCGTGACACTTTCTGCATCCGTACAACTTCTTTGTAGCCTGTCATGAAATCATGATGCTTCTCATTTCAGACTCTTCCCCTTTGCTACGTGTCGTGAAATCATGACAGTTCTCTCTTTGAGATTTTTAGCATGTCACGAAATCATGACAGTCCTCACCTCGACCTCTGTAGCATGTCACGAAATCGTGACATTTTTCATGTAACTTTCTCTCTCTTCTAACTTGTCACGAAATCATGACAGTTCACACTGCGGACTCTCTTTTCTGCATTATGTCATGAAATCGCGACACCTTTTCGTCCGTACAACTTTCCTGGCAATGTGTCACGAAATCGTGACACTTTTCCTTCTCTACCTTCCTGCACTTTTCGAGTCGCAAAAATGCGACATGTCGCGAAATCATGACACTTTCCATCTTGCTCTCCTTCTCTGCCAACATGTCACGAAATCATGACAGTTTTTCCAGAACTTTCTCTCTCTTCAAACATGTCACGAAATCGTGACAGTTTTTCCAAAACTTTCTCTCTCCTCAAACATGTCGCAAAATCGCGATAGTTTTTCCAGCCGGCTGCATACTTTTTCTTACTTGTATTTTTCTTGAACTTTTGCAAATGGGCCACAAAGAACTTCTTGGAAACTCACTGATCATGCTCTGAATAATCTTTCAACAAAACAAATTCCTTGACATCAAATCAAATTACTTCAAGAACTTCTTGACATCAATGACAACATCTACACTTGAGCAAAGGCAATGTACCCAAGGTACCCAAAATTGCCAACACACGTGCGACGCGATATTCCACCTCTGTAGATGAGATAGCAACCACCTGTTGCTTCTTGTTGTGGCAAGAGACAGGACCAGATCCAAGATGAAAAATATATCCTGAAGTTGACTTGCGATCATCATATGACCCGGCATAGTCGGAGTCCGTGTATCCTTGCAAGAAGAATTTGTTATTCTTCTTGTATTCTAGGCCATATTCCATAGTACCACGGACATAGTGAAGAACACGCTTTGCTACTTTCCAATGAGTGGTCTTAGGTTCTTGCATGAACCTCAAAAGATAGTTGACAACAAATATGATAATTGGCCTAGTATTGGTCAGACATATGAGACTCCCAATCAACTGTCAATAGAGAGTACCATCTACCTAAGGTGAATCATCATATCGTGATAACTAAATTCCTATCTCCATCGGAGTTGCCATTGGCTTGCAATCAGTCATGCGATATTTTTCCAACAGTGTCTTGGCATATTTTTTTGAGACACTTTGATGTAGTGCTCCTTCTGGCTTACTTCTAGACCAAGACAATAATGGAGAAGTCCGAGATCTGACATCTCAAAATATTGACTCAAGTCTCTTTTGACAGCGGAGATCATAGTTTTTGAACTCCCTATAATGAGCAGATCATCAACATAGAGTACAAGCAACACTATTTTAGAACCTTGTTTCTTAAAATAGAGGTTTACATTTGAAGGAAATCTCTTAAACCCATTCTACATGAGGTGATTATCCATTTTTATATACCAAGCTCGAGGAGCTTGTTTCAAGCCATATAAGGATTTGACCAATTTGCACACTTTCTGCTTTTGGCCTTCCTGTACAAATCCTTCAGGCTGAGTCATGTATACTTCTTCTTAGAGATCACCATTTAGAAAAGCACTCTTGACATCCATTTGGTGAACTTTCCACCCATACTATGCTACCATAGCACAAATAACTCGAATTGTGGTCATCCGAGCAGTAGGTGCAAAAGTTTCCTCATAGTCAATGCCTTCCTTTTGAGCATAGCCCTTTGCAACAAGACGGGCCTTATGCTTATCAATTGTCCCATCTGCCTTATACTTGACTTTGTACACCCATTTGCAGCCTATGGGATTCTTTCCTTGTGGCAGATCGACAAGCTCCCAAGTTTTGTTCTTTTTCAGAGACTTGTACTCAGCATCCATAGCATCCTTTCATTGTGGTTTGCTAAGAGCATCTTGTACAGAAGCAGGTTCATGTTCATTCATTGAAGAAAAAAACACCCTGTCATCATCTATATCCATATCCTCTGTTTCCTTATGTGGAGTTATAGAAAGTTCCTCAAAATATTGACAAAGATCATCAACCTCACTAGTCTCTACGACTGATTTTTCCCTTTGAGCCATACTGTGAGTATGAGGTCTATCCAAAGTCAAATCTGGTGGTGTGGATAACTTTGCATCCCTGATTGTTCTTGTATACCATTTAGGATTCTTCATTTTTGGTGTTGAAGAAGATGTGGAAGGACCTCTTGTCTGTGTTGACAAAGGGAACTTCTCTTCCTTAGATTCCACAAGATCTAGGTATACCTTAGATGTGTTTTGTGATGTGAAAGCTTCATCAAAAACAACATCTCTACTTATATGAATTTTATTGGTCAAAGGATATATCAAACAATAACCTTTAGAGTGCTCATCATAGCGAAGAAAAATTCATCTCAATGTCTTCTCATCTAGCTTCTTCCTTTTCTCTTTTGGTATGTGCATGAAAGCTTGACATCCAAAAATACGAAGATGAGATATGGAGGGTTTTCGACCACTCCATGCTTCCTGTGGAGTCATTCCTTTTAGGGCCTTTGTGGGTGCCCTATTCAATAGATATACTGAAGTGGTGATAGCTTCTACCCAATATTGTTGCCCAAGAGTAGCTCCTGTGAGCATACAACGAACCATTTCCATAATAGAACGGTTCCTTCTCTCAAAAAATCCATTTTGCTAAGGAGTATAGGCAGTTGTTAACTGTCTCGTGATTCCATGCTCAGATAATAATGTTGAAAATCCTTTAGAGGTAAACTCCCCCCCTCGATCTGAGCAGAGGGTTTTTATAGAAGTCCCTGACTCCTCAACAGATTTCTTGAATTGCTGGAAGAAATCAAAAGCCTTAGATTTTAGTCGAAGAAAGAAAACCCACATATTTCTTGAGTAGTCATCTACAAATAACTAAAAATACCTCTTCCCCCCACAACTGTTGGGTGTGAAAGGACCGCATATATTGGTGTGAATTAACTCCAGAGGTTTTTGTGCTCGTGTTGAGCTCTTCTCAAAAGGTACTCTATGCTAATTTCCTGCCAAGGAGTCAGAGCACACTGGCAATGTGGAAGAAAGAGAAGGAAGACCCTTTACCATCTCATACTTACTAAGCTCAAGTAAGTAGCCAGAATTAAGATGCCCATATCTCTTGTGCCAGTGGGAAGTGGCCTCCTTAGTAGAGACTGTCATGGCAACATGGGGAGTAGAGATAGCATTTAGGGAAAATAAGCCATGCTTATATGAAGCTGTTGCAATCTGCTTACCCTTCATGGTAATAGAACAACACTTCTTGCCATTCTCAACATGAAAGTTGACAACCATATCTTTATCCAATATTTGTGTGACTGACAACAAATTGTTACCCAGTCCTAGAACATAGAGGACTTTGTCAATTTGACACTTGCCATCAGGAAGAGTGACTGAAATTGTACCTTCTCCCTAGACCTTGTAGGTTTTGTCATCAACAATAGTGACAAGTCTGCCCTCTTTGGCCACAAATGATTCAAACCACGATTTGTCACCAGTCATGTGCTTACTAGTGCCATAATCAACATACCATACAGGATCCTTCTCCTTGGAGGCTATGGTAGTCATGAGCACCTTGTATGCCCATTCATAATCTGAGTCATATTCTTCAACAACAACATTCACCTTGGGTTGCTTGTTCTTGTTTTGTGGTTTGTTTTGGCCTTTTTGCTTATTCTTATGTCAACACCTGTTGGTGTCATGGTTGTCTTTATCATAAATTTTGTAATACCTCTTATTTTGTTGAGGTTGTTTCCATTTTCCTTTTGAATCCTATTGAGAATTACCTCCTTTCTAAAAATTACCTTTCTTAGAACCCTGTCTGTTGGAGTATAGGGCTGTATTAGAAGAATCATCCCTATGAAGTTGGCGTGCCCCATGTTCTTGAAGCAAAATGACCAACTCAATAAAGGTAATTTGTCGTTGTGACACCTGAATGGAGGTGATCAACGTATCAAAGGAATCAGGCAAAGCTCTCATCATGATGGAAGTGAGAAGCTTGTCGTCCACTGTATCTCCCAAAGAATTCAATTTGCCTTTCAATTCAGAAACTCTGCAAAGAAAGAGTTCAACTGTCTCACCCTGTCTCAAACTCAGATTGTGAAGTTGTTTTTGAAGATGAAGAATGGTGGAATAATTATTTCCCTCATAAATGGTTTGAAGGGCATCCCAGGCCTCTTTACCACTCGCTTTGTCAGCTATATGAGGTTGAACTTCATCTGAAACAGCAAAAAAAATGAGCACTTTTGCTCAATTGTCTTTCTTATCAAATGCTATCTGATCAACGATAGGAGCTGTGGATCCAGATGCTGGTGAAGGTCTCATTGTTTCTCCAGAAATAACATCCCATAAATCTTCCATGATTAGGACTGCCTTCATTTTTTTTTTCCATGGTGTATAATTATGACCTTTCAATAACTGATGAGCATCAGTCATTAACTTTGCAGCAAAGGCCATTGTGAAGGTTCCTTATATCACTAATTGGTCACCCTTTCTATATACCTTAATTCCAGGCTGTTATACCATACAAAATACCCGCCCTTACATGAGGGAGACTATAGGTATTTTGAAAAATCAAAAAAATTACCCGCCCTTACGTGAGGGAGACTGTAGGTAATTTTAAAGATTATATGATACGTGGTACTTAGGCGATACTAAAATGGAATCGTCTTGTTGATGGAACCTACCATATAAAGTCATCAATCCTCATGTGTGGGGTGTAACTTCCCCTAAACACTATGGATGTCAGAACTATCGTCATGATTTATGCCTAAACACAAGAACAATTAGGGTAGTAGATGGAGTAAAATAATAGCAAAAAAAATGGTAAACTTAACTCTCCCTGACGACTTATAGATAATAAGCTCAGACGTCATTGTGGCAGCTATATTAGGTGGCGGATACAATAGCACAATCATGACAAATTTACTTGTAAGTACTGGCCAGAGGTATCACAAATACCGAACGCTGCATTGTAATAAATTGCACGGATGGGTTTTAATGATTCTGGGGACTTAGGGAGTGAATTTGATTATTAACTTTTAATGAAGTAGTGCAAAAAAATGAAGCATGCAACATACAACATAAAAGTGCCCACAAAAATAAACCACTAGGTGTCGGGCGCTGCCGAAAATGCACCTTTACAATAATGCCAAAAAATTGCCTTTCCAGAAAAAATTACTCATCATCCCCCCTCTTTTTTTTTAAAGTTTGAAAAAAAAATGTTGCCTTTTAGAAGAAGAAAAAAAAATAGCCCCTTTGCTTTGGCAAATATTCTAATTTTTAATGTAAATTTCTAAATAATTTTAGTAAAGAATTTAATTAATAATAAAAATACTGTTAGTTAAAAAAAAACTAACAATATTAATATATTAATAAAAAAAATACTAAAAAAAATAGAAAAATAACAAAAAAAATATTTACCTAGGCACGGGCATCCTCGGTGGGGTTTGAACTCCCGACCTCTTGGTCGGGAGGCTTTCCTTCGTGCCCCCTCTCCAGTCGGGCTAGCTAGCCCGACGGATATTTGAAGGGGGCCTACCTTCTATTGAAGGCTTTCTCGCCTCTACAAGAAAACTTTTGAATATGGGACTTTTAGTCCCACATTTAGGAGGCATCGTTTGCCTCACCTGAATAAAAGGTGAGGCACGCCCCTCATTAAGTGACTGCATTTGGGAAGTTGCTTAGTGGCGTCAACTTTTGCTACGGCCACGTGTCGCAGCAAGGTCCAGGTGGCACGTGGCCTGTCCGCTACGTGTCCATGTCAGTCCAGTCAGGTCCACGTCAGTCCAGTCCAGGTGGTGCCACATGTTAGTCTAGGTCATTGCCACATGTCAGTCCAATCAGTAGTTTACCTCAAATTCCATGCCCAAGTTAGCCACCTTGGGCTCCATGCCAGATCCAAGGTCTATCAGGTTGCTTTAGTCCAGCATCGGTCTGACCTCGAGAAATGTGCTCGAGTCAGAACCAGTCCAGATTGACCTTGGGATTTGTGTTCGCATCCAGTCAAATCCAGCATCTATCGAGTGTCCTCGGCTTTGGGAGATGCAAATGAGTCCCTTGGCTGCCCAGTCAGGTCCAGTCGACCTCAGGAAGCGTGCCCGAGTCACAGGTCTAGACGAGTTTCAAAAATTATGCCCAGTAAAAAAATACCTTCCTCCTGCTCTGATACCATGTAGAAAATAGCGAACAATTACCATTAAACAAGCATTGTTTAAATAATACAATGAGCGCTTAGAATAGTTACGAAGGTTACAGAACTACCAAGGCGCTTAATAGTAGTGGTTGTAACTATGTTAACAACCATACTAATAATGTAATAAACATAGTTACGCTAACAATTTATGTCCACAATTTGAGGTCCTTCATATTTAATATTCTCCAATTCACTCACCACTTTCTCCATATTCTTTGGGTGTGTCTATCTTGCATCAATTTTTGCATATCCTACTGTATATTCTGTAATTTTTTTTGGAAATATCCATTTCTCTTTCACCTCTTTCTTGGATTCTTGACTAAATTTGGTTTCATATTGTTTTTCCTTGATCTCCTTTAAGACAATGCAAAGGTAGTTGAATTGAGAAATTTTGTGCTATCAAATCTAGCTTCATCCTCACTATATTCATCAGGGTATAACATTCCTTTTTCACCTGGTTCATATCCTTCATCTCCTAAGGAATTTTCTAATTCGTCAATCGTGGATACATCCTCACTGACCTTTTGATTAGTTAAATTAATCATATAATTATTATATCCCTTCTTAGAGCAATGTATGTAGGCTACACGTAGTCATCCTCTTCCCAATAGAGCAATGTATGTAGGCTTTTGCATCATAATCACAACGAAATCTAATATGAACTCTTGATCAACTATCACCACTTGTTGTGATGTCAATACTCCCTTTGTCTTGATACCATACCAATAAGCACCATATAGTTAGGGACTCTTTGCCCATAGATATGGAGTGCCTAGTTCTAGCCAAGTCCTTTTAGGTAGCACATTGACGTTGGATCCTCCATCCAAAATCACTTGCATCAATTGGTGCCCTAAAATTTCTATATGAACTAATGTAGGTTTATTTCCCACATAAATCATTAATATGGTGGGGTCCATGAATTGGTCTTTTTGTTATTTTTCCTAAATCGGTTGACTCTTCACTTCCATCACCTTATGAGGTTGTATCTATTCCATCATAAATTTTTATAATGATGGGATGGATTCCAATAGGTTAACTAATTTGATCTCTACTATGGTGTCCAGGACCTGTACTGCCAAAATATGCATAATTGCCTTATCTTATGATGGATTTTTCAATTTCTTCTCTTTTGCTAGCTTTATTTGCTTAGCTTTTTCTGCTTCATCATGTAGTACTTTCTTTGCTACTTGCTAGCACTGCTTTTCCTTCACTGGCTTAGGATACTTATCCTTTTTATCCTGACTCCTTGTCATGGGTAAAATTTCCTAAGTTTTCTCTTTAAATTGAGGAACCTAAATATGTAAAAAATTTACATTTTACAGGTTACTTGAACTCACTTGCTTGGAGCAATTTGCTTCCTTGTTTTTACCTGGACCACACCACTTACACATATGTGTAGTGTTTGCTTGCTGAGTTTCTTGTATCTGAGGTGAAGGATATTTTTTTGTGAAATACCCCCACTCTTGGAAATTGTGATACTATATGATCGGCTTCCCTTCCAAATCATACTATAAATAGCTCTGTCCTCCTTGTTGATTGCCTTGGTTCTACCTTCCACCTCGTCGGCTATTTCTATAACAACCATATGTTGCTTGCTTCTCGCTTCCTAGGGTCTTTGGTTTCTCTTCTTGCTCCTAGATTATCAAGACCTATGGATATACTCTTGCATTATACGAACATAGCATCACCTCATGTCCCATCACATTATAGATATGATAGTAATCATTTCGTGGACACTTTACATTTGTATGACCCTCAATTTTACATTCTATGCACCAAATGTCATTCTTGTCAAGCTTGCATCTTTTTTCTTTTATGATCTTGTTGAATTCCCAATGGAATGATGCTACAATCCTTTGTATAGTGTCATATTATCCACTATCTAAATCATTGAACTTGGGATGATATAATATTCTTGTGTATACTTCGAGTCACTCTTGAAATTCTTTGCATGCTTCAAAGCTTCATCATACATTTATGATGGTACTACCTTCATATGTTTCTTATATTTTGGTAGCCCATATACAAACCATCACTTCACCAATACATCTACCAAGGGCATCTACATATTATCTACTTATTTTTTTAGGCTAAATTTGTATGATTTTACATCCTCATCAGGATTTTACTTCATCATATAAATTTTAGTGACAATGTTTCCATCATCCTTCAAGGGATAAAATTCTTCAATGAATTTATCCTTCACTTGATTCCAAGTCCAAAAATATAATGAATTTTCCCTTTTTAGATACCAATCCATCACCAATCCTCTCAAGGTAGCAAGAAATAAAGTCAACCAATCATCTAGTTGGTTTATGTCATTTGCCCCCAAATGGTTATATAAGTTTTGATATGTCTTGTGGGGTCTTCCTTACCCTCACCTATAAAGGGTGGACATCTTCGCTTGGTTGCCTTATTAGCCATATTTGGAGAATAATCCTCATCATTTGAGGTATCTTATGGAATCTCTATCTAATTCCTCCTTGGGTGTGTTTTAATACACTTGTCATCAGAAGTTGATATTTGAGATATATTATTCTGTCCAACCAATCATTATCCAAACTCATGTGCATATTCACTATGTGACTTCCTTCATTGATGCGAAGTAGATGGTCTTGGTCCTTATTCCCGAGATCCTACACCTTGTTGACCTAGTGCCTGACTACCATCCTCTTCACTCCCTTGTAACCATTTTGTCATTTTATCAGGTGTCACCATCCACTCTCCTTCCTTGTGCACCACTTATATGTCAACTTGCTCTTCCATGTTAGGTGGTTTTGGTACCTCTTCTTCTATATCTATCAATAGTGCCTCAAAATATCCTTCTTCAAATATCTAAACTTGTTCTATTTTTTGTTCATGTGTACTATGGTATGAATTACTTGCATTCTCTCTTTGATTAATTCTCATGCTTCTTCTTACTAGGATTTTCTCTCGTACTTCTCATCTCCTATGCCTTTGCACACTAGTGTCTATCATTCACCTCCAATTTTATAATATTATTACTTTGTCAATTTGACCCGTTTTAACAAATATGTCAAGTTAAATAAGGTAACGACACAAAATGTAGTACATGGATGCAGTATTCCTAATGGGGAGCTGGTTCTCAAAGGATTAGAATGATTAATTTTCTATTATCAATTGATGAACCAAATCATACCATCGTACAGTCTTCACAACCATTAATATGCGACAACAAAACAACTTGTACATATCCCAAATCATACCATTGTACAATCTCAAATCATGCAGTAATAGGGCTTGTATGATTTTACACTCAACCAATATTTTAGATTCAGTTTTGTAAGCTATCATACACAATTTTGTAACTAAAATGATTGATTTACCAATATCACCAAATCGGGTAAGTTCTCCTTAATTGCATAAACTGCCAAATTGGGTAAGATTCTTTTGTACGATTTGTAACACATCTGGTGTACGATTTATACAAAATGAAAGTTCATCCATATGAAAAATTGGATACTCTTCTGTACCAATATCTCTACGATAAGTTTTGAAATGTTAATTACTCTATTCCTACCAACATGCAAGTTCTATCTTCATGGTTTGAGAGAGTTCTATCCAATGGCAATATCCAAAAATCATACAAAAACCTTCAATATGTCCTTATTAATATCATAATCATCATATATCATTCCTAATATTCACAACAATGTTAGTTCTATTCCATATTTTATAGCAAAACAACAAACATAAAGAAGTACATGCAACAACTAGTTATTGCAAATCATTACTCCATAATTCCAAAATAATACAATACGAGATAAAATACTATGAATTGAGGTTTTTTTCATTACTTATCATAAATTCAATACAATCACTAAAAGTTACACAAAAATCATAGATATGCATTCTATACTCAGACTAGTCTATCACTAGATCATTACAAGACTAACCAACATTCACCAGACTATCAAAAATAAAAAGGGGTCTTATATAAAATTTCCTAGGCCATTCCCAAGTAGTTCTTAAGGAAATTTGTTATTCAAAACTACCCATGCATAATAAAATGCATAATTATACCTTTTACTAAGTCTAAACACATCATTTATCAAATTCATGTGCAATTACAACTCAAATTGCATTTCCCTTGCATTTCATTGTACTTTGTATGGATTTTCCTCCAATTTGTATAGTTTTAATACTACTTATATGGTTTACTCTTTCTTGTATGATTTACTAAAACTATCAAACTATAAAAATTGGGCAAATCCTCTTATCACTTCTTCTTCTTCTAGGAGGTGGATTTGTTGCCTACAATCCTAAATCAATGGATACTCTAGAAATTATCAGTTAGATTGCAGAAGATATGAAGATAAGGGTTATAAGGAAGCAAATAAAATCCCCTAGGTCATGACACCAAGAAAAATGGGCCATTATGTTTATAGAGGTTACCCTAGTCTGCTAGGAGCCTTACCAAGGATGGACTCTTTTTTCTTTACAAAAATTTTGTGGAGGCTATACAATCCCAAGGGACACTATAGGAACATAGAAGTTGAGAAAGAATCATTGAAGCATAGAGAAGACTATTCCTAGGATAATGTTCAATCGGTTATAAAATAAGGGTCAGCTCTAGAAAACATATGGAAAAATACAAACTTACAGTGACCACATGCTTAGGTATAAATGGTGGGGAATTATGTTGTAGATATTGAAAATGTTGAGGGAAGTTACATTGGTGAAAATAACCCCTTTAATACTAGTTATACCTCTAGAAGAATGTAAATATCCTCTTATGGAGATTGTAGATCAGAAGCCTGAACAAATAGAGATATTGGAAAAAGTAGTTGGCCAGACAATAGAATATGTCATTGTTTCTTCCATCACTCATCACACTCCAGAGATTGGGAAAGGAAAGGAGATTGTTCTTGTTTCCTATATTTAAAATTAGCCTATAGCAAAATATTTTATTAAAGCATTAATGATCCCACAACATTTGCAACAAATAATCATAGGTTCACCTTAGGTAGTACCTATAGCATTGAAAGTAAATAACAAAGAAATAATTTTTTTTGCAATATCTTGGAAAAGGATATAAAAAGTGGAGGATTTGCTAATATTTTTAGATATTACCAAATCTAAGATCAAATCCCTTCAAGATAACCCACACATAAGAGATCTAGGATTGGAATGAACCCTGGTGATCCTATGAGTGTCATTCTAACCAAAATAAAGGAGACTTTAGATTCACCTCTTTAGAAGAGGAACATATTCAAGAAATATTGGAAGGTAGAGTTATAGAAACTCAGTTAGAATAAAGAGGAGAAATCTTCATACCCTCGAATATCTTTGTTCCTTATTCCAAGACAACAATAATTGTCCCCATACAGGGTGTAGAGTCACTACAAATTGACCCTAAAATAGGGGATACACTAGTCATATGAGGTAAATTAGCCTTGTTAAGATATGGAGTCCATATGGTAGCATAAGTTGCAATTGCTACAAAAAAAGAAGTAATAGAACTAAGGATTAGAATGGATCAAGTCCTAGTTGTCAACACCAAATTGCAAGCTGAAAAGCTAGATTATAATATGACTTGAGTAGTTTACAGAAAAAACACTCTCAACAAGTAAACATCTTTATGGATCATTGTTCATAAGTAAATTTAAAAAGAAGATTACTGCTGAATTAAAGGTTGACATCACCATGATCCATAAAATTAGTAAGAATATTAGAGATACCATAAACATAAACAAGGAAATAAAGCCCCTCATGGAAGGAATTGAAAAAATTAGGCCATGGTCATTTGGTCAATCTATCAAAGATTATAAGACCAATATGATCAAATCAATATAAAATAGGTGACTACTGCTAAATATCACATTCAGAACTACTTGATAGAATTTTATCAATTCATAACTTTCATCAATGAAAGGGTCGAATTGAAAGGTATGATGAAATAGAAATTTGGGAACAACATATAGATAAAAGTAGGGGACAAGGAGGTATCAGTCTAGAAGAGCTTCTCAGCATCGAGGGCTATGACAAGTGTATTATCAGGATGAGAGTAGAATTGGATTTTGTAGATGCAAATGAGAAGAAGTTGGTTGAGTGGCTTAAAAACCTATCAAGAGCAACCCAAGACATAATTAGATTTTAAAAAACAATGAGGCAACAATAAAAGAGCATAAAAACAAGTCATTGGGGCTAGTAAAAAAAAAAGGACAAAATTAAAGAAATGATCCAAAAAACACAAGAGTCAACTAGCAAAGTGGGGCTCATATCTAGGGAAAAGGAAAAGGCAAAAGGAAAAGAAAAAGTCACATGGCCAATATAAACAATAAAACTTAGGTGTATGATAGTTGGATCCAATTTTGAGCAACTACCAATATTTTTTTCAATTTTTATATAGCTAATATCAGACTGTAATACACCTAGCCAGTAACAGGGTAAGAGATGGCAATAATTAAAGGGTCCATATCAGAATATTTTTGATAGTTACAAAGCTGCTAGAGCTATAATAAGGACAACCACAACTAAAATCATGATCAAGCTTTTACATAGAAATTTTTTGCTGAGAGGTATACTTGAGTGCTTGGTTCTTTGTTGTTGTATTTTACCTTTGTGTCTTTCTTCTCATCCACACCTTATTCTTCCCATTGCTATGCAAGTTTTAGCAGAGAAGTATCCAAAAATTTGAGATTATTTCTAGATATTGAGCCAGAAGTCCAAAAACTCAACTGTTACCAGATTGGAATGGGAGAGTGAAAGAACCTTGTTACATCATTTGAAAAAGTGTCTTTATTGTACTAATAATTATAATATCTCAATGGAAATTCAAGCCAACTCTTCATGTAATCACAGTTGATATTAATAAAATTTTGGATTTTTTCTCTATTATATTCTTGTGTTTAGTCTTGTGTGTCTCCTTTCCATATTACATAATTTGAATGTGTGATTGAATATTTTCTTTCGTTGGTCAACAATTATGTTTATTACGATATTCAAATGAATTTAATTGAACCAATTCTTTATTTCCTCTTTCCTTTTTTTACATTGAATTTTTATTAATTCTTGCTATAATAACCCAAAGGATTAAGGCATCGATCATACACATAAGGCATAATAGAACTATTATAGGTAAATCTTGGTCAATGAAACATAATTTTTAAATATTTTTATTAAATATGGAAGAGCATGAACATAAATTATTAAATATTTAAGTTCACCTCAAGGGTTTCCTTACCATACCTGGTTTGTATAGAAATATATAAAAATTATTATTAGGTTAAAGAGGTAGGTCTACCAAAGCTTGTAATTGCTACTTGGCAATTGGTTTTTCTTGTAGTGTGACAAAAATACTAAGGATGCAAGAAAAATATCCAACATCTTAATGAAACCATTGTTAGGGAATGAAATCTTGAATATGTATATTCTTCCCAATAATAAATTTCAATCTTTAATTAGCAACAATCGACCTATAGGGAACCAGAAATACCCAGTTTAAATTTTAGAATCTTTCTGAGTTTGTTTCCCACCTACGTCCATAGTTTCTAATTTCTTTTCAAGAACTTAATGATCATAAGGATTTTTTTAATTTTTAATTTCTTCCCATTTCTTGAAAAAGATACATCCCAAGAAACATACCCTATGAGGTTGAGAGTGATACAAGTTCATCAATCTTGACCAAAATTTTATTCTTTCTGCACATTCTATGTCGACTACTTTGACTGATTGAAAAAATTAAAAGGAGCAGATCATGCTAGCACAAACAAGGAGAACCGCTTGAGAACTACTCCAACAGTTCTAGAACCTAAAGGTATTTTTTAGAACTCATCACCAAATCATTCTATTTCTAGGGAAAATACAGATGAGAAAACTATAAATATTATTACTATAGAAAATGTATTCGATACACCTCTTGCTATTTCTAGTGGAATTAATACTATACCGCCTGTTCGTATTTCAGTAAAGCTAATTAAAACTCCCCTAGTATACAATATGGGCAATAAAGCTCCTCTAAATTATACAAATTTCTAATTATGGAGAACCAATAGATACAAGTCTTTTCAATTAACTTATGTTTTGCACGACCTCCTTAGTAAAGCCCATAAGTATTTTCCAAATTTTTAAGGAAATAATGTAGTCATAGGAGAAAATCATATTAAGAGTTTCTTGTATGTTATGGATAGTCTCAAGGTTGAAGATGAAGTTGTAGTTTTAATATTATTTCTTTAGACCTTAGAAAAATATGCTAGAGAATGGTTTAACACCCTTTCGGATAATGCCATTACTAATTTTGCCAAAATGAAAACTATTTTTCTGAAAAAGTTTAGAGAGTGGAAGAATGAACAATCACTGCTAACAGACCTCACAGCCATGAAAAAGAAAAAAAATGAGACAGTGAGTGATTTTAATAGAAAATTTTCTAAAAAAATAAATAAAATCCCCACCAACTTAAGGCCAAATGACATCCAATCTATCTATTTTTATAAGACTACCTTTCCAAGAGAACTTATCTATGAATTAAGATAGGAATATGTAGCTACTATAGACACATATATGGGTAAAGCTATAGAAATTGAAAGAAAGATGTTAGATAGTAGAAAATTGAAACCATACTCTTTAGAGGTGAGTCAACCTGATAGGAAGCCTAAGAAAGTAGGATTCACTTGCAAAGACGAACATAACATGATCCTATTGAAAAATTATCAAATCAAATGATCAAAATGTTTAATACGCTGAACAATAGGTTAGCTAGGATAGAAAGAAATAAGGAAAAAAATGGTGAACCTTCACACCCTCAAGCTGATAAATAGTAGAATGAAAATAGACCACCATTTAGAAGGAATTTTAACAAAAATTAGGTTAATAATTGTTATTAAGGAAATCGAAAAATAAATAATGGAAATAATTGGAGGAAGAGGAAAATTGAAAAAGATCAAGACTCTATCCCAAATCCTATACCTTATGTTAATATTACAAAAATATTCCCTTAATATTGTGCAGCCTATGATGCCCCTCATAACCCATATGGTTTTGGAATATACGTGGGTTTGCATTCCAGTATAGATTTAAATGATGAATCTAAAGAGGATATAAGGATTAATATCTATTGGACCCAAGAAGATGAATCAAGGGAAAAACTATTTCCAAGGGATTAGTCCCTTTAGAAAGCTTAATTGGTGATTTCAAAAAAACATATAAACCACTCTTCAAAGAAACAGAAGTTGATGATGTAAACGATGGAACAAATTAAGAGCCTAGAATAGTTAAAATTGATAAAGCTTTGAAAATGAAGGAAAATGAGTAATATATTAGTTTTCTAAAGAAAAATAAGGAATGTTTTGCTTGGAGTTACGAAAATATAAAAATATTTAAGTAATGTCATGAATCATATCATCCCTTTTAAAGAAGATGCAAATCCATTTAGGTAAAAGCAAAGAAAATTTAACCCTATTCTACATCCAGTCATGCAAAAAGAATTCTAGAAGCTACTAGATGCAAAAATAGTTAGAAAAATTAGTTTCTCCTCTTGGATAGTAAACTTAGTACCAGTGAGGAAGAAAATTAGAGAAATCAGACTTTGCATTAACTTCAGAAACGTAAGTTCACTTAAATATAACTAGCATCTTCCTAATATGGAACTACTACAAGAAGTAGTTGGCTCAGCCAGGATGCCACTATTGGATGGATTCTCAAGATATAACCAAATTCAGGTCAATCCTAAAGACAGACATAAAACTACTTTTACAACTCCTTGGTAAACCTTTCAATACCTAAGAATATCACTTGGGTTAATGAATGCAGGTGCAACATTCCAGAGGGTCATGGAATTTACTTTTAAGGGTTTAATGTTTTAAGGGTATTTTTGGATCAAACAAGGTCATATGTTGTATCTCTTTTATAGATATAAATGATTTTTTCACCCAATAAAAATCTATAGGTAGTCCTGCTAGGTGGATGATCAAGTTACTACAATATTATGTAGAATTTAAAGTTGTAAATATCATTAGAGGATAGCGTTTAGCAAAATATTGGCTAATAAAGAAGGGGAAGACATGAACAACATTACCATAGTTGATGAAATGCATGAAATCAGAAGAACAAAAAATGTTGAGTGAAAATGGTATGATGACATCTTCATGTATATTCAAACCTTGTCATTCCCTAGAGGTATATTTACAAATAAAATAAGGTCGGTTAAACAACAAGCTTAGAAATACTATGTCCAAAAGGTAAACTTTACTAGAGGCATCTAGATGGAGTATTATTGCTCTACCTTTTAGAAAAATAGGTCTTATATGTAATAAAAAATATCATAGTGGATTCTATAGAGGTCACTTTGCACAAAATCCACTGCAAATAAAATCATAAGAGCAAGTTATTATCAACCTTCCTTATTCAAATATGTTCACCATTATGTGAGAGGTTGTCATAACTATTAGGTCTTTGTAGGGAAGAAAAATTTAGTAATAATATCCCTTAAGCCAATGATCATAGAAGCACCTTTAATGCAATGGGAAATTGAACTCATTGGTGAAATAAACCACAATTTCTCAGGTAGATATAAATGGATTATCACAATAAAAGACTATCTTAATAAGTGGGTGGAGGCAGTCCCTATAAGAAATTCAACAACTAAGGTAGTCATAATTTTTTTTGAGGAAAATATTCTAACAAGATTTGGAGTCCCTAAGAAATTAGTAACTGAAAATGGTAAGTACTTCATTTCCTTTGAAATGATATAATTATATGCCAAATATAACATATAACTTTCTCATTCTATGAATTATTACCCTCAAGGTAATAACCTAGTTGAATGATCGAATAAAAATATGATAACAAGGATCAAAAGGTCATTAGGTAAAAATAAAAATGGGTGGGACAATGAGTTGAAATTTACTTTATGGGTAGATAGGTTATCTATCAAGAGAAACATAGGGAAAACCCCATATGAGATGGTATTTGGATAAAAAACCCTTTTACCCCCTTAGACCATAAGAATAGCCCTGTACTTATTACTTCAAGATCATGAAAACCTTGGCATTGCAAAGTAGGTTAGATAAAATTGCACTCTTGCAGGAATAAAGAAAAGAAGCCCTAAACAGGATGATATAACAAACTAAAAATATAGTGCAACTTTTCAACAAAAAAACTAAAGGTACACCATTTTTTGAAGGAGATATAGTCATATACTAGGACCCAAAAAATAAAATACAATGAGAGAAAGGTAAGATTGGACCCAAATGGCTAGGCCCCTATCAAATAGTTTATATTTCTGGTTAGTACACCTATATGTTATAGACCTTAGAAGATGAACAATTGAAAATTCTAATAAATGGCCAACACCTGAAACTATACTACCCCTACTATGGGGTCAGAAGAGAATAAACTCTCATGTTTATATATATATATATATATATATATATATAAGATAAAGATAAAAATAATAATAATAAATATTTTCAAATCACCAGTTGGAATTGATTGACCAAATCATCACCCTTGCTAGATTTCTAGTTAGGTGAAATTTTGAGGTCTATCATTTTCGTTTCATGTTTTTAGTTTTCATTTCTTATTTTGAATTTTTTATCATGTCTTGTTTTGTATTTTCTATTGCGATTTGATTCTTCATAATATGAAGAATAATAATTTAGGTTAAAGACATATAGTGATAACAACTTATGAGTCAGATCATCTAGAAATTATCCCATAACCCCAGAGCTAAAACAAATGAAATTGGAAATACTACAACATTATGCCAAAGATTCACATCTATCACCAATATTAAAATTATTCTAGGATATCTAGAATGGAGTCATCATTGGTAGGGTATTTAAGCCAAAACATCTACACTTATCTCTTTAGACTTACAGATCCCTAACCTAGAATGCACACTTAAAAGTTTTGCAATTCATCTTAATTCTTCTTAATCAAGAAGAATATATAAATAATGCAAAATGAATATGTGCTTGGGCTATCTGGATAACCTCTACTAGGGCTATAGATACTTGTATGGCAGCAGAGCAAGTCTAGAGGGAATCAAGATCATATACCACCAGAGCTATAAATGCTTGTTTGGTAGTGGAGCAACGCAAAGGTGAATATATTTCAAAGTGAAGTATTTAATAGACCTAACCCCTACCAAAATGATGAGATTCTGGTTGATCAAGGAATGTGAAAGAATACACAAATACATACCTCAGGACGAGGCATAATGCAACAATAATATATGACCAATTATATCTAACTCCCCCTTAATGCATTTCTAGATAATTTGTATTTCATAATCAAAAACTCATTTGATTTTAAACTAAGCCCTTCGATTCTATTGATTTGAAGTAATGTTAAGTCCTACTACTTTTTTAGTTTTTAGGTAGTCTCTTCACAAAGTTGGTATCTAGAGTTTTTCTTAGCTTAAATCATGTTTTTGGTAACCGAAGAGTCTAGAGTTCTCAAGTGCATCAGTTTTTGTCCACTTGACCCAATCAGAGCCTATGTTAGATCCACATATCCAATTTAAAACCGACCACTAGATTTCAAAAATTGAAAGGTCATGTGAAATCCTAGGTTTTTGGTTTTTTGTGGTTAAAAGAACAAAGATAATCTCAAGTTTTTTTGGAGTAAGGCTATTAAAAAATATTACAAAATTGACCTTGGTTTTAGTCTTTATTAAAATTCCTCAAATTTCTAAAGCATCAATTCATAGGAAGTATTTGAAATCATATTAATCACCCTTCACAAAGCTTCCTAAACTCCAAATACCATAAATTACCATTCATTAACACCACAAGAGGTTTGCTTTAAAAGGTCCCACTTCGTTGCATAAAAATACCTAAAAATCAGAGTCCATATTACTTTCTTCCTGCATTAATCATAAGCTAAAGTCTTAGTATTTTAAACATCCTAAGTAATCATTTATCAAATGTGTCAAGGTTTTAAGACTAAGGTTCTCTCTAAGAAAATTTTTGGTTGGAAAGAAATCCAAGACCATGAAGCATGAAATATTTTGGCCAAAGAGAAGGTCATGGCTAATTGAGAAATTAGAATGACCAATTGAAAGTAGAGTCAACAAAACTGATAGCCTAAGGCGATAGGCCAAAAATACATCAATGACTAATGGGCAATATTACTGATAGAATAATCTATAACAAAATAGGAATTGAATGAAACAAAATTCAAACATCCCAGTCAAAGTTGATGCCCATATGCTGACATCTGAGGTATGTAAAATTTTTGCTGACCCACACAAAAGGATTAAAAAAGAAAGAGCGACTATAATAATTTGGCACAAAAAAGAGAATCAAAGCTGATCGACTAAACTTGGTGAAGGCTAAAGACTTATCGGTAAAAAGCTACATCGATGGCCCTAAGTCAATCAGTTGAACTTAGTGAATATCTATGGATGAGGTTTATTGGTAGAAACCCTATATGTAGCCTAAAGTTAGATCAGCCAAAGCCCAGTCAAACTACCCGATCAAAGCCAACACTCCACTCAAAGGTATGCAATACATTATAATTTTTCTTAAGTATCAAAGGTGTTCTTATCATAAAAAATATTTCCCCTTTTTTTTTATAATTTTGGCCTAAGATATGGTCCATGAAAGGGTTTTAAACCTAACCTAATGAACTTAGAGTCATAAAAAATTCTGATCGAAGAATCAAGAGAGGGTATATGCACATTTTATCCTTATTCATATCAAGCCTATGTATTCAAGCATCAAAATTACCTAAGTATGAAACCCAACATAACAAGAAAACCTTGAGGGTCATTACCACATCCACCCCCATTCCATTTCTCCCCTAAATTTTTTTTCATAGATATTATCGAGGCCCATACGTCATGATCCAAAATTATGGTCAAGCTCTATCATTCGAAGAAGGATTACAACCTAGGAGGTTCGGTCAACCAAAGAAGAGGATAAAAAGGTATTCAGTTGAAGGGTGGTAAAGGTGCAAATCACTTCAAATGATCCAATTTAACCAAAGAAATTGAGAGTCGTTCGACCAAAAAAATGAAGCGGTGAAGATATAACAGTCGAAGCAAAGTCAACGAAGGTCAAAAGGTAGGCACTAAGGCACGTAAAATTTTGATTTATGTGATATCTATGTCAATATTATATACATCTACCCCTTTGCATTGATAATGTCAAATCCCTAAGTCTAAATGCACCCAAGGGTTTATGCATGTCATAAATTTTATACCGGTTTAATTTTTCTAAGGCTAAGGTCAACAAAATTTTATTTTTAAGCCTTGCTATATCCTTGCATATTTACCCCCACCTAAGTCTAACATTGAGGTGGTCATGATAATATCCTAAGGTTTATCTTGAGTCTAACCTAGAGTTTTTTTGTACCACCATGTTCACTACATTTTTAGTGAAACTAATGTCAAAATCTCATTAACCAAAGAGAAAATTTTCACAAAGATCCAACCACGCTTATCACTACGTGCCTTAAAGTCCCTCTTGTCATGAGTTCTTAGGGTCCAAAATATAAAACCTAAGGTGTAAATTTAGTGAGTTTTTTCTCTAAGGTCGAATGCATAATTCCTAAGTTGAATCGTGTTAATAAACATCCCCCTTACAATGAATTAAAAAAAATCGAAGGTCATTTGGCCAAAAGTTGAAGAACAACCATAGTTATTCGGCCAAAATATATTGGGTGGCCAAGATCATTCAGATGAATATTAATGAATAGATAGAGTTAATCGGTCAATTTATGCACCACAATGAGGGACATTCAACCAATGGTTTTGTTAGAGAAGTAGAAATAAAAATCCACTCGACCAAAAATTTATTAAATATTGAAGACGATTGATTGAAAAGTGATGGACGATGAAGATTATTTGATCGATGGCATGCACAAGGTGAAGCCGCATTAAAATCAAAATATTTGGTGGGCTATCCATCAGAGAAAATTAGATCAAATAAATAAAAAAAACACCCAATTTAAGTAAATATTGTTTTGAATCAACTTGAGACAAATCAGGAAAGTTACGAGTACATAGGCCAAGTATGAGTCCATTCCTCGGATCCACTCAAGCACATGCTTTAAGACAATGTGAGTTAATCAAGTGACTCAAAATTAAATAGGTGCTTGATCCAACGATCAATTATGTAAACCAACCAAAAAAGCAAATATTCAATACAAGTCAAATAATTATTGGAAGTGAGATGGTGAACCAAGTGTGGTAGAATTGCAAAGACAATTAGTATGATATTAATGACTCTTCATGCAGAAAAGACTTTAAAAATATACCAATAGTTGTAATAAATTCACTAAACTGGAAAACCCTTTAAACTGTAGAGTGCCAAAGGATTTAGCATAGTTATAGAAGTTAAAAGTTCCATAGTTGCAAGAGTGATATGGCATATTCAACACAACTACTCCTAAAATAGAGCTTGAACTACTAGAATAAAAAATGTCATTTAGGAAGTTGTCGAGGAGAAACACCCATGAAAAAGTATGGATAAAGGAGACCTTTTAGAGTTTAGTTTCAAATCAATAGAAGAGTGGAAACACCCTCAAAATATTCTAAGGGGTATTTTTCAGAGGGCTTACAAAGACAAATATGAGAGGAGCCCATTCAACAATAAGTGGAGAAGCAATCTAGCAAAGATATTGTGTCCCAGGGTGTATTTTTTGTTTGACTTATTATCATGGTTGGCTATGTCATATGACCTGAAGTCCAAAACCATATTGAACAATAAGAACAAAGCCCTGTATAAATTGATGTTGGAGAACATCCATCAGGTATTTCGGCTATAAAAAGCTTCACTAATATATGATGCAAATGTTATCTTTGCACAGGTGAAACATATGATTGATACTTCTTATTATCCAAAATTATTTGATTATGATAAGTTGGTATCCACTGAATTCCCCATTCAGAAGTCTACATTGCACAATTGGATAAAATATTATGCAGGCATGATTCACATAGTGATGGGAGTTGAAGACCTAAATTGGGTTGAAAAGGAAGTAATGTTTCTGATAGTACAATGCAATAAAACCAGACAATTCTCTATGTACAAGTGGGAGAACTTAATCAATGATACAATAGACAATAAATTTAAAGACCTATGAAAAGTAATAGACAAATATTAGGATATCATGCCTCACTTTTCTCACTACTCCTTACTCATCCACATGATTGTAGGATAACTGAATCAAAGGAAAATTACTAAATTAGGTGTACCAAAGGTAATGATCCAAGATAGATTACCCTACATCCAAGAAGGTACCTCTAGCTATTATGATTTTTTTAATATATTCCTCTCTACAATATATCATGTCATTACACATGAAGACCTTATTAGAATGATATCGAGGGTTATAATTGTTTTTGAAAAGAATGCAAGGGATTACTTTCTTATAGAAGACCTCACATATATCAAAAATTTTAGAGCTAAGCTACCTCCTAAAGCTTTACCTTTTTTATCCTAAATCAGTCGTTGCTCTAGAAATTATTAGGTAGATTGCAAAAGAAACGAGGCTAAGGGTTATAAGGAAGAAAAATTGCATCCCTTGGGTGACGACACCAGTAAAATGGTCCATTATGTTTATATAGGTTACCCTAGTCTCCTAGGAGCCTTACCCATGATGGAATCTTTTTTCTTTGCAAAAATTTCATGGAGGCCATACGATATCGAAGGACACTATAGGAACATAGCAGTTGAGAAAGAACCATGAAGCACAGAGAAAACTCTTTCGAGGACAATGTTCAATGGTCCATAAAATAGGGTTTAACTCTAGAAAACATATGGAAAAATGCAAATCTATAGATACCACATGCTCAGGTAGAAATGGTGGAGAATTATGCTACAAACCTAAAAATATTGAGGGAAGCTACAATGCATAAAATAACCCCATTAATACCATTTATACCTCTATAATAATTTAAATATCCTCTCATTGAGATTGTAGCTCAAGAGCCCAAACAAATAGAGATATTGATAGAAGTTGTTGGCCAGATAATAAATTTCTTTATTGCTTCCATCACTCATCACACTCCAGAGGTTGGGAAAGGAAAGGAGTTTGTTCTTGATTCCTCTATTTTAACCCAACCTACAATAGAATATTTAGCTAAAGAATTAATGATCCCACAATGCTTGCAACAAATAATCACAGGTTCACCTCAGGCATTACCTATAGCTTTGAAAGTAAATAACAAAGAAATAATTTTTTTTGCAATAGCTTGGAAAAGGATACTGAAAAGTGGAGGGTTTGCTAATATTTTTAGATATTATCAAATCGAAGCTCAAAGCCCTTAAATCTCACCCACACATAAGATATATAGGATTGGAATGAGCCCTAGTGATCCTATGAGTGTCATTATGACCAAAATAAAGGATCCTTCAAAATTCACCTCTTTAGAAGAGGAAAATACTCAACAAATATTGGAAGGTAGAGTGATAGAAACTCAGTCATGAGAAAGAGAAGAAAACTCCATACCCTTAGAAATATTTGTTCCTTCTTCCAATACAACAATAACTATCCTCACAAAGGGTGTAGAGTCACTACAAATCAATCCTACAATAAGAGATGTAATATTCATAGGAAGGACATCAACCTTGTTAAGATATGGAGTTTATGAAACAACACAAGTTGCAATTATTTTAGAAAAAAAAGCAACAAAAATAAGGGCCAAAATGGATCAAGTTCTAGCTAACAATACCAAACTGCAAGTTAAAAAATCTATATTACAATATGAGGTAAGCAGTTTACATAAACAAACACTCTCAACAAGCAAACAACTTGATGGATCATTGTTCATAAGGAAATTCAAAGAGAATATTACTACTGAATTAAAGTCTAACATCAACAATATCCATAAAAGCTATAATAATCTTAGAGAAACTATAAAAAAAATAAGGAAATAAAGCCCCTCATGGAAAAAATTGATAAGAGGGCCATGGTCATTTGGCCAATCTATCAAAGATGCCAAGACCAATATGATCAAATAAATACAAAACATGTGACTATTGCTAAAGACCACATTCATAACTATCTGATAGAATTTGATAAAGCCACAACTTTCATCAATGAAAGGGCTAGACTAAAAGGTATGATCAAAGAACTAGAAAGTGGGGAATAACATATAGATAAAAGTAGAGTTTCTCAGCACTTAGGAATATAGTAGAATTGGAGTTTGTTGATTCAAATGAGGAGAAGCTAGTTGAGTGGCTTATAACCCTGTCAAGAGCAACCCAAGATAATTATATTTAAAAAAAAAACAATGAGGTAGTAATAAAAGAGCACAAAAATAAATCACTAAGAATACTAGACAGGGTGGCCACTGTACGTACTTTTTATGATGAAGCATGGATACATATTGCTGATTTGGTTGGGGCTAGTAAAAAAAAGGATAAAATTAAATAAATAAGCTAAAAACCACAAGATTCAACTACCAGAGTGGGGCCCATAGCTGGGAAAAAGAAAAATAAAAAATCACAAGGGTAAGCTAAACAATAAAACTTAGGTGGATGATAGCTGGATCTAATTTTCAGCAATTAACAATCATTTTTTCAATTTTGAGATAGCTAATATCAGGTTATAATACACCTAGCTAGTAACATGGCAGGAGATGGTGATAAGTGGAGGATCTAGATCGGAGTAGTTTTGATAATTATAGAGCCACAAGAGCTGTAATAAGGATAACTAATGAGTGTCATCAACTCTTCATCATTTAATCATTATGTTTGTCAATCCAGGGCGGTGTCCAAGGCTATATACGATAGGAAAGGCAAGCATTTTAAGGATCAGTTCATTCAGGAGATGGCTTTATTGGTGAAACAGTTAGTGCTTGGGGGTGTTTGTGTCTCCTTTTTAACTCCTAAAAACTGAAATTGACTCCTATTTACCCTTGCAGAAATGAATTTGCAGGAATTGAAACAATTGCAAAAAAAGAAAACTATCTACTGCTTCAGAATTGAAAATGACAGAACTGAAATGTTGTAGGAATGGAAATAGCAGAAAATAAAACTTGCAGAATTTAAATCACACCTTGCATAAAGGAAAATCTAATTACAATAACAGAATTTAAGGAATAATAATCAAATGTTGCAGAACTGAAACATGAAAATATTCTCTGATGCAAACTGGAAATTACAGAATCTGAAAACAACTTGCTGAAACAGGAGATTAACAGAAAATGTTGTAAGATGCAAGAATTTATGCTAAGTAATCAGCTGATATGCACACATTCCTATGATCATTACATGCAATCTAAAAGAGTACAACTAAAATTATGAAGTACAAACTTGACAGATTCCTGCAAATTTGTTACAGCAAGAAATGAGCAGAAAACCTATAAAAGTTGCTCCTTCTCCTGGCCCTGGAAGTGGGCCCTTGCTCCCTGACCTAGAAGAAGGTGAAAAGAACTATTTTAAACTATCTAGATCTCACACACACTCATTCATACTGCCAATGGAACAAAAATATTGCACCTTTTATTGATTCTGTAGTAGCATTACAGTATTGCAGGGAAAAGCCTGCAAAATACTGTTCTACTATGATTACAAGGAAAGCTTATGAAATTATGCAATTCTATATCCTCTCTATTTATCTATCTATATGCTCAACCAAATGGGAGCATTTTATTTATACAAGTAGGGTACATGATTGATAAGGTTTTGTGCTACAATATAGGACTATTACAACTGTGGCAAAACTGTTTCCAGAATGCAAGGATATGATCCATTATCCCTTATCTATTTCATCTGTTGGAATGCATCCATTGAAGGAAAAGTGTTGGAAAGGATAGGGATATCCCTTAAATAGCTGCAACCACCGTTTACCACTTTGTTTGTTGCATTTAAAGGCTCTTTTGACCAAAACTGTTGCTTCTGCGCTCATTCCGGAGCTGCTCCGAAATATCAGGCAGCAGAATAGAGTTTGCAACAATTCCTGCACCAGAAGCGTATGCGAACAGTTGTGATGGTGGAAATAGTCTCCATGTGTGCCCAGAAGACTAATTCCATTTTGTGCATCAGCTGAAGTGGACAAATTCCAAGCCATGTTGTATATGTACAGATGGCTGGAATTTGTATGGAAAAATTCATGTTTTCTGCATAGTCAACTATTGACAAAGTTTTTGGCGCCTTTTGGTTATTCAAAGTGAGTGAACGATGGGAAAATCTTGTGAAAGAAGCACAAAACCAAATAGATAGCAGTACCTTAATATTACAACTTTAATTTAATGCAAAATATACTAAAACATACAACTAAAATAGACTATAAAACATAGAAAAATAGTCAAAATAGGATATATGCACTTTAACATTTACAACATGTAAACACCAATACATAATGCATTCTATCACTATAATTAGCATCAAAACATAACATAAGGTGTTCAAAAGTGTTTATAAGTTATCAAAACTAGTCCATGGATGAGGCATTTGCAGGCCTCATCATTTTCCCCCAACCTATTTTAATGCATGTCCTCATGCATTCTATGTAGCCACAATAGCACAGAGATCTACATCCAGATTTCATTCTTCATAACTCAGCTTTGGTCCCATAACCTTATAATATCCTCTGATTGCTTGTATTTGCTTGAGCCATTCCTAGAACTGCTCATCTGATTGGGGATCACTATCAAAGAAATAAGGAACTAGAGTTATCACATTTGGCAGCCTATACCTCAAACCTACCCAGTGATCCTGCAGCTTGTGGATAACCTGTACTATGCCTTCTGCTCTCCTTCTGGACCATAATAAATTGTTAGGTGAGATAGGTTCCCTCTTCTGAAGTGATATTGATAATTCTCCCCACCTGCTTTTACAAGTTGAGAGAGCATTACCAAAATGTTGATTACAGAAGACCTAAAAATTCTTGATACAATCAGTAAGATTGCTCTTATATACTTCTCTAATTTTTTGTTCTCTCATCATAGTAAAATGTTGATTGATGGACTCCCTGTAATTAGTATGGGTTCTTCTGATCAGTAACTCAGTTGTTAACTCCATTTCCTTGCTTGCCTTTTTCTCCTCCTCCCAATAAATCTGATTTTGCACTAAAGATATAAAGGCTCTCAGCTGAATATCTCCTGTAAATATGTGTGGCAAGAAGGTTCCATTTTTAGGTAAGAAGAAGTTATGCAAAAATAGTTCACAAAGCAGATTCCTCTGTTCCTCTGGACTATGCAAATATGTTTCCACAAATTCTTCAGCAGTGTCCAGTTTATATGGAAGTTTGGAAACAATTCTCATTAATTGCCAGCGGAGGTATTTTTCCTTTAATATTAGAGTATAAAACCTTGCAGGCCTTCTGCACTGAACTAAGTACTCTGCAATTTGGCACATATCCTGTATTTGTTCCTGTAACTTAGTTATATCTACAGTTTGGGCTTCTAGCTTCTGCTTCAAAGGTTTTAAGGCTGAAATTTGTGCCTCCATCTGTTGACACTACAACATCCAATGTGCTATGTCCTCATTATATTTTGTCATTGTAACTATTTGTGGGGGCCTTATGACTGATTGTATTTTTGGAGGCAAGTCCACTTGTACACCAACTTTTGATGTGTTAACAGTGAATAGATCTACTTGCACTCCAATTTTTGTTGTTTCAACTTGAGGTGATTCAGCTGTAATTAATTCAATAGATAGTTGAGGAGAATGTATATTTACCTATTCTTGCACTTCCTCCTATTCATTGGCCTCCTCAGCTGCTTGTATTGTTTGTGCCCCCTGCTGTGAATTTTTAGAATGTTCTGTAGAGGCTTCTGAATCTGTCATGCTGACATCCTGCTGGAAAATTTGGGTTGTTGTTTCTTCTATTTCCACTCCTCTGATGGGTGATTCTTCCTCAGGTAAGGCCAACTCTCTATGATCTTCTACTAATTCTAACAGAATTCTGGCCAATTCATCCTCAGAACCAGTTTCTGTAGACTGTTGCTCCAGAGTGGACAACCGAGCCCTTAGTTTATTCACCTCTTCCTGCAAATTAGCAATAAGCTTATCTTTCTCTATGTGAGAGGCTTCATGTTGTTCAATCCAACCCATTTGTGTCTTAATGACACTTCTAGCAACATGTAACTAGGTTTTCATATCAGGCTCTTCCTCTTCTCTTATTGATTCTTTGCTAGAATCAGAATCTTCAAAGTCTGAATAGTCAACAAGTGAGACTGTAGGTATTTCTATATCTGTGACTATTGTATCTACCTCCAATTCTTCTATGTCCATATATACTTCCTCTGATCTCTCTTCTATAAATTTTTCTACAAGAACTTCCTGCCCTTGCTCTGTATTTAACTGTTGAAATAGTGGTGTAGCTTCTTCATCCACTATTTCTTCTATTACTTTTTGTTTTTGAAGTCTGGAAGACCTTCGTAACCCCACAGGAGTTTGTTTAACCTTTTTAGGTAACTCCAGAACAAATTCTGATGATTCTGGAGTAGAACCTACTTTAGGCGTTTCTTTCCCTATTTGCCTTTCCTTTCTTGAACTACCAGGCTGCCTAATAGGTTGTGTTGGAAAAATAGTTACATTCTCAGAAAATGTAACTCTTCTTCTTTTTCCCATAGGACCAGACTTAGATTATTTTTCCCTTTGCTTCCTAGTCCTAGAGGATGGAGGTCCTTGTGGTGAGGAGGGGATTTATTTTTCAGAGGATTCAATTTCAATTTTAGGTTCAGATCTTGTAATTTCTACTTCATCTTCAGATTCAGACTTCTCACCTTCTACCTCTTCCTCAGATTCAGGGCTTTCACTCTCCAATTCATTCCAGGTAGAGAAGAACCATTCAAAACTCCTAGGGTTTCCTCTAAAGTGATGTTTGTAGATGATCTTGATGAGCCCATGGTGTTTGGGAGACCCTCTTCCTTCTTGGTACTTTTTGGCCATATTTACCAGATCTTGATATAAATATAGAGGAAGGTTTACCCTAAGCTCAAGATTGGAGTTGCCATGGCGTAGATGGTTCAGAATTCTCATATGATGTCCAGATAGAATAGGGAATTGTCCATCATAGGTCAAAAACCTAATAATCCATACAACTACTTCATCCCAAGGAGGTGGTAAACTTAAACTTTTAACCCCTTTACAAACATTATTACTCAATATAAACTCAATGGGCCTATCCTCATCTCCCTGAACTGGTTTACTAATTCATTTAAAGTATTCTTGCTAGATTTCACAATTTGAACCCCATGCAAAGGCATTTCAATAATAGAACTAAGAATTTTAGGAGTTACCTGGATTTTCATGCCGCTAATATGGACTTGATTATTGCGAAAGGTGCGTGCAAACTCAGTAGCCAATCCCTATAAATGCCCATCAAATTTGTGCAAAAATGGCAAAAATCCTCCTTCTGTAAAAATACATAGTGATTCAGGATCTCCCTATAGGCAATCTACATTTTCTGGCTCAATATGATTCTTCTTACCCCCCATTTTTAATTTTCCTATATTCTATCTCTTCTCAATGTCAAAAACAATGTCGTTCTTGAGTCTGAATCAAATTATTTGCAATTGTAGGGCTAAAATAGCTTCTGGGCTACGAAATTAAATTTTTACAGCTGAAAAAATGCTTCGAAACGTGTTGAAACATTTGAAAAATTAAATTTCTCCTTTATGTATCACGTGGCAGATTTCTATTTCTCCAAAGGAACGTGATCCGCTACATTTGATTAAATGATTACGATGCATTGATGTGGCAGTCATCTATTGGCTGGGTGATGGACAATGTACAGACCTTCCCTTTTTCCCGAAGTCCTTGTGAAGTGTGCCAAAGATTTTTGCTTATCATAAAATGTGCGATGATTCCCAACACCCTCGTTCCCATCATTGTGTTGGAAACCTGCATCTTAAAATTTGTGCCATAATTTTTCCTTACTTCAAACAATAGGAATTGGATTATGATGCCACATGTCATTTCATTTTTATCTTTACTCATTCCAGAGTTTTTCTTCGAGGTTTGAACATTTTTCATTCCGAAGCACACCCCTTTTTATGCTGAAGTTGTTTTTGTTAAAACAATAGTTTTTCGTTCCAGAGCTTCCATCATTTCGAAGCTGAACAAAAATCTTACTCCGGAGCATTATCATGTTGAAGCATTTGAAGGTAAAAATTTCTTGTTGTTTTCACAACTTCCATTGACTAGATGGATAAATTTTTTTAAAATAACCTTATGTATGCCTCATATACTAACTAAGGATATTATGCACTACATACTTGATATCAACAATGTTCTAAAATGAGAAAGGCACATACCTGATATAACCATTTATCTACAATTGTACAATGGTTGTTTTTGTTGATTCTTAGTAGGCTGCTCTACTGACTAAGACAGGTGCAATCTAAAAATAGGTGAAATAGTGATTGTGAGAAAATATGGAACAATGATGGTGGGTACGAATGGAGAGTCACAAAGGCAAACATGTCGGAAGACCGGTTTTCATGCAAGCCTAATTCAGAAGCGCCTCAAAGAGGTTTTCACTTTCTAAATTATTCATTTTTTTAATCATTTAATCATTTTTTTTTAATTTCCTTTATATTACTCTACTAAGTCTGGTGTGGAAGAAGTGTTTTCTTCCAAGATGTGTACATCCAAGTTCTCCACTTGCTTGAGAAACTCCTCCTTCGTTAGTGGTTTATGATATATCCGAAGACGATGTCCATTAACCACCAATTTTCATCATGAATCATCAATGGGTGAAAGGTGAACAACTCCATTTGCAAACACTTCCTCAATATGATATGGTCCAAGCCACCTAGTCTGCAATTTTCTAGGATAGTCTTCATAACGTGAGTCAAACAACAAAGCCCAGTCGCCTTGCTGAAACTTCCTTTGCTGAATGTGACTATCATGCCATGATTTTTGTTGTGCTTGGATCAGCTCAGTCTGGTGCAATGCATCCCTCCATAGCTCATCCAATGCATTGAGCTGCAGGACTCATTCCATTTGTGCCTATGACAAATCAATACCTACATCCAAAGTAGTTCGAAGAGTCAATAACTCAAATTCAATAGGCAAAAGAGGCTTCTTACCATAAACCAATTCATATGGTGTAAATCCAGTGGTGGATTTCCAAGTAGTGTTGTAAGCCCAAATTGCTTCAGGTAGTTTGTCCAACCAATTTCTCCTATGTGAAGCTATGGTTTTGGTTAAAATCCTCTCTAATTCCCTATTTGTTACTTCAACCTGACCATTGGCTTGTGGATGATACGGTGAGGATTTCCTATGCTTGATTTCATATAGTTGAGTGAAAGCTTCAATAAGTCTTGAAGTAAACTGAGGTCCTTGATCTGTAGTGATGGACTGTGGGGCTCCAAAATGTAGGAAAATCTATGTATACAGGAAATCAACAACTTTTTCTTCTCGAGCATGCTTAAAAGCACGGGCTTCTACCCATTTGGTTACATAATCAGTACATACCAAGATATGCACTTTCCCTTGGGAAGGAGGGTCAATAGGTCCTACAAAATCTAGCCCCCACCTCTCAAATGGTTATGTTCCTACTTGAGGTTGTAATGGCATTTCACTAGTGAAGGTAGGTTTTCCCATCCTTTGGCATGCATCACAATGTCTAACATAATTTTTCACATCTTTATGCAAAGATGGCCAGTAATAACCAGTACCCAAGATCTTCCGAATTGTACTCTTGACTGAATAGTGTCCTCCTGAAGGTTCATCATGACATGCCCATAGGATATCATATACCTCATCCTTGTGGATGCACCTACGCAAAACATGGTCAGGACTGCATTTGAAAAGTAAACCTCCTATCCATTTGAAAGAAGAACTTTGCTTGATTAACTATTTCTTTTGTTTAGGAGTAAAGTGAAGAGGAATTTTTCCTATAGCCAAGTAATTAGCTATATCTGCAAACCATGGGGACTGCACAGAAATAGCAAATAATTTCTCATCAGGAAATGCATCTTCAACCAACTCTCCTGTATCTGCATTTTGTAATCTTGACAGAAAATCTGCAACTACATTAGCTTTCCCTGGTTTATTAACTATAGTGATATCAAATTCCTGCAACAATATTAACCAATGAATAATTCTTGCACTAACCAGAGGTTTATTCATCAGGTATTTAATGGCAGCATGATCTGTATGAATGAATACCTGATATCCTGTGATATAGTGTCAGAACTTATTGATAGCATATACTACAGCTAAGAATTCCTTCTCAGTAGTAGTGTAGTTCTTTTCAGCTCCTATCAAGTTTTTACTGATATAGTAAATGGCATAATGCTCCCCATTGTCAATTTGTCCTAATGCAGCTCCAATAGTAGTATTGGAAGCATCAGTTTGAATATGGAAGGGCAATTCCCAATTAGGTCCTCTCAATACAGGGGGAGTGGTTAATTTTTCTTTCAATTCATCAAAAGACTTTTGACACTCAGTAGACCAAGAAAATTTAGAATCCTTCATTAGTAATGCAAACATTGGATTGGCTATGGTACTGAAATTGGCAATAAATCTATGGTAGAAACCAATATGCCCCAAAAAACTCCTTACATCAGTTTGAGTTTTTGGAGGAGGAAGGTTTTTGATAACTTCCACCTTTTTAGGATCAACCTTGATCCCATAAGAGGAAATATGATGACCAAGGACAATCCCTTCCTCCATCATTAAGAAGCATTTCTCAGGATTAAGAGACAGATGGTATGTTTCACAATGTATTAAAACTTTTTCAAGTTGTTCTAAGGTATATTCAAAACTATCTCCAAATACTGTGAAATCATCCATGTAAATTTCTACACTCTCATTTGTCAAATCAGAGAATATGGCCAAAATAACTCTTTGAAATGTTGTTGGAGCATTACATAAACCAAAAGGTAGAACCCTATAAGCAAAGGTTCCCCAAGGACATGTGAAAGTGGTTTTCTCTTGGTCTTCAGGTGCAACTTGTATCTGATTATAACCATTGAATCCATCAAGAAAACAGAAAAATTTCTTGCCAGCAAGGGTATCTAACACTTGGTCTATGAAAGGTAATGGGAAATGGTCCTTATGTGTTACCTTGTTTAACTCTCTATAATCCACACACACTCTCATTTTCCCATTTTTCTTTGGAACAATGACTAATGGAGAAACCCACTTACTATCTGAAATTGGGTAAATGAATCCTACATCTAAAAGTTTTTCAATTTCTTCTTTAACAATATCTTTCAGAGTAGGATTCAGGCGCCTTTGAGGTTGTCTCACTGGTTTAACATCTTCAGTGTATATCCTATGTGTACATACATCAGGATGAATGCCAATCATGTCCTTATAATTCCAAGCAAAATCTTGAACATGTTTTTGTAGGACAACAAATAGTTTGGCTTCTTGTTCATTAGTCAACCAACTATTAATATTTAGAAATTTCCCTGGTTGTATTTCAATTTGTTTAATCCCTAGATAAACAGAATTGATTGCTTCATATCTGTTGATTAAAGAATTTAATGGATAGTGATGTGGTTGCAGAGTATGAAATACTCTGGATTCTATTTCATAAGTGATACCAGATGGAATCATTCCCTGCATAGGACATGTGAAAGAGGTAAGAAGATGATGATGCCATCCATGTGGCAGTGTGAAAGAGCTTTCCTGTATGGGAATAGGTGACAGATGTTCTGAAGTTTGTTCTTCATCCTTCCATAGCAGGTGATGAACAAGAATTTGATCATCCTTAAGTCCTTCCTCTTGTAATGTTTCAACTAGGACAGTCTCATCTTCAAAAATTTCTCTTTCTGGTGAGTTGATTTCCTCAATGTGTTCCTTCACTATTATTGTGGCCAAAGTGGCAATAGTTTCTTGTTCTTCATCAGACTCAGGATACCATATTTGTCCAAAAAATTTGGTTGAAGGTTGGGTTGGTGGATACAGAGAAATCTTCTTAAGGTCAATGCCATTTGAAATAGTCATTTCTCCTGACCTGTAGTCTATAAAAGTAGTTGTAGTAGCAAGCCAAGGTCACCCTAGAATGATGGGATAACCACTGACTAAATTTCTAGGTTGCAACACCAAGAAATCTATAGGATATTCCCAGGAAGAGACTTCAATGGCAATATCTTCTAGGATTCCTTCTGGCTTGGCAACTGACCTATCTGCCATTTCTAAAACTATAGTGGTAGGACTGAGATTATTGAGTTGTAGTTGTTGCATTGTTTCCTTAGTCATTACATTGATTGCAGCTCCAAGGTCAATTAGTACATTTGGAATTTGCACTAATCCAATAGTAATTGTGACTACTGGACTTCCTGGATCACTATATTTGGGAGGCACTAGTTTTCCAGATAGCAGGTCAGCCAACTTCCCTTCTACTTGCATAGTTTTAGGAAAAGCTTTCTTCTTTCTGCCAGGTTTCTTGATACATAAATCCTGAATGGTCTTCTTGATTAAGGGCACATCCTTTATTGCTTGCAACAAAGGAAGAGAAATTATCATTTTCTTAAGTTCTGTAACCAGTTCTGATTCAGGATTAGTTGCAATATTTTGAAACCTTTCAGGGTATGGTACTTCTTCTGTAAGGGGTTCTTACCCATTTTCTGGTTTTTCTTCTTTTTCTTTTGTTTTCACTGGTTTTGAATGTGGAGATTCTTGATTTCCATCAATCTCTTCAATGGTGGGTGGAGCAGGGTCAGGTAAAATTTTCCCTGAATGCAACTGGATATTACTACAGTCAAGTACATGAACTGCAGCAGAATCTTCAGACTCAGCTCCATAAATAGGGGTTGCTTGTCTGGTATTATTTGGGTTAGCCACAGGCTGAGCTGGAAGTGGAGGTTGCTTAACTGGTTGTGATTGTTGTGGTGGCATTCTTCCTTGAAAGTTTTGATTAGGAGTTGGTAGCAGGTTTTGAGTCTATCCTTGATACCTCTGTTGCCCTTGATATGATGGGTATTGTGGCCCCCATATTTGCCCAGATTGTTGATTCTGTGTCCAAGGTGGATTAACAGGATTCCATGGTTGATTCCAACCAGAATGTGACCAGTCTTGAGGGGCTGACCAAGATTGATTCCATGGTTGTGAAGGTGGTTCTGAATATCCCCAAGGCATATTCCAAGGATTTTATCCCCAACTTGTAGGAAAATGAGGGGCATTCTGGTATTGTGAAAAGTTGCCTCCTGGCCTCTGCCCAATAACATTAAGTTCTTCGAGTTTGGGTTTGCAAAACATTTTTAAGGTGAGGCAGGAGATGGCACTTATCGGTGTTATGCTCTTTTGAACAAATGCCACAAATAGTTGAGATAGAGGTTCTATCCAAAGGACAATCATGTAGGGCATGCTTATTCCTGCATCTAGGACAATAGATAGCTAGGGGTGGTGAAGAATTGGATTTTGCATTCCTTTCCCCTAATGCAGTATTTAATTGAACAAGAATATCAGTTTTCATGTTAGCCATTTCTTCCATCAAATATTTTATATCAGTATTACCAGGATTCCTCTTCCTTCTTCTTTGCCTAGTGCGGGAATAATTTTTGCACAACTCTACAATATCATTAATCTCAAGCTAGTTTATATCTCCTTTTCCCATTAAGTCCAATACTTCTCTAGAATCATCCTACAAACCTCTCAGAAATATAGTTTTTAATAAGTCAGTTTCCACAGGACCACATCTCTTTTGGATAAAGGTAAATCTATCAAGATAATCCTCTAAGTTTTCATCCTCTTCTTGTCTAATCTGAAATAACTCATCCTTCCTATTTCTCACTCTACAATACTCCTGATACTTATCCAAAAATGCAGTTTCCATTTGATCCCAAGTGCGGATTGAATCTGGTTCAAGGCTCATAAACCATCGTAAGGCTGCATATTTGAGTGTAGAGGGAAATAACTTCAATTTTTGGTTGTCATTGACATAGTCATAAGTCTGACACAGAACTTTGAATTCAAACAAGAATTGATCAGGATCTTCAAAAACAATTCCCCTAAATATTGGCAATACTGAGGGTGAAATTGTTTTCATAGGAGCATTCTGAGTAGGATTCAGATGAATAGGGTATTCAAAAGTTCTAACAGGAGGATTGTCAGCATCATGACCAACAATTTCCCTATCACGTTCTCCTTGTTCTGCCATAGGTGCTTCTTCAGTTTTGACTTGTTCAACTGGTTCAGATGGATCAGCCCTATGGGTATGTCTAGAAGCAAGTGCCTCTAAGAGCTCTTCTTGCAAAGATCCTAAAATTTTAGTTGATGAAGAAGATGATTCTCTTTTAAGTCTTTCAAGAAGTTCATACACAGGCAGATCTTCACCAGATCATGAAGAACGCCTTGGTGGAAAAGAGCCGGTTCTGATAAACCTTCCTCTTTCGTCTCTTGGCCTATTCATCCATGCTCATCCACTAAATGAACTAGAATTCAGTTTTCAAGAACTGTTACCTATAACAGGATAGTTCCTGGACTACTATGCTTTCCTAACAACACCTAGTGTTCCCCGAAAATGGCACCAAAAATGATGAGTGTCATCAACTCTTCATCATTTAATCATTATGTTTGTCAATCCAGGGCGGTGTCCAAGGCTATATACGATAGGAAAGGCAAGCATTTTAAGGATCAGTTCATTCAGGAGATGGCTTTATTGGTGAAACAGTTAGTGCTTGGGGGTGTTTGTGTCTCCTTTTTAACTCCTAAAAACTGAAATTGACTCCTATTTACCCTTGCAGAAATGAATTTGCAAGAATTGAAACAATTGCAGAAAAAGAAAACTATCTACTACTTCAGAATTGAAAATGATAGAACTGAAATGTTGCAGGAATGGAAATAGCAGAAAATAAAACTTGCAGAATTTAAATCACACCTTGCATAAAGGAAAATCTAATTACAATAATAGAATTTAAGGAATAATAATCAAATGTTGCAGAACTGAAACATGAAAATATTCTCTGATGCAAACTGGAAATTACAGAATCTGAAAACAACTTGCTGAAACAAAAAATGTTGTAAGATGCAAGAATTTATGCTAAGTAATCAGCTGATATGCACACATTCCTATGATCATTACATGCAATCTAAAAGAGTACAACTAAAATTATGAAGTACAAACTTGATAGATTCCTGCAAATTTGCTGCAACAAGAAATGAGTAGAAAACCTGTAAAAGTTGCTCCTTCTCCTGGCCCTGGAAGTGGGCCCTTGCTCCCTGACCCAGAAGAAGGTGAAAAGAACTATTTTAAACTATCTAGATCTCACACACACTCATTCATACTACCAATGGAACAGAAATATTGCACCTTTTATTGATTCTACAGCAACATTATAGTATTGCAGGGAAAAGCCTGCAAAATATTGTTCTACTATGATTACAAGGAAAGCTTATGAAATTATGCAATTCTATATCCTCTCTATTTATCTATCTATATGCTCAACCAAATGGGAGCATTTTATTTATACAAGTAGGGTACATGATTGATAAGGTTTTGTGCTACAATATAGGACTATTACAACTGTGGCAAAACTATTTCCAGAATGCAGGGATATGATCCATTATCCCTTATCTATTTCATCTGTTGGAATGCATCCATTGAAGGAAAAGTGTTGGAAAGGATAGGGATATCCCTTAAACAGCTGCAACCACCATTTACCACTTTGTTTGTTGCATTTAAAGGCTCTTTTGACCAAAACTGTTGCTTTTGCGCTCATTTCAGAGCTGCTCCGGAATATCGGAGGTAGAACAGAGTTTGCAACAATTCCCGCACCAGAAGCGTATGCGAATAGTTGTGATGGTGGAAATAGTCTCCATGTGTGCCCAAAAGACTAATTCCATTTTGTGCATCAGCTGAAGTGGACAAATTCCAAGCCATGTTGTATATGTACAGATGGCTGGAATTTGTATGGAAAAATTCATGTTTTCTGCACAATCAACTATTGACAAAGTTTTTGGCACCTTTTGGTTATTCAAAGTGAGTGAACGATGGGAAAATCTTGTGAAAGAAGCACAAAACCAAATAGATAGCAGTACCTTAATATTACAACTTTAATTTAATGCAAAATATACTAAAACATACAACTAAAACAGACTATAAAACATAGAAAAATAGTCAAAATAGGATATATGCACTTTAACATTTACAACATGTAAACACCAATACATAATGCATTCTATCACTATAATTAGCATCAAAACATAACATAAGGTGTTCAAAAGTGTTTATAAGTTATCAAAACTAGTCCATGGATGAGGCATTTGCAGGCCTCATAAATAACCACAACCAGAATCATGATCAAGCTTTTACATAGAAAATTTTTGCTAAGAGGTATACTTGAGTGCTTGATTCTTTGTTGTTGTATTTTCCCTTTGCGTATTTCTTCTTATCCATCTCTTATTCTTCCCATTATTGTGTAGGTTTTAGCAAATAAGTGTCCAAGAAACTAAGATTATTTACAGACATTGAGCAAAAAGTCCAGAAACTCAACTATCACCATATTGGAACAAGAGAGTGAAAGAACCTTGTTACATCATTTGAACAAGTGCCTTCATTGTATTAATTATTTTAATATCCCAATGGCAATTCAAACCAACTCTTCATGTAATCACAGTTGATAATCTTGTATTCAGTCTTGTGTGTCTCCTTTGCATATTACATAATTTGAATGTGTGAATGGATATTTTATTTTTTTGGTCAACAATTATGTTCATTATGATATTCAAATGAATTTAATTGAACCAATTCTTTATTTCCCCTTTCCTTCTTTTACATTGAATTGTTATTAATTCTTGCTACAATATCCCAAAGGATTAAGGCACCGGTCATACAAATCGGGTATAAAAGAACTGTTATAGGTAAATATTGGTCAATGAAACATAATTTTTAAATATTTTTATTAAATTTGGAAGAGCATGAACATAAACTATTAAATCTTTAAGTTTACCTCAAGGGTTTTCGTACCATACCTGATCTGTCTAGAAATATATAAAACTTTATTCCTAGGTTAAAGAGGCAAGTCTACCAGAACCTATAATTGCTACTTGGTAATTGGTTTTTCTTGTAGCATGACAAAAAAATCCTATGGATGCAATAAAAATCTCCAATAGGCCCTTTTATTACATGTTCTCTATTATTATTGTATACTTGTGACCTCTTATATTGAGACTGTTTTATTTTGATTTTATTTTTTGTTCTTCTTTTCCATATTTTCTTTTCTCTCATTATATGGTTTATTTTAGAAATATTTTATTGAATGGTGGAGTGGGGTTGCATTGCTACTACATTTTCTTATGTTTCTCCTTCAACTCTTTGTAATAAGCAAAAAATTCATTATCTTTTTTGTTCTTGTTCAATGGACTTCTCAAATACCTATTTGATGGTTAAATGAATATGTAGGTTCACATTAGCCTCTATTTATGGATATAATTCCATGAAGAATTTTATAATTTTGAAATTCTCATTCTACTAGTACTATGAGACATATTTTAGAAATTTAATAAAATTTTCCCAATATTAAATCATTGATAAGTTTCCTTAACTTAGGTTCTAAAATTCTATCTTTTAATATATAGTTTGGGTAGCTACCATTGTCTAAAGAAATTAATAAATTATTCCTAGATGGTACTTTTTACTTTTAGTCCTTGTTAACCTTCAAGTTATCCCACCAAGATATTGCTTCACTAATCAACTAGTATGTTGCATAAAATACCTTGGTTTCCTTGATGACGTTTTACAACTCAAAATACTTGGTCATCTTGATTAGCCAAGCTTTAGTGACATCATTGGTGGTTTTTCCATCATATATAGGTTAACTATTTTTATTGAAATCCTTAGATAGCTCAGTCTCAATTAAGGCTTTTGGGACACATGGTATTCGTGCTAAACTTCTTCCACTTGCATGGTTATTGGTTTATCTCTTTTATCCTCCTAATTTCTAAAAGGTCCCACATCTTCAAAATGAGCATTCATTTCCCTCTCTAATTTACATTGATCCTTGTTTTTTCATACAACTATATTTTCCCAAATCTCATTTAGATTTTAGGCATAAACAAGGTTTTAGAAAATTACAATGGAATCTCTTAGTCTAGATTCAACATAAATTACAAAATTAACATAGTTTTTTAAATAAAAAAATATTACAAAATTTTCTCAACTACAAGTTGTCTTTATCTTACTTAATAAAACATGATTTCATAAAAGAAAAAAGTAACAAACTCTTGTAAATTTAAAATGTAATCATCAAGCTCATATTTTTCCCAAATAAAAATAACTCATTTTCCTTTTTAAAATTTTGAACAAAACCCATATTTTCAAAAACAAATTTTAGAAAATCACATTTCATTGATTGATGCAAACAAATTCTAGTTCTCCTTTTCACATTCATGATAGAATATAACATTTTTACAATATTTTTCATCATATGGATAGGCAAATGAAACTTATTTAAGTACTTACAAGTGATCGATTGAAACACTTAACTAGATGGCCAAAACCTCCATGAAAGGCAAGACTATAATTCCTATTTCCTTCTAGTAAAAACTTCTTATGTACCATTATAAAATAAAGGGTATCATTATATGATTTTTCAAAATTAGCCACCACTTATAAAGCCCTCCAAATTGGCATAGTTCTCACTAAATAAGAAATCCCATAATAGGCTTTACTAAAAAACAATATTGTGGGTAGACGAGACAAGGTTTTATATCCATTCAATGGAGTTACTACCACCATGTAATATGACATCAAATTCCCATTCACAATGATTCCCTCCCTTACTCATATTTGAATGTTCAAAAATGAGCAAGAGGATAATGGTTGTTAGTTTTTTAGCTAGATTAGCTTACATAAAGCTTTCATAGACACCAAAATTCAGCACTCACAAATCCACATTTGCCACCCCACCACAAAATTTTGCATAATAAGATTATATACCTAAGTTCCAACTTAGGGATATAAAACCCTGCACATTATCTTATTTTCTAGATTTGTTAAATCTATAAAATCACCTTAGGATACCCTACCTACCCACTAGACATGTGTCTTAAACACCTCACCCAACACCCATGCCATATCTCATCTACTCTTGTCCCCCTTGTCCCTTCACATAGGGTTGAATCCCACATACCACTCCACTTGCAGCCACATCACCCCAGTTAAGTGAGGCACACTGAGTGACTCACTATAACTATCCCTCTATTTGGCAGCCCAAAATCACCACTCTGCAACCCAAGCTTGCCACCTTCCATTTCCTTCCAAAACCCTAAGGGGCCTATAAAGGCACCCTTACCCCACCAAAAAAAGGGATATGAAGTCATACACCGCCATGATGCTAAAATTAGTTGAGATCTTTGAGCAGATCATGAGCGACACCCATTATTAGATTTCAGAGGCCTATTTTTCAAAGCAACCTATGCTTCAGCCCGAACCATTAGCCCACGGTTTTGCAACTATCCACCCACGGTTTACAGTCTGCCACCATGTACCCATAGTTTAACAAATCTATGAATACAATTATATTACAATCGGTAAATCATGCTTTGCAAGGTTTTGTTGTTATATGTTGTTGTTATTTTTATTACATGGTTATTCGCTTAGGGTTTCAATTTAGCATTGGTTTTTATATCCTTATCTGCAGGTGCTACTAATCCCCTTTGTTGATTCCCATGTTTGCAAGTTACAGGTATATTGGTGAAGTTGTTGAAGCTAAAGTGGTCTCGATTTGGATATCAAAGCCCACACACCTTTTGAAGTTGTAGCTGAGGACTGAAGAACACCGTACCATGTTGAAGGTTTGGAAGACGTCATCCATTGAACCAAAAGAATATTGTACCATACAAAGACATATACATATTGTAACATTGCTCCCAAGATACTTGGGGTAATTCAAAAATTGTAAAATTGTATCAAAAGAGATCAATATAAAAGTGATTTTTGTCTATACTTCTGTCTTTGTGTGTTTTTTTTTAAGTGTTCAGTTCTTTGGCTACAAATTTATCTAATATCAAGTATAAATTAGATAAATTTCATTCACAAAATAACAATGAATCATACTTCTAGAATAGCAATAATCTCTCACAAATATAACACAAATATATCCTAAGTTTATTCAATATCAAAAAATTAAAATATTGATCTACAGATATTACATTACATAAAGCTTTGTCTCCAATATATAATTTTACATGACTTTTAAATGTTCTAACTATTGCTCTCCTTAGACATCTAGGAGATGCATCTTTTTATAATCCTCTCATTAAGGCAAAACTCTCATCTTGCCACATATCATGTGACTCTTCATTCTCTCTCTTGACATCTTGCACTTTCTCTCATATTGACACATTGCACATTCTTACTACATGACACTTGGACTCATCCTACACATTATCACATACTTTAGGGAGAATATAAATTCTAATATTTACAAATGTGCAATGGTACCATGGGGGTACTTTAGCATAGTACCAAATAATGTAATATCTTCAACAAGGGTTTTGTATGTTAGTTTTTTGGTATTGGCACCTTACTTTATTATTTTCCACCAAAGTAAGGTAAGATAAAATAAAATTACAATAGTCTTATTCCATGATGTCTTCCCTCATATGTCCATTGTTTCTCCTCTAAAAATTCAACTAGGTAAGTTCTAGAACTAGCACAACCACTCATGGTATTTTAAAAAGGAAATTTTAGACTTAACTCATGTCTCCACCTAACCCATTGTTCCCATTAACACAAAAGACCTCTTAACAATATTTCAAGTTGTTATTGCAAACTCTTGAGTATTATATAAAATTCAAACCTTCACAAGCATTATAATTTTTATTTCTTTATAAAGAAACTTATATGCAATCATTTATTAATTTCAAATATAATTAGTTTGAAGACATTAATGCAAACACTCTATTATTATGTAAAATCCATACCTTCAAAGTCATTAATTGATTATGCAATTTTTATTTCTTTCCAAAGAGATTTATATGCAATCATTTTTAAATTTCAAATGCGATTCACATTTTTTTAATAAAATTTGAAGACATTGTCGCAAACACTCCATTATTAAGCAAAGTTCATACCTTCACACACATTACCTTATTATGCAATTTTTGTTTCCTTGCAATGATATTTATATGTAACAAGAAAACATGTCAAAGTCTATTATACATATGCATTTTATTTGTGTGTACATAACTCTCTCATGTAGTAGCCTAACATCTACAATCATTTCTTGATGATGTAATCTCTTCTATAATTAGTTGAAGGTAATCTCTCGTGTAATTAGTTGAAGGTAATTTGTTAGTAGTATTACATTATTTGGTATTTTAAGTATCATTGTAAATATTTAGATTAGGATGTGAGTTTATTATTTAGTAGGTGTCAAGTTGTGAAGTGTGTTTATGTGTCATGTAATAAAGTATAAGTTGTGAGTGAAAGGTATCATATGCAGGTGTGAGTTATAAATGTTAGTGAGTTTTTTTTTTTTTTATCAATAGAAGAGTTGGTTATAACCACGTTATTTTTAGTAACTGGCAAACACAGGGTTCAAACCAATCGCTCGACGTTCGTACCACCGTCATCTCTATTGCATGCACTCAAAAGATTCAAATCAGACTACTACCTTTGCAAACAGGCTGCTCCCAAAGTTTAAACCTTGGTGTTTTCTTGGTAAGTGCTTGGCCAGACAAACAACTATCAATCCACCTAACCATTGGTGGCCATAAGTTTTGGCCCTTACCAAGAAGAGATCTAGGTATAAATTTTGGGGCATGTATCTTTGCATGTCTGACCTATATCTACTAAATGTCGTCTTACATTAGTTTAAATAACAAATAACAAAAAATAGAATAAATGTTGCTGAAAACAACCAAAATTTAAACTCTGCATAGTAATTAAAAAAATTATAAATATAATCATCTCTTCCATAAGTAAATATGATTTGAAAGTGGGGATGCAAAGTAGTAAGATACTAGTAAGATACCTATGCGTGTCCTGTAGGGGGAGTTGTTACTCAAAGAATTTGCGAGAGAATAGATTCCAGGTATCTGTTCCCATCTTTTTCACTCGACGGCACTCTTTGATCATATAAACATTTTGGACGGGCCTGTCGACAGGCGTTCATATTACTGCTCCTGAGGAATTTAATAACATAAACTCTTGTACATGTCAGATTCATTGAATATGCGCTTCTTCAACCCAACCTGAGCACATCGTCTTCCTCTACTTGGAGAGACAGCGATGGGCCGCCTCGTTCTTGTTTTATTTCTTGTTAACCAGAGCATCAGCATCAGTAATACCCTTGACTAGATTGGCCATACCTATTATAAATTTGAGTCTCTTGATCAATATACTCAATTTTTCAAAAATTAAATTTGAACAAACAATCGATAAACATTAAATAATTTATGATTTTTGAATGTTTTTTTTTTTTTATCAAATCAATAGAGTCGATTTATCTTTCTGAATGTTTCTTGATCAAATCAAAGATTCAATTTTTCAAAAATTAAATTTGAACAATCAAATGATAAACTCTAAAAACCTTATTCCTACTCAATGTTAGGTTTTTTTAAAAAGAGTGAGCAAGTAGTCGAGTTGGTGTGAGGCTATCACTTGAGGTCTGATACCGTGGATCTATTCAACTATTCAAATTTGGTTACCATAAGCCCTTTTACCCCCAGGGTTAGGTGGATTGGTAAGTGCTAGTCTGACTGGGCACTTACCAAAAAGAGACCCAGGTTCAAACCCTTTTTACCTCCAAGGGCTAGGTGGATTGGTAAGTGCTAGTCTGGCTGGCCATTTACCAAGAAGAGACCCAGGTTCAAACCTTGAGGAAAGCCTGTTGTAAAGGTAGTAGTCTGATCAATCGTCTGAGTGTGCACCAGACTAACAATGACTATGACTATGACCGTACAAATCCCGAGCACCCAATGGTCCATTTGACGTGGGGCTATAAAACAATGAAGAGGAATAGGTTTGGTGGATGCAGCCCAAAGGTAGTAGTCTGATCAATCCTCCAAGTGCACACCAAACTGATGGATGATGGTATGCATCCCGAGCATGTGGTCCATGACAATACGATATTATCGGATATCGGTGGTCCATAAGGTGGAATAGGTTTGGTGGATGCAACCCTTGTGATTTGAACTCTGCTCTTATCAACTATTAAAAATAATAATTTGATTGTAATCAACTCTCCTATCAAACAACATATACTTTGAGTGCACACCAAACTGACGACGATAGTACACATCCGAAGCATGTGGTCCATGACAATACGAATACAGATGGTTCATGAGGTGGAATAAGTTTGGTGGATGCAACCCTTGTAGTTTGAACCCTACTCTTACCAACTACTAAAAAAAATAGTTTGATTGTAATCAACTCTCCTATCAAACAAAAAAATTTAGTAGACATATACTTTTATATATATATATAGTCTAACCCTCCAAACGAAAGCAAACGCAACCTCATTTATTTGTGTGGGTAGTAGACATTTCTAAGGAGGGGAGAGAGGCATTAATAGCGTGTTCATGTAATGCGATGACCTGGTAAGAGGAGAATGAGCGACAGCACGAATTCGACAACGGCCCCAGGCCTTCTGAGGCACGGAGCAGGCTACGGTATCTTGGTCTCCGCTGCATCCCTTCTGGTCATATTGATCATTTTTATCGTTGTACATATGCTTTGCGTGCGTGTTTATGGGCGTGGGCGACGGCTCTCCAACGAAGGAGAAGATGAAAGGGCTGATATCATCCATGTCAATTGTGTGCAGACGGGTGGAATTGATCGGGCCACTCTCGAAAAATACCCCAAGATGTTATATTCACCCCAAGTCTATCGAGAGACGGAGAAAGAGAAAGAGAAAGAGAAGGAGAAGGATTGTTGTTCGATTTGCCTGAGCGATTACAAGGAGGGCATGGACCTAGTGCGGGTGATGCCTCATTGCGGTCACATCTTCCACCTCGCCTGTATAGATAAGTGGCTCTTACGCCATGCGACTTGTCCCCTTTGCAGGCTTCTTTCTCCTCTCCATAATACAGAGGCCACCATGTAGGTGCTCTCTCATACTTATTTCTATTATACTCATAATCGTTATTGTAGCCACAGTTGAAAATTATTAATAGCTTGAGGCCGTGGAGGATGGAGGAAGCCCTAATGAATGCAGGAGAGCCCAGACAAACACATATCGGAATTAACCACTAGTTTATTTTTTCAAGTTAATGTGATGATGGAGGTCTAGTGGTATATTTTATAATTAGAACAATAAATACATACCACTAGTTCATTTCTCGAATAATATGATGATATAAGTCTAGTAACATATTCTATGATTAATCAAATCTAGTGGCATTGGAACGACAAACACATATTGAGATTAACCACTAGTTTATTTCTCAGATTAATGTGTTGATGCAAGTCTAATAACATATTCTATGATTAACCACTAGTTTATATTTGGGATTAATGTGATGATGCAAGTCTAATAACATATTCTTAATTGAAACTGCAAACCTATTGAGATTAACTACTAGTTATAGTAACATATTTTATAATTAAAATTTCATTCCGTATCAATTTTTTTTGTGTGTTTGTTCTTAACACATCGAATGACATAAAATACTATATATAGCATCTTTCCATGGCGGAGACAACTTTGTTTTTGAATTCTAAATGCTTTTGCTAATTTAGTGTTTTTTTTTTTATAATCTCCTAACCAGTTATTACATGAAAAAGAAAAAGAAGCCACATGTATTTCTGTTGTGAAATAGATCAATCAATTTAGTTTACTGTTTCTAACCTTTCTCGTCGAGGCAGAAGAAAAATAACGTAGTACGTAGTTTCATAGTTTACAACGGTCTGTTTTGTCTTTGCTGGTTCAACTGGAAACGAAAACTCTTTCCAGTATTTCTCGTCTAAAAACAATTTATTGTTATTTATTCACACGCCTGTGGTGGTTTATCAGTAAGAATACAATTTACATGTGTGGTTTACCATTAAGAATGTCAAAATGTCATTTACATTACCGGTGATGAGATCCAATTTCAATTTACATTATTTGTATGATTTACCAGCAAGAATGTCAATTTACATTATCCCTGATGAGACTCAATTTCAAAGTCTACCAGTAAAAATGCAATTTACATTATTGTATGGCTTACTCGCAAGAATGCCAAAATGTCATTTACATCATCATAATAATGTGCTGTACATTATTTGTGTGGTTTACAACCAAATGCCAAAATCTTATTTACATCATCAGTGATTAGCAGTGATGAGACCCAATTTCAACTTTTATTAGTAAGAATGCAATTTACATTATTTGTGTGGTTTACCATCATGAATACCAAAATGCCATTTACATTATCGGTGATAAGACCTAATTTAGATGTTTACCCGTACGAATACCAAAATGTCATTTACATTATCGATGATAAGATTTAATTTGGACATCTACCAGTAAGAATGTAATTTACATTATTTTTGTGATTTACCAGCAAAAAAATACCAAAATATCATTTACATTATCAATGATGACACCCCAATTTCAATATCAAATCAATATAAAAAAATATTGATTTGAAAAAAAAAAATACATCTAGTTTACTTTGACATTGTATTTGTCGTCGGTTTGTTTGTTCTGCGACTATTTATCTCCCATGCACGACAAACATGGATTGCAACGGCTTGAAAAACAAAAATTTTCCAGTTTCAGGTCACTGTCATGACAATGACGTCAGACTAAATTTACTCAAATTGAGAAGACCTACTTAATATTATATATTCTCCAAAGGTGAAGCGTTATTTTTTTTCCTTTTTTCTATATAAAAATATTTTTGATATATGTATTTTATTTTATTTGGATAAAATTTGGATTTTTGAAAATATTTTTTTAATTTTTAAATTATGTATTTTATTTTATTTGGATAAAATTTGGACTTTTAAAAGTATTTTTTTAATATTTAGATTTTACATTGGTTCGTTCAGTTTTATTTATTAAAAAGGTTTAGATACGGGTAGTAAGACAATCAATACATTAAATTATTTTATTTTAAAATTTTACTAGTTTATTTATATTCATATTTTAGATTTTTTGGTTTAGTCTTATTTATTAAAAATTTTAAATTTTTTATATGATATTTAAATTATTAAATTATTTTATTTTAAAATTTTATAAATTTAAATCTATTTCCAATTTATTTATATTTATATTTTTAAAGAGATTTCAAAAAATAAAATCCATCTCTAAATTAAACTCTAGTAAACAATTTCATAGATATCCGTAAAATGAAATTCTTAACAAACAAATCCATATATCTATCTAAACATAAAATAAAATACTAAAAAAACAAATCCACATATATTTAAAAAAAAAACCTAATAGGTAAATTTCACTAAAAATTCAATCCCACAATTTTTTTTTTGTTATATTTCCGAGTTAAATTTGAATCAGTTTTTTTTTTTTTACTTTATAATTTTAATAATTTTTTTAATAGGTTATATGTGGCTTTTATTAGGGCCACTCTCATCAAAATATTACGTTAGTTGCAACATACTTTTTATCACATTTTTTCATTTCTTTTTCCTCTTAAATATATTCTTCAACTTCATCAATCTGATATGTTTCCACAGTCAACTCCTTAACATCATTAATCAAGATATAAAATCTTACTTGGCCAATTACTTTTTAAAATTTGATTTTCATTGAAATGAAAATCAACACCATAATTTGTCAATTTATCTACTAACCAATTTTCTTCTCTATAAATATGCTCACACTACCAATATATTGCTGCTAGCAATAGATGATGAACAGTATTAAAATCACTCCCACTAGAATGCCATCCTTCTTTTCTTCTTTTCCAAAGGAGATAGAATGATATTAAAATCACCTCCAATAATCTATAGAACACAATGAATCATTATTATATTTAACAATAATATATTAAGGTCCTTCCAACATTTTTCATGAGTAACTATAGTTGGAGCATATACATTTATAACCTCAACTTTGATATTTTCCTCTTTCTTGCAAAATAATCCAGCAACCCTTACTTTTGATTCTAGTAGTTTTCCATCCCATTTGCATTTGTCTCATATTATTGCAATACCACCATAAGCTTATATAGAAAAAATTGTTAAACAATCATTTGTCTTTCAAATATTCTTAAAAGCAGGTTTACATTCCACTTAATTATTATTTTTTTTTGTATTAAAACAAAGTCAAGACTATAACAACCTATTAATTCCTTAATAACCCTTCTTTACGGGTTTTATTCATATCCCTAATATTCCATGATATCATTTTCATCATCAACACTTTTTATCTTTATTAGTGGGCGTAGCCCCACTTCTTGTTAACACTTATGATATTTTTTTGGCTTCCCAAATCAATATCCTTTTGAGTTTCTTTTTCTCTGTGTTCTTGCTTTGATGTTCTTCCTCTCCTTTCATTCCTACAAACACTCTCATATTTATAAATCTCTTCTAAATTTTTATATTGTTCAAAATGAGACTTATCTTATAAAGATTTATGTTGCCCTAAATAGTCAAAAGTGCAAGGAATGACCTCATTAGCATTTTCTTCTTTATGTTGCTTTGGAAACTCTAAACTGCATAAATGATCCTTCAAAGTCATCACTTTATTATGTTGGCCTAAAAACCCTAAATTTTCTTGGATATCCTCCATAATATTTTCTTTACTATACTACTCTTATATCCTAAAGTGCAAATAATACACTCCATACTACTTTTATTTGTATTATAAGGATAATATTTTAAGCTACTTGAGGATAATAAAGGTGATTTACCTAGATTAAGCTTGATCTCCTTCACCTCATTTGCTTTTAAATTTGTCTTCTCATATTATTTTGTTTTAAAATTTACCTTTCCCTCTTCCTTCACACCTTTAGATCCTTTTATATTTGAAATTACGAATTGTACTTCCTCATCCGCCATACCATTTTTCTTCTAATGGTTGATTTGAGTGAACTGTAATGGCCTTTGACATTTGATGATGTAGAGGGATTTTTATAACCACTTTCTTAAGAGTAAAAAATATTTGATTTGACTTAGCTTCTCTTGTGATATGGTCTCCTTATTTCAAATTGAAGCTACCCTCATACCTAAAAAAATCCATCTTTTCCTTCATTTTCACTTTGTAATCTCTTGTCATGTACCCAGTTTTATGATATTTGCAACATCAAAATGCAATGTTTTCATAATCCACTTGTTGATCACATTCTTTTGATTCAAATTTAATCCTAATCAACTACAGTAAATCTTTATAAATATCCATGGTAGCACATATTTGAGTGTATACAACATGCCTTCTCTTCTTAGTATTTGGTCCCTCGTGGATGAATTCACCTAAGGTATTATCAATATTCTTCAAAACCTCCTAATTGATAAGTTGATAAGGGAGTCCAAAAAACCTAATCCATAAAGAAAGCCTTTTAATAGTTTGTGTCCACAAAAAATATCTCACTCTAAGGTCTTAAATATAATGTATTTTTACTCTTAAATATAATGCATATTTACTCCTACACCACGGGCCTCCATCCATTATTGTATCCCTTATTTTCGAACTATTGAGAATAATGAGAAAAAATCCTTTTGAAAGAAATGTCATGGAATAATTTGAATTCAAAACCCATGACCAATATCTTGTGAAACTTACATATTAACCCTCTGGTTTTAAGAACCATTATATCATGCTCAATGGTCTCATCCTTTATAATCACTTTTAGTGTAGAATCTACTACATGGAGTGTGTTTGCCATAGATTTGCTCTTCCTCTTAATGCTAGCTAAGGCATCCATAATTCCAACTTGACCATTCATACCTTTATAAAAACTTTCACAAATGACCTTATTTCCATGTTTACCTAGATATTCTTCAAATAAATCCTTTAAATTCTTCGAAACACAAAGTGACACTTGTTCCTTGATCACACTTTGCTTTCTACTTTCTACTTCCCTTCTCACACTTTCTCCTCACTCTCGACTCATGCACTTTTGGCTGCACTCACTCTCAACTTGCACTAACAATCACTTTTGGTTGCACTCACTCCAAGCTACACTTACACTCACTTTCAATTACTATCACTTTCGGTCCTGGTTCGTGCTTTCTTTTAACTGCACTGACTCTCACTCCTAGCTCATGCTCACTTTTTATTGCACTCACTCCGACTCATGATTACACTTGCTTTTAGTTGCACTCACTCCCTACTCACGCTAGCACTCACTTCCAATTGTACTCTCTTTTGGTTGCGCTCGTACTCACTTTTGGCTCATGCTTACACTTTCTTTTAGTTGCACTCACTCCCTACTCATGCTAGCACTCGCTTCCAATTGCACTCTCTCCTTCCTACTCATGCTAGCACTTGCTTCCAATTGTACTCTCTTCTGGTTGCACTCGTACTCACTTTCGGCTCATGCTCACTCTCACTCCTGGCTACCGTTAGTTGTCTTATAATGTTAATAATTATAAGCTATTTTAATTTAAAATAAAATAAAAAATTAGAATTTAATAGATCATTTTATTTATTTTTGTTGAAGCAAGACATAAAATCTATTTATTTGTTTTTGTAACTTAGGACCTAAAATACAATTAGGACACAATGGGACTACCCTACCAATAATTCAAATATTAGTTTCCTTAAGACATACCAACTTGGTGTTTATCAAAAGCAATTTATGAGAAATGAATTTAAAAAAAAAAATAAGTTTTCAATCCTAAGATTTGATCTAATTATTTTTGTTTAAGGTTAATTTTTTATTATTAATTTTAATAATAATTTTTTTTGTTTTCTTTACTTTTTCTTTTTAAAAAAATTCTTACAATGGTTCTACTAAGCCTAGGTCTCTAGAAAATAACCCAAATCCCTAACCGCTACACTATCCTAACACTACACTTTGCAACGGGTATACATAGTATTATTATATGCTTTGCATTCCAAACTAATTTGTTTCTATATTTATAGTGATAGCATCCAATGACATTGACGATTCCTCTATGTATTAAAAAAATTTATATGTTTCAATTATGTTTCAAGTACAAAAAAAAAAGTCATATCCATTCCTTTCAATGACATTAGTGATTCCTTTGTGTATTAAAAAAAAAAAATGTTTCAATCATGTTTCAAGTACAAAAAGGCACATCCATTCCTTTCATTCCTCTTTTGATATTTTTAATTTACCCGTTTAATATTCAAGTTGGTGTGAGCTCATCAACTTATCTTCCTCTCCAATTGACATTTACCCCTATATAAACCTTTTGGTGATGTGTTTATGTAAGGTTACTAAATTGAGCAAGATAATGTTCTTCTTACCCTCTTAACCTTTTTTTCCACATGCTACATTAAATATTTCCATGCTACATTAAATATTTCCTTATCAAATACCTTTATGTCTCTTATCATTTAGGCATTCATGTAAATTAATATTTTATATTAAAAATTTCATAAAAATTTAGATGATAGTGTAAAAAAAATTCTATAATAAAAAAAAATTATGATTTTTTTATAAAAATATGAATATTTAAAAGAAAGAATATTTAAAACGGTTTGAAGATAAGTGTTAAGTTGCCTTTATTAGATGATTATAAGTGTTTAAGATACCTTTATTAGATGATTTTTTTATTATGATTATTTTAAGTAATTAGCAATTATTTTTTACATTTAAAAGTAATATTTTTTTTTTATACATAGGAGAGTTGGTTACAACCACATTATTTTTAGTAATTGTAAGCACAAGGTTCAAATCATAGGGGTTGCATCCACCAAACCTATTTCACCTCATTGTTGTTGACTTGGAGTGAGATTTCACCTCGTTGTTGTTGACTTGGAGTGAGGGAGACCACTGGTTGCTTAGGGTTCATATTGATCATCGTTGGTCGGACACACAATTAGAGGATTTAGATCAGACTACTACCTTTGTAAATAGGTTGCCCCCAAGGTTTGAAATTGGATGTCTTCTTGGTAAATGCCTATCCAAACAAGCAACTACCAATCCATCTAGCCGTTGGGAAACTAAAAGAAATATTTATTAAAATGTCCATGGTTTTGTAAGGGTAGCATTAGAGTACAATTTAAAAATATAAGAATATTAAATTAAATCATGTGACCAACTTGCCCATGTAACCAAAATAAATAAATAAATCCCATTTGGGGGATTTGGATCTTCTTTAAGAGGTCCAAGGTGATTCAAGGTTCAAATTGTTGCATGAGTGAGTTTTTGAGAGGGTGGGTGTGTGTTAAATTCCCTATTGATAATCATAGATCTCGGATTTATAGGAATTCATGGTTAGGAGGAGACTGCTTAGCCCTATGCATTGGTCAGGATTTTCACACTAACCAAATCAAATATATATATATATATATATATATATATATATATATAAAACTTAACTTATATATATATATAACTTAACTTAACTTATGACCCTTAAACAGTAATAATTAAAGACCTAGTGATAGATAATCAATGGTTTATGATTGATTAGAAAATATACTTATTACATATGAATAACTTACCACAACAACTATAATAATATTTTTGACACCCATATTCAAATCATAGAGGTAGCCTTTTTGTAAAGGTAGTAGTTTGATCTGAATTCTTTGGGTGTGTGCAAATCGATAATGATGGTACGAATCCCGAGTGACTGGCAGTCCTCTTAATGTAGGGTCAACAATATCGAGGTATAATAAGTTTAATGGAAGCTGGTGGCGCTTGTCAATTACTAAAAATAGTGTAGTTGTGATCAACTCTCCTATGTAACAAAAAAAACTATAATAATATGTTCATCCTTAAAATTATTATTTTTATTATTTTGATTTTACATGGTGGAATTGGTAGTCGCTACGAAGATCCGGGTATGCTGTTTGATCTGAATTCTTTAGGTGTGCGTAGACTAATGATGATGGTACGAATTCTAAGTGACTAGTGGTCCCCTTCACACAAGGTCAACAATAACAAGGTCTAATAATTTTAATGGGAGCAGCCTTTGTGGTTTGAACTATGCGCTTGTCAATTACTAAAAATAATGTAGTTGTGATCAACTCTCGTGTGTAACAAAAAAAACTATAACAATATTTTCATCCTTAAAAATTATTTTTTATATTTCACATGGTGGAATTGGTAGCCGCTATGAAGATCCAGGTATGCTATATATTTTTATGGTCACCATAGTATTTTATGTTTTTCACCTCGAATCCATCACACAATATTTGCACAATCTACCCTTATATTCACCATGTCATAATCATTTTAAACCTTTTACACCACTGAAAGCATCAGGAAAGGGACAAGTTTTCAGTCCAACGAAGCCCAATATTTGAACCCTAAACATATGTCCCCCTTGTAGGTTTGACCAAACCAATTGGTCTGCACCTCAACCTCATCCTTAAACATAAGTTATTATATACAATTTATTGAAATAAAATCATATTATTATTTTTAAGTTTGATTTAGATGTGAGGCATGCTTGACATCATTTATATATTAAAAAATTCTTTAATGAATGGGACATCATATCTTCATGTACATAAAAAAAGTTTAAATTTATTATTATTTTTTTTATATTAAATGATAAATATCATTTAAAGTAAAAAATTTTAACAAGTTATGTGTGGCTTCTATTGGGGGCCACTTTTATCATGAAAACAAAACATTACATTCATCTCATTACATTTCTAACAAGTTAATTAAAACATTTCCAACTTTGTCTTACTATTGTGATATTCTTCATTTGTCCTTCTATCAAAAATATTCTTCATCTTCTTCAAAATGCTAAGTTTCTACAATCTACTCCTTTTATATCAAATGCCTTTAAAAATTTAAATTCTATCAAGATGAAATTCAACACTGCCAATGACTAAAATATTTTTTTCCCAGCTTCTATATCCAAAAATATCTTTTCTATAACAACCTCACAATTTCTTAATACTTTTTTAGGGTTCTTATTCATTCCCCTAATATTCCAAGATATCCTTTTTTTGCTTCATAATAAGGGGTTGTACTCGGGTCCCCCACTTTTGAAAAATTATATCTTTCTTATTTAGAGCTTGATATTTTACAAATAGATACACTTCTCATCTCAATTGAGATGTTATAGCTAGAAACTTAAATCATTTTACATAAAATGTCTGAATTCTTAATTTTTATTTTTTGAATATTTTCAAATTTGTAGGAATAAAATTACTCCAAAATTTGGCATCTTTCTTGATATTTTCCTATAACAGCCTTCACAATGCCAAAAATTCACCTTTACTATCTATGCATTTCATATTAGTAGAGTAATATTTCCAAAACATCACACTATCATAGTCTGCTTTACCAAATCCGGATTATTAGTTTTCTTCCTGAAACACAAGTGCAACCACAAAAATTATAATAAATAGTCTAAATGAAAACACAATATTGTTACAAAAAATAGATATTACCAATGGAAAAAATTAAAGTAAATCTTAATCATTAATTGATTTAGGCAATCAACATTTTTTGTCACTTCAACTAAAATTTCTACTTCCTCTAACCATGGAAAGGAGAATTTAACTTCACGATCCCTAATATTCCAAGATATTATTTTTATTGTTATTTTTTATTTTATTGTGGGTTTAGCCCCACTTCTTGTTAACACTTGTGATATTTGCTTTTGTTTTCCCTATCAATATCCCTTTGTGTTTCTTTTTTTATTTGTTTTTGCCTCTAGGGTCTTCCTCTCTCTTTTTCATTCTCAATAATACTTTCATCTTCATCAATCTCTTCAATCTTCTCACACTCCTCATAGTAAGACTTATCATCTTTAGGTTTACCTTGTTCTAAATGATCTGAAGTGCAAGGAATAATCTTAAAAGCACACTCTTCTTTATATATCCTTGGAGACCCTAAATTGCAAGGATGATCTTATGTAGTAATTACCTTTTTTTTCTACCCTAAAAATCCTAAATTATTATGGGTTTCCTCCAACCTCATTTCTATATTATTTTGCTCTTGAAACCTTAAAGTGCAAGGGATAACATCTTCACCACTTTCACTTTTATTACCTAAAGAGGGTTATATAATACTCGAGGAAAATGAAGATGATTTACCTAGAATAAAATTGACCTTTTTACTGTATTTTTTTTGGGTTTTATCTCCACATCTTCTTTTGCACGTTTAATTTTTCTAAACTTTCCAGTTGATATTCTCGATAGGATTTCTTTGCCTCTTATTTTATAGTGGACTATCCTTGATCTGATCTAGCTTCTATTATTGAATGATTGTCTTGCTTTATCTTGAAGTTTACCTTATGGCTAGAATTTTTATCTCTTTCTTCATAGATTTTACTTTGCAAACTCTTGCCATGTGTCCAATCTCAAAATAATTGTGGCGAAAAAATGCAATATTTTTATAATCTACTTCTTGATCCCATTCTCTAGATTTAGATGTAATCTTAATGGATTGTGGAAAATATTTTGAAATATCCATAGAAACACATATTCGAGTATATATAGCATGATTTTGCTCCTTAGTTGGTGGTCCTTCCTTGATGAATTCTCTTAGGTTATTTCCAATATTTTTCAAAACATCCTTATTTATAAGTTGATATGGAAGTCTAAAAAACCTAACCCACATTGGAGACTTCTTAATAGTTTTTGTTTCAATTAAACAAAATTGTTCCATGGTCTCAAATAAAGTGTATCTCTTCCCATAAACCATGGGCCACCAACTAAGGAAGAAGTTGTAGTATAAGATCTTAATCTTGCTACAACTCTCTCTAATTTTTTATATTTCCCAACGAAATCAGGACCATCACATATTCCTAATGAGTTTCTTACATCTTATCCCCAAGAAGAACACTTTAAAATTGATTATAGTATTCCTATTAATGTGCAATCCAAAAAATGGTCATTATAACCCTATCCTGGAGCAAATGGTTCCTTATAAACCTATTTTAGATAAAACAATCCAACACAAATTTAGTCCCAAGCAGAAACGAAGTTCAGTGAAATCTCCCATAAATTATGGTAATGATAAGAAAAGAGGAAGAACCTCAGCGATTGAATAGTAAAAAAAGGACGTCAAGCAAGATAGAAAAAACACCAAACCTCCCCAAACTGAAGGAAAAGGGGCAAGAAAACCTTCAAACATCCTAAATAAAAATCCTCTCATGGAATGTGAGAGGCCTCAATGGCCTAACTAAGCCAATAATAGTCAGTTCATTTAGAAGACAACTCATACTTATAAATTTTATTTTGTAAGAAACAAAACTTGATGCTACTACTTTAGTAAATGTAGCCAAAATATTTGGAACAAAAGTGAAATAAGTTTTAGTCATGCAAGAGGAGCCTCAGGAGGCCTAATGTGTTTATGGGATACTTTGAAAATTGAATGTGAAGTCCTAAATATAACTGATATAATCATCATAGTTATATTCACTAACAAATATAATAAATCCTCTTGGATTCTTTGAAACGTATATACACCAAATACTCTGCAAGGAAGATCTTTGCTTTGGGAGACACTTCTATGGTCAGGCTCAGAAAAAAAGCAACGCATTCACCTTGTTGCCTAGGAAAATATTTGCAAGCCTAAGAACAAAGGGGGAATAGGTCTAAGGAGGATTCATCTCCTCAATTTAGCTTTACTGGCCAAACAAGCTTGGTGCTTACTGACAGATAACTATGGATCAATTTCAATAGTCAAATGGAAGTATCTCCAAAAAACATATTTCTTGAATAAAAAAGCCCCATCTAGAGGATCATCTTTTTAGAAATCTATTTTGATTACCAGGACTATTCTGGAAAAATTTCTTAGGTGGATATTTGGACATGGTAGCAAAATAGATTTTTGGAATGATAGATGGATCACAAAGTATACTCTAATTGAAAATCCGAATCTGTTCAGATTAAAAAATAGCCTTGATGTTAACTTTGGACCAAAATTTGCTGACTTTATTTACGAAAATGGTAATAGAAGAACTTGGAAGCCAATCAGAAACAACATTTATTTTTTTGAATCTTTAGTTATGAATTATTTACTACATTTAATAATTATCCCTTTTGGAAATCAGATAGATTGTTTGTTTTGGAATCTCAATGATAGTGGTGAATTTTTAGTCAAGTCAACCTATCTTATCCTTTTGAGCACTGAGGATAAATCCTTCCCTCACATCATGGTCTGCAAAAATAACCCTATACCTAATATATACTTTTTCTCTTGGTTGGTTTTTCAAAAAAATATCCTAACTATAGACAATTTTCTCAGGAGAGGCATTGTCACCCCTAATAGATTCTACCTGTGTCTTTCCAATTGGGAATATGTTCACCATTTTTTTCTTACCTACTCTTTCTCTAAGGATGTCCTAAGCAAGATTTTTTACACCTTATTCATCTCATGGTCAAAGCCTAACTCTATAGCTAACATGTAATCGTAGACTAAAATTCCTTTGGACTTCCTATCTTCACATCTTCTTGTGGCAAGTTTGGCTTGAAAGAAACCATAGAGCTTTATCAGGTACCAATTCTAATAATTCTTCCATTTTTAATAGAATCCTCTATTTTTCTAAATAAAATTCCATGCCTATACCCTCCTCATCCAGACCAGTTGACAACTTAGAATTATCCTTAGGAAATTCCTTAAACATCCTTATTGAGGACAAACCTATCCATCCTAGACCCAACCAAAGAAATTATTCTAAGTGGATATCCCCCAAGAGGGTGGCTCAAATTGAAATTTTATGGAGCTACCAAATGTAATCCAATAATAGGAGGAGTATAAGGCATCCTTAGAGTTCACATTGAAAGAGTCCTTTTTTCTTTTGCTGAATTTTTTGGATCTCAAACCAACAATATTGTTGAAGCTAGAACTTTGTGGATGGGGTTAGAGTTGGAAAATAACTAACATAGAAATATAATTGTTGAGGGATATTCCTTTATTACATTCAACTACATTAGGACAAACAAAAATTCAACCCGAAGAATCGAGAATTGCATTAAGGAGGCTAGGATCCTCATCCTAAGTCATTCCCAGAACTTATGCCAACATACCTTCCGTAAGTCTAATAAGGTTGTTGATTTGTTATCCAACAAAGGTGTCACCACCAATAGACTAACTACATGGATAGGCAACCTTCCCCAAGAATTTGAAAGGATTGTGGACCAAGAACCAATTCAAAATGTTTGAGCATAATTTTCCCATGTAGGTTGAGTTCCATTGCAATAAGGTCATACTTGATTTGACAATATTTTTGGAAACTCACACTAATATTTTTTTTAAAACTGTGGCAATTTTATTTTTTCATATTTAGTGATTCATTTTGCACTCCAAATTCCAATATTTGGAAATTTTATGAAGAATTTTTTTCCAAGGACCTTAATCATCTATCTCTTAGACGGTGCGTCACCATTGAATAAAATAATAATCAGTTCTAAGATAGATTGAACCAAGGTATCATGATCCCCAAAGGTATGACTTCTAGAAGCAACATAATTCAATTATTTTTGGTCCTCATAGGACGATGCAATGGTTCTATTTCCAATATTATGCATCATTTTATGGAGCGCATTTTCCTTGAGGTAAACATTGGTAGCGTCAATGATTGTTCATATTCCAGAAGCAAATTTTGTGGTCCAATGTCCAATCACCAAATTAAAACTAGACTTATGAGTGAAGGACAAGGTATTACCATTTCCAACATTCAAAATATCCCTTGGGATACTCCCTTAACGGGTAATCATAACCAAAAAAGTAATGGGAAAATGAAATCTTCATTGGCAAACTCAAAATGCTTTGTGGATCATAACAATGGAAAGTCTAAAAAAATACCTTATTTCATTCGATTTTTTCCATAAATTAAACACATACGCTCCATATTTTCCATTGTGTACTCTTTCTTGAATCACTCACTATTCATTTGGAAGATCCTGAGGCCTACTACTTGTCTCCTCGAGCCCAAGTTTTTAACCCCTCTAAATTTTCCCTTTGCTAGCTAGTGTAGAGTGTAGGTGTTTTCCCCCCAAAATTTCTTTGCTTCCTCCCCCAATCCTACTTGTCTTTTCCCCATACTTGAAATTCTATCTAGTATTAGTTTCATTGAGCCAATTAAGGTTGAGTGTGGCATCCTGGCCAAAATAATTCTGACCGAGAAAAACCTTTTTCCCTTCCTCAACAATTTTACCGATGATTAAATTGACATCGCCATGGCCATTTTGGAGACCTGGGAGAATGGATTCATCATACTCCATGGTAGGATCTTCCTAATTTATGTAAATCCCATGTCCACCATCACTATATATAAGGTGAAAGGGTGCTCTATCCATTGAGAGAAGCACAACTGGAAAGTTGAGCTGAAAGAATTTAAGGATAATCATAAAATATTCAAAGAGGTAAAGCAAGGGATTTTTTAGGAAGGATCTCCTCATGCCTTGGAACAATGTGATGAAATCCGTAATGGAATTCATCACTATTGATGATCCTAATAATTTCATGTGTAGTTTCCACCTAGATTTTGTCAATCATTTATGTGAAGTGAATTCCATCAATATCCCTCAGTTCCTCATCAATTATATGAATTATTCCATTGAATCCTATATAAAAAAGAAATGAAATGACCTTCCCTACCATCAAGGTATTTTTGAATTCATCTATAATCATATCCTAACTATTAGCCCCCAAGCCAATCCCATCCCTTCCTTGAGTAAACCCAGTCCATCTTGAAATTTGTTGGACCCCCTGCCTGCTTGTCCCTATTGGAGAGGAAAAGGAAGTCTATTGAAGTTGTGCATGAATTAAAGGTAAGGAGAAACATCAAATTTTATAGAGTTGAAGGACCTATCAGAAAATTAGCACGCCTATAGGAGTAGTTTGTGAAAGATAAACAAAAGGTGATTGAAATCAAGGCTGATGACAAGGATGCAAATGATGAACTCAAAATCCTAAAGAAATTCATCATATCAACAACCAAAATTATGATGAATTCTATGATGAATTCCATTATTGATATCAGGGAGACCCTCCACATACTATTCTTTGACGACCAAACTAGGTAGGATGACTCTAAGGTGATCGAGACTTTTTCAACGGACGTAGACAAGTTTGAGGTCAAGGAGGAGCCTAAGGACCAAGTGAAGGGTGAGGACAAGGATGATGATGAGGAACTCACTGAAGACTGACTTAATAATTTTTTTTCTATTTTTGTGGCTACCCTGCGTAGAACTTGTTCATCCATATTATGGTATGTTTTGTTAGGGCAGTATTCATGTCTCCTTTCCTCTTGATTTTCGAGTGGGACTGCATACCCTGTTAGAATTTTTGGTGTTTTAGGCTTGGGGTTGCATCCCCTATTGGTTTCCTATTCTCTTTTCAGCAGTCTTTGCTATTTTTGTACATAAGTTTTGGGATCCTTAAAACCCGTTTCTTAATGAAATCCTTCTAATTTACCAAAAAAATGTTATCATACAAGAAAATTATTTCTTAATAAAAATTATGTAAAGGAAATGATTGTATAAGCATAGCATTTTGAAAAATATGAATAATAGATGATAGTAAAGGAAATGAAGACTATCTTTAAAAAAGGTCATGTTGGAAATGATTTAATTACTAGCATAACAAATATAATATTTTATTATTTGATAGAAGTGGTCTCGATCTAAGCCTTACATAACTTATTAAAAAAATCATGAAAATTATTAGTGAAGTATTATGTATAACTAATATTATAATATTTTAAAAACCAACAAAACTTAAAAAAAATGTTTAATACTAAACAAGCAATGTATCATTATTGTAGTTACTGCATAATTTATGTAATATAATTTTTTTTAAATTTTGATGTTTAATAATGTTATTAAAAATTTAAAACACCTTCAAGAAGTGGGTTTGGTAGAAATGGAAGTCCATCAAACATATGAAGATCGCCATCCTTCCTAGAAGTTTTTTCTAAGTGAAACCGAGTTATCCCATGGATAGTGATAGAATTTTATAAGGAGGGCCATGGATTTTTGACCATAAGGATCTTTTCTGGAGGAGATGGAGCCTTGACTTTGAATCTTTCTCTCAAGGGATCGATTTGGCACCTATTTCGGTCTACCTTTCAAGCTTACCAATTCATTTATGGTACAAAGATATCCTCATTAGAATAGCTAGAAATATAGGGAAACTAGTAGTTGTGGATCCTACTACTCTTACATGTATGTGTATGTTGCATGCAAGACTTTATGTGAATTCCGACCTAAGCCAAGAACTCCCTAAATCGATAAAGTTGATCTCTAAGTTTGGTAATTGTAATCAATTTATTGAATATTAAAATAGTAAAGTGTGTTTTATACCATAAAGTAAGACATCAAAATTTGCATTGCATTACCCAAATAAATAAGACCTAAAAAAATAGAAGAAAGGTGTGGCGACAAACATGAGATAATACAACAACTAATACGCCAAGTAAGGAAGGTAATGTTGAAGTTATATAAGGAACCAATGGTGGATAAGAACAAAATTAGAAGGATAAAGAACTGCTTGAAGAAGGTGAAATCAATCCTAAGTATTTAGAGGTAATTCTCCAAGTCCAATCTTAATTGGACATAGAAATTATCTCCTTTCCAATTCTTTTTCTATTTTAAATGTGGTTGATAAAAATGGTGAAAAAAGTGAATAGCCTAGTAACCTATTTTATGTCGACTTTAGCCTATCCTCATTATTTTGGAGAACCTTCAGTAATATCAAAACCTAAAGGATTAGAGGTTTCTTAGCCTAAAAGAGCTAAAAATATAGTGGAGGCCTTATGGTAAAATATGGTTCAAAAGGGATAAACCCTAAAATTTCAACTTAGAAAGTAGTCACTCGCAGTAATTTTAAGAACTCAATGGATGTAGGTCCAAATAGGGGCTCTAGTAGACCTTGCAAAATAGTATTTATCCAAAACGAAACAACCTAGGAAGTGAATGTTGACCTAAGCCAAGAACTCCCTAAATCGATAAAAAAAATTTGTGGAAAACATCCTAGAATGGATGCCACTTTCGGGTAAGACCCAAGGAGGCAGGGGTATCCATTCCACCATAAATGCCTAGGAATTGAACCTAGCCTACCACCTTTAACATACTCAAGGAGCAAACAAACACACAAAAACAATTTAAATAAATAAATAACAATAAAAATAATAAAATAAAATAAAAAACATGCTCTTTAAGTGTGTCAAAAATAAAAGCACAACCAAACACACACAATAAGATTAAAAAAATAGAACTTGAACCACATATAAAAACACAAGGACAACATAACAAAACACCACAAAGACAACAAAAAAAACATGAAAAATAAAAACAACCAAAACCTAAAAAATAAAAATAAAAAAGTAAAAAAACAAACCAACAAACAATAAACAAAAACAAAAAACATAGAAAACACTCACACATAAAAACACTAATTAACACAAACAAATAGAAACACAAGAACAAGAACTAAAAAAACATAAGAACAATAACAAAAAACATAAAAAAAAAAACACAAGAACACAAAAACAAAACAAAATGAATACACACACCTTAAAATCTAAATTAAAAAACAAAAAATAAAAAAAGAAAAAAAATGAGCATAACAATGACCTTTCTAGACCAGAAGACTATTAAGGCAAGAATCAATGGAGGAAACAAAAGAATGAATAGTTTGATATGGGGAACTAAAATAACCTGAGCAAACTAAAGGGAAGCAAAAATAAAGCAAGAAGAAACTAGGTACCTTCAAAACTGGAGCCATCCAAAGAAATGATAGAAAGAAGAGCTTCCCTAATTTGCGAAGCCCACCATCTAGGAGGGTGGCCATAACAAGTAAGATCACCTTTATCCAAATCCCAATTAGGTAAAACATCAACACTCTTGTTTTGATCTCTGACCACATGATTGTAATCAACTTTCAAAAATCCCATCTGGATTAATTGAATCTTCTCAAAAAATATTTTTACTCTCCAATCAACCTTATGATTCTTAGAAGGAGTCTTCAAAATATTAATCATGAGTTAATAGTTAAACTCAACTAACACATTTTCCATCCAGCCTTAGTAGCCTCTTGAAGGCATATAAGGATACCATACCCCTCAGCAAGGTTATTGGAAAGAATTCCTAAATTCTCAGCAAAATTAAAAACTAGGGAGCCATATGAAAGTCTACCAATTCCTCCTGCATTGGCGTTTCCAGGGTTCCCTCTAGAGGCACCATCAGTATTGAATTTTCCAAAATCCTTAGGAGGATGTTGCCAATTTCTTGTTCTATCCATATTACAAATACTCACATTCCCTTTAAGTTGGTTGCCCTTAGAATATTTAATCTTCAATATTTGCATCACTTTATCCCAAATTTGGTGGGATTTTTGGGGGTAATTAAGGAGTTGATGGACTGATTCAACTAAGTTAGCTATGGTATTTTTCCAAATATAGTGAATATCATTCTTATCTTGATTAAAATTTTGGTTGTTCCCTTCATTCCAGATATTCCAAAGAAGAATGGTAGAACCCATCCAAACTAACTTCCTAATAAAATGATCAACACCCTCTTGCTTAGGCCAATCCCTCAAAAGTTGTTCAAAAGTAAACAAATTGGACCACTATAAGCTAGGTAAAGTGGCCATTCTCCTCCATAGCTCAGAGGCTAAAGTACACTAAATAAAAATATGGCTAAGATTTTCTACATTCTCTTCACACATTTCACATCTAAAAGGGCCATAAAAACCACACTTCAGAAGTTGCTCACTAGTATGCACCCTAAGATGTAATAAAAGCCAAGTAAAGAACCTCACCTGAGGCTAGAGATTTTGAGCCCACAACTGATAAAATATGTTAGAATATTATTTGGGATTATTATGGCATAAGGTCAAATAACCTTGAGTAACTGAATAATCACCCTTAGTAGTGTTGTTCCAACCAAAACAATCTTTTTCATGGGACCAAGAGAGAGATCTCATATGAAGGATGCCTTGGATATCTTGTCTTTACCTTTCTAGGATTTGAATAGGCCAATACTCAATAGGGATCCAATATCTACCAACCTTTGAATTACTAGTATGGTACCAACAATAATTAGCCACCTTTATCTAGTTAGCTCGGTGAAGCTCCTCCATCCAAGGCCTCCAATTGAGAAACTGAGTTATCAAAGGCTTGTGACCATCCCAAGAATCTATCCAAAAATTTACCTAATGACCATTATGAATGATCAAAAATAATTTTTTTTATCAAATCCTCACCATTCTTAAGAACTGCTAAAATGGGAGAACCTTTGGTAGGAAGTTGATAGCGAACAAGGTCTTCAAAACTTTTGTTCTCAGTATATTTAGCACATATATTATTGGCCCAAAGAGCATTGGGGCTATGAAACATCCTCCAATATAATTTAGCAACTAAAGCTTTGTTGTTATTAATAGAATACTGACATAAAGTGTCCCATTTCACCAAGGCCCATTTTCTTTTCTCCTTAGTACCACTCCAAAGGAATCGATGACTGATTTGATCTAGTTATCAAAGAACAACCTTTGGGATATTCAACATGAAAGATACATAAATAGGAATATCTTGAAGGATTTATTTTACCAAGGTGATTCTACCCCCAGAAGAAAGCCACATGTTGGTCCACTTTCCAATTTTTTTCTTGCCTTTTTCCAACAACCAATTCCAATATTTATTTTTTGACTTTGAATATTGATGGGAATACCTAAATAAGTTATCGAAAGGAAGGTCTTATTATATATTAATTTATCCAAGACCATGGATTCCTATCTGGTAGAGCATTGAAATAAAATAACTTTATATTTGTCTTCATTGATCAACGACCTAGTAGCCTTAGAAAAATAGCTAATGATTTGCTTAATATTAGAAGCTTACTTAACTGTAGCTTTACCTAAAATAGTAGAGTCATCCACAAATTGAAGATGAGAGATAGGTCTAGCTCCATGAGCAATGGTAACCCCCTCAAGGGTTTTGTTTTCCCGCTTTTTGGTTATAATCCTACCCAAGAATTCAACAAGAATGATGAATAAATAAGGGGATAGCAGGTCACATTGCCTAATACCTCTGGAAGTTGGGAATGACCGAGAAGGCCTTCCATTGATAATAACTAAGTAGAAAACTAAAGAGATACATACCATAATCCAATCCATCAAATCCTTAAATAAACAAAATTACCTCAAAATTTTGATAAGGAAGTACCAATCCACTCTATCATAAGCTTTGGATAAGTCTAACCGAATGAACATGGAAGGATATTTTTACATATACATGGAATGGATGGATTCCTGAGCAAGAACGATCTCATCTACTATTTTACGCCCTTCCACATAACCCCCTTGCTCAGGGAAAATAATATTATGCAAAAGAGGCTTCAACCTTTCTGCCATGATCTTAGTAATGATTTTGAGAAGAACATTACATAAAGCAATAGGTTTAAAAGCTGAGATATGATCAACCTCTTGAGCTTTTGAAATAAGAGTAATATAAGTTTTATTAATAAACTTCAAAATTTCTTTGGATTTCCAGGCTTGTTCCACCACCTCTAATAAATCAACATGAAGGATATCCCAAAACTCTTGGTAGAACTCAATGGGAAAACCATCAGGACCTGGGGTTTTCCCTTTTTGCATTTTAAAAACTACCTATTGAAGCTCATTGATAGTAACAGGAGCAGTCAAAATAGAGTTCTCCTCAAAAGTGATAAGAGAAGGGATTGCTTGAAGAACATTTTATTGAGAAGCTAATTCAAGAGGAGTAGCAACAAAAATATTGGAAAATTAATCAACAAAAATAGAGTTCATGCCATCCCAAGTATAGAAAACATCTCCAGAATATGATTTTAGGGAAGAAATAAAGTTGTGAGATCTTTGAGCTAGAAGATATTTTTGGAAGAAATTTGTGTTTAGATCTCCTTATTTGAGCCATTGAATTCTATATTTTTTCTTCCATAAGAGTTGTTCTCTTTTTTACCATTCCTCTAACTGATTTGTGAGTTTAATTTCATCTGCACTTCTATTCTCTATGAGGCCATCTAAATGGAATTTTTTATTCAAATTTTCAAATTAAGAAATAACTTCATATTTTTTTATGAACATCCCCAGACTCCTTCCAATTCCAAGTCTTGATTTTGGATTTAATGTATTGTAATATTTTGGTAAAATAGAACATCTTAGTCTCATGCCTAGGCTTACCTTCCTTCCACCATTTTTGCACACAAGATCTAAAGGAACTGTCTCTGAGCCACATTAATTGAAAATGAAAAGGAGAGAAACTCATATTGGTTTTCTACATTTCCACCATGACTGGTTAGTGATCTGAACTAGCATTGTTAAGAGTCTTCACTTTAGGAATGTGACCATGAATGAAGAAATTTTTAGAGAGAAAAAACCTATCAAATCTATCCATTATACAATATAAGCCTTACCTTATGTTAGAACAAGTCATAAGGCAATTATCTGGTTGGATGTCCACAAGATGAAGATTTGCAATATATTCACTCATGAAACAGTGCTTTTTTCCAAATTTTTATTTCCCCCCAATTTCTCATCCAAAGAGAGGATGGTATTGAAATCTCCTCTGATCAAAATTCAAGCTTCAAGAAAATGAAATATGATATAAGTTATATCCTTCCACTATCTTACTTTTTCCTCTAAAGTAGTCGAAGCATAAAAAGTAATGTAGAGCATAATTTGGTTGGAATGTCTACTTTGAATAGCTATAGACAACAGACCCCAATTGCCAACTATATGGTGAATAACTACCTCTTTTGGGTCCCAAATACAAGCAATGCCACTAGAAGTCCCCTAGGAACTGAGGAAAACCACTTTTCCAACTAGCCAAATTTTACTGGCAATTGAGTCCATATCCTCCATTGACATATTTGTTTCTTGAAGGAAAACAAGATGTGGATGATTTATCTGAATCATTCTTCTAATTTCATTTTGTTTTGAAAGACTCCCTTTGAGTTATCTAATATTCCAAGTGATGATATTCATTAATACCAGGGCTAAAAAATTTGGGAAGGGCATTAATCTTACCTTCCTCTACAAGATTTTCACCTTCTTTTACCATATGATATTGATTGGTCTTGCGACCTGCTTTTTTATTAGAATCCATATTCAATTATTTTTCCCTATTTCTTGACGTACTCCAATTGAATCTAATATGGCTTCTAACCTTGAAGAATGCTCGCACATAGCCAAAATGTTACTAGAGGGTTCAACAGAGTCTATATTGGGACCTGTATTATTTGAATTTTTGATATTTAAAATATTATTTTTCTTGTGTAAATTTTCTCCCTTTTTCTGTTGAAAACCTTTGATTTTTTTGTTTTTCTCTGAGTTCTTCCCATAATCTTTAAATTGTGTTTCTAAGATTTATGTTTCCATTATTTCCTCTTCCTACTTGGGACATAATTTATGGAAATAATTGCAAACATATTAGCATATGACTTTGATAACTGGATTTTTCTGAGTTTTCTTCTTAGGCATTTGGAAACCTATTGAATTTATATCTTCTTTATTTTAATCAAGAATTTTATGTAGGCAACAAATTCACCTCCTAGAAGAAGTGATCAAAGGGATTTACTCAATTTTTACAGTTTTGACAAGTGATAGTTTTCTCAAGTTTGGCAAATCGTATAGGTAAGAGCAAACCATATAGTAAGGGGCATGTTGGAGCCAAATTTGACTCAACTTTGAAATCCCTAAATTTAAATTTTTGGTTTCATCAAAGTAAGCAAGTTGCTGGTATTTTCTTCATCTAATCAAGAGAGTTTAAATTTTTTATAGTTTTGTTGGTTAAAATCTAACTTGGTTGTTAATAATATGTGCCCCTTTCAATAAAGCTCCATTGTCTTCAAATAAGGGATAGGGAAAAGTTATTAATTAGATATCTAAAAGCTGAAATCCTAACTTCATAGGATAATTTTTCCATGGGCCTAAATCGAATGTTAAACCTATAAAGTCCAAAGTTATTCTAAAGTAATAGACAAGCTTAATTCAGCACCGTGGTCTAAAACCCAAAATATTTCAGTCAAAAATGAAGAGCTTAATTAAAATTTCAAAGGCACGTGTCCCATTCAATTAATAAATGAGCACCTAAGATCTAATTCGAGGGCCGCGCTTGATCCAGGTTTAATCGAACGATTGTGCTTTGACAAATCAAGTAAAGGTTAAGTAAAATGAAGACAATATTTTAACCTAAGGTCATAAGTGTTTAAAATCCATGCAAATTTGCAAATCTGGATGAATGCACTTAAATTTTAAATCGATACAACGACTGTGCAATATCCAAAAGTTCAAAATATTAACGAGTCAATGTGGGTCAAAGCTTCTAATTAAACAATGAGCAAACCCGATAGATCGGATGATAGCACTCAAGTGAAATCAAGATCAACGGTAGTGCTTTTCTTAATTAAATCACACATTAAAATACTAAGGTCAAAAATACTACGGGAATGTGCCCCCTTTGAAATAATCACTAAGTGATGCAGGAGCATCCGGCAACAGTAGGGCAATCTTGCATCCTCTAAATTTTCTAAGTTTTCGAAGTACTTTGTATTTTATTTGGTTCCAGCTTTTTCCCAAGGGGGGAAGATTTGTAAAGAAATCGGAGAGTTTAAGCTTTGTAAAGAAGTGGGGGAGTCTCGGAGAAGTTTGCAAAGTTTGGGCTGGAGTTGGAGTGAGGTCGTGAAATCGCGACCTCAGAAGCTTCAACTTTGGCAGGGGTCGGCTTCGTCACGATATCACGACGTCGTGATATCGTGACGTCACGATATCGCGACATTGCTTAGCAGCTAGAGTGGGGGAGAGTTTTTGTCATGATATCGTGACGTCGCGATATCGCGACGTCGCGGTATCGCGACGTTGTTATAATGACGAAGGCGCGGAGGCAGTTGGTCGCGATATCACGACGTCGCAATATCACGACGTATTGAAAAGACAAAGGTGCAGTGGTGTTTTGGTCGCGATATCACGACGTCACGATATCATGACGGTTCAGCAGTCTAAGGCAAAATAGTAAGTTGGGTCACGATATCGTGACATGTCACGATATCGCGGCCGAAGAGAAAGCAAACCAAGTTTACACGTGGGTGGCCGGGCAAGGTGGAAATGGACACGTGGCTGCCACGTGTGTTAAGAGTGACGTAACATTTGGAGGAGGGTTGAAATTGGCACGCGGGAGCATGCGTGTATAAAAGTAAAGATGAAGGCAACGTATCACAAAAGAAAATGGACAGCCGTGAGCCTTAAACGGGGACAACCACCTCATGAAAGTCTTTTCGACAAAACAGCTGTTGCAGGGCATGGGCAGTATGGAGAGACAACAGTGCAGAGGACAGTCTGACCGGAGCGGCGGTGCAGGTCAAGGAGGCCATTAATGCAGGCTTCGTGGTGGATCGGGCAGATGGCCCATTTACGATCAAAATTTTGAAAAACCCGGGAGGGGGAAAAATGAAATTTGAAATTGTTGTTGGGCGGGGGCATTTATTGCCTAGGGAGCCGAGACTCCATGATAAAACTCGAGAATTTTTTTTTTAGGAGGTGGTGGACCGGAGAACAGGGAAGCAGTGACAGTGGAAGAACCGAGCCGAGCTCGGTCATTGTATGCCTGCGGGCTGTTTTTAATTCTGAATGCATGTAAATTGAAATATTTTCAGCAGATTTAATGAGAAAGTGAAATTTGTGAAGGGTGTGTTAATCTGGTCCTCCGTCAGTGGTATCAGAGCCAGTGGTTCCTGAGCATACAGCAGACCACCGAAGGAGAGGCAGTTGTACCAGGACTTGTGGGAGGGCTTGAGATCAGGTGAAGATGCCTCCGAGAAGAAACCCCGTGGGTGGTAGAGGCATGGCAACAGAAGATTTTTGAACTTTGCAACGACAAGTTCAGGCCCTGCAAGAAGAACTGCGTAGAGGACATGAGCCGAGAAGAGATGCAGACAGTGAGGATGAAGCGGATGAAGAAAATCAGTTCGAAGAAGAAGAAGAAGAAGCTGTGGATCCGACACAAGCCAGACTGTACAAGGCCATATCTCAGATCGGGAAGAGGCCGAAGTTAGAAGTTTCTATGTATTCCGAGAACTTGAATCCGGAGGAATTAATAGATTGGATAAATGATTTAGAAGAGTATTTCAAATATGAGGAGGTTGAAGACCCTAACCGGGTCAGATTCGCTAAGACCAAGTTAAAGGGCCATGCCAGCATTTGGTGGAGGGGAATACAGTTGGAGAGGAACCGAAGAGGAAAAGAGCAGATAACAAGATGGGACAGAATGGTGGAGAAATTGAAAAGGTAGTTTATTCCTGTAGATTATGAACTGGACCTGCTACGGAAAATGTAGAGTTTGAGGCAGATGAACAAAACTGTCCAAGAATATACGGAGGAATTCTATAAAATCTCCATCAGAACCGGGCATTTAGAAGCAAGTAAGGAAAAAGTGGCCCGTTATATTAATGGGTTGAGACCCAGTGTTCAGGAGGAGTTGAGCTTGGTTCGGGTAAGCACCATTGAAGATGCTTACCAATTTGCTTTAAAGGTGGAAGAAAAACTGAACCGGAAGTTTGAGAACAAGCAAAGAGTAAAAGGACCAGGAGGAAAGACTAGTGGAAGAAAGGGGGAAGGAAAGGAAGAAAAGAAAGAAGAGGAGAGCAGCAGCCGAGGTCAAAAAGAAGAAGATGAAGAACCCAAACCGCAAGTTCAGAATGATGGCTACCCGAGAGGAAGAGGTAGATCTAGACGCGGGTATGGAAGAGGAGTGTTTCGAGGAACATGTTTCCACTGCAGAGAAGAAGGACATCGGGCATTTGAGTGTCCACAACACCGAGAAAGAGTAAACAAGAAACAAGTGGGTCCTGCCAGAGCAGTTGTGGCAGTTGAAGATGCTGACTCAGAACATTCTGAAGAAGCTGAAAAAGGAGAAGCAATGATTGTGAGGAGGACCATGCTGGTGGAGGAAGACAAATCTGAACAAAGGAGAAGCCTGTTCCGCACCCGGTGCAAAAGTGCAGGCAAAGTCTGTAATGTTATTATAGACAATGGGAGTACAGACAACTTAGTTTCCGAGGAAATGGTTGCTAAGTTGCAGCTGGAAAGGAGGAGACACCCGCACCCGTATCGGATTGCGTGGTTGCGGAAGGACCACAGAGCTTGGGTCCGTGAACAGTGCTTAGTCACGTTCAATATTGGGAGATACCAGGATGAAGTCCTGTGTGATGTTTTCCCCATGGATGCTTGCCATTTGCTGTTAGGAAGGCCATGGCAGTTTGATCGGAGTGCAGTGCATGATGGTCGTGCAAATACTTACTCCTTGATGAAATATGGAATGCGGCACAAGTTGAAGCCATTGCAGACAGTGGATGAGAAGGTGTGCAGTAATGCCAGAATTTGTCTGGTAGAGGGCAGAAAATTCTGCCAAGAAACAGGATTTGAGTAGGTTGTAAAGGTTGATGAGTGTTCGGAGATATTGCAAAGGACGCGGACCGAACAACTTAGAAGTGAAGGTCACTTCTCCTTTCTACCCCGGGTGTCTGATGCAGGAGCATCCGGCAACAGTAGGGCAATCTTGCATCCTCTAAATTTTCTAAGTTTTCGAAGTACTTTGTATTTTATTTGGTTCCAGCTTTTTCCCAAGGGGGGAATATTTGTAAAGAAATCGGAGAGTTTAAGCTTTGTAAAGAAGTGGGGGAGTCTCGAAGAAGTTTGCAAAGTTTGGGCTGGAGTTGGAGTGAGGTCGCGAAATCGTGACCTCAGAAGCTTCGACTTTGGCAGGGGTCGGCTTCGTCGCGATATCGCGACGTCGCGATATCGCGACATTACTTAGCAGCTGGAGTGGGGGAGAGTTTTCATCGTGATATCACGATGTCGCGGTATCGCGACGTTGTTATAATTACGAAGGCGTAGAGGCAGTTGGTCACGATATCGCAACGTCGCGATATCGTGACGTATTGAAAAGACAAAGGTGCAATGGCATTTTGGTCGTGATATCGCGATGTCGTGATATCGCGACGTCACGATATCACGAAGGTTTAGCAGTCTGAGGCAAAACAGTAAGTTGGGTCGCGATATCGCGACATGTCATGATATCGCGGCCGAAGAGAAAGCAAACCAAATTTACACGTGGGTGGCCGGGCAAGGCGGAAATGGACACGTGGCTGCCACGTGTGTTAAGAGTGACGTAACATTTGGAGGAAGGGTTGAAATTGGCACGCGGGAGCATGCGTGTATAAAAGTAAAGATGAAGGCCACGTATCACAAAAGAAAATGGACAGCCGCGAGCCTTAAACGGGGACAACCACCTCATGAAAGTCTTTTCGACAAAACAGTTGTTGCAGGGCATGGGCAGTATGGAGAGACAACAGTGCAGAGGACAGTCTGATCGGAGCGACGGTGCAGGTCAAGGAGGCCATTAATGCAGGCTTCGTGGTGGATCGGGCAGATGGCCCATTTACGACCAAAATTTTGAAAAACCCGGGAGGGGGAAAAATGAAATTTGAAATTGTTGTTGGGCGGGGGCATTTATTGCCTAGGGAGCCGAGACTCCATGATAAAACTCGAGAATTTTTTTTTTAGGGGGTGGTGGACCGGAGAAAGGGGAAGCAGTGACAGTGGAAGAACCGAGCCGAGCTCGGTCAATGTATGCTGCGGGCTGTTTTTAATTCTGAATGCATGTAAATTGAAATATTTTCAGCAAATTGAATGAGAAAGTGAAATTTGTGAAGGGTGTGTTAATCCGGTCCTCCGTCACTAAGCAAGTTGTGCGGATTGGACGGCAGTGCTTGAACTAGATTTGATTCGATGACGACGCTCTTACAAAGGTGCATCAAAAATTAAAATCCCCTAAGAGGTTAATTAAATCCATTAAAATAAGATTAATAAGGGTCTAAGCATGTTGCAAACTATTCCCATTTTCAAATTAATAAAAGTTTGAAATTATGTGCCCCTTGATAATTAACCTTGCAGGTTGATCGAAATCTATGGTTGTGCCAATAGCTATCGAAGATCCAACAATCGTGCCAAAATCATGGATGGTAGGATATCGGGTAAAAGATAGAGGTATACAAGCAACTTTCAGAAGATCGAATGGCAATGCCAGATTCTGCTCGAAGATCAATGGTGGAAAAAAAGTCAAAGCTAGACAAGAGGATTAAATAACATGTAGATCTAACGGTGGCACTCATCTCCACTCAGATCCAATGGTGCACATGGGTAAAGGTGATCGGAGGTTAGTCTAAACAAGTTTCTTTTGACAAATGATTAATTAATTGGATGTACGGGTGATTTTCCCCCTTTGCTAAACTGTGTGTATATACGAAATGATCCAATGGTAGTGCTCTCATCGTGATATAATCTAACGATGATCGCTCAGAGAGGTAAACGTATTATATAGTGCCTAGGTTTAATACAACGAGGTTAAGGTTGTAATCGCTAGGTTAAATTTGGTTAACCATGATTAAATAAGGATTAATACACCCCATTATTGGAAGATCAAACAAATAAGGGTATAGTCTTTAACCTTAAGTATTTTTTGAAATGAATTATTACCGGACCAAATATTTTTGACTATATAAGCATGATTAACCCAATTAATCAGATACAGGTAGACTAACGACCATGCAGGTCCTAGGACATCAATGGTTGTGCTAATCCTTTCTAGGATCTAATGATAGCACATAAATCAAAGGTTTAAATAATAAATCAATCACCTAGATCCGATGGTAGTGCTCCATTAAGAACAAGGAGATCCGATGGTCATGAATGAGTCAAAGTCAAGACAAAGGGACAAAAGTGGGCTAAAACAACGGGCATCTTCTGATAGATCTAATGGATGCACTCTATCTCAAATCGATCCAATGATAGCGCATGCTCTAAAGGTAAACCAAAAGGTAAACAAAGAAGAAAAAAAAGGCCCAAAAAAAGAGGTTGCGATAGAACATGAGTACATCCAATGGTTGCGCTCGATCATGGTTGACTCAGGGAAGCTAAAGATTTCTAAAATAATAACGACAGGCACTCACACCAAGAACCAAATCTTGTGAAGATCCCGAGGGTGATTGTTGCCTAAGTGAAGTATAATCAATCCCAAATATTTAGTTATCGTTCGGGTCCGAGGTGGCACGAGATTCAAAATGGAAACCATCCCCATTACACATCTCAGTTCCACATCAGATAAAAAGGGTTCCAATGACAAATAGCTGAAGTCTTGATGATTACAGGCACACAAATCAAAAGGCCCCAGGGCACGTAGGATGAAGGACATTACCCATCATAAATGCTCAACTCCAAAAAAAGGACGTGTTGGCAAAATTTCTTTGGCTAATTTTAAATAGTAGTTGGTGGCATCGTGTTGATGACAAAACGTGTGAATTTATCGAACCCATTCTGCCACCCTGTATATGAGCTCACAAAACCAGTCAAGGCCACTACCCTGGTGAGCTAAGAGCAGAAGTTGATACACGAGAAGTACAGAGAGGAGAGGATTTTCAAGCTTCATAGTCACAGAAGGACCCGACCTACTACCATGAAATCAATGGCATCATGGGGAGACATTTTTGTACCAGAAGACACTAGGGAAGCCATAAGATTCATCACAGATAGGTCACCATACTCTGTGATCTCTGGACCGCCTATTCTTGATAGCACAATGTATGAATTTGCTCAGAAATGTGGAGCTGATAAAAAACCTACCCCAGTGTAGTAGTACGAGATTGACAATGCATGTATCAAGAGTTTTGCTCATGTAATGGAGAATGATGACCGGACCCCATGGATAATGGTCACTTTGTTTCACAAAGCACAGAGGTTACAGTACAAGGGTTTCCCTAGAAATAACATATGGAATAGTAACCTTGGGAAGTTGGTATGTCCAAAAGTTCACTTCTCTTAGATTTGATGGCGTGGCTGGCGGTGGCATATGACAAAAGAATGAGGATATTTTGAGACAATAAGGATCGACTCGTGTTCAGTATTAAAGTTGAACACATCCAAAAGGTTTTCAAGTTGATAGAGTATACCACCTTTCTGGTAGACAAGGTAATCGAACATCAATCTCAAATGTTTACAGATATGGAAGTTTTTAAAACCTTGTTTGATACACATGAGACAATAGGAAAGGACTTCCCAATTAGGAAAAATACTTTTAGGCCATGGGTCCAAGATTTTTGTGATATGATAAACATAGTTTTGGGAGTACAGGATCTCAGTAGAATAACTAAAAGGGTTTTATATTTAGTTGCACAATGCAATAGGGCATATAACACCCCAATTTACGCCTAGGAATTAGAGTTAAGTACCCAAATGCATAAAGAAATGGTAGAATTAAGAAAAGCAGTTTTTGAACAAAGGCAAGAGATGCCCCGTTTTTCTCAATATTCAATTTTTATCCATCTGATAGTGGGTCAATTGGGAGAAGAAGCCAGGAAAAGAGTGAAATCCATTGATAGCCCCTATGTCCAAAATAGTTTCTGGAGAATACACGAAGGACGAACTCACTTTGGTTGGTTCTGTGACCACTTCCTGGTGGAAATCCATTGGGTTTTAACTGGCATGGTTCCTGAGAGATTAGGGCCAGGAGTAAGGGCTTTAATCAAAGAAAAGGATATTGGGGATTTCTTTTTCACATAAGGTTTTACATATATCAGACTATATGGGGCTAAAATTCCCCCTAAGCTATTACCAAAGTATTTCCCATTATCCCTAGTAGCTTTGGAATTATGCAGGCAAGTGGTCGAAGAGGCTAAGATGAGGTTGGTGAAGAAACATGGTAAAGTCCCCTGGCTTGATGTTCCCTATCGATTTGGAGATTTTATATTTGTTGGCTACCCTTCCCTACTCAAGGGAATGTTTGAATTAGATAACAGGGGTTTCGATGAAATAACTTGGAGATTTTATGACCCAAAAGGGACATACAACAAAATGATGGTAAAAAGGGAATACGCCCAAATTATGCATCGTGAAGACGCTTTTGAGGAAAGCTTATTAGAAGCTATGGAAAAAGGATTAGATTTGCAGGGAGTATGGGATAATTTCCCTCCCAAAAAGAAGGGCAACACATAGGTTTGTGAGGCCTATGATTACCCTATAGAATTAAGGAGGCTTCGAGAAGGTTCAGTAGATGTTGTAGCTCCTATTTTTCCAGGGGTAGGCCAAGCAATCAGAGAAGACCCCTTGTTGGAGTTGATAGAAGAACAGGGCATCGATCTAATGGAGGTCACTATTAAAACTATAGATATAGTAGAGCAACAGGTCAGGCCTCCTAGAAGTGCTCATCTCAGAATAGAATCGGCACCAAGCACTCCTCAAGAAGTTTCCCAAGAACCCAGTGCAAGTAAGGGGAAAGAACTTGTAATCACATCTACTCAGAAAGCTTCACCCACAGAGCAAGCTATAGTTCCCATTTTTGACAGAGTATTAGCTGTAACTAGTGTGAAGAAATTGGCACCCATGGCCATCCTTACCTCTTTGAGAATAAAAGGACAAGAGATTAAAATTCCATCAGTAATACAAATGAATAGTAGAAGAACTGGTGGAATTGATGGTCTATTCCGAAGTCACCTAGTAAGAAAGCAAATAGAGATAACTCCTATAGAAAATAAGAAGCCCAGATTATCCTTACCCTCTACAAAGGTTATTTTGGAAAGAACAGATGAGCAGACTACCTTCACTACTACAGATGAACAAGAATTACAGTTAATAGCAGGGATGGGAAATATAGGAGAACAGTTTACAGAAGAGTCACAATTAGAAGCACATGTATCAGATATAGCAGAGATAAATCTTCCTGCTCTGCAAGACCCACTAGTCTTCAGAGTCAATGAGGAAATAGGGGGCTCATCAATACTAGGGAAAGAAGGTGAAGTGGCCAAAGTTGTCAAGGCAATGCAAAATCAAGCCATAGACCAATTCATTGGGAAAATTGTAGAGCTAAGAGAAACAATTGGAAAAAGAGGAGAAGGAAAAGGTAGAATTGAAAGCATTAATAAGTAAACAACAGGAAGAATTGGCCAGAAGAGATACTTCAAGTGCACAGCCCCCTTCAGTGGTGAAGATTCAAGATCATGTCTATTATCTGAATGCAATGAAGAAAGACATGTTAATGAAAATAAAAGCTCATGCCAGTGGGTTTTCTGAGATGTTTAGACAGATGAGGGTGATCCGAGTAACTGCTCAAGAAATTCTGACATTATTACAAGAAAGAGAAGAGGATTTTGAAGTCATCCACCCTACCCTAGATTTTATAGGAGACCATTTTGAAGAACTGCAAGGACAAGAGATAATAACAGATGATGGCCACAAAATTCAGCTCAGTTTTGAGTTTTTCAAAGCAGCTCTATTTGGAGCAAACCGAAAGAAGTGGATAGATGTTGTAAATGAAATGGATAATCTGATCAAAGATGCAATAGAAATACTAGCAGATATTGGTCTCTCCTTAGATCAATGCTTAGAGGCCTCTGATATAGAAGAAGTATTCAAGTGTACCATAGAAAGATTTGAATGTGAATCAGGTGATGAGGCCGAAATGATTAGACAAACTACTCTTGTGGTGAATACTGTGGAAATGTTACTCTTTCAATATGAAATGAACAGGCTCACTATTGCCACACAGAAAAATAGAATTTTGCAAGAGATGAATATGCTGAGGATTGCAGCAACATTTGATACAGAAGTATGGAGATTAATAACTGAGCAAATAAAAAAGCTGCAAAAAGCCCAAAAAGGGAAAGGAGTTAAAACTCATGATCAACAGCTGGAAGCAAGTTCATCACAACAGAAGTCTGAGCCAACAGAAAAAGTCCCTAGTAGCAGTTGACAGAGAAACAATACATAAAGTAGTAGAAAAAGAAAAAGGTTCTCCTAACCCCTCCATCACTGGTTAGATTGAATTATTGTTGAAAAAGTCAAAGAAGAGAGTACAACCAAAACAACAAGAGTAGTGGAAGCCAATTGTACCAGTTTTGAAGTTCAATCAGATGCTGACAAGTGTAAGGTCAAAAATAAACTAGAAATAATAGAATCAAGAACCAACAACTATAAAAGGAAGCAGCTACGGTCAAGTTCTACATCAAGCAATTAGAGAATAGCATTTTTTCTAAGAGGTATACTTGAGTGCCCTATTAGTTGTGTTGTTGTATCCCCTTATGTGTCTATTTTTCTTTCTCATTTCTTTCTTCTCCTCCTTGTTGTGCAGGATCTGTGATAGGAAAGTGCTCAAGAAGCTGAGATTATTTCCTGTCTTATTGAGCCTAAGATTTAGAGACTCTACTGTTACCAGATTGGAACAAGGAGAGTAGGAGAGACCTGTTACATTATTTGAACATAGTCTTCTTCATTGTATTGATGTATTTTCTTTGAGAAAAATAGAGTTAAAAGGCATCTTGCCCACTCTGCATGTAATACTTTATGAAATCAATACAATTCTGAGTTTTATTCCTGTCATATCTTTTGTCTCTAGCTCTGTGTGTCACTGTGTAATGGGTTACATTATTTGAATGCATTATATACGTTTCTCTCATTGGTTAACTCTTGGTTTTATTACGATATTCGAATAAATCTAAGAACGCTAATTTTCTTTTCTCCATTCTCTCTGTTCATGTTAGAATTGTTGTTAAATTGCTATAACAACCCAATGAATCTAGGCACCGGTCTACATAAGGCATAACAAATGGTTGTTTTCTTGCTTGGTCATTTTAATACATATAGTATAATATAAATCTGGAGCGTGTAATTAGAGTTTTAGTCATAGAATTACCGTTGGGGTTTCCTTACCCATTCTGTAGTTTTCTTTAGCAATATTTGTGTTTAGCAGAACAATGAGGCAGTTGATCAGAGCCTGTAATAGCTCGTTGGTTTCAAATGGATTCTTGTAGCATGACAATCGAAATCCTACGGATGCAAGAATCGGTTCCAACATTTTTGGCATCATTTTCGGGGAGGGACTTGATGAAGAAGTATTTGATTATCTTTTTTAATTTTTTTCTCCCAATGATATTATTTTTAATCAAGAGGTGGCCAATAGGAATAAAGAACTTGTTTTATTTTTTTTACTTTTTCTACGTTCTTTATTTTACCCATGTTTTTCAATTTGATTTTCTTTACGTTTCTTGATCTTCTTGAAAATTCTTTTTCTTTATCTTCTTGAAATTTTTGGTTTCTTGATTTTCTTGAATTTTCCCAAGAACCCATTCCTATGAGGATGAGTGTTAATATCAAGCATTCTTGATAAAAGCATACATTGTTCTTTCTACACCCCGGTGTTGGCGACTCTATCTACGAACCCAGAAGATAAAAATAAAAAGGAGAGAGCAAAGCGTGCTGGCGAACACCAAGAGAAGCGGTAAGGAGCTATTCCCAAAACTTGAGAATCCAGAGGTATTTATACATACCCAAAAAACTCCACTTTTCAAGAGTACTATTTATAATAGTAGATCAAATTCTAGTAGTAAAAAATACATAAAGAAAAATCAGAATATTATTACTGTAGATGAACATTTAAATTCTGTTATAGAAGATATATGTGATTATTATTATAATAGTAATACTGAGGTAAATAACCCATTAGATCATATCCAGATTACTCAACCTCACATTCTTGTAAGTGTTACTACTATGAATCTAAATCCTATAGTAGCAATGGCCTAGGTTAATGTTCATTTATGGAGGACTAACAGATATAGGCCTTTTGTATTACCCATAAATTTAAATACCTTACCCAGTAAAGCTCACAAATACCTCCCTAAATTTTTAGGAAATAGTGCAGTAATCGGAGAGGATCATATAAAAAGTTTCTTGTATGCAATGGATAGTCTAGAAGTTGAACATGAAGATGTAGTCTTAAGACTGTTTTTACAAACTTTAGAAAAAGATGCTAGAGAGTGGTTTAATTCCCTTCCTAACAATGATATCCCAAACTTCACCAAAATGGAAGTTGTGTTTCTAAAGAAATATGGTGAAAGGAAAAATGAACAATCATTGTTAACTGAGTTAGCCACTATGAAGAAGAAAGAGAATGAGGTTGTTAGTGATTTCAACATAAGATTTTCAAATACTAGGAACAAAATCCCTGCCAACCTTAGGCCTAGTGATATCCAGTCTATTTATTTTTATAAGAATTCCTTTCAAGGAGAGTTTAACTATGAGTTGAGGCAAGAACAAGCCACTACCATTGATGGTTGTATGGAGAAAGCAATGGATATAGAAAGAAATATGCTTGACAGTGGTAATATGAAGCCTTACTCTTTAGAAGTTAACATGCATGAGAGAAAACCTAAGAGAGTTGCATTTGATATACAAAGAAGAATTGAAATTGATCCAATGGAGAAATTGACCAGTCAAATGACTGAGATGTTCAATAACATGAATAATAGGTTAGAAAGAATTGAAATAAATGGAAATAATGGTGAACATTCACAGATAGAGTGATCTCATGTTGACAACTATCCCCCATTCAAGGAAAATTTCAACAAGAATTGGGGAAGCAACAATGGTACTGAAGAAGGAAATATGAGTAGGAATAATGGGAACAATAACTAGAAAAACTGAGACTTTGACAGAGATCAAAATAGTTTTCCTAACCCTATACCATCTACTAATGTAGCAGAAGGGTTTCCCTATTTTTTCTCTACTTGTGATGCACCCCATAACCCTGATGCATGTGGAATTCACCTAAGTGATCAACGTAATGTAGACATACATGTAGAATCAGAAGAGGATATAAGAATCAATGCTTGTTGGTCTGTTGAAGATGAATCCAGAGAAAGGTTGTTTGAAGAAGATATGGACAAGTATGCTTCAAATCATCATCCTCAAATTTTAGTAACTGAAGGAACTAAAATACTGCATAAATCACATGAGTCAAGATATGATAAGATGAAGCAAGGGAAACAAGGAAACAAATTAGAGGCTATTCATACTTTGAGTTTGATAAAATGGACTATCCCAGATAGGATAGAGAAAGCCTCTACAAGTGAGACAAGGAAACAAACTTTCATTAATAAGAATGTCAATAAAGAGAAAATTGATAAGATTCTCAAAAATATTACTCCTAAAGTGATAGAATTAGAGGAGGAGGTTTCCAAAGAAGAAAGTAATAAACCATTGGATATAAAGAAGATAGAATTTGATGTTGGGTCAGAACTCAATAAAAAAAAGGTTAACATCACATTTGGAGAACTTATGAAAGTTCAACAATATAGAGAACAAGTATGCAGAGCATTTGGACTAGTTGAACAAAAAGAAGATCCAACTTGCCATGCTGCTAGACAAGGTCAACATGATACAAGATCACCATCCTTTGTTAGACCCTTCTATGTGTCATTAAGGTATAATTTAGATGAAGGGGAAAGATATGTGATTCATAATTGCATGCTAGACAGTGGAGCTTCACACAATATCATGCCTAAGCTAATAGCTGACCAAATGGGATTAATTTGTACTAGAGATTCTGCCCCTATTTTAGTAATGGATAGTAGACAAATTCCTTATGTAGGGGTGATAACTGGATTATTAGTTTACCTAGATCAACACCCCAAAAAGGGCATAGTCATGGATATTGTAGTAGTTGATGTTGACCCATTCTTATCACTATTACTTAGTAGACATTAGGCAGAACAACTGGGAGGTTCAATTCAATTGGATTGGTCCTATGCTACAATCCCAATATCAGATAAGGAGAATATAATTTTGAGAAGGGAACCATTTAACAAGCACTTCGTAGAGTTGATTCAAATAGATGAAACCATGATTAACTTAGTAAACTCTATGGAAGAAAAAGGGATGGGAGTTTACTCCATATGGCACAACCCATTCTTGGTGGAAGTACCAGAAGCAAAAAACATGGATCTAGAAGTTATGAAAATGGTAGATGCTGAATCAGATAGAGTATTAACCCAAGAAATGTGGACCATGTCTTTTGATGGAGCCAAATCACAATCTGGAGCAGGATCAGGTGTTAATATGATCGATATAAAAGGAAATTACCTTGGTATTCCTTATAGACTAGAATTTCCTTGCACAAACAATGTAGTTGAGTATGAAGCTTTACTGTTAGGTTTAAGGAAAGAAAAATAATTAGGTATAAATTACTTAACTATAATAGGGGATGCAGAGCTCATCATACAATAAATCAAAGGTAAATATCAGACTAAACATCCTAGGCTTAAGCAATATAGAAATGCAGTATTGGAAGAAATTGATAAATTCTTAGCTTTCAATATCTCTTATATTCCTAGAGAACAAAATCATGTTGCAGATATTTTAGCTGTAAATGCCTCAGGTCTAGATCACCTAGAGATAACTACATAATATATGGATAGATTCCCAACTATTTCAGTTTATAAACCATCCGTGCTAGATAACATAGTATATCTACAAGTCTTTCAAGATGACATAGATATTAAGGATTTTATGACTCTACAAAATCAGTATGCAGATGTAATCTATGATGAAAAAGATGAAGAAAAGCTAAAAGACCAAATAGGAGAGCCAGTAGAAGTAATCCAGTTGAAAACTAATAGAATACCCAAAGGATTGGTTTCTCTAGAGAGTCTATTTGATGATTTTGACAAAGCCTATAAGCCTTTACGCAGAGAAGTGATATCTGAAGATATTAATATTGGCTCAATGAAAGAACCCAAAATAGTGAAAGTAGACATGGCCTTACCTACTAAAGAAAAAGTTGGATATATCAGTTTCTTAAAAAAGAACAAAGAACATTTTGCTTGGACTTATGAAGATCTGAAAACATTCAAAATAGATGTAATGACACACATAATACCTCTAAAAGAAGATTCTAAACCATTCAGACAGAAGCAGAGGAAATACAATCCAACTTTGCACCCAATAATGCAAAAGGAAGTACAAAAATTGCTGGATTCCAAAATAATTAAAAAAGTAAGATTCTCTTCATGGATATCCAATTTAGTACCAGTAGAAAAAAGAATGGGGATATTAGACTCTATGTAGATTTTAGAAATTTAAACAAGAGTTCATTAAAATATAATTACCCATTACCCAACATGGAACAATTATTGCAAGCAGTAGTTGGCTCAACAATATTGTCTCTATTAGATGGATTTTTAGGGTACAATCAAATTCAGATAAATCCAGAAGATAGACATAAGGCAACATTCACTACACCCTAGGGCACATTTGAATATTTAAGGATGCCTTTTGGGCTAATGAATGTAGGTGCTACTTTTCAAAGAGCAATGGACTTTGCCTTTAAAGGATTAATGTTCAAAATTGTAGTTGTATACTTAGATGATATCATAGTATTTTCTAAGAATCCAAAAGACCATCTAGAACATTTAACTGTAGTCTTTTCTTCGATGCAAGGAATTTGGAATTTCTTTAAATCCCAAGAAATGCATATTTGGGACTACTCAAGGAAAGTTGTTAGGACATATAGTTTTAGAAAAAGGGATAAGTATTGATCCAGAAAGAATAGAAGCTATTTCCAAAATTCCCCCTCCCAAAAATTTAAAAGGAGTCAGGTCATTCTTTGGCAAGATAAATTTCATCAGAATATTTGTCCCAAATTTTGTAGAGATGACCAAACCTATAAATGACATGGTTAAGAAAACTGGAGAAATAAAATGGACAATGGAAAATATGGAAGCATTTAACAAAATTAAAGAAGCCATATCAACCACTCTAGCCCTAAGTTGCCCTGATTATGCCAAATATTTTAACATCTATTCTTATGCATCTGAACACTCTATTGCTATAGTTCTTTCACAGAAGGATGATGAAAATAATGAAATGCCAATAGCATTCATGAGTTCAGGTCTAAAAGGAGCACATATTAAATACACCTTGCTAGAAAAACATGCTTATGCAGTCATACAATCTTTAGAACACTTCAAAGGTATATTTGGCTCGAATAAGGTTTACTGTTGTATTCCTTTTATAGCAATAAAAGATATTTTTTCCCAATAATAGCCATTAGGAAGACCAGCAAGGTGGATGGTAAAGCTTCTACAATATGATGCTGAGTTCAAAATAGTTAAAACTATCAAAGGGCAAGGTTTGGCTAAATTGTTGGCCAAAAAAGAAGAAGGATTTGAAAATGTTCTCACAATAGATGAGGCATATGATGTTAGAAGAATAAATAATACCGAATGCAAATGGTATGAAGAAATATTGTCATACTTACAAACTCTATCATTTCCTAAAGATATGTCAACAAATAGAATGAGATCAATCAAGCTTCAAGCTCAAAAATATTACATACAAGATGGTGTGCTATACTGGAAACACCTTGATGGAATATTATTAGTCTATTTATATGAAAGTGAAGTCCCAAAAATAATCAATGAATTTCATGATGGTTTTTGTGGAGGACATTTTTCTCCAAGAGCTACAACTAATAAAATTATGAGAGCAGGATATTATTGGCCTTCCATTTTTAAATATGTTTATAAATATGTTAGGAATTGTCATAACTGCCAGGTTTTTGTAGGAAAAAACATTTGGCAGCCATGCCCCTCAAGCCAGTAATCATTGAAGCACCATTTACACAATGGGGTATTGACCTAATTGGAGAGATCAAGCCTAATTCATCTGGCCAACACAAGTGGATCATAACTGCAACAGATTACTTCACAAAGTGGGTGGAAGCTGCACCTTTGAGAACATCTACAACTACCACAGTCATCAAATTCTTAGAAGAAAACATCTTGACCAGGTTTGGGGTTCCTCAAAAACTGGTTACAGATAATGCACAATATTTTGTTTCATATGAAATGGTAGAATTTTGTGTTGAATATGGAATTGAATTATCCCATTCTACTAATTATTACCCCCAAGGAAATGGCCTAGCTGAGTCATCAAATAAGAACATAATAACAAGAATGAAGAGGTCATTAGGAAAGAATAAAAGAGGATGGGATAATGAACTTAAATTTGCTTTATGGGCTGATAGGTTGTCTATCAAAAGAAACACAGGAAGAACCCCCTATGAGATGGTGTATGGGGAGAAAGCTTTATTACCTTCAAAAATAGAAAAATTGGCACTTTCCCTCCTATTACAAGACCATGAAGACCCCAATCCCATACAGAGAAGGCTTGATCAAATTGTCCTGTTAGAAGAGCAAAGAAGAGAGACCCTTAATAGAATGATGGAACAAACTCAGAAAACCATGAAATTGTTTAATAAGAAAGCCAAGGGTACTCCTTTTTCTCAGGGAGATATAGTCATCTATTGGGATCCTAAAAATGATAAACATGGTGAAAAAGGTAAATTTGAACCCAAATGGATTGGTCCATACCAAATAGCTCATGTTATCAGTCAGAATACATACAAGTTGTAGACCTTACAGGGTGAAATGATGGCTATTCCTATTAATGGCCAACACCTCAAAATGTACAATCCCTATTGAAGGTGAATAAAATAAAAAAGGAAATAAAAAAAATGAAAAAGAACAAAAAACCCAAAAATAGAGTGTTTCACTTTTAGCTTTTCTTTTCTTGTTCAGTTTAATTTTGAGTTTACTGTACACATGATATTCTTAGCTTAATGAGTATATATTACTATTGATTCCACCAAAAATAATAAGAAAAAAAAGAGATTTATTTTAGATTCTGATGAGGTTTACAATTTTCAAAATATGAGTGTTTATGCAATAGTTGTTTGATATGAGATAAAATAGAAGGAAAACAAAGCTGATTGAAACATCATGTCAAAAGCCTCACATTACAAATGATACTTAAGGTGACTTCAAAAGTCCAAAGAACCGAGTTATCTTTGAGAGGGTAGTTGAGCCAAAAATCATTACACTCATATTTTATAGCCAGAAACTAATCCTCAACTCAGGCATACTTATTGCACAATTTACTTATATATCCAAGTACTTCTCTCACGAGAAAGAAAAATTAAAAAAAAAAAAGTAAAATTGAGTCATTGCCTGAGATATCTTGGAAAACCTCTATCGGGGCTATAGACGCTTGACTGGCAGTAGGGTAAAACCAAGATGGGATTAGAAGCAACTCCACCGGGGCTATAGATGCCTGACTGGTAGTGGAGCCCTGCAGAATGGTGAAAATTTTTAAAAGAGTGAAATCACATATTAGGCTTGACTATTTTTCTCAGATATGGCAAAGTTCTAAAAGATTTAGAAATAAAAAAGAATGCACAAACACACACATGGGCATAAACATGATGAAGTAAAAGGTTTTAAAAAAAATTTGTGTAATCATATCTTATGACTTAGCTAAAACAAGCATTACAATATATCAAAACAAAACTCATCTGTTTCTAAAAATCTGATCCTAGTTTCCAAATTGAATAAAAGGAATTACAATTTTCAAATACTCTATTTGCTTTGATATCATGTTGTTCATAATTTTTTTTTAAGTATATATATATAAAAAAAAAACAAAAGAGGAAGAAAAATTTTTCTTTTATGTATTTCAAGCTTTACTTAGTAGTCAAAAAGTTTTGATTTTTGTTCAATTTTTTGCAAATAAAACCAGGAGATTCTGTGGTTCTCAAGTGCTTCATGTTTTCAACATATTGTCCCAGTTAGAGCCTATGTTGGAGCCAAATTTGACTCAAATTTGAAACCCCTAAATTTAAATTTTCGGTTTCATCAAAGTAAGCAAGTTGCTGGTCCTTTCTTCATCTAATCAAGAGAGTTACTTGAGTTTTCATGGGTCGGTTGGATGAAATCTAACCTTGGGTGTTAATAATATGTGCCTCTTTTTATTACTCAAATATCTCAAAAAGGGATAGGGCAAAGTTTTATTAATTCAATCTCTAAAAGCCGAAATCCGACCTTCATATAATAATTTTCCTTAGGCTTAAACCGACCAATAAACCTTTAAGTCCTAAGGTATTTAAAAGTGATTTAATCCAACATCGTGGTCTAAAAACCTGAAAGGCTTAAGTCCAAAACAAAAATCTTAATTAAGACTTAAGGGTATGCATCCCATTCAATTAATAAATGAACACCTAAGATCTAATCCAAGGGCCGCGCTCGATCCAGGTTTAATCGGACGGTTGCGCTTCGATGAATCAAGTAAAATGAAGATAATATTTTAACCTAAGGTCATAAGTGTTTAAAATCCATGCAAATTTGCACATCTGGATGAACATGCTTAAATTTTAAACCGATCCAACGACTGTGCAATATCCAAGAGGTCAAAACATTAATGAGTCAACATAGGTCAAAGCTTCTAGATAAACATCGAGCAATCCGATAGATCGAATGATAGCGCTCGAGTGGACTCAAGATCGATGTTTGCACTTGATTTAATTAAACCATGCATTAAGATACCATGGAAAAAAATAATTAAGAATACACTTCCCCTTTGAAATAATCACCAAGAAAGTTGGGTGGATCGGATGGCAGTTCTTGAACTATATTTGATCCTACGGTGGTGCTCTTACAAAGGTGCATCAAAAAGTAATAGCCCCCAAGAGGTTAATTAAATCCATTAAAATAAGATTAATAAGGGTCTAAGCACATTGCTAACTATCCCCCCTTTCAGATAAAATAACCTCATAGGTTGATCAAAATCTACGACTATGCCAATAGCTATCGAAGATCCAATGATTGCACCAAAATCACAGATGTTAGGATGTCAGGGTAAATATAGAGCTTTTAAAAGATCTAACGACAGCGCCAGATTCCACTCAAAGATCAACGGTGGCAAAAAATTCAAAGTAAGACAAGAGAATTAAATAACATGTAGATCTGACGACGGTGCTCATCTCCGCTCAGATCCAACAGTGCGCATGGGTAAATATGATTGAAGGTTAGTCTAAACAAGTTTATTTCAACAAATAATTAATAAATTAGATGTACAGGTGATTTTTTCCCTTTTCTAAACTATGTGTATATACTAAATGATCCAATGGTAGCACTCTCATCATGATATAATCTAATGGTGATCGCTCAAATATGTAAACGTATTATATAAATGCCTAGGTTTAATACAATGAGGTTAAGGTTGTAATCACTAGGTTAACTTTGGTTAACTATGATTAAATAAGGATTAATACACCCCATTCTTGGAAGATAAAACAAATAAGGGTATAGTCTTTAACCTTGAGTATTTTTTGAAATTATTTATTATCGGACCGAAAATTTTCAACTCTATAAGCATGATTAACCTAATTAATTAGATACAGGTAGACTAATGACCATGTAGGTTTTGGGACATCAAAATTTGTGCTAATCCTTTCCAAGATCTGATGATAGCAGGTAAATAAAAGGTTTAAATAATAAATCAATCACTTGGATCCAATGGTAGCACTCCATTAAGAACAAGGAGATTCGATGGTTGCAAACAAGTCAAAGTTAAGACAAAGGGATACGAGCGGGCTAAAACAATGGGCATCTTCTGATAGATTCGATGGATGTGCTCTATCTCAAATTGATCCAATGGTGGTGCATGCTCTAAAGGTAAACCAAAAGATCAAAGGTTGTGATAGAACAAGAGTACATCCAACGGTTGCACTCGATCATGATTGACTCGGGGAAGCTAAATATTTTTGAAATAATAATGGTAGGCACTCACACCAAGAACCGAATCATGTGAATATCCTAAGGATGATTGCTGCCTAAGTGAAGTATAATCAATCCCAAAGATTTAATTATCATTTAGGTCCAAGGTAGCACAAGAATCAAAATAGAAACCATCCCCATTACACATCTCAGTTCCACATTAGATAACAAGGGTTCCAATGACAATAGCTGAAGTCTTGATGATTACAAGCACATAAATCAAAAGGCCCCAGTGCATGTAGGATGAATGACATTACCCATCATAAATGCTCAAATCCAGAAAAAGGATGCATTGGCAAAATTTCTTTGGATAATTTTAAATAGTAGTTAGTGACATCGTTTTGATGATAAAATATGTGAATTTATTGAACCCATTCCACCACCCTGTATATGAGCTCATGAAACCAGTCAAGGCCACTACCCTGGTGAGCTAAGAGTAGAAGTTGATACACAAGAAGTATGAAGAGAAGAGGATTTTCAAGCTTCATAGTCATAGAAGGACCCGACCTACTATCATGAAATCAATGGTATTGTGGGAAGACATTTTCATACTAGAAGACACTAGGGAGGTCATAAAATTTATCACAGATAGGTCACCATACTCTATGATCTCTAGACCACCTGTTCCTAGGAGCACCATGTATGAATTTTCTCAAAAGTGTGGAGCTAATAAAAAAGCTACCCTAGTGTAGAAGTATGAGATCTACAATGCATGTATCAATAGTTTTTCTCGTGTGATGAAGAACGATGACCAGATCCCATGGATAATGGCTGATTTATTTCACAAAGCATAGAGGCTACAGTACAAAGGTTTCCCTAGAAATAATAGAATGAAATAGTAACCTTGGGAATCTTATATGTCCGAAAGTTCACTTGTCATAAGATTTGATGGCATGGATGGCAGTGGCATATGATGAAATAACAAGAACATTTTGAGACAATAAGGCTCAGCCCATATTCAGTATTAAAGTCGAACACATCCATAAGGTTTTCAAGTTGACAAATTATACCACATTTCTAGTAGACAAGGTAATCGAACATCAATCTTGAATATTTACAGATATGGAAGTTTTTAAAACCTTTTTTGATACACATGAGACAATAGGAAAGGACTTTCCAATTAGAAAAAATGTTTTTAGGCCATAGGTCCAAGATTTATGTAATATTATAAACATAGTTTTGGAAGTACAAGATCTTAGTAGAATAGCTAAAAGGGTTTTATATTTAGTTGCACAATGCAATAGGGCATATAACACTCCAATATATGCATGGGAATTAGAGTTAAGTGCCCATATGCATAAAGAAATGGTAGAATTAAGAAAAGCAATTTTCAAACAAAGGCAAGAGATGCCCTATTTTTCTCAATATTCAATTTTTATCCCTCTAATAGCTGGTCAATTAGTAGAAGAAGCTAGGAAAAGAGTGAAAGCCATTAACAACCCCTATTTCCAAAATGGTTTCTGGAGAATACACGAAGTACGAACTCACTTTTGCTGGTTTTGTGACCACTTCCTAGTGGAAATCCATTGGATTTTAATTGGCATGGTTCTTGAAATATTAGGACCAGGAGTAAGGGCTTTAATCAAAGAAAAGAAGATTAGGGATTTATTTTTCATAGAAGGTTTTACATATATCAGACTATATGGGGCTACAATTCCTCCTAAGCTATTACCAAAGTATTTCCCATTATCCCTAGAAGCTTTGGAATTCTACAAGCAAGTGGCCAAAGAGGCTAATATGAGTTTGGTGAAAAAACATGGTAAAGTCCCCTAGCTTGATGTTACCTATTGATTTGGAGATTTTATATTTGTTGGCTACCCTTCCCTACTCAAGGGAATTTTTGAATTAGATAACAGGGGATTCGATGAGATAACTTGGAAATTTTATGACCCAAAAGGAACATACAACAAAATGATGTTAAAAAGGGAATACGCCCGAATTCTGCATTGTGAAGATGCTTTTGAGGAAAGATTATTGAAAGATATGGAAAAAATATTAGATTTGCAGGGAGTATGGGATTATTTCCCTCTAAAAAATAGGGTTAGCACATAGGTTTGTGAGGCCTATGATTACCCCACAAAATTAAGTAGTATTCAGGAAGGTTCAATAGATGTTGTAGCTCTTATTTTTCCAAGGTCAGGCCAAGCAATCATAGAAGACCCCTTGTTGGATTTGATAGAAGAACAGAGCATCAATCTAATATAGGTCACTGTTAAAACTACATATATAGTAGAGCAACAGGTCAAGCCTCATGGAAGTGCTTATCTCATAATATAATCCGCACAAGGCACCCCTCAAGAAGTTTCTCAAGAACCCAGTGCAAGTAAGGGGAAAGAACTTGTAATCACATATGCTCAGAAAGCTTCACACACAGAGTAAGCTATAGTTCCTATTTTTGATAGAGTATTAAATATAACTAGTGTGAATAAATTGGTGCCCATGGCCATCCATACCTCTTTGAGCATAAAAGGATAGGAGATTAAAATTCCATCAATGAATACTAGAAGAACTGGTGGAATTGGTGGTTTGCTTCGAAGTCACCTAGTAAGAAGGCAAACAGAGATAACTCCTATAGAAAATAAAAAGCCTAGATTATCCTTACCCTCTACAAAGGTTGTTTTGAAAAGAACAGATGAGCAAACTACCTTCACTACTAAAGATGAACAAGAATTATAGTTAATAGCAGGGATGGGAAATATAGGAGAACAATTTATAGAAGAGTCACAATTAGAAGCACATGTATCAGATATATCAGAGATAAATCTTCCTACTCTGTAAGACCCATTAGTATTCAGATTCAATGAGGAAATAGGGGGCTCATTAATACTAGGGAAAGAATATGAAATGGCCAAAGTTGTCAAGGTAATGCAAAATCAAGCCATAGACCAATTCATTGGGAAAATTGTAGAGCTACGAAAACAATTGGAAAAATAGAAGGAAAAGGTAGAATTGAAAGTATTAATAAGTAAACAACATGAAGAATTGTCTAGAAAAGATACTTCAAGTGCACATCCCTCTATAGTGGTGAAAATTCAATATCATGTCTATTATTTGAATGCAATGAAGAAAAACATGTTAATGAAAATAAAAGCTCATTCTAGTGGGTTTTTTGAGATGTTTAGACAGATGAGGGTGATCTGAATAACTGATCAAGAAATTTTGACATTATTACAAGAAATAGAAGAGGATTTTGAAGTCATATACCCACCCTGTATTTTATAGGAGACCATTTTGAAGAACTGCAAGGACAAGAGATAATAACAGATGATGGCCACAAAATTTAGCTCAGTTTTGAGTTTTTCAAAGCAGCTCTATTTGGAGCAAACCAAAAGAAGTGGATAGATGTTGTAAATGAAATGGATAATCTGATCAAAGATGCAATAGAAATACTGGTAGATATTGGTCTCTCCTTAGATCAATGCTTAGAGGCCTCTGATATAGAAGAAGTATTCAAGTGTACCATAGAAATATTTGAATGTGAATCAGGTGATGAGGCCGAAATGATTAGACAAACTACTCTTGTGGTGAATATTGTGGAAATGTTACTCTTTCAATATGAAATGAACAAGCTCACTGTTTTCACACAGAAAAATAGAATTTTGCAAGAGATGAATATGCTAAATATTGTAGCAACATTTGATACAAAAGTATGGAGATTAATAACTAAGAAAATAAAAAATCTACAAAAAACCCAAAAAGGAAAAGGATTTAAAACTCATGATCAATAGTTGGAAGCAATTTCATCACAACAGAAGTCTGAGCCAACAAAAAAAGTATCGGTAGCAGTTGACAGAGAAACAATACATGAAGAAGTAGTAGAAAAAGAAAAAGGTTCTCCTAACCCCTCCATCACTGGTTAGATTGAATTGTTGTTGAAAAATTCAAAGAAGAGAGTACAACCAAAACAACAAGAGTAGTGGAAGCCAGTTGTACCAATTTTGAAATTCAATCAGATGTTGACAAGTGTAAGGTTAGAGACGAACCAAAAATAATAGAATCAAGAACCAGCAGCTATAAGAGGAAGCAGCTGCGGTCAAGTTCTACATCAAACAATTAGAGAATAGCATTTTTTTTCTAAGAGGTAAACTTGCGTGCCCTGTTAGTTATGTTGTTGTATCTCCTTTGTGTATCTATTTTTCTTATTCATTCTTTCTCTCTCTCTTTGTTGTGCAGGATCATATGATAGGAAAGCGCTCAAGAAGCTGAGAATATTTCTAGTCCTATTGAGCCTAGGATTTAGAGACTCTTTTGTTACCATATTGGAACAAGGAGAGTAGGAGATACCTGTTACATCATTTGAACATAATCTTCTTCATTATATTGATATATTTCTTTGATAAAAATAAAGTTAAAATGCATCTTTCCCACTCTACATGTAATATGTTATAAAATAAATACAATTCTAAGTTTTATTCCTATCATACCTTTGTCCTAGTACTGTGTGTCACTGTGTAATGTATTACATTATTTGAATGCATTACATACATTTCTTTCATTGGTTAATTTTTAGTGTTATTACGATATTCAAATAAATATAATAATACCAATTTTCTTTTGTCCATTCACTCTATTCATGTTAAAATTGTTGTTAAATTGCTATAACAACCCAATGAATCTAGGCATCGGTCTACATAAGGCATAACAAATGGTTATTTTCTTGCTTGGTCATTTTAATACATATAGTATAATATAAATCTGGAGCATGTAATTGAAGTTTTAATTATAAAATTATTTATGGGGTTTCCTTACCCATTCTATAGTTTTCTTTTAGCAATATTTGTGTTTAACAGAACAATGATGCAAGTAGACCAGAGCCTGTAATAGCTTGTTGGTTTCAAAAAGATTCTTGTAGCATGATAATCAAAATCCTACAGATGCAAGAATCAGTTCCAACATGGCAAAACCATACAACTAGAATGGAAAATCATACAAGGCAGTGGCAAATCATACAGGGTGCACCAAAATTCATCCAAATGCAAGGGAAATGTAATTTCAGAGTGAAATGGCGCATAGATTTGCTAACTAAGGTGTTAAACTTAGTAAAAAGCCAAATTAATGTATTCAGTTGTATATGGGTAGTTGTAAATAACTAATTGTCTTAGGAACCACTTTGGAATGGCCTGGGCAACGTTATATAAGGCCCCATTTTCAAAATTATAGGTCTGGTTGCTAGAGTTAAGAGATAGTACTTGTAGTTGTTGATTCTCTGAGTTATTGCAATTACATTGATATATTTTTCCACACTGTAATCGAATCCATAGACATTAATGAGCATAATGATGGTTGTGGATGACTATGTATGATCCTAGTAATGATGAACAGTGATTTGTGGATGAATATTATGTGGTTGTGTTTTCTATTGACTGTTATAGATTAGTTTTATGCATTGTTGCAACCCTGTGGTAGAATTTGGTACTGGTGAACTCTGGAGAATGATCTAGGAGCATGGTGGCATTGAGGAAGATGTATTGAAGAGCATTGTACGATTTCTGGATGTAATCAGGCACATGGGATCTCTCAATAGCCTGGTTAAGATGTTTTGCCTATTGTGGAGATTGCATTGATTGGTCTATCAAACCCTTACAAAACATCCTGGAGAGAGATTGGAGTAGTGGAACATCTAGACTAGCATCATGTTGTGCCATTAGTTCATACATATCGTACATCATTTTCCTTACAAATCGTACAAAGCACTTTTACCCGATTTGGTAAAACAGGCGATCGAGAGAAACTTACCCGATTTGGCAGTTTTGGGAAATCGACTTGATCGATTACAAAACTGTGTACGACAGCCTCCAAAACCAAATCTATCAATTTTATTATGTGCAAGATCATACCATATTTGATATTGTACGATTTGAGATCGTACAGTGTAGGCATTTGATGATCGTACAAGGTGATTATAGTTCGTACAAGGGTAGTTTGAGTGAGCATACGATCGTACGATTTGATTAGTGAGTTGGGTTTAATCTATTGATCATTATTAGATCTAGAAAATACCTCCCCATTAGGAATAATCCACATCTATGCTACATTTGGCGTCGTTGCCTTATCAAATCTAGCATTTTTTGTTAAAACGGGTCAAATTTGATGAAGTTGAATACTGAGACTGGAGGTGATTTTTTATGATGGACACTAGTACATGGAGCCATGGGAGATGGGAACCACGAGACAAAATTCCAATAAGAAGGAGCACAAGGATCTCTCAAAGAGGAAACACAAGTAACTCAGACCATAGTACTCAAGAACCAGATATAGAGCAAGTTTGGACATCCAAGAAGGAGACTTTGAGGTATTGTTGATAGAGACAGAAGATGAGGAAATAGAACCACCAAGCGTAGAGGTGAGGGTTGACAAAGGAAAAGGTGCAGGATGATAGAGAGTGGATGGTAACACCTGAGAAAGTGGTAGAAGGGTTGCAAGAGAGTGCGGAGGATGGGAGTCAGGCACCAGAGCAACAGGATGCGAGGTCTCAGGAGGACAGACCAAGACCATCTCCCTCACATCAGCGAAGGAGGTCGCGAAGTGAAGATGCACAAGAATTTGATCATCGAGTGGTAGGATAAAACAAGATACCTCGAATTGACACTTCTGACGACAATGGGAGTAAGACACCCCCAAGGAGGAATCAGATAGAGATTCCATGAGATACCTCAAGTGAGAGTGATGACTCTCCTAAGATGGCTAACAAGGCAGCCAAAAAAATATGTCCACCATTTTTAGGTGAGGGTAAGGAAGACCCCACATGGCATATAGGGACTTGCATAACCATTTGGAGAGAAAATGGTGTAGATAGACCGGAGGATTGGATAATCCTATTTCCTACTACCTTGAGAGGATTGGCAATTGATTGGTACCTGAAGAGAGAAAATACCATTGATTTTTAGACTTGGAATCAGATAAAGGAGAAATTCATTGAAGAATTTTGACCTTTAAAGGATGATGGAGATATTGTTATGGAACTTTGCATGATGAAACAAAAATCTGATGAGGATGTGAAATCCTACAACCATCGACTAAAGCAATTAGTCGATAAGATGCAGATGCCATTGGTAGATGTTCTAGTAAAACGATGGTTTGTAGATGGATTACTACCAAAATATAAGAAAAATATGAAGGTAATACCATCAGAAACATATGAAGAAGCGCTTAAACATGCAAATAATTTTGAGAGTGAATCAAAACAAACGTATACAAGAATCTTGTCTCATCCCAAGTCGAAGGATTCAGATAGTGAAGAAGATGACACTATACAGAGGATGGTAGCATCATTTCACAAAGAGTTTGATAAGATGGTAAAAGAGCAAAAGATCAAACCTGATAGGAATGATATGTGGTGCATGGAATGCAAAATAAAGGGACATACAAATATGAAATATTTGAAGAATGACTATTGCCATATTTATAATGTGATGGGGCATGAGGTAATGCTATGTCCGTATAATGCAAGAATACACCCACAAGTATTGTCAATCTAGGAGTAGGAAGAGAAATCGAAGGCCCAAGGAGGTGGGCAACAAGCAACAAGTGGCGGTTACAAAAACAATAGACGAGGTGGAAGACCAAACCAAGGTAATCGACAAGGAGGACAAAGTCATTTACAGTATGACTCAGAAGGTAGACCGATCATACAATGTCACAATTTCCAGGAATGGGGGCATTTTATGAAAAATTGTCCTGCACCTCTAAGGCAAGAGACACCATAAACAAGCACTACACACATGTGTAGATGGTGTGGTCCGAGGAACCACAAAGAAGAGAATTATCCAAAACAGGTGAGTTCGAGTAACCCGCAGAATGTTAGTTATTTGGACATCGAAGTTCCTCAAGTTAAGGAGGAAACTCAGGAAGTTTTAGCCATGATGAGAAATTAGGCTAAGAAGGATAAATATCCAGAGCTAGCAAAATAAAAGTAACAATGGCAAGTAGCAAAGAAAATATTGCAAGAGGAAGTTGAGAAGACTAAACAAGCAGAGTCGAGAGCTGGAAAGGAACTAAGAAAACCATTAGATCAGGAGATAGTTGTGTAAAATATGGAAGCATAGGTTTTGGATACCATAGTGGAAATTAAAGTATCCAACTTGTTAGAAGATATTCCAAAATTACAAAAGGCAATCGTGGAAGAATTACAACCAGAAAAGGTGATGGAAGTACAGAGCCAACCAATTCAAGAGGAGGAGAAAAAATATCAATTCATGGATCCAACTATACTAATGATTGATATGGGAAAGAAACTTGCATTAGTGCATATGGAGATCTTAGGGCACAAATTGACACAAGTTATCATGGATGGAGGATCCAACGTCAATGTGCTACCTGAGAGAACTTGGCTAGAACTAGGTGCTCCATATCTATGGGCATCGAGATTTTGGTTGTATGGTGCTGACTAGAATGGCATTGAGATAAAGGGAGTCTTAATGACACAACAAGTAATGATAGCTAAACAAGAATTTATCTTGGATTTCATTGTGATTACAATGCAGAAACCTGCATACGATACTCTCTTGGGGAGAGGTTGGCTACGAGTAGCCAAAGTTAATCACAATTGGGGAAATAATCATATCACTTTTAAGAAGGGACAACACAAATACATGATTAATCTAGCTAATCAAAGAGTTAGTGAAGATGTAGCTACAACAGATGAATCAAAAAATTCCTCAGGGGATGAAGGACATGAACCTGATGGAGAAGGAATGTTGTACCTAGATGAATGTAGCGAAGATGAAGCTCGATCTGATAGCGGACTTCTTCATTGGAAAATGGAGGAGTACAAAATGTTTTAGCCCAACTGTCTCTGTATTGAGTCAGAGGAGGTCAAGGAAAAACAAGATAAACCAAAAGTTAGTAAAGAACCTAAGAAGGAAGCAAAAGAGAAATGGATATTTTTGAAAAGCTTTGCAGAGTATACAGTAGGAGATGCAGAGATTGATACAAGACCAGCACACCCCAAGAACGTAATGAAAGCTACGAGTGAACCAGAAAATATCAAATATGAAGGACCTCGGATAGTGGACATCAATCTAGGAATGGAGGAGGAACCTAGGATGATCCATTGTGGTGATGATTGGAATCCGGTATTGAAGGCAACAACTTTCAAGATATTCTTGGAATACAAGGATGTCTTTGCATGGACATATAAGGACCTGAAAGGAATCCCACCAGAACTATGTGTCCATAAGATTACACTAATGCCTGGTGCTCAACCAGTAAGGAGGAGGCCATATAGAATGAACCCAAAGTATGCTGCATTAGTGAACATGGAGATAGAAAAGATGCTAGAAGTAGGAATCATATTCAGGGTGACAAACAGTGAATGGGTTTCACCTATAGTGATCACCTTGAAGAAGGAAGTAGATAAGATCAGAATATGCATGGACTTTAGGAGTCTAAACATTGTGACCATTAAGGATCCCTTCCCCATTCCCTTCACAGATTCTATCTTGGAAGAAGTTGTAGGACATGATATCTATTCATTTTTGGATGGATTCTCGAGATACAATCAAATCAACATCACCGAGGAGGATAAGCTGAAGACCACATTTATTGTGGAGAATGGCATCTATGCATATAACCGAATGCCATTTGGGCTCTGTAATGCCCCAACTACATTTCAGTGCATCATACTGTATATATTTGATCAGCTAGCAATGGGGAACTTCAAAGCATTTTTGGATGATTGGTCCATCTATGGGAAGATCAAGGAGCATCTTCCTGCCCTTAGTGAATGTATGAGTAGGTGCAAAAATGCACATATATCATTAAACCCAGGAAAATGTTTTCTGATGGTACCATATGGGAAATTGTTAGGACACATTGTGTGCAGTGAAGGATTGAAGACAGATCCTGATAAGATTCGTGTGATATTACACATGGAAGAACCATTTGATGTGAGTTCACTCAAAACCTTCCTTGGTTCGATAGGATACTATCGAAGGTTTATCAAGAATTATGCCCATGTATCCTACCCATTAGATTCTTTGATGAAAAATAATATTCCTTTTAGATGGACAGAGGAGCACCAAGGAGCCTTTGAGGAGTTAAAGGCTAAGTTGGTGAGTAGCCCGATTTTGGTGTTTCCTAGTTGGGATAAGGAATTCCATGTCCATGTTGATGCCTCAAATTTTGCAATTGGATGTGCTTTAGCACAAGAAGGACAGTTTAAGCTAGATCAACCTATTTTCTTTGCTAGTCACCTTTTGTCAAGGCCAGAGAGAAACTATAGTACAATGGAAAGGGAAGCCTTGGGGATGGTATATGCAGTTCAAAATTTTAGGTATTACCTACTGGCAAACCCCTTTGCCTTCTATGTTGATCATCAAGCTCTGTTGTACTTAATAAACAAACTGATGATCCAAGGATGAGTTAGTAGGTGGCTCGTCACCCTCCAGGAGTTCGTATTCTGAGTAGTGGTGAGACCTGGTAAGAAGCATGTGATTGTAGACCAGTTGTCTCGGATACGATCAGGGGAGCCTACAGGAACAAGAGTTCCTGATGAATTTTTGGATGCACAATTATTCGCCATCAACGTTGTTCCATCATGGTACAAGTTGGTTGGCCAATATCTATCCATAGGTGAGTTGCCACAAGAGATGATGACAACCGAAAAGAAGAAAGTAATCATGAAGTCAGCACCTTTCCAGATAATAGCAGGATTACTATATAAAATGGGAAGTGATGGTATCTTGCGGAGATGTGTAATGGATGAAGAAGTCAAGGTGGCATTGAAAGAAGCCCACGCAGGCTTAGCAGGAGGACATATGGGACCAGATGTGACCACTCAAAAAATATTGCTAGCAGGACTATGGTGGCCCACACTGTATAATGATGCAAAGGAACATGTGAAAGCTTGTGATACTTGCCAAAGAGCAGGAAAGCCGATCAGGAGGGACTTTATGCCCTTACACCCATCACAACCACAAGAGTTATTTGAACATTGGGGATTGGACTTCGTAGGACCATTAAAGACATCTTAGAGGTAGAAGTGTAGATACATAGTAGTAGCAATAGAATACCTAACAAAATGGGTGGAAGCAAGAGCATTACCTGATAATTCAGCCAAAAGTACAATGAGATTTTTGTATGAGAAGGTAATCACAAGATTTGGTATTTCGCTACAAATAACAAGTGATCATGGAGGACACTTTGTTAATGAGATTATCAAGATGCTGACGATAAAGTTCAAGATTTTACACTCATTGTCTAGTCCATACTACCCCAGAGCAAATGGGTAGGTGGAAGCAACAAATAAAGTCTTAGTATCTACTCTGTATAAAACCTATGGAATAGAGGGAGCAGACTGGGAGGAAAGGCTACCATCCATTTTGTGGGCATACAAAAAAAAATTTAAACCTACAATGGAACACACACCTTTCCAATTAATGTATGGATAGGAAGCAATCGTACTAGTCGAATTCTTGATACCAAGTTTGAGAGTCACGATAGAGCATCGCTTGGGGGATCAAGAAAGTTTGGAAGAATGACTGATGACACTGACCAAGTTAGATGAAAGAAGAGTCATGGCGCAATGGGCAATTGAGATAGCTCAAAAAATATGAAAGGCGTGGCATGACAAATATTTGAGGAAGTTGGAACTTAGTCCGGGTGACTTAGTTCTAAAGTTTAATGGGAAGAGGGAAATCAAGCCAGGTAAGTTGAAGACGTTATGGCTTGGTCCTTATAAAGTAATTGAAGTAATGAGTAATGGAGCAGTTAAGCTATAGAACTTGAATGGGACAGAGGTACCCAACACTATAAATGGCTCAAAGCTGAAGCCTTATAAGGTACAATGTTTATTCATTGCTTCAGAAGAAATTGAATGATGAAGATGAGCGAAAGCTCAAGATGAGGCTCACCGTGAGCCAGGTCCATCACAGGAAGAACCTGATTTGGGACTCGCACGCTTATTTGTAGAAGGGGAGGAGACACAACCAATAATTGAACAACAAGAGTTGGCACCTAGACCCGGTGAAAGAAGAAGGTTGCGAGTACACATCAGACGGGCTGATGGGACCATACGAGAAGGAGAAGAGTGGATTTCTCCAGCACCAAGAGGCTATCAAGAGATAGCACTATTACCTAGAGCTCCAAACATGAGGTATCCACAAGTAGAACACAGGGAACTACCTCGACAGTTGGAAGGATGAAGAAGGATAAGGTTAACAGTGCGCAATGAAGATAGAGTGGACACGTTCAAAATGGAAATTCTAGAGGATGCTAGGGATGAAATGGTAGATGAGGAATTAGTTGAACTTTCTCCATTGGCATAGATAGGGCTATTATAGTAGAGGATGAGAACGCAAACTCAATAATTACAAGAAGAGTATCAAACATTACGGAGTCACAATGCGAGGTTGAGAGAACAAGTCATCCAGGAATTGGATGGTACCATATGAAGACTGGATGAATAGAGGGCAGTTAGACTGCAAGAGGTTGAAAGTGAACCTGAGGAGGTTGAAGGATTAACTCCAAGAAATGGTGGAGGAAATGAAGGTGCAAGCACAAGTTCGCCACCCCCACCAAGCAAGCAGCCAATGACAAATGAAGATGCAAAAGTACTTTGGTGAGACATAGAGGAGGCCACCACATCACCTGAATCTCAAGGTAATATAATATTGGATATGATGGATTCCAGTGATGAAGGAATGTCATGGTTGGTAAGAGAGCCTAGTGTAGATAGTAGTGATGATGATGAGCTGGAGAATCCTCATAATCCTCAGAGAGATCATGATACTCCAACTAGGGCATTGAGACAAAGGCAAGCAGGGAGAGTGCAAGGGGATAGACCCTGTATTGATACGCAAGCGTATACAATAGCTCATCGACAACTAAGAAGATAGAAGGAAAGTATAGATATTGGAGAGAGTGATGAATTTTCCAACCGATTGGGCAGAACAGAGGGAAGAAGGTCGGACTGACTCTAGCTCTGAGACAGACTTCTATGATGAATATAGAGAAGTATTGGTATCTTCATCCCCCCAGATATCCTTTGAGGAAAGAATATGGAGATGTCACTTGGTATGTGCTGATAGGAGAATAAGAACCTTATGGCAGCTATCACCTAACTGGAGTCCACTAGCTAATATTGAGTTGGTAGAAATTACTCCCGATAACCGAGGAACAAGAGGAAGAATTGGACAAAGACCTCTAAGACTCCAATGAGGAAGGGGAGGAGGTAGATGACCAGAGAATAACCGAGACCCTGATGATGTTACATTTAGAGGAGGTAGAGGATGAGGAAGGTTTTGACCCCCTACTCCTAGATGGCCAGGAGATAATCCTTTAGCATGCATGAATTGGATAAGGAACCAATGAGGTATACCAATAATAAGAGGCATGTTACCAAACTCTGTAAGACGATGTACATGGGGGCAACCACCCCTAATCAGACAAGGACCCCAATGAGTGATGGGTAATTGGTGATTACTCCAAGTAAGAGAGGAATCACCAATAGTGCAGAGAAGTCCCATGCCAAGAGGAAATGGAAGGGGAGATACCCACATGGTAGAAACCTTGCTGGAAGAGGAAGGGTACACTTTGCAGAAGAGAGAACCTTAGGCCAACAACGGATCCGATCACCAAGTTTGGAGCAAGAATTGATCCATGGAGATAGGTGAATAAGTCGCTCAAATTATAGTAGAGTGGTGAGGACACCACCACCATGGGATCAATCACCTGCACGATGAGAAGAAGGACTACCAGGGGAGGAGACTCCAACTTGCCATTGTACAATCCCAAATTGTACACATTGTAGGGGAAGAGCTGAACAGGCAGTAACATCATAGGCAGAGACAAACCAACCAATGTAAGAAGGGGTGCAAGAGGACATAATTAGTTGGCATGTTATGGTTGAACCTCTAGGTCAAGACTCAGATGGGATCATACAAGTGAATGTCACTGTACGATTACCAAAATGGTAAGTGTAAATAGACTAGGATTGAAAAAAAAAAAAAATTTGAAAAAATGTGTGCCTTAATTGTGAAAATCCCTTGGGATGCAATTAGGAAGGAAGTGGTTGAAAACCGAAAATGGTGGCCTCTTCAGAGAGAAAGAAATCTAAAAAAATTCTCTAAGTGCTTAGATCGTACAAGTGAAAATTGAGTTGGAAATTGGCAAAATTGAGAGATCGTACAAATAAAATTGACAAAATGACATGGGAAATCGTACAAGAAGTCATGTTGTATGATTTAGATCATACACTATATGATTTGGCCCATGTCGTATGATTTTCAACTACCCATTTAATGCGGCATGTGGGAAAAAGCAGCGGTTGGAGGAAAAGAAGGGGGGAAAAGATAAAATTTTAAACTAACTGCTGAGTTGGCAATCATCTAATGGAGGAGATGAAAAAGCATGCAATGTGGTGCAATTTCAGATTTTCTTGACGGTTAGGGTTTCAGTTAGGGTTTTAAAATTTTCCTTAAATGGAAAGAAATTGACAATTTCACAATCATACAAGCAGAATTCGATTTTTTTTAGGAGATTGAAGGTGGAAAGCATGCAACTGAAGGGAGAAGACTACATGGGCAATAAATATTCACCAACATTCTGAATCTGTAGACCCATTTTAAATTTGCACCAGGGAGATCTTTTCATGTTCAAAGAATTGACCCGGGAGAGAGAAAACTAGGGTTTTACTCCATAAAAGGGGGAATTCAAATTTTTCATAGAAATAATAGAAAATATGGCAGAATACTTCATTTCATAATTTTTGGGGTGAGGAATTGTTGTTTGGAGTCAGAGGAAGTGGAAACTTGTAATCGGGTTGTGGAAATTGCAGAGAAATTGGAGATTTGAACCCTAAATTCGGAGGAATCTGGAAGAAAAAAGCTGAGAAATATGTGGGAAGGTGAATGAAGTTCGTACAGCCATAAAAATACAGCTAGAATTTCATCAAGTTGAAATAAATTATGCTAGGGTTGAAGGATTTGAAGAATTGCTATCGAAAAGCACTGAAATAGTAGATCGGGGCAATCCGGAAAATGGGTCGGTGAAGGATTCGACAAAGGAGATAAAAATTTCAAATTTTTCATCACTTAGGGTTGGAAAAGTTGTACTATATGATTTTTGGGGCAGCATGTATGATTTCCAAGAAGAATAGTGTAGTTCAGAGGGTTTTTAGGCCATTTTTGGTAGTTTTCAAGAGATCGTACGAAATTGTATGAAATCATATGAATTCTAAAGGGGGGGTAGCCAAGAAGTGACATCGTACGGAGTACTATCACCTTGTATGATTTCAGGTTGTAGCTATACGATTTGGAGAAGTTATGACGGTTTGAAGACTGACGGGCTGGAAATTGAACTATAGGGAGAGAAGAGCAGTGTATGATCTAGGAGCGGTCGGTGGAAGGGAAATCGTACAAGAGAGTGTATAAGGGCATATTGTATGATTTTAAAGTAGATTGTATGATTTCAAGACACTTCAAATTGTAAAAAATGGTGATGGTTGGATAGTTAACCTAAGCGATGAGTATATGGAAGAATGATCTCGATAGAAGAGTTCAGATGTCGGTTAAGGTGGATTGTAGCCAATAGGGTGGAGAGATCACTAGGACCACTACATGAGAGAGAGGTATACCCATGGTAGCAACAAGGGTGATAGTATCAGTCCCATGATTGGCATGGTAATCATCCTTGGAGGAGAAGAGGAGAGAGGTCATGGAGGGGACATAGGCATTGGCAAGCAAACCTGGGTAGAACACCACCAAGGCACTGGGAGGAAATAATGGCACAAGAAAGAACCTCACGGAGGGAATTGAGAAGTGAAGTTCATCTGCTAGAGCAGGAGGAGCATCTGAGTAGTGGATAGGAAGAATGTTAGGTGGAGGTGACAAAGATTACATTTGTACAACATGGAGCAGATGCATGCAGGAAGTGGTGGAACGATGAGAAGAATAGGGATCATCCTTGGAGGAAGATATTCAAGGATGCTCATGTGGTGGTCATTGCACAAGTTCTACCATTCCATAAAACATTCTTCCAGAACTATCTTTTATAGATAGTTCAGGCGTATAATGCTGTGACTCGAATTGCCTATGTTAATGTGGGCAAGAGGTCATTAAAGGTGGATATTTTGGTAGAAGCATTCTGAAAAACATTTGGCTTGTCGAAAGACGGTATGGAGATAGTAAAAATATTGGTAGACCCAATAGAGGCATACCGCCTCGTCACTACCATGACCACTATCAAATCAATGACAAAGGTAAATATATCAAGCGTAGGAACATGTAGAATAAAATAGAGCCAGTTGAAAGGAGAACATTGGCCGTGTGTAATGAATACAGTCATGGCTCGACTATCAGGAGATATAAGGGCCATAAAAATGCCAATGTGGATGGCACAATATGTAGAAGGTATCACCAAGGGGATTCAATATGATTGGGGTACCTTTCTGGAAAGAAGAATGCATGAGGCACTAACAAAGAGGCCAAAGAATTTTGGGATGACCTTCCATGCAATTGGATTGCTATTGAATGTGGTCATGGAAGTGGGAATGCAATTCCTAGGAATGATGCCACCCCGAGAAATCAATCCAGGGCAACCAATGATATTGTAGTGGGTGAAGTCAGTGCTAATATCAAAAGTGACTCCAGAGAGACCTCGAATAAGGAGTGAGTGACATATCAGTGAAGCTCAAGAAGAGAGTACTCTGAAGAAGGATGTTGATGTGCATCATTAGCAAAAAATGCCTAGATGGCTAGAAGAAGAGCTAGAACAACAAGCACCAACACAATAGTAGTAGGAGCAACCACTCATCCAAGAAAGGGAGAGAAAGCAAGGAAGCCCCATACAAATAATGATGAGAAGGTAGAGAGAAATAATGGATGACAAAAATAGTTCTAGAGGTACAAGAGAAAGAACAGTCAGACTCAGAAGTGATGGAACTGGATGAGTTGTATTGGATAGAGGTGGAGAGAATAGTACAATCCTTGCAAATCTTCCAACAGTATGAGAAGATGGATGCTTCTAAATTTTTAAAGGATTCGAGGTAGGGCAAGATGGAGTAGCCACTACCCTAGGAGAAGCGGAAGCAAGAATAAATACCATAGAGGAAGAGCCCAAGAAGAAGCCTCATTACAAGTTTGTAACAGGAAGCTCGAGTAAGAGAGATGCCCCAGAGAATACGAAAGTACCATAAGAAAAAGAGGAACTTGTTGCTCAACAAGTCATAACAATGGATATACAAAAAATCCAAAAATAAGTGATAGAGGAACAATAGGTGGGTAGCATTGAAAAAGAAGTAGCCCAAGAGAATCCTAAAGAGCGACAGGTGGGCTCGACCAAAGCAGAGAAGGCTCAAGAACAAGTTGAGCAGCAGCAATCTCAAGAGGAGATTGTGAACATCATAGATAGTGAGGAGGAGAAAATTGTAAAACAATCTCCACCTTGAGAAAATATAGATACAGAGAGAGCACTTCGAGAGCTAGGAGGAAGCTCTAGCCACCTTATGGAGGAAGAATATGTAAGAACTCCTACAGAGGAAGAACGACGAGGCATGCAATCTAGTTATCTTCTGGAAATACCATGGTTCCAAAGAATTACAACTGAAGAGGAGGCACATGGAGTAGAAGATAAGGTGGAACACTTCTTTTCTCAGTTAGGCCATGTGATGAATAGTGCCATACTAGAATTTTGCATTGGCCATGTGGGAGAATTGAAGTTATGGGAAGAACAAGTGTCTCTCAAATTGGAGAAGATAATAGAATGGGTGAGCAGTGCAGAGCATATAAGGAAGATAGTAGACATTCATGCACAACATCCATGGAGGTTACCCAAGGAAGAGGTAACAATAATTTTGGGAAGGGAATACTTGCTAGAAGGGGTGGTCACAAATTATAGGAAAGACCCAAGGATATATTTGGATCGAATCAGCCATCCAACCTACCCTACAAATATGATAGAATTGGAGTACAAGAGGGTCGCTACTAGAGTGGCCATCACCCTGAGGAAGTTGAACTTCCTAACACATTGGATAGAGTGGTTGAGCATTGGATTGGAACAAATCCATCAGCTCAAGGAGGCATAGAAGGAGGAAACTATAACCACTCAAAAGGAATTGGCCGCAATGGAAGAAGAACTATAGAAGAGTAGAACTACGATAGAAGAGAAAATAAAGAAATTGGAGGATGATTTTTCAGGCCTCAGAATGGATTCTGAAGCCAGAATTAATACACTTGAAGAGGAAAAGTGATAGATCTCACAGATGGTAGAGGACATAATTAAGGAGTTGGAGGCACAACTCAAAGCAAAATATGAGCAGATGACAACTCAGTTGGCCAAAAAGAGTGAGCAAATGGCTACACAAGCCAAGCAAATAGAGGAGCTGATGAAGGACAATAAACATTTGAATGAGATGGTCCTAGAGAAGCAAGCTCAATTGAATATTAGAGAAGACCAGGCTCGAGCTATGGAGGTGGATATCAATCACCACCTACAAACCATTACTGAAAAGAATGAAGAACTTTAGGTGGTAGCTCGAGCAGAAGCTCACTGGAAGGAGAAGTTGAAGAAGAGTGCCTCAAAACGTGAGAAGTAGATGATGGAGTTCCTAAAAACTTCCGAAGAAAAGGCTAACTTCCATAGAGCAAAAGCAGTAGAAATGGGAAGCTACGCAACCAAGCTAAAGAATGAACAAGAAATGTATAAGTCACAAGTTAAGGACTTAGAGGTTGTCATGGTAGAATACTAAGCACAGTGGAAGAAGCAGAACGAGTCGGTGAGGACACCAACCAAAGTAAAGGGGAGGGCAGATGTAGGCAGCAAATCCACCTCCTAGAAGAAGAAGTGATCAAAGGGATTTGCTCAATTTTGACAGTTTTGACATAAGTGATAGTTTGCTCAAGTTTTGTAAATCGTACAGTAAGAGAAAACCATATAGTAAGGGGTAAAACCATACAATGGAATGGAAAATTATACAAGGTAGATTGGAAAATCATACAAGGTGCACCAAAATTCATCCAAATGCAAGGGAAATGTAATTTTAGAGTGAAATGGTGCATAGATTTGCTAACTAAGGTGTTAAACTTAGGAAAAATCCAAATTAATGTATTCAGTTGTATATGGGTAGTTGTAAATAACTAATTGTCTCAGGAACCACTTTGGAATGGCCTGGGCAACATTATATAAGGCCCCATTTTCAAAATTATAGGTCTGGTTGCTAGAGTAAAGAGATAGTACTTGTAGTTGTTGATTCCCTGAGTTATTGCAATTACATTGACATGTTTTTCCACATTGTAATCAAATCCATAGACATTAATGAGCATAATGATGTTTTTGGATGATTGTGTACAATCCTGGTAATGATGAACAGTGATTTGTGGATGAATATTATGTGATTGTGTTTTCTATTGACTGTTATAGATTAGTTTTATGCATTGTTGTAACCTTGTGGTAGAATTTGGTACTGGTGAACTTTGGAGAATGATATAGGAGCATGGTGGCATTGAGGAAGACATATTGAAGGACATTGTATGATTTTTGGACGTAATCAGGCACATGGGATCTCTCACCAGCCTAGTTAATATGTTTTGCCTATGATGGAGATTGCATTGATTGGTCTATCAAACCCTTACAAAACATCCTAGAGAGAGATTGGAGCAGTGGAACATCTATACTAGCATCATGTTGTGCCATTAGTTCGTACAGATCGTACATAATTTTCCTTAAAAATTGTACAAAGCACTTTTACCCGATTTGGTAAAACAGGCGATCGAGAGAAACTTACCCGATTTGGTAGTTTTGGGGAATCGACTTGATCGATTACAAAAATGTGTATGACAGCCTCCAAAACTGAATCTGTCAATTTTTTGTGTGCAATATCGTACCATATTTGACACTGTACAATTTGAGATCGTACAGTGTAGGCATTTGATGACCGTACAAGGTGATTATAGTTCGTACAAGGGTAGTTTGAGTGAGCATACGACCGTACGATTTGGTAAGTGAGTTGGGTTTAGCCTATTGATCATTCTTAGCTCTAGAAAATACCTCCCCAATAGGAATACTCCACCCCTGTGCTACATTTTATTTGGGCAAGCACTAGCCAAATGACCATATCCATGGTAAATTCTACAACAAAAAGGAATTTTCTCATAGTCCACTACTTGCTCCCAAGTGTCTCCCTTAAATTGTAATGTGATATTTTTAGTTAGGGGTTTTTCAAAATCCATTAAAACATAAATCTTAGCATAAATAATATGTTCAAAATTTTGAGCACAATCAACAGTCATCATAAAAGTTCCTAAAGAGTTTTCAATTGAAGAAAAGACAGTAGGATTCCAAAATTCAATAGGGAGTCCAAAGAGTCTAACCCACACGGGATCTATAGAAGGCATCTCTTATTTAGATTTAAATTTATTATGCCAGGGCTTCATGAAAAATCTGCCCTTCTAAAAAACTAAGGACCCCATTGAAAATTTTTTTCTATATCTTCATTATTAGCAAATAAAACCGGAAAATAACCATTTGGATAAATAGATATTTGTAACTCACCTTTAGTTTTCCATATTTTTGTAGTCAAAAATTTTAAAGTAGATAGGCTCAGATGAAAACCCATGAAATGAAAAATTAGTTCTTTTTTTTTCCAAATCATTAATGCCGGTCTGAATGTTACCCATATCAAGCTTAAAAATAGGAGTTCCATCAACTGCTTTTAGACATCTTGACTCTATTTTCCTGGGATCAATATCAGGCATTCTTAGAGGTTTATAGGAAGCCCTAAGATTAATATTAGCATTGTACTAAGGTTTTCCACCATGGAGAGCATCCCTAAATTTTATTTTTGGGGCTAAGTCTTCAAAATTCTTACCCTTTATAGGGGTTTTCACAGTAGAATTATTTTTTGGATGCACCTTAGTGCTATATTCACTTGATATCTGAGCATTTTTTTGATCAATTTCTTGAAACTTGTTTTGTGATCTCTTTAATCCTTGCCCTAGATGTCATGGAAAGGTATGGTTTTCACTTTTATTTTGTGCAGCAAATTGGAAGTCGTTGTCACTCAAGTTCATAGTATGATATGTTGAAAGATAGATTTCTAACCCATATTGGATCCCTTGCAACATATACTGCTAAAATATTGAGCATAAACCACAAAAATATTGGTCTCTAGGGCCCGAAGGCCCTAAAATCCAACCTTTGGAGTTGCTTGCACTCAACCTAGATGAAACCCTTGCACAACCACTTGCCAAAAATATTGTTCACATTAGGGGTGTGCTAGGATTTGTATTTCTAAAAATGATATAAAAAATTATGGAGATGTTCTACGGTGTTTCATGCATCTACCCTCAAAATTTTATCTCAACCCGAATTCAAATGAGTGAGATATGGCCGAAACAAGTTTGATATTTTGGGCAGTCCTCCAAAAAATGTCCACTTAAAATCTAAATTGATAAATTTGATCTCTAATTTTGGTTCATGTAATCAATTTATTGAATATTAAAACATGATATTAAAGTGTGGTTTATACCATAAAGTAGTACATCAATGTTTTCATTGCATTACCCAAATAAATAAGCCCTAAAATAAAAAAATATGGGTGTGGCAACAAACAAAAAAGAATACAAATGATGTGCCAAGTAAGGAAGGCAATGTTGAAGTTATAGAGGGAACCAATTTTGGACAAGAACAAAATAAAAAGGATAAAGAACTTCTAGAAGAAGGTGAAATTGATCCTAAGTACTTAGAGGTAATTCTCCAAGTACAATCTTTATTGGATAGAAACTATCCCATTTCTAATTCCTTTTCTATTTTAAATGTGGTTGATAAAAATTGTGAACAAATGAATATCCTATTAAACTCCTTAATTTTGACTTCAGCCTATCCTCGTTATGTTGGGAACCTTCAATAATTTTGAACCCTATAGGATTAGAGGTTCTTTAGCCTAAAAAAACTCAAAATATAGTGGAGGTTGGCCTTGTGGTAAAATATGGTTCAAAAGGGATAAAACCTAATATTTCAACTCAAAAAGTAGTCACAATCATTTTAAAAACTCAGTGGATGTAGGTCCAAAAAGGGGCTCTGGTAGACCTTCCATAATAGTATTTATCCAAAAATAAACAACCTAGGAAGTAGCCAATGGATCCCAAACAGTTTTAAAATTCAGGGGGAAAAATATTTCGTGAAGAATAAAAGATGAAGAATTTTTCTTGGAACATAAGAGGCCTTAATGCCCCTTCCAAGAACCATCTAGTGTATGCTCTTATAAGAGAACACAATATGGATTTTCTACTGTTGTATGAGACTAAGGTAGATGAAATAAAAGTGGAAAGAATTAAAAACCTTCTCTAAAAAATATAAAAATGGGATTCAATAAGGCTAAGGGCTATTTCGGGGGCCTATTATGTCTATGGAACAATAGAAAAAATGAAGAGAGGATAGTGTTCAGTTCGATATGGTTCATCATAATTTACTTTCATAACCTGAAGTCTAAAGAAAATTGGATTCTAAATATTATGTATGCCCCAAACATAGTTGTTCGTAGAAGAAAATTATTGAATGATATTATCCAGATGAGGACTACATTCAAAGGGATCTCATGGATATTAGCAAGGGATTTCAACTTCCCTCTAAATCATTTAGATAAAAAATGGGGCTCTTCAATCCCCTCAAAATGTATGTAAGATTCTAGGAACTTCATAAATGCTAATGAATTGATGAATATTAATTTAATAAGATTTCAATTCATATGGAGCAATTGGAATTTAGGATATTAGTTGATTCAAGTATACCTAGATAAATTTTTGATATCTCAGGAGGTATTAGTAGCCTTTGGGGATTCAACCCTCATTTTCTTGCTAAAAATTAGGTTAAATTACAGCCCAAGTAGTAAAGTATGGAAGAAATTCCAATGGCTTGTTTATGTTTGATCTAATATGGCTTAGACATGAAGACTTAGCTTTGAAAATTGAAGAATGATGAAAGAAAACCTTTACTAGTTCCAAACTAAGTCAAGTAATAGGGAAATTGAGATATATCAAATAAATTTTGAAAGTGTGGAGTAGAAACACCTTTGGCAATTTGTTCAAGAATAAAATGGAATTAAGAGTTGATTTATTGAAGATTTAAAAGAAAATAATAGTAGGGGTCCTGAAGATATCATATTTAGGGAATAGGAGTTGCTTTCATAGTATAACAAAATTATTTCTTGTGAGGAAATCCATTGGAGGAAAAAGTAGAGAATTCATTGGCTAAAAGAGAGGGACAAGAATACAAAGTTTTCTCATGTCTCTATCCTCTGCCATCAAAGCTACAACAAGATCAAAGAAATAATTAAAAGAGATGGAGCCCTCACTAACAACCCTGATGAAATAAGAGAAGAGTTAGTGAATTTTTTTTGAAGAGATACTAGGGGTTTCTAATATTAGTGAGCTAGAGGATGAATACTCTCTACTCAAGCATATCCTAAATTTTGTCAACGAGGGCCTCAATAATTTCCTTCTTAGACCTTTCTCTAAAGAAGAGATGAAGAAGGAAATTTTTGACTTGGGAGGGACAAAGATTTAGCTCTGGATGGATTCTCGATTGCTTTCTTTCAACACTTTTTGAAAATTATGGAATATGATGTTGTGGAAGCAATTAAAGAAGTACACGTTTCTCACAAAATTCTTGTGAATGCTAATTATAATTTTTTGGTTTTGATCCCCAAGATCGCTGGTGCAAGAGACTTTAAGAAATTTTGACCTATAAGTTTATGCAATGTAATTTTTATGAAATTCTTACAAAGACCTTGGAAAATCATATCAAGACCATACTTCCCTTCATCATCAACAACAATCAAGGTGGGTTTGTGAGAGGCTACCAAATTTTGTATGGAATTGTAACTATCCATGAGGTCATCCATTCTATGGACAGAAGTGAAGAGGCTAGAATGCTTTTAAAATTAGATATGGATAAAGCCTATGACTAGGTTTCTTGGGATTTTTTGGGTAATATTATGAGAAATTTTAGGTTTCATAATGATTGGGTGGACTTGGTATTTAGTTGCATCTCTACTGCTAGGTTTTCTATTTTAGTGAATGGTGTAGTACTAGGTTATTTTGGTTGTAAGAGAGGGTTACGACAAGGTGATCCCTTATCTCCTTTTATGTTCATAATATTAGCAGAGGCCCTTGATCGTAGCATTACTACAATAATAAATGATGGAAGGCTAGGGGGATTCAATCCAACTTCAATAGTTGATCCAATGTCACATCAACAATTTGTTGATGACACTATAATAGTTTTCAAATCTTCAATTCCCCAAGCACATGAACTTAAACTTATCTTGACAAAGTATGAACAAGAGGTAGGATATAAAGTAAACTTTAAAAAGAGTAAAATTTACTTCATAAATACCCCTAGTATAAGTTAAAGAAGAATATATTTGATCTTCAGGTGTGAAGTAGGTTATCTCCCTACTACCTACTTAGGTATACCACTTTTCAAAGGTCAAATAAAATTAGAACTCTAGAACCCAGTGATTGATAGGTTCACAAAGAAATTGACAAGGTGGAGAGGTAGCCTCTTAAGCTAGGATGGGAAGGCATAGCTGGTTTAGTCAACCTTACAAAGTATTCCCATATACTTTATGTTTATATTTAAAATTTTGGCCAAGATCAAGAATAGAATAGAACAAATACAATAAACCTTCCTCTGGTTAGGATCTAAATATTATAAAATATTACCTCTAGTGGCTTAGGAGTAAGTGTGTTCCAAGAAAGAGTATGGTAATATGGGTTGGAAAATCCTGAATAACAATCAATTGAGATGGGTCTAAATACTTAAATCCAAATATATGAGAGATATATAAGACTTCCTCAATTCAAGAGATATTCTAAGAGAGTCCACTTTCTAGAATAGCCTAAATAATTGCAATGCCCTTTTGAGGAAAGGGATCAGATGGCACATAGAGAATGGAGAAAGAGTGGAATTTTAGAAGGATATATGACTAAAGGAGACCCTTCTTGAGTGTGATCCATAACTAAACACCCTAAACCTAAAAAATACATAAGCCTTTGGAATAAAGGTTAAGGAATTCTTAAATTTTAGAGGGGAGATGGCACTATAAAGTTATAGATTTATAAGGTATAAATGAAACCTAATTCAAAGCTCAAAAATCCTTGATGGACATGTTGAGGGTGTTCCCCACTAACCCGGTAGGTGGGAGTGACTTGATGATTTGGAGAAGGGATAGTAAAGGCCTATATACAATAAATCTAGATACTCTATGATTGACAAGGATGGGTTAGGTTGGATTCTGGTAAAAAATATTTGGATTAAGAAATTAATTCATAAACTAACTATATTTTTTGGCTTGTTGTTAAAAAAAATTAATTAATTTTTGATAATATGTATAAAATGAGCTTCAACATTGTCAATAAATGTGCTCTCTATGAGAAAGAGGCTAAAACCACTCATCATCCCTTTATTGGGTGTGAGTTTTCTTATGAAGTAATTAGTCTTCTTCTAACCAAATTTAAGATCTCTTGGGATTTCCTAAATAATATGGTTGATGTGTGCCTTTAATAGATATCAAAATTCAATAGTAAGAATTAAGGGACCTATGGCAACTTTGTCTTCCACACTTCCTTTGGAGAGTCTAGAGAGAACACAATGATTGGATCTATAAGGATAAGAGAAGGGATGCTTGCTTAGTTGGGGTTCTTATTGGCAATTCCTTAGTTAAAAATATTAAAATCATAAAGCATTATCAAAAGAATATTTTTGTTCAGCTACAAAATATTTTCAAAGTTTGGTATTTAGATTTTAGTTCTCTACATATCTACTCTAAACCTCCCAAGGGAGAGGTTAGATGGGAAGCCCCTCCAAAATATTGGGTTAAGTTTAATTTTTATGGGGTAGCTAAGGGTAATTCAAATGTTGTTGGTGTAGAGAGAGTAATAAGAGATTAGAAACACACCATCCTACTAGCCTATGCTAAGTCATTGGGGAATCATATAAACCACTTTGTAGAGGATAGAGTCTTATTATTGGTAACTAAGTATATTTTACAAATGGGGGATATGAATATGATAATTAAAGGAGACTCGTTAAACATCATAAATGTTCTAAAGGAGGAACATAAGGCTAGTTGGTCCATTGTTGAGATAATTTTGGAGATTCAACTAAACCTAGAGAAGCTTAGGTAGGTGAAAATACAACATGTCTACCATGAAGATAATCAATCGACGAATTGGATGGTGAATTTGGAAGTTAGACTTAGGGAAAAATGATACTAACATGCAAAGTTCCCTCCAACTCTTATGGAACTAGCACTAAAGGATTATCCAAGGAATTAATACATGTTAAACTAGTAGGAGGTGAATAGACCCAATAAACCAGTCACTTGATTCCCATCCGGTATATCAAAGTATACCTTCCATGCTAGTGGAACATAGTTTCGCAAGTCGGATCAAAGAATGCATTAGAGACCCTCAATTATCTGGAATGGGTTGGTTGAGTTTATTTTGTATTAAGTTACTATTATGGTGTTACTATATTATTTTGTTATTGGGTTGTTTTGTCCTTTAGTGTTGGTTGTGTTTATTATGATTTTACTATTATGATTGAATTGTGCATTATGTTATTAATACCTCTAGTATGATATTTTTGTTTCTAAAGGTGTTTTTTTAAGCCGAATAGCTCATTGTATCCTAAGATTCAACTGATGTTAGTAGTTTGGCTTTAGAAATGCTACTATGCCATATTGTAATACTTTTTAATAACCAAGTGTAAGGGTTTGGGGACCTAAAAATGCCTATTAGCTTAATAAATAAATAAAATATAAAACACCATTCTTATATGGTATTATGCAAAAAAAAATACCACCTATCGTGGTGCATGAATATTTGCACTTTATACTCCAAGATCAAAATAAATACACTATAATAGGCCTATAAATATTTTGTAGTGTCCATTCCCCTTCCTTATTGTTATCTTATATTGTTAATTAGATGGATGTGATAGTTCATATGTGTTTGGATTTTATGGCTAAGTATGGAAATAAGTTATGGTTATTGAAAGATATTATTAGTCTATAATACCATGTATGTATTATTATTATTTTAAAGATATTGTCACATTATAATATATGAAAAAAATATTTGTAAACAATGTTTTATTTGTGATAAATGAAATTTATGGGAATGAAATGAATTATGATGTTTAATTATATAATGTTATGATTCCATATTATTGATGAACATTTGATAAGGAGTATTTATCTTTAACAATGATTTGTAGGTACAAGGTGTAAAAGTCCAACACAACGGTTAAATGCTTTTATGCTTGATTAAATGCATAATCTATTAAGAACAATGTGACTTGTTAGTGTTGTGTAAATTTTCTTTTTCATATTTTTTTCTTTAAATATTATCTTAGAATGAATAACATTGATCATGTGAATTAGTGTGCTTTGTGTGGTGTTGATGATTCTATTTTCTCTTGCTACATTCTACTCTGCTTATTTTTAAACAAGAAAGGGGTGTGTATGGGAAGTCATGGAATAAATGAGAAGAGGTGTGATGAAGAGTGAAGTGGAAGTGGAATTCGAGTGAGGAGGAATAATTAGGTGCATGGAGCTAAAGGAAATTTAAGGAAGATTGATTATTATTATGGGAATTAAGTGGGAAGAAAGAGTGGTATAAAATATGGAGGAGATTGGATTATATGAAGGGGAGGGTGGAAATCAAAAGACTTATGAAGGATATTTAATTGAATGGAGAGAAGTTTAGAAACCTAAAACATGTTATGTTTAGGAAACTACTCATATGGGCACCTTTGTAGACCATATGAATGATCTTGGACCTTTCCAAGAGCAAGTAGTGGTTCTAACCATTCATTGTAGGAAGTTTAGGCCTATATAGCCTTAGTCCCTGATAGCATCAGCAACTAAGATCCCAATTATTGATGATTAGAGTGGGTAAGTGTTAGTCATGCCTATCGATAATGGCTAAGGGTAGCCTACCCCTACCCATGCTGAGTGAGAGCGTCTAGCCATGTAACAAACCCAAGCTTCCCAAGCCAAGAAAAATTAGTTGCAAATAAATAAAATTGCAACGGTTCTTGAGCAGTTTTGGGCTATGAAGATTCCAAAGGGTTCCTCATAACTACTCAGGCAAGCTGATTTTTGGTCTTGGTTTTCTTATGAAGCCAATATTAGGATTTGGAAACGTCTATTTATAGACCTCCCAAAGAGGTATAAAAGATCTTGAATTGAGTATAGCGAAGCCCTACCAAATTGTAGAGCCATTTCACATCACTTGAGAAGTAGTGAGATGCTGCCCAATTACAGTTTGACACCTGCATTTGCAGCAATGGAGCTTCCATAGGCTTGAGGAGCAAGCTTGCCATTCCACATCAATCCATCATGAATTCAAGATATTTCAACTAAAAATCTATGTTTAGACACATCGGTGATTCTTGATCATCAATTCAACATAGGAATTGTGCATTGCCAAACTAGATTTAAGAGGTAGAACATTTCTCTCACAGTCGTTTCCTATAGGCTTAACTGTTGATGTAATTAGTGGTTAGTAGAGCTAGTTGTTATGAGGGATATCATCCAGGGTTTGACATGTAATTTTCTTTGATTTAGTCATATATTTCCTATTTTTATCATGCATTCAGATTTTTTTAGCATAGATTAATCATATTTACTACATTTCTACGGTTCATTATTAGTTTCATAAGCATATTTACTTTCATTTATGCATTTCATGCATTCTTTACACATTAGCTTTATTTCTTGCATTTTCTTGGAAATAAGCCTCATATTGAGAGGCATCATGTGCTTTAAATGTTTCTTTTTTTTTCCTTGCACACAGGTAACAAATATTTCCAAGGATAAGGTATCATTCAAGATCCTACCTCTTGACATTAGAGAAGGAGGCATCTAGTAAGCCCTCAAGCAAAGTGGTGTTGAAGTGAAGACCCTTGAAGTGCATCTCTTCCCATTGAGGGGTCCATAAATTTTGTAATAACTATATCAAATTGAGGGACTCCCTAAGAGGGAGGAGTTGTAATCAAGCTTCATCATTATTAATAAAAGAGCACCCCCATTTCTTGAATATCTTTTATCTTTTGCAATGATTACTTGATTTCATTATTTTCAATTTGTTATATGCTTACAATAGTGTAGATGCATTATTTTTACCTTCATACAAGGAGCATGCAAGGAAATAAAATTTTAGAGGACATTGGATTGAATAGAGGGGATTGTGTAAACTAGAGGGAGAGAAATGAAGGTTGGATTATATGGAGGGGAGTGTGTAAACCAAATTAGATACCTACCTAGTAAATAATAATAAAAGTATTATTCAAATTATTAGATTTTATTTATGCATAGTATTTTTTTATATCATATCTAATGCATAGTGGAACTTATTTCCACACGAGAAATAATTTTTGTATATTTTTGCATTATTGTTTTTTTCAATTAGTTATATGGGATTGAAACAGACCTCAACCGTATTATATCATCACCACATAGTGGTATTACAACAAATCTTGGATGTTATCCATGTATCATTTTTGAAATATTTGAACCTTGGTCTCCTATTTAAATATAGAGAAATCTAACCAGTTGAGCTAATGCCACTTGATAGTATATTTTTACATAAGTTGCTTTCCATATATGTATTTATTTTTGAGTATTTGTGCAAGGTATACCTTGCCCTTAATTCGAATGAATATTTATCAATCAATAATATCAACTATAACTCATAATTTCAATTCATAAATATTGTAGCAGAAGTAAAGATGAAAGAATCAAATAATTGTAATTTACACAGTGCCTCTTCATGAGGGCACATCCCCGCCACTTGGGAAATTATAATGCAAGTACGTAGATGAAGAATAATAAATCGATGATAGATTGTTCCAAAAAAAAACACTTGGATACTATATAAATAATAATCAAATGTAATATTTCATAATATAGTCGATGACTATATTACTTTTGGTATGTAACATGACTCCCCTCCTCGGAAAGCTTTGTCCTCAAAGATGGAAATGTTTGGAAAATACTTTCAGGTTCCCATGTAGCCTCTTCTTTTGGTAGACCCTGCCATTTGATGAGAAATTCTTGGATGTGACGATATCTCATTATGTGTGTTCTACTTTGTATAATAGCTTCTACATGGAGATATATACACCCTTCTACATCTAGTATTGGTAATTTTGACTGAGATTTCACTTTCTTGTTGATCATCTTCTTGAGACACTATCTGGTATGTTCATGGGATATTTTGGGAGGTAGTCCCTTCGGTTTCTAGAATACCTAATTATAGGTGTCCATAATGTTTTTTAGATCTTTTGATTGGATTTTTGGCATATCTTGTGCTTGCATTTCCATACAATTAATTTGAGTGAAGAATCCATGACTACCTTTGCTTACTATTTTTTCCATGCTATGTGAACTTACTATCTTTGATGGAGGTGTTGGAATTCCTTGGAGGTGAATGGTCTTCCCATTTTATTTCCATTCAACAAAGAACTTCTTGTAATTAAAATTGACCATGGTTTCCATTTGTTCTAACCATGTGACTCCCAAGATAACTTCTAAATTCCCTAAATTCATAATAAAAAGAGGACCCTGCCAAGTATAACTTCCCATTTGTAATAAAATTGAAGATGTTTTACCTATACATTAAGTGCTACTCTCACTTGTAGTTTGAACATGAAATTTATCTTGATTGGAGTTGATGTGTAAGTTTAATGCCTTGGCAAGCCTTGTGTCAATAAAGTTGTGAGTACTTTCTAAATAAATTAATACAGTTACCTTCTTTAGTTGAATGAATCCTTCTACTTTGATTGTATGGTGAGCTGATGACCCCATAAGAGCATGTACTAAAATTGCCATAGTATCTTCCCCAGCTACAACCACCTTGTGTTCAATTTGGTCATCATCTAGGGAATTATCAGGTGAGTTGTTCTCCTCTATTTATTCATCTTCCTTGTCAGCATATTCAATTTGAAAGCTTTGTCATGGAACACATGCCTAATATTTTGGATGGTGATTGCAACATTTATAGAAAAAATATCTTGATGGTTGATCATTTCTGTGAAAATAGTTGTGATATTGAGGTTGACCATATGAATCATGTCATGTGGATGTTTCTAGTTGCACCTTCTTCTCTGCCAACTTGGTAATCCTTATACACTCATCTATCCTGGATGGATTTTGTAAGTCCACTTCAACTTTAATATTCTCTTTCAACCCATTTCTAAAAGCAGCTACCACCACATCTGGTTGTAAGTGTCTTGCATAGTGAAGCATACTAGTAAATTTTAAGATATAGTCCCCTACCAATCCGGTCTGCTTAAGTGACATCAACCGCACCGTGTAGGAAGCTATGGGACCTTCATCAAATCTGTGTTTTAGTGAAATAATTCCAATAGAGGGTTTTTTTTCCCATTTCACATTTTTACCATGTAAACCATTGATAATATTAAGTGCCCAATTTGGTTAGAGCAAAAGGAAATTTTTCCAAATCATGTAATTGGTATAGTTCTAAAATGCCTTCCATTTTGCCTATCCATCCATGTGGATCATGACCCTCAAATACGGGCATTTCAATGCATGGGAAATTGAATCCAGTAGGACCTCTTTGGTGGTAAACATTGTGCCTATATTGGTCCTCATTATTCTCCTATCTATAGTTGTGATTTTGGGAAGGTCTATCAAAACCCCTTTGTTGCTCAAAAACTTCTTTGTTTCCCATATCCTCATTATTTCTTTATCCATTGAGATTTGGAGAATAACCATTATGACCTTTGTGGTGTGTATAGTATTCATACTAATGCTCAGTACTCCAGTGGTTTGGGTTAGGATGATTTGGTTGGGACTATCTGGTGAGTAGTTGGGATATGTTGGTATTCATGTTTTAGTATCTACTAAGGCTAGTAAGGTCTCATTAGTGACCTTGGGGCTTATTGTTTCCTCTTGAGTGATGTTATCATGGGAGGAATTTGGGGAGGTATTGGATGCCATTTTTAAAAAAAAATGGATAACGTAGGTTAAAGCTAGTAATTTCGAAAGGAGAAGAAGAATTTTGTGTACCTTTGCTTCTAGGAGGTCTTCTTGGTGACTTTAAGCTTCCTTCATTGGAGTTCTCCAAGCTAAATAATCAATTGTTTAGTCCTTTGGTCCACATTCTGCTCATGCACTCTTTCGAATTTTTTCTTAGAGGCTCTTGTGCTTCAATGTTTTGTAAAATTTTGATTGACTTTGGCAAAAATATTGGTTTTTTTTCTATTTTATTGTTGCTCCAACTACAACACAGATTTAGTTTGCTCTCCTCATTTTGAATTTGACACTAATATGATAGTTTGACACCTGATTTTATAGCAATGTGACATATTGATACTTATTTGATAGCAATATGACATATTGACACCCGATTGTCCTTGAAACGACTAAGGACTAACACTAGGTAATACCCAACACTAGACTTGACTAATGACACAAGTTGGACAAAACATGACACTGGACTTGACTGATGACATGAGCTAGACAAGATACTAGAAGCAAGATCAACATCAAACATAGAATCTGAGTGATGACACGACAAGGACATGAAGAACATGGCTAAGCTTGATATTGACACGTGATGAGGACATAGAGGACATGAATAAACTACCTTAGTAACAAGGACAACATAGAAATTGACACAAGACTAACATGCTATGCAATGCAGAAGACAAGACCTGACAGTAAATCTAAGGCTAGATAAGACCTGATAACAAATATAAGGCTTGGGACAAAATGACACACAACTCAATGTGAAAGACAAGACCACTATAGTGAAATGAAGGACTACAAAAACTAGGATAACCCAATGAAGAACACATGGCCATATGATCTTGCATGCAAGGAGAGGCTATCTAGTGTGTGACCTAGGTCACACCTCAATAGGTGCACCAAAGGCTTTTTAAAGGCCAATTCTTACTTTCCCCATTGTATGTGGGATAATTGTTCCCATGTAAATTTAAAAAAGAAATTTTTACCTTAGTTTTAGATGTAAATTTTATTTAATTCCTACTTCTTATTGGTCAATGACATCAGAGTTGTACGCAGTGGTGTCTTAGATGGTTCTGTGAATATTTTATTGGTATGCGGTGTGTTTTGAATTTTTTATCTTGGTGAATCCTTTGGCTACCCACAATGAATTTTGACCTTGATTTTCCCTTGTATAATAGTACTTCGAATACGAATTTTCTCACTCGATGGCCAATTGTGCACGAATATTAGATTCTATGATTTTTTTGGTTTTGATGTTGATGCAGGATGATGACCTTGCCATAGTATTTTTTTTTGAAAAATTTGAAAAAACTTGTATTAAAACAAAGATCAATTACAATATGGGAAGAGACTCTTCCCAAATGAATTCAAAGAGAAAACAAACTTACAATAGAATAAGACTTGCAATGGAGCCAAATTTTCTAAATAAATAACTAGCTAGCAGGGGATCGGCATGGACAGATGATGCAACTGGTCCCAAAAATGTGACATGTCACGATATCGCGACACCTTCTTGCCTTTGGCCATGAAAAAGCAACATGTCGCGATATCGCGACATGTTTCCTCCAGTGACCATGACGATGCAACATGTCGCGATATCGCGACAACTTTCCACCAACAACCGTGATGGCGCAACATGTCGTGAAATTGTGACAAATTTTCTCCAGCGACCGCGACGGCACAACATGTCACGATATCACGACAACTTTTCTCCAACAGCCATGACGGTGCAACATGTTGCGATATCATGACAACTTTCCTCCAACGGCCGCAACGACGCAACATGTCGTGATATCGTGACAACTTTTCTCTAGCGACCACGATGGTGCAACATGTCATGAAATCATGACAACTTTCTTCTAGCAATCGCGATGGCACAACATGTCACAATATCATGACAACTTTCCTCCAACAACCGCGATGGCACAACATGTCACAAAATTGTGACAACTTACCACCAACGACCGTGACAGTGCAACATGTTGTGAAATCATGACAACTTTCCAATGGCACAACATGTCATGAAATCATGACAATTTTCCACCAGCGACGGCGACGGTGCAACATGTCGTGATATCGTGATAACTTGCCTCTAACGACCGTGATGGCATAACACATCATGATATCATGACAACTATCCTCCAGTGGCTGTGGCGGCACAACAAGTCACGATATCGTGACATGTCGTGATATCATGACAACTTCCCTCCAGTGACCGCGATGACACAACATGTCGTGATATCTTGACATGTCATGATATCACGACAACTTCCCTCCAACGACCATGATGGCGCAACATGTCATGATATCATGACATGTCACGATATCACGACAACTTCCCTCCAGCAATCGTGATGGCGCAACATGTCACGATATCATGACATGTCATGATATCACAACAACTTCCCTCCAGTGACCGCGATGGCACAACACATCGCGATATCACAACTTCCCTCCCTTTGCTTTTTCTTTGATCATTTGTTCAAGGACCTTTCTAGACCCTGCCTGATCACCTCATCCCCAATAGCCATATCACTGTGAAGCTGAACCCCTGCCTCCTTCTCAACACCCATCTTAGCCAGGAAGTCGGCCATGTTGTTTAAATCTTGACTCACATAAATAGGGATCACATCATCTAATTCCTTCAATAATTCCTTAATTTGAGAGACAAGAATTCTCAACCTCCATGCTTTCAAAGCAAAGTTTCCCATGCAATCAAGAGGTCCAACCATTATTTGAGAGTCTGATTCAATAATGACCCTCCTGTGGCCCTGTTTCACTGCCCAAATAGAAGTGGATTTAATAGCTATGGCTTATGCTTCATTTTTTATGGCTCTTCCCAAGCCTTGCAGTTCCCAATATAGCACTGATCCATCATGATTTCGGAAAACCACTCCAATTCCAGCACTACCCAGATTGCCCTTTGCAGATTTGTCAGTATTAATTTTAATCCAACCTTCTAGTGGTGGTTTCCAACTAGCTCTATCCTATCCCTCTTGCTCTTCAACTCCCTCTTCCATTGGCCTAGTAACACCTTGAGTTTCCTCTATAGCATAGACAACAACAGTTTTTGTAACCTTGCTCCAGATAATCTGCCAAACTCCATCTAACGAGGAAAAATTTCTCTAAAAATTCTCGCATTTCTCTCTAGCCACACTTGCCACCAAATGAATTTTATTCCAAGCTCCCAACCAATTCGAAGAGCTTTAGATTTAAATCTACCCCTCTTCCATGTTTTCCAGATATTAGTCCAATTCAAGTCACCATTAACTTGAATTTTATAGCAAGAAAGCCAATTCTTCCAAATCTGATGAATGAAAGGGTGCTCAAACATCAGGTGGTTAGTTGTTTCTTCATTCTTATAGCATAAAACACATTGGGATGGACCGATGATTCCTCTACATCTGAGATTTTCAAAAGAGAGAATTTCGTTGTGCATAAACTGCCAGGCAAAAAAGTTTACTTTCGGCTAGCCCTTGAAGTGCCAAATATTTTTCCAATCCTCAACTGGGAATGAATGGGGGGGAGGCTCTGGGATGATCTTCTCATATCCGTCCTTCACTGTAAAGACACCAAGGCTCCCATAGCCCCAAGCTAATTCATCCTCCTCATCTCTACCTGTGAGAAATCTTTCAGACAAGATTTTAGTCATGATGGGTGCCAACTTCGGAGGGATTGAAATAGGCCACTCCTCCAGCTTCTTAAACTTCTTAAACTTATACTCCCCTAGCTGACTAGTGATGAAATAACTGTCAATGTGAACCCATACTTTGGTTTCTATGGCAATTTTTATTGGTTGCAATTCAAGAAATTCAACAATGATAGGTGGGTACTGATCCCAAGAGTCTGTCCAAAAATGAACCTTCTCCCCTCTCCTCACTTTCCAAAATAATTGATCTTTAACCACTTGAGATCCTAGCTTGAGAGCCTACCACACTAGGGATCTAGGGCCATCCAAAGGGAAATGACCCACCTTGTTGGGGTTAACCTGAACCAAATATTTACTAGTTAGGATTCTGCTGAATAAGGAGGTTGGTTGGGAAATCCACCTCCAGTATAGCTTTCCAGCCAAAGCTTTATTATTGAACTTGGATCTCCTTAGTCCCAGCCCTCCTTTTACCTTGGGTTGGGTAACTTTATCCCAACCAACTAAGGCCCATTTCCTCTCTCCTTTTTCTCCTTCCCATAAAAATGTTCTAGCCATATTGTCCAGCTCTTTCCATATCTTATGAGGGGTATCCAGGATAGAGAATTTGTAAATTGGCATGTCCTGGATGACTGACTATAAAAAAGTTAATCTACCCCCATAGCTTAACCATTTGTGAGACCAATGATTCATTCTATATTTGATACCATCCAAAATATCCTTCTAGATATCCATTTTTAGTTTTTTGAAATGTAAAGGAACCCCCAAGTAAACCACTGGAAGAGAAGTCCTTGTGAATCCCAAGATCTCTAAAACTCTGTCCTGGAGCCTTTGATCAAGATTAAGAAAGACCACTTTGGATTTTTTATCATTGATGACTTGGTTTGAAGCCCTAAGGTAGACATTAAGAGTATCTCTAATCACTCTTGTTTCCCTGAAGCTAGCCACTCCAACCAATCCTGTATCATCCACAAACTATAAATGAGTCAAAAATTCCTCACCCACCTTGATAGCTATTAGCAAACCTTGATGTCTTCTCCTCTAGAAAATTCTACCTAATCCTTCGGCCAAAATGAGGAAAATATAGGGAGAGCAAGGATCCCCTTGACGAAGACCTCGAGAGGCTCCAAAAGGTTGCAATGGAAGACCCTTGATTAATACTGAATAAGACGGCATTGATACACAACTCATGACCCAATCTATCCAGTCCTGAGAAAAACCAAAGGCTACCATCATTTTTGACAAGAAACTCCACTCCACCCTATCATAAGCCTTTGACATATCTAATTTAATGAACATTCCTTTATTACCAAATTTTTGCATTGTATGGATTGCCTCCTAAGCAAGAACCACCCCATCCAAGATCTGTCTACCCTCTACAAAACCCCCTTGCTCTGAGGAGATAATGTTATGTAAAATGGGTTTTAGCTGTTCAGCCATTACCTTTGTGATTATTTTATAAATCACATTGCATAAGGCAATAGGTCTATAATCTGAAATGTGAACCCCCTCCTCCCCTTTTGGAATTAAAGTGATGAAGGTATGATTTAATGCCTTACGCATTCTTTTATTACCTCTAGACTCCTCTACAATAGCCAAAACATCCTCATCCAAAGTATCCCAAAAGGCCTAAAAAAACTCAATTGGAAAGCCATCTGGTCCTAGAGTTTTGTCGAAACTCATTCCAAAGACCACATTCTTCAATTCTTCTCTACCAATGGGTTTAAGAAGGGCCTGATTTTCTTCTTCAGAGATAACAGAGGGTATGACATCAATCACTTCATTTTGAGCCTCTACATCTTGCTCCATACTTGCCTTAAAAAGTTTAGAAAAATAATCCATTGAATGGGAATGCATACCAGGAAGAGTATCAAAGGAATTTCCATTATCATCTTGAAGAGCTTCCATGTTATTCATCTGTCTCCTAGCACAGGCTGACCGATGGAAAAATTTGGTATTTCTATCACCTTCCAATAACCAAGTGGTTCTAGCTCTCTATTTCCAGTAGATCTCATCTTGGTTATCAATGTCCTCAACTGCTTTACGCAAGGCATCATCCTCAGCTTTGAGCTACTCTGTAATTGTTCCTTCCCTAAAGTGTTTTTGAACCTCATCCCATCTGGCCACCAAAGGAGCTCTTTGGATTTGGAAGTTTGTCTTGTTAGCTTGCCTCTATTGTTTCAGTTGAGATTTGACATAATGAAGTTGTTTGTGGAATCTAAACATTGTTGTCCCAAAAGGTAGACAACCTTCCTCCCACCACTGTGGAATTTTCTTTCGAAGATCCTCTTTTTATAACCAAAAATTCTCAAATTTAAAGGGTTTGTGATGCTGCCCTATCGTAATCCCTCCCTCCAACAAAATGGAAAAGTGATCTGAAATCGGGCCCTCCAAAATATGGAATTTTGTATTCCATTTTATGAATGCCTCCTCTGAAACTAGAAAATGGTCTAGCTTTACCTTCTAGCTATGTGGCTCCCTCCTCTTGTTAGTCCAAGTAAAGTTGGGTCCAGGGCCTTTAATATCCACTAGGTGAAAATCCTGGACTTGGGCAATCAGAAGTTGATCCCCTGGGTCCAAAATTGGGGTTCCTCCTTCTTGATCTCTAGAAGATAATTTAGCATTAAAATCCCCAGCAATAATCTATTCTAAGTCTTCCCTTGAGGTCCTCATGTTATGCACAACTTTCCATTGAAGCCTCTGGCCATCAAGGGTTTGAGCCCCATAAAAATTTGTGATTAAAACATGTTTAGCTGTGACATTATTCCTAAAATGAGATGTGAGGACACCCCTCCAGGCTATATGTTCTATTTTAGTCCATTCCAGAGAGTTCCAAAGAGTGAAAATCCCCCCGAGGCACCTTGGGCCACCACATCCATATGACCAGCACCCCTCCAAATTTTGTTAATTGTTTTACACATAAGATCTAACGACATTTTGGTCTCCTGGATAAGCAAAAAATCTATTTTGCATTTTCCTAAGAGTCTTTGAATAGCATATTGATGGGTTCTACTGTTTAAACCCCTAATATTCCATGATTTAATAATCATTGAAAACCTTGAGAGCAGTAAGAATCAATTGTCCTCACCTATCCTCCAGTGATCGCCTTGTCTCCTTGAACTGCTAGCAGGTCCTTATTTGATTTTTTGCCCGCTCCTTGAGAGTTGTTATTTTTGGATCTCTTTTCCACCTGAGTTATCCCTAGGGCTGGCCTTTCTCTATTCTTTTTTGCAATTCCCATGCTGACATCCTTGATTATTGGTTGCGCTTGGGAGTGCACTATCAATGCCCCTGCATTCTCTGACTGCGGTAACTCAGTGTACTCAATCACCTGTTCTAATACGAGGGGAGATGAAGGAGAAGCATGAGCGTGGATGTTATTGTTCTCAATATTCCCATCCATTCCTCCCATGAATTGATCCTCTTGGTCCACTAGTGTCTTAAAAATTTCATACCTATTGGCTGGCTTGAGTTGTGATTGCTCCTTACCATTTTTCTTTTGCTTTCTCCTTCTTTTGGGTTGTTCAAAGCCATATTTTTGAACATCATTACCCTGAGGAGTATTGGATGGTTCTTTGGTAAGAGTAGACTTACCCTCTCTAGGGCGATATGGCATTCCAAGCGAGGCCTCCATTTTTGTATTCAAAATATTTGGACAAAACCGGGCCAAATGCCCATGTTTGTGGTAAACTCTGCATTTGAAGGGCAGAGCCTCATAATCTAGCTGTTGGATCCAAGATAGTCCTGCCAATTCAAGTTCCACCTTTGCTGGTAGAGGTTGGCTAATATCCATTTCCACACAAATTCTTGCAAAAATAGCTGTGTTTCCTTCTATGGTGTCTTTGGAGACGCCCAGATGTCTACCGAGGGAGTTACCGATCATTTCCAGAACCTGCTCACCCCAAAACTCCATTGGAAGAGCATAAAATTGGATCCAAACTGGGACAGCCATGGGTTCAATACGAGGATCAAAACCCACTCTCCAAGGTTGAAAAAATAACCCTGTCGGACCATGGTTCCTCTTTTCTGATTCAAAAGCCTTGTTTCTATCAGCTAGAGAAGAAAAACTAACAATGAAATACCCATTGCTAATAAACCATAATGAGTACTCACCATGAGGCTCCTAGTTTTGTCTGACCCAGGTATGCAAGAAATTTAGGGTAGGTCGGATACCCATGAATTTATAGATCAGATCATGGTTGGCTCTGTATATGATTGTGTCTTTGACCATCTTTGGCTCGATGACAATATTGGGTCTTGAGGCGGATTGTGGAAGGCATCCATTAACTCAATGTACTGTTGAGCTCTTTCCAACGTTCTTGAAGAGCGTATGAAGAGTATTTCTCTGAGCTTCGTCATTAGAAGACGAAGAATTTTCTTTTAGCAATTCAACGTAAGAGCTCTTTCTCCCAGAGAGAGGATCCGGAGGAGTCCCCATTGGGCCCTCCTAGGGTAGCAGACTTTCCTTCAGATCCATAGTAACCAAAAAAACACTACGACAACCCACCTGATGCCCTAGATTTTCCTTCGCTCCACAAACCCTAGAACATCGCCTGTCGCCTGCTCAAAAATTTTCTCGCCTTCCAGTGCTCCCACTTTCTCATTACATATTATTTTTAAATATGATCAGCCTTGCCATAGTATTACCCTATGAATTTTTGTAATAATTCACTCCATTCGAATACCTTACATTTATGCACACGAGTGTGGAGACACCTAATATTTTATTATGGTTATCTAAAGAGATGTTTCTAGAGTTGCAGCACCCGAGAAGCAATGAAATGTTTGTTGTAATCACAATGACACTGAGAGGGGGGGTGAATTAGTGTGTTCTTTAAAAAATTCTAAAACAATTAGATTATAAAACCAACAGCAGTTTAAAGCAGATAAAAGAGATACTAAATGCATCAAGAAAGCATCACACATAACACAACATTTTAACGAGGTTCACCAATGTGGCTACTCCTCAAAAAGACCGCTTGGACTACCATCCAAATCCAGCCAATGCAAAGCTACAACTTTACATAATCCTTTACCAAGGACCAACCGGAAGGAGCACCAACCCCTTAACTTTATCTCGCTTCAATGTAATGGAGCACCAACTCCTATTTTACCAAGGACCTACCGGAAAGAGGCACCAACCCCTTAATTTTCCAAAGACCAACTGGACAAATTGTTTACCAAGACCAACTGGAAAGAGGCACCAACCCCTTAATTTGCCAAGACCAACCGGACTTCAATATTGAATAAAAAATGTTTGACATATACCTTTGTTATTGCAAGACTCTAACCGGTCTACATCACCTTTGCAATCTCTCGTGCACTCGCTCTCTCTTGCACAATCACTTCACTAGCTTTGTCGCACCGCTACACTAGACTTTGCAATCAACTTTGCCCTTCGCGCTTCTCTCGCACACTCGTTTCTCACGCACACGCTTCGCACACTCGTGTCGTTTCACATTCTCTCTCTCGCTCAACACGAACTTCACTTTCACAAACACTATGCTCGCATTCGCACTTTATCTTTACACCCCACTTTTCAAACTCGAAGTACCCTTGCTTTTATAGAAGAAGTTTTAGGAACAAACCCTAAAAGAACGTCGGTTGAGAAACCCTAGAATTTGTCACCGCCAAACCCTAAAATCCGTCTGCCCGCATTTAACTTTGTCGGCCTCAAACACTTCTTCCACCTTCGTCACTTTCCCGTAGCTTATTGTCGCGAAATAGTAACATGTCGGCCCTTTTAATTTAATTTAATATTTTAATTTAAATTTTAAATAAAATAAAATTTAAACTAAATATTTAAAATTAAATATCTTCATCACCGGGCATCTTTTTCAACGAAACGAAGAGCCAACTTGGGTTTTAAGAAAAACCCATTTCAAATCTGTTATCCATGGTTTTAAATAAAACTTTTTATTTTGACTGCCTTGGTTTTCACAAAAACCTTTAAAATTTAAACTAAATATTTAAAATTAAATATCTTTATCACCGGGGCATCTTTTTCAACGAAACGAAGAGCCAACTTGGGTTTTAAGAAAAACCCATTTCAAATCTGTTATCCATGGTTTTAAATAAAACTTTTTATTCTAGACCGCCTTGGTTTTCACAAAAACCTTTTCGCTTCTTGACATCTCGGTTCGAAGACTTCTTCTTCTCATTCCGAATTATGTTTTCTATTTCGTGCATCTATCATTTAAGGACTCATGATCTGACTAACTTCTGAACTTTATCCTCTACGATCCGAGTGACTTCTAAACCGCTCGTCCATTGCATCATTAGATCTAACCGACCGTATTGACAACAATGACAATCCTCCCGCAACACCTTGCTCAACACCGAACTCCTATCCATTGTACTTTGGCCGCACCTTGCTGTTTAATAAACTCTTGTCCATTACATCAATAAATCTGTCTGACTGTGTTGACAACAATGACAATACTATTTGCCGCACTTTGCTCAACAATCTCCCCTTTGGAATTGTTGGCAACACATGTGCAATTTTCCTCGTAAATCTTCTCCCCTTTGACAATAATACCAAAGGGTCACTGCAGACTCCCCGAGTCTATGCACAATATTCTTAGACACAAATTATTACAATTAGCAAATATTCCAAGCATGAACAAGAAGAAAAACAAGTACACAAATGCTCCCCCGAGTCCAAGACCACTTCATTTCACCGATTGACAACATCATGATAAGCATAATAGGCATCAATAAAATCAACAATGTGAATAGCAAGAATAACCATGAATGACACCATCACCGTCAACTTCACCAATATAACATGTGTAAGAACATGACCGAACCACTGTCTTCTAGGTAACTACCCTCTCGTTGCTTTGCAAACTCAAACTTGTCCACCGTTAGTGAAGGCATACAATAATCTTATATAGCCAACTTTTTGTTCTTGCAATGCCAGCAACATCTCGGATACAACTTCACCATGCATCTTGGATATATTCTCAACAAGCTTGAACCCAATGACACTTGTTTGTCTCTCTCTAGTGAGAATCCAACAGGCTACCTCAATCCACTTTCAACTCGTGTAGTACCAAACACTGTACCACAAGACAACCAACATCTTTTCTCAACCAATTAGGGCTTTAGCAACAATGCTTATAGACAAGGTTTAACCAACATCATTCAACTCAAGATTAACTTTGAAGCATTCAACTAATCACTACATGAAAAGGAAACTAGTAGACATCCTTTTCCTTCCAAAGGTATTTGAACAAGACACCACCAACATAAATCACCAAGGCAAAGAATAACTTGCTCAAATCAAACTCAATGGAGTAAGCCCAAATCATGTATCAAGAAAAGCATTAACTTGATCAAAACAACCACTATGAAAGCAACTCAACTATTCATCACCAGGCTGGAAATCATCTGGCTGCTCATTAAAAAACTTTTTTTTTTTCAATCTTCCCATTCAACATGCTGATTTCACTTTTGTCAACATAATTGACAAGTGACTCACATCTGTACCAATTTTTGTCCAAGACTCGCAATTTTGTCGCCAACTCTTACTTTCAACTATGCATGTCGAAGAAGACATTTTGTCAAACACTTTATGGCCAACCGTAGTGCACCTTACTCAACCTCAAGCTTCTTATCCTTGGACTGACATTAAATCAATAGTTAAAACAAAACTTTATGTGAATTAAATATATTCACCAAGGTGTCATGAAAGATCTGGCAATCTTCACATCAAAGAGTAAAAACAAATACATGCTGCTCGAAACACAAATACACAACTAGGGCAAGCATTCTTTCATTGAGCAAATTATCTGGACTATTATGATTCGTAATTTTGAACAAGTGGTATTAAGAATCATCAACAAGACAACAGTGACATATCTCAAAACTACCAATGGTGACAACTCTCAAATTAAACACCACACTTCACGGCATTTCCACAAACCACTATATAAACCGCAAAACACACTTTAACAACTATACAACATTAACCCGATCGCTTACCTTTCATCCTCGGATACCTAGACAAATACATAGGAGCATTAAAATGAAACTTTCATATTGCTCCCCCCGAGGATGTGTCACCTGGAGTTGCTTAGAGCAATGGCAGAGTAGCCTCCTTCAGTCCAAGGAGACACAATTTCCTTTCTTCGTCTTTCTCCGGACTTTCCCGAACTTGGGCTTGGGTTTTTCAACAACATCCCTATTTTGCTCCTGTTCGTGAACTTGAACATTTCTCTTGTGGGGTTGTCTCTTGTGCATTCTTGATGGATGATTATTTTCTTTTCTTTTATGCACATGATATGTTCCTTGCTCGGTGTTGTCCTCTTTGTGTCTGATGAAATCTAGGGTTTTGCCTTAGATTAGATATAGAAGTGCTTGGACTGAACCTTGCTATGTGCCCTTGACCGTTGCATTTAAAACATTGCACATGTTTTATTCCCTGTCTGTATTGCATTCTATGTGTATGATGAAATCTATGGTATTGCCTTAGATTGGATACAGTAGTGCTTGAACAAAACCTTGCTATGTGCCCATGGCCATTACATTTAAAACATTGCACATGGTGTTCACTCAAAAAATAGAAGTATTTTTATCAACGATAACTCTTTGATCTATTGTTCACTCCACAATAAATTGCCTTGTGACCAAAGTGGTTGCATTTAGAACAATAGCCATAAAAAGCATTATTATTAAAAGAGTGAGAGTGAGAGAACCTCTTTTGTCGTGGTTGCTTTGTCGGAGATCTTCTTTGATATTTTCTTCCTTTTGAGGATTCAACTTCAGACTTTTCTTGTTTCAATCCTTCAACCGAGGACTTCTTCTTCTCTGCATATTTGGAGGATGAAGGTTGTTCAGCTTCATATCCAAGACCAAACTTAGTCATGGAGCTTCTTTGTTGATTTATCATTGTATCTAGCAACTCGTGCTCTTCTCAAATTTGAGATTTATATTGGCCTCTTTTAGTTGTTTCTTCAATGAAACAGTCTCTTCTTCTTGTTGGCAGATATAGCCTCTTTCTCATTGATCCGAGACCTAAGAATATCTTCAATCCTTTTGTTCTGTTCTACTTGCAGCTTTAGATCAACAATAACCTGTTTATATTCCTCTTCACTTGTGTTGTATACATCATTCTTATTACCCAGATGTGTCTTCAAGGCTTCTTCTTGATTTCTTGGCCTTTTGAACTTGTAGGAAGAGATCTTCAATCTCATCCTCATATTCTTCTAATTTCTTGGACAATATTTTGTTCTTTTTCTTTTCTATTCTCCACTCTTCAAGAGCAGATATCAACTCTCCTTCAAAATCTACTTCAGCCTCAAGATTTTCATCACAAACTTCAGGATTCACTTCTTCTACCTTTTTCGGTTCAAATTTCTCTTCTACAGGAACCGAAACTGACTGGGATGCCTTTTTGGATGAGGATCTATTCTTCTTAGCCATTGTGTACTAATCCAAGATCAACCCCGACTGATTTAGCCAAAATTGGGAACTTGGCTCGATACCAATTGTTGTAATCACAATGACACCGAGAGGGGGTGAATCAAGTGTGTTCTTTAAAAACTTCTAAAACAATTAGATTATAAAACCAATGAGAGCTTAAAGCAGATAAAAGAGATACTAAATGCATCAAGAAAGCATCACACATAACACAACATTTTAACGAGGTTCACCAATGTGGCTACTCCTCAAAAGACCGCTTGGACTACCATCCAAATCCAGCCAATGCAAAGCTACAACTTTACATAATCCTTTACCAAGACCAACCGGAAGGAGCACCAACCCCTTAACTTTATCTCGCTTCAACATAATGGAGCACCAACTCCTATTTTACCAAAGACCTACCGGAAAGAGGCACCAACCCCTTAATTTTCCAGCACCAACCGGACAAATTGTTTACCAAGACCAACCGGAAAGAGGCACCAACCCCTTAATTTGCCAAGACCAACTGGACTTCAATATTGAATAAAAAAATGTTTGACATATACCTTTGTTATTGCAAGACTCTAACCGGTCTACATCACCTTTGCAATCTCTCGTGCACTCGCTCTCTCTTGCACAATCACTTCACACGCTTTGTCGCACCGCTACAGCTTGACTTTGCAATCAACTTTGCCCTTCGCGCTTCTCTCGCACACTCGCTTTCTCGCGCACACGCTTCGCACACTCGTGTCGTTTCACATTCTCGCTCTCTCGCTCAACACGAACTTCACTTTCACAAACACTATGCTCGCATTCGCACTTTATCTTTACACCCCACTTTTCAAACTCGAAGTACCCTTGCTTTTATAGAAGAAGTTTTAGGAACAAATCCTAAAAGAACGCTCGGCTGAGAAACCCTAGAATTTGTCACCGCCAAACCCTAAAATCCGTCGGCCCGGATTTAACTTTGTCGGCCTCAAACACTTCTTCCACCTTCGTCACTTTCCCGTAGCTTATTGTCGCGAAATAGTAACATGTCGGCCCTTTTAATTTAATTTAATATTTTAATTTAAATTTTAAATAAAATAAAATTTAAACTAAATATTTAAAATTAAATATCTTCATCACCGGGCATCTTTTTCAACGAAACGAAGAGCCAACTTGGGTTTTAAGAAAAACCCATTTCAAATCTGTTATCCATGGTTTTAAATAAAACTTTTTATTTTGACTCGCCTTGGTTTTCACAAAAACCTTTAAAATTTAAACTAAATATTTAAAATTAAATATCTTTATCACCGGGCATCTTTTTCAACGAAACGAAGAGCCAACTTGGGTTTTAAGAAAAACCCATTTCAAATCTGTTATCCATGGTTTTAAATAAAACTTTTTATTCTCGACCGCCTTGGTTTTCACAAAAACCTTTTCGCTTCTTGACATCTCGTGTTCGAAGACTTCTTCTTCTCATTCCGAATTATGTTTTCTCGTTTCGTGCATCTATCATTTAAGGACTCATGATCCGACTAACTTCTGAACTTTATCCTCTCGCATCCGAGTGACTTCTAAACTTCCCGTCCATTGCATCATTAGATCTAACCGATCGTATTGACAACAATGACAATCCTCCCGCAACACCTTGCTCAACACCGAACTCCTATCCATTGTACTTTGGCTGCACCTTGCTGTTCAATAAACTTTTGTCCATTGCATCAATAAATATGTCTGACTGTGTTGACAACAATGACAATACTATTTGCTGCACTTTGCTCAACAATGTTGAGTGCATAAGATACCACCACAAGGTTGAGTAATCAGTGATCCTGATACCATATGCAAGGTACCCCTTGACCTTAATATGAATGAATATCTATCAACCAATAATATCAACTATAACTCACAATTTCAATTCACAAATACTACAGCAAAAGTAATGATGAACGAATCAAATAATTATAATTTACACAATGCCTCTTCAAGAGGGTAGATCCCTACCACTTGGGCAATTATAATGCGAGTACGTAGATAAAGAATAATGAATCGATGATAGATGATTCAAAAAAAAATACTTGGATACTATATAAATAATAATAAAATGTAGTATTTCATAATATAGCTGATGGCTATATTACTTTTGGTATGTAACAATTTAGATACAAGTTGTCAAGATTTTATTTACAATTATTATTTATGATTATTTCCAAAGCGTTGCTACTCCATTGTCAGATATTTGTGGACTATTCTTCTTCATCGTATACCTTTGTGAAATTTATTCTTGAGTACCCTTTTGAGGGCATGCGATATTTGAATTATTGAGTAGGGTATGTAAGCTTTGTGATGTGAGATCACCCTTTTGTAATGTTTAACATTATATCTTTTATGTTCATGATTACTTGAGCGTATTATAGTCATATCATTCAAAGCTAGGGGCTTCCAGTATGTTGGTATGGATGATTGTGTAATTTCTTGTGTTGGTATTGGGAGATGTGTAATACTTTATGTATGTTGGGAATGAAAGATGTGTAATTTCTCATGTATGTTGGAAATAGTGGATGTATATTTTATTTTTTATGTTGGGGATGGTAGATGTAAAATTATTTTTAAATGTTGGGTTGTATGGAGGATGTGATGTGAAGTAAGTATGAGGATGGAAGAATGATGATGTGTGCTATAGCTTAACTCGAAGGTGATTTCCATATTATGTATATTGGTGACCCTTGATCATCAATTCAATAGAGGAATTAGTGTTGCCAAACAAGATTTAAGAGGTATAACACTTCTCCCATGGCCACTATTTCCAACAATGACCCATAGGCTTAGCTGTTGATGACATCAGCTACTATCAGAGCTAGCTGCTATTAGCAATAGTGACCAAGGTTTGACATGCAATTATATTTTATTTAGCCATATATTTCCCATTTTTATCATGAATTCTTATTTTTTTAGTGTAGATTAATCATATTTACAGTATTTCTATGATTCATTATCAGTTTTATAAGCATCTTTGCTTTCATTTATGCATTTCATGCATTCTTTACACATTAGCTTTATTTCTTGTATTTTCTTGGAAATAAGCCTCATCTTGAGAGGCATCATATGCTTTTAATGTTTCTTTTTGTTTCCTTACACACAGGTAACAAATATTTCCAAGGATAAGATATCATTCAAGATCCTACCTCTTGACATTAGAGAAGGAGGCATCTAGTAAGCCCTCAAGCAAAGTCATGTTGAAGTGAAGACCCTTGAAGTGCATCTCTTTCCATTGTGGGGTCCTTTAATTTTGTAATAATTTTATCAAATTGAGAGAATCCCTAAGAGGGAGGAGTTGTAATCAAGCTTCATCATTATTAATAAAAGAGCACCCCCATTTCTTGAATATATTTTATCTTTTGCAATGATTACTTGATTTCATTATTGTCAATTTTTTATATGCTTACAATAGTGTAGATGCATGGTTTTTACCTTCATACAAGTGGTGATCATGGTGGGACCAGCCCTATTTTTGTGTTGTTTGCTAATGTTCTTATATTTTTTTTATTTTAGGTACAAATTCTCTAGGCGATAGCAGCTAGTTGTCTCAGTCATGGATGATGTCAATGGCTAGCATCCTAGTTGCTCTGATTTATATAAGCTAATAGAAAACATAATAAATATAGTAAATGACCTATTTTTTCATTAGATGAGGATTCCACGGTAAGTGGTCTTCTCTGTCTTCCATGATAAGGATTTTGTGGGAATATAAACTACAAAAATTAAGTAGAAAACATAGCAAAATTTATTATTAATTCATAAAATACCATATTTGTTGCTAGTCACTGCTATGAATAGGAGCCTATACTATTGGCTGCCCTAGAATCCAATAGCTAAGATTTATGACTGCTATTCTATATAGTGACTGAGTACGTTGTCTGCTATACAAAAAAATGACCCTTGTTTAATCTATGTGTTTAGGTATGCTTTCTTTAGGCCTGATAAAATACTATTTGCATGATTTAATTTGCATTTGCATTCTCTAAAATTAAATAAAATTCAATTGTGCATTCTCTAAAAGATAAAACATAATTTCTAGGTATATAGAGAAAAATAACTTGAATGCTTCTTGATGAACATTTATTTCATGCAAATTTAAAAGATCACACACACATACCACAATAAAAAGTAAACATCAATAATATTGGGATTTCACATCCAAACCATTGATAAAGACCAATAGTGGAATAAAATGGTGCTCCCCAAGGTAATACACTTGGTTGTATTAATCCTTTTTTTAGCAACTCTTGAAGTTGCACTTTCAATTTATGTATCTCAATGGGGTTCATTCTATAAGGAGATCTATGGATAGGCTCAATACCTAGCATCAATTCTATGGTGAAATCAAATTCATGTTTAGGTTTCAATCCAGGTATCTTGTCAACAAAAACATCATGAAATTGCTACAACAATGGAGATTTTCTAATAATTTATTCCTTTGGATTTTCCGCTTTTCTCTTGAGTTTAACTATGTAAACCATTCCTCCTTTTCTAATAGTTTTTTTTAGTTGCATTTCTGAAATTAGCATTGGTTGAAATTATCTTGGTTCACTATATATCCTTTACCTTTATTTGTCTTCATTGGTAAACTCAATCCATCTCTCCTAAAAAATTACCAAAGCTTCATGAGCCTTCAACCATTTTATTCCCAAGATGATATCAAAAGCATGTAGGGGTGCTACATACAAATTCCACCTAGTAAATCCATTGAGTAGGGTAATTTGAGTTAAGGAAAAATATTTATTAACATGATAAGTTTATCTTTATCCATACTCAACCTTCCACCTTTGTGCCAAATATCCTAGTTTTTGTGGTATATCCCTTACTAGGTTACTAGAAATAAAACTATCGATAGCCCCACTATCATTTAAAATAATTTCTTTATAAAAAAATTTACCATTTAGTAGGAAAGGTGTAGCTTGTCCATCCAAGCTTTGTGTTGTTGTTGCTACATAGATCTTGTGATTTGGCCTATTAGAGCTAGTGCTTGCATGTTGTGGGTAGTTAATAGCAAAATGTGAACCTCCACACTTGAAGCACTTAATCCTTGAGTTTGAATCTCCTTCTTGAACCTATTTTCCTATATCCACTACTTGTAGAGGATATGGCTTCTTAGGAGCCTATAAATCCCTATAGTTGTTGTTGTAGTTGTTATTCTTGTGGTAAAATTATTTCTTGAAATTCTTCTTACCACCATTGTTGTGCTTCCCAAATTTTGGATTTCCTTTTTTCTTTTGATTTTTTCCATTATCCCACTTTCTCTTTTTTTAAGCTTCTATCCCTTGTTTGACCATTTGTGGAACTATTGTGAGTTTCATTAGTAGTCTGAGTGGACTATATCCTTTAATCCATATCATAAGCTTCTTGTATGGTGTTATGAACATGTAAGTTTACCCTATCTCTAATCCAAGGCTTCATTACTAGGATAAATTTTATGTATTTTCATCTCATTATTTTGGTTATAGGATGACACATATTTAAGGAGTCTCACAAATTGTTCATAGTATTCCTCCACATATCTTGATCCTTGTTGAAATACAAAGGATTCCTTAAATTTCTTAAAATAAAATTACTTTTTAAGGAATCTATCCTTAAAATATTCAAAAAAAACTTCCCACTTCAACTTGTTAGGTGATATCTTATGTTCATATTTATAAGAATTCCACCAATCAATTCCTATTCCTCCCAGATGATAGAGCAAATGCTATTTTAGTTTCAGAGGAGTAGTTTTTATGAAGTTCCAGTTTATCTAACCATGACTCAGCTACATCTTCTCCTCATTTTCCTATGAACTTAGTCACTTTAATATCCTTTATGTCATTTTCCATTTATTTCTTCATGCAGGTCTTATTTTCATGCTCTTCGGGATATTCATCCTCTCTAATCTCAACCTCTAGATTTTCCATATCATGATTGTTTTTGCGGTGATGCTATGGATTTATAGCTTGAAAAATCAATTGAATTTGATATTACATTATGGAAATTGTGGCATTAAGTTTCTCCATGTATTTATCTAAATTTCCATAACTTTCTCCTATCTATCTGGATTTAAGACTTTTGGGACTAGCTTGTTGCAATGTTCCTTTCCCCTTACCTCTTAAAATTATCACCATGTTTACCTAGAGTAAAAATTTGTATTGATTCTCACTAATTTTTGTAGTTGAAATTCTAGAAAACTAGATTTCATTATAATTTCTCAAGTAATATATTACTACTAGTTTCATTCCTTAGTTTAGTCCACTAACTCTGTTGTTGTTTATACATAGTTGAGAACAAAGAGTAAGTAAGTCAAAATACATAGATGTCGAGTAATTTTCTCAACAGAGTCTAAGGTATACCACTTAAAACCCATAGATGGAGGGTTTGATTAGCTCTTCTACTTTCAAATGACTATGGATCTATTCATTGGGGATAGGAACTCAAGCACCTCTAATCTTAAGTACTGACCTTGTCCTTACCAAGTGTGTATCATTTAGAGTTATGGAACTTATGTTTGAGTTGTTTTGTTTCATGCCCAAATATTTTGCTAACCTAGATCTAGCTAGAGTCTACTAGTTAGCTTGGGCTCTTATACCAACTATAACAACCCCAATTATTACCACATCTTATCAACATTTATTTTATATAAATACATATTTCATGATGCAAGGTACATAATCATGATCTAAGATAGATTCATTAAATTTTAATTGTAAGTTATCAAGGCCAATATTATCAAGAGATATTGAGACTTGATCAGAGTCACTCTTGAGTATAAGTGATCAACTTCTACAAAACCCTCATACCACTCGAATATGAGAATGCTCAAATAATTAGGTTTCATCCCTCAAAAAGGTAAATCAACCTATATAGGATAATGCCTTGAATATGGAAAACCAACATAGATGAACTAACCTCAACAATGGTTATTCATAGATCTTATATTCTACCCACATCTTCTTGATGGGGTCACTAAGATAACAAAATCACTACACGTGATTAAAATTACATAATCCTTGGAATGCCATATTTTTTTTTTGGTGATTGATTGTCATCCTACCAAATGTAATGAGTGCTTGGTTTGCTTCTATTTAACTTAGATTAATGGCATTGTTCATTCTAGTATTGTTTTGTAGGTCCTCTATAGGTTTCCCTCTACACTATTGTAATCAATAAAATATAAAAATTATAAACATTAATTAAACATCATATATTTAAAAATATATATACTAATCAACAAATTTTCATTACTTGAGCAATTTCCAAAATATATATCACTTAACATTCATTCGAGGTGAATATTACAATATGAAGACTTTCTTTTTTTTTTAAATAAAGGGGTAAAAATTTATTGATAAAAATTCTAGATTACAAAGTACAACTGAGCCCCCACCCAGGACTCAAATAAGCAACAAGACAGGATAAATCACCAGACAAGGTCAACTCCCAAAGAAAACCAAAAAAAACAAACCACATTAAGTCTGAGCATCCTTATGGATCAACTCCCGTAGGTGTTGAGAATCCCTAGATGGGAGAATCTCCCAGTTATCAATACTCTGAGTATCCAATAGCTCAGAAGCCCTTTTGGCCAGGTAATCAGCAACCCCATTCCATTCCCTTGGAATGTGCACAAAGGATATAAATTTTAACTCTTCACTCATTCTAAGAATTTGAATGGTCACAGAGGCCAACTGCCAATTAACATCCTCCACTCTTTTGTTGTTTAAAATATTAACCAAATTTGAGAGTCAGACTCACAAAGAATCCTGCACCAGCCAAGATAAAACCCCCTTTGCAAGGCCTCAAGTATCGCCAGAGCTTCCATAAGATTGTTGGAGTGAACACCTTTATAAATGGAAAAGAAAAAACTGACCACGCTAGCAGAATCTCTCCCAACACCACCAATTCCAACATGTCCAGGATTTCCCCTAGATGACCCATCAGTATTAATTTTTAAAACTCCTCTAGGGGTTAGTCTCCATCTACCCTCTCTCCTAACCTTCTTGCTAATCTGAGGAATCCTACTAGGGCTAGAAGAATTCACACCAACCCCAAACAAACCAAGGGCCTGTCGTACCTTCTCCTCCCTAGAGTCCAAATGGGGGTCCACATCACATTTACTATGGATAGTTTCTTGAAACATACACAGGATCCTTTGCCAGATCTATTGAACATCCAAATGACTTCCCTCAAAAATGCGACGGTTTCATTTGAGCCAAATCTGCTAGATGATGCAGGAAGGGCCCAAATTCCAAGCCACTTGGAGGAAGGGGGGCTTGGCTAGAGGTCTGCCCAGACTACTCCAAAACTCCACCAGGGAGAGCACATGAAAACAAGGATGGTTCCAGGCACTCCACCAATAGTGCCAAATGTCTCTGGCAAGGGAGCATTGGAAAAATAAATGAGAAGAGTCATCCTCATTCTTACCACAAAGGACACATAAAGAGGGACCTTGAAATCCCCTCTTCCTCAAGTTATCCCAAGTGAGGTATTTATTACGAGCTACCAGCCAGAGAAAAAAGTTACATTTCAGCCAAGCAAATCTATTCCACACCTTTTTCCACCATGTGACAGGGAGACTCCTAAACTTTTGCTTATCAAGAACTTGATAACCATAGGCTACAGAGTAGGTTCCATTGGATTAGGGTTCCAAGCCAGAATGTCTTTATCCCTCAATGAAGAACAATACCTCCCTACAAGAATAAGAGCAAGCACATCTCTATCCTCAGCCAATCCCCCTTGGGGCCATTCCTACGGATCTTTCCATCTGTACATCTCCATATTTCCAAAATACTAGATTTTTTTAAAGTCCTCCACATGAGACTAGCCCGCTTCCAAGAAACAAATGCTTAGGGAATGTAACCTAGGATATTGAGTCAATATATGAGGGTGTCCATCCCAAGAATCCTCTCAAAAAAGAACATCTGATCCCCGATTGCAAATCTAGAACAAACCCTGCTTAATTAAATTAGCTCCTCTTTTCGTAGTGTCCCGTATAACGGAACCTTTCCTAACCAAACTGGCTCTAGGGATATCTGCCTCAGAAATACCTCTCAAGTATTTATAAGATAATATTTTTGCCCAAATATGATCTTGAGAGGTACACTATCTCCAATAAAGTTTCACAGCCAAAGCCTACCCAGAAAGAGTTGCCTATCGCAACCCAAGGCCTCCCTCTTGAACTGGCCTACAAATGGAAACCCGTATAACCAAACTCCATTTAGATTGATCAAGTTTGCCAGACCACAAAAAATGTCTTGAAAAAGCATCCATGTCCTTGATGAAATGAGAAGGATCTGTTTGCACAAAACATCTGTAAATGGGTAAAGCTTGAATAACAAATTTTAAAAGCAATACTCTACCTATAGAGGATAGCCATTTGACAGTCCAATGATTTAGCTTCCTTCTAAACTTATCAAGTATAGACTACCAAGAAGATCTAGGCAGAGGATGAGATGAAATCAAAATCCCAAGATAAATGAAGGGGGGAGTCCCGACCTGGAATCTTAGAATGCGAGCAATCCTGGCTTGAATAAGAGGGGGGGTATTGAAGAAGAAAATAAAGGACTTTTCCTCATTAATCACTTGTCCAGAAGCACCAATATATATGTCAAGATACTATCTAATGTTTCTAGCTTCCTTGATAGTGGCAACTCCCAACAAAGTAGTATCATCAACAAATTGAAGGTGGGAAAGAGGTGGCAAACTATTATCCCACTTCCACCCCTGAATGAGACCATGCCTGACTTGAGACTTGAGTAATCTGCCCAACCCTTCTGCCATAATGATAAAAAAAATAAGGAGATAGAGGATCTCCTTGCCTCAATCCCCTTGAGGCCTCAAACAGCTCTAATGTCTCATTATTAACAAGAACAGAGAATGAGGAAGAAGAAATACAGCTCATCACCCATCTAATCCATTCCTCCTCAAAGCCAAAAGAAGCAAGAACTTTTTGAAGAAAGGACCATCTAACTCTGTCATAGGCTTTGGCCATGTCCAACTTAATGAACATAGTTTTCTCCTTAGAAGTTTCCATTGAGTGAATAGCTTCTGTAGCAATAACAACCCCATCCAGGATTTGTCGGCCAACAACAAACCCACCTTGCTCCTCGTGAGATGATTTTGCTCAACCATATCTTTAGCCTCTCAGCAATAATTTTTGTGATGATCTTATATACAACATTACAGAGAGCAATAGGCCTGAACATATCTAGGGAATTCTCTCCCTCTTTCTTCGGAATAAGCACCACAAAGGTAGCATTTAGGGCCCTTAGCATCTATTTGTTCTTTTGGGACTCACGGACCACCTCCAAAAGGTCAAATTTGATTAACTCCCAAAACTCTTGATAAAACTCAATCGGGAATCCATCCGAACCTAGGGATTTCCCATTTTTCATCTTGAATACAACACTTTTCAGCTCCTCAAGGGAAATTGGACCCATCAAGTGCTCATTCATCTCTCTAGAAACAATTGAGGGAATACAGTTTAGAATAATTTTTTCTTCTTCATCATCTGAGAGGGCATCCTCCTTGAAGAGAGAGGAAAAATACCTCTTAGTCTCTCTTGAAATATCCCTAAAAGAAGAAAGCAGGGCACCCTAAGAATTAACAAGAGAGGTAATCAGGTTACCATTACGACGAGCCTTAACAGAGTTATAAAAGAAGGTTGTGTTCCTATCCCCTTCCTGAAGCCAATCTACTCGAGCTTTTTGTTTCCAAAAAATTTCTTCCCTCAGTTCCCATTCAGTAAGGTCTTTTATAGCCTCAGATTCCTCAACAAGAAGCTCCTCTGTGAGTCCTTGATATCTAATCTTCCTTGAGGCTTCTTCCACCCTCCTAAGAGCTCCCAGCTTAGCCAAGGAAATGTTCCCAAAATTTAGTCTATTCCATCTCTTCAATTTATGCTTAACAAATTGAAGTCGCTTCATAAAGGAGTACATAGCGGTGCCATGAGGAGGTTTGCCATTAGTCCACCAGCCTCGCATGAAATCATGAAGCTTAGGATCTTGCAGCCACATAAGTTGAAACTTAAATGAGGGATTATTTTTTAGCCCTAACTCCAGAGCAGAGAGTTTGATAGGCCAATGATCAAATCCTCTACCCTCCAGAATCATAGAACTAGCGCTTCTATTATTGCCAATCCAAAAACTAGAGATCAAAAACCTATCCAGTCTCTCTGAAATGGAATATTCCCCACATCTTCTATTATGCTAGGTAAATATACCATTATCCGGCTTGATTTCAACCAAGTTCAAGGCCCAGATATGAGCATTGAAGACAGAAGAAAAAGGCTCAAGACGATCAATCCCACCACGTTTTTCCTCTAGACAAGTGATAGAATTGAAGTCTCCAGCAAAAATCCATGGGTACAGGGGAGCCAAACTTCTCACAAATCCAATGTGCTCCCATAAATTCACTTTACCATTGTAATCAATAGGAGCATACATTTTTGTAAGTAGGATGGTCTCACCAGATTCATTATCATGCCCGATCATCGAAATAGACCACCTGCTGAAAATCCAAGTAAGAGGAGAGATCTTAACTGGATCCCATGAACAAGCAAGGCCACCAGCATATCCACATGCACCAATACACTGACATTGCCCCTTTCTCCACAATCTAGGAGCAATATTGAACAAACTATCAATAGCTAATTTAGTCTCCTGAATAAAAACCACATCCGGAGAATGAACACGAATCAAATCACGAACAACTTTTTGTCTGGGGATGTTGTTCAACCCCCTTACATTCCATGAAAGTATAATAATTTTTTGGGGTTATGAAAATGGGATTCCAATGTTCTCACAAAATATGACTCTACCAAAGTCTCCCCCATTAAATTAATTTTATCCTGGTCTTTCTTCCGACCCACCTTCATATTCTTATCTGAAGCAGTTTTTTTAATTATTTTATGCTACAATCCCAAAGATCGTAGGAGTTTTACGATCCATGGATGACTCGCATCAGTGCCTGGGTAGGAGAGGGTATATCTAAATCTATGCCATTTTCTAAGATAACTTCACTTCTAGGGCTAGGGCCAACCATATCACCTATACTCAGAACCACAGCCCTCTGTTCTTCATTTAAACCCCCTAGATCTGATTCCCTTGGTTCCACCTCATGAAGAGACAATTGATTTGGTCCTGTTATATCTATAACAGGTAGTGATGTTTCAGGTATCTCCACGTACTGATCAAGATTCTCTAAAATTTCAAAATGATTGAGCTAAGCATCTGGCTGGTTATCCTTAATGTCTCTTTTTGCCTTTCTTCCTTTGTTTTGAGGTTTTACCATAACAAAGCCTTCCTTATCCTGATCCCCCTCCTTTATCGGGGCTTTTCCTTTATCCATATTTTGTATAGCTCGAGAGGGCCCAGGATTTGAAGCCATAGGTAGGACAAACTTAGGGCATTTTCTTTGTAAGTGGCCATATTCATGGCAAATATGACAATGAAATGGAAGAGCTTCATAGTCAAGTTTTTGAACCCATGTGGTTGATCTGAACTGTATTTCAATAGAATCTAGAATAGGATTGTTTAAATCAATTTCAACATAGATACAGGCAACAGAGATTACCTTTTTATCCAACGTCTGTCATGACGGCCCAACCGACTTCCCAAGTAGAAGGGCAATCATATGCAAGATGTCATTTCTCCAAAATTCCAATGGGAGCCACGAAAGCCGAACCCACACCGAAACCATGACGGCCGCTCCTCTGATGGGTTTAAACCCACATGCTAGGGTTTAAGAAAGAGTCTCGCTTGGTTATAGAAATAGGGACCTCCTTCAAATGCTTTGTTACGATCCGCAAGACAAGAAAAAACCACCATAAAATAGCTGTTTGCACTCAGCATCACCTCCACATCACCTTCAGGGTTCCAAGTCTTCCTAACCCAAGCCTCCAAAAAGGGAATAGAAATTCGGATGCCCATAAATTTACCAATAAGCGCATGTTTGGTTAAATACTCCACATCTTCTACCACCGATTCTGGTTGAACCACTAGAACCGTCCTGGCTTCACATCGTTCCAAACATCCATTGTTCTTTAACAAGCGATTCTCGGCATGCAATTGGAAATCATGTTCCTTCCAATCATTTTTAAATGAAATACCAGCCCTAGCATGCACGCTCTATGACAGACCTGATGCCATCACTACATTCCTCCAGTTGTTCATACCTCCTCCAAAAACTGCTACCATCCCCCCATAATATGAAGACTTTATCTCTAATTTACAAATGTAGTAATAAAATACATAAATTATTACAAATCATGGTTGATTATCTGTAAATTATTTTAGCCCTGCATAATTACATTGGATATATATCAATACAAGCTATTCATGATTACAATGAGAATATATCAAAACATAAAGTATAGTCTTCAAAAAAAATTATTCGGTTCTCCTCTGATTTGTCTTGAATATTCTTGGAGTGAGAGATGATAGTGAAGGGATCAAGACAACTCAGATGCAATTTATATCAAATGCATTACAAGCAAGCCATGCTTATCCAAATTAAATGCAATCATGCATCAAGTATTTTCCAAATGTATAACATATCTCAAGAAATCACCAAGCATGATTAAATAATTCATTCATCATTAATATTTTCATAACAAGGATTACTTCTTAATCCCATTCATCATTTGTATTAACACCCAAACAAAAGGAATAGTCCCATACCTCTTCCTAAGGAATGGACACCAATCCATCCTTCTCAAAATTCGAAAATATTACATTTTATAAAATTCCTCAACCACATAATAGTTTACTATTTTTTTCCTAGAATTATACAAAGACTATGATTTCACCTATTCATTTTACTTGTCTACCTAATAGACCTCAAATCATAATTTTTTTTTCTAATTTTATAATCTATTTTAATAAAACAAGACAAGTATTTATAAATCTAATTGAATTCAATATGATTTTCCAATCATTCCAAAAATAAATAAAATTGCTTTATTTTTAAAGCCATTCAAATTTTATTGATATATGATTCTCAAACATACTATAAAATTGCTATACAATTTCTAATCAACATCAACCATAATTTTTATCTCCTATATCATAAAAAATCGTATAATTTTGCTTCAAATAAGATAAATATGCTACTTATAAGTGGGAAGGGAGTTAAGCCTATTAAAACTTAAAGCATCCCATAAATCTCCAAAAGATAACATGCATATATACATTATAGCACACTTCACTATAAGCCTATCATGAAGTTTGCTTAATTTATAGAGCATATAATACAAAATATCATTAAAATTTTGAGTTGAAAACCTTTAACTATTTAATGATAATTTTGGTCTTCAAATATACATATGAAATCAACTTTAGCATTTTATATACACCTAAAAGTCGCACATTGCTATACCTATGTACTTGTAGATCCTTTTGGATACTTGTAGGTTTACATGGGCAATCCTAGATACCCCTAGGCTATCTTAGACCAATGTAGACTATTGTAGATCCTCATATACCTATGTAGACTATGATAGATATATGTGGATATGCATAGACTACTAGAGACATATGTAGACTAGCGTAGATCACCATAGATTATCGTAGCATTGTGTAAACTTCCACACACCACTTCACTATTTTTTAGGTCTAAAACCCTAATAAACTACCTAAATCATATCATCAAAATATTTCGTGCATCAAAAACCATCCACCAGCCTCATAAGGTGATACAAGACTCTTTTATGCTCAATTGAGACCCCCACAGGGCTATTAATTGGAAAAAGTATTAATTGAGTCAATTGTTAAATCTAATTTTAAAGTGACTTCACTTAAGTTCACTTTTAGGGCTAAAAATGTTAATTAGGTCCTTAATCCCTAATTACCCCTAATTAATCCCTCCCACATGTGTGTGCACTAGGTTAGTTAGGATATTTCTTAGGAAACCCTAACATAACCCCACATTTAACTTAGAGTTGACTAATCCTAATTAACCCTAATCTCTCCTCACACATGTGTGAGGATGAGATATTTCCTCAAGGGAATATGAGGATGCCACCTCACAAACCCTAACTTAAACTTCATGGGATATCACCCTAGGGTTTATTTCTCATAATTACCCTCCCTACACATTGGTTTTTCTTATAAATAGTGGGCCCAAACCCTTATTTATCTCTCTCTTCATTTTATGTCCAAAGTATAAAATATCTACAAAAATATATACAAAAGCACAACACAGTAGATCTAAAATTGCACATCAGCAATACAATAGCAAAGGAATATTTACACTAAACTATTTCTAAAGAATAGTAGTTACAGTAAAATTTATCCCCCACCCCACAAATTTGGCACCAGTTCACCTACCAGGTGGTGAATTGGATCTATAGGTCCCAAATCAACCCAAATCTTGGAGATAAGCCTCATTTGGTGGTTTTATGAGGTTTTGCATTATTTACTTCAGTTTTATTATGTTTTATGAGTCAATTTGTCTTTATTACTATGGGGTTTGATTGAGGCAAGCCCCCCAACTCACTAACCCCTTTTTTTAGGTTTATCATAGAACCAATGAGGGAAATAGCCAATAACTACAATCTTGTAGTGGTACACAAGCCCATCTACACTGAGGAACACAAATAGAAGTCATCAAGCCTATTGTAACATTTGTGAAATGAAACGAAAAAAGGGGAATTCTCCCTATTTTTAACCTATGCAAATCTTATCATGAATAAAATACATTTTTCTGAATAGCATGTATCTTTAATGTGTTATTAGATCAAATGCAACAACCAAAATATTGAATTTGATATAATAACAAATTAAAGACACATGCTATTCAGAAAAATATATTTTATTCATGATAATATTTGCATAGGTTAAAAATATGGAGAATTCGCTTTATTCATTTCTTTTCACAAATGTTACAATAGACCTGATGTCTTATTTTCACATCCCTTAGTTTATATGGGCTTACGTACCACTATGGGGTTGTAGTTTGTAGTTGTTTCCTTCCTTGGTTCTAGGATGAACCTGAAAAAAGAGGTTAGTGCATTGGGGGGCTTACCTCAATCATGCCCCATAGTAAGAAAGACAAATCGACTGTAAAAACATAATATAAATGAAATAAATGGTGTAGAACCTCATAAAAATGGAAAATGAAGCTTACCTCCCAAATCTAAATTGATTTAGGCCCTGTAAACCCAATTCGCCACCTGAGGGGTAAACTGGTGTCAGATTTGTAGAGTAGGGGGCGTATCAAACTATAACTATAGTTTTTTAGAAACCCTTCAATGGATAGGTTCCTTTAATATTGTATTGTTGTTGTGTAGGTTTAGATCTTCTTTGTTGTGCTTTTGTATGTATTTTGGAAGAGTTTCTATACTTTGGACATAAAATAAAGAGAGATATAAATGAGGGTTTGGGCCCACTATTTATAAGAAAACCTAAGTTTTATGGGGGTAGTTAGGAGAACTAAGCCCTAGGATGAGATCCCATTAAGGTTAAGTTAGGGTTTGTGAGGTGGCATCCTCACATTCCCTTGATGAAATATCTTAGGGTTAACTAGGATTAGTCAACTCTAGGTTAGATGTGGGGTTAGGTTAGGGTTTCCTAAGAGATATCCTAACTAATCTAGTGCACACACATGTGGGAGGGAGTAATTAGGGTTAATTAGGGATTAAGGACCTAATTAATCATTTTAGCCCTAAAAGTGAACTTAAGTGAAGTCACTTTAAAATTATTTTTAACAATTGAATCAATTAATACTTTTGCCAATTAATAGCCCTGTGGGGGCCTCAATTAAGGATAAAAGAGTTTTGCATCACCTTAGGAGGCTAGTGGATAGGTTTTTGATGCATGTAATGTGTTGATGATGTGATTTAGGTAGTTTATTAGGGTTTTAGATCTAAAAATAGTGAAGTGGTGTGTGTAAGTCTACGCAATGCTACGATAATCTATGGAAATCTATGCTAGTATATGCATGTCTACGGTAGTCTACGTATTTCTACGCATATCTAAAGTAGCCTACATAGGTCTACACACATCTACAGTAGTCTACATAGGTCTATGAGAATCTAAAATAGTCTATTTTGGTCTATGATATCCTAGGGGTATCTAGGATTGCCTATGTAAACCTACAAGTATCCAAAAGGATCTACAAGTACATAGGTATAGTAATGTATGACTTTTGGGTGTCTATATTTTGCCCCTTTTTGTACTATATTGTGTGGAACATAGTTTAATACAAAAATACGAAGGGTTTGTGTAGAGGAAAATGGATAGAAGGAGAATAGAATCTAATCAAAGGTATGTAGCCACTCGAAGCGTGAAAATACAACATTGATCAAAAATTTGGGGGGAGAAAATGGAAAATAATGGGATCTAATAAAAGGTATGTATTTTCTCGAAGCATGGCCATACAACATTGATCAATAGCCAAGAGGGAGAAGGGAAATAATAGAAGAAGAAAGAGATAAAATAAAAATAAATACCGGTAAATGGAAATGGATGATTGTGGATGCAAATCAATGGTTTTGCTTATTTTGTATGACATTTTAAATGTCATACTAGTTACAGTCTAAGGAATGTAAAAAGAAGGCATCAGGCCTATTGTAACATTTGTGAAAAGAAATAAAAAGGGGAATTCCCCCCATTTGTTACCTATGTAATCTTATCATGAATAAAATACATTTTCTTGTATAACATGTATTTTTAATGTTTTATTAGATCAAATGTAAGATTTTGGTTGTTTCATTCTGGCACGCCTGGTGGGACCCCAACAATGGATAGTGTTAGGTTAACTAGTTTTATAAATATGACATTATTATCTATTTTTGTGTTTTACAGGTACTATATCTGACTAATAAAAAGACCTCCAAAACCTCAGGAACCACCTCAAGCATTTAGAATAGATATTTGGGGTCTCCAAACCCAATTCACCCCCACCTCATGAACTAGATCTTAATTCACCCCTCAGGTGGTGAAGTCAACCTACCAGCCTCAAAATCCCCCAAAATTGTAGGGATGAGTAGCACAAGAGCCAACCATACCATCTCTAGCATCAGATTCTAGGTAGTCCACAGGTATATTTCTATTAAGGAATGTATGAGTGCAAAATAATTTATTAATTAAAGCATCAATATGGTTGGTAAATTCCATTTTTCTTGCATATCCATCATGTTAGAAAATACATTTTAGTTGTAGAAACCTGCACAAAACTAGCAAGTCTAATTTTACAAAAATTTGTGCAAATTTTACTTTCTTTGCCTAACTCAAATGTAGCATAATATTTCCACTTCTTTACTCCATAGCATACATTTTCATTACAAATTTTTTTTCAATTTATTAATTCTAAAGTTTAGATTTAGGATTAAGGTTTCTTTCCTTTGTACATGCTTGATGTAATATTGATAATTTATCCTCATATAAATTTGTGTTACATATTTTCCTTATGCTATAATCTAGGGTTCCATAAGCCCCTACTCACATACCTTTCACATTACTTATTTTCCTATGTTACAAAATAGATTCAATTTTTTTTCTAAAAGCATCTAGGATTAGATTCTTTATTTACAAAATGTATTTCATTATAGTCATTTGCTTTTGGAAAATGCATATAGGGATAGCATTTAATTCAAAAAGGCAATTAGCTATATTTCTTGTTTTACATAACATTATTAGCAAAATAAAAACCCACACACACACACACATGGTATCTTAAACAAGTGCTGATATTGGATTTCATCCTAATCCATAACTCAAGACTAGTGCTAGCAGAGTTTTACCCTCCACTAGCTCTCAACCCCCATAGACACCTAGCATCCCCACATGAGTGGTTTTTTGGGCCTCATCACGAAAAAACCCCCCACTTTTGAGACTGGGATTCTATATTTCATCACCAGTTGTTACCTTCAGAGTGGGATAGGATTAGACACTTTTGTCCATAAGGCTCACATAATTCATGGACACGATAATTTTCGTTATTGACTAAGCCCACTCGAGGGTGAAGCAAAATCATGGGGTACGCCACCCATGCCTAGTAGGTCATAGATAATGCCACCTCTTCTCGTAAGAGGATATAGCGAACTCACTTCAGCATAGTGGGTTCCTTTCGTTACCTTCCATATAGGTCACCACTCACACATTGCGATATAATTCTATTTTGTGCATATTTGGGTGTTGTAGGAGTTTTGGTATCGATAACATTATTGATATTCTAGAGTATTCACTCCACTATCTGTGATTCTACTTTGGAAGTATCAACATCAAACACAAAAAAACATCCATAAAATGAAAACAAAAATACAAACAAATCAAAACCGTCCATTGGCAACGTATCTTGCATTTAATTTTCCTCCTCTTCTACTTTTTGTTCTTACTTCCCCGCATAGTTGTATGGTCATGCTTCGAGTGGCTACATACCTATGTTGATATATTTTTCTTCTATATTCCTTTGACTTTGGTAATCCCATTATCTTATTGGTTACCAAGCCCATTTCTTCTCATTTCCTCTATTTGTATATCCCATATTTACATCTTTTTTTTTTACATTCCTACATACATTCTCATAGATCATAGTTTATTCACCTACGACACACACAACCCACATTTTGGGGCAACCATTATAATAGTATCTCATTTTTATCATGATGATACACCGTACTCATATGTAGATAATGTTTCCAAGCTTCTCCCTCTACACTTCATAAGCTTCCTCTTGTAGATATTGCATTCCCCCACTTGCATCATTTACATTACCTACATTGCATATATCCATATGTTTTTCATTTTAATTTCTTTTATAGTATGTATATTATTTTCCAAAAAGTGCCTTGAACAGGAGTAATACATGCACTTTTTAGCATCACCACCTGGATGTCCATTTCCCCTTTTTTAGTATTAGGGTATACATAGGTGTCATGTTTAGCTTTGACTACTCCTTAGTTAAATTAATCAAATTTCACCCCTAGCTAACAGGTTTTACATACTCCTTATGGTTATTTAGGTTGGATCAACTTATCTCATGGACTATTCACAACAAGTTACACATTAAACAAATTTTGAGTCTAGGAAAGATGACACCTTGAGTAGATGTCACCATTTAGCAAATGGTTTCCCCCACTCATCCTATCACTTGCATGGTCAATATACGACCTAGGGATAAAAAAATGGATAAGAATAATAAAAAGTCAAATAAAATCCAATGTCCATACAAAAAAAATAAAAAAAAAGAAGAAAAAGAGAACAAAAAAAAAAGAAAAAGAGCACCACAATAAATAGGTAAACAATAGATGAGGGGCAAAAAAAAAAATGAAAAGCCTTTAGATATCACCAATATTATGCTTCATCACCTTTGGTCCTTAGGTTTAACATAACACCATAGTATGATTTCCATCACTAGCAATAGGCTCTAAGAGTTTGCCTACTAGTGGAATAGTCTTACAAGTGGCAATATATCTATCACATTAGCCACCCATTTTTGTACAGATCACTATTCACTTATGGATGAGCTATATAGTTTGGCCATGTATACAATGGTTTAATCCTACCTCCCTCAAAATGGATAAATGAACCTCACTTATTTACACACACAGGTCCATGATGGACTTTGAACCAGTCTAATTAGTTATGAGTTGCCACAAAAACTTGCATAGTTTCAGGTCTAAAATTTAATTATCAAAACTATATTGTTCGAATCCATTACATACACCTTATACCATCCTACATCCCTGAGATTATGGAATGGATGGCATCCACATAGGTACATGCAATGATACAAGTGCTTCCTTTACATATTTTAGTCCCTTCATACATGCATCCATGTATCTATGTCACATGCAGTTATCAAACATCACATCAGTGCATTTATCTTACATGTATTCTCTCATATTGCATCATCACATCTCTATCACATGCATTTACTACAAATATCAGTCACATCACATTACAGTGCATTGCATTCAAAATACAATCCCTCATATCATCCTATAGTATATCCATACTACAATATTATCATACATCTACACCCTACCACACATGTATACCTATTAATTATACATAATTACACATTACACTATGCTATCTATGCAAACACAATTCAAAAGCATTTTACAACATCTACACATTATATACACATAAAATTGCATACATTGTATATAGGCACAACACAAAATAATCATGCACACCCTTCACAAGTCTTGCAATTGTGTGCTCATCATTGCTAAAAGGAGGGTCATATTTGGCCTAAATTTCCACCTCCAAAATCATCTCTAAATTTCCTAAAAATTTTGACATTAGATAGATCTTGGAAAGATCTTTCCAATGATATAATATTTGTCTAATTTTGACATCATTTGGTCCCCAAAATTGCTAAAACACTGCACATAGGTCCAATTCACCCCTTGACCTATGAATTAGATCCAATTCGCCCCTCGAACTGTAAATCCTGATCCAATTCACCCCCCAAACTACGAATTGAGCCTAGAAGCCTCAAAATCTCTCCAATTTAATTCCAAACTCTAGGAACCTTATCCCTTTTCATTTTAATATTATTTCTTATCATTTTCATCATGCATTGGTATTCTATCAATCACTGCATCACAAAATCACCACATTCAATTCACCTCATTTCTGATTCCTCATTTGAGGGGGTATTCATATCCAAATTCAGCTTTGCATGCAAACAACCAATAAAACATCCAAAGCATGGATATCGCATCTATATACAATTTTTTGTTGAATATTATCTTATGAAATAATCTCAATCCCAACCATATATTTGTTATATCATGAGAGCTATGCATTTCAATGGAGAAGTCAATCTAGAATTCATGTATGTCGAATACAAAATGAATGATATGTTTGACGTAATCCTAGTGCAACATTTGGAAAATGATTTTTGGCATTCATGATGCATAATGAATGACATATTTGAATAATCCAAATGTCCCTTTAGCTCAAATGGTTTCACACTTGTCACCATGTGCTCATCAATCAATCGACAACAAATATTTGAATAGGCATTTGTTCTATTCATACTTTTGGACCATTTTGAACTGGTTGCAAAAGCAAAGAAATAAAAAGTTACCTCTCCCAAGCAGCTAGTATGACATCGAAAATATCATATGAACTCAGCAAAACCACCATGCATTGCATCCACAATCATCCATTTCCATTTACCGGCATTTATTTTCATTTTATTTCTTTCCTCTTCTTCTTCTTCCTTTTTCCTCTTCTTTCCCTGGTTATTGATCAATGTTGTATGGTCACGATTTGAGTGGCTACATACCTTTGATTAGATTCCATTCTTTTCCCTTTTCTCCCCCCGGATTCCTGATCAATGTTGTATGGTCATGCTTCGAGCGGCTACATACCTTTGATTGGATTCCATTCTCCTTATATCCCTTTTCCTCTACACAAACCCTTCACATTTTTGTATTAAATTGTGTTCCACATAGTATAGTACAAAAAGGAGTAAAATGTAGACACCTAAAAGTCGCACATTGCTATACCTACGTACTTGTAGATCCTTTTGGACACTTGTAGGTTTACATAGGCAATCCTAGATACCCCTAGGCTATCGTAGACCAATGTAGACTATTGTAGATCCTCCTAGACCTATGTAGACTACTGTAGATATGCGTAGACATGCGTAGACTATCGTAGACATGCGTAGACTAGCGTAGATCACCATAGATTATCGTAGCATTGCGTAGACTTCCACACACCACTTCACTAGTTTTTAGGTCCAAAACCCTAATAAACTACCTAAATCACATCATGAACACCTTCCATGCATCGAAAAACCATCCACCAGCCTCCTAAGGTGATACAAGACTCCTTTATGCTTAATTGAGGCCCCCACGGGGCTATTAATTGGCAAAAGTATTAATTGAGTCAATTGTTAAATCTAATTTTAAAGTGACTTCACTTAAGTTCACTTTTAGGGCTAAAAAGGTTAATTAGGTCCTTAATCCCTAATTACCCCTAATTACTCCCTCCCACATGTGTGTGCACTAGGTTAGTTAGGATATTTCTTAGGAAACCCTAACCTAACCCCACATCTAACCTAGAGTTGACTAACCCTAGTTAACCCTAATCTCTCCTCACACATGTGTGAGGATGAGATATTTCCTCAAGGGAATGTGAGGATGCCACCTCACAAACCCTAACTTAACCTTCATGGGATCTCACCCTAGGGCTTAGTTCTCCTAACTACCCCCCTACACCTTGGGTTTTCTTATAAATAGTGGGCCCAAACCTTCATTTATCTCTCTCTCCACTTATGTCCAAAGCACAAAAACTCTACCAAAATATGTACAGAAGCATAACAAAGCAGATATAAACCTACACATCAATAATACAATAGCAAAGGAACCTCTCCACCAAAGGATTTCTGAAGAACAATAATTACAGTTGAATTCACCCCCCGCCCCATGAATCCAGCACCAGTTCACCCCTAGGTGGTGAATTGGGTCTACAGGTCCCAAATCAACCCAAATATTGGAGGTAAGCTTCATTTTGTATTTTTATGAGGTTCTGCATCATTTATTTCAATTTTTATCATGTTTTATGAGTCGATTTATCTTTCTTACTATGGGGCCTGACTGAGGCAAGCCCCCTAACCCACTAACCCCTTTTTGTAGGTTTATCATAGAACCAAGGAGGGAAACAACAACAACTACAACCCCATGGTGGTACGCAAGCCCATATACACTAAGGAACATGAAAAGAAGGCATCAAGCCTATTGTAACATTTATGAAAAGAAAGGAAAAAGGGGAATTCTCCCTATTTGTAACCTATGCAAATCTTATCATGAATAAAATACATTTTCTTGAATAGCATGTGTCTTTAATGTGTTATTAGATCAAATGTCATATTTTGGTCATTTCATTCTAGCATGCCCGATGGGACCCCCACAATGGATAGTGTTAGATTAACTAGTTTTATAAATATGATATTATCCTCTATTTTTGTGTCTTATAGGTACTAGATATGATTAATACAGAGACCTCCAAAGCCTTAGGAACCACCTCAGGCCTTCAAAAACTAGATCTAAAGTCTCCAAACCATTCCCCCCCCCCCCCCAAAACCCCCCGATCTCAATTCAACCCTGGGTGGTGAATTCAACTTGGTAACCTCGAAAACCCCTAAAATTGTAGGGGTGAGCAGCAAAAGGGTCAACCAGACCACCTAAAACATCAGAGTCCAGGTATTCTTCTTTATATGCTATGTTTGCTAATTTTTGTATGTGTAAGATGTTTACTAGTTAAGGCACAATAGCTAGTAACAAATTTTCCCCTTCTTCACATCTCCATTTGGTTTAAATGTTGTAATTACAAAACCTGTCAAATTTTCAAAAACTTTAAATTTCAAAATTTCATGTAAATTTTAATTTGATTCTTATTTATACTTGTATAAATTTTCATTTAAATCACTCCATGTTGTCACACATATTTAGGGTCACATAAACCCCTTTCTTCACACCCTCATATTGCATGTTTCTATGCTTTGAAAAATAGAGTCAATTTATTTTCCTAAAGGCATCTAGGATTAGATTATTTGTTCACAAAAAGCATTTCATTCTAGTATTTTGCTTTCAAAAAATGCATATAAGGCTAGAATTTAATTTGAAAAGGCAATTAGTTAGATTTCCTATTTTACATAACATCGATAGCAAAACACAAACCCACACACACTCACATGGTATTTAAACAAGTGGTGAGATTGGACTTCATCCCCAATCCATCACTAGAGAGATTGGTGTGGTAGGAGTTTTACCCTCCACCAACTCACCTCCCTAGACACCTAGTATCCCCATAAGAGTGGTTTTCTAGGCCTCATCACCGAAAAACCCCCACTTTTGAGATTGGGCTTCTGGATTTCATCACCAGAAGTTACCTTCAAAGTGGGATAGGATTAGATGCCTTCATTCACAAGGCTTACATAATTAGTGGACATGATAACTATCATTATTGACTAAGCCTACCCGAGGGTGAAGCGAAAGCATGGGTATGCTAGTAGTAGGTCTTAGATAGTGCCACCTCTTCTCATGAGAGGATATAGAAAACTCACTTCAGCATAGTGGGTTCCCCCTTTTAGGATATCATTTTACTATACCTTCCATACAAGTCACCATTCACACATTGTGATATTATTCTATTATATGCATATTTGGGTGTTGTAGGAGGTTCGATACCGATGACATTCCTGATTTACTAGAGTATTCACTCCACTACCTATGATACTACCTAGGAAGTACCAACATCAAAACACACATAAATGAACAAAACACTTTTATTTTTAGTATTTAGAACTGATTCTAGTTAGCATTGTTTGCATGATCACAAACTAGTTTCAACACATTACACCACTTATTGTTTAGCTACATACAACACATCATTGCTTTACTTTTATATTAGATACAGTTGAGTCCACACCATACAGGGTTCATCCTAAACCCCTTCACACAACACACTTAGAACTACAGACTTTAATTCCTACATAGTTCTAAACCTTCATGACATGACACATGCTACCATACCTATTGTCACCCATAGTCAAGCGCACAAGCAAGCACACCTTATAGAGGAAGCACCTACCACCTCTTCTAGTCAGTCCCCTCCTACTCCTTCGATCATGAAGGGGAAGGCCATACACACATCTGATTTACTCACAGGGTCTGATGTATAGTATACACACACGATACCTCAAGATGAGACATCCACTTTGAGTGAAGCCCTCGCTACTTCACTTGCAGAATATTATCCACTTCTTTCATCCCCATCCTCACCTAATCCACCGACCATATTCTATGACCATGTGATCTACACGATACCAAGACAACCTCATCCATTATTTACCATAGATGAGGAGGTCACACCTACTTCCCCTACCTTTGCACACCCCTTTTTCTAGAGTCTATCTCAATCCTTTTTGAGAATGACTCCTCCCTCTTGAACCACACTCACCCAGAGGTCACATCATTCACCCCTATAATAGGAATGAATTTTGACCCTTCCTCTTCCACCATAGGTACCCAGAGGCCAGCATTCCAAACTATGCAACAACAACCTCCTCTACAGGAACAACAAACACCCCCTCAAACATCATACCCATACTCTTCCCAAGAGTCCCAACCATCATCATCTCAACAGCTATTTTTCACAATGTTTGAGGACTTATCACAAGAACCTCTCCAAACCCAAGTCACCCAATGTCAACAACAACAACCAACAACCCAAATTCATTCGAGAGTGGACACAGGCACCTCCTCTTCCCAAGCTCCTACTTTGGAAGCTTACCCATATTTTTTTGCTACATTCCCACCTGTATCTCAGGTTCCTAGAGTGTACAATGCCCAATCCTTTACTATACCCTCACCTTCATCGACCTTTAGGATACCTCCTCCTCCTCCTTTCCAAGTGCCTACCACTAATATTCCTCCTACCTATGGATCAAAACCCATAGCCTATACACCCACTTCCCTAGGCTATTCCACATAGTTTAGCTTCACCACCACCCATCCTTTAGGATAGAGATAGGTCCCAGATTTTGACACCTTACCTCGACCATCCCTAGCACTAGTAGCATATACCTCCCATACCACCTATTGGAGCTACATTTTTCACACCTCCTCCTTCATGGTCATCACCTCCTATGACCCAACCATTACAATAGGTCCCTACCCAATAGGAACCCATGCCACAACAACACACATCCCAATCACAATATTACTACCCCCAACAAACATCTATTCCATAGCCTAGTATCCCACTAGCCCCTACATCATATGCCACTCAATACCCATCATACCAAGACCAGCTAGAACAATTCCCTCCATAATACAGAGAAGAACAACAACAACCTCACTATCCACCACACTCCCAGGCTCAACCAACCCTAGCTCAATCCTCCATACCCTTAACACCTAAAATTCAACTCTTACGAGATGAAGTCAAGATGTTAAACTTGCACCACAAGCTACGGGCCACAAAAACCATCCTACGATGAACTCTGCAATGAGCCGATTCATCCATCCATCCCTATTCCACCTTACCCCTACCACTTTGAGATCCCAAAGTTTGATAAGTATAAAGGTAAGGAAGACCCCAGAGAGCATGTCAGTAACTATCGCTCAGCTTGCTACCAACTTCATAGTAGCAATCCCCTTATGTTGTGTACCTTCTCCCTCTCCCTTGTAGGACAAGCCTTAGATTGGTATAACATGCTACCATGACATAGCCTTTATACCTTTGAGCAATTAGCAAACACCTTTTTAGAACACTTCTCCATTAATATCAAGAAGAAGACTACCTTTTTAGATGTCTATGCCTTACGATAGGCTGACGATGAACCTATCACCGAGTTTGTATCTAGATGGAGAGCGATCATCCATGATCTCACCCATAGCCTCCCTACCATGGAGCTAGTGACACTCTTTTCCAAGAGTTTCCACAAACACATTTCTACCTCTCTACAACTTCACCAAAGCTACACCTTTGAGGAAGCCATTTCATAAGCAAAGGTTATCAAAGACATTAAAGTCCAATCTAATAAAATTAAGTTAAGATCAAAGCCTAACTATAGTTCAAACTTCCATTTTAATAGAAACACACCCAACCAACCTTATCCTCAACCTCCACAAACCAACCAAGTGGTAGCTACTACCCTAGCACCCACACCAAGCCCACCACCTTACATTCCACAACAACAAGTATTCCAAACCAATGCGCCTTCCCCACCTAGGCCTCAGAATCTCATGGCATGCATCCACAAGGTCCACAATGTAACCTTACACCACTTTCCAAACCCTTACCAACCCTCTTCCATAGGTTACATGAGGGTGGACATCTCCTTCTACCCAAGATTCGACCATTAGATCCAAACATACCTAAGCCTCATGGATACAATGAGCAATTCTATTATCCATACCATAGACAACATGGCCATGACATCGAGTCATGTCACTCCTTCCATGCTCAAGTGCAAGACCTAATCGATAGGGGTACCATTCAGGTATCGAACCCTTTAGCCCCACAAAACCAAAACCTAGGGATCTTCCAGAATCCTCTACCTGACCATAGAGGAACCAATCCCCAAAGACCTCCAACCAATCCTCCAGGACCACCTCACCAAGTGAATAGTGTCCAATATGACCCTCCATCATATGGAGTAGTAGGCATGATAAATCTTACCACACGAAACCAATGATATCCATCACGTCAGACCACACCTATTGTCTCTCCACCTACCCAATTCACATCACCATAGGTCTCCCAAACTCCTAGCACTATACCACCTCCACCCCAAAATGTGATCACGATCCATGGTAGCCTCACCCATCAATTATGCAACACCCCCGCATGATTATCCATTTTTGACCTCTTACAACAATCTCAACCCCATCGCGAGGCGTTGAATGACATTTTACATTCTATAGATTTAGAAATGCATGATACAAATGCATTTGTAAACTTTGTAGGGAACATCCCATGATGCCTCCAACCATCCATTAGTTTCCATGACCATGAGATAACAGAACTTGTAGGAGAAGGAGCGGATCCCCCTCTCCACATACAAGCCACTATCAATGACATCACCTACAAGTGGGTCCTCATTGATATGGGCTCATCCATTAGTATCATATCTATGATAGCCCTACATCATTTACATATTCCACCAGCCCACTTTGCCATACCTTCGCTTGACTTACATGCATTTGATGGCTCTATGAGACCTACGATAGGATCCATAGTCCTACCTATCCGAGTAGGTGTCCATACCATTTCCATCCTCTTCCATATAATCCAAGGGGAGATGCAGTACAACATCCTCCTTGGTCACCCATGGATCAGGGATATGCAATGTGTCCCTTCCATGCTACACCATTATCTCAAGTACATCCATAATGGACTTGTCCATTGCATCCCTACTGATGGAGACCCCTTTAAGTTCTACAACATCATAGATCTCCCACCTACACCTTCCTTCTCATCCATGCAACTCTTCCCTATTTCTTCCCATCAATTAGTCAGAGCATCAACATCCTCTCCTACATCCACCTCATTACCCCAATCCTCATCAAGGACACATGCTTCAGTGTCAGCACCTTTAGCACCATCATCTATAGTGCCTAACCCCACTACCATACCATTCTCACCTCCCATTTTATGGCCACCATGACCATCCCAACCTTCATCCTCTACAAACTCACCTTCGATACCACAACCACCATCACCACCCACATCAAGCCCTATCACTCCACCTCAATCATCCTCCCCTATAGAAGCACCTATCCTCCCTACACCATGCACACCTCCTCTTCCTTTTCATCCATAGCCTAGGTCATTCACTTCCCTAGTACAATACCTACTCCCCTCCTTCACAATTCCCATAAGCCAATCATCCTATACCAACTACCACAACCTAATGCCATGAGTGGGAGCAATGAGCATCTCACTTAGATGACCAACTACTACACCCTTCCACTACTACCATTAGAGACTCTTAAACCTCACCATCATCATCTAATTCAGATTCACCACCTCATTCACCAGAGCATGCAACACCATGCATATCTATTTTTATGACAAACTCAGGTCCAAGGGATTACAATGTGTGTGATGCCCATACATCCACCTACCATCCAATCCACATGAGACTTTGGCCACCCTTCACCTCAGTGTTGACTATTGGAACCATCATACAACTAGGATCTCCCAATAATCATACCAACTTTGTCTACATCAGAGTTGATTCCTCACTCCCACCTATAGTATCTCCACCACCACAATCTAGCTTTTGTGGTACAATTGATCACCTAGCTAATCCTTATTTTACCTTATACTACCTTCAACATTTCCATTAGCATGGGTTTAGACTAGGCCACTATGAGCAAGGGTTGCATACACCCATTAACCCTCATGTCCAATCCCCTACCAATAAATCTGGCTTAGGTTATCACCCAACCCCAGTCCATACATTAGAGGATGAACTTCAAGATTTATCCCTACATCCTTCCCCTCTTCCAACACACACCTTGGAAGAATATATTGATATGGAAATCCTAGAGGATACCTCCTCACCTAAATCCACCATTACAATCCCATATGATTTCTTTCAAGATCCCTCCATATCGACACCACATCGTCATGTTGTGTCGATGAGTTGACAAACCAATTCATTGCACTATCCTTAAACATGCACTACCTAGAGCATGACATGGCATCCCCACCACCATCATCAACATATTTAGCTCCATTCCTACCTATACATCGACAACTTCAATGAGCTACCACTCGACCATGATCTCCACCAGTCATCCTACACCCTCCTTTAAGCCTTTTAGGATGCTCATAGGTTGTCGAGTCATCATCACTAGACTCTTCACCACCCACATCCCCCACAACATCAATTAATATGGTCGAAGTGGATCTTTTCTCTCCACTATGATACACACACCACAACATGAGATGATACACCAAACCCCAACTTCATCGATCTCACCCACATCTCACCCATACCGACACCCCAATATTTCCTACTCTCACCACATGTCTTGCACACTATGAATACCCCTTCATCATCTACACCACCTCACATACCATAGGTGCACCACACAAACATTTACCTAGATGATGAATATAAATTTATCGAGGCCATCGATGACCTCCATATTATTCCAATTCTAGAACAATTACGTGATGGTTCCCACATGCTTATTGAGGAAACCATTGATGTTGACATAGGTGATGATCCTAAAACCCCTCACATAGTTAAATTAGCCACTAGCCTCTCACCCGAGGAGCACATTTTATTCATAAATTTCCTTTACAAGTATATTCGAGTCTTCGCATGGTCATACAAGGATATGCCAAGACTCGATCCCACCCTAGTAGTTCACAACCTCACACTAGATCAAAATGCCAAACCAGTAAGGCAAAAGTTATGATGCATGCACCCAACCATTGCATTACTAGTAAAAACTAAGCTCCAAAAGCTCTTAGATGTAGACTTCATAGTACCCATAGACTATCCTGAATGGGTCTCTAACATGGTCCCCATACCCAAGCCATCCGATGAAGTTCATATCTGCATAGAATTTTATGACTTAAACAAAGCTTATCCCAAAGACAACTTCCCCCTACCTAACATTGACTCACTCATCGATTCCATCATAGGCCATGAGATGATATCCCTCATGGATGGATTTTTAGGTTATAACCAAATCAGAATCAACCCTATCGATCAACACAAGATATCATTCACAACCCCTAGGGGACCTTCTACTACAAGGTCATGCCATTTGGCCTTAAAAATATTGGGGCAACCTACCAACACAATGACCTACATTTTCCATGATTACATGCACAAAATCATGGAATATTATGTAGATGACCTCATTGCTAAATCCAAGAAATGCTCAAAACACCTTGAAGATCTCCACTAGATCTTTGACCGCTTGTTAGAACACAACGTCCACCTTAACCCAAAGAAGTGTGTCTTTGGTGTTACCTCAAGAAAAATCTTAGGATTCATTATCACCCAATGAGGCATTGAAGTCGACCCTAGTAAAGTAAAATCCATCACCGAGATGCCCCCACCTACTACCTTAAAACAATTCATAGCCTCCAAGGCAAAATCACTTCTATTCATCGATTCATAGCACAACTATCAGACAAGTGCAAACCATTCAATCACCTCTTACAAAAGGGAGTAAATTTCAAATGGGATGATAACTACCAATAAGATTTTGATGACATCAAAACTTACCTTACTTCACCACCAGTTATGTCACCCCCACACCCACAACTACCACTCATCCTATACATTTTTGCTATAGATTTTATGCTAGGTACACTTCTAGCCCAAAATAATATGCTCGACAAAGAGCAAGCCATTTACTACATAAGTCGCATGCTAGTTAGCTACGAAGCTAGATACGGGTACATGGAGAAACTATGCCTAGCTGTAGTATTCGCCACCCAGAAACTATGCCATTATATGCTCAACCATACAACCTTTGTCATCACCCGAGACAATCCCCTCCATTACATGATGAACAAAAGCTATCACAATTCCCACATAGCTAAGTGGATCATGCTTCTAACCGAATTTGACCTCGAATTCATTTCACAAAATTCCATCAAAGGGTAGGTCATAGCAGACCAACTTGTAGAAGCTCCCTTGTCTGATGACCAACCTCTCCTCATTCAGCTCCCTGATGACTCCATCTTCCATATAATAGAAGATGAAGAATATGTTGAACCAAAAATGATAGCTGACTTGACTCTATTCTTTGATGGCTCCTGATGCATGCATGTTGGGGGTGTAGGCATTGTATTCTTCACACCTGAAGGTGAACCACTCCCCTTTTCATTCAAGTTGGACTTCCCTTGTATGAACAACAATGTAGAATATGAAGCCCTAATCCTTAGATTGAAATAAGTACATTCCATGCATATCAAATGCCTCCATATCATAGGTGATTCCCTTTTAATAGTAAACCAAGTGCAAGAGATCTGGAAATGCAATTGCCCAGTCCTCCAACAATACAAGCACATTGCACAACAACTCCTCTACCGATTCGAATGGTATGACATCGAAGCCGCTCCATGATCCTCAAACCATTTTGTAGATACAATGGCCTCCTTAGGATCATTAATCCTATAAAATCCAACATCAACAACCACATCCATGACCATTCATACACTCACTCAATCTACCATATCACCCACATCTCCTAAATATGATGGTGGCATTCATGTGGTCGATATCAAACCACATGACCCATGGTTTACATAGATCAAATATTATATTAAATTAGGATTCCTACCATGCGACTTACCACATGCTCAATACCAAGCATTTAAACAAAGAGCAATCTACTACACATTGTTGGGGGACATCCTCTATCACCACAGCTATGATGGCATGCTCTTGCATTGCTTAGAACCTCATGAATCTCAATGGGTTGTACAAGAAACCCATGATGGTACTTGTGGTGGCCACTTCAATGGCATGGCAATCATAAAATGCATCCTTCGCATGGGATACTATTGGCAAAAATAGAACATGACTATTGTGAGTATGTGAAGCATTGTATCAAGTGCCAACAACATGCAAACCTCACACATCTTCCATCTCAAGTGCTCCAACCTATCCAATCCATGTGGCCTTTCTCCCAATGGGACCTAGATCTTATTGGAAAAATTACACCTACCTCCTCAAGTAATCATAAGTTCATCATCACTACTACAGAATACTTTACAAAGTGGGTCGAAGCCATCCCACTTGTCCAAACCATAGGAGCAAAGATAGCAACATTCATAACAGACCATATCATATGTCACTTTGAAATTCCTTCCCAAATCATCTCTGACAATGGGAAATCCTTCAAAAACAAAACCATCCAAGCTCTTTGCAACAAGTTCAACATTCAACATAGTTTCTCTACCCCATACTACCCATAGGGTAATGGCTAGGCAGAGGCCACAAACAAAATAATTTGCTCCATCCTACGCAAAATAGTAGCAGAATCACATCATGACTAGCACAACCAAATACCCCTAGCCTTATGGGCATACCATACAAGCATCCATACCCCCACTAGGGCAACCCCATTTTCACTTGTCTATGAGGTAGAAGCTATCATACCCCTTGAGCTTGAGATACCTTCCCTAAGGGTATCCATGAAAGAATTCATTGATGATGACACTACTCATCAAGCCCACTTAGATCAACTTACACTCCTCGATGAACATCGCATCCATGCCATCGAGCACACATGAGTCTACCAAGATCACCTTCACCATACCTACAATAGTAAGGTACATCAACATGAATTCCAAATTGGTAATTTGGTTCTCAAAGAAAACCAACAAATCACAAGTCAACCTCACCAACAATGAGACAAGTTTACCCCAAACTAGTTGGGCCCATTCATCATCACACACAAATATGGTTTAAGTGCCTATCACTTGGCTAATATTAAAGGCCTTGATGAACCTAAGCCTATTAACATTTTGCACCTTCATGCATTCAATGCCTAACACACACAGGCGTTCACTATCACAAGTAGTACACATTGCTATGCACAAACACATCACTCACTAGGCACATCATGATAAATGCATATCTTTTTACTTTAAATATTTTACATGTACTTTCTCCTTTATATCATTTTTATGTTATTGGTATCTATTTTCCTTTTTGCAGGATCTACATCATCTACAACCACACCTTAGTAAGATATGATAGCATCCACACACATCATCATGCAGGACCCTCCACCACCACCACCTATACCGATCACACCAACTGACCTAGCCCGACCACCAATCACCCTTCATACTAGGTGGTCTTCACATTCCTCACATTCAGACCATTACACTCCACCTCGATGCCTTTCCCCTCACCATCGAGGTTCATCTTACTCACCCCATTCTAGAGACAGCTAGGTCTCCCTATCCTCCTTTGATGAAAAGGAGGAAACATCCCATCCCCAAACACAAGGGTCTCCCTCTCATCTGCCTGAAGATACCAAGAACCCTTATTCACCAACTAATTCCCCCACCACCCTCTAGGAGCTTACTACCCTCCTAATAGAGGATACACTCCTCATCCAACCCATCCTTCATGCCTACCGACCCCACTCCCCAATGGAGAGTCATCTTACGCCCAAGCCTTGCAAGCCCATGGCTCAAGCTACCCAAGCTCATGCACATGCCTCCATCCCACATGCCACCATCCAGAGCCATCTCCTATGCCACCTATCCTCCAGACACCACCCTCACCACTATGAGGCTTACCCTTTCAGCAAGCCTCACAATCCCCAAGGTCATTCCACTCCTCCTCATCATCATAACCTCATCCATCTTCTCATGCATACCAAGCCACTCCATACACATTGGAGTCTCGATCACCACCTTCCCTGATACTATCACCTCCACACCATGACATACAACATCTCCTTTCCCATATCAAGGCTCTTGAGCTACAGATGAGCCATTATCATTGCCATATTCATCCACGCTAGTCTCCCATGACCCATGCATCCTCACCTCCATGTAGATCCATTCCCCAACCTCAGATTCAACCCACATCAGACTCTCGACCTACACCTCCACCATTGGACCTCCCTTCATCCACCCCATTCACCTCCAATAGAACCTTACATTTACCCCATGCCTATTCCATTCACTCCATTATCAAAAATATTTTATCACCTCATGCATCAAGGCCTTCTTGACTTACCTAAGATTCGACCCATAGACCCCTCACATCCTAAACCACATAATTACCATGAGAGCCAATATTGTATTTATCATCATCAACCAAGTCATGACATTGAAGAATATCGATCATTCAAGAACCTAGTGCACAACATGTTGCATGGTGATCAAACTCCATCACCTGAATGCTCCATCCCATTTAGCCAACTTTTGAGTCCTCCACATCGCATCATCCCTAGAACTTTACCACCACATGAAACCTTGATAGTGCCAACTCACTATATTCACAACATATCCAACTACACCAACCACCAAAGTCCTAGTCATACCATCACTTCACCATCCCATTCCCAACCTGACCCATACCACTTCACCCATCAGTAGTTCTCATATTCTTCCTTCTTTCTTCTTCTACTTCTTACTTCCTCACATAGTTGTATGGTCATACTTCGAGTGGCTACATACCTACATTGATCTACCCTCTTCTTCTATATTCCTTTGGCTTTTGGTAATCCCCTCATCTTGCTAGTTACCAAAGCCTATTTCTTCTTCCTTCTTCCATCTATACATCCTACTCTCACTTCCTTTTCTCTTTTTGACATTATTACATATATTTAACAAATCACAGTCTATTCACCTACTACACACACACCCCACATGTTAGGGCAACCATTATCATAGCATCACACTTTTTGTCATTATGATACACTATACTCATATGTAGATAAATTTTCCAAACTTCTCCATCTACATTTCATAAGCTTCCTCTTGTAGATATTGCATTCCCCCACTTGCATCATTTACATTACATCCATTGCATATATCCATATATTTTTCATTTTAATTTCATTTCAAGTTTGTACATTCTTCCTCAAAAAAATATACCTTCAACAGGAGTAATACATGCACTTGTTAGCATCACCACCTAGATGTCCATTCCCCCTTTTCAGGATTAGGGTATACATAGGTGTCATGTTAAGCTTTGACTACTTACTAGTTCAGTCAATCAAATGTCACCCCTAGCTGATAGGTTTTACATACTCCTTATGGTTCTTTAGGCTAGTTCAACTTCTCTCATGGACCATTCACAATAGGTTACACATTAAACAAATTTTGAGTCTAGGAAATATGACACCTTGAGTAGATATCACCATATAGAGAATGGTTTCCCCTACTCATCCTATCACTTGCATGGTCAACATACGACCTAGGGATAAACAAAGGGATAAGCATAAGCAAAAGTAAAACAATTGGGCAGAAAACAAAAGCCAATGCCCATACAAAAAAAAAAAAAAAGAGAAAAAAGAAAAAAAGAAAAGAGAAAAGAAAAAGAGCACCACAATAAATAGGTAAACAATAGATGAGGGGCAGAAAACAAAAGGAAAAGCCTCCAGATATCACCCATGTTATGCTTCATCACCTTTGGTCCTTAGGTTCAACATAACACCATGGGATGATTTCCATCGCTAGCAATAGGCTCCAAGAGCCTGCCTACCAATGGAATAGTCTTACAAGTGGTGATATATCTATCACATTAGCTACCCACTTTTGTACAGATCATTATTCACTTATGGATGAGCTAGCTAGTTTGGCCATGTCTACAATGGGTTAATCCTACCTCCCTCAAAATGGATAAATGAACCTCACTCATTTACACACATAGGTCCATGACAGATTTTGAACCAGTCCGATTAGTTATGAGTTGTCACATAAACTTACATAGTTTTGAGTCCGAGATTTGATTGCCAAAACTACATTGGTCAAAGCCATTACATGTCCCCTATACCATCCTACATCTCTGAGATCATGGAATGGATCACATCCACATAGGTACATGTAATGATACAAGTGCTTCCTTTATGCATTTCAGTCCTCCCATACATGCATCCATGCATCTATGTTACATAGATTTATTACATATTACATCAATGCATTTACTCCCACACTATCTCACATTGCATCATCGCATTTCTATTACATGCATTCACTACAAATGGTATTTCACATTATATCACATCACATTGCATTCAAAATACAATCATGCATAACTATTCTATAATATATTCATACTACAGTACGATCATAGATCTACACCATAACACACATGTATATCCATTCATTATACATACCTACAAATTATGTTATGCTATCTACGCAAACATAAAAAGAACACATTCAAAACCATAACCATAACACATGTATATATAACAGCCAAAATCAAAAATATATATATATATATATCATCCATCAAAAATACTCATAGGCTACAAATTGGTACCATGCCCATCATCTATCATCCAAAATACCCATAGGCTACAATCATAAACAACCCTAACTACCACCAAGAGTCTCCCCATACCCCTCATGACTCGCTCAAACCTCTACAGCTCTGCTAGACTCCACCCTAGCCCCTAAAGCCTAAACCTAGTAGGTGGATCTCTACCTCAGCCTAGCACCCACCTACTCCACCAAAGTAGCACTATGTTGGCTATGATGTGAAGGTACCCATACTCATGATCATGACTCATACTAGGACACCACCCAACTATAATCAAGGAGTGTAATCCCATGCACCATTAGAGAAGCCTCACACAATGACCTCTTAGCAGACTCTACAACCAATAGCCCAGTCACCCTCGCAAGAGCCTATGCATCCTCCTCTCATACCTACTACTACCTAGCCATATCTAACCTCATCTACTCCACCTCTACCTTGTAACTCTCCTCCTACTCATGAAGCTCAGTCTCCAACTAATGAACTCTATCCCATAGCCATCGAGCCTCCTCATCCACATCCTACCTCTCCTAGACCTCAAATAGAATCTCCTCCATATCCATAAACAAACCAATATCAATGGTGTCATCCACACCATCCCTCATAGTAGACCACCTACCTCCTCTACTACCCCAACCACCTATCCCATGGCCATCCCACCCTCCATAGGATCTATCTCAATGATCATAAGAACCTCCCCCACTTCACTCCTTATGAACTCGAAGCACCATCCAATCATCATCGAGACCATCATAGAGGAACCTCCATCTCACTACTAACTCCCTCCTCTAGCCTAGCTCGAGTCCCTCTACCTACTCTCCTCTCTAGTAGAGGCACCCCACCACCAGGTGGTACCCATCGATCAATCATGCCCCTATCGAGCTCCCAACTCTACATCACCCACCAAGCCTCAAACTCTGGTGTCATCCCAACATTATCCACATCTAGGATAACCATAGGTGGGTCACTCTCACCAACCCATGGGAGGAACCACAAGATGCTCTCCCCTATCACCCCATCATCTATAATACACAACAGGAGCCCCTAGAATATCCTATTATAATCCAAACTACCATCTCACTTGATCAAACTAAAAATACTCAGCCTATCGAGTATATCTCCCCACTAGCCACCTACCCTAATGAATGGCCTACAACTGCTCATCATCCTTCTCCCAGGTCACCCCACCCAACCAAGGCCTCCACTTAATATCATCAGGTGTCAAGTCTCCAAACTTGACCCTCCACAACAAAGGATCACCCTCATGAGGCCTCTTAATGCCCTTCTCCTCATCTATCCTCCATCTCAAAGCATAGGGTAAATACTCCTTACCCTCAACATGGGTAGGGTGAGGCAATAATGATGGCCTCTCAATGGATATGTGCTCCCATGCCCATACCTATAGCAGGGGAGTCCAACTCAGACCCTTCCATCCAGCATGCACAACATCATGCAACTCTCTATACACCTGGGCCAATAGTGTAGGTGCCCATGCAAACACAACCCTCCACTCTACCATGTCACTCACCACATCCAACATGTTCCAGGTAAACAATACCCCGAAAGTGTCAGGTAAAGCATAGGTAGATATCATCATCATCATTGCACACTGGTGATTAGATATCTTCTTCTTAAGCCATAACCACTCATAATCCATATTCCCAACATCTATATCCCTCCACCCCTCACCAAAGAAGTGCTCCAATACAACATCCTTAGTATCATCTGATGCTACTCTAACTGGAACACCCTCAATAGGTAACTTATAAATCCTATACACGTCCTCTAGTGTAATTATCATTTCCCTGTAGGAAAATGAAAAGTATTCCGATCTGCATCCCATCGCTCACATAAGGTGGATACATATGCCCTATTGGCATGGATACTCTTACACTCCCACACACCTCTGAACCATATGGCATCCAACCACTTCAGATCATCGATATTATTCATCAACTCATCAAAATCACTCTTCATATTACGTACACGATGATGAGGCTCGAGCATCTTCACCTGTTCATCCACAAACAAGCACAACAAAATATACATTAGTCATCAATACAATGATGCAATCCAATAAAACTCCATGAATCAAATATACAAATTAAACTATTTAATTTGACATGCACTTCGAGACATAAAATAGTGCACAATTCACATATCAAAACATATCAACAAAATAGTCACATATTTGGATACCCATTTTGCCATTTCATGGTAAAAGTTTAAACAGATGCAAAAAATAGTACATATTTGGCTTCCAACAATCAAATATAAAATTACCCACATACCCACTATGGCACGAAATTCAAAACTAAGTCAATCCATCAGACATACAAAAACAAAGTACATTTTTGAATACCCATTTGCCCACTTTATGATAAAAATATCGACAAAATTCAAAAATAGTATACCAATCAACACGAAGTTCAAGGTCAATCTTACCACACATACATCCAAATGGAACATACACCAATACACACAATATCAAAAACACAATCACATTTTTGAACACCCATTTACCCACTTCATAGTGAAAGTTCAAACAGATGTTGAAAATAGTGCAAATCGGGCTCCCAACAACTAATTTCAAATTTAACACTACCTACATCTTGGCACGTAAATCAAACACATGCCAAATGAAATCATCTACAAAAACAAATAACATTTTTAGATACCCATTTCACCCTTCTACGATGAAAGTATCATCGATTTCTAAAAATACTGTATCTACGATGGAAAACTTAACAGTCAAAGTTTTCTAATTTACACCCTAAAACCACACATTCAAAAACAAGCCAAACGAAGGAAAAAAATAACAGTCACACAAATGGATACCCATTTCCTACTTTTATAGATAAAATTCAACCACATTGCAAAAATAGTACACCATCGCTCCAAAAATGGATGGTCAAACTCTAAAACTACTCTACCCATTACCCGATCAAACTGACATGAAAACAAGTCAAACCTAAAAATAAATTACATTTTTGGGTACCCATTTGGCTAGTTTTACACTATGTGTTCCAATTTCAATTAAAATTTGCAATTTTTTAAAATAAGATGAAAACCTCCCCCCTAATTCACATTTCTCTAGAAAATTAAAAAACAAAAAATGAGGCAAGTAGAAGCACTTACCGATGGATCCCCACACCTACTACCAGCTCCAGGTCATCCTCTCATCATCCTCTCACCTAAAATCACCAACTGTAATGTCCACGCATCGCCAAATGCTCCTTCCACATGCTCTCCAAAGTTCATCATCATCAAAATGAGCCCTCCCAACTCAAAAATTGGCTTAAAAATACCTAAAACCCTAATTCACCCCCACCCCATGATTTAGGCCCAATTCACCCTCGCCCTATGAATCAGGATCCAATTCACCCTCCCCTAAATTGAGCATATGACCCCCAAAATCAATCAAATTACTTCCAAAACCCTAGGAAATCATGCAAATTTCTTCCAAAACCCTAGGAAACCTCCTAAACTATCCTCTAATCTACTTTTTCACCATTTTCATCATGCATTGGTATTCTATCAATCATTGCATCACCAAATCACCACATTCCATTCACCTCATTATTGATTCCTCATTTGAGGGGTATTCATATCCAAAGTCAGCTTTGCATGCAACCAACCAACCAAACATCCAAAAGCGTGGATATCGCATCTGTCTACAATTTTTTGTTGAATATTATCTTATGAAATAATCTCAATCCCAACCAGATATTTGTTATATCACGAGAGCTATGTGTTTCAATGGAGAAGTCAATCTAGCATTCATGTATGGATACACAATGAATGATACATTTGACGTAATCCTCGTACAACATTTGGAAAAGGATTTCTGGCATTCATGATACATAATGAATGACACATTTGAATAATCCAAATGTCCCTTTAGCTCAAATGGTTTGACACTTGTCGCCATGTGCTCATCAATCAATCGACAACAAATATTTGAATAGGCATTTGTTCTATTCATACTTTTGGACCATGTTGAACTAGTCGTAAAAGCAGAGCAATCAAAAGTTGCCTCCCCCAAGCAACTAGTATGACATCAAAAATGTCATACAAGCTCAAAAAACCAACATTGCATCCACAATCATCCATTTCCATTTACCGATATTATTTTCATTTCATTTTATCTCTTTCCTCTTCTCTTCTTCTCCTTCCTCCTTCTTGGCTATCGATCAATGTTGTATGGTCACGCTTCGAGGGCTACATACCTTTGATTGGATTCCATTCTCCTTATATCCCTTTTCCTCTACACAAACCCTTCACATTTTTGTATTAAACTGTATTTCACATAGTATAGTACAAAAAGGGGTAAAATGTAGACACCTAAAAGTCACACATTGCTATACCTACGTACTTGTAGATCCTTTTGGACACTTGTAGGTTTACATAGGTAATCCTAGATACCCCTAGGCTATCGTAGACCAACGTAGACTATTGTAGATCCTCATAGACCTATGTAGACTATTGTAGATATGCGTAGACATGCGTAGACTACCGTAGACTAGCGTAGATCACCATAGATTATCGTAGCATTACGTAGACTTCCACACACCACTTCACTAGTTTTTAGGTCCAAAACCCTAATAAACTACCTAAATCACATCATAAACACCTTCCATGCATCGAAAAACCATCCACCAACCTCCTAAGGTGATACAAGACTCCTTTATACTTAATTGAGGCCCCCATGGGGCTATTAATTGGCAAAAGTATTAATTGAGTCAATTGTTAAATCTAATTTTAAAGTGACTTCACTTAAGTTCACTTTTAGGGCTAAAAAGGTTAATTAGGTCCTTAATCCCTAATTACCCCTAATTACTCCCTCCCACATGTGTGTGCACTAGGTTAGTTAGGATATTTCTTAGGAAACCCTAACCTAACCCCACATCTAACCTAGAGTTGACTAATCCTAGTTAACCCTAATCTCTCCTCACACATGTGTGAGGATGAGATATTTCCTCAAGGGAATGTGAGGATGCCACCTCACAAACCCTAACTTAACCTTCATGGGATCTCACCCTAGGGCTTAGTTCTCCTAACTACCCCCCTACACCTTGGGTTTTCTTATAAATAGTGGGCCCAAACCCTCATTTATCTCTCTCTCCACTTATGTCCAAAGCACAGAAACTCTACCAAAATATGTACAGAAGCACAACAAAGTAGATCTGAACCTGCACATCAATAGTACAATAGCAAAGGAACCTCTCCACCGAAGGATTTCTGAAGAACAATAGTTACAGTCTGATTCACCCCCGCCCCATGAATCCGACACCAGTTCACCCCTTGGGTGGCGAATTGGGTCTACAGGTCCCAAATCAACCCAAATATTGGAGGTAAGCTTCATTTTGTATTTTTATGAGGTTCTGCATCATTTATTTCAGTTTTTATTATGTTTTATGAGTCGATTTGTCTTTCTTACTATGGGGCCTGACTGAGGCAAGCCCCCCAACTCACTAACCCCTTTTTGTAGGTTTATCCTAGAACCAAGGAGGGAAACAACAACAAACTACAACCCCATGGTGGTACGCAAGCCCATATACACTGAGGAACGTGAAAAGAAGGCATCAGGCCTATTGTAACATTTGTGAAAAGAAAGGAAAAAGGGGAATTCTCCCTATTTGTAACCTATGCAAATCTTATCATGAATAAAATACATTTTTCTGAATAGCATGTGTCTTTAATGTGTTATTAGATCAAATGCAATATTTTGGCCATTTCACATTTATGTTTACTTTATTTTTAAAATAATGAACATCAAATTATTCATGAATTTAATACTCATATACAAAAGCTACAATAAAGCATATTTCTAGTTATTGAATCAAAAAACTAACGATGAGATGGTACCAGGTCATCAGTAGTAAACAAACTGGATGATATACATTCCTATTTATTAGTAGATGTTGGGTATGCCCTCGTAGAGTTAGATTTGCATGGTGTGGATTAGTTTATCATTTAAACATGGGTGCATTAATATTTACATTGAGTATAGAGGTTTGGATTACATCTACACCAGTTATAAATTCATCAACGTTCAGATAAATTCCTCGGACTACACCCGATAAGAACTATGCAATTAGAGAGGTTCCAAGTAAAGGTTGTGTGCTAGGGGTCCTATGAAAGATGACGAAAAACTTCAGTCCAAGGGTGGTTGTCCATAGATCTATTTTATGATGTACGACTCAAAGCAATGATGATATTAATTAGTTTACTTCTTCCAACCTAAGGCAAATGATCATAGGTCAAGATACAAATACGATTACAAACTAGGAATTCTCTGGAAAGTGATGACATAGCTCAAATAGGGATATTTTAGAATTTCATATATTGCTTGACATTAAACAAGGTATCAAAAAAATAAATTGGAAAGGCTAAGATATCTATGATTCATCTTGATATTGGTAATCATTATGCTTACTTACAGTGAGTAGTAGGTCTAGCTTTGGAAGTCTAAACCAAAGAGGATTCAAGTTTACAAGTGGATATATCTAAGGTGGAATTACATAGCAATCACCATTTGCATAATGGGTTGCACACCTTTGGATTTGGTTGGAACCCTTAGCATGGCATACATTTGGTTCACATTTCTCAACCATGGACCCTATGGTCTACAAGTGATGCACACTGATAAGCTATTAAAGATCCTAATGATGATTTATGGACCATACCCTATGACTACAAAATTACCTTAGTTGGGTGTCACATAGGATAAAGTAGAGGCTGATTTATACAAGTTCAAAATTTAGGCACATGATTATTATGACATGGATAACACTCTACTCAACAATGCAGTAGTTATAGGCTTTGGATACAAATAGAAATTAATTCAACTTGACATAAACCTTGTGCAGTTTAGAACATAAGAAAATAAGGATTCAAATGGTGATAAGCAAGAAAGAAATAATCTATCCCTATGAAATCCAATCACAAATATTTTATTTAAAAGAAAAATGTAAGTAGGAAAGTCCCAACCTGGAGTTTTCTAGTAGTTGAATGCTTCCCTTGTGCTTCCTTAAGCTCTTCTTCTTCTCCAACCTTCTCCTTCCATCATCACATAGCCCATTTTTCCTCAATATCAATGGTAATTTATAGCTCTATTTATTATTAGACAAGAAATATGTTTCTAAATATATGTGTAGACATCTAAAATGCATCATGTCAAGGTGACTACTCATATGTGACATGCTAGAAGACCATATGGAAGGGCTTGGATAGATTCCAAGGTATAGCAGTTTTTTTAACCACTCATTTGGGCACCTTTGCCTAGTCAATGGTAGTCGTTGCTGACACCCATGGTTAGCAAAGCTGATCATGCTTATCTATCACGATCAGACCTTAAAATTAGTTGGCCTTCATTCAACCCAAAATTGGTTGTAATGGATAATTGGTTATAGATTGGAGTGGTTTGAGCGAGGAAGGTTCTAGATCATTCCATCCAAAAAAATATACTGCCCAATATTGATATTGGCTTCCTCATGAAGCTACCCCTATCCCTTGGAAAGTGCTATAAAATCTCCCTCTAAATTGGGGAAAAGAGATCTAGAGATATAGGTAATTTAAGCAGTGAGCCATATCGAGATAGAAACTCATTTATGTTCCTTGAGAGAAAGCTTTGTCATTGCAATTGAGGGACTAATATGACAATTCAAGCCATGGAGGTCTTAGGAGGCTAGGAGATCCAAGAAATGAAAATTCCCACCATCTACATGCAATCAGAATAAATCAACTGCCAAACCTATCATAGGACACAGGTAACCCTTGACCATCAATTTGGCAAGAGGATTCAGATATTTAGCCCTTAGATTGGAGGACAAGAAAACTTCAAGCCTCTTCATGGCATCTTTTCATGTTTTACATATTTTTATTAGCTTTCTTGCATTTTCTTGATTATATGCTAGTGTGAATACAAGAATACGACACTTCAATAAAATAAGGAAATAAAATAACACAATGAAACACAAGATTACACAAATGAATATTGATGAGGCCTGGAAATGCCTCAATCATAACATGTTTTGAACACTGAAATTGCCTACAAACTCTTATGTTTAATCTGATATGCTAGTTAAGTTGATTCAATATGTTGTGTATTAACTATTTGCATGATAAATGTATCTGAAATACTATATTCTGATTTTTACAGATTTTTGCATAAGTTTTATGTTATTTTGTTATGACTTGCTAAATGAGATATGCTTAGGTTGATAGCAACATTTCACTAATCATGTTTTGATATGTCTCAAACATTTATTTTACCTAAATCTGGCAACAGTGCAAGCAAACTGTTATTGTGCAGCAAAAACTGGTTTTTCCCATGTAAATTCCAGCCAGTTGCCAATGAATGGCAAGGCATGGAATTCACATATGGAAAAAGATGAAGACCATTGAAATATGATCCTGAGAGATAACCCACCTGAGAAATGCAGAGGAAATCATTTAAAGAGCACACATTTGTTCATTTCGAAGTCTCTTCGGAATGAACAGATATCTTCGAAATGAGAAAACACAGTGTCTTCGAAATGAGCGGATCTTCGGAATGAGAATTGCAGTCTCTTCGAAATGAGCCACTTATCTTCGAAATGAAAATAGAATGTGCTTTTTGACTTGTTGACCGATTTTTGATGCTGGAAAAAGGGAAATAAATATTGAAAAGGGTAAGGGAAAATATCTCCCATCTGACTTTGCCGTCCTTGCCGACCAAAGCCACCATTTATGGAAAGATCAAGTTTGATCTTCTTCTAGGATAAACCCAGGAATTGTTGCAACATAATAGGATTAGATCTTTTGAGATATTCTTAGTTTGTAAGTAGATCTTAGGACATCTATAAATATGGCTCCCATTCAGGTTGAGCTAGGAAGATAGAGAAAGTAGAGAGTAGAGAAATATAGGAGAAAATAGGCAATAATCAGAAAAGTGATTGTTATAGTCCTGTAACAGGTTTTCAGTAGAATTATTGTAATCATGTTCTTGAATCAATAAAGTGTACTATTTCTATTTCATATTGCTTGTAAATGAGTGTGAGTAAGATCTAGAGAGAGAGAGACTCATACCTTCTTCTGGACAAGGAGGTTGGCCACTTCCAGACCTAGGAGGAGGACTAACAACAGGTTTTTATTCTGATTTTGCTACAGTAGAATGAGTTGTAGAACTTGTCATTTCATTTCTTTGTAAACAACTAATAGTATTTGCAATCTTAGCTTATTTTATTTTTATATTAATCTTGTGATTAATGGTTTGGTTGTAATCTCCACTTTCAGCAAAGCTTTCAATTTATTGTAGACTATCATTTCTAGAATTTACTGTTTTTTGTAATTTCTTGCATTTTGTGTTTTGTTGTCAACCCCTGCATAGAAGATTGACAACCTTCTATTACAGAGCCTTGACAAGGTTTCATTTCCATGCTATAATTAGGTTTCCATTGTTGCAAAAGTAAATAGATTTCCTTTCTACAATTATAATCAGACTTCTAATTCTGCAACTGTTATTTCTGCAACATAATTAGGTCTCATTCTGCAATTGTAATTAGGATTTCATTTCTATAGTTAATGATTAGTTTCCATTTTTGCAACTATATTAAGGTTTAATTTATGCAATTTAGAGATAGGAATGTCCTAAATCCCCCACACAATCGGTTTCACCAATAAGACTTGTTGCTCCAGATTGACCTAAGTTATAACCCTGTTCACCCCTTCTTCCATAGATAGCCTTGTACACTGCCCTGGATTGACAAATTCATTGAGAATTAATGATGTGTATAATGACTACGCATCATTTTGGCATCGTTGTCGAGGAATTGTGTTGCTAGAAGGTGACAATAGTCCAATAGCTATTAATTAGACTGAGCTGTGAAGATTCAGGATAAAATCTGAATAGAACAGTTGGTTAAAGTAACAACTATTGACCTATAATTTATGTCATTTAAGAGTAAACATGAATGAGTAAGTCTAGGGATGAAAAAGGTAGAATTACCCAAAAGGATCCCTGGCTTGTTCCATTAAGGAGATCTTCACGCCTAAGGGGTGAATCACCTGTGTTTGAACTACCAAAAATATTGAAAGAAAAATCACCAGTCTCACCATCATTAGAACATTCTGAGAAAGAAAAATCACCAGCTTCATCATCATTAGAACATCCTAAGAAAGAAAAATCATCAGACTCATCATCAACAGAGGATCTTGGACCTCTTGAGAGTGAAATTTGGATAGGTTTAATTGTTCCCAAGGAACAGGAAACTATGGCAGAGGGAGGCAATCTAGATAGAGATGGCCAACATGGCTATGTCCATAATGAAGGAGATGATCAGGATATGCCCCAACCTTCCAGAACATTTGAATATCCTATCCGTTTGAATCCAACACAAAACTCTCCCATGAAAACCATTTCACCTTCAGTACTTCCAACCTTTCGAGGTGTTGTATCTGAAGATCCTGATCAGTTTTTGTTTGAATTCAAAGTAGTGTGTCAAACCTATGACTATGTAAATGACAATAAAAAACTTAAGGTTTTTCCCTCAACACTCAAGGACTCAACATTACGTTGGTTCATGAGCTTAGAGCCAAATTCCATCCGAACCTGGGATCAAATGGAAACTATGTTTTTAGACAAATATCAGGAGTATTGTCATGTAAGGAATAGGAAATATGAGTTATTCAAGATTAAACAGGAAGATGATGAAACATTAGAAGACTATCTTGATAGGTTCTCCTTTGTTCAAAGGAGATGTGGACTTGTAGAACCAGAGTTATGTAAAACCATATTTTTGAGAGGATTACAAGATGAATCCAGAGAAGTATTGGATTTGATGGGAAAAGGGGATGTAAATACTCTCAGTAATGAGGAAATTGTGGGTCTCTGTAGGAATTACTCTCGCACTAAGCAGGGAAGAAGAAAAAAGAGTACAAATGGCACTGATGTGAAGGACCTAATAGAGGAACTTGCAAATTTTAAAACTGATATTCTAGTGCAATTGAACACAACTTTGGGGGAAATGTCTGCAAAAGCAAAAACCATAGAACCTTTGGCAATTTATTGCCCAAGATGTAGAAATAAACATGCTTTGCAGGAATGTCCTTTGAATAAAACATCTATCTCAGCCATTTGTAGTATCTGTTCAAAGAAGCATTCAACTGATAAATGCCACCTGCTACCACAACTCAAAACTGTGTTAGAGAATCAGATTGAGGAACTCAACTATGTTGGACCAAAACAAGGGGGAAATTTCTCTCAATACCAAAATCCCCCTCATTTTCCTACAAATTGGGGGCATAATCCCTGGACTATGCCTTGGGGACAATCAGAACCACCCCAACGTCCTTGGAATTATCCTCAATGGACAAATTCCCAAGAATGGCCACAAACAAATTGGAGTAATTCAACCTGGAATCAGAATCAGAATAACCCATCATGGAATCAAAACAACCCATCCTGGAATCAGAATCAGACTAATCCACATTGGATGCAAAATCAACCACAATGGAGTCAACAATACCAGTCCTATCCAAGGCAACAAAGAAATCAAGGTCAAACTCAACATTTGTTGCCTGCACCTAATCAAAATTTTCAAGAAAAATAGAACCAACCACAGCAAACACAACAAGTGAAACAACCTCAACTTCCAGCTCAATCAGTCACTAATCCAAACAACATGAGATAGGCATCCCCTGTCTATGTGGTTGAAGCTGAAGAAAATGTTGAAATAAATGTTCTTGATTGTAGTAACATCCAACTTCATTCAGGAAAAGTTGTACCTGAACCTGTTTCAAATAAAATCAAGGAAAATGAAGAGCAAGAACCTTTGGAACCAGTTAGAGTTAAACCAACAATAGAGAAAGAAGAAGAAAAAATAGAACCACAGGCAGAACAATTACCTTCATCAAGGATAATTCCATATCCTGAAAGATTCAATACCAGAGCAAAAAATTTTGAGTCAGACCTGGTCAAGGAACTTAGAAAGTTAACTATATCATTGCCCTTATTGCAAGCCATTAAGGATATACCAATGATTAAAAGTATTGTCCGAGATTTGTGCATTAGAAGAGCAGGAAGAAAAAAGAAAGCATTTCCCAAGACTGTTCAGGTTGAAGGAAAGATAGCTGATCTCTTGTCTGGAAAACTAGTACCTCCAAAGTATAGTGACCCAGGAAGTCCAGTTATCACAGTTACCATAGGTTCAGTACCAATATCAAATGTCTTAGTAGATCTAGGAGCTGCAATAAATGTCATGACCAAGGATATAATGAAACAATTACAGCTCAAACATCTCAGCCCCACATTTACAGTTTTAGAAATGGCCGATAGGTCGAGTTGCAAAACCTCGAAGGTATCATTGAAGATGTTCCTATAGAAGTTTCTTCTTGGGAATTCCCTACAGATTTTTTGGTTTTACAGACAAGAAATTCAGCACATGGATATCCCATCATTTTGGGAAGACCTTGGCTTGCAACTACAACAACCTTCATAGACTGCAGATCTGGAAAAATGACTATTTCAAATGGTATTGATCTAAAACAGATCTCTCTGTATCCTCCTACAAAACCATCTAGCAAATTTTTAGGTCAGTTATGGTTTCTTGATTCAGATGAAGAATCAGAGGAGGTTATTTCCACACTAGCCACCTTGGTAGTAAGGGAACACACAGAAGACCTCCATGACACAGAAACTTTAGAAAATGAAAATATCCTAATGAATGTTCTGCATGAACAAGGGTTAGAAGAGGAAGCAGTAAATATCCATCAGTTGTTAAGGAATGAGGAGAACCAAAATTTTGAAGGTGAACCATCTGTACTATCATAGGAAAACTCTGTTTCACTACCACATGGGTGGCACCATCACCTGATTTTTCCTTCTCACTGTTCCATACAGGATATGCTTCCATCAGGAAGTAATGAAACAAAAACTTCTTATTTCCTCCCATCTCAGCAGTGTCCTCTTAACTCCCTAATCACCAGGTATGAAGAAGTGAATTCAGTCCTTCCAAATACAAAACAAATAGAAGTCCAGCCAAGCAAATTTTTGAACATTTACAGTTGGCTTACTAGGGAAGAGGAAGAAAAATTGATAGTTGTCTTGCAGAAGCATGTTCATGCTTTTGCTTGGGACTATAAAGATATGTCAGGAGTTCACCCTGATATATGCACCCACAAAATTTATACTGAAGAAGTCAAGCCAGTAAGACAACCCCAGAGAAGACTGAATCCTACCCTAAGGGATATTGTAAAGGAAGAAATTGAAAAACTTCTGGAGGTAGGATTCATTTACCCAATTTTTGATAGCCAATGGGTCTCTCCATTGGTTATAGTTCCTAAGAAAAATGGAAAAATGAGAGTATGTGTAGACTATAGAGAGCTGAATAAAGTGACATACAAAGACCATTTTCCATTACCTTTCATAGATCAGGTGTTAGATACCCTTGCTGGAAAGAAATACTTTTGTTTTCTTGATGGATTTAGTGGATATAATCAAATTCAGATTGCACCTGAAGATCAAGAGAAAACAACCTTTACCTATCCATGGGGAACATTTGCCTATAGGGTTTTACCTTTTGGTTTGTGTAATGCCCCAACAACATTTCAACGAGCAGTCTTAGCAATTTTTTCTGATCTGACTACCAACAGTGTTGAGATATACATGGATGATTTCACAGTATGTGGATAGACTTTTGACTTTACATTAGAAAACCTTGACAAAGTTTTAACTCGTTGTGAAACATACCAGTTTATCCTTGAATCCAGAAAAATGTTTTATGATGATGAAGGAAGGAATAGTTCTTGGTCATCACATCTCTCTTCAAGGGATCCAGGTTGATCCAAAGAAGGTGGAAATTATCAAGAATCTTCTTCCTCCTAAAACTCAGACTGATGTTAGAAGCTTCCTAGGACACATTGGTTTTTACCGTAGGTTTATTCCCAGCTTTAGCACAATAGCCAATCCCATGTTTGCCCTATTGACTAAAGATTCTAAATTTTCCTGGACTGCAAGGTGTCAGGAATCATTTGAAGCTCTGAAAGAGAAATTAGTAACTCCACCTGTGTTAAGAGGACCTAATTGGACATTACCATTTCACATACAGGCTGATGCTTCCAATACAACAATTGGAGCAACATTAGGACAAATTGACAATGGTGAACACTATGCCATCTACTACATTAGCAAGAATTTGATAGGAGCTGAGAAAAATTATACCACAACTAAGAAAGAATTCCTAGCAGTAATTTATGCCATCAACAAATTCAGGCATTACATCACAGGTTATCAAATATTTATTCACACAGATCATACAACCATTAAGTATTTGATGAATAAGCCTATGGTAAGTGCAAGAATTATTCATTGGTTACTATTGTTGCAAGAATTTGATATCACTATAATCAACAAACCAGGAAAAGCTAATGTTGTAGCAGATTTCTTGTCCAGGTTGCAGAACACAGATGAAGGGGAATTAGTTGAAGACACCTTTCCTGATGAAAAATTATTTGCTATATCAGTCCAATCACCTTGGTTTGCAGATATAGCCAATTATTTGGTCACAGGGAAAGTTCCTCCACATTTCACTTCAAAACAAAAAAAACAATTGATCAAACAAAGTTCTTCTTTTGAATGGATTAAGGGTATACTTTTTAAGTGCAGTCTTGACCATGTGTTACGTAGGTGCATCCGAAAGGATGAGGTATATGATATCCTTAGGGCTTGTCATGATGAACCCTCAGGTGGACACTACTCTGTAAAAAGCACAATTAGGAAAATCTTAGGGACAAGATATTATTGGCCATCTCTTCACAAGGATGTGAAAAAGTACATCAGGCATTGTGATGCATGCCAAAGAATGGGGAAACCCACTCATACAAATGAAATGCCACTGCAGCCTCAATTGGTTTTAGAGCCATTTGAGAGGTGGGGGCTTGATTTTGTAGGACCTATTGATCCACCTTCTCAAGGAAAGGTGCATATTCTAGTATGCACTGATTACTTGACAAAGTGGGTAGAGGTGCGTGCTTTCAAACATGCTCATGAAGAGAAGGTCGTTGATTTCTTGTATACTCAGATTTTTTAGAGATTTGGAGCTCCTCGGTCTATCACCACAGACCAAGGACCCCAATTTGCATCTAAAGTCATTGAGGCATTTACAGAATTATATGAAATCAAACATAGAAAATCATCACCTTATCACCCACAAGCAAATGGCCAGAGTTGAGGTAACAAACAGGGAACTAGAACGAATCTTGACAAAAATAGTAGCTTTTCATAGGAGAAACTGGCTAGATAAATTACCTGAAGTAGTGTGGGCTTACAATACTACTTGGAAATCCACTACTGGATTCACACCTTATGAACTAGTCTTTGGTAAAAATCCCCTCTTACCTATTGAATTTGAGCTACTAACATTGTGCACAACATTGGAAATTGGAATTGAATTGTCACAGGCACAGACAGACAGGATTCTACAGTTGAATGCATTGGATGAACTTAGGTTGGATGCTCTGCACCAAACTAAAGTAATTCAGGAGCAGAGGAAGTTGTGGCATGATAGTCACATTCAACAGAGGAAACTTCAACAAGGAGATTGGGCTTTACTATTTGATTCTCGCTATGAGGACTTCCCTGGAAAGCTGAGAACTAGATGGCTTGGACCTTACCAGATTGAAGAGGTATTTGACAATGGAGCATCTTTTTTATCTCCTATTGATGGGTCATGTAGAGAAAGTTGGTAGTGAATGGACATCGCCTCGGGGTGTACCATACACCTCTGACTAAAGAGGAATTCTTGCAAAAGCTTGATAGTTTGGATACACAATAGGTGGAAGAAATTTCCTCTTCCACTTCAAAACAATCAGCATGATCATGGATTTCAAGAAAAAGCAAAAAAATACAAAAAAATCAAAAAAAGCATAAAACAAAAAGATGAATAAATTCTGATTATGAATTCTTTCATGGGCATGATTTTAGGGAAATCATGAATTCCTTCATGGGCATAATTAGAATAAAAAAAAGAAAATAAAATGAGAGGTAAAAAGAAAAAGAAACCAAGAAAAAAAAAAGAAGAGAAAAATGAATAGTTCAGTAGTGAAAACCTTTCCTAAGGCACTACTGGGTTGGTATGAATGAAAACCAATTTTATGGCATGCATAACCTTGAAAATTTCTAAACCATCATTGTACAAATTCACCAACTACACTTGTTTTGAAATATTGTAGAAAATATCAGCAAAACATCAATAAAAGTAGTCATTCTTCAAAACTTGCATTAACTTGTTTTAATCAAATATATATTTCTTACATTTCTTCATTGTAAATGATTAGTATATAGTATTTAACAATTAACCATTAGCATAAAAGGTATCCATAAGATTTGGTATAATTAAACATGTTTTGAGAATGAAAATATTGATTTCTACCTAATCTTCGGAATAAGAATGCCAAAAACAGTGTCTACTATCTTCAGATTAGTTGCACTTTGTCTTCGAAATGAAGCTTTTTCTTCGGAATGACGATTTGTCTTCAGAATGAAGCTTTGTCTTTGGAATGATGATTTACCTTCATAATGAAGCATCATCTTCAAAATTAAGCTTTGTCTTCTGAATGAAGCAGGATTTGTCTTCGAAATGAAGCTTTGTCTTCAGAATGATGATTTGCCTTCACAATGAAGCATCATCTTTGGAATGAAGATTTGTATTCGAAATGAAGCAGGATTTGTCTTCAGAATGAAGTTCTATCTTTGAAATGACAATTTGCCTTCGTAATGTAGCCTGATATTCGAAAAGAGGATTTGTCTTCAAAATGAGGATTTATCCGACAAGTTTTGAGTCAAATTACTGAGCTGCCATTAGAAGGTCTTCCAATTTCTAGATCTAGAAAAAATACATTGGTGAATATAGTTAATCAATTTATATAAGAAAATGATAGGGATCCAGAATATTTAACACATAATAACACATGCAAGGGGGTAAAAAGGGCCAGCCTACAAGAACCTTGGGATGAAGTGGCCACATGGGTAATCAAATTTCTAACCTGTTGAGTTGTATTTTCACCCAATTGTGAAAGTACACTCTCCCTTAGGATTTGGATTCCAAATCCCCTCTTGCAAAGAAGTTAAACAAACAACTTCTCCAAGGTCTCCGTTATATTAGCATTTGCATATGTGTATTAGTAAAGATATTCAATTTAAATGCTTGGAACACCTTAGTGATTGCAAGTAACTGTAAACAAGGGGGCAATGTTGGTTTATTTTACCATGAAACTTTAGTGATTGTTCATTGAACCAAAATAAATCAAATGTGAGTTGGCCCTCATATGACCACGATGTAATGCTTTAATTCCTTTTATCTTGATGGTTTTAAGATAGATTTTATCTTGCATTAAATCCTCAATGATGAATAGGGTCTTCAAATGTAGCTTCAAAATGTCACTTTACCTTATCCCTCTTAAATGAAATCAAATTTTCATCAAGATGAACAATTAAGTGCTTTAAGGAAAAGACCTTCAATGTAATACTCAAATTACCCCTCTTTCGTAAAATTGGAATTTTTATGAAGAAAGGGTAATTTTAGGCCCAAAATGGGAATTTGTGAAAATGCCATAAAACATAACTCCTTCAATGAAATTGGAATTTCCATGAAGGGAATGTCATCATAGGCTCATGAGTGCAAAATAAAACTGGAAAAATGAAATTTGACCTTAAAATAGAAATTTTCTATTTTCGGATTTTTAAAATCTGTGACAAAATAGCAACTTCGATGAATTTTTAAAAATACTAAACAACTCCGAAAATGAAATTTCAAAGTGCATATTGGAAGTCTGAACTATAACCTACGCAATGGTGAAATTATTTTTAGATTTTGAAAATTTTTAAATGTTTATTTTAATGCCTGAAAATAAGAAAAAATTCTGAAATTAAAATTTTTGGAAACAGAAAATTAAAAATTTGCATCAAAATAATTGCTGAAAATGCAGCAATGCAAAAGCTCCTTCAGTTTGATAGCACCCCGTCCTGCAAAACCGAATACGTGAGAGTTTCGTACATGCAACCTAGCCTATTTGACCTGCAAAACAAACACAATCAAAGTAAACTACGTGCTGGCTCCTAGGGTTTGAAATAATTTCCAGATTGCAGACATTCACATGAAATGACCCAAAACAATGGCGTAAATTTCACATACAAGTCTGAAATTTGGAAGGAGAAACATAAAACAATTAAAATAGAGCATGCAGAAAATTTCTCATTCTTTCTTGCTAACAAGGCCTGAAATTTCTGAATAGAAGCTTTGGCATTAAAATTAAAATCCAAGTTTTACATATCCGGCCATGCCCAAAATCCTCTCATTTGGCCATGCCAAAAAGGTTCCATCCTCCTTTGCATGCATTTCATTACCGTATTTCAAAACCTCTCAAAGGTCCCTTCATTTTTCGTCTTCCTCCTTCTTCGATGAAAATTACTTCGCTTGCTTATTTTGGTAACGCGTCTTTTCCCATGTAAGTGTCAAATTTCATCATTTTATTCTTCCAACAACAACCTTTAGTAACGTTCAAATACACGCCCCACGTGCCATTTGGCCAATGATATGGTTTATCTCTATAAGCATCTTTTCAGTATGAAGACTGTCTTCCAATAATTTACATAGGGCTATGATAACAAATATAACCCTTGTTCTTACCATATTTAGTCTCCCCATTCAAAGAGGGCCTTGGATTATATCATGTGTACACTTTGCATAATCAAAACTTTTTTATTTATTTTATATATCTTCGACTTAGACACCCTCGTCGTGTGGCGTGGTGTCATTGCCATTCACCATGTCCATGCCACTTCGAGCTCCTCTAATTCGTCGTTGTTCGAGCATTGTTGTTTTTGGAAGTGTTGTTCACCCTTAGTTAATGCACAGACCACCATCTCATTCGTTGTACATCACCTGTCCATCGTAGCTAGGTAGGGCCCACACTGCCTGTGCATTGAATCTGCGATGACTTCATTATTATGGGTAATCTAAATAGCTTCTAATCAAACACCACTCATTGCTTTCCATCACTAGACCATACCGCACAGTAGCACTATAGTGCTAAACTCAATAAGGTATCCTTTGAAAACTGCTATCGTGTCGTTGCTACATCTGATAGATATCCTCGACGTTCTTATATTTTACTGCTATATTTACGGCCCTGCATATCATACCCGTTCATATCATTCTCCACCGTAGACCAATACCACATCCGCCTTCAGCTGCTGCGCGTCCACGTTGGCGGGCAGGCTGAGCCACCAAAAATAACCGACTCGCGAGCGCTCGTCGCGATGGTGCCGCCCGCTTATTTGCAGCACCCGTCCATTATCCACGAGCACCTCCATGTCATCCTTCTTCGACTACAGGTGCATTCTCGTTTACTGTCGCTACGACCGATGCGTCTCTAAGACCTCCTTGGCACCGATTATGCCCTTGAAAATTCCTCCACGATGCATGTCCTTTCGGCGCTATTGGACTCGTCGTCGAACCTTCTGCCGATGCCAGTCCACGTGGGGTCCACTTAGACCTTCACCATCAGAATGTGACTGGCATTGCCGTTACCTGCCGTAGCTCGACGTGGCATGCTATGATAGATCTGCCCTTCGTCGAATGCTATCGTGACCAAGCCTACTACTGTCATCTCGACAGTAGTCCCGGCGTTTATTGCTTCGAAGCAAACACCTAACCCTCGCGCTCCTCGGTAGCCGCATAACCCTCCAGCCAAGTCATTTATTTTGCCTGCCATGCATTGGCCGAGGTGTTGGGGTGCCCTAGTCGGCGCTGTGCGACATTGACCGATGAATCCCTGGTTACCGACGTCTACAAGACAACCTGGTAAACCCCACACCGCTCAGTTCAACTATGCCACATCGTCGGGTTCGGGTATGTTTTCATTGACACGTCCATGGCCGAGCGTCTCCTGCCGGGGTCTTCATCCGCTGTGATACTTGGTCGGACAACCTGCAAAACACATAAACAAAGATATATTAAAAACATTAAACTTAAACCCATTTCATTATTATATCCTTTATTTTATTATTATTATTATTTTATTATTATTATTTTTTTCTTTATTGAGTAAATACTTCTTATACATATACATGATGGAAAACAACAACACAATGTTAGCAATAGCATTGCTAACACAACATTGACGATAACAACAACAAAAAAAACAAAACGTCAACAATTTGACAATAAAATCGTCGACGAGAAGTTGACCAAAAGTTGTCGACAAGAAAATATTGTCGACAAGAAAAAGTTGTCGACAATAAAAAATCGTCGACAAGAAAAAGTTGTCGACAATAAAATATCGTCGACAAGAAAAGTTGCCAACAATTGCAAAACCTATGACAAAATGAAGGATTAGGCACTAAAATTGAAATGTCAACACCCAGATATCAAAATGAAAAGGTGGGTCCCCAATTTTGGGGTGTGTTGTGGATCACCCACAACATAACCTATGAAGGGTAGTATGTACTGTTGTTAAGGAATCATCTAAAAATTTTAAACCATCTTAGACATGGTAGGCAACAGCCAGAAGTTAGGGTAAATCTTCCCTTGTACCTACACCAAGAATTGAAAAACATGGCAAAAACATATCAAGAAGGAAAAGGAAGCCCTAGCCACCATGGTATCATCAAACTAGTTTTTCAGCACCATTTTAGAGGAAAACCTATGAACTTTTATAGGTTTTACTCAACACTAAATGATGTAATTTTTGGAGATGAGGATGAGGAGAAAGAAACAGTTGTTACTGATGCTATTGCAGAAGAAGAAACAACTACTATAGAGGCTGCTGTAGAATAATAAATAGAAACTATTGTAGAGGCTATTGCAAAGAAATAAACACACCCAACAGCAGCAATAGAACACCTTGCTCTAGAACCTTCAACCTCACGAGCTAAGAAACAAAAAAAGAGAGGGTCTGGAACTGGAAGCCAAACAAAAAAATTGAAGAAAGTCCATTTTTTTGAAATTGTTACTGATTTGTTAGAACAGGGAAGTGAAGCACCTAGCCAAATAGGGGAAGAAACAACAAGGGAAATAGAAGCATCTAAAACTATCCCCACAACCCCTGTTGTCACCAGAAAATAAAGCAAAAAGAAGAAGTTTGCATCTGTAACTAGGAGGTCTACAAGACTCCACTTGAGGGAAATGGAAGAATAGGTCATAGAAGAAGAAGGCGGACAAAGAAGTCCAGATATCACAAAAATACAACCAACCCCTAAAAACTTTCCAGAATTCCCTAAACAGATAATTGAGGAAGAAAATAGGCAAGATAGTTTTGAAGTGGCTACAGTTCAACAAGCCATAGAAATTGTAGATGAAGTCATAGACAGTTTCATAGAGTCTCCTGAACAAGAGCAGATAGCTAAAGTAGAAGGTATAGCTATTGAGAAGCCAACTACATATAATTTATCTACATCAAATTTTGAACTAGAAACAGAGGAGGAAGACATCACAAAATAGCTGAGAGTAGTAAGAAGTGTTGTCAAAACACAAACCAGATGGATTGAAGAGAAAGAAAACATCATTGAGATGCAAGAAAGGAATATTGTAGAGTTATAGTAGGAAGTGGCAGAATTGAGAAAAAGGTTGTCACAGTTTGAAAAATAGCCAACTATATCCATTGATGAGGATGATTTGGCTCAATTACTTGTGGATTTGTCTAGGGCAGATGACTATGTTGAGGCAGCCATAGGTGATCATTCTTAAGAAACAACCTTTCATTCTGAAGCATTGCCTTCTCATTCTAAAGATGCTTCAGAATTAGCAAAGAGCATAGCAGAAGATACTAGAGATGAGTCACCAACACAGGAACAGTCCAAGTAGTAGCATGAAACTGTTCAAGTAAGTACTCCTTCTATTGAGGTCTCTGTATTTCAAACTATTACACCTTCAATAGAAATAGCAGATAAGGGGGTGCAAGTAGAATTATTGTCTGATGACAAACCAATAGAAATAGTAGAAAATGGGGTACAGGTAGAATTGTTGATAGATGATCAACCAGTAGAAGTGGTAGAAAAAGGAGTTCAGTTCGATCTGCTACCTAGAGTTCCACCTGTAGTTAGACCACCTAATACTGTATCCCTAGAACAATATAATGCAAACATAGCTAGTTGGGTGATCAGATATAAGAAGCTTGCCACTAGGATTGAAAAGTTCAAATTGGAAGAAAAATAACTAGAGGAAAAGGAAACAAAGATCCAGGCATTAAAAGAAAAATTGACTGATTTATGTTAGATCGTTGAGTTTTTGGTCCAATTCAGACAGCGAGCCAAATTTTACAGTCTTATTTTGAAGGAGAAATACCTTAGATGGTAGGTCATGAGGATTAGCTCAGGTCTCCCATATAAATTGGACACAACTGTAGATTTCCTAGAAGCATATTTTGATAGCCCTATAGAGCAAAAAAATCTCCTATGTGAACTATTTTTACATAGCTTCTTTATTCCAGAAGAAGTAGAATTTCACCCTCAAATTTACATTGGATATGTTCAATTGAGGGCATTCATGTCCACTTTGCAGAATCGGTTTTATTGGGACCAGGAGAAAATGCAGAATAAAGAAATTGAATCAAGAGCTGAATTGTTAGCCAGAGAAATTCAGCCAAATCACCCAATTATCACCAGACAACACTTCACTATGATGAACAGGGATGATGTAAATAGGATGTACTTGAATAATTTAAGGTACTGTGTGACAAGATTTCAAATTTTCTATAATGATAATTTTGTTTCAGCATTATCAATCTATAGAAACAAATGGGCTGAACTTTCCATGTCTTTATAGAAAATAGAACCCATCTCCCCCATCAACTTAGAATGGTCTAGAAGAAGGGTATAAGGAGTAATATAGTTGATTTAAATCATGCAACATCATTGGATAGGTCTTAGATTTAGGCCTCCAACAATCATTACTCCAGTTCCATTCTACTTTGAAGAAGATACCCAACCTGATGAACAATTTGAATAATGGCTCAAAAACCTTCAGGAGAACAGGGGATATTATATAGGCAAGAAATTATTCTACAGGTCATGTAATTTGAACATGTACATATGTGATTCCATAGCCCAACAGAATGCATGAGGACATGCATTAATATAATTTTGGGGGAAAATGATGAGGCCTGGAAATGCCTCAATCATAACATGTTTTGAACACTAAAATTTCCTACAAACTCTTATGTTTAATATGATATGCCAGTTAAGTTGATTCAATATGCTGTGTATTAACTATTTGCATGATAAATGTATCTGAAATACTATATTCTAATTTTTACAGTATTTTTCATAAGTTTTATATTATTTTTTTATGACTTGCTAAATGAGATATGCTTAGGTTGATAGCAGCATTTTGCTAATCATGTTTTGATGTCTCAAGCATTCATTTTACCTAAATCTAGAAATAGTGCAAGCAAACTATTACTGTGTAGCAAAAACTAGTTTTTCCCATCTAAATTCCAGCCAGCTGCCAATGAATGGTAAGGCATGGAATTCACATATGGAAAGAGATGAAGACCATTGAAATCTGATCCTGAGAGATAACCCACCTAAGAAATGCAGAGGAAATAATTTAAAGAGCACACATTTGTTCATTTTGAAGTCTCTTCGGAATGAACAAATATCTTCGAAATGAGAAAACACAGTATCTTTGGAATGAGTGGATCTTCGGAATGAGAATTGTAGTCTCTTCGAAATGAGCCACTTATATTCGAAATGAAAATAAAATGTGCATTTTTAATTGTTGACTAATTTTTGACGCTAGAAAAAGGGAAATAAATATTGAAAATGGTAAGGGAAAATATCTCCCATATGACTTTGTCATCCTTGTCGATCAAAGCCACCATTTATGGAAATATTAAGTTTGATCCTCTTCTAGGATAAACCCAGGAATTGTTGCAGCATAATAGGATTAGATTTTTTGAGATATTCTCAGTTTGCAAGTAGGTCTTAGGACATCTATAAATATGGATCCCATTCATGTTGAGCTAGGGAGGTAGAAAATTAGAGAGTAGAGAAGTAAGTATAGGAGAAAATAGGCAATAATCAGAAAAGTGACTGTTACAGTCCTGTAACAGGTTTTTCAGTAGAATTATTGTAATCATGTTCTTGAATAAATAAAATTCACTATTTCTATTCATATTGTTGTAAATGAGTGTGAGTAAGATCTATAGAGAGAGAGACTCATATCTTCTTCTGGACAAGGAGGCTGGCCACTTCCAGACCTAGGAGGAGGACTAACAACAGGTTTTTATTATGATTTTGCTGCAACAAAATGAGTTGTAGAACTTGTCATTTCATTTCTTTGTAAAATACTAATAGCATTTGCAATATTAGCTTATTTTATGATTGAGATGATATTGTGATTAATGGTTTGGTTGTAATCTCCACTTTCAGCAAAGCTTTCAATTTATTGCAGACTATCATTTCCAAAATTTATTGTTTTCTGTAATTTCTTGCATTTTGTGTTTTGTTGTCAACCCCTGCATAGAAGATTGACAACCTTTTATTACAGAGTCTTGACAGGTTTTCATTTTCATGCTATAATTAGGTTTACATTGTTGTAAAAGTAAATAGATTTCCTTTCTGCAATTATAATCAAACTTCTAATTCTGAACTATTATTTCTGCAACATAATTAGGTCTCATTCTGCAATTGTAATTAGGATTTCATTTATGTAGTTAATGACTAGTTTTCATTTTTGCAATTATATTAAGGTTTAATTTATGCAATTTAGAGATAGGAATGTCCTAAATCCCCACGTAATTGGTTTCACCAGTAAGACCTATTGCTCCAGATTAACCTAAGTTATAACCCTGTTCACCCCTTCTTCCACAAATACCCTTGTACACTGCCTTGGATTGACAAATTCATTGAGAATTAATGATGTGTATAATGACTACCCATCAGATATATTCGATAAAATAGGGGGAGCCAATAAACTCATTTGATACAATCTATCCTCAATGAGAGTATTTGATACAATGATTTACAAAAAAGTTAAGGTTCTCCTAAATCCTAGCTATAATAATGAATTTTCTTTAGATTGATGTGTTCTTGCTTCTAACGGGGTGAGTGGGCTTTAGGTATCCTATGGCAGGCCACTCAAGCTTCAACAACCATTCAAAAATATGTGAAATCTATAGATTTGCATACACAAAAATAGAGAAAGGGATTAATAACACTTGTGAGGGCTCCACAGTGTGAGGACCTTAGACATCAGTAAACCCTAACTAAAAATTGATCAAATGGCATGCAAAATCTAAAAATCATATAATAGAATAAAACCAATAAAGATATACCTTACTTTCATTTCATTGTTGCAAATGGCATGGTGCAACAGGCTTAGATTTGTGTTTTGTGGTTGCAGCAGGCTTAGACATGCACTTGGTAGGCTCTCGCATGAGCTTCGTAGGCTCTAGAGTGAGCATGTGATACAGTAGGCTTTGGTGAGCATCTGTAAAAATATACAACAAGCTTTGCAAGCTCTACAACGAGCTTGGAAATCTCGGGAGGGCACCTATGGGTAAGGGTAAATATGTAGAAGTAGATCAAGGGGGTGGCGATGAATGTGGTAGATGGATGGGGGCTATGATGACAATGGAGTATGGTTGGAATAACAGAAGTCATGTTGACTAACTAGGGCTTTAGATCTTCAAAATATATCTCTCTTTGCTTCACTAGGGCTTCAACAATGACTCCTCCAGGGTACAATTTCTAATCTCAAGGTTCCAGGTTTTGAGCATTTGAAAATGCCCTTATTTTATAATCCAACCTAGGATTTTCTTAGGGTTTTAGCCTTGCACTTTTAATTGTGTGGATAAGATTAAATTAGATCCTAAGGTTGAGATTAATTTTTGAGTGTGGCATGGATTAATGAATATGGAGGGTGGAGATTAAATTGGATCGCACGAATATGGTTAATTAAGTTTATAAATATATATTTTATAATAAATATATTATAATATAATATAAAATATTATATTAAATATAAAATACTATTAAAATAATCCCAATTGGGTTAGGAAATGGTGGGAAAGGGCTAAAGTGGTCAAATGGATGGTAGGAAAGGTGGACTTGGGCCAAATAATTGGTAGGAAGGTGTATGGTGGACAAGTGGGTGGTGAGATGGTTAGGATGGAGGACTAGTGGCTATAATTTGGTGTCTATAGATGCCCCTTTTTGTACCATGTGTGAAACACAATATGGTGCAAAAATATGAGACACCTGCTTGGGCTATGGGCGTAGAAGCAACTTCTCTCTATTGTTGGATTTGAGCACTCAATGTTGAAGACATAAGAATAAAGAATTTTTTGGAATTTTTGTAGCTTACCCCTAAATTGGTGAATTATTTACGAATGTATCTCACAAGCCAATTTAAAAATGAATGTAGTGAATTTGTGCAATTGATGAATGAATGATGTGAAATGCAAATGTGATACCATTTTTTCCCAAATGATGGGATGGGGGTTTGTGTATAATACCATGTGATTATGTATGATATGAATTATGTAAAATGTGATACCATTTTTTCTCCAACGGTGGGATGGGGGTTGGTGTATAATACCATGTGATTGTGGTACCATTTTTGCCCCAACGATTGAGAGGGATATTTGTCCAATGTAGATGTTATGATCATGTGAGATGTATCCTATCATGGGAGAATCATAATGTAATGTGGTTGCCCCAAACTTTGGGATGATTCAATGTTGTTGAATAAGTTGTCGCAATGGCATCATTGAGTATGCAAAATATGAAGATGCATGCTGACTAAGTCAATTTAGGGGTGTGTTAGTGACTATGGAAATTTCTTCACTAATTCCACGATGGAAATAGTCATTCTACCGGTATATCTTGTATTTTGACTATTGTCAAATGAATGAGTGTTTGCGAATTTGATTATCCATGTTTTCATTCCCCACGAAAAAGGGCATCAATGACTGCTTGTGAGCAAATTGTTCTTGGCAAGGTAGTACTCAAAATGTGAGCTGCCAAATGTGATTATGATTTTTGATGATAAGATAATTGATTATGATCATGGTCAAGTTTCCTTATTATATATTATTCATCTTACCAAATTGCATGGATTATTATCATTGCAATCGCCAAGTTTATAGAATAAATTACTAGATATGAGGTTCGCTTGAATGAACTCGACAAATTGTGGATGAAATGATTGACAAAATAAAAAATGGTGATGGGCAAATGCTTTATGAATGACTGTTGTGCTTTCACAAAATGTAGAGTTAGTTGATGTATGATTTGTAGTTGGTGCTTCTTTTTAGTTTTCCACTTTGCACATAACCGAGATGTTTATTGATTAAATGAGCTTGAATTTTTGTGAAAATTTGTGGGATGATGAAGAATGTGATGTAGAATGATCAGATGTGAGTTTTGTGAAAATTTGGATTGTCTTGCTACAATTTGTGCTTTTATTTGTGTATTTTTAATATTTGATTTGTTCTTAAAAATGATGCACAAAAAATGATTTTTGTTTTCACAAAACCTGATTTTATGATGTGCATGATGTGTGGATGAAATTTGGTGAAATTTGAAGTGGGTAAGCTACCATTTTGAGGGATTTTTTCCTCATGCTCTTCTAGGGCTAGGTGTGTGGCTATGCTTGGCGTATTTTGTAGGTACCCGCATGCACCTGGGTGTGCTTTCAGGCGTGCACCTGCACCTACCATTTGTAAGCATAGGACTACACCTGAATATGCTAAGGAAAAGTATAAATAAATTTTTGAGTGAATTGTGAGGCTCACTTGTGCACTTTGGATTTTGAGGAGCTGCATCTGAGGAGTGGAGTGGATTTGTGTGTTTGGTGAGGCTAGTGAGAATCTGCATGGAAGCTATGGCAGTGGAGGGATCAAATGCTATTGGCAGAGCCGAGGCACCATTTGCCCTAGTAATGTTTAAAAATACTATCTCTTGTGCAAAAGTTTTATTTTTTGCAATAGTAGTAATGAAATTTTTTGTTGCTGTAGTTGAGGGACATAGAGCCTCAACATCGATTTTCTCCTCTCATGCTTGGGATGAGGAATAAGTTGATGAAGTGCATGGAGTGCTACTCACTTCAATCACTAAGTTGATAGAGTAGGTTACTGACTATGAGACCTGCTTGGGATGATGCTTTTATGTAAAAAAAATATATATTTTGAGTTCTCTGATGATCTTGAACCTTTAGAGTGTGATTATTTGATGTTTTTGTGAAGTCCCTCTAGGAGGAAATGCTTTATTTTGACCTATGGGTAAATTTGTTGTCAGATATAGTGGCCTCTAAGTTCATACCTATGGACACTATCATCTTGAGTGGCCAAGGAGTTCAGGCTACTTATGTTAATAGTGACCAAGGCATAATTTGGAAGATTCTCTTTGGGAGCTCTGCTGTGATAGCGATGGTTGTGGCTTGGAACTTGCTAGTGTTGAGGACATGGCTACACAGGGTGAGACATCAGCTACTGGAGGAGTTGGAGCTTCTATGGTAATTTTCTTTTCTACCCTTAACCCTCTTTTTTATATTTGAGTAAAACTAAACCTCACTAAGTAATGGGAAAAATAAAACCTCACTAAACCTATTGGTAATGAATCAAACTTCGTAGCTAGGCTTAGCTTAATTTTTTCTATGGTGGGTTGGTCCCCATTTTTGTTTTTGTTGCTTTGCCTTGGTACATTTTTGGCCTAGGGTTTGCAAGATTTTCAACTGTCAGCCATTGTTGTTTCAGAGTACTTATGAGTTTGTTTTGATCTAGTTTTTGAGTGAGGGTTTATGCCCCTTTAGTTTCATACCTTTGTTGAATTGTAATTCTGATAGTAACTCTACCCTAGAGTTATAAATTTTCTTCTACCCACCTACTACTGCCACTTCGTTGATTTGTTTTTCTTTCAGCATCTTTAGCCTAGGGTTTGTGAATTTTCTTTTAGCCTTAATCTGATGTTTGATTAGGAATTTTTGCCCTTCCTTTTATGTTTTTATGTTATTTTGCAAATTTTGAATTTTTTTTGTCTTTTTTGGCAGATGTTCCACAGGTTTGCCATGTCGCCCCTCGGCCACTATCACTCAGAGCAACCAGTTCTGAGCTATTGTCACTTAGAGTAGCCAGGTTTGAACCCCAATGATAAAAAATTTGATAGTTGGGTCTTGGCTGCTGCTATCTCTAGCGGCCAAGTTTCGGCCACTGTAGGCAACAACGGCTACACCCTTAGCCTTATTTTTGTACTTTTTATAATTTTCTAAGATATATTTTGATTTTTATTGAATGTTTTGAACCACTCCTGAGCTTTTTTGCCCAACTATATGTATGTATCCTTTGTTTTTTTAGACTGTAGGAGTGTTGATGTTTTTATGCTTTATTTTATTTATGCCTTAGATGCACTATAGTTACATTTTATTTGCTTTGGTTATTAGATCCTCTTTTTTCAAGATCGGGACCCATAGATCCTGCTTGAGCTACTTTCCAATTTTTATGACACAGACTATACATGGTTCAAAGCCTGCAAGTTACAGTATATCATCAAGCTACCTTACATCATGATAGATCAGGCTTACCTTACAACCCTGGCCCACCACTAGGACCCATGGAATAATACTTTCCACATCTCAACCAGGGAGATTACCATCATGTCAAAAATGTATATAGAATTTTTTGGATCTTGTTTGATGGGGTGGACATTGTCTCTTTGACCACTAAGGATCAGGTGGTTGTTTATGCTTGGGTGTTTGGAGGACACTCTATGGAGGCCCTCTAGGACAATAGGTCTGGAGGAGTGTCTATCAGTAATTGGCATGAGGTGCATGTTTTTATGACAAGGCACATCGTATTGTTGATGGTCATCAAAAATTTTCTTATCCTAGACTGCTCAGGTTTGAGGTTCCCATGGAACCTTCTGGCGATGGTACAAGATGTTTTGGATAGAAAGGAGCCGATCATTTATGCATGGGGTATATCACTATTGTCTTAGTGCTATGCCAAGTTATACCATATCTGCTGGTGAGGACACATCAACATTGCCTACAACTTGCTCCTATAGGTTTGGGGATGGGGAAATATTAAGGTAGATCATCCAAAGTGGCTCCTAGCTGATATTATAGTACTCGATGCTTGGACATAGTGTTATGCTTCTATATAGGCTTGAGAGCATGAGGAGCATAAGAGCTACACTTTTGCAGGGGAGCTATTCCATTACACTGATTATTTCACTAGACTTTTGGCCAGAGATGTTGTATGGTGTCCTTACTATGAGTGTCCTTCTTGGGATGATCCAGCTAGCTTCACTGCCAGGACACAGTGTGAGTGAGCGATTCTGCTTTTTATCACTACATACGAGAGCAAGTATCCCAATAAAATTGAAGAAAATAAGGGAGTTGAACTTGAATAGCTAGAACTCTTAGCATTCGAAGGTCATGAGGTGATCCTCAGTATCAATTTGGTGGATAGCCTACTAGTCATTAGTGCCAAAACCTCTCGCATGATGATATATATGTTGCATTAAATTGTGTACAGATCAATGTTTGCATGTGTATGAGCTAGATTATGGTATCCTAGATTGCACCATAGATTAATCTTACTAAATACAATAAAGGAGTTAGTGGAGCTAATTAGGTGATCCTCAATATAGGTTTGGTTGACAGCCTATCTGGCACTGGAAGTATCCTGACAAATACCATAAACAAATTCAATTGCACATAGAGGGAAGTGAAATAACTTGGTCAAACTCAAGTCTGATTCATACCTTGTTCAAAAGTCTTGTAAGATAAACGTACAATCTTGTCTAGTTAGTTAAAACATCTGAGTCTCATAAAAACCTTAACTACATTCTAAAACAATCATGGTACATTTCATTACTTACATCACCATCAAAAAACACAAAACAAAAAAAAAATACACATGAAAAGTCATCTCACAAAGCAATCACATAGTATAGAAAGACAGTAAATCCCATACAGTCTATGGTGCCATTGCCAATATATCAACAAATCATTTCATCCATTCCATATGCATACATCCATATAGTCAAAAACATCCACATTCATAATAACATATGCATACATCAACATAAATAAATGTGCATAAAATAGAAATAAACCATAACAAGTAAATAATCCAAAAAGAGAGTCATGTATATATTAAGTCAAAAATGCCCTCAGGCTACAATAAAACAGTCCTCTAACCTCACAAAAAAATCAAAAACTAAAAATCCCTAAATCCTAGGGAGTCGGCCACCATGATCATGTAGGATCGGTGTGACTGGACTACCCCCAATGGTGTGGGTCCTATGGGACCTCTCAGGGTAGTTGTTGCCAACCCTCACATCATGCCCACTAACATTACCCTCACCCACTCACCTGCGACTAGAGGATGTAGATTGCTCAGTATCACTACCTCTCCTACGACATGATGATCCACCTCTAGTGAGCTTAGGTAACTATCCATCGAGGTGAATAATCTAGGCCTCCAACTCCACCTAGCATTGACCCCACTCCATATCCCACTAATGGTACACAACCAATACGTCATCCCATTGCACCAACTGAGCCCGTAGGATATCCCTCTCGAATCTGTGCTCCTCATCCCATATCTATAGTAGATCCTCCAATCATGCTATCTTAGCACAAAACCTAGCATCCATATCCCCTGGGACTACCTGAGACATGGGCATCTCTAGGACGGCATGCTGCTCCAGCACCCACTGCTCTAGGATGTGCTATGTATCTAGCTACTCCGAAACCCCTAAATCATCCCCAGTGAAGTCATATACCTCCACCATATTCACATCATATATTGGAGCCCCCAAAACCTCCACCAGTGCCTCCACACCCCCACTGCCTACTTTTTCCGCATCCGAACCTCCTAGAGGCCCCTCACCCTACCATCGCTGCATCGTCCACCACTGGTCATACTCTGCAGTCACCTCAACATTGGCCAAGGGCTCAATAATCAACCATGCTAGAGTCCTCTCATCACCCCAATGTCGATAGATCAAGGTCTCACCAAGAAATCCCTGGTGCACCCCAAACTATCGAGTCACCCGGATGTATGAGAAGTACTCCTGCTCTATCCCATGTCACCCGATCAACTATCTCCCTTTGCACACCCACCAGAGCCACTCTCCAGCTTCAATATAGGCTGGATAGTCCTGTTATGGCTACCAGAACACCTTTCCTAGAGCAATATGTGAGAAGGCATTAGTATAGTGACTTACATCACCTGCCCACCATCGACTTTTCCCATGCTCCTCCAACCTCCACCATAGAGTAGCATACCCAATTTCCCTATCCACCATATCACCTCAAATGGTCCAAGGCAACCCTTATGGCCACTCCATAGCTATGTGCTACCACCCCCAACACTACAAAAGATAGCTGCACCCGATCCCCTTCCACCTTCGATAGCGGACCTCGTACAACTCAGCGTAAAGCTATGACAATAGTGTCTGACCCCACCTCATAATAAGTGGCACTGCTATCAGAAACTCCACTAATCTAAACACTACCTCAATCATGTTCCAAGGGAACCTCGCACTTGAGGAATCGGGAAGTAGCATGTTGGAGATAAGGGTCATGAGCAACGCATGCCTCACCCCCAAAATGCCCTTATCCAGCCATCATCGCACCAGAATCCTACTAATCAGGCAGTCTACCTCTACCCTATCCATAGCACTATCCATCCCCATCTTTGCCACCTACCCAAAACATCGTGTCAGCACCACCATCCACTGATCATGAGGAGTCATTCGAATGGGCAGTCCGTCTATTGGAATCTGTAGAATCCGATACACGTCCTCCAAAGTAATTGTCATCTCCTCTATTGGGAGATGAAAGGTGTTGGTGGAGGGATCCAAAAAATTGATCAAGTAAATCAGATATGCCTGATCCCCCACCATAGGCTCCAACTGTGTCACCTACTTTATCCCAAGGGCATCAAGCCACTCCCAATCTACAATAGTCAGCGCATCCCGAGCATATGAGAACACAGTCGGTTGGCAATACCGACTCTTCACAACCTAAAAAACAAAAACAACACAAAAATATTAAAACATGACAACAAAACAAATGTAAAGCAGTGTATACAAAAAAAAAAAAAAAACAAACCATAACTAGGGTTTTAATCTTAGTCTAAATGCAACACCAAAAAAAAACAAAAAATTAACTAGGGTTTTAACCTTAGTCTAAACGAAAAAATAACAAAACAAAAACATTAACAAAATGTACAACAAAAAAATTCAAAAAATCAAATAAACAATGCAAAAAAAAAAAAAAAATCACTAGGGTTTTAACCTTAGTCTAAATGTAAACACACAAAAAAAACATTAACTAGGGTTTTAATCTTAGTCTAAAACGCAAAAATGAAATACAAAAAAATTAATTACGGTTTTAACTGTACTTAGACAAAAGAAAAACAAATAAAGCAGATATAAGGAGCACCTATCGGTCTTGCCTCGTCTCTGCCACTAGAAAATTCAGTCCTTGCACTCATGGTGTTTGCAAAATTTTGGCAGCTCTCCGCTACACAAACTCGCACTCCTCCTCATAGCTCCAAATCGCCAGAAAAAAAATTGCAAATGAGCCCAAAACCTAGTTTTGGCCCTTATAAAGGATCTTAGGCCTGTAATCATTCCACCCTAGGACTATTACAAAATTGGTATTCATCCCACCATGGGACGATTACAGAGCAAGAAATAAAGAAACCAAAATTGCAACCAAAAAATGCACCAAAAAAAGCAATAAAGCTGCCAAATGCCATTGCACCTGATATTCTTGGCATGAAAAACTGATTTCGGGGTCACAAATTATCACTATCCTACTCCCCAAGAAGGCTACCACAGCTGGACCACTCCACGGGAGGACGGATTTTCAAAAATTTCAGCCCCAAGGCATCACAAAAAAGGGTCAAAACCCACTCAAAAGCAGCAATAAAGCTACCAAACAAAGGTGCCCTTGAACATGATATTCATGGCATGAAAAGTGATGTAAGGACCACAAATTATCACTATCCTACTCCCTAAGAAGACTACCATAGCTGGACTACTCCACAGGAGAATGGATTTTCGATAATTTCAACCCCAATCGACATCACAAAAAGGGTCAAAACCCACAAAAAACAGGTCAGATTGTTGGGAAACTGCATAAGCTTTCAACGAAAAACAACTTAAGGCACCCTTAAAAAAGTCATCTTGGGTCAATCAACTCATCGCTTTTCTCATTTTGGTCATTCCCTCATCGATTCATCACTTGAGTGGGTAGTCACACTCAGTTACCAATCAACAAATACACACCCGATCAAGGAAATGGCATGCATTCAAAGAATAATTGACAAAGATAATCACGCCCCTACTTGGGGTAGCAAAAAAGCAATAATCACAAGATGATCAAACACTTGGCATTCTGGAATCATGAACTCAATATTCCTATAGACAAAATTTTGCACCCTTTGCCTATTCATGATTGAACTATATCCAAGATTAAGTAACACCTCATCAAAAAATGTTAACACTTGAAGTAAGCTCCTTAGCTTGTTAGAAGCAAGGATTCAAGAATGTGTGCCCTTTCCATACTTAGGGCATCAAAATTTGGTTAGGTTACTGAGAAACCCTAATAATTAAGTGCTTTGGTTATCTATTTTTTCTCAACACTATGCCACGCACAATGCATCCCAAAAAGGGGCATCTGTAGACACCAAAACAACACCAATTCGATTATGTGGCTACAAGCACTAACCAAATTGGCATACATAGCCCCTAGGGTAGCCCCCAAAGGTTAAACAGTGGTCCTAACCACTCCCAAAGTGGTTTTGGAATGTCAAAGGTCAATTTGGCACCTTTCAAGCACTATGCTCCCTATTTGTTCCACCTTGGGATGATTAGAATGCTATTCACCCCACCCCGGGATGATTAGTAGCAATCGCTCCAAGGTGGGACGAATAGCAGGTTTGATGGGAAAAAAGTCAAACCTTGACAAATGGCAGCCCAAATATGCCACTCAACTCCACCTCCAAGGCATGGGAGTGTGAGTGAGCATTTCAAATCTCAAAGAGGTAGTCATGGAGGCCTCAATCAAGGAGCCCTTAATCAGGGAGGAATCTTCTCTCCCTTGACAAGGCATGATGGCCAAGTGGTGCCCCTGCATGCACATTCAAAGGAGACCCTTAGGTCTATAAAATGGTGAGCCTTCTCACCCCAAAAAAAATAGATCAGGAGTATTTGGAGCAACGGAGTGCTACCAAATTATACCCTCACCCCTCATTGTGCTTCCTACATCCTTGATCCCTCTTTTGGAAGGGAGGTTATTGGGTGAATACTAGGAGCACAATCTGGACCCAAAACCCAAAAAATCATCCACAATCCCACACTAAATTTTTTGACACAACCTCCTAGGAGGTTTTGGACCCATCCCAAGTGGATTGGTGTCAAAACCAAGCCCCAAACGGTGGGCGTCCCCGGGGTGCCCCCCGCACTGTTGCAGTCCTAATCGCCCCATCCTAGAGAGATTAGAAATCTACATTATATTTCTTTACTTTTTCTTTTGCAACATATTTTATGTGATTTTTATATGCTGCTATTCAATTTTCACTGTATTCTAATCTGTTTTGACTATGTTTTTATCATTTTACGCATTCACTAACCTATAGGGAGCACCTTTGGATATAGGGCAATCTGGGTAGAATCTGCAAAATATGACCTTCTGGGTCATCTCAAAATTTCCCATTCTTCCTAAAACCAACTTTGCAGGTATTTTGGAGGCCTCTGGATAGAACATTTTGGGGGTCACTTTCGCACATTTTATGATAGTCGCCAGCATCCCACCCCGAAGCGATTAGAAATCCATGCATGATTTCTTGACTGTTCTTTTTTAAATGTGTCCCTAATTATGTCTAGATGCTCCTATTCAAGTTTCATCTCATTCTAACATGTTTTGATCTCTTTTCTATTATTTCATGTATTCACTAGCCGGAGGTCTTGGGGATTGCGTGTTTCCTTTCATCCGCATATGCTATTAACCATTTTTTGTTTCTTTGTACATAGGATATTGACACTGGAGGGACAGTAAGGAATGACAGACACACTCACACAAGTGGCGATGACATTTGGCACGCCCATTTCAAAGGGGGGAACGTATTGTAACCGGATCATGAGCAACATTAATAAAAGAGGCTGCACTTTAGTTTTGCTTTACATCTCATTTTATTGCATTTTTTTCCCTTTTCATGCACTTTTTCTTCGTATTTTCATAGGACTTAGCATTTCATTATACATCTACTTTTGTTCGCATCGCACCCGGTATGCCGTGCTTCTGTAGATATGCTTTCACTTTGTTATCTAATCATGTGGTTGGATATGAAGGTTCTACATACAGGTGAGTGGAAGGAATTATGAATTCTCCTAGAAGGTCCACCTGATGGATGTATTTAAATGGCTCTTCATCATCCAGAACCATATAGACTTTATCTTCATGCACATACTTAACATATTAGTGTAAAATTGAGGGTACACACTTCATGTCCCTTATAAAAGGGCACCCTACGAGGATATTGTATTGCATGGACCCATATAAAACATGATACATCATGGGGATGGTCTTGTGCCCCACCTTAATGGGTAAGACTATCATTCCTATAGTAGTACATAGAGCATCATTAAAAGCTCTCAATGTGTAGGCTCCTAAAATGATATTAGATTTGGGGATCTTAAGGTTCCCAATGGCGGTTGTGTTGATGATGTTGATTGATGAACCTATATCAAGATGGAGACCTAAAAATTTCAATCATTGATGAATGCAACAATGTGCAGTGGGGGGTATGGTAAGGTAGTGGATACTACCTTAATATCATGATCATAAAATCAGATTACAGGTTCATGACATTCTTGTACATGTCCCGCAAAATAGGTGTATGCATTTGGATCTTGTGGTGGGAGCTCAATTGACCTTAAAATTTCCATCAAGGTCTCCCTGTGCTTTGGAGACTGTTGTATGAGCTCATAGATGGATAGCTTTTTTGGGGTTTTTTGTAAATTTTTCTCAAGTCTACTTTGGATAGTTACCATAGATTGAATTGGTGGTCTTGGAGGATTATTATGCCCCTGCCTCTGCCTAGGTGCAGCATGGGTATTTGCAGGAGGTTGCAGTTGACCATACCATCTACTTCTGGTGGCTATGTTGAAAATTTCCACCATTCTGACACACCCATGGGTAGGTGTATCGATTTGGACTTGATTGGCTTGGGCGAATTGCCCTCTAGGGACCTCATGGTTGGGCAATGGGTTTTTGTAAATGCCCTATCTCGATTATCGAGAGCTAATGGATTGTTGAATTTAAGTTCTCCCACCTCAATCATATTTTGTACTTGATGCTTGAATCCATTATAGAATTTGATATTATGCCTCGGTATCCTGTGATACAGATAAAATTGATCTTCCCTATATCCTTTTGGCTTAGGATGGTTGGGATCTATAAGAGGTATATCAGGGAATCTAATCTTTCCCACCTCACTTGATTGAATATTGATTGCATTGATTTTGTCAATGGTGTAAAATAGCAAGGGGGCTTGCATTCTTTATTTCACCCCTGATTATTCTTTTGTTCATAATTGGCTGGTGGGGGATGTGATTGATAATTCTACGGTTGTTATGCACCCCCATCCTTAGGTGTATCCAATGCGACTTGATTAACTAGAGTAGGGTTAGCCTGCTTTTGTTTATATCTGTCATTTTTACCACTTTTGTTCCACTCCTTCTTGGCTCGGGGCTTAATGGTTCCCTCATCTACTTTGATTTCCTCAATTATTTTAGCTTATGCCAAAGCTTATTCAAATGAAGGATATGGCTAAATTTATAATAGGAGGGAGATGTGTTTGGAACAATTCTTGGAAAACACCCGGATAATTTCTTCTATGGGAACATAGAATGATAACTTTGCCATGATTTTCCTCCACCTATTCCCATAATCCAATACTGATTCATCATCATACTATTTTAAATTGGCCAGGTTCGATAGGCTTACTTTCTTCTTAGCACCAAAGGAGAAATACTTTAAGAAAGCGTTTACTAGTTGTTCAAAATTTGATATGCTATGTTTAGGTAATTGGTTAAACCATTGTATGGCTATGCCTAAAAAGGTCATTATGAATGTTCTTAGCATAATAGCATCATTGTATTCAAGTTTAAAACATGCGTTGATAAAGTTTTTTACATTCTCTTGTGCGTTCTCTTCACCTTTAAACTTCTCTAGCCTAGGCATCTCAAAGTGCTTAGGATAGGGAGGGATAGGAACTGATGGACACAATGGTTGGTTGTGTATCTTTCTTAATGTTGGTTGGTTCCCAGTGGCCTCTTGTTTCTCAAAGGCTTTTATCTTTTTAGCAAGATCCTAAAATGCCTTTGATGCATGTATTTCTTCATCTTGTAGCCCCACTCTTAGTGGAGGCAGAGGTAGCTCTCTAGTTGTTTGGTCTATTCTATTTTCTTCCCTCTTATGAGGGGACTTAGGATTATGATCTTAGTTTGTTATGTTTGCCCTTTGCCCTTCAGTTATATTTTATCCATGGTTTGGTGGGGGGTTTCATTGTGGGCTCTCTTGTCTAGCACATCTCTCTTGAGGTGAGTCAGTGCATCTAGTTCTTTGGTGGTCACCACCATTGGCTTGTAAATTACTAAGAGCTAGTCGCTCGGCTTGCTCTCATAGATTCTACTCATGTTTTCACAAGAGTCTTTCTCTTTTTTAATCTTGTTTAAGAGCTTCCACTAGCTCTTGATCTTTGTGTAATGCATTTTATAACCATCTCACATGGTCAACTTGTGTTGTCATAGAAGACTCTGATTGGCTTGACTCTGTTCTTGTGGTTTTTACCCACAAATTCCTTGAATGATTTTTTGCAATGTCTTTGCTAGCCAGGGTGACTTATTATGTGTATTTTTTAGTTTCTCTATGATTAGACTCTATGCATTTACTTTGGGGTCATCTAGTGGCACCCCTAGACTAGGAGGTATTCTTAGAAGTCACTGTTCATGAACTTCCTAATGTAGAGTGTTTTGTGGCTATAGTTCTTTGAGTTGACCTTTGATGAAATTTGTCAAACTCATCCAATTATTTTTTCTTCCATGGCTGATCCTGTGGAATGCCATTTATACCAATGAAGTCATAGTCTACTGGAATCCTTCCTCTTGTGTGAAGGATATCTTATGTTTGGTCCCAATGACTTAATGTAGCTCTAGTATCTTGCCCTTCAGTGGGTAGACCTATTTCATGTGTTTCTTGTGAGGATTGAGGTGTTGCAACTCTTGTTTGCCTTCTTGATGATGAAGGATTTTTGGTGTCATGTTTTCTCCATGAGGATGGAGATGTAACAAACTCGTCATATCTATGTGAAGAGTGAGTTTTAGAACCTTCTTTGTGTCCATGTGAGGAGGAAGCCCTTGAAGCTTCCCCTCTCCTTTGAGATGTTTTTGTGTGTTTAGAGGATGCCATTGAGGTCTCCTCATGTCTCCTTGATGAGGATGGTTGTGAAGTTTCTTTTTGTTTATGTGACTTTGTTCCATGGTGTGGTTCCCTACTTGGAGTTTCTTGAGGAGAAGCCCCAATGGTTGAGTTATCACCCCTCAAACTTGTGGAACTATGTCTCATAGTATTATAGGTATGTATTTCAGTGTTACTGCGGCTTCGCCTAAGGGTATGAGTTGCCTCAGATTCCCATTTGGTGTCAAACCGAGTGTGTTTTCTTCTTGTTTTAACCATTTAGCTTATAATTTAGTCTTTTTAGATTGCACTTTCAGAGATACCCAAACAATATCACACAGATGTTTATCTTGATTAACATATTATGTGTGCCCTATACTATTTGATGTATTTTGATGTTTTGTTCTTTTGCTTTCTTGTTTTGTTTGGATTTAGAAAGAGGATACTCAATCATAGTGGAAATCAAGAACATCCATGCCAAACATGATTTTTATCAAAAGAAGCTAGGGTACACCACTGAAGTGCCAATGGAGGGTTCTCCTAGCTCCTCCACCTTGAATAGGATTGTTCCAATGGTGGGAGATAGTTTGAACATGAGTATCTTAGTGCCACTATGAAAGAGTTCTTCAATCCATTTCTAGGAGAATCTAGGGGGCAAACCGGTGGAAGGAGATGAATTACAATGTCACCAGACTGAATTGAGGGTCGATGATGAAATCCAACTCCACAATGTTTAAATGATATGTGTGTGTGTGTGATGTTCATTTTAAGCTTTGCATAGAGTAAGTAAATTATATAGCAGAAATGATTCTTTTCTACTTGCCTATATGCAAAGATACATTGTTTCAATATTTCAAAAATATGCATGAGCTACTATATTTTGTATGAACGCACTTTATTTTGTGCAAATATGGCCTTCTTGCAAGGCCTCAAAGCAATCAAACAACATACAATTTCTAGCACATTGGATTATAGGGTGAACTTTTTAGGCATAAGCCATTATTCCTAGCAATGCCTAGTGGAAATTTTAAAAGAAGACCTAAGATGTGCAATATGCTAGTTATTTCCCATATTATTTCAATTTCCAAACATAAATGTGCTTTAAGTTTACTATTTTAGAAACACAAGCAAAAATAAAACTATAAAATATTAGAGAAGCTATACGAACCTTTATTCCATCTAAGAGAACTTTGTTTTTGTCCTCTGTTTCTCTCTAGTTTTGGCTACTGTTTATCAGAGCGGCTAGTTTTTGGCCACTGTAGATCATAACGACTGCTATCTGGCCACTATAGCTCAGAGCAAATACTATTTGACCACTGTATCTTAAAGCGTCTAGGACTGCAAGTAAAACTAAGTTAGTATCCAGGTAGAAAACAAAAAATTAGTGGGTGTCCCATCATGATCGCCATCTGTAGCGACCCCGGGACGCATGCATTGCTCTACTCTACTTACAATATTATACTGAAATGAAATAAAAGACAACAAAAAACATGTAACATAGAAAATAACAAAATTGGATCCTTTTATTAATAATGAAACTCGATTACATGTCATCCCTCTTAGGGATACCCATTTTGATACAATATTAATACAATTGAGCAGAATGTCCCCCTTTGCAAAATGGTGGTGCGCTTTTGAAGGCTTACCAATTATGCACATGGAAATGTATGAGGGCTTATAGATGCCTCCTCTAGGTATGTTTCTTAGAGGAATCCCTTTGATCATGTATGCTACTAACTTCGTCCTGTGAACCTATGCCCTGTGAGGAATGAAACAACAATACACACTTAGCTATCCGAGATTACCTCCCCGGATGAGGCTGTTAGCAATAAAATAACTTAACAAAAATATGATGAGACTATGCTATGAAATCATGTAAATATATGCTAATGATATGAAGATATGAAGAAGGAAAATAAAAGAAGCTATGTCTAAAGCCTAAGCTAAGCCTATGGGCCACTATCCAAGACAAACTCTGCTAAGGTAAAACTTGCTCTCCTTGCCCTAAAGCCATGGGTCAAAACCTATATCAAATGTTAAAATGGTGGTGAATTTTCCCAATGTTTTGAATGTCTTTCATGTGGTAAGCCCTCAAATGGGCTCCTCAATCTGGCAGAGCTTTACTACAAGAAAGCTCTCAAAGTCTCCAAGCTCTTCCCTGCATAAAATCTAATTAAGTGCATAAAAGGTCTCTAGAATATCTATGCTCTCCAGAATGTGTATAATATCTCTTGAATGTATATATTGTGCTCTTATGTTTGCTCCTTATATTGGATGTGAAACCCTAGGTCTATGTAAAACCCTAGGTTTGAATTATTCATGCACATTGGATGTTAGCATGAGAAGATTTTGTATTTCTCATGTTTAGAGGCCAATTTAACTAAAGTCTAAATGCAAACTCAAGTCTCCTATGCAAACTAGACATGAAAGGGAATGCAAAGTTGCTCCCACTCACCTTTATTGCATTCAAGATGCCACTTCTACTTGTGATTAGGCTTGTTTATCTTTAAAATGCAATTTTAAGGTTTGGTCGTTGTCGTCTGCAATGGCTAAGATTTTTCCACTGTCGTCTATAGAGGCTAAGGTCTGGCCGCTTTAAGCTTGAGTGGCTAAGGTCTAGCTACTCTAGTATTGAGAAGCTAAGATTGGATGGGCTTATAATGCCCCATGTGAGTGGCAAGAGCCACTTTTTATGCTTGGAAGGCCCAAGGTGTGGACATGTGGCTTATGAAAGTGCCTATGTGATTAGTTCCCTAATAATGACATGTTTTAGGTGTCTACACTTTTGGTTCTTGGGGATGACTACCCATCCTTGTCACGGGTGTGTAGTATGATCCTTACAAATTTAGGGATCAAGGGTTTTTGGGATTTTATTTGTTAATTTTGTATAGATATTTGGGGAATCAGATTATCAATCGAATTATGATGAGAATTTTGCCCTATCCTTACTACTCTATGTTTTAATGTTTATGTTTGAAGAGTAATTATGGTAGTGGTGAGAACCACTATTTTTGCTTTGGACTATGTTGCATGATGGAAAAAGTGAGAATTATCCCTTTTCACTTTAAGGTACTACCCAAGTATGGTACTAACCCTCCTTGGCTCATAATTTTTTTAAGATGTGAGAAAATATGGTTGGTTCAGGATTGTATTCGGAATCAATCAGTAATGCTCAAGACTTTATTAGTGTGTAAAGTGTGTTTTTGGTCCTAAAGAAAATCGGACATCCCTTTGGAGGTTGCTTTCTACACAAGTAATGGCTGAGTGATTGAAAATATAGGCCTTATAATTTTTGACACATGATGTGGTTGAAATATCACTTTTTTTAAATTTGCATGATTGCTTTAAGCTAGGTACCCCCAATTGTTATAATTTGACTTTTTGTTTATGGCCATATCATCATTACTATGCCAGATCATTAAACATGGGATGGGATGAATGCAAATGCATATACCTAATGTAATGGAGTGTTTCTATGTAAATGGTAATTGTACAATGCAACAAAATATGTATGATGTGGTGTATGCGAATGAAACAATGCATGAATGCAAAAAGTGAAGATGTATGTTAAATGCCTAAATGTAAATGTAAATGGAATGTATGCAATATAGATATGCCTATGTAGATGATTTTTTTTTTTTTTGGTAAAAGCCATGTATATATACATTTAGTGTGTCACTTTTAACAATGAAATTCCTTTAAATGAAGAACATTAAGTGGTTTGGGGTCCTCTATTCCCTCTAAATTGGTAATCCTATAAGTATCATTACCCAATTTTTGAATGATTATGTATGGACCTAACCAATTTGTTGCAAATTTGTCACAAAGATGTGGTAAATCATTGGTGTTTCGTGGTTCTCTTTGAGGACCAGATCCCCTAATTGAAATTCCTGAAGATGTATTTTAGCATTGTAAGCATGTTTGAGGTGGTCTTGATAAACTCGTAAATGTTCTAATGCATTGACACACCTTTCAACTAGGAGCGTGAGTTGGTCAAGTCGTGCTTGTCTAGTTGTATCATCATCTATGAATTCTTGCAAGGAAACTTGTAAGGAGGGAATCTAGAGCTCAAGAAGCATAATCCATAGACCAAAGAGAATGGTGTTGCTCCTGTTGGTATTCGAATGCTTGTTCGATAAGCCCAAAGTGCCAAATGGATTTGTGTATGCCAATTTTTATGATTTTATTTGACGAGTTTCTTAAGAATGGCAATCAAGGTCTTATTGATATCTTTAGCTTGTCCATTTTCTTGTGAGTGATAAGGATTTGAGAAACTATGTTGGATATTATACTTCTCGCAAAGTGCTCGAACATCCTTGTTCTTGAAATACTTACCATTATTCAAAATGATTTTAGAGGGAATTCCAAAGCGACAGATGATATGATGGAGTATGAAATCCATAATTCGAGGTCCTATCATATTGGTTAGAGGTATTGCCTTAATCCACTTTGTGAAGTAATAATGTGGCAGTTATGATGAATGTATGCTATCTCGAAGAGGAGGGTGAAATATTTCCAATTAGGTAGAGGTCCCATTGTGAAAAGGACCAAAGATTTTTTATTGGCTGTAAAGCTTGTGATGGTACATGAGTTAAATTGGCATGTGTTTGACATTGTTTGCAATTTTTGACATATGTGCAATAGTCATGTTCCATTGTGGACCAATAGTAACCCATGCATAATAGGTGCTTTGTGATGGCCATTCCACTAAAATGACCACCACAAGTACCATCATGGGCTTCCTCTATGGCCCTTTAGGCCTCCCCAAGATTGAGGCATCAAAGTAGAATTCCATCATAACCCTATTTATACAACACGTCACCCAAGATAATGAAATGGGCTACCCTTTTCTTGAAAGCACATTTGGCAGATTGAGACATGTTTTATGGGAGTGTTCCAAATTTTAAGAAGGCTAAAATGGGGCTTGACCAAGACTTACATGATTTCATGTGAATAAAATAAACATCTTTTCCATCTTTTAGGTCAAAATTAACACAAGCCACTTTAGAGATTGTTGAGATTATTAGGGGTTGTACCTCTCCTAAGTCATTATTTGGAATCAAGGATCCAAGAGAGGCCATTGCATATGCAAATCTATTAGTCAAATGAGGTAAGTTATTGATTTCATACCATTTGAATATTGAGAGCAATTTCATTGCTACTTCATGATAAAGCTTAATGGTAGGTTCTTTGCATTGGTATTATCTAGTTACCTGTTTGACCACATGTTGAGAATCCCCAAATATTTGAATATTCCTAATACCAATAGTTATAGTTGATTAAAGACCTAGGATTAAGGCTTCGTACTCTATTGTGTTTTTTGTGCATGAGAAGTCTAACTTAAATGATAAAGGGATGGGAATCCCTTGTGGTGTGTGAAAGACAACTCCCGCACATTGATCTTTCTCGCACTTAGATACATAAAATAATAAGGTAATATCGACGTCCTCCTCCAAAATGACATCTTTTAATTTAGAGACTGATAAGACCAAATAATATAGGATCTCAATAATCAAAGGATTATCACTAGGTAATGGAGCTTCCACTAGCTGATCTACTATCACTTGATCCTTAAAGGATTTTTTGTTAACAAACTCGAGATCAAAATTTGTAAGTAGCATTATCCATTTAGTAGTACGAGTGTTGTTATAAGTGTGAGACATCATGTAATGTAGAGGATTTTATCTAGTTATAACATAGGTTGTTTGGCTTAGCATATAATGTCAAAGTTTCTTAGTTTCCAAAACCACCGCTAAGCATAGCTTTTCTACATAAGCGTATCATGTTTCATAACTTACCAACATTCGACTAATCTAATAGATTGCTTGCTCTTGATTTTGTTCATTTTTTATGCAAGCATTGTCCCTAAAGCAACCTCTGTAGCTAAGAAATAGAGATGAAAAGGGATCCCTGGCCTAGGAGGAGTTAATACTAGTGGTGAAGTTAGATAGCGCTTGACATCATCAAATGCTTTTTGACATTCATCTATCCATACGAATGCTACCCCCTTTTGTAGAAAGTGGTTAAATGGCCTGGATTTATTGAAAATTTATGCAATGAAGTGTTTGATCGATTGAATTTTACCTTTCAAGCTATGTAATTCGTTGATTTTAGTTGGGGTGGCATTTCCATGATATCCCTAACCTTATTTGGGTCTACTTCAATGCCTCTTTTGGAGAAAATAAATCCTAAAAGTTTACTAGAGGTAACACCAAAGACACACTTTTTGGGATTTAACCTCACCTTATACTCTAGAAGTCGGTCAAAAATATTTTCCAAGACATCCACATGTTCTTGTCGATTTTTATATTTAGCCAAGAGATCATCCATATATTCTTCAACGGTTGGCACAATTTTCTTACCCATCCAAGTGGGACAAAATACTATTCCTACGTTGTTTCACATCTTCGAGGGTGAGATGGCCTACAATATCCTGCTAGGTCGGCCTTGGATCAGGGACATGAAGTGTGCCCCTTAGATAGCCCACCAATGCCTAAAATATACATACAAAGGGCAAGTACATGTAGTCCCAGCAGACTTAGAGCCCTTTAATTATTGCAATGTGATGCAACTGATGCCACAATCGACCCTTCCATAAACACATTTGGAATTTCAATTGAATCTGTCCAAACAGGGCTCGATTCTATGTACATACCCACTTTTAAGTCCCTCAACTCCAACCAAGCCCATCTTCATCGTCTATTCCTTCACAAACTATGCCACCTATGGTGGCCACATCAAAGGACAATGGGAAGAATCCCCTAGAAGAGATACCACCATTAGTCTCAACCATATCTACTAAGAGGTGCCCAGTTGAATGGAAGTCAAGACACCTAGTTCACCCAAAATGGAGTGGACTCAGGAAGAACTCCCATTCCCTCCCCCTCAACCATCGATGATTACCATTGAGATGACCAATACAGGCCTGGGGGAGTACCTAGTGTGGAACATTGTGGTAACACCCGCGCTCGAATCCATGCAAGACATGGGGAGACCTCACCTCCCCATCGACACTATTGTCCCTTTAGGCTACCCACAAAATTAGATAAACTTTGTATATGGGGCCTCAACAATGGCATCGAACCTTACCTACAAGAGGAATAGGATGAACAGCCATTTGCTAAGAACGTCGACTATCTATCCAACCTAGAATTTTCCTTGAAATACCTTGGCCAATGTAATTAGCATGGATATGGATTGGGTAGATATGAACAAGTAATGCACGTTCTTTGTCAACCAAGATATCAGATGCCATATGATAAATCATGAGTAGGGTTCAACCACCCTTTTCCCCTTGAAATATTGGTAGAAAACATGCAAGGCCTAGGGCTAGGCAATAAGGATGGGTTGGCACAAGATCCATATGCCAATACCAACACAACATATACATTGGGGGATTATCTCCCATTGTTAACAACAAACCTTGTTGACCTCAACAAATCCTTCCCTTCGATCGAGAAAGGGAAAAGTTCAAGAACTTAGCTCCAAGAGGGATATAGACAAGGTAAAGGAGGATCTTCTGAATACAATTCAGAGTATGTGGTAGCACCTTGGGACCATTTTGAATCCGATAGCAATCACTCGCAAGTGACACCCATATACGACTATCAGGAGAACTTTATGACAATGTTCCCCTTGAATGCTCCAATCGAGCAATTGCCACCTCAAGAGAATTCGATCCTCCCACAAAGAGTGGAACAACCTATATGGGACAAAATCAACTTGCTCGAATAGAATGATCGTCACATATCACACACAGTTTTTGAAGCCAATGAAGGCCTATGGATCTCTGATAGCAATTATGAGGATGAGACTAAGATGGCATATCTCAACCATATGCGGCAACAAAAACAACCCATGAACATTGATGATATGTTTGAACAGCTAAACATGGGGCCAAGGCATAGGTGGAATTTGAACCAAGCACAGTTGGACCAAGTTTTGCATCCACCACTTTAGGCATACAGAGAGCACCTTCCACCTAGAGACCCTATAGAGCCATCAGTGCCAAGGGTAGACCTTATCCTTCTGTCGGCACATAGGGCTGATCCATTCGTGCCAATACCCACAAAGCTAGATCTAGGGTATAAGGATCACCAAGGAAGTCTGAGTCAATGCCCCTACAGTAATGGAGACCAAATTCATTTCATCAACATGATATCCATTGACTTAACCGCCCCCATCCACAATCCAGCCGATCTAGCATAACCATTGTATCTAGACCTAGATGCCATATACTAGGATCACACTAACTCTCCACCATCCCCATCAGAGTACTGGCCTTGCGATGAGATGCTTCATTTCACCCCAGGACCAACTCAAGATATCTTCCATGCTGAAGAGGAACCCAAATTTCTCAATGTAGATCTAAATTTAGAAAATGATATCCACCTAATCCCAATTCCACACCAGTTGGAGGATGGATCCCACATGTTAGTCAAAGAGATGACTGACATAGACATGGACTCTGATCCAATGAATCCATAGATCAGGGTAAGTCTATCCCTCGAAGATCAAGTCAATTACATTGCCCTTCTCAAAGAGAAGAAGGAGGTTTTTGCATGGTCCTACAAAGACATGTCGGGGCTAGACCCACAACTAGTCATGCATAATCTAACACTTGATCCGACAATCAAGCTAGTCAAGCAAAAGCTATGTAAGATGCACCCAACAATGGCCTTAATGGTCAAATATGAGCTACAAAATTTTTTGGATGCACAATTTATCATCTGCATAGATTACCCACCATGGTTGTCTAACATGGTTCCCATCAAAAATCCTGATAGGAGGATTCGCATATGCACTAATTTTTGAGATCTAAACAAAGCGAGTCCCAAGGATGATTTCCCCTTGCGTAGAATTGAAACATTAATAGACACTACATCAGGCCATAAAATGTTTTCCCTCATGGATGGTTTCTTGGGATACAACCAGATTCATATCAATCTCGATGATCAACTAAAGACGACATTCACAATACCTTGGGGGACATTTTGTTATAAGGTCATGCCCTTTGGCCTTAAAAGTTTTGGCACCACATACCAACGCACTATGACATACATCTTCCATGATCACATGCATAAAACTTTGGAATATTATATGGATGATTTGTTGGCCAAATATCTTTTGCACCAAAATCATCTTGATGACTTACACAAGATCCTTGATCGCCTCATCGAACACAAAGTTAGACTAAACCCCAAGAAGTGTGTATTTGGTGTAACATCTGGAAAACTCTTGGGTTTCATAGTCTCAAAATGAGGCATTGAGGTAGATCCAAATAAATTCAAGGTAATCCTTGAGATGCTTCCCCCAAGCACCATCAGGTAGCTCAGAAGCTTGCAGGGTAAGTTCACGTCAATCAAGTGCTTCATAGCATAGTTATCTGACAAATGTCGACCCATGAATAAATTATTACACAAGGGGGTAGCATTTCATTAGGATGACGAGTTCCAGTCAGCCTTCGATGACATCAAACAATACTTGGCTTTGTTTCCAGTATTGGCACCACCTAGACTAGGAGTGTCATTCTACTTATACATATCAACTACTAAGGTGGCATTGGGTGCCATGCTAGCCTAGAAAAATGAACTACATAAAGAACAGGCTAATTTTTATCTTAGCCACACCCTGGTTAGTTATGAAATTAACTATGCATACATCTAAAAGCTATGCTTAGCAGTGGTATTTGCCACAAAAAAGCTATGCCATTACATGTTGAGCAATATGACAGATGTTGTGTCTAAGGAGAATCCATTACGATACATGATGAGTTATACTTATCACAACAGCCGCACAATGAAATGGATCATGTTGTTGATAGAGTTTGACATCGAATTTAGTGGACAAAAGTCCATCAAAGGTCAAGTCATAACCGATAAACTAGCAGAGGCTCCTCTCAAAGATGATCAACCTCTGACCGTAGAGCTTCCCGATGATGGGGTCTTCCATGTCTTAGAATCACTAAATTCTTATGAGCCTGAGTCACAGGCCGACATAACCCTATTTTTTGATGGTTCTAAATGTGAGCAAGGGGTGGTGTGAGAATTGTATTCTTCACACCACAAGGGGCTCCAATGCATTTAACATTTAAACTTGATTTCCCATGCACCAATAAAAATACAAAATACAAATCCTAGCTCATAGGTCTTCAGACAACCATCACCAACAAAAAACACTTGAATATATTTGGTGATTCACTGTTAATTATCAACAAAGTGAAAGGGGTATTCCAATGCAAATGCCCAACTCTGTAGGCATACAAATCCCTTATGGATAAATTCTTGGAAAATCTTGAATGGTATGACATCGAGGCACTCCCTCAATCATCGAATAATTTTGCAGACATTATGGCCTCCTTGGTGTCACTAATATCGCAAGATATTTCTGGTGATATAACAACCATTCAAGTCAAAATATTATCACAATCCATGATGGAGCATTCAAGCTTTGACCTAACACTAGGAATCCACCTGATCTAGATTTAACCGTCTTAGGATAGGTTCTCTCAAATCCATGATAGTCTAAATCATGCCAATTGGGGGTCCTTGTTCTCCCCGACCCCTCTTAATAGCAACACAATGCTATTATTACAAGTTCTTTCTTGCTCAGCTTTTGCTAGGGATGAACTTCAAGAGGGATTGACCGTTCATACCATCGAGGTTTTTGATCAACAAGATTGGTACACATCCATAAGAGACTACCTCAAGTTGGGTAACCTCCCACTTGGATTGTCACACACCATGAAAATATCATTCAAACAAAAAGTGGTAAAACATGTCTTTTTAGGAGACATTTTGTACCATCGAAGCTACGATGGAATCCTCCTTCATTGCTTGGACCAATAGGAGTCCACTTGGGCGATCACCCAAGTGCATGATGGTACATGCAATGGCCAATTTAGCAGTATGGCCATCGCCAACCACATTCTTTGCATGGGCTATTATTGGCCATATTTAGAGCGAGATTATTGTGCATATGTGCAAAAGTGTGTGAAGTGTCAATACCATGCTAATTTGATACACATGCCTTCTCAGGCCTTGTAGCCGATCCAATCATCCTGGCCGTTCTTGCAGTGGGGCTTACATCTAATCAAAAATATCTCCCCTGCTTCATTAGGCCATCACATGTTCATCATAATGGCCATAGAGTACTTCACCAAGTGGGTGGAAGCAATTCCGCTTACCTCTATGACTGGGACCCGCATTGTAGAGTTTATTTTACATAACATCATATGTCATTTTGGTATTCCATCCAAGATCATCTCGGATAATGAGACATCATTTAAGAACAAAGATGTGCGTGCTTTGACAACAAAGTACAAAATTTAGCATAGTTTTTTTACACATTATTATCTGTAGGCAAATGGGCAAGCAGAGGCATCAAACAAAATGCTAGTTGCCATCCTTAAAAAGATAGTCATAGATAGTCATAAGGATTGGCACATTCAAATACCACTTGCTCTTTGGGCTTATCGCACTAGCATTCGGACACCCACTGGGGCAACTCCATTTTTTCTAGTATATGGCTTCGAGGTAGTCATGCCTCTCGAGTTGGAAATACCTTCCCTACATATATCAATGCAAGCATTCATCGATGATGACACTGTACAACAGGCCCAATTAGACTAGCTTACATTGCTTGATGAATGACGTATCAATGCTCTCGAGCATTTACGTATCTACCAAGAGTGACTTAAGAAAGCATACAACATGAAAGTTCACCTGAGGGACTTTCAGGTTGGTGACCTAGTCTTAAAAGAGAACCAACAAAATTCTAACTTGTCACCCCATTTAAGGGACAATTTCATGGCAAATTGGTTAGGTATGTATGTAATCAATAGTAAAATAGGACCTGGAACATACCGGCTCACCTATCTTGATGGAATAAAGGAAGTAGAACCCTTGAACATCAGTCATTTGAGGCCATTCCACATTTAAAAGAGCTATGGCCCACCCCAAATGCTCTAAGGATTCCCATAATTTCTTGGTCAACCCAAAATGCCCCAAAGGTACCCATAATCACTTTGGTCAAACCAAACGCCCCAAGGATTCCCATAATCACTTGATCACCCCAAAATGCCCCAAAGGTACCCATAATCTCTTTGGTCAAACCAAATGCCCCAAGGATTCCATAATCGCTTGGTCAACCCAAAATGCCCCAAAGGTATCCATAATCTCTTTGGTCAAACCAAATGCCCCAAGGATTCCCATAATTGCTTGGTCAACCCAAAATGCCCCAAAGGTATCCATAATCCCTTTGGTCAAACCAAACACCCCAAGGATTCCCATAATCACTTGGTCAACCCAAAATGCCCCAAAGGTATCCATAATCCCTTTGGTCAAACTGAATGCTCCAAGGATTCCCATAATCACTTGGTCAACCCAAAAATGCCCCAAAGGTATCTATAATCCCTTTGGTCCAACCAAAAGCTCCAAGGATTCCCATAATCACTTGGTCAACCCCAAAACACCCCAAAGGTACCCATAACCCCTTTGGTCAAACCAAAAGCTCCAAGGATTCCCTCAATCACTTGGTCAACCCCAAAACACCCCAAAGGTATCCATAATCCCTTTGGTCAAACCAAAATCTCCAAGGATTCCCACAATCACTTGGTCAACCAAAATGCCCCAAAGGTATCTATAATCCCTTTGGTCAAAACCTCCAAGGATTCGTAAGAATCACTTGGTCCGCACCCATTCGGGATAAACCAACCATAATGAATATTCAAAAACAACAAAATAATCAAAAATAACAAAAAAAAAATGCATCTCACTTCCATGCATACTCTTAAAAAATCAAAACACAAAAAAAAATAAGCTGCATTAGGCATCGCATACATACATTACATATTTGTTGACCATACAGGTCAAATGCACCATAGATTGTAATTACTCGGCAATTCCATCATTTCCCATATTTTTTCGCTTTGTAAATGATCCAACAAGAATAATGCCATCCACATTTTTCACCATATCATAGTTAGTTGTCTTCTAATGTTTAGGGTTTTTTGTCATTCAACTGTCTTTAGATTTCTAGCCAAAAACTATACAAAGTTAGACAGATTTTACAAAGGTAGATTTTTACTTGGATCACACCTTGTTACGTATCATCCCAAAACAAGTTAAAACACATAAAAATTCCCAAGTTGTGTGAATGAAAGATGAAACCTGCAAAGCAATCCAGGATACCATACAGTGAAAATGTTATCTCACTCCTCCCCCTATGAAAATGACCCCAAGAATGCTGAGAGTTGGAAAAAGGACAAGCATCTTCCCTACCCAATTCCCCAAAATAAACAATGGCTTTTACCACTATCAAAAATCCCAAATTCTCAAGAAGTTGCAAAACACCAATTTTTTTTTTTGCAAAATTTAAAGTACAAACTCCAAAGTTTGACATCAAAATCCTCAAAGTGCACACATCAAAAAGCACAAGAAATAGTGATTCTCATCACTCAAAATTCAAATCCATTTCTCAAAAAAAAAGAATGGCAACTCTGCTTTTTATTACTACATACGAGAGCAAGTATCCCAATAAAATTGAAGAAAATAAGGGAGTCGGACTTGAATCCCTAGAACTCTCAACATTCAAAAGGTCATGAGGTGATCCTTAGTACTGGTTTGGTGGATAGCCTACTGGTCACTGGTGGCAAAACCTCCCGCATGACGATATATCTGTCACATTAAATTATGTACAAATTAATGTTTGCATGTGGATGAGCTAGCTTATGGTATCCTAGTTTGCATCGTAGATTAATCTTACTAAATACAAAAAAGGAGTTAGTGGAGCTAATTAGGTGATCCTCAGTACAGGTTTGGTTGATAGCCTATTTGGAACTGGCGGTATCTTGACAAACACCACATAAACGAATTCAATCACACACATAGGGAAGTGAAATAACTTGGTCAAACTCAATTCTGATTCGTACCTTGTTCAAAAGTCTTGTAAGATAAATGTACAGTCTTGGCTAGTTAGTTAAAACATTTGAGTCTCAAAAAAACATTATCTACATTCTAAAACAATTGTGGTACATTTCATTACTTACATCACCATAAAAAAACACAAAACAAAAAAAAATTACACATGAAAAGTCATCTCACAAAGCAATCACATAGTATAGAAAGCCAGTAAATCTTGTACAGTCTATGGTGCCACCGTCAATATATCAACAAATCATTTCATCCATTCCATATGCATACATCCATATAGTAATAAATAGTTGCATTCATAATAACATATGCATACATCAACATAAATAAATGTGCATAAAAGTGTAATAAACCATAACAAGTAAACAATTGAAAAAGAGAGTCATGTATATATTAAGTCAAAAATGCCCTCAGGCTACAATAAAGCGGTCCTCTGACCTCACAAAAAAATCAAAAACTTAAAATCCCCAAAGCCTAGGGAGTCGGCCATCATGATCATGTAGGATCGGTGCGACTGGAACTACCCCTAGTGGTGTGGGTCCTATGGGACCTCTCAGGGTAGATGCTACCAGCCCTCACATCATGCCCACTAATGTTACCCTCATCCACCCACCTGTGATGAGAGGATGAAGACTAATTATTCTCACTGCCTCTCATACGGTGTGATGATCCACCTCCAGTGAGCTCAGATAATTTTCCACTAAGGTAGATAATCTCGGCCTCCAACTCCACCCAACATCGACCCCACTCCACATCTTGTTGACGTATGCAGCCAATACGTCATCCCATTGTACCAACTGAACCCGTAGGATATCCATATCGACTTTGTGCTCCTCATCCCATATCTGTAGTAGATCCTCTAATCACGCTATCTCAGCACAAAACCTAGCCTCCATATCCCTTGGGACTGCCTAAGACATGGGCATCTCCAGGATGACATGCTACTTTGGCACCCACTACTTTAGGACGTCCTATGTATCCGACTACTTTGAAACCCCTAAATCATCCCCAGTGAAGTCATATGCATCCACCATATCTGTATCATCGATCGGATCCCCCCAACCCTCCATCGATGCCTTCATACCCCCACTACCTACTGCTATTGCATGCAAACCTCCGAGAGGTCCCTCACCCTGCCATCGCCACATCATCCACCACTGGTCGTACTTTGCAGTCACCCCAAAATTTTCCATGTTTGGGACATCAATCACTACATCAGACTCCTTGCCCAACGGTTCAATAATCGACTAGGCTAGAGTCCTCTCCTCACCCCGACACCAATATATCAAGGGCTCACCAGGAAATCCCTAGTGCACCCTAAATTATCGAGTCACCCAGACGTACGAGAAGTACTTTTGTTCTATCCCATGTCACCCGATCAACCATATCCCCATGCACACTCACTAGAGCCACTCTCTAGCCTCAATCTAGGTTGGATGGTCTCGATATGGCTGTTAGAACACCTCCCCTAGAGCAAGACGTGAGAAGGCATCAGAATAGTGACTTACGTCACTTGCCCATCGCTGAATCTGCCCATGCTCCTCTAACCTTCACCATAGAGTAGCATACCCAATCTCCCTATCCACCATATCACCTTGAGTGGTCCAAGGCAACCCCTATGGATGCTCCATAGCTATGTGTTACCACCCCTAGCACTACAAAAGATAGCTGCACCCGATCCCCTTCCACCTCCGGTAGTGGACCTCGTATAGCTCAACGTAAAGCTATGCCAATAGTGTCTGACCCCACCTCATAATAAGTGGTGCTACTATTGAACACTCCACTAGTCTAAAAACCACCTCAAGCAGGTTCTACGGGAACCTCACACTTGAGGAGTCGAGAAGTAGCATGTTGGAGATGAGGGTCATGAGTAATGCATGCCTCACCCCCAAAACACCCTTCTCCAGCCACCATCGCACTAGAATCCCACTAACCAAGTAGTATACCTCTATCCTCTCCACAAACCTATCCACCCCCATATTTTATGCCTACCCAGACTGTGTCAACACCACCGTCTGCTGATCACGGAGAGTCATCTGAATGGGCATTCTGTCTATTAGAATTTGTAGAATCCAATACATGTCCTCCAAAGTAACCGTCATCTCCACTATTGGGAGATGAAATGTGTTGGTGCATGGATCCCAAAAATTGATCAAGGCAATCAAATATGCTCGATCCCCCACCACAAGCTCCAATCGCATCATCTTCTTGATCCCAAGGGCATCAAGCCACTCCCAATCCGTAATAGTCAGCACATCCCGAGCATCTGAGAACACAGTTGGTTGGCGATACCGACTCTTCACAACTTGAAAAACAAAAACAACACAAAAACATTAAAACATGACAACAAAACAAATGTACAATAGTGTATACAAAAAAAAAAAAAAAACAACAAACCATAACTAGGGTTTTAATCTTAGTCTAAACGCAACACCAAAAAAAAAACAAAAAATTAACTAGGGTTTTAACCTTAGTCTAAACGAAAAAACAACAAAACAAAAACATTAACAAAATGTACAGCAAAAACATTCAAAAAATCAAATAAACAATGCAAACACAAAAAAAAAAAAAATTCACTAGGGTTTTAACCTTAGTCTAAACGTAAACACAAAAAAAAACATTAACTAGGGTTTTAATCTTAGTCTAAAACGCAAAAACGAAATACAAAAAAATTAATTATAGTTTTAAATGTACTTAGACAAAATAAAAACAAATAAATCAAAGAGAAGAAACACCTATCGGTCTCACCTTGGCTTTGCCACTCGAATATTCCATCCTTGCACTCATGGTGTCTACGAAATTTTGTCAATGCTACGCTACGCAAACTCGCACTCCTCCTCCTCACAGCTCCAAATTGCCAGGAAAAAAAGATTGCAAATGAGCCCAAAACCTAGTTTTGGCCCTTATAAAGGCTCTTAGACCTATAATCGTTCCACCCTAGGATAGTTAAAAAATTGGTATTCGTCCCACCCTGGAACGATTACAGAGCAAGAAATAAAGCGACCAAAACTGCATCCAAAAAATGCACCAAAAAAAGCAATAAAGCTGCCAAAAAAAGTTGCCCTTGCACCTGATATTCTTGGCATGAAAAACCGATGTCGTGGTCACAAATTATCACTATCCCACTCCCTAAGAAGGCTACCATAGTTGGACCGCTCCACGGGAGGACAGATTTTTGAAAATTTCAGCTCCAAGGCATCACAAAAATGGGTCAAAACCCACTCAAAAGCAGCAATAAAGATACCAAACAAAGGTGCCCTTGCACCTGATATTTATGGCATGAAAATCGACATCGAGACCACAAATTATCACTATCCTACTCCCTAAGAAGGCTACCATAGCCGGACCACTCCATGGGAGAATGAATTTTTGACAATTTCAACCCCAATCGACATCACAAAAAAGGGTCAAAACCCACCAAAAATAGGTCGATTGTTGGGAAACTGCATAAGTGTTCAACAAAAAACAACTGAAGGCACCCTTAAAAAAGTCATATTGGGTCAAGTGACTCGTCACTTTTCTCATTTTGGTCATTTCCTCATCGATTCATCGCTTGAGTGGGTAGTCACACTCGGTTACCAATCAACAAATACACACCCGATCAAGGAAATGGCATGCATTCAAAGAATCATTGACAAAGACAATCACACCCCTGCTTGGGGCAAAAAACAAGCAATAATCACAAGCTGATCAAACACTTGGCATTCTAGAATAATGAACTCAAGGTTCCTACAGACAAAAGGTTGCATCCTTTGCCTATTCATGATTGAAAAATATCCAAGATCAAGTAACACCTCACCGAAAAAGGTTAACACTTGAAGTAAGCTCCTTAGCTTGTCAGAAGCAAGGATTCAAGAATGCGTGCCCTTTCCATACTTGGGGCATCAAAAGTTGGTTAGGTTACTAAGAAATCCTAATCATTTAGTGCTTTGGTTATCTATTTTTGCTCAACACTGCGCCATGCACAGCGCATCCCAAAAAGGGGCATTTGTAGACACCAAAACAACACCAATCCAATTATGTGGCTATAAGCACTAATCGAATTGGCATACATAGCCCTTAGGAAAGCCCCCAAAGTTTAAATAGTGGTCCTAACCACTCCCAAAGTATTTTTGGAATGTCAGATGTCAATTTGGCACCTTTCAAGCACTCTGCTCCCTATTCGTTCCACCTTGGGATGATTAGAATGCTATTCTCCCCACCCCGAGACGATTAGCAGCAATCGCTCTAGGGTGGGAGGAATAGTAGGTTGGATGGAAAAAAATTCAAACCTTGAAAAATGGCAGCCCAGATATTCCACTCAACTCCACCTCCAAGGCATGGGAGTGCGAGTGAGCGTTTTAGAGCTCAAAGAGGCAGTCATGGAGGCCTATATCAAGGAGACCTTAATCAAGGAGGAATCTTCTCTCCCCTAACAAGGCATGATGGCCAAGTGGTGCCACTGCATGCACATTCAAAGGAAACCCTTAGGTCTATAAAATGGTGACCCTTCTCACCCAAAAAAAAATAGATTAGGAGCATTTTGAGCAATGGAGTGCTGCCAAATTATACCCTCACCCTTCATTGTGCTTCCTACAACCTTGATCCCTCTTTTGGAAGGGAGGTTATTGGGTGAATACTAGGAGTGCAATCTGGACCCAAAACCTGAACAATCAGATACAATCCCACACAAAAGTTTATAACACAACCCCCTAGGAGGTTTTTAACCCATCCCAAGTGGATTGGTGTCAAAACCAAGCCCCAAACGGTAGGCGTCCTACCCCGGGGCACCCCCCGCATTATTGTAGTTCTAATCGCCCCACCCCAGAGTGATTATAAATCTACATTAGATTTCTTTAATTTTTCTTTTGCATCATGTTGCATGTGATTTTTTTATGATGTTGTTCAATTTTCACTGCATTCTGATCTGTTTTGACTGTGTTTTTATCATTTTACGCATTCACTAACCTACAGGGAGTGCCTTTAGATACAGGGAAATCTGGGCAGAATCTTCCAAATCCAACCTTCTGGGTCGTCTCAAAATGCCCCATTTTTCCTAAACCCAAGTTTTAAAGTATTTTGAAGGCCTCTAGATAGGATATTTGGGAGGTCATTTTTGCATATTTTGTGACAATTGCCAGCATCCCACCCCGGAGCGATTATAAATCCATGCATGATTTCTTGACTGTTCTTTTTGCAATATGTCCATAATTATTTATGGATTCTCATTTTCAAGTTTCATATCATTCTAACATGTTTTGATCTCTATTTTATTATTTCATGTATTCACTAGTCGGAGGTCTTGGGGATTGCGTGTTTCCTTCCATCCGCATATGTTATTAACCATTTTTTGTTTCTTTGTACATAGGATATTGACACTGGAGGGGTAGAAAGGAATTACAGACACACTCACACAAGCGGTGATGAAGTTTGGCCTGCCCATTTCGAATGTGGGCACATGGAAGATCCCAAAGGGAAGCATACCATCCGTTGGTGTAACAAAATTGTATCGAATGCTCCAAGCCCATGAAAGGGGGAGAAAATATTGTAACCAGATCACAAGAAAAATTAATAAAAGAGGTTACACTTTAGTTTTGCTTTACATCTCATTTTATTGTGTCGTTTTCCCTTTTCATGCACTTGTTCTTCATATTTTTGTAGGACTTAGTGTTTCATTATACATCTGATTTTGTTCGCATCACACCCGGTACACCGTGCTTTCGTAGATATGCTTTCACTTTGTTATCTAATCATGTGTTTGGATATGAAGGTTCTACATATAGGTGAGTGGAAGGAATTATGAATTCTCCTTGAAGGTCCACCTGATGGACGTATTTAAATGGCTCTTCATAAGCCAGAACCATATAGACTTTGCCTTCATGCACATACTTAACATATTAGTGTAAAATTGAGGGTACACACTTCATGTCCCTTATACAAGGGTGCCATAGGAGGATATTGTATTGCATGGACCCATATAAAATATGATACATCATGGGGATGGTATTGTGCCCCACCTTAATGGGTAAGACTATCATTCCTACAGTAGTACATAGAGCATCATTAAAAGCTCTCAATGTGTAGGCTCCTAAAATGATATTAGATTTGGGGACCTTAAGGTTCCCAACGGCGGTTGTGGTGATGATGTTGATTGATGAACCTATATCAAGATAGATACCTAAAAATTTCAATCATTGATGGATGCAACAATGTGCAGTGGGGGGTATGGTAAGGTAGTGGATACTGCCTTAATATCATGATCATAAAATCGGATTACAGGTTCCTGATATTCTTGTACATATCCCACAAAATAGGTGAATGCATTTGGATCTTGTGGTGGGAGCTCAATTGACCTTAAAATTTCCATCAAGGTCTCCTTGTGCTTTGGAGACTATTGTATGAGCTCATATATGGATAGCTTTGTTGGGGTTGTTTGTAAATTTTTCTCAAGTCTACTTTGGATAGTTACCATAGGTTGAATTGGTGGTCCTGGAGGTTTATTATACCCCTGCCTCTGCCAAGGCATAGCAAGGGCATTTGCAGGAGGTTGCAGTTGACCATACCATCTACTTCTTGTGGCTATGTTGACAATTTCCACCATTCTGACACACCCATGGGTAGGTGTATTGATTTGGACTTGATTGACTTGGGTGACTTGCCCTCTAGGGACCTCATGGTTGGGCAATGGGTTTTTGTAAATGCCCATATCTCAGTTATCGAGAGCTAATGGATTGTCAAATTTAAGTTCTCCCACCTCAATCATATTTTGTACTTGATGCTTGAAACCATTACAAAATTTGATATTATGCCCTTATATCCTGTGATACAAATAAAATTGATCTTCCCTATATCCTTTTGGCTTAGGATGGTTGGGATCTATAAGAGGTATATCAGGGAATCTAATATTTCCCACCTCACTCAATTGATTGAATATTGATTGCATTGATTTTGTCAATGGTGTAAAATAGTGAGGGGGCTTGCATTCTTTATTTCACCCCTGATTATTATTTTGTTCATAATTGGCTGATGGGGGATGTGATTGATAATTCTATGGTTGTTGTGCACCCCCATCCTTAGGTGTAGCCAATGTGACTTGATTAACTGGAGCAGGGTTGGCATGATTTTGTTTATATATGTCATTTTTACCACTTTTGTTCCACTCATTGGCTCAGAGCTTAATGGTTCCCTCATCTACTTTGATGTCCTCAATGAGTTTGGCTTGTGCCAAAGCTTCCTCAAATGAAGGATATGGCTAAAGTTGTAATAGGAGGGAGATGTGTTTGGAACAACTCTTGGCAAACATCCAGATAATTTCTTCTATGGGAACAGAGCATGATAACTTTGCCATGTTTTTTCTCCACCTATTCCCATAATCCATTACTGTTTCATCATCATAATTTTTTAAATTGGCCAAGTCCGACAGGTTTACTTTCTTCTTAGCACCAAAGGAGAAATACTTTAAGAAAGCGTTTACTAGTTGTTCAAAATTGGATATGCTATGTTTGGGCAATTGGTTAAACCATTGGATGGCTATGCCTAAAAAGGTCATTATGAATGTTCTTAGCATAAGATAATCACTGTCTTCAAGATGAAAACATGTGTTGATAAAGTTTTTTACATGCTCTTGTGCGTTCTCTTCACCTTTAAACTTCTCTAGCCTAGGCATCTCAAAGTGCTTAGGATAGGGAGAGCTAGGAACTGATGGAAACAATGGTTGGTTGTGTATCTTTCTTAATGTTGGTTGGCTCCCAGCGACCTCTTATTTCTCAAAGGCTTTTATCTTTTTAGCAAGCTCCTAAAATGCCTTTGATGCACGAATTTCTTCCTCTTGTAGCCCCACTCTTGGTGGAGGCGGAGGTAGCTCTCTAGCTATTTGGTTTATTCTATTTTCTTTCCTCTTATGAGGGGACTCAGGATTGTGATCTTAGTTTGTTATGTTTTCCCTTTGCCCTTTAGTTAGATTTTATCCATGGTTTGGTGGGGGGTTTCATTGTGGTCTCTCTTGTCTAGTGCTCCTCTCTTGAGGTGAGTCAGTGCATCTAGTTCTTTGGTGGTCACCACCATTGGCTTGTAAATTACTAAGAGCTAGTCGCTCGGCTTGATCTCTTAGATGCTACTCATGTTGTCACAAGAGTCTTTCTCTTTGTTAATATTGTTTGAGAGCTTCCACTAGCTCTTGCTCTTTGTGTAATACATTTTATAACCATCTCACATGGTCAACTTGTATTGTCATAGAAGACTCTGATTGGCCTAACTCTGTTCTTGTAGTTTTTACCCATAGATTCCTTGAAGGAGTTTTTGCAATGTCTTTGCTAGCCAGGGTGACTTGTTCTGTGTATTGTTGAGTGTCTCTATGATTAGACTCTGCATTTACTCTAGGGTCATCCAGAGGCACCCATATACTAGGAGGTATGCTTAGAATTCACTGTTCTTGAACTTCCAAATGTAGAGTTTTTTGTGGCTATAGTTCTTTGAGTTGACCTTTGATGAAATTTGTCCAACTCATCTAATTATTTTGTCTTCCATGGCTAATCCTGTGGGGTGCCATTTATACCAATGAGGTCATAGTCTACTGGAATCCTTCCTCTTGTGTGAAGGATATCTTCTGTTTGGTCCCTATGACTTGATGTAGCTCTAGTTTCTTGCCCTTCAGTGGGTAGACCTATTTCATGTGTTTCTTGTGAAGCTTGAGGTATTGCAACTCTTGTTTGCCTTCTTGATGATGAAGGCTTTGTGGTGTCATGTTTTCTCCATGAGGATGGAGATGTAGCAACCTCGTCATATCTATGTGAAGAGTGATATTTAGAACCTTCTTTGTGTCCATGTGAGGAGGAAGCCCTTGAAGCTTCCCCTCTCCTTTGAGATGTTTTTGTGTGTTTAGAGGAGGCCCTTGAGGTCTCCTCATGTCTCCTTGATGAGGATGGTTGTGAAGTTTCTTTTTGTTTATGTGACTTTGTTCCATGGTGTGGTTCCCTACTTGGAGTTTCTCAAGGAGAAGCCCCAATGGTTGAGTTATCACCCCTCAAACTTGTGGAACTATGTCTCACGGTCTTACGGGTATGTATTTCAGTGTTACTACGGCTTCGCCTAAGGGTATGAGTTGCCTCAAATTCCCCTTCGGTGTTAGACCGAGTGTGTTTGCTTCTTTTTTTAACCATTTTTCTTATGAATTAGTATTTTTAGATTGCACTTTCAGAGATACCCAAACAATATCACACAAATGTTTATCTTGATTAACAGATTATGTGTGCCCTATACTATTTGCTGTATTTTGATGTTTTGTTCTTTGCTTTCTTGTTTTTTTTGGATTTAGAAAGAGGAGACTCAATCATAGTGGAAATAAATAACACCCATGCCAAACATGATTTTTATCAAAAGAAGCTAGGGTACATCGTTGAAGTCCCAATGGAGGGTTCTCCTAGCTCCTCCACCCTGAATAGGATTGTTCCAATGGTGGGGGATAGTTTAAGCATGAATATATTAGTGCCACTATGAAAGAGTTCTTCAATCCATTTCTAGGAGAATCTAGGGGGAAAACTGGTGGAAGGAGATGAATTACAATGTCATCGAACTGAATTGAGGGTTTGTGATGAAATCCAACTCCCCAATGTTTAAATGATATGTGTGTGTGCAGTGTTCATTTTAAGCTTTGCATAGAGTAAGTGCATTATATAGCAAAAATGATTCTTTCCTACTTGCCTATATGCAAAGATACATTGTTTCAATATTTCAAAAATATGCATGAGCTACTATGTTTTGTATGAATGCACTTTATTTTGTGCAAAAATGGCCTTCTTGCAAGGCCTCAAAGCAATCAAACAACATACAATGTCTAGCACATTGGATTCTAGGGTGAAATTTTTAGGCATAAGCCATTATTCCTAGCAATGCCTAGTGGAAATTTAAAAGAAGATCTAAGATGTGCAATACGCTAGTTCTTTCTTCCCATATTATTTCAATTTCCAAACATAAATGTGCTTTAAGTTCACTATTTTAGACACACATAAGCAAACATAAAACTATAAAATATCAGAGAAGCTATACGAACCTTTATTCCAGCTCAAAGAACTTTGTTTTTGTCCTCTGTTGATCTCTAGTTTCGACCATTGTTGATCATAGCGGCTAGTTTCTGGCCGCTGTAGATCATAGCGGCTGCTATTTGGCCACTATAGCTTAGAGAAACTATTATTTGACCACTGTATCTCAAAGTGGCTAGGCCTACATGAAAAACTAAGTTAGTATCCAGGCAGAAAATGAAAAATCAATGGGTGTCCCATCATGATCACCATCTATAGCGACCCCAAGATGCACGCATTGCTCTACTCTACTTGCAATATTAATATTGAAATGAAATAAAAGACCACAGAAAACATGTAACATAGAAAATAACAAAATTGGATCATTTTATTAATAATGAAACTTGGTTACATGTCGTCCCTCTTAGGGATACCCATTTTGATACAATATTAATACAATTGGGCAGAATTTCCCCCTTTGCAAAAGGGTGGTGCGCTTTTGAAGGCTTACCGATTCTGCACATGAAAATGTATGAGGGCTTATAGATGCCTCCTCCATGTATGTTTCCTAGAGGGATTCCTTTGATCGTGTATGCTACTAACTCTGTCCTGTGAACCTATGCCCTATGAGGAATGAAACAACAATACACACTTAGCTGTCTGAGATTACCTCCCCAGATGAGGTTGTTAGCAATAAAATAACTTAATAGAAATATGATGAGACTATGCTATGAAATCATGTAAATCTATGCTAATGATATGAAGATATGAAGAAGCAAATTAAAAGAAGCTATGTCAAAAGCCTAAGCTAAGCCTATGGACCACTATCCAAGACAACGACTACTAAGGTAAAACTTGCTCTCTTTGCCCTAAAGCCATGGGTTAAAACCTGTATCAAATGTTAAAATGGTGGTCACTTTTCCCAATGTTTTGAATGTCTTTCATGTGGTAAGCCCTCAAATGGGCTCCTCAATATGGCAGAGCTTTGTTACAAGAAAGCTCTCAAAGTATCCAAGCTCTTCCCTGCATAAAATCTAGTTAAGTGCATAAAAGGTCTCTAGAATCTCTATGCTCTCCAGAATGTGTATAATATCTCTTGAATGTATATCTTGTGCTCTTAGGTTTACTCCTTATATTGGATGGGAAACCCTAGGTCTATGTAAAACCCTAGGTTTGAATTCTTCATGCACATTGGATGTTAGCATGAAAAGCTTTTGTCTTTCTTATGTTTAGAGGCCAATTTAACTAAAGTCTAAATGCAGACTCAAGTCTCCTATGCAAACTGGCCATGAAAGGGAATGCAAAGTTGCTCCCACTCACCTTTATTGCATTCAAACTACCACTTCTACCCATGATTAGGCATGTTCATCATCAAAATGCTATTTTAAGGTTTAACCATTATCGTCTGCAAATGGCTAAGATTTTTCCATTCTCATCTATAGCGGCTAAGGTTTGGCCGCTCTAAGCTTGAGTGGCTAAGGTTTGGCCACTCTAGTCTTGAGCAGCTAAGCTTGGATGGGCTTAGGATGCCCCATATGAGTGGCAAGAGCCACTTTTGATGCTTGGAAGGCCCAAGGTATGGTCATATGGCCTATGAATGTGCCTATGTGAGTAGTTCCCTAATAATGACATGTTTTAGGTGTATACACTTTTGGGTCTTGATGATGACTACCCATCCTTGTCAGGGGTATGTAGTACGACCTTACAACTTTAGGGATCAAGGGTTTTTGGGATTTTAATTGTGAATTTTGTATAGAGCTTTGGGAAATCAGATTCTCAATCAAAGTATGATGAGAATTTTGCCCTATCCTTACTACTCTATGTTTTTATAATATATGTTCGAAGAGTAATTGTGGTAGTGGTGAGAACCACTATTTTTGCTTTGGACTATGTTGCATGATGGGAAAAGTGAGGATTATCCTTTTCACTTCAAGGTACTACCCAAGTATGGTACTAACCCTCCTTGGCTCATAATGTTTTTAAGATGTGAGAAAATATGATTGGTTCAGGATTGTATTCGGAATCAATCGGTAATGCTCAAGACTTTCTTAGTGTGTAAAGTGTGTTTTTGGTCCTAAATAAAATCAGACATCCATTTGGAGGTTGCTTGCTACACTAGTAATGGCTGAGTGATTGAAAATATAGGCCTTATGATTTTTGACACATGATGTGGTTGACATATCACTTTTTTTAAAGTTGCATGATTGCTTTAAGCTAGGTACCCCCAATTGTTATAATTTGACTTTTTGTACATGGGATGGGATGAATGCAAATGCATATACCTAATGCAATGGAGTTTTGCTATGCAAATGGGAATTGTACAATGCAACAAAATATATATGATGTGGTGTATGCGAATGAAACAATGCATGAATGCAAAAAGTGAAGATGTATGTTTAAATGCCTAAATGTAAATGTAAATGGAATGTATGCAATGTAGATATGCCTATGTTGATGTTTTTTTTTTTTTTTTTGGTAAAAGCCATGTATATATACATATAGTGTGTCATTTTTAACAATGAAATGCCTTTAAATGAAGAACATTAAGTGGTTTGGGGTCCTCTATTCCCTCTAAATTGGTAAGCTTATAAGTATCATTACCCAATTTTTGAGTGATTATGTATGGACCTAACCAATTTGCTGCAAATTTGTCACAAATATGTGGTAAATCATTAGTGTTTTGTTGGTTCTCTTTGAGGACCATATCCCCTTCTTGAAATTACCAAAGATGGATTTTAGCATTGTAAGCACGTTTGAGGTGGTCTTGATAAACTCGTAAATGTTCTAATGCGTTGACACACCTTTCATCTAGGAGTGTGAGTTGGTCAAGTTGTGCTTGTCTAGATGTATCATAATCTATGAATTCTTGTAAGGAAACTTGTAAGGAAGGAATCTCGAGCTCAAGATGCATAATCCATAGACTAGAGAGAATGGTGTTGCTCCCATTGGCATTCGAATGCTTGTTAGATAAGCCCAAAGTGCCAAAGGGATTTGTGTATGCCAATGTTTATGATTTTATTTGACAATTTTCTTAAGAATGGAAATCAAGGTCTTATTGATAGCTTTAACTTGTCCATTTTCTTGTAGGTGATAAGGAGTTGAGAAACTATGTTGGATATTATACTTCTCGCAAAGTGCTTGAACATCCTTGTTCTTGAAAGACTTACCATTATTCAAAATAATTTTAGATGGAATTCCAAAGCGACAGATGATATGATGGAGTATGAAATTCATAATTCGAGGTCCTATCATATTGGTTAGAGGTATTGCCTTAACCCACTTTGTGAAGTAATTATGTGGCAGTTATGATGAATGTATATTGTCTCGAAGAGAAGGGCAAAATCTTGCCAATTAGGTAGAGGTCCTGTTGAGAAGCAACACACCCCCACTAAAAAAATGAAATTCCATCCTTTGAAAATATTTAATTTTCATTTTTTTCCGTAGGGACCCTCTTGAGTTTTTCGGGTTTTAATTCCAAATTTTGCTTGCATCCTTTTTCAAATTTCGCCTACATCAAAGTGTCCAAGTAGGCTTGCATATGGCATTGATTTCAATTTAAAATTTCTGAAATTTTGCATGTTAAATGTATTAATTCATATTAATCATTTCAGAGATTTTAATTTTCAATAGTTTTTCTAAGGTTTAATTATTAAAATCAAATGTTAGGGTTCTTTTAATTATTTTCTTCTTGCCAACAAACTTACTCCAAACTTGAAATCCTCATAACTTTTGGAAGACAAATCCGTTTGAGGTGATTCAAATTTTGGGTGGAAGATATTAAACTCATCTTTGTGGCCATGCCAAATTTCTGGACTTTTAGACAAGATTCACTTACCAGAAATAGCAGTTTCTATTTCTGGCCAGCAAACTTCTAAATGCATTTTCTCTTAATCCGTGATGAATTTTAAAGTTCCGTTTGCATATTTGGATACCCTTTGGGCTTATTTAGATTCTTGTAAAGTTTCATCAAATTCTGGGCACTTTGAATTTTCATCATTTTTCTACACCATGTGAAGCTGACCATTCTCGAGCAATTTAAAATTCATTTTTCAAATGTTAAAATCATTTATGAGTAAGGAAGATCCTTCACCAATATGTAAAAATGCAAAATACAGATGGACAAAGTCATTGGAGTCAACCTACAATTTTTGGAGAATTTGCAAAGTGGAAGAAAAGCTTGAGGGAAATGTCGCGATATCGCGACATGTTCCATTTTCGGACTTGTCTCATTTTCAGGAGGGCACAAGCTTGGAAGAAATAAATTGAGGGAAATGTCACGATATCGCGACATGTTCCATTTTTGGGACTTGTCTCATTTTCGCGAGGGCACAAGCTTGGAAGAAATAAATTGAGGGAAATGTCGCGATATCGCGACATGTTCCATTTTCGGACTTGTCTCATTTTCGCGAGGGCACAAGCTTGGAAGAAATAAATTGAGGGAAATGTCGCGATATCGCAACATGTTCCATTTTCGGACTTGTCTCATTTTCGCGAGGGCACAAGCTTGGAAGAAATAAATTGAGGGAAATGTCGCGATATCGCGACATGTTCCATTTTCGGACTTGTCTCATTTTCGTGAGGGCACAAGCAAGGAAGAAATAAATTGAGGAAAATGTCGCGATATCGCGACATGTTCCATTTTCGACTTGTCTCATTTTAGGGCACAATCTTGGAAGAAATAATGAGAAGAAATGTCATATCGCGACATGTTCCATTTTGACTTGTCTCATTTTCGCGAGGGCACAAGCTTGGAAGAAATAAATTGAGGAAATGTCCCGATATCGCGACATGTTCCATTTTCTACTTTCTAATTTTTGCCAACAAATATTTTAAAGTCTTGAAATTATATCACATTCCATTTACTCTATTAAATGAAAATTTCGCATATCGAAATGTTTTAATTTTGCCATGAGAATATTAGTCTTTGAAAAGGAAATCTAAACCCTAATGCTCATTACATGTCGGACTTTCACTCAAATTTAATTTTGCCCTAAAATATTTTAAAGTCCATTAAAGTTTTGAATTGTTACGAAGGCTAATTGCTTGATATGGCATTTTGGATTTATATTCATTTTGCAAAATTTGGCCATTCTTTAAATTTTTCATCACCCATCCAAAGGAAGTGGAAGCTTTTCAACACAATCCAAACCCTAGAAATATTTAAATGAAAAAATTAATTAATTAATTAAAATGAAAAATATTAAAAAAACTTAAAAAATAATTAAATTAATAATATTAAAGTTCTAACCTTTGCTTTTCTTTTGCGAAAGTGATCCGACAATTGCATAATGGCGAAGTAATGGCGAGAAAGACGGACAAACCTAAATTTTAGCACAAATCAAGCAAGGACCATCAGATGGAAATAGGAGATGCCGAGAATTTCTGATCCGTCCAGATTTTGCAGATCTGGCCGCAAATAAAAACTTTAAGGAATTTGCCAATGGATGCATTTAATGAGAAAATTTATGGCAAAAGTAATGGTGGGCAGAGAATTTCAACTCGAACCAAACAAAGGTGGTTGTGCGAGGATAGAAGGCCCAGGAAGTCAGTGACTCATCCAGATTTTGTAGAGGAATTAATGAGATGCTCTGATGGCTTACCGAAAGATGAAGATACATTTACACGCGGTGTCCATTTGATGAGGATGAAACCAAGTCTTATCTTCTCCATTTATGGCAAGATCCACACGAAGATTTTCAGAGTGATTAGGGTTTATCAAAAACTCTATATAAAAATGCCTTATATTGTAAAGCCTCGATGGTGGGATTTTTATGATAAGATTTAGATATTTGGAAGAAGATATTTTTGAAAAGATCAGGGTCTATCCTGAGTCTATATATACTTCTTTTGAATGTAAAGTCCGGATGCGAAAACTTAGAATAAAAGATATTTTAGCAATTTCTTGCAAATCTTGTTTGAATGCTTTGTTCTGTACCTGGGGTTGGTGTGACATCATTTTCTATGATAGCGTGGCCAGGAGCCTAATCTCTTTTGGATTGCGATAAGTGCATCTTCTTTTGTTTTTGTCTCGCTAAGGTTTATTTATTTTAGTTGTAAATCTGTGTTATCAAGATTGAATATGCTACTAGGCTTCATTCCGTTTGTTGTATGCTAGGGAAAATTAAATATTTAAGGTTCGGGTCTATTCTAATTGCTCTATCCTCACTACGCGAGCTAGGATGCTGGTGAGAGATACCAATTGACACCGACTTCCCTTCTATTTATGATTTTCTTTTAGATCTGTGTCATCTCCGTCTTATGCTCTTAGTAGAAGGTGATCTTAGAAATCTGGACACCTTCCTCTTTGATTGGTTTTATTGTGAAGCTAAATAGTGTAACTAAAATTGGTAGTTTTGATTTGCAACTAAGTTAGATAAGCTTCTCTTTTTTGCCCTACCCTACTCTCTCTGTTCCACCGTCAAATGATCCATTTTTATTTTCTTTCAAATTTGTCTTTTATTTAATCTGCTAAAGCATAAAGAGCTATATCAAAGAACTGATTGTAAATCCGATTGTCAACAAAGATAACCACCGCTAAACATTATTGAACTAAGGTCGAACCCATTGTAAGGTAACAGATAGTCTACTTGAAACTATTCCAGAAGTGAAAAAGAGTGAATAGCCATTCGACCCAACTCTGTAACTCACACCTTGGATAACCAGCAAGATCCTAAAGTGAGTGGGATTTATCCCATAAAGTGTTATTGGTATTTTATGTTCATTCTTCATAGGGTGTGTATGAAAGACGAACCAACATTTAAAATTGGTGCTAGAAGGAGGGCCGACCGAACTCCGTTCAGTATTTGTTAAGGATTGTAAGTTGCTTGTGTAAAGCTGGATTCTACCTACAGAGTAACCAGGTCCCACTCTAGAGCTGGAGAGCTCCTTGTGCCTGAGTTGGAAACCCCAAGGAGAAGCAGCCTCAAAAGGGCCAAGTCTTTGTCCAACATAGTTTTATCACCACTTGTAGTTCCTCCAACTGCAACTCAAAATATTATCGTTAATCAGGTAGTGATGGCAAACTGGTTGGGTTCCACTACTTTGAATATCCCTGGTGCAGCGCATGATTTACCCAAAAATCTTGAGAAGTATCTTCCTACCTACAAGCATGATGGAATCAGAACAATAGAAGAACACCTAGTGGCATTTAAAAATGCTCTAAAGTTGTTGAATGTGCAACATGAAGATGTGGCTTGTAGGTTATTCCCATTCACTCTCCAGGAGGGAGCATACGACTGGTTTTTGAATCTTACTAATGACTCTATTACTAGTTGGAATGACCTGGAGAAAGTTTTTGTATCACAATTTGGTCAAGTAATTGACCCCAGTGTGTTATATCAATAGTTTTCCAGCATTAAGAGAGAAATCAATGAGACTGTCAGATCTTTCAACGTCAGGTTTCAAAAGGCTTATGGTAGATTGACGGGTCATTATGTGCCAACTATAGATCTAGCATTGGAAATTTTTAGGAATTCCCTAGATCTAGTGACCTCTATTTTCCTGAAGAGAGATGCCAATATTACTAATCTAACAGAGGCTTATAAAGAAGCTTTGGTTCTTGAAAGACAATTGGGACCTCAACCTTTGAATGCTCCTCAAATTCCCTTTGTTACACAAAATACCCCTATTTTGAATCCCATCCCACATCAAATGATGTTGCCAGCATGCCAAACTCCACCGATAGGAAATCCATTGGTTGTAACACATGCTGAACATGTACAGAATACAGAGAAAGAATCTGATAAAATAAGAGTTGAGGAAGTCTCAAAGATGGTCCAAAAGTTGGCAAATGACTTTTTGAGTTTCAAAAGGCAAGTGTCCACCGGGGAAAACTCAAATAGATTTTCTTATCAACAGAATAGATTCACTAGACCACCATATGAACCCAACAAGGATTATAAAGGTAAGGGGCATGAAGTGAATATTTGTGACTTGGCTTTGCCCAACTGGTGCAGGATACATGGAACATCTCAACATGGGGAATTGGATTGTTTGGAGTTCTGCAATGCCTTTGAAGCTCTATCTAGTGAGTTGGTTTTTCCTAAAAATCAAAGAAATGTTGATGGTCCAAGTTCATCCAAACATAGTGCAGCTATGGTGTTAGATTCATTCACTTTTCCAGATGAGTCAGAGAATGTTGTGGAGATGCCTATGGATGAAGTGCAAGCTTTTCAACAGTATAGAAGGGACAACTACAATCTCAGGAACAAAAATCTGGAGCCTAATACTACGTCTACACCTCCAGACAACTCCCATAATGTTCCTCCAGATCCATCTCCAAATAATAACCCACCTCCACCCAAGGGAGGAGATCCAAGAGTACCAGATGGATTTGTTGCTCCACTCAATAAGGGATACAATATAGTGGAGGATATGAAGAAGATCAAGGCTAACATCACTCTTCATGAGTTGGCTCAAATTACTGAACAAAGGGATAATTTGATTAAGACATACTCTGAGCCTACTGCCAAACCTCTAGAAAAGGGGAAGAAGATAGCAAATGCAAATATGGCCATGTATAAAGAAAAGACTCGAAGTTCCGCCTTTCCTGCTAACTGTTCGTATATTTGGAAAAAATTTACATAACTGTCTGGTGGATTTCGGTGCTTCAGCCAATGTCATGCCTCTAGCCATCTGTCAACAGTTGGGTTTAACCCCTATGAAGTCCGAGAGAAGAGTCATCCAATTGGATAAAACTGAGGTTAAGGTGGTAGGTGAACTTCAAAGTATACACATCCAGCTAGCATCTGAGCCGAGAGCACAACACAAAATTGACATTCAGGTGGTAGATATTCCTATGGGATACGAAATGCTTCTGAGCAGAGATTGGTCAAAGTCTTTGAATGGGTACTTGGCGACTGATTTTTCACATATGTGGTTGCCCTGGAAAGGTGTTGCAAATCAGTTAAGAATCGAAAGAGAACCTAGATATAAACACATGATCACTGAGTATAATGCCAAGAATGAGACTGTTAATCTTGCTGATGTAGATATCGAGGTTTATAATTTGACAACTGCACAAAAGGAGAAACCTATTAAAGCTCATCTTGATCATGATAATGAAGTTTGGATGCTTCATGTTGATGGAGCTAAGTCTAAGCAAGGTTCTGGTACAGGGGCAGTTCTTAAAGGACCTAAAAATCAGACGTATTTTATGTCTTATCGCTTGCAGTTTCCTTGCACGAATAATTTGGCAGAGTATGAAGCACTAGTGTTGGGATTGAAATTTGCTTTAGATAAAGGTGTAAAAAATATCCAGGTTTTTACAGACTCGGAGTTGGTGGCCAATCGGGTTAGAGGTAAATTTCAGTGCAAGGCATCTTACCTGAAAAGATATAAATACCGAGCGTGGGATCTCATGGAGGATTTTGATGCTTTTAATTTGACGCACATTCCTAGAGAAGAGAATTCACTTGCAGATGTTTTAGCTTCATCAACCACAAATCTGAAGCCATTGGAGGAGTTCAAATGGAAGAAATTTTCAATCGAATTAATCCCTTGTCCTTCGGTTCCAGATAACGTAGATAATTTTCAAGTCTTTTTCGATGACCAGCAAATTATAAACTTTTTACAGAATACCAATGCATTTGAAAATACTATAATTGATGATGGTCAAAGGGATACTATGCTGGAAAAGTTTGATGATGAAAAGGGGATAATGAGGTTGAAAGATAATAGAATTTCGAAGGGAATGGTAGAACTTGAGCGACTGTTTGATGTTGACCGAATTAAACAAAGAGTGAGTTTTGGAAATTCTATTGGTGTAGCAGGAAGTGAGACTGAGAAACTGAATGTCGAGACTGAAGAGGATCCCAGACACCTTAAGTTAGCTAAAGCTTGTGACCCTGAAATAAAAAAAATATGATTGAATTCCTTCACAGGTCCAAGGATGTTATGGCCTGGTCTTATAAAGACCTAAAGGTTTTTGATCCAAAAGTTTACACCCATACAATACCCTTAAAGGAGTTCTGCAAACCCTTTCGATAGAAACAGAGGCATGTCAACGCTTTGTTGGAACCCCTCATCAAGAAGGAGGTGGAGAGATTATTGAGTGCTGCCATTATTTTTCCCATTAGACATTCTACTTGGGTAGCCAATTTAGTGCCGGTTAGAAAGAAGAATGGGGAAATCCGCTTGTGCGTGGATTTTAGGAACTTGAACAAGGCTTCTGAAAAGGATAATTATCCTTTGCCTTCCATGGATGATGTGCTACAAATTGTGAATGGTTCAAAAATGATGTCTTTCTTAGATGGATTTTTGGGGTACAACCAGATACTAGTTGAAAAGGAAGACAGGATGAAAACTGCCTTCACGACCAAGTGGGGAACCTTCGCCTACAAGAGAATGCCATTTGGATTGATAAATGCTGGAGCTACCTTTCAACGTGCAATGGATCATGCCTTCAAAGGTCTCATGGGTAAGTGCATCGTTGTCTACATGGATGACTTGACAGTTTTTTCTAAATCTCGGTTTGACCACGTGAAGCACTTGGAATCTGTCTTCGACAAATGCAGAGAATTTGGCATTTCTTTAAACCCAAAGAAGTGTGTTTTTGGTGTAACTGAAGGAAAACTCCTTGGACACTTAATCACCAAAGATGGCATTTCCATGGATCCTGAGAGAGTTGAAGCCATATCGGGGATACCCTTTCCCAACTCTAAGAAAGAGTTAAGATCATTTTTTGGGAAAATTAATTTTGTCAAAAAATTCATCTCTGGCTTTGCGAAAATAGTCAAGCCACTAAATGACATGCTGAAGGAAACTGCTAAGATTTCCTGGACAATGGAAGCCAAAGCAGCATTCCAAGAGATCAAATCTGCCATCAAACAAGCTCCAGTGCTGGTGAGCCCAGATTTCAGTGCAGATTTTTACCTGTACTCTTTTGCTTCTGAACACACACTTGCAATAGTTTTAACCCAACGAAGAGAAATAGGGGAGCACCCGATTGCCTTCAAAAGTACCAACTTAAAGGGTGTTGAGCTAAAATACTCTCGCTTGGATAAGCAAGCCTATGCCTTAGTGAGAGCAGTCAAGCAATTCAGACATTACATATTGAGAAGCAAAGTCCATGCTATAGTTCCTGATCCAGCTATCAAATATTTATTAAGCCAGGATGAATTGGGTGAGCTAAGAGGTAATTGGGCCATGAGACTATAGGAGTACGACTTAGAAATTTGGCCTACAAAATTAATCAGAGGACTTGGTTTGTCCCGACATATTGCTGAAATACCTATAGAGGGAGAAATTAATCAGCTGGATTCTGGATTGGATGATTGGTATGGAGATGTCATTCATCTGCTGAGGTTTGGAATTTGTCCACCTCACCTGAATAGAACTCAAAGAAGAGCACTGAAGCTAAAATCTGCTCATTTTCTACTCAAAGGAGGCAACTTGTACAGAGAAAACTATGCTAGCATATTCTTAAGATGCATTTCTCAGAATGAAGTGAATGAGGTGATGTCTAGTTTTCATGAGAAGTTAGGAGCAGGGCATTCCTCAGGTTCTGCTATTGCACACAATATATTGAGAGCAGGCTATTACTGGCCTACATTGTTTAAAGATGCACATCAACATGTGAGAACTTGCCACCAGTGTCAGATTTTTGCATCCAAGCAGGCTAATCGAGCTCTACCATTACAACCTATTATAATAGACAAACCTTTTATGCAATGGGGACTTGACTTTGTAGGTGTGATAAACCCGAATTCATCAAGCAGGGCACAAGTATGTTTTAACAGCCACTGATTATTGTACAAGATGGGTTGAAGCAAGCAGCCACCATGAGGAGTACAACCCATGAGGTGATCGGATTTTTAGAATCAAATATCATAACCAGGTTTGGAGTTCCTTTGAATTTGGTGTGCGACAACGGACCAGCCTTTCAGTCATTAGAATTTGTAGAGTGGGCATACCAGAAGGAGATAGTCATCAAATTTTCATCCAACTATTATCCCCAAGGTAATGGACTAGCTGAGTCCACAAATAAGAATTTGATGAATGCCATCAAGAAGTCTGTTGTAGACAAACCCAGACAATGGCACACACTATTGAAGTATGCACTTTGGGCTGACAAGATAAGACATAAAGAAGCTCTTAAGACTTCCCCATTTGCTTTGTTGTATGGTACCCAGCCCATCGTTCCTATCTCTTTAAAATTGCCCACTTATCAATTTGCTTTAGATTACTTTGATGATCATGCAGATGCGGAAGCTCGTGTGTTGGACTTAATTAATTTGCAGGATGAATGACTTCAAGCCTTGGAGCATTTTAGTCGACACCAAGAGACAGTCAAGCGCTGGTTTGACAAAAGAGCCAGAGTGAAGGCCTTCAGACTTGCAGACCTAGTGCTTCTATGGGACAAAGCCCATGAAAAGAAAGGTAAACACACCAAGTTGCAACCTCTATGGATAGGGCCATACCAGATTGCCAAAATCCTAGGTAATAATGCATTTCATCTACAGGACCTGGAAGGTAATTTTCTGAACCTTCCTGTCAATGGTCAATATCTGAAGCATTATTTCTCAGTTGTTCCATCCACTACATCATTTGAGTAATCACAAAGACTTTGTGCATATGTATATATTGTAAATAAAGGTTGAAGTACTGTGTTTTATCTTTTGAGGTCTGTGCAAATTTATCTTTAACTGGTGGCCTTTTTCCCTCCTCTTTAGCTTTTAAATCCTGTTTGTTTAAGTTTTTGCCTAAACAACAAAACACAAATCAACATTTAAAATTGGCGCTATAAAGGTTGAAGTAGTGTGTTTTCATTTTGTTTTATTTTTGTTAAGAGATAGTCTGCTAGAACTAAAAAGTGGAACTACTTGTTATTTAGAACAACAAGTAGAAAGATAATTGGATTTTGTATCTTGCTTGCCACAATTATTTTGATTATAAAGAAACTACTATACTTCTTTGCTGAAGAACTCCCAGGGAATCCAAGAAAAGTTGGTCATGAGAGGGGACTCCGATTCATAAAATTATTTTAAGTGTCCAAGGAGGCTATTGGTACCCGGGCTGAAATGGTTAGTCGATCAATTGCTCGATCAATGAAATATTAAAAAAAAAAATTCTAGCAAGGCTTTCCAGCTATCGGTATCTTTCAAAAAAAAAAAGAGAGAGAAGGTGAAAGTTGGGCAAGCCAACATAAAACTGGCACTCTTTTCTGCAAAGAAAAAAAAAAAAGAGGTTATGTGATAGAAAGAGATAGCCAAGGCTCCCGAAGGGTACATCTCAAACGTGTTCACCAAGCTATAGATGCCACCTCATAGTTGTGAATCAGGGTCTTGAAAATCTAAAGAGTAACTCTGTCGAGGTTGTAAAAGGCTAAACTAGTAAACAGAGCCCTACTCGGTTTCCCTTGCACAATCTAAATAGCTGATCAATCCATAGTAAGCATTTCGAAGCCCTGGTCATCCTTGAAGGAAGGTTTATACGCTTATAATCGCACATCAGAATCTTCCTTAAGTGGTTCAACCTAGTATGTCCTTGGGAAACTTTAACAACTAACAGATAGTAGTTAAATCATTTTAGAAAATATTTGTGGCAAAGCATGGTACATAGTCTAAATTGTTTTGAAACTAGAGTTCTGGATTCTAAATAGTGCTACTATTTTCCCCGTAGATATCGCCATTTGTTGAGAAGCAACACACCCCCACTAAAAAAATGAAATTCCATCCTTTGAAAATATTTAATTTTCATTTTTTCCATAGGGACCCTCTTGAGTTTTTCGGGTTTTAATTCCAAATTTTGCTTGCATCCTTTTTCAAATTTCGCCTACATCAAAGTGTCCAAGTAGGCTTGCATATGGCATTGATTTCAATTTAAAATTTCTGAAATTTTGCATGTTAAATGTATTAATTCATATTAATCATTTCAGAAATTTTAATTTTCAATAGTTTTTCTAAGGTTTAATTATTAAAATCAAATGTTAGGGTTCTTTTAATTATTTTCTTCTTGCGACAAGCTTACTCCAAACTTGAAATCCTCATAACTTTTGGAAGACAAATCCGTTTGAGGTGATTCAAATTTTGGGTGGAAGATATTAAACTCATATTTGTGGCCATGCCAAATTTCTTGACTTTTAGACAAGATTCACTTACCAGAAATAGCAGTTTCTATTTCTGGCCAGCAAACTTCTAAATGCATTTTCTCTTAATCCATGATGAATTTTAAAGTTCCGTTTGCATATTTGGATACCCTTTGGGCTTATTTAGATGCTTGTAAAGTTTCATCAAATTTTGGGCACTTTGAATTTTCATCATTTTTCTACACCATGTGAAGCTGACCATTCTCGAGCAATTTAAAATTCATTTTTCAAATGTTAAAATCATTTATGAGTAAGGAAGATCCTTCACCAATATGTAAAAATGCAAAATACAGATGGACAAAGTCATTGGAGTCAACCTACAATTTTTGGAGAATTTGCAAAGTGGAAGAAAAGCTTGAGGGAAATGTCGCGATATCGCGACATGTTCCATTTTCGGACTTGTCTCATTTTCACGAGGGCACAAGCTTGGAAGAAATAAATTGAGGGAAATGTCACGATATCGCGACATGTTCCATTTTCGGACTTGTCTCATTTTCGCGAGGGCACAAGCTTGGAAGAAATAACTTGAGGGAAATGTCGTGATATCGCGACATGTTCCATTTTCGGACTTGTCTCATTTTCGCGAGGGCACAAGCTTGGAAGAAATAAATTGAGGGAAATGTCACGATATCGTGACATGTTCCATTTTTGGACTTGTCTCATTTTCAGGAGGGCACAAGCTTGGAAGAAATAAATTGAGGGAAATGTCACGATATCGTGACATGTTCCATTTTCGGACTTGTCTCATTTTCATGAGGGCACAAGCTTGGAAGAAATAGCTTGAGGGAAATGTGATATCGCGACATGTTCCATTTTTCGGACTTGTCTCATTTCTCGTGAGGGCACAAGCTTGGAAGAAATAAGATTGAGGAAAATGTCCGATATCGCGACATGTTCCATTTTCGACTTGTCTCATTTTCACGAGAGCACAAACATGGAAGAAATGAAGTGAGGGACTAATGTCTTACATATCGCGACATGTTCCATTTTTAACTTGTCTCATTTTCAGAGGTCACAAGCTTAGAAGAAATACTTGAGAAATGTCGCATATCGCACATGTTCCATTTTCGACTTGTCTCATTTCTCTGAGCACAAGTCTAGGAAAATACTTGAGGAAAATGTCCATATCACACATGCTTTAATTTCATGAGAATATGGCTTGAAAAGTCATGAAGTATCAAACCCTAATGCTCATTACATGTCGAATTTCGCTCAAATTTAATTTTGCCCTAAAATATTTTAAAGTCCATTAAAGTTTTGAATTGTTACGAAGGCTAATTGCTTGATATGGCATTTTGGATTTATATTCATTTTGCAAAATTTGGCCATTCTTTAAATTTTTCATCACCCATCCAAAGGAAGTGGAAGCTTTTCAACACAATCCAAACCCTAGAAATATTTAAATGAAAAATAATTAATTAATTAAATTAATTAATTAATTAAAATGAAAAACATTAAAAAACCTTAGGAAAAATTTAAAAAATAATTAAATTAATAATATTAAAGTTCTAACCTTTGCTTTTCTTTTGCAGAAAGTGATCCGACAATTGCATAATGGCAGAAGTAATGGCGAGAAAGATGGACAAACCTAAATTTCGGCACAAATCAAGCAAGGACCATCAGATGGAAATAGGAGATGCCAAGAATTTTTGATCCATCCAGATTTTGCAGATCTGGCCGCAAATAAAGACTTTAAGGAATTTTTTGGTGGATGCATTTAATGGGAAAATTTATGGCAAAAGTAATGGTGGGCAGAGAATTTCAACTCGAACCAAACAAAGGCGGTTGTGCAAGGATAGAAGGCCCAGGAAGTCAATGACTCATCCAGATTTTGTAGAGGAATTAATGAGATGCTCTGATGGCTTACCGAAAGATGAAGATACATTTACACGCGGTGTCCATTTGATGAGGATGAAACCAAGTCTTATCTTCTCCATTTATGGCAAGATCCACACGAAGATTTTCAGAGTGATTAGGGTTTATCAAAAACTCTATATAAAAATGCCTTATATTGTAAAGCCTCAGTGGTGGGATTTTTATGATAAGATTTAGATATTTGGAAGAAGATATTTTTGAAAAGATCAGGGTCTGTCCTGAGTCTATATATACTTCTTTTGAATGTAAAGTCCGGATGCGAAAACTTAGAATAAAAGATATTTTAGCAATTTCCTGCAAATCTTGTTTGAATGCTTTGTTTTGTACCTGGGGTTGGTGTGACATCATTTTCTATGATAGCGTGGCCAGGAGCCTAATCTCTTTCGGATTGCGATAAGTGCATCTTCTTTTGTTTTCGTCTCGCTAAGGTTTATTTATTTTAGTTGTAAATCTGTGTTATCAAGATTGAATATGCTACTAGGCTTCATTCCGTTTGTTGTATGCTAGGGAAAATTAAAGATTTAAGGTTCGGGTCTGTTCTAATTGCTCTATCCTCACTACGTGAGCTAGGCTACTGGTGAGAGATACCAGTTGACACCGACTTCCCTTCTATTTATGATTTTCTTTTAGATCTGTGTCATCTCCGTCTTATGCTCTTAGTAGAAGGTGATCTTAGAAAGCTGGACACCTTCCTCTTTGATTGGTTTTATTGTGAAGCTAAATAGTGTAACTAAAATTGGTAGTTTTGATTTGCAACTAAGTTAGATAAGCTTCTCTTTTCTGCCCTACCCTACTCTCTCTGTTCTACCATCAAATGATCCATTTTTATTTTCTTTCAAATTTGTCTTTTATTTAATCTGCTAAAGCATAAAGAGCTATATCAAAGAACTGATTGTAAATCCGATTGTCAACAAAGATAACCACCGCTAAACATTATTGAACTAAGGTCGAACCCGTTGTAAGGTAACAGATAGTCTACTTGAAACTATTCCAGAAGCGAAAAAGAGTGAATAGCCATTCGACCCAACTCTGTAACTCACACCTTGGATAACCAGAAAGATCCTAAAGTGAGTGGGATTTATCCCGTAAAGTGTTATTGGTATTTTATGTTCATTCTTCACAGGGTGTGTATGAAAGATGAACCAACAGGTCCCATTGTAAAAATGGCTAGAGACTTTTTATTGGTTGTAAAGCTTGTGATGGTATATGAGTTAAATTGGCATGTGTTTGACATTGTTTACAATTTTTGACATATGTGCAATAGTCATGTTCCATTGTGGACCAATAGTAACCCATGTGTAATAGGCACTTTGCGATGGCCATTCCACTAAAATTACCACCACAAGTACCATCATGGGCTTCCTCTATGGCCCTTTAGGCCTCCCTAGGTTTGAGGCATCACAGTAGAATTCCATCATAACCCTATTTATACAACACGTCACCCAAGAGAATGAAAAGGGCTACCCTTTGCTTGAAAGTGCATTTGGTAAACTGAGACATGTCTGATGGGAGTGTTCCAAATTTTAAGAAGGCTAAAATGGGGCTTGACCAAGACTCACATGATTTCATGTGAATAAAACAAACATTTTTTCCATCTTTTAGGTCAACATTAACACAAGCCGCTTTAGAGATTGTTGAGATTATTAGGGGTTGTACCTCTCCTAAGTCATTCTTTTGAATCAAGGATCCAAGAGAGGCCATTGCATATGCAAATCTATTAGTAAAATGAGGTAAGTTATTGATTTCATACCATTTGAATGTTGAGAGCAATTTCATTGCGACTTCATGATAAAGCTTAATGGTAGGTTCTTTGTATTGGTATTCTCCATTTACCTATTTGACCACATGTTGAGAATCCCCAAATATTTGAATATTCCTAATACCAGTAGTTATAGTTGATTGAAGACCTAGGATTAAAGCTTTGTACTTTGTAGTGTTGTTTGTGCATGAGAAGTCTAACTTAAATGATAAAGGGATGGGAATCCCTTGTGGTGTGTGAAATACAACTCCCGCACCTTGACCTTTCTCGCACTTAGATCCGTCAAAGAATAAGGTAATATCGACGTCCTCCTCCAAAATGACATCTTCTAATTTAGATAATGATAATACCAAATCATCTGGGATATCAATAATCAAAGGATTATCACTAGGTAATGGAGCTTCCACTAGCTGATCGGCTATCACTTGACCCTTAATGGATTTTTTGTTAACAAACTCGAGATCAAAATTTGTAAGTACCATTATCCATTTAGTAGTATGAGTGTTGTTATAAGTGTGAAGCATCATGTAATGCAGAGGATTTTATCTAGTTATAACATAGGTTGTTTTGCTTAGCATATAATGTCAAAGTTTCTTAGTGGCCAAAACCACCGCTAAGTATAGTTTTTATACATACGCGTATCATGTTTCATAACTTACAAACATTCGACTAATGTAATAGATTTCTTGGTCTTGATTTTGTTCATTTTTTTGTTCAAGCATTGTACCTAAAGCAACCTTTGTAGCTGAGACATAAAGATGAAAAGGGATCCCCGACCTAGGAGGAGTTAATACTAGTGGTGAAGTTAGATAGCGCTTGACATCACAAAATGCTTTTTGACATTCATCTATCCATATGAATGCTACCCATTCTGTAGCAAGTGGTTAAATGGCATGCATTTATCAAAAATTTGTGCAATGAAGCATTTGATCGATTGAATTTTACCTTGCAAGCTATGTAATTCCTTGATGTTAGTTGGGGGTGGTATTTCCATGATATCCCTAACCTTATTTGGGTCTACTTCAATGCCTCTTTTGGAGAAAATGAATCCTAAAAGTTTACTAGAGGTAACACCAAAGACACACTTTTTGGGATTTAACCTCACCTTATACTCTAGAAGTTGGTCAAAAATATTTTCCAAGACATCCACATGTTCTTTTCGATTTTTATATTTAGCCAAGAGATCATCCACATATTCTTCAATGATTTTGTGCATGTAATCATGAAAGATGTAAGTCATGGCTCTTTGATAAGTAGCTCATGCATTTTTGAGGCCAAAGGGTATAACCCTAAAACAAAATATTCCTCGTGGTTTTATGAATGCCATTTTATGTTGATCATCAGGATTTATTCGAATTTGGTTGTATCCTAAAAAATTATCCATGAAGGAAAGCATTTCATGGCCTGCACAGGTATCAACAAGAGTATCAATGTTTGGTAGAGGGAATTCATCCTTAGGACACACTTTATTTAAATATCGAAAGTCATTGCAAATGCGTATCGCTCCATTAGGCTTACGGATGTGTACCATGTTTGAAATCCACTCAGGAGAGTCAATAGGAATGATAAAGTGTACATATAAAAGTTTTTGTATTTCCTCTTTGACAATGAGGGCTACAGTAGGATGCATTCTCCTAAGCTTTTGTTTGACTGGCTTGATGTCAGGACACAAGGTGATATTATGGACAACAAGTTCAGGATCAATTTCGAGCATATCCTTGTAGGACCATGCAAACACCTCTTTCTTTTTCTTGATGATAGCAATGAATTGCTCTTGTTCATCAAGTGTTAAAATTTTGCTAAGATTGAAAATTTATGGGTTGTCAAGATCTGAACTAAGGTTCACATAAATGGTATCTTCAATGGACATATGTGAACCCTCCTCAAGTTGATGTGGTGTTGGGAATAAATTTATGCCATCTAAGATGTCATCCAACTTTTCATGTTTATCGTTGCCTAACTCTTCCTGAAAGACCTCAGGATCGTAAGTGGAAGGTGACAAGGGTGAAGGTGGGGATGAAGGAGGAATGTAGTAGACCGAAGCCCTTAGCAATTCCTTGGATAGTATGAACTCTAAAAAGGAGGGTGAGGAGGAAATCTGGTCCAAGTCAATAAGGCTAATTTCAATTGGAATTGGCTTAGCCAAATCGTATGGATTGTGGAGCAGTGTGAATAATTCAATAGGATTCATATTGACTTAGTGGAAGGAAATATAACTTGGATGGATGAGTGGATGGAATTATTAGAGCTGAACCGATATCGAGTTGTGCTATCCTTGTAATAAACATGGTATTAACATGAGCAACACTTTTTTTTTTGTATGTACATATGTTACATTTCTTGGCTTATGTGGGTGGCTCAATGTGGATTACCAGGTGGGTCATCTTGTTCTTGTGGAAGAAGCAACAAAAATATGGGATGATGGATGGGGAACATTTAGAGGTAAAACTCTTCTTATTGGATGATGTGGACAATGGGTGGTGACTCCTCTTAATAATTGTATAAGCGTTTAAAATAACTTCAAAATCTTTGTAACTTTCATCATCGAAATCAAATATTGGATAGAAGAAGTTTATGGGATCATCCTCATCTATTTCGTCAATGCAAATTTCTTGAAGGGCTTGTTCAAGAGAGGATGTTGAGGGAAATAAATGGATGGAGGGATCTTCATCATTGAGACTAAGATTTTTGAAGGCTTGCTCAAGAGAAGCGATGGAAGACAATGGGGTATAGCCTAAACCAAAATGATCATGGGTGCCTCTATATGGGACATCTAAGATATCATGCATTCCTTGCTCATGGGAACTTAGACCTTGACCTTTCCAATGGAACATATTAAATTATCAAGATAGAAAATCCTCTATGTTAGGTATATTATCACGCCTAGGCTCTTTTGGTTCTTCAGGTGGGTTTACCCCAGTTGAGAAATCCAATCCTCCATAAACAAATTTAATGTTGTTTGGAGTGGCACTCATGTTGTAAATAGTACCTATGGATAAAAAATAGTCTTGGGGATGTCAAAAATCCTTGGTTTTTGTAATTGCTAAGGGAGTTATGGTGATGTCTTGGACCACATATTCACCTATTCTAGGATCGGTGATGTGGACTTTGACTTGGGCTAGTGTGGTTGATGCTGGGGACTCAGATGGCTCTGGATTGGTTATGGATAGTGAGGAGTTAAATATGTCATAATTGGAAAGTTTGACTTGTGACACATCAATTTATGCAGTGGGGTTGGATGGCGGTGTGTATTTAGGATATGGATAAGGAGGAATGATTATGGAATAAGAGGTTTCAAATATATACGATGGGGTGATAGCTGATTGCTTTTGACCACATGTACAAGGAGAAATAGAAGATTTGGAAGATGTTGTGATGGGTAACTCTTCTAGGATGGGAGCTTTAGAAGAGGTTGATGGATTAGAGGATGATGGATTGGAAGATGATGGTACCAAGAATAAATAGGTGGAAGGTAACATGGATTCATAAGGATTTGAAATGAAATTACAATACTTAAAAGGTTTGACATCCATGGGGATGCAATGGACTTGTCCATCTTGAACATATTTCAATCATTGGTGTAGAATTGATGGAAGAAATTTCATTTTCCTCATTCAAGGTCGACCAAGGAGTATATTATATGTGATGGCTCCTTCCAAGATGTGAAACATTATGTGCAACATTTTGGCCCCTACTTCTATAGGTAAAACAATAGTGCCAATTGTGGTACATAAAGCATTGTTAAATGCTTTGAGGGTGAATGATGATTTGGAAATATGGGATGGAGGTAACTTGATGTGGATAAGGGTAGTGGTAGTAATGATATTTATTGACGATTCAATATCAATTAATACTCTTTTGAATGGATTCATGTCTATTAAGGCCATTATATGCAATGGAGGGTCTACTAACTTTGAATTCATTGACTTTATCTCAAAGTCATAGAAGGTGATTGATGGCTCCATGCATGTTCTAACACTCCCTAAAAAGTTGTTGAAGGCATTAGAGTCTTGGGATTCTAACCAAATTGACTTGAGTATTTCCATTAAAGTTTCTTTATGCCTAGGGGATTGTTGGATAAGCTCATATACAGAAATTTTGGCTAATGCCATTTTCAAACTAGTGCTTAACCGACTGGTTAAGGTTACTATTGGCATTATTGTATGAAGGATGGGTGGATTGGATGGGTTGGATAGATTGACTGGCAGAGATGGATTTGGTGATGTTTGTATGAGAGGTGGGTTTGAAGTTTGTTGAGCATTTTTTTTATTTTGCCTTTGCCCTCTAGTAACCACATGGACTGCTCCTATAAATTTTTGGTGTTGTTGGACATGATTTACTTGATTAGGAGGTGTGTTGATTTTTACCCCCTACATTATATTGGACCTCCCCATGGTTCGATAGAGGCATCTGATATATATCCAAATTTTTATTTTGTGTAGCTAAGGGGTTATCCATGTTAATGGCCCCTAGGTCTATGAGGTCTTGCACTATATTTTTGAACATATGGTAGGAATTAATATCATGCCTATTTTGTTGATGGTATGGGCAAAAAAAGTGCTGTATATAATTTTTAGGCCTTTTGGTGGGATTATCGGGTCTAATGTTCGACAAGGCTAATTTTTTGGTCTCATACAACCTTCGAAATAGGGATGAATACGACTCCACTAAGGGATTGTATTGACATTGGGGTCAATTTAATTGGCAGTGGATAGGTTGTTCCATAGTTGGTGTTATGTTTTGTACCATTGGTGCTTGGGTTACTAATGGGACTGCATGATAGGTAATTTGTTGTTGCATCAGTTTTTGAGCCACTATAGGCTAGCTCATCACCACTTGGTTGACTTGATTTGTTGTGTTAGCCATTGAGGCTTGTATGGATTTGGTTTGGCCAGATTGATTATTTTGGTATTGGCCCCTATTTTTCCATTCTTTCTTCTTAGGATTAATGACACCCTCTTGGATTTTTATCTCCTCAATGACACTAGTGTTGGTCCGGCTTTCATGCACACCCCGAGAAAGGATGAAGCAAGGAAAGCTCTGGAGACACCCACGGGACTGATCCCACTCACTTTAGGATCTAGCTGGTTATCCAAGGTGTGAGTTACGAGTTGGGTCGAATGGCAATTCACTCTTTTCCACTTCGGAATAGATTTCAATATGGATCGCTCTGTTACCTTACGGGGGGTTCCTGAACTTGTTCAGTAGTTGCAAAAGTTGTTGACAATCAGATTTAACTTGAATTCTTGATCTAGCTCTCATGGGTCAGTAGATTTAAATAAAAGACAAACAAAGAAAATAAAAATGGATCATTCACCGAAAGCAAAGAGAGGGTAGGGTAAGGCAGAAAAGAGAAGTTTATCAAACATCAAACTGTAAAACCCTAAACCCATCAATTTTATCTATGCTACTAGCTTCACAACAGAACAAATCAAAGAAGAAAGTGTCCAGTCAGTCTAAGATCACTTTCAACTAAGAGCACAAGGCGAGTGAAACAGATCTAGCAAAAAATTATAAATCCAAGGGCAGTTGGTTAAAAGCTGGTATCTTTCACCGGCAACCTAGCTCACACAGTGAAGACAGAGCAATTAGAACAAACTTACACCTCAAATCTGTAATTTCCCCTAGCAGACAAGAGAACAACTGAAGCCTAACAGCATATTTAAACTTGATAACTCAGATTTACAGCATATATCTAATAAACTTTAAATGGAACGGATAACAAAAGAAGATACACTTATCACACTCTGCAAAAGATTAGGCTCCTGGCCATGCTATCACAGAAAAGCTAAAGCACATCAACTCCAAGTCCGGAAACAAAGGATTTCACAAAATTTGCAAGAAATTGCTTATAAGCCTTTTATTTCTAAGTCTCCGCCTCCCGCGATTACATTTAGAATCTGTATTTATAGACTCGGGACAGACCACGATCTTTTCAAAATATCTTCCTCAAACCCTAAATCTTATCGCACTTAAACCCTAGGACCCGGGTTTTACAATAAAAATCCATTTAAAATCAAAGTCCGGATAGAACTTAACCCTTCGGCAAATATGTGCAGTCAGTTGCCATAAATGGAGAAGATAAAATCTAAAGCCACTTGCATTCATCCGCAGCTGCAAATAAATGCCTCCATTAATTCTGCTGGTGAGCCGGATGAGTCACCACTTCTCTCAGATCTGATCTCCGTAAAGCCATCCCTGTGTTGAAATTGTCTTCATGCTATCAAGTCTGCAATAAATTTGTCATTGAATGCTCTCACCGGTAGCTTCTCTTCTAGCATGGCGGTCCTTGACTAAATCCGCACTTTAACTTTGCCTTTATGGTCTTTCCCGGTTGTCCCGCAAGTGCCAGATGGAATCCTGCATGAAAGACAAAAAGATGCATTAGATTAGCATTTTAATTAACATTAAATCCAAGCTTAAAACATTAAAAATAGATTAAAAACCACAAAATAAGCTTGCATGTCGGCCTCTGTTTGTCTCATTCACGCTTTGACACGTGTCGCTACCCCAGGATGCCTTCTGTTTCCCGTCGAAATGCACTTCTGGTCAACTTTGAGGACTTTCTCTCTCCTATCGCGAAAATGAGACATGTCGCGATTTCGCGACATGTCGCGAAATCGTGACGTCTCCAGCGTTGCGCTGCTTCTCTCTCTGTCGGTCGCGAAAATGTGACATGTCACGATTTCGCGACATGTCCAAATCGCGCCTCTCCGCGGCCGTACATCTTCCTCAAATGTGCGACGTCCTACCATTTTTCTTCTGAACATGCGCGCATCGTGCCACTTTCACCCTGACCGATTTTCGACACTTTCCAAATGACATGTCGCGATATCGCACACTTCAAAATGGAAAGTGTCACGATTTCGCTACATAAAAATGACTTAGCGGATTTTTGATTCTTCAGCCCACTTTCTCTCTCCTACCGTGAAAATGCGACATGTCGCGATTTCGCGACATGTCGCAAAATCGTGCCCTTCCGTACGATTCTCTTCTCTCTCCAAACTGTCACGATTTCGACATGTCGCAAATCGCCCTTTCTGGCACTTAGCCGATTTTCATGCATTTTCTCTCTCCTACCGCGAAAATGCGACATGTCACGATTTCGCGACATTTTTCTCCCCGGCTTTCTCTCTCCTCATCCTGCAGCGATTTCGTGACACTTTCCAAAAATGGAAATGTCGCGATATCGCGACACTTCCAAAAATGGAAATGTCGCGATATCGCGACACTTCAAAAAATGGAAAGTGTCGCGATTTCGCTACGTTTTCTGACTTAGCTGCATTTTTATTTTCCTGTCGCGATATCGCGACATTTTCAAAAATGGAAGTGTCGCGATATCGCGACACTACCAAAAATGGAAAGTTTGATTTTTCATGAATTTATGCAACTGTTTTCTGGATTTTCTCGGTACCGGTGCAAGATTTTCTTTGTGCATGAATGATTTCTAGCATGTAAAAAGTGAATTCTTGGATAACACAGCTGGAATGCAAGAAAAAGCACAACTTTAAAAAGGAGGCAAGCAAATTTGGATTTAAAACCTGAAAAACATCTAGAGGGTCCCTTTTGCAAAATGGAAGTTCAGAATTTTCTAAGGATGGAATCTCATTTTTCAGTGGGGGTGTGTTGCTTCTCAACAAATGGCGATATCTGCGGGTAAAATAGTAGCACTATTTTAGAACCCAAGACTCTGGTTTCAAAACAAAAAGACCATGCATCATGCCTTGCCACAGACATTCTTCACAATAAATTGACTGCTAACTGCTAGCTGTTAAAATTTCCCAAGGACATACTAGGCTGAATTACTTCAAGGAAGATTTCTGATGTGCAATTTCAAAGGGTATAGAACTTTCTTCAAGGATGACTGGATTGAATGATAAACTTGGATTAATCAACTTTTCTAGATTGTAAAAGGGGAAACCGAGTAGAGCTCTGTTTACTAGTTTAGCCTTTTACAGCCTAGACAGAGTTACCCTTTAGATTTACACGACCCAATTTACAACTGTAGGGCAGAATCTAATATTGGCTGCCTCTTTTAATTGTTCAACTCTTTTTTTCTTTTTTTTTCTTTTTTTCTCTCTCTCTTTTTTCTTGAAATATATCAATATCTGGAAGACCTTAGGGAAATCACAATCTTCTTTTATCATTTGATCAATCTGGAACTGTTTCAGTCTAGGCATTGATAGCCTCTGGTGACACCCAAATAATTGCATGAACCATAGTCCCCTCTCATAACCAGCTTTTCTTGGATTCCCCGGGAGTTCCTCCAACTAAACAGCATAGCAGTTTTTCTATCATTAAAACAACTGTGGCAAGTAAGACACAAGATCCAATCATCTCTCTACCTTTGTCCTGAATAGCAAAATAGTTCTACAGTTCAATGCAAGCAGACTATCTCAATTAGAATGGTGAACAGCATGGGCATTGGATGGTGGATTGATCAGCTTAGAATAAACAATTTTCAGTAGGCTGACTTTTCATTGATTGCTCGAGCAAAGGTAAAGGACAGAAAATTTCAGAAGCCAAAGGACTTTGTATAGGCTTCCAAGGACAGGCTTCTAAAGAAAAACAGAATCAAAACTGCACAGACGCAAATAAAATAAACTAAACACTGAAAGCGCACAAGACGAGACAAAGGAATAAAACAAACTACAAGGCTATTTACAAAGGATGCAAAGCACAGCTGTACGGGCAGCAAAATTAAGCTAAAACAAAAGCAAAGCAACTAAAGCTAGCCTAGACACGAAAAATAAACTAAAGCAACTGAAATAAATTAAACTGCAACTGTACAAACATTGAAAGGAAAAGAAACTGCACTGACAAAAGGAATAAACTGCACAAGCTAAAACTGAAAAACAATTAAAGAAAACTGAAAAACTGCAACTGTACAGACAACTAAAGATTAAAAAAAATAAGATGAAGCAACTAAAAGAACTGCAGAGCATTAAAATTAAACTGAAACAGATTAAAACTGTATAGACATTTAAAAATAAAACTGCACTGACAAAGAAATAAAACTGAAAAACTTCAAAGCTTACTTACAATGCATACATATGTTACAACTTCCCTTCATACTCAAAAAATGCAGCAGTTGGGAAAGCAGAGAAATGGTGCCTTAAAAAAAATTGGACCATGTACAAGTAACTTAGAAAAATTACCTTTCAGGTCCTGTTGACGAAATGCACTCCAGACTGTGCTTCAAAAATTTGCTATCTGGGAAAGACTTGTGTTTACTGTCTTCCCTGTCCCATTTGAAAAACAAATCTGCAACTCCTTCAAATTAAACAAATCATATAATAACAAATCATATGATAACATGTTTATGCTTCTAATTGAAGGGTTTGCGAGTTCTTTCAAAAGAATTTGAATGTAAAAAAACCCCGAGGATCAAATACTTTAAAATCTTGACGAGACCAGGACCACCACATCTTCAAAATTATGTGACAAGTGAAAGAAATCATGTTTTATCTGTATGCCCTGGTTCTTAACAACTTGAACATTTTGTGGTTGTTGTACTGCTTCAATATCCAGGACTTCAATTTTTATCCCTCTAGAAGAATGCTTACAATTTTCCTTTTCACCTGAGCCTTGCTTAGATTTAACCTCATCAATGTGCAATGTCCAAACATCATGGTTGTGATGGATTAGAGCTGTAACTGTTCTCACTTCCTCAGTTGCCAAATTATAAACTCCAATATCTGCATCAACACAGTTTATAGCCTTATCTTTGATATTATGTTCAGAAGTTGCAAGCTTATGTTGAGACAGTTCATCAATTCCAAGTTGGCTGACCACATTCATATTTACTATCTTTTCCTCCTTTTCTTGAAATCCAACAGGTGGTCCAGAGTAAGCCTCAATCAAGTTAACCTTTTGTTCAACAATGCGAGGCGAGTTCATAGAGGGTGATGTCGGCTTTAAGTTCCCTCATATCCTCAATGATGTTATCCTCCTCAGTTACTTCTGCATAGTGACATTGAATCTCACTTTCATCATCCTCTGATGAGGAAGGATCATTATTAAGTTATGGACTCTCACATTTCAAGTCATAACTGTCTCTTTTGAACTGTTGAAAATCTTGCATTTCATCCATAGGAGTCTGTACAAGACTTTCTGTCTCTTCAGGAAAAGTGAAAGAATTTGAAACCCTGGTTGTACTATTTTTGGGTGAACTAGAAATATCAATATTTCTTTGATCTCTAGGAAAATTTAACTCACCGGGAAAAACTTTGATTTGGGTGGTGCCAGATCACAACTGTTCAGTTCAAGCACTTGCACTTTGAACTTGTCAGAACTTTTCTCTATATTTTGCACATGCTGAGTGGATGTCACAGTTAACGGAGTCTCCTTGGGTAGAGCATGACATGTTGGCACTAACTCATGATGTGGAATGGGGTCTGGAATAGGCATGTTATGTGTAACATAGGATATCAAAGGATCTGCTCGAGAATTTGAGGCCCTAAGCTATCTTTCAAGAATTAAGGCTTCTTTATAAGCCCCTGCCAGGGTTGTGATATTGATGTCTCTCTTGAGGAAAATAGAGGTCACTGAATCCAATGCATTCTTGTAGATTTCTAAGGCCAGATTTGCATTTGGGATGTAATGGCCGGTCATTCTACCGTAAGCTCTTTGGAACCTCATATTGAAAGACCCGACAGTTTCTCCCGACTCTCTCTTGATGCTTGGAAAATTGTTGATATAAAATCCTTGGGATCTATCACTTCACCAAATTGTGATATAAAAGCTTTCTCTAGATCATCCCGACTAGTAATGGAATTCTTTGGTGAGGTTTAAAAACCAGTCATAAGCTCCCTCCTGGAGAGTGAGCGGGAACAATCTACGAGGCAACATCTTCATCCTTGTATATTCAACAATTTTAAAGCATTTTTAAAAGCTAGCGAGTGTTCTTCTGCAGTTCTTGTCCCATCATGTTTATACCTAGGGAGATATCTTTTCGGATTTCTGGGCAAGTCATGGGCTATACCCGGGATATTCAAAGCGAGTGGGGCCCAACCAATTTGCCATTATTACTTGGGTGACAGTGATGTTATGAGTTGTGATTGGATAACTGCCAGTGGAGATAAAACTGTTCTGAACTTGAGGTCTTCTCTGGCAATTTTAAAAACTATACTGACAACTTTCAAAAAAAATACTGACAATTTACAAAATTGTCCGGAGTTCACTGTGGGTCCTTCAAATGTTGCTGTTATGCCCTTACAATACTTGAACTGAGTTCAGGCCCTCCTTCTAGCGCCAATTAGGTTGTTGGCTGAGGAGGAGGGAAAAGGATTCAAAAGATAAAATACCAGACTCAGCACATACAATCGGATTTCTCAACTCAAGTGAACTAAGAACGAGATGTTCAACAGGCCCTCCTTCTAGCGCCAATTAGGTTGTTGGCTGAGGAGGAGGGAAAATTTGGCTACCAGAATTTGGATAAAATACAGCTTTACAGTTCCACATACAGTCGGATTTCTCAACTCAAGTGCACTAAGAACAGATGTTCTGTGGCCCTCCTTCTAGCGCCAATTAGGTTGTTGGTCCGGCTTTCATGCACACCCCGGGAAAGGATGAAGCAAGGAAAGCTCCGGAGACACCCACGGGACGGATCCCACTCATCTTTAGGATCTAGCTGGTTATCCAAGGTGCGAGTTACAGAGTTGGGTCGAATGGCAATTCACTCTTTTCCACTTCTGGAATAGATTTCAATATGGACTGCTCTGTTACCTTACGGGGGGTTCTTGAACTTGTTCAGTAGTTGCAAAAGTTGTTGACAATCAGATTTAACTTGAATTCTTGATCTAGCTCTCATGGGTCAGCAGATTTAAATAAAAGACAAACAAAGAAAATAAAAATGGATCATTCACCGAAAGCAAAGAGAGGGTAGGGTAAGGCAGAAAGAGAAGTTTATCAAACATCAAACTGTAAAACTTAAACCCATCAATTTTATCTATGCTACTAGCTTCACAACAGAACAAATCAAAGAAGAAAGTGTCCGGTCAGTCTAAGATCACTTTCAACTAAGAGCACAAGGCGAAGTGAAACAGATCTAGCAGAAAATTATAAATCCAAGGGCAGGTGGTTAAAAGCTGGTATCTTTCACCGACAGACCTAGCTCACACGGTGAAGACAGAGCAATTAGAACAAACTTACACCTCAAATCTGTAATTTCCCCTAGCGAGACAAGAGAACAAGCTGAAGCCTAACGACATATTTAAACTTGATAACTCGGATTTACAGACATATATCTAATAAACTTTAAATGGAACGGATAACAAAAGAAGATACACTTATCACACTCTGCAAAATATTAGGCTCCTGGCCATGCTATCACAGAAAAGCTAAAGCACATCAACTCCAAGTCCAGAAACAAAGGATTTCACAAAATTTGCAAGAAATTGCTTATAAGCCTTTTATTTCTAAGTCTCCGCCTCCCGCGATTACATTTAGAATCTGTATTTATAGACTCAGGACAGACCACGATCTTTTCAAAATATCTTGCTCAAACCCTAAATCTTATCGCACTTAAACCCTAGGACCCGGGTTTTACAATAAAAATCCATTTAAAATCAAAGTCCGGATAGAACTTAACCCTTCGGCAAATCTGTGCAGTCAGTTGCCATAAATGGAGAAGATAAAATCTAAAGCCACTTGCATTCATCCGCAGTTGCAAATAAATGCCTCCATTAATTCTGCTGGTGAGCCGGATGAGTCACCACTTCTCTCAAATCTGATCTCCGTAAAGCCATCCTCGTGTTGAAATTGTCTTCATGCTATCAAGTCTGCAATAAATTTGTCATTGAATGCTCTCATCGGCATCTTCTCTTCTAGCATGGCGGTCCTTGACTAAATCCGCACTTTAACTTTGCCTTTATGGTCTTTCCCGGTTGTCCCGCAAGTGCCAGATGGAATCCTGCATGAAAGACAAAAAGATGCATTAGATTAGCACTTTAATAAACATTAAATCAGAAGCTTTAAAGGTTAAAACAGATTAAAAACCACAAAATAAGCTTGCATGTCGGCCTCTGTTTGTCTCATTCACGCTTTGACACGTGTCGCTACCCCAGGATGCCTTCTGTTTCAGCTGAAATGCACTTCTGGTCAACTTTGTGGACTTTCTCTCTCCTACCGCGAAAATGAGACATGTCGCGATTTCGTGACATGTCGCGAAATCGCGACGTCTCCAGCGCTGCACTGCTTCTCTCTCTGTCGACCGCGAAAATGCGACATGTCACGAAATCGTGCCTCTCGCTGGCGGCCGTACATCTTCCTCAAAACGTGCAGCGCGTCGCTACCATTTTTTTACTTTGCCTTCGAAACATGCAGCGCATCGCTGCCACTTTTCACTCCTCCGACAGACAGCGATTTTGTGACACTTTCCATAAATGGAAATGTCGCGATATCGCAACACTTCCAAAAATGGAAATTGTCACGATTTCGCTACACAAAAATGACTTGGCGGATTTTTGACTCTTCAGCCCACTTTCTCTCTCCTATCGCGAAAATGCGACATGTCGCGATTTCGCGACATGTCGCAAAATCGCGCCCTTCCGTACAGTTCATCTTCTCTCTCCAAAACGTCGCGATTTCGCGACATGTCGCGAAATCGTGCCCTTTCTGGCACTTAGCCGATTTTCATGCATTTTCTCTCTCCTATCGTGAAAATGCGACATGTCGCGATTTCGTGACATTTTTCTCCCCGGCTTTCTCTCTCCTCATCCTGCAGCGATTTCGCGACACTTTCCAAAAATGGAAATGTCGCGATATCGCGACACTTCAAAAATGGAAGTGTCGCCACAAGCCGCCAAATGGAGTCGCGATATCGCGACATTTCCTCAAAAATGGAAAGTGTCACGATTTCGCTACGTTTTTCGACTTACTTGCATTTGGATTTTCTGTCGCGATATCGCGACATTTTCAAAAATGGAAGTGTCGCGATATCGCGACACTACCAAAAATGGAAAGTTTGATTTTTCGATGAATTTATGCAAGCTGTTTTCTGGATTTTCTCGGTACCGGTGCAAGATTTTCTTTGTGCATGAATGATTCTAGCATGTAAAAAGTGAATTCTTGGATAACACAGCTGGAATGCAAGAAAAAGCACAACTTTAAAAAGGAGGCAAGCAAATTTGGATTTAAAACCTGAAAAACATCTAGAGGGTCCCTGCTGCAAAAATGGAAGTTCAGAATTTTCTAAGGATGGAATCTCATTTTTCAGTGGGGGTGTGTTGCTTCTCAACAACTAGCTTGTGTTAAAACCTCTTCAAATGTCCTATAAGTGTTTAGTTATAGAATCCAAGAGATGGGTTTTAAGCAACTCTTGGTAAAAAAAAATTATAATTTCTTCCATTGGTAGGGATAATGGCAACTTTGTTATGACTGCCCTCCAATGGTTTCTAAATTCATAGATAGGTTCCTCATCCCATTGTTTCAAATAGTATATATCTGATAAGGACACATTATTTCTAATATTAAGAGTGAAGCATTCAAAGAAAATATCCAGCAATTGATCAAAAGTGTATATACTATGTGTGGGCAATTGATTGTACCATTAAATGGCATATCCCCCTAGTGTTTGAGGAAACGTTCAAAGCATGAGAGTATTATCATCACTAATTTGAAAACATACGTGGACGAATGAACTCACGTGCTCTTTAGGATCCTTAATTCCCTTGAACTTGTCAAATTTTGGTACCATAAAATCTTTTGGATATGGTGGTGATGGTACCGATGGATGGATTGATTGATGGATCAGTTGGCTTAATGTGAGATTTTGGCTCATTATCCCTAGTGAGTTTTGCATCAACTGATCGATTTGCTTTTGCATTGCCTGGAATATAAAATATTCTATTGGAATATGAGGACCTTGGATTATGTGATGGTTGGTTGATGGGCTGGATGGTAGATGTTGGGGTGTGACCAACATGGTGTTGTGGAAAGAATTGGGTTGGGTATATGGAGAATATTGATGGTTGAAATATGGGGATGATTGATGAGGATGATGATGGAGAAATGAATTGTGTTTTTGGTTAGTGGCAATGTTGATTGGTATGGTGGATGTGAGGAGTGGTGGTGGATTGGGGATGGACACTATGGAATATTTAGGGATCCATGCTAAATTTTTATTGGTGAGTGGAGGTTGATTTGGAACTCCTTAGGTCATAGGATCTATATAAGCTGACTATTTTCCTTTTGTTCATTGTGAAAGCAATATGTTGATGAGCCCTAATGTATCTGTAAGTTCCTGATTTGACCATGTGTCAAATGATGGGGTTGTGGTTGGATGAGATGATGGATGGATTGATTATGATGGATGATTAGACATGGTCATGTTGATAAGGTGAGATGATGGAGGTGTGGATGACACGGTCATGTTGGATAAGTAAGATTATGAAGGTGTGGATGACATGGTCATGTTGGCTAAGTGAGATGATGGAGGTGTGGATGACATGGTCTTGTTCGCTAAGTGAGATGATGGAGGTGTGGATGAAATGGTCATTTTGGCCAAGTGATATGATGGCAGTGTGGATGATGATGGATGAGAGGATATGGGTATGCTACAAGTTGCATTTGATGTTACAACTTAGAGGCTAGGGACTTGTGAGGTAGCATTTACATACTCCTCATACAAGAGGTTGGTATATGTGGATGTGAGATAAGTGTTTGGTGTGGTGGTTGGCTCATGGAGGAAGGAATATCATATTCATAACTCAAATTAGGATATCCTTGGGTAAGGTAGGTGGTAGCCAATTTGGATTCTTCAAAACCTTCTTGTCTAAGGGGATTTAAGACATAGTTAGAAGCCTTGTAAATGGCCTGCACTCTATCCATGTCTATGTAGGTGGTTGTTGTCTCCACATTGTGTGAATGTGTCTCTACTTAAGAGTGGGGTGGATGGGATGACCCAGACAAAGTATTTTGAACCATATTGGATGGGGCTACTAAAGTAGCGGGCTCATGGGAACTATTTTCCATTAAACTACTTTGGTTTATTATTTTCTTTTGTTGTCGTGTTAGCACCATAAAGTAGTTAAACCAAATATTCAAAGCTTATCTAAATCACACAAATTAACAATTGTTTCAAAATTTTAAGCAAATAAAACAACCAATCCTTTTAGAATTGTTGGCTTGTGTGTTTTGATGTAACTTAATCTTGTTTAGTGAAAAAAAAAGGTAAAAATTATGGTTGGCCAAGGCAACGAGATTCTTGCTAGTAATTACCTCCAACAAGTTTGCTCAGGGGTAGTCCTATGGTTTCTAGGGTAGATATTTGATGGATGGAGATGAATGCCAGTCACCAAACCTTAAGCAATAGTTGGTGATGAAATCCAACTATTACTATTAAAAAGTGCAGCGTGCAATGTTGATGTTAATTTTATATTTCTTGTTATCTATGGTGTGCAGAGAATGTTAAATATGACTAATTTTACTAATCTAAATCAAAAGCCAACACAAAGGTGCAAATTTCATCTAAAGAGCATAGAGTACACCCTTAAAATCCCTTACCTACAAGTGATTAAAATAACAAGAGCAACCAGAGGGTTTTTCCACCTCTCTTCCAAAGGGGTCAGCCTAGGGCAGGATTACTTTATGTGTCCAAATGTTGTTCCTATTTAGATATGCAAAATTTAAGCAATCTTTAACTCTAAAATGCAAAATCTAGGATGCTTTTCTATTTCACATGCACACAAAAATTCAAACAATCACCTAGATCTGCAAATTTTAGGACAAGAAATGAATTTGATATAATGAAACACACACAAACCCTAGATGTAACTTGCTATTGATTATTTTCCAAACTACTTAATGTTAAACCCAGAAACGACGTAAAATAGTAGCAGAAAATAGAATACATAAATTTCTAAATGGAAACCTAAGGTTATGGGACTTACTTGGAAGCCTTAGCTTTGCTACAAATTACTTCCAACCATGGTTGGGTGCCTGTATAGGCACAAAAGGGTGCCTACTAGACGTGGGATGGTGCCTGCGTAGGTACATAAGAGTTCTTGTGTGAACTTTGGAACTACTGTAGAGTGCTTTAAAAAACCTAGCGATAAATTCGATGATCTCTATGCTTTTGAAAATCTTGTAACAAATAAAAATAAAATTAAGTTAGCAAGCTAGATCTATAAAATAATGAAATCCTTGTGGGATCCCATCGTGACTGCCATTTATGAAGACAAGAACACAACACTTAAATAAAATAAGGAAATCAAATAAAACAATGAAACACAAGATTACACAAATGGATATATTTGATAAAATGAGGGGAGCCAATAAACTCCTTTGATACAATCTATCCTGAATGAGAGTATTTGATACAATAATTTACAAAAATTCTAAGGTTCTCTAAAACCCTAGCTATAACAATGAAGTTTCTTCATATTGGTGTGTTCTTGCTTCCAACGGGGTGAGTGGGCTTCAGGTATCCTATGGCGGGCCACTCTAGCTTCAACAGTTGTTCAAAAATATGTGAAATCTGTAGATCTACATACACAAAAATAGAGAAAGGGGTTAATAACACATGTGAGGGCTCCACAATGTGAGGCCCTCAAACATCAATAAACCCTAACTAAAAATTGATCAAATGGCATGCAAAATCTACAAATCATGTAATAGAATAAAACCAATAAAGATATATCTTGCTTTCATTTTATTATTACAAATGGCATGGTGTGGTAGACTTAGATTCACATTTATATGGTTGCAGCAGGCTTGGACATGCACTTGGCAGGATCTGGCATGAGATTTTTAGGCTCTAGAGTGAGCCTGCGATACAATAGGCTCTGGTTAGCACCTGGTAAGCTCTGCAATGAGCTTTGCAGGCTCTGTAGTGAGTCTAGCAAGCTCGAGAGGGTGCTTGTGGGTAAGGGTAAATCTGTAGAATCAGATCAAGTGGGTGACGATGAATTCAATGGATGGATGGGGGCTATGACAAAAATGGAGGATGAATGGGGGATGGCTAGAATAGTATAAGTCTTGTTGACTAACTAGGGCTTTAGATCTTCAAACACTATCTCTCTTTACTTCGCTAGGGCTTCAACAATGACTCCTCTAGGGTACAATTTCTAACCTCAAGGTTCCAGGATTTGAGCATTTTCAAATGCCCTTATTTTATAATCCAACCTAGGGTTTTCTTAGGGTTTTAGCCTTGTAATTTTAATCGTGTGGATAATATTAAATTAGATCATAAGGTTGATATTACTTTTTGAGTGTGGCATGGATTAATGAAGATGGAGGGTGGAGATTAAATTGGATCGGACGACTGTGGTTAATTGAGTTTATAAATATATATTTTATAATAAATATATTATAATATAATATAAAATATTATATTAAATATAAAATAATATTAAAATAATCCCAATTGGGTTAGGAAATGGCGGGAAAGGGCTAAAGTGGTGAAATGGATGGTGGGAAAGGTGGACTTGGGCCAAATAATTTGTGGGAAGGTGTATGGTGGACAAGTGGATGGTGGGATGGTTAGGATGGAGGATTAGTGGCTGTAATTTGGTGTCTACAGCTAGTAATGTTATTTTTTAGCATAATTTACTCAAAAAGCCTCATCAAGAGAGGCACCCTTTATTACTAATGCTTCTTGTTTTTTATTGCATGCAAGATCAATAGGGTTTTAACATGTAAGATAGCAAATACCTCTAATCATGGAGAAGAAGGTCATCGACACCTTGGAGTAGTTTGTGTCACCCTAAAAGGTATTTTGAGTGCACCTACCCTTGAGAGGGATTAGACATTCTATTTTAATTATTGTATCAAATGGGTATCCCTAAGAGGGACAAATATGTAACTTGACTACATTGAGATTAATAAAAGATTCATTGTATTCATTTATTTCTTGTTGTCAATTTATGCATACCTATTTGTGTATCTTTCATCAATTGCAATAGATATATACACTAGGTGTAAGCCTTTTTGGTGGTTACAAAAGGTGATCACGACAGGAATTCTACATTTTATGCCATAGATCACTAACTTTTTTTTTGTGATGATAGACACTAGTCACGGTCAAAAGTTATCGTCGTGGCACAGACCCATGGGTAATAGTCACAACCGTACGACAAAGATGCGGTTAGCACCTGATGGGTTGTACAACAAGAAGAAAATCTTAATCAGATAAGGATTTTAGGTAGGATCCACTTTTCTCTATTTTTCCCTGTTCTTTGTCTATGTTTTTTTTTCAAAAAGTAAAAATTACTAGTATAATTAGGGAATGCAATCAAAAGTCAAAAATGCATTGAGTCCCTAGGTCTTTTCTTAGGTTCTACTAGTTGTTTCCAGGAACAATGGACATTTGAGTGTAGTCCAACCTAGTCTCCAATGGTCTAGGCCCTTCTTGTATGCTAGTTTGCTTGCATGAGGCCCATATAGTGGCCACTTCATCATTTTTATTAGTGTGCATTTGCTTTGAAAGTCATATAGCTTAATCATGCATACTTTTGAAAGTTAAAATGTTATTTTTAATTTGCATAGCATGTAGAAGAGTCATGGATGTTGTTTTATGCATTTACTTTCATGTAAAATAAAAGTAACCACACACACCATGACACATTTAAACGCTAGTGAGTTGGAATTCACATCCAACCACTAGTAGGGTTTCAATGATGGTGGTAGTGATTTCCATCCGTTGGCCCAACTCCCTTGAACCTTTTGTTACTAGACCAATATCGGACCCAAGAACCATCCGTAGCCTAGAAAATTTGCATGTAATTCTCTTCATAGGGTATAACATTGACTAGGTGAGATTGGGTGAGGGTCTAGGAGGACCTATGCTCCATGACCAGGTGTGGGTTTCAGCTCCACATTTTAGGGGATTACACGGCCTAGATATAATTTCCAAGTTGTCGAGCTACGAGTATACATGTGAAATTCCTTTAAAAATTGATTATATAATCAGCATATTGCAAACACAATAAGAGTTCTTTACTGATACAACAAATTGCAAAACACGCCAAACATTTTATGGCTCATATTAAAAATCTAAAAAAATATAATCATAATTATATTCTTTGTGTGCTAATAAAATTTAAATATAGACATAGGATACACATCATGGTGGTTACATGGAGAGGTTGATCAAAGCATAGACCCGATATTGAGTTCAAAGCTCCACCCAACACATAGCAAGTTGCATAGAGCCCTTAATCATAGAATCCTTCCAAACGTTGTTCGACAAACATTAGAGGGGATAATTATACGCATGGGGATCCTGTTGAGAATACCCCAATTAGAGGAGCCACTAGATAGTCCTCTAGGCATAGATCAGAGCATGAAGCTTCCAATAATGGGGGTTCCAAACATGTCAGCATTTACCATGATCACAATCCATGTGCATCCATGGGATCTACTGAAGAGTATGTCATCGAGGGATCCATATTGGTACCCCTTTGTCCTGTGTCTAGGGGAGGCTTGAGGCCCACACATTATGAGTATAGATGAGTTTAGGATCCTTACATTCAAGGGTAAGTAGATAGAACCACTTTCGAGCATAGGCCCATGTAAACTCCCAATAGAAGTGAGCCTTTTAGGATCATCATAGATATATCTAAAGTGGGAGTTAATGGTATGGCACCTCATGAGCCATGGCATAGTAGATAGTTAGATGGTCTAGATAGAGTTTTAGGATAGTTCAACTACAATCCTACCCCTACGCCTTCTCATATTGTGAGCATGCATAGCAGTAGTACCATTAGGACTATTAGATAACCTAGAGAGTGCTCCAAGCATTATCGAGATATGCATGCTCTTGCATCTCATGTAGGCATAGAGTATGAGTGATAACTATATGTGAATACCATCTTTATATACAAGGGCAAGAGCATGGAAAATCATTCCATTGGTGGACACACCCACAAGTCCACTTGAATACAATGCACACACCAGATGCCTCACATGGTCGATCACATAGATAGATCTCATAGGTTTGTGTCCAAGCAGAGATGTCAGAGCCTCCAAGACCAATTGGAGGATGTTCGTGCAAAGTAGGAATGCCTTGAAAATGAGAAAACTCAGAGGTAAAGGTTCATAAGATAGAATTTATATGAAAAATACATCCACGAACAATACATCCTTGATCAGAAGGAGTATATTGAGAGGAAGGATTGATTGGATAGTGTTGTTTTACATCCCCCTAGTGAGCATAGGGAGTGCATTGATAGAAAAGCTACTTCATAGCCTGATTTACACCTTGAGCACATAGATACTCGTACTCACCTTATGACCCAACACGAATATCGGTACCCTGCATCCGAAAATTATAGGCATATGTATTATGAAGAAGAAGTGGAAAAGGAATTAGATCAAGAATATTTTGAAATATCCCAAGTCGAAGAGGAGTATGAGACTAATCCTTCACTTCGACCAAAGAGGAATCTGCCTCCGAAGGTGCCTCCAAGGCACTCCAGAGAAGAGGAGTTCCTATATTTTTAGGCCTATAAGGCCTTGGAAAAAAATGTCAAAGCTATTGAGAAGCAAGGGATGGCTTATCAAAAGCCTACCATGAAAAAGATTCAAAATGAATCTTTATGCCCATTTGTGCCTATTCTGGCCTATATTGAGCATTTTTAGATGCCTAGGCTGGATAAGTTTAAAGGAGAGGAGGATGCTCAGGAGCATGTGACAAGTTTTCTAGATATATGCTTTTATATCAAAAGTAAGATACCTTGCTCTTGCAAACCTTCATTACAACCCTCTCAAGCCTAGCCTGGGAGTGGTTCAATCAACTAAAGAGGTACAATATCACCAATTTTGAGCAATTGGCTAATGCATTTCTTGAATGCTTTTCCTTTGGCATCAAGAAAAAGGTAAACCTATATGATCTGGCTACTTTAATGCAACATGATTATGAGCCAATTATGGATTATGGGAAATGATGAAGATGATGATCAAGCTATCGTTCTCCATATTTCTTCTAAATTAACTCAAATTTTTATAAAAAGTTGCACCAAGCATATTTTATTATTATTACAGTTGCAATAGTATTATACCTTTAAGGAGGCTTAGGCACAAGCCAAAGTGATTGAGGATATCAAGTTATATGAGGGTAACTTGAAGCTCTAAAAAAATAAGGAATAGAACAAGAAAAGCACTGAGAAATAATAGGCCAATCCGACTCACATTAATTAGGCAGTTTTGAAACTTCAAAAAGGGTATAAGGAGTAAAAGCAATGAAATTATCAAGCCCAACCTCCTCCTACGTAGTATGAGCATCACAAAAATAATAAAAAGGGTAAGATAAGGAACAATACCTACCTTTCTAGTTCACATCATGGTCGTTATCGATGACTTTGATATTCCATCAACTGTGTGAGGCCAAGGCCATACATTTACTTGAGATCAAACTATTGGACCCTAATCAACCCAAAACAAATGGGTATAGGGATGACTTGTACTATATTTTTTACAGAAAAAAGGGACACGACATTGAGGTATGTTGTATTTTCAAGAATTTAGTACAAAACATGATAGAAAAAGGTGAACTAACTGTGGATAACCTTCAAGCACTGGATAATAAGAATATGGGGATTTACAAAAATCCTTTACGTAACCATGAGGTACCTAGGAACAATTTTGGTCAGGTCAATTAAGTACACATCGAACCACCAAACGATGGGTTTGTCAGAATGGTCAATGTTTTCACAAGACATGCAAGGTATGAGAGAAAAAATCAACCTCAAACTCCCATTAGAGTCCAATTTATGCCTCTTCCAAGGCCAACCCAAAATGTTCCAGGCCCACCAACTAGACTGGTGGTGACAATCAGGAGTAGGTTATTTCAAAACCTATATATGACTCCAATGAAATTATCAATTTATGAGCTAATTCAACAGTCTTCCAAACACAGGGATATTCTTATGGATATTCTGAGGTCTATAGAAGTGCAATTCCAAGATCCTGAAGCATTCACACACTTCATGGGACATGTACAATAGTTTTAGGAACTGGTCATACAATTTTATGATCATGAATTCAAGATGGTTTCCATTGTCATAGTGGACCCACCGCTCTATATAATTGCATGTGTGAATCATATACCTTTCAAGCAGGTTTTGATTAATACAGGATCATCAATTAATATTATTATCACCGAGGAGTTGACATATCTAAAGTTTCCAAAGTCACACATTGTACCTTATGCTTTCACCTTAAGAGCATTTAATGATGCGTTATGCTCAATGGTAGGTACCATAGTTATTCTAATTCATATTGGACTAAAGACCATCCCTATGATGTGTCATGTGATTGAAGGTGCTATGCAATATAACATCCTTTTAGGGAGGCCTTAGATATGAGAAATGCATTGTTTACCTTCCATTCTTCATCATTGTATTAAATACGTGCATGAGGGATAGGTTCACATGGTGCCTTCAGATGAAGAACCATTCAAGTACATGAACTTAACATATTTACTGGGGGATTTTGTGCTCCCCTCAATGGACCTAGATATACAACCTACGTCGTCGATCAAGGAGACTAGAGGAAAAAAGGAATAAGTATGTGAAAAACCTACAATGTCCACATCTCAATGATTGAAGCACACAACTACTACCACTAGACCGTCAGCATCCATGATGCATCGAGATGATGAGAAGCTAAAAGTAAAGATAGGTGAAAAAGAGATAAAGCAAGCACCCAAACTAGTTGTGATCGAGGTTCCTATTCCCATGGAAGTAGAGAATGCTCAAGTAGAATTCAAGGAGGCACCTTAGCCTACTTTGTCTACTTCTTCAGCAAGGTTATCTGCACTGTAGGTGACCATTCATTTGGTTAATCCTAAATTGGAGGAATACATTATGCAGAATGTGATTTTTATGCTGATTATTGAGACTACACAAGACATGGGCAAACCTAATACCCATTGCCTTCCCATAGGGATGGTGGTACCACTAGGGTTACCTCCTAACAAAACTAATTTTATCTATGGAGGGCTCAACTAGCTTGCATCTCACACCCCATGGATGAAGATGATGATGAACTATTCATTGTAAATGTTCATTATATTTCTAACCTAGAGTATGCCTTATGATTTTTTGAGTGTTACCATTGGCATGGTTACGATATCATATTGTTCAAGCAAGGGTGCAGGAGGCCATATTATCCGCAATATCATTTCCCTACTGATAATTTTAGGTTAGGATATTATATTTAAGGATAGGATGAACTCTTCGTGACATCTTTAGACTATCTGTACCTCATTCTAGGGGGTGAAGTTGATTTCAATCCTTATCACCCTTTTTTATCTACCTTTTGAAGGGATAACTAGTTAGTGTCTTATGTCACTATAGGACCACCTGAGACATATCACGAATACATCTTGGTGGATATCGATCCAAAGCATATACCAAGAGACAACTTGGATGAACAAATTTGTGAGGTAGTCGATGATACAAGCATGCAAGTTATGATTTCTAGCATAGTGATAGATTTTGATTCAGAGGACCACTTTGATGAGGATACAGTAGATTCCATATTTGATATAGATGGACCGAGTTGCATATATGAGAGTGGTGATGATGATGATTCCTTAAACAATGAGAAATATTAGGATGAGACTGAGTTGGCCTATTTGGGCCCTCTTAATTTATGCCACCTATTACCTTCAGATATAGTCATTGAGGATGATCAACCCTCCATGAGCGATAGTAGTTATTAAGAGTGGGCTTACATGGGACCCCATCTTCCTAATATCTTTATTCTAGTAGGTATCAGTGAAGGTTTCTATTATCAGTGATAATGAAGATGAAACAACGAGAGTCTATTTGGAACCTCCCTACTTGCATCATCATAATGCACATTACACTACAAAGGATTTATGTAGAGATATCAATATTGATCCTCAGCTCAAAGGAAGACCATATAATTTAGATAGTATTTATCATATGGTTTTTCCTAATCCCCTAATATTTAGAGAGCTCCTTGAGCCAAATGATTCTACTTTTGATTCTATCTATAGACCATATCCAGAGATCCCCATACCCCCAAAACCATATCTCAGGGATGAAAGTTACACAGATGTAGAGTCACATGCATATGGTCTTGGAGACATGATCCATTCCATCAATATGATCTCCATTGATTTGACCACTCCACTCCATAATACAACCAATCCATCCAAAACATTGTATCTTAATGTATATGCTATTGATTAGAATCACACTAATTCACCACGAGAGCCTAGATATTTTTTCCCCAGTAAATAAATGTTGCAACCTTTCTATTTTGCACTAGGTTGTGCACATGATGTTTATCATGCTCAGGATACTTCTGATGTGGAACCCATAAACCCATCATATGACATTCATTTGATCCCTATGCCTCACAAACTTGAAGAGGGATCCCATATGTCAGTAGAGGAAACCTTTGAAGTAGATATTAGTGATGATCACATAAATCCAAGGAAGGTTAAATTTGGAGAGACTTTTATTCCTGATGAGCATGCCAATATCATCCCTCTACTGAGATACAGACCTGATATTTTTGCTTGGATGTATAAGGATATGCTGGGTCTAGATTCAAAATTGGTTACCCATAACCTTTTGCTAGATCTATAAAAGAAACTAGTCAAGCAGAAACTCAGTAAGATGCATACAATAGTAGCTTTAATGGCCAAATATGAATTGCAAAAGCTATTGGATGTAGATTTTGTCATTTACATTGACTATCTAGAATGGGTATCAAACATGGTGCCTGTAGGAAAACCTAATGGAAGGATCCGTATCTGTACAAATTTTAAAGACCTCAATAAGGTAACACCAAAATATTCATTTCCATTATCGAACATAAATACTCTCGTAGACGCAACTGCGGGTCATGAAATGCTTTCCTTAATGGATGGTTTTTTTTGTTACAATAAAATTTGGATTAAGCATGAATACCATCATAAAACCATGTTCATAACACCATGGGGGATATTTTGCTATAATATTATGCCATTCGGTCGTAAAAATGCTAGTGCTACATATCAGTGGGCTATGACATATATCTTTTGTGACTACATGCATAAAATCTTAGAAGATTATATCAATAACTTATTGGAAAATTCATTGCTATGTTCAGATCATGTAGAGGTCCTGAAGAAGGTATTCGATCACCTAATAGAGCATAATTTCAGGTTGAATACTAATAAGTATGTATTTGGTGTGACTTTAGGGAAGCTCTTAGGATTCATCATTTCAAAGTGAGGGATTGAAGTTGACCCAAAAAATATCAAGGCTATTTTAGAAATGAATCCCCCCATGAATATCAAGTAATTAAGAAGCCTTTAGGGAAAAGTAGCATCTACAAAGTGATCTATCGTATAGTTATCAGACAAATATCGACCCATGAATCGACTGATACACAAGGGAGTCCCATTCAATTAGGATGAGGACTATCAAGCAACCTTTACTAAGATTAATTATTACTTGGCAACACTGCCAGTGCTAGCTCCACCAAGGCTAGATATACTATTCTTATTATATATCAACAATTGACTTTGCATTGGGAACCATATTAGACCAAAATAATGTGTAAGACAAATAGCAAGCCATATATTACATTAGTCGAACCTTATTGAGTTATGAGCTAGGATATGCATATGTGGAGAAGTGTTTAGCATTGGTGTTCGCTACCAAGAAATTATGGCACTATATGTTAAGTCATACGATGTATGTCATATCAAAACAAAATCCTTTAAATTATATGATGAGAAAGATGCATCCTAATACACGTACTGCAAAGTGGATTATGCTATTTATAGAATTTGATTTGGAATTCATTAGCCAAAATTCCATCAAGGGATAAGTCATATTTGATCAACTGGTTGAGATGCCTCTTGAGAATAGTAGGCATCTTACCATAGAGCTTCCTGATGATGTAGTCTTTGCCTTATCAGAAGCATCTAAACCTGAAGAACCAGATACCAAAGCTAATATGACCTTGTTCTTCGATGGTTCTAAGTGTGAGCAAGGGGGTGGTGCAGGAATAGTGTTGTTCATGTTGAAAGGTGCTCCTATGCCCTTGTCATTTAAGTTAGACTCTCCTTACACTAACAATAATGATAAATATGAAGCCCTAATCTTGGGCCTCCAAATATCTATTGCCATGAAGATTAAAATGCTAAATATATTTGGTGATTCCATTCTCATTGTAAACCAAGTGAAGGGACTTTTTCAATGTAGGTGTCCCATCCTGAAGGTCTACAAAGATTTTTTTGATACTTATCTAGCTTAATTGGAGTGGTATGACATCAAGGTAATCCCCCGTTCATCAAATAGATTCGTAGATACCATGGCATATTTGGTATCATTAATCCCTCAAAATCCTTTTGCCAATATTACTACCATCCATGTAAAAATATTGTCACACTCTACTGTGTAGTACAAAGCTTTGGATAACAAAGAGTCGATCAACATGATCCATATAGAACCAAATCATGAATGGTTCTATAGAGCTAGAGACTTTCTCAAGAGAGCACCTTGGGGGTCATTAATCTCATGGTGTCCTATGAGGAATGGTACTACCATTCACCATAAGGTTGTTTTCTAGTCTACATTTGAAAATATTAAACCATAGAGGGAACATGTTGTCTTATCAGTTGAGACTGAGAGTTATTAGAATTGGATGCCATAGATACATGACTTCTTGAAGCTTGGTATAATCTTGTAAGTATTTTTGTGTGTTGTAAAATGCACATTTAAACAAAAAGTGATAAATTATGTCTTGTTAGGATAAATTTTGTATCATCGAAGCTACGATGGAGTCCTCCTTCATTATCTTGAGCCACAAGAATCATCTTGGGCAATTTTGCAAGCTCACTATGGTATGTTTAGTGGCCATTTTAGTGGCATGCTATCATCAAGTGAATCCTTCACATGGGTTATTATTGGCCCACTATGGAGAAGGATTACAATGTGTATGTCAGTAATGCATTAAATGCCAACATCATGCTAATATTGCACACCTACCATAATAGGCTTTACAACCCATTCAAGTGGCTTGTCCATTTGCTCAATGGGGTTTGGATCTAATCAATAATATCTCTCCTCCATCATTGGGCCAACATACATTCATTATTATGGCTACTGAGTATTTTACAAAGTAGGTGGAAGTTATTCCCTTAACAATGATAACTGGAGCATGTATTTCTGAGTTCACACTCACTAATATCATGCCATTTTAGGATACCATCTAAGATAATTACGGATAATGGAACGTCATTCAAAAAAAAAAATATGAGCTTTGACGTCTATGTATAGGATCAAACACAATTTTCCAACTCCATATTATCTGCAAGCAAATGGGTAAGTTGAGGCTTCAAATAAGATAATGATTTCCATATTGAAAAAGATGGTACAAGAACACCACAAATATTGGTACATCCATTTGCCCCTTGTATTATGGGCTTATAGTACTAGCATTCAAACACCCACTGGGGCAACTTTATTTTCACTAGTATATGGCACTGAGGCCATTATACCCTTAGATTTGGAGATTCCAATGTTGTGCGTCACATTGAAAGAGGTCATCGATGATGACACTATGTGGCAAGCCCGCCTAGATAAATTGATGTTACTTGATGAACATTGCATGAATGCCCTTGAGCATCTCTGTATTTATCAAGAGCACTTAAAATAAGCTTATAATGATAAATTCCATCTGAAAGACTTTGATATTGGTGATCTTGTGTTGAAAGAGAACTAATAAAACTCAAATTTACTACCAAAAATATGAGATAAATTTGCAACTAATTGGTTAGGTCCTTATATCATTTCTGAGAATATTGGACCTAGGATATATCAGTTGATATTTCTAGAAGGAATTGAAGAGCCTAAACCTCTTAATATCCTTCATATTAAAGCATTCTATGCCTAAAACCATAAAAAGGCTCCAAAGGCATTTGTAAGCCCTTTGGTCATCCCAATCAAAAGGCTCCAAAGGAATTCATAAGTCCTTTGGTCATCCCAGTCAAAAGGCTCCAAAGGAATTTGTAAGCCCTTTGGTAACCCCAGTTAAAGGCTCCAAAGGCATCTGTAAGCCCTTTGGTCAAACCAAAATTTTAAAATACATAAAAATTAAAAAGCAATAAAATCCAAAAAAAGAAAAAAATTCAAAATCCAAAAAAAATTTCATCATGGCATTTCATTTGCATCATGCATTTCATTTTCCACATGCATTTTATTTTTGCATTACAATAGGCATATCCATCCACCGCACTTGCATTAGAATAAATTGTATTTACAATATTACAAATGACGCCATGTTTGTTTTTCAATCATGCATCTATGCACTATATTTTTTATCCATTTATCACCCTTGTGAGTAACTGTGTTTTTCAACACAACCCCTTTTGTTTCTATGAATAATGTACTAGGGTTTTTCGGTCATTCAACCATACCTAGAGGTCTTCTCAAGAGTTGATAGAAAGCTTTCTTTGCTTTTGTATATGAGGTCTAGTTTGTATAGCCATTAGCATATCAAAATCCTATCACTAATAAACAAATTAAATAATCCTAATAAGGACTAGGGGAAGATGAAAGCTATGAAATGGGACTAGGTATCCTGAGGTGAAAATTTTATTCTTGCTTATCCCCTTGTGTGGACGGTTCGAGAAATGTTGACAATTGCAAAAGGAAAAGTTTATCCTACCCATATGAATCCCTTGCTTACATCAAATAAGCAATATCCCAGAGTGATATCCCAAAAAGAAATCTCTAAAGCAAAATCCCCAAAGGAAATTCTTGAATCAAATTACAAAATGTAGATCCCATAGAGTCAAGTCAAATCAAGATCCAGTTCTCCCAAGAAATAAAATTAGTATCAAATCCCTTACTCAAGAGAAAAAAAAGAGAAAAAGAAAAAAAAAGATAAAATAAAGGAAAAAAAAAAGAGTATATATAAAATAAACAATTATTTTTGTCACTATATATGAGCAAGTATCCCAAAAAAAAAAAAAAAGAAGGGAGTGAACTTGAATCCCTAGAATTTTTAGCACTAATGTACCTTATGCATGATAATAATTCTTTTACATTAGTATTTTTCTTGTTTGCAGACCAATGTTTGAATATGGAAGAGCTAGCTTCAGGTGTCCTTGTAGTGACCACGACGTCCACTAACTACTCTAATTAAAATTCTATTGAATCCTTTTAATGTTAAACATACAATAAATGAAAGGCATAAAGTAGATATAACCAGGATACGAAGAAATAAATGAATGAATGCTTTTTGTATTGATATTTCCAAGATCTGTTTATATACGAATCCCTCTAAGGGATACCCTTAATTTGATACATTATTTTACACACAAATAGGGTAGCAGGTGTAAAAAATATCCCATCACATAGGGGGCACACTTTTATTAGGTTTCCTGGTGACACACACGAAAATTTATGAGGGCTTACAGATGCCTCCTTCTCTAGTTCTGATTGCTAAAGGGATCCTCTTGCTTTCATATGTTGTGGATTTGCCTAATGAACCTATATACTTGAAATAAATTAAACGACAACATATGCTTAGATATCTGAGATTGCCTCCCTGAATGAGGTTGTTAGCAATGAATAAGCTCAATGGAAACAAATGCAATGAAACTAGTACTATGAATGCAAATAACTAAAATAAAGCTTATGCTAATGAAATGAAATAGAAATTAGAATAAAAGAAATTAACACCTAAAACCCTAGACTAGGTTGCGGGCCACTGTCTAGGACAACGACTGCTAAGGTCAAATCTCTATATATTGATCTAGCGGCTATAGGTTCAAGTCTGCTACTAATGTTAAAATGATTACCTTATGTATTTAGATTTTTCCTTCAATCCAAAAGGGCTTTGCTACAAGAATTGATCTCCAAAGGAATCTCTCCAAGTCCCTAGAAGCTCTCCTCAATGATCCGACCTATTCAAAGTTCTGATGTATGATGTTCTCTCTCTCTTATTTGATAAAAGAAGGTCCAATAAAGTCCCCTAGTATCTTTCGGTTTACTCCTTATAAAGTGTTTGAAGTCCTAGGTCAATGTTCAAACCCTAGGACTATGCATACTAGGTGTTAGCATGAGAAGCTCTTTGTTTTTCTATGTTTAACTAAAGTCTAAATCTGGACTAGAGTCTTTCATGTAGACTGACTGTGATGAGGAATGTAAAGTTGTCCCTACTTGTCCTTATTGTATGGAGACTACCACTTTCATCTATGATTAGGCTGGACGGGTGAAAAAATACATTTAAATCTTAGCCACTATCATTTACAATGGCTAAGGTTTGGTCGCTCTAAGCTACAATGACTGGATTCTGGCTACTCTGGTCTACAGCGGTCGGGCTTGGATGGGTTAAAAATGCCCCATATGAGTGATTAGAACCACTTTTAACACTTGGAAGGTCCCAAGGTTTAGTCACATGACCTATGAGTGTGCCTATGTGAGTAGTATCCCTGAAAATGACATGTTTTAGGTGTCTAAAGATGCCTCTTTTTTTGATGCACTGAGTGAAAGACATAGGGCGGAGAAAAAACATAGACTACTATGTTTGTAGGGTGTATGATGATCATTAATCTGATCAATGATGGATGGCCCAATCACACAAGATGGCACTTATCATTGAATCATTGCTTCAACATTTGGAAGGCTTTAATTAGCATAGGGCTTGCACATAATCAATCAAACTCATTCCTTAGACTCAATCAGGTAGCTTTTGTTGCTACAATCAGATCTGACCAGTAAGAGAGCTACAAATTGAAGATGCCATGTTTTCTTATGTTCCCAACAAACAAGGAAAGTTATTTAATTTTTTGGATGTAATGATTCGTAGGATGAACATAATTTTGATATGATCAAGTGATATTTGGTTGACTTTGACTATGATTATTTTGAAGACTTGAACTACCCCCTTACACAAATAAAATTGTGAGGGAAAGGCAATGAATGAAGTGACAAGTCACTTGACCATTTTGGCTAGGTTTGGTTCCTTTATAGTGCTTGTTATTTAATGTGTGACCCCCATCCAAGTGTGATTTCAATTGTTTATGATGATCACTCATCCTTATCCCAGGTAGCAGTCTGGCCACAAATAGCCTTCTTAGGGAGTTAGAGTGAGTGATCCTATTTATGCTTGTATTTCATCAATTGGCTCAGTGTTTTTGGTGTCATAGGAGAATTAGGATAATCCCATCATACCTGTGGAGTAGTTCGACCATATTGGTATTCTTCAGGGTTGAGGTGATGCATCGTAATTCCAACATGAATTGTTTCCCTAAGTAACCTCATGGTAATCTACTCATCTTACCGAGTTGTATGGAGTGCAAATCGTTGCAAATGCTGAGTTTATAGAGTAAGCAACTTGATAAGAGGATTACTTGAGATTTGTATTTATGTAATTTTTTTATTATTTTTAACATTATGATAACCATGGGTCATCAAAACGTTTTTATTTAAAGTTTTTACTACTTCCCATGGAGATAATTCCTCTTATTTTTGCTTAGGTTGTTGGCCGCTATCAGGTCTAGCGACCCCCAAATACCTACTCATGGTCGCTCTCGTCCTGAGCAACCAAGAAATGCATGCCACTGATGATAGTAATGACCAAGGAATAATTCAAAAATATAAAAAGTAGCTCTAGGGTTTTGACTTTTCACTTTCACCAACTATCAGTTTGTATTTCAGAGCTCTATAGTGAAAGCGACTTTTGCAATTTGGAGGCCATGGTTGCACAGGGAGAGACATCTACAAGTGAAGGAGCTGAAGCTTCTCGGGTATTCTCTCAAACCTTGACCTTATCTATTTGTTTTTGGTTAAAAATGAACCACATTAAGTAATCGGTATAAGAACCTCATTAAATTTTCTAGCAACAAACCAAACCCGTAGTTAGGTTTAGTTTAGGATTTTTTGAGATGGGTTGGTCCCCATTTTTCTATTTTCATTTTTTTTGTTATTTTTGGCCTAGGGCTCACAGGTTTGCCATATCACTTGTCGGCCACTGCCGCTCAGAGCGGCCATCCCAACCTGTGTTTTGTCTGCTATCGCTCAGAGCAGCCATATTTGAATCCTAACGGTAAAAAATTTGACCTTTAGGGTTAGGATGCTACTGTCCATAGTGGCTAATTTTTGGCCATTGTAGGCGATAATTGCTGAATTTTGTAGTTGATTTTTGTAATATTTTGAATTCTTGCAAGGTGATTATGTTGATTTTTGTAAAATTTTGAGCTGCTTCCTTGCATTGTGCTACCTGAGTAGTTACATTATTTCTCTTTGCTCAGGCTTAGGATAGTTTTTTATTATGTGCACTATTTTCCATGTTTTATTGCAATTTATGCCTCAGATGCATTGTAGTTATGCTTTATTTTCTCTTTTTCTCTTAGATTCTTACTGCTCGAGCGTAGGACCTGAAGCTCCTTAATGATCTTATCTCACTCCTTGATGATATGGATTGGGATTGGTTTAAGTCTCGTGGACTACAGTTTATCACTATGTTGCCCTATATTATGTCAGATCAGGCTTACCTCATGGCCCTAGTACACTGATGGGATTCTTGGACTAATACCTTCCATCTTCCTATCGGCGAGATGACTATCATGATGGAGGATGTGTATAGGATATTCTATATCCCCTTTTATGGAGTGGCCATTATCTCTTTGGTCACTAATGATCATGATGCTATCTTTCTTCAGATGTTTTGAAATCATGCTACAGATGCCTTCAAGGACACAAAATCTGGTGGTGTATCTATCATATGTTGGTATAGGGAGTGTGTCTTCATGGAGAGGCACACAATGTTGCTAATGGTTATCAAGTAACATTCTTATTCTAGATTGCTCAGGCCTAAGGTTCTTGTGGAACCTCCTTATGATAGTCTAGGATCTGATGGATAGTGAGGATGTCATCATCTATGTGTGGGGTAGGTCTCTGTTGGCCCAGTTTTATGATGAGTTGTATCATATCTACCACTGGGGTTGTGTCAGCATCACTTGTAGCTTGCTCCTACAGGTTTAGGTATGGGAGCACATCAAGGTAGATCATCCCAAGGGGCTCCCTGATAAGATTATATTTATTTATGATAGGATGAAGTGCTATGCTACCAGGTGGGCTCAAGGGCACAAGGAGTACAAGAGCCATCCTCATGCGGGGGAACTCTCCCACTACGCTACTACTTTTACTGGGCTATAAGTTGGAGATATCATGTTGCATCTATATCATGAGTGCTTGGCTTGGGATGACCTGGCTAATTTTACAGCTAGGATGTGGTGTGAGTGGTGGCTCATAAATTACAAGGTTGGTATTAGGGAGTTTATTCTACTCCCAGGTTCTCCATCAGTACGGGCAGCAGCAGGATGTGCCACTAGTTCTATTTTTTTATAGGTGTCTCACAACAGATGGAGACCTTCCTCCTCCATGGATCATAGATCTTTCTAACGAGGAGGATGCCCCAGTAGTTGACCCAATAATTTTTTGAGGAGTCATAGATGCATTTGTGCAGTGGTGGGTGGATCTTATGTGGCATGGTGATGGCAGCTTGGGCCATGCGAATGATGATGATGATGATGGTGCAGATCCAGTAGGGCACAAAGTCTGATCCAGGATCAAGGAATGGGGCTAGCCATCAAAGTAGATGGCAGTGGAGGAACAGGAGGCTCCTAAGGAGTACAAGGAGGAGTTGGATCTCGAGGAGATATTCTCCTCTAAGAGCACATTTTCATGAGGTCAATTTTGAGCTCCAGTCGATCAAGATCTAGGTACAGTACCAAGATGCTACCATAGCCCAATGAGATGCTACTATGGAGAAGATCACAATATAGATCTAAGCTTTGCAAGATATCATTGAGGTCAGTGCTACTAGGATGCATTTTGTTGTTCCTTCTTTTGCACCACTAAGTGATACTGGGGTAGACATAGGTGCAGAGGATCTACGCCTATAGTCATTTCTAGATGAGTACGAGGAGCAGATTCATGGGTATGTCTTCCATATATCCTCTCTCCAGATGAATATTAGGAGGTACAGGGTTGTCCCTAGGGAGGCACCAGGTGCAAGTGGCTCACAGGTTAGTAGGCACTCCACCTCTAGGTAGTCTTTCATTCGTCCTAGCCAGAGGAATCGAAATTACACAGAGATACCAGTAGGGTCACATCACTCTACGCATGACACAACCATAGGGGGAGGTGATGCCAGGGGCACAAGACCTATGTTTGATTTATGATACACTTGGATTTCATTTTTGAGGTCTTCTTGACCTATATGACTATAGTCTACGAGAAATTTTATCTATTCTAGGATATATTTTGAGACGCATATTTATATGAGACTTTGCATTTATGCTTCATTATGTGTGTCATTTATTGCTTATGTTTTTGTTTTATTTATGTGATGTTATGATGGCATTATGATGAGTTGATATATGTGTTAGATGATGGATGATATTTATGATGATATGGATTTGATATGTATGCTTATGTATGTTTTTATGTAGATGCTTATATGATTTGATTATTGTGACATGATGTGATGTATCATGAGTTGATTTGATGATGGATTTATGATTTTATATATGGATGAATGCACTGATGTGATTTTGTATATGAATGGATGATTTATGACATTGTGTATTTATGGATACTATGTTTTTATTAGATTCATATTTAATTTTGATCTAATTGTATGCATCTAACTCATGCAATGATATGGTGAATGCAATATGTAATCTAATGTGAATGAGCTTGTATGTTTTAATCACTTTAAAACATAATGGATGCATATGCTATGATGTTGATAATTTAATGGGTGATACCACAAAAAGTATAAAAACCATGAATGTTTTAATAATCATTCTAATAATAAGAATTAGTTATTTTAACCCTTAAAATGTGCAATGCAATGATGTGGAGTGTATGTATTTTCTGGATAAGCTTCTGTAATTTAAGAAATATAAAATAATTAGTGGCCATATAAATATCATTTCTAACATATATCCGGTATCTAGTTTATTTTATTAATACCCCCCCTAATTTATAGAAGTTTATAAATAAATTTGATGATGTGATTGATGATATGATTTGTTGCTATGTAAGATTCAATTTTGAGGCTTTTCCTAAAACTCAAACACTCTAGTCATCCTATCAATAGTTGTGTACTGATCACACTAGACTTTTTAAGAAGCAAGGCTTTCATCATGGACCTATGGATTCATTATCCATGTGTGTGCAAATGAATATATTTAAATATAACTCAATCATTTTCTTCGATGTCAGGTGGGATTCTTTTGGCCCATTGCTAAGATCAGGGATCCTCAATTTTTCATATTATCCTGTGTTGGACTTAGTTCGATTATACCTCTAGGTGACCTTGGGTTACCTAAAGCTAGCTCATACACATTCAAAAATTTGTCTAAACAAATGCAAAATGCTTTTGTACTAGACATATTTTCATGCTTATGGTTCGGTTATGCTAATAATTCCAAGGATTCAAGTTCCATTCCCTTATTTTCTTCATTTCATTTGGGATACTTGCTCATACTTAGTGATGAAAATCATTGTTTATTTTAATTGATTTTTTATTTTTAGCAAGGGATTTACGTAAGGATAAGACTCACTTATTTTTTTTGATTTGACCATTACTTGATTTTTGTATTTTGAATTATGACTTTGGAAACTGGAATTTTAGATTTCTATTTTATTTTAGGATTTTTGCTTGTTTTTATGAAAGCAAGGGATTTATTTAGTGATGATAATCACTCATTTATGGGTAGGGAAAAACTTTTCATTTTTCCAATTCTCAACACCTTTGAACTTACTGCACATGAGGATAAGCAAGGAAGACCCTTTTCGCTTAAGGTAACCTAGAACACTATATGCAACTTTCATCTTCCTTTGTACCAGCTAGGATTTTAGTGTTTCTAATTAGTGATAGGATTTTGAATATCTGAGGTGTTCATGACTAGTCCTTACTCTCTACTAATCAATATGGCTCCCCAAAAAAATTGATAAGACCACTAGATATGGTTGAATGACCAGAAAGTCTTAGTTTGTTCCTTATAGCAACATGATGTGGTTGTGTTGAAAAATATAGTTACACACATGAATGAATGGATGAGGGTGGACTTGTGTATTGTGTGGTTGTGATACAAACTGTGGCATCATTTTCAAGAATGTGATCATGACATATGCAAATGCAATGAATGTAATGTAACTATGTGGATTTAGATAGAAGATGCAAATGTTTTTGGATTTTTGATTTTTGCATTGTTTTTGTACTTTTGATTATTTTGTATTGTTTTTGTATTTTTTATTTTATGTTGACCAAAGGGCTTATTGTGCCTTTGGGAATTTTAGGGGTTTACCAAGTGGCATGAACATACCCTTGGAGCATTTTGATTGAATTTGACCAAGTGGCTTGGATATCCTTGGAGCATTTTTTATTGAGATTCGACCAAGTGGCTTGGGGGTTCCCTTGGAGCCTTTTGATGAGATTTGACAAAGTGACTTAGAGAAGCCCTTGGTGCCTTTTGATGAGATTTGACCAAGTGTCTTATAGATGCCCCTGGTGCCTTTTAATTAGATTTTATCGAGTGGATTAAAGATACCCCTGGTGCCTTTTAATGAGATTTGACCAAGTGGCTTAGAGATGCCCCTAGTGCCTTTTTATGAGACTTGACCAAGCGGCTTAGAGATGTCTGTGGTGCCTTTTGATGATATTTGACCAAGCGGCTTAGAGATGCCCCTGGTGCCTTTTGATGATATTTGACCAAGCAACTTAGAGATGCCCCTGGTGCCTTTTTATGAGATTTGACCAAGCGACTTAGAGATGCCCCTGGTGCCTTTTGATGAGATTTGACCAAGCGGCTTAGAGATGCCCTTGGTGCCTTTTAATTTTTGATTTTTTTTTATATTTTTCAAATTTGTTTGTATTTCTTGTTTTCATGTATTTTTTTTAATGTTTTTATATTTTATGACATATTTGAATGTTTTTGTGTTTTTATGACATATTTGAATGTTTTTGTATTTTATGACATATTTGAATGTTTTTGTGTTTTATGATATATTTGAATGTTTTTGTGTTTTATGTGTAAAATATCTTCAAGTGGATTATATTGAGAGGATCAGGCTCTTCAAAACCATCCAGTGATGTAAGGTGATATGATCCAGGCCCAACCTTCTCTAAAATCATGTAGGGGATTATCCAATTTGTTAGTCTCACAATGACACTGAGAAGGGGGTGAATCAGTGTAGCTCTTTAAAACTTAAATCTTCAACACTCAAAGCCAAAACAATGAAAACATAAAACCAAATAAAGCAAGTATAACAAGAGAACATCACACAACACAAGATGTACCGAGGTTCACCGATTTGGCTACATCCCCGAAAATGACTGTTTGGACTCCCATCCAAATCCAGCCTTTGCAAAGCACCAACTTTACAATCAATTTACCAGCACCCACTAGAAGGAGCACCAACCCCTGATTTATCTGCACCAACAAAAAGGAGCACCAACCCCTGATTTATCTGCACCAACAGAAAGGAGCACCAACCCCTCTACCAAGCACCCACTTGATTTTGATATTGATAATAAAATGACATATATGAATGTCTTCACTAAAACCAGAACCCTCTATGGTCTGTAAGCTCAAAATCTAAAACTTTCTATTTCACCCAAGTATAACATCCCTCTCTCTGCATTACTCAGAATTTGAATCTTCTCTTCTCACAAAAAAAACTGATTTTTCTCTTAGCTCGTTCTGCCAATTGCTAAACGCTTTTTGGGTATTGTGCAACACTTTGTCTGCAAACTCCTCTCAAAATTTCAGCCAAAATGGATATCATATGAGAAAGTTATGCCCAAAATACTGAAGTGACATTTTTCACCACTCTCCAAAAATCACGGATTTTCACTCTTTATTTTTCTCCACACACACTTCTCTCTTCACAAAATAAAGTCCCCACTTTTCAATAAAATCCCTTGTCACTTAAAAAGCACACACTTGCATTCTTTTTCCCTTTTCAATTTTAAAAATATTTTCTTTAATGAAGCTTCTTAAAACAATATAACTTCCTTTTTTTATTTTGAGAAGGCATTTCGTCAAACACGTCACATGCAAAGAATTGACACCTTACTCATTCTCTTACTTCGGAGCCACGTGACACCTCAAACAAAAAATGAAAGATGCTCTATTTGATGCCTTGAAGGTGTAACAACACTGAAACCAAAACTTTGGTGACTCTGCAAGGTCAAAACGGCCAACTGAAGGATTTTGCACAAGTGGAACAAATTGACATAAAAGTGACCTGTACCGTTTTTGCAACAATCATAACTCTCACCTCGTAACTCTGTTTTCTCTGAAATTTGAAACGTAGAATATCTGCAATGCTGAATACATCCAGTATAAATATCGTTGCATAAATCCTTACGGTTCACCTATACCACCTCCATGAAAACTACTGCTGACACACTTTTTCCAAAAAGAGCATTTTTGTGACAGTCTTGCAACGCTTGTAACATTCGCCTCGTTTCTCCGTTTTGGTGGAAATTTGGAACACATGTTCTTGAAGATAACGACCACCTCCAGTTCAAATTTTGCTATCAAATTCTTCTCGGTTTGCTCGTAGTGCTTCTGACAAAACTACCCTTTTTTGGCCTATACAACCACTTGCCAAATCATCCGCCAAGATACTAGAAATGTCACCGATCAATCCAAACACTGTGCTGACACCTCCAATGTTATTCTGGACTATTTCCTAACATGCTGGCATGTTCCAAACTGATCCATCCTATCCAACTACGCCCGTGATGACTTTTGCAATTTTTTGACAACTTCTTGACGATTTTTTCAACTTTTGCAAATTTGCACGAACAACCTGTAACAACTTCACCCGAACATCAAAAACATCCTCATAAGCATTGAACATCACTGTACATACTCTAAAAAACTCTGAACAACTATCCACTGCATCAACCTATCCATCTGAGTGTGTTGACAACAATGACAATACTATCGTTGCACCTTGCTCAACAATCTCCCCCTTTGGAATTGTTGGCAACACACGCACAATTTCCTGTAACTCTTCTCCCCCTTTGACAACAAGACCAAAGGGCTACTACAAACTCCCCCTGAGTCCATGCACAACATTCTCAGGTAAAAATTATTACACTTAGCAAAAATCACAAACATGAGCAAAAAGATAAACAAATACACAAATGCTCCCCCTGAGAATGTGGCCCCAATAGCTAGTCAATTCTTGGGAAGTGTGACCACTCCCAATTTCTTGTGAAGGTACTCAAAGACTTCCTTGGGCAATGGTTTGGTGAAGATATCCACTACTTTCTCTGTTGTTGGAACAAAATCCAACTTAACCTCACCTTCCACAACTTTCTCCTTCAAAAAATGATACCGGATAGCAATATGTTTTGTGCGAGAATGCATAACCAGATTCTTTGAGATGTTAATGGCACTGGTGTTATCGCACTTAACTAAAATTGGCTCACTAAAATTAATGCCAAGATCCTTCAGAGTTTGTTTCATCCATAACACCTACGTACAACACGTTGTCGCTGCAATGTATTCTGCCTCTGTTGTGGATAAGGAGACTGACTCCTGTTTCTTACTATGCCACGCGACCAACCTGTCTCCAAGATAGAATGCACCTCCACTGGTACTCTTCCTATCATCTACACATCCTGCCCAATCTGCATCTGAATACGCAATAAGGGTGAAGTCCTTACCTTTCGGATACCATAACCCATACTCCATAGTACCCTTGAGGTACCGAAGAATCCTCTTCACTGTTGTCACATGAGTCTCCTTGGGACTAGCCTAAAATCATGCTACCATGCATACTGCCTACAAAATATCTGGTCTGGTAGTTGTCAAGTACAGTAAGCTCCCAATCATAGATCTATACATAGTTTGATCAACATGTGGAGATTTTTCATCCTTGCTCAACTTGCAACCTGTCATCATGGGAGTGCTAACTGGCTTACAATCCTCCATTGTGAACTTTTTCAGCATCTCTTTCACATATTTAATTTGAGAAATAAATATGCCCTTCTCCTTTTGATTAACTTGCAATCCGAGGAAATACGAAAGTTCACCAATCATTGACATTTCAAATTCTTTCTGCATCTTATTTGCTAAATCTTTACACAACTCATCTTTGTTGCTGCCAAATATGATATCATCTACGTATACAACAAGAACAATATGATGACCATTTTCTATTTTGACATACAAATTACTATCCACCATACCTTTCTTGAACCCTTGCTGAGTAAGATAATTGTCTAGCCTTGCATACCATGCTCGGGGTGCCTGTTTTAAGCCATATAACGCTTTCTTCAACTTGCAAACCAAGTTGGGATCATCACCAAGCTGGAAACCATCTGGCTGCTCAATATAAACCTCTTCTTCAAGTTTCCCATTCAAAAATGCTGATTTCACATCCATTTGATAAACTTTGAAATTCTTGTAAACTGCTAAAGCCAAAAATATTCTAATTGCCTCTAGTCTGGCCACAGGTGCAAAGGTTTCCTCAAAGTCAATACCTTCAACTTGTGCATAGCCTTTGCATACCAATCTTGCTTTGTTCCTGACTACCTGTCCATCTTCATTCAATTTGTTTCGAAAGACCCATTTAGTACCGATTACATTTTTATTTGCGGGTCTTGGTACTAACTCCCAAGTCTTGTTTTTCTCGATCTGATCTAATTCTTCATTTATTGCCTTTACCCAACTTTCATCTTTGCTTGCATCAACAACATTTTTGGGCTCAATGTTGGATAATAAAGAGTAGTTACTTACTAATCTTCTTCTTGTCTGAACACCAACTGTGGGGTCTCCAATTATTTGCTCTCTAGGATGATCTTTCTGCCAACTGCTTGTTTTGAATTTCTTGTTTTCTTCCACTTCTGAATCACTGTTTGAATCCTCTGAGTCAATTTTTGGTTTCTTTTTCATTTCCTTTTCCTCATCTCCTTCAATGACCTCTTCATAAATTGGGTAGTTCTCTTCATAGCTAATTACTCGTTCCCTTCCTTCATCAACTTTAACATCGACACTATCCACAATTTTCCTTAGCCTCTTGTTGTAGCATTTGTAAGCTTTGTTTTTTGACGAATAGCCAAGAAAAATACCTTCATCTGCTCTATCTTCAAACTTACCAAGGTTTTCTTCAGTTCTTTTGATGTAACACTTGCTGCCAAAAACTTTAAAGTATCTTGTTGTTGCCTTTTTACCGAACCACAACTCATAAGGAGTTTTGCTTTCATGCGTCCTCAACATGCACCTATTTTGGATGTATACCGTAGTATGGACTACCTCTTTCCAAAATCTATCTGCTACTTTGCTCTCAGTCAACATAGTCCGTGCCATTTCCTGCACTGTCATGTTCTTTATTTCTACCACACCATTCTACTGAGGTGTCCTGGCTGCTGAAAATTGTCTCCTAATGCCATATTTTTCACAATACTCTATGAAATCCTCTGAAATGAACTCTCCTCCTTTGTCTGACCTTAAACATTTAATCCTTTTTCCTGTTTGATTCTCAACTTGGTTTTTGAAAACCTTGAACATCTCAAAAGCTTCTGATTTATGCTTCAAAAATAGTACCCATGTCATCTTGGAATAGTCATCTATACACAACATGAAATATTTGTCACCGTTTATGCTTTGCATTCTCATGGGTCCACATAAATCAGTATGTACTAGTTCCAAAGGTTTGCTTGTGTAGTACTCTTTTGTTTTAAATGAGACTCTAGTTTGCTTCCCCTTTTGACATGAAGCACAAATGCTATTTGGTGGTTTGCCAATGGTGGGAATATCTCTCACTGCTTTCTTTGAGCTAATTTTTACTAGATTGTCAAAACTGATATGACCGAGCCTCTTGTGCCACAACCAATTCTCTTCTTCCTATCCAATCAAGCAAGCTCATTCTAAAGTCTCTAAGAGAGTGTACAGGTTGCCAAATGTTCTTGATCTAGTTGTTATCAACTTCCCATTGATTGCATTTTTGACTTCACAACCTTACTTAAAGATCACTTCATGACCTTTATCACAAATCTAACTTATGCTCAACAAGTTATGCTTCAGACCAAGCACAAACAAGACATATTTTGACCTGATTTTTCCATCACTAATCTTAACTGAACCTCTGCCAACTATCTTATCTCCATCATTGTTTCCAAACTTTACTAAACCACCTTCATATTGTTGCAACTTCTCAAATTTTTGTTTGTAACCTGTCATATGACTGGAGCATCCACTATCAAGTATCCATGGTGTAGATTTATTTTGTGCTTTAAATGTCATCTGTACGATCAAGGATTCCTTTTTGTCCTTAGGTTGCTCTTTTTCTTTCCACTCAGGTTTGATTACAATTTTGGGCTCTTATTTTGGCTTTTATTTTTCAGTAGCTTGTGCATGTTTTTTGGGAAATTTTCTATTTTGTCTTATTCCATTTGGCTGAAATTTTCTTCCCTGAAATTGATTTGATGCAAATGTACTTCAACAATTTCTTGCAATATGCCTGAAAGCACGAGGATACGGAAACAAAAAGGAATATGCCACAAGAACAAGAAATAACGTATGCAAATCGACACAAGATAAAAGCAATAGAAATATGGTAATATATTTTATTGATACACTTTACAAATTGTGTTACAATACATCTCCTTCCTTTTTAGGGGATAGGAGAGTCAAATGTGTTTCTTGTCACAAGATCCATGGCTAACAATCCTTCTTCTGCGTGCCCACATGTAATATGGGCGGACCAAAATGTCGCCACTGCTGTTGTATGTGATTCTTTGCTCTTTCATGCTCCTCTACTATTGGAAACCTGCATTCAAAGAAATAGAAAATATTAATAATACCTGCAGACCAAATGAAACATGTATTTCCCACAGCCTATTGTCAGTGTATGCTTAAAAATAATAAAACGACTATCAAATAAACTCTTATTGAACTAAAACTTTAACAGAAGCATAAAAATATTATCAAAAGACCATTGCAAAAAGAAAAGTCTGAAAATTCCTCACAGATATTTACTCGCTCCAGGGTGGGACAAATATGACTGTGAGAATTGGCCAAAAAAGCACCCTATTCAATGTCCTACTTAGGAAGCTCCAAAAGAACTGAAAATTTGGGTTTAGCTAATTTGGGGCATTTTGGGATGACCCAGATTCTCAGATTTCTCCAATTTTGCCTCTAGAACCCAAATTTTGAAGATGTCATCTGCAAGTTAGTGAAAGTGGGAAACATCAATAACTTGGTCAAAAATGATCAGAATGACATGAAATTTGAACTGTAACCTATTTAACCTATCTGGAATCAGATGCAAAAGAAAAAAAAAATAAACCTATCACAGATTTCTAATCATCCCGGGGTGGGGCGATTAGCACTGTGATAGTTTGGGGAGCGCCCGAGGGCAGGACGCCCACCGATTGAAGCATTGTTTCAGCACCAATACACTTGGGATGGGTCCAAAACTGGTTATGGGGGGTTGTCGACAAATTTTGTAGATAGTTGTGGTCAGAAATTAGGTTTTGGGTATGGATTTGCGCCTCCAATAGTCACCCAATAACCTCCCTTTCGAATGAGAGATTAAGGATGTAAAAGCACAAATCGTAGTTAGGTATGAAATTGGCAGCACTTCGTTGCTCAAATGCTCCTTCTCTGTATATATTTTTGGTGGTAAAACCCACCAATTTATAGACCTTAGGGTCTCCTTGTTTGAATTGTGCATGCGAGGGTGCCACTTGAGTTAACTGTCCTATTTTCAGAGGTCTCTAAAATAAATGCATGCATGAAAGAAGTCTCTCCTCTTGAATAAAAGCTATTCCTCACAATTGCATGGCCTGAAGCCTCAGTTAACTGGCGAAGTTGTCGAGGTTTGACTTTTTGCTAGTCAAACCTGTTATTCGTCCCACCCTGGAGCAATTGCTTAATCGTCCTAGGGTGGGATGAATACCAGTCTGAATTCGTCCCTGGGTGGGACGATTAGAGAAAAAGGTGCCAAAAAGGTGCAAAATTGACTTTTGACCCTCAAAACTGCTTTTGGGAGTGGTTAGGACCATTGTTTGACCTCTGGGGGCTGCCCTAGGGGATGTTTATGTCAATGCGATCAGCGCTTGTTGTCACATAATCGAATTGGTGTTGTTTTGGTGTCTATAATGCCCAAAATTATGATAGTTATAACATTCTACTGCATAATCCATCAAAGTTGAAAAAGCATTTCTATTGGTAAAATTCCTTGGTCCTACATTATACTTGCAATCTGATATCTTATGTCCATAACCATTGTATTTAAAATAGTAACCAAAAAAGAGATGATTGAACCTGGGTGGTGGTCTTTGCTATGTTATCATAGAAGTCATAAATATTCTTCTTATTTGATGTGTGACATTGGTGAAGCCATCATTTTCAATTCTCCTTTCGTGCCTTGCATTATTGCTTTCCTTTGCATGATTTGTTTTTTTTTTATCAACCTATTTCTTCTCTTCATTCTTTGTGGATTCTTAATTTATGGAATTTGATCCATTTGATGATTCTCCTTCATCAAAACCCAAACCAAATTTGATGCCTGTAGTATTTTGGTTATTTGTGATCTTATCCAGCTTCATAGAAATTTCTTCACGTTTGTGATAACAACTAATTTTTTGATTCATCTCTTCTAGATGCATTCTTAAACCAACAATATCTTCTTCTAGCTTGCTGCAATAATCTATTTTCATGGTTATTTGCACTTCGATATCTTCAAAGATTTTCTTGGATTCTTCTATCTATACTTTCAAATTTGTTATGATTTCATTTGCATCCTCAAGCTTTCTTGAAATTTTCTTATTATTTTTTCTTTCTATCTTCAATTCATCTATAGCTGCAATTAGTTCCTCTTAAAAATTCACTTCTACATTAATTTCTTCTTCATCACATTCCTGTTCTTTTTTTGGTTTTTCTTCTTTGAGTGCCATGAAAAGAGCTTCACCTATTTCCCTTTTAGAATCCTCACTAGAGCTATATTATGATGAATTGACATTCTTGGAGATGAAACTTTTCTTCTTGAAGTTGCCTTTTCTAAATTTTTTTTTCTTCCAGTCACTTCTTTCTTCATGTGATCCTTCATCACTTCTGTTCTTCTCATTAAGTGGACATTTAGCTGCAAAATTCCCAACACCTCCACAGTTGAAACATTTAAATGATAACTTTCCTCTGTATTTTCCTTTTTCCCTTTTTAGTTTTTGAACAAAGTTTACTTCCATTTCATCTAATGTCTCTTCTTCCTCGAATTCTTGTTTTGCTTTCATATTTTTATGGGCTTTAAAAGCAGATTCTCTATCTATGGGTTTAGATTTTCCTATTCTCATCTCATATGCATTCAAAGAACCATGCATCTCATCCATACTAAAATAATTTAGATCTTTAGTTTCTTCTATAGATAAAAATTTAGAATCAAATCTTTGGGGAAGGGATCTTAATACCTTTTTCATGATGGCAGAATCTTTGATTTCCTCATCGAGTCCTCTAATCGCATTAATGACTTAATTAACTCTTAGCATATATGCCTCTATATTTTCATCATCATTCATCTTTAATACTTCGAACTGAGCTTGATGTGTTTGTAACTTGGCCTCCTTGATCTTAACGTCTCCTTCATAAATTCTCTTCAGTTTATCTCATATTTCCTTTGCCATTTTACAACCCATAATCTTTACCAGTTCGTTGTCCACTAATCCACACATGATAGCATTCTTTTCTTTTGAATCATTCTCAAACAGTTTCTTACCGGTAGCATTGGTTGGATAAGTGGTGGGTATTGTGTATCCACTATCTACTAAATCCCAAATGTCTTATCCCAAAGCACAAAGATATGTCTACATATTGAGTCTCCAAAATGCATAATTAGTTCCATCAAACAATGGTGCTTTGTTTGATGAGAAGCCTTCACCACCTGCCATTGTGTCACTTCCAAGATCACCCTAGCTAGTTAAGACTATTCAAGAACCTCGCTCTGATACTAATTATTAGTCTCACAATGAAACTGAGAGGGGGTGAATCATTTTATCTCTTTAAAATTTAAATCTTCAACACTCAAAGCCAAAATAATGAAAACATAAAACCAAATAAAGAAAGTATAACAAGAGAACATCACACAACACAAGATGTACCGAGGTTCACCGATTTGGCTACATCCCCAAAAATAACTATTTGGACTCCCATCCAAATCTAGCCTTTGTAAAGCACAAACTTTACAATCAATTTACCATCACCCACTAGAAGGAGCACCAACCCCTCTACCAGGCACCCACTTGATTTTGATATTGATAATGAAATGACATATATGAATGTCTTCACTGAAAAAAAAAACCCTCTATGGTCTGTAAGATCAAAATATAAAACTTTTTATTTCACCTAGTATAACATCCCTCTCTGCATTACTCAGAATTTGAATCTTCTCTTCTCACAAAAAAACTATTTTTTCTCTTATCCTGTTCTATTAATTTCTAAACACTTTCTGGGTATTGTGTAGAGCTTTGTCTGTGAACCACTATAAAAATTTCAGCTAAAATTGATATTATATGATAAAGTTATGTCAAAAATATTGAAGTGATATTTTTCACCACTCTCCAAAAATCACGGATTTTCACTCTTTATTTTTCTCCACACACACTTCTCTCTTCACAAAATAAAGTCCCCACTTTTCAATAAAATCCCTTGTCACTTAAAAAGCACACACTTGCATTATTTTTCCCTTTTTAATTTTAAAAATATTTTCTTTAATGAAGCTTCTTAAAACAATATAACTTCCTTTTTTTTTAATTTTGAGAAGGCATTTCGTCAAACACGTCACATGCAAAGAATTGACACCTTACTCATTATCTTACTTTGGAGCCACGTGAAACCTCAAACTAAAAATGAAATATGCTCTATTTGATGTCTTGAAGGTGTAACAACACTGAAACCAAAACTCTGGTGACTCTGCAAGGTCAAAACGGCCAACTAAAGGATTTTGCACAAGTGGAACAAATTGACATAAAAGTGACCTATAACATTTTTGCAACAATCATAACTCTCACCTCGTAATCTATTTTCTCTGAAATTTGAAACGTAGAATCTCTACAATGCTGAATACATCTAGTTCGAATATCACTATATAACTACTTACGGTTCACCTATACCACCTCCACAAAAACTATTGCTGACACACTTTTTCCAAAAAGAGCGTTTTTGTGACAATCTTGCAATGCTTGTAAAATTCGCCTCATTTCTTCATTTTGGTGGAAATTTGGAAAAAATGTTATTGAAGATAACTACCACCTCTAGTTTTAATTTTGCTATTAAATTATTCTTGGTTTGCTCACAATTCGTTTGACAAAACTGCCCTTTTTTGGCCTGCACAACCACTTGCCAAATCATCCGCCAAGATACTGAAAATATTACTGATCAATCCAAACACTATGCTGACACCTCCAATGTTGTTCTAGACTATTTCTTGATATGCTGGCATGTTCCAAACTAATCCATACTATCCAAATGTGCCCGTGATGACTTTTGTAATTTTTTGACAACTTCTTAACGATTTTTCAACTTTTGCAAATTTGCATGAACAACCTGTAACAACTTCACCCGAACATCAAAAACATCCTCATAAGCATTGAACATCACTGTAAATACTCCAAAAAACCTCTAAAAAATTTTCCACTACATCAACCTGTCCATCTGAGTGTGTTGACAACAATGACAATATTGTTGCTGCACCTTGCTCAATACAATTAACCATAAATTTGTCTTGTAAATGCGGTGGTAGATTTGAGTTCTATTGGTTTTCTTTGAGCAAGGAATTGAATTCTATCAAATGGAATTTACTATTGTATGCTATTGCAAGGAAATTTTGATAAATATGGAGATTCTCCAAGGCATTGAATCATCATTCATCAAGAAGCATAAACTGATCAAGGTGGCCTTGTCATGCGGTGTCTTCATCTATGAAGTCTTTCAATGCTACGCGTAAGGTTGGAATCTCCAATTCTAGGGGCATGATGGCCTTAGTGCTATATACAATTGAAAATGGTGTTGGCCCAGTGGGTGTCCACACACTAGTCCTATATACCCATAATGCTAGAGGTAACTACAAAGGCCAGTCCCTATGATTATCTCTTACTATTTTCCTCAAGATGGAAATGATTGTTTTTTTTTAGGCTTCTGCTTACCCATTTGCTTGTGGATAATAGGGCATTGAAAAACTATATTGTATGTGGTATTTGTCCATTAAAGCATGCATATTTTTTTTCTTGAAAGATGGCCCATTATTCGATATTATATTTGAAGGGACACCAAAAGAACTTATGATATTATGAAGTATAAACTCTACAATTCTTGGTCCAATTGTCGATGTCAAGGGAATCGATTTGACCCATTTGGTGAAATACTCAATGGTTGTTATGATGCATGTGTGTCAGCCTAAATACAGGATAAAGATCTTACCAATCAAGTGTAATCCCCACTATGATAATGGCAATGCTTCTTATATGGGTTGCAATGCTTGTGATGGCAAGTGGGTGAGGTTCGCATGATGCTGAAACTTGACACATTTCTTGACATACTTAAAACAAAAATTTTCCATAGTGGGCCAATATTAATCCATTCTCAAAATGTGTTTAACGATAGTCATACCACTAAAGTTACCATGACACGTACCATCATGAGCTTGCGATATTTCCCAAGATGCTTCTAGGGTTTAATACAATGAAGGAGCATTCCATCGTAACCGTGTCTATAAAGGATCTCTCCTAGCAAAATGTATCTAGTCACATTTTGTTTAAATGTTTGTCTTTTAGAATGTGATAGGCCTTGTGGTATTATTCCAAGATTCAGGAAATCCGACAATTGGGATAGCCAATCCTAATAAGCCATAGCTTCTATGGATAAAATAACATGTTCCTCTTGTGATCCAAAATTTGTGAACACATATTGGGAAGAAATCCTATGATGAATGGTTGTTCCAAACTTCATAGGACCTTGAGAGATCAAATATTCCCAAGGGGTTGTTTTCAAGAAAGCTCTAACTTTGAAGGACCAATCCTAATCTGGTTCATTCTAGATCATGTTGACTAACTCTAGGTTTTCAATAACCTCATGTTGTATTACTGAAAATATGAGCACTTTCACATGAATTATTGTGAAATAAGCAGATGAATTCTGAGGGATTAAGGATCCCAAATATGCCATGGTGTCTAAAAATATGTTTTACATAGGAGGGATTGCCTCAATGTCATACATTCTAGTTGGAATAGGTAGGTTTTAATGAGTTCCTTGTAATCTTTTAGGAGTGAGCACCTGCATTAGAACAACCCTTTGACTTGATTTACTATGAGCAAGGAGTCACCAAATATATTCATTATTTTAATGTTCATTGCTACAACTATTTGTAATTCCAAGATCAAGGCTTCATACTCTATGTTATTGTTTATGCAAGGAAAGTCTAGCTTGAATGATAAGGGCAATGGAGCTCCTTGTGGTGTGATAAAGACTATCCCTACTCTGCCCCCTTGCTTGCACTTTGAACCATCGAAGAACAATGCCATATCTCTTTGTTTCTTAGGTTCTTCGAGTTCTGATGGATCTGATAATGCAAATACTGCATCATCAGGAAATTCTATAGTGAGAGGCTTGCTATCCTGAAGATGTGCCTCCGCTAATTGATCTGCTATGACTTGTCCCTTGATAGACTTTTGGCTTATGAATTCTAGATCAAATTTTGTCAATAGCATGATCCACTTTGCAATACGTGTATTATGATATATCTTTTTCATCATATACTACAAAGGATTTTGTTTGGATATGACATAGGTCGTATGGCCCAACATGTAGTGTCACAATTTTTTGGTTGCAAATACCACTGCTAAGCACAACATTTCTACATATGCATATCCTCGCTCATAGCTTACCAAAGTAGGACTGATGTAATATACGGCTTGCTCTTTGGCTTGCACATTCTTCTGGGTCAATATTATGCCCAAAGAAAAATTAGTAGCCGATATGTATAGTAAAAATGGCACATCTAGCCTTGGTGGGGCCAATACTGGCTGTGTTTCTAGGCAATTTTTGATCTCTACAAAGGCTTGATGGCACTCTTCATACCAATAAAATGGAACATATTTGCATAGTAACCGGTTCATGGGTTAGAAATTGTTTTATAATTGTGCAATGAACCATTTTATGGATGCTACCTTGCCTTGTATGCTTCTTAAATCCCTAATGTTGGTAGGGACAGCCATTTCTATTATAGCTTTTACTTTTGCAGGATCGAATTCAATGCCTCTCTTGGAAATGATGAAACCTAAGAGCTTACCAAAAGTCATGCCAAACACGCACTTTCCTAAGGTTCAATCTGATGTTGTGCTCTCTAAGGTGATCGAAGATTTTTGTAAGGACCTTAATGTGCTCTTGTCGTACTAAAGATTTGGCCAGCAAGTCATCCATGTAGTCTTCCAAGATTGTGTGCATGTAATCATGGAATATGTATGTCATGGCCCACTGGTATGTGGCACCAATATTCTTTAGGCCAAATGGCATCACTTTGTAACATAAATTTCTCCATGGAATAATTAAAGTTGTCTTATGCCGGTCTTCAAGCTTGATTTAGATTTGATTGTATCAAAAAAACTCATCCATTAGGGAGAGCATTTCATGACATACAGTGGCATCAACAAGAGCATCTATTTTTGGTAATAGGAATGAATCCTTCGGAGTTGCCCTATTCAAGTCCCTAAAATCTATGCAAATGCAAACTCTCCCATCCAGTTTTCCCATTGGCACCATGTTCGAGACCCATTCAAGATAGTCGATGGGAACCATGAAGATCACATCCAATAGTTTTTGTAACTCATTTTTTACCATCAAAGTGATGGTTGGATGCATATTCCTCAATTTTTGCTTGACTGACTTTTTTATAGGATCCAATGAAAGGTTGTGAATAACTAACTTTGGATCAATACTTGGCATGTCTTTGTAAGTCCAAGAAAATAGATTTGGCCTCTCTTTAAGGAGAGGAATTATGATGGTTTATCCCTCTGGAGATAGAATTTCTCTGAAATTGAATTTATCTAGTTGAGGAGGATCATCACTGATGTCCACCTCAAAAGTTGCTTCTATAGCCATATGTGACCCATCCTCCGACTGGTGAGACATGGGTATCAAGTGAATGTCATCAATAGGATTTACAGGTCCTATCAACTTAGGTTCTAGACCAACATGGAACACATCATATGCACAACTTGATGCAAAAAAGAACGGTTGTAATGTCTCTTCATTAGAGAAATGATCTTCAGGCTCTATGGGTGAATAATTTTAATCCCAATCAATATCCTTCATATCAAGACACAAAGGTGTAGTGGGATCTACTGGTTTATGAAGTGGAGTGGTCAAATCAATGGAGATTGTATTGATGGATGGAATGAAATCTCCAAAACCACATGGGTGAAATCTTATTTCAGAGGTTGCTTCTCCATTCTTGGGATGAGGCTATGGAGTAAAAGGAATATTCAGATCTGGCCCATGAGCTGGTGAGCTAATAGGATCATTGGGCTCTAAGAGTTCTTTGAACATAGGCAGAGGGGGATTTACCATGTAATTAATGACATTCAAGTCAATAGGTCTCCCCAAAAATCTCAAGTCAAGGTCTATGGCATGCAATACCACTTCTCTTTCTACCAGTATTTTGACCTATCACAAGTGGTAAGGTCCAAGCTAAGCCATATCAGTCTCATCATCACAATTGTCATCACTTATCCAAAAACCATTAGCATTGGTATGCAAACCCAAGGTAAGGGGAATGTCTATTGGTTCTAAGTAGGTCATCTCAATATCATCCTCATATTCTACATAACTTATGAAGATGCCATTTGCATTAGTATATTACCCTAAGTCATGGGGTCATTACCTTGTTCCTAGGTAGGTTCTCTTTTGGTTGAGTCCTCTGACTCATAGTCACTTTCATCCGATATGTATCCACTCTCGTTATGGATGGACCAGGTAAGTCTTCATAAATAGTGAGGCCCATGATAGGCTAAACCTGTTTGTCCCTCATCGTCACTTGTGACATATCTATTTCCTTCTTGTTCCTATTCATACCACAAGTTGTATCCTGGTGGGATGGTCTCAATTATGGAGCTTGGATGATAAGTCTCAGGAGGTGGTATGCTTACCACAACCACTTATCTTTTGCTCATATATCTTGCACTTGGTGGGTGATAGGGAATAAAATCGATGTATTATCCTAACCCCAAGTTCAATCTATCTAAAGCTACTGCTAGAGAGTCATCTCGACCTTTGATGTGATAGCCTAACACAAACCTGTTATATGGAAGCTGGTATTGCAGCTCGAATGACCGCCTACACCCCTTATCATATATACCAAGACTGTAACCATGCCAATGGCAATGCTCAAAAAAGGTTAGAGCAAACTCAGGATTAGAGAGGTAGTGAACATTGACAGTGAATAGCTCATCATTAGCCTCTTCTATGTCCGTAGATTTATGAGCGCATTCTAGGCCAGCATAGATGAAATTTTTTTGGTTGGAAGGGATTCCAAGTGGAACCACTATTCCCATTGGTGGTATTAGGTCTTTTAGCCATCCCATGTCTTATGCAAAATCTATGATGGGCATAAATATTATGTTTTATATAAGATACTTCCCTATCCCCATACTTTCCAAGTGTATTATCACATGTGATGTGGATGATCCTACAGATGACACTGGTGAAGCGGGCTCTAGTATCTCCTCACTTTGCTCTTGGAGATCTTCCTCCTCCATGGGATTTGTATTCTTCTTTATGTCTATGGTTAGCACTTCCTTGGGCTTTCGTTATTCAACCATGGGTGCCTTTAGCTTTCGATTATCTTTTTGTTTATAAATTGATGGTCTATTAGAAGCATTAGTCACTTTATGTAAAATATGAGGTGTTGATGCAGATGGGTATTTTCATACCACTTTTTCTTTATCATTTAGTTACATAGTTGGAGATGGAGGTCCTACATACAAGTGGCTAGAAGGAATCATAAATTCTCCTAGAAAATCCACTTGATGGACATAATTGAATGGCTCTTCATCATCCAATACCATGTATAATTTGTTATCATATAAATACTTGACACATTGGTGTAATATCGAAGGAAAACATTTCATGTCCTTTATACAAGGTCTCCCTAGGAGGATGTTGTATTGCATGAAACCTTCCAAGACATGACACATCACGGGGATGGTCTTATGCTCCACCTTGATAGGTAGGACTATCGTTCCCACAGTATTGCATAAATCATAATTAAAATACCTTAATGTATAGGATCCTAGAACGATATTGGACTTGGGGATCTTAAGGTGTTCTATTTTTGTTTTTGTGATGATGTTGATTGATGAACTTGTATCGATCAACACCCACTTAAAAGGTAAATCATTGACTGATGTCACAATGTGTAGTGAAGGGTCTGGTAAGATAGTAGGTACTATCTTAATATCATAATCATAGAATCAAATTACAGGTTCTTGGCATTCTTGTACTTGTACCAAAAAATGGGTGAATGCATTTGGATCTTGTGGTTGGAGTTCAATCAACTTTAAAATATCCATAAAGGTCTCCCTGTGCTTTGGGGATTGTTGTATGAGCTCATAGATGGATAGCTTAGCCAGAGTCGTTTGTAAGTTTTTCTCAAGTCTACTCCAAATAGTTACCACAGGTCGAGTTGGTGGACCTGGAAATTTTTTTTGCCCTTGTCTCTGCCTAGGTATAGCGGGGATGTTAATGGATGTTGCAAGAGCTTGCGGTTGACCATACCATCTACTCCTAGTTGCTATATTTAAAATTTCAACCATCCTAATGCACCCATGGGTAGGTGTATCAATTCGAACCTGATTTACCTATTCACCTTGTGCTCTAGAGGCCTCATGGTTTTGTAGAAAGTTTTTTTAGATGCCCATATCTCTATTCTCAGAAGCCAATGGGTTGTCAACTTTAAGTTCTCCCACATCAATCATGTTTTACACCTGGTGCTTGAAACCAACGCAAACCTCAATATTATGGCTCAATATCCTATGATAAGGGTAAAATTGATCTTCCCTATATCCTTTTGGCTTAGGATGGTTGGGATATATAAGAGATATGTTAGGGAACCTGATCTTTCTTGCCTTGTTCAAGTGGTTGAAGATTGATTGCATTGATTCTGTCAATGGTGTGAAATAGTGAGGGGTTTACATTCTTTGTTTCACCCTTGATTATTCTTTTGATCCTAATTGGTTGGTGGGTGATGTGCTTGATAATTCTAGGGTTGCTGCACAGCCCCATCCTTAGGTGCGACCAATACCACTTGATTAACTAGAGTAGGGTTTGTCTGCTTTTGCTTGTGTTTATCATTTTTGTCATTTTTGTTCCACTCCTTGGTTCAAAGTTTTATGGTTCCCTCATCTAATTTAATTTCCTCGATGATTTTGGCCTATGCCAAGGCTTCCTCAAATGAGGGGTATTGTTGAAGTTGTAGGAAGAGGAAAATGTGTTTGGAAAAACTCTTGGTGAACATCCAAACAATTTCTTCTATGGGGACAGAGTGATAATTTTGCCATGATCCTCCTCCATATATTCCCATAATTCATTACTAGCTCATCGTCATAATTTTTCAAATTGGCTAGGTCTGAAAGGTTCACTTCCTCTTAGCACCAAAAGAGAAACATTTCAGGAAAGCATTCACTAGTTTTTCAAAATTGGATATGCTATGCTTGGGTAGCTTATTGAACCATTGCGTGGTGGTGCCCACAAATATCATAATGAATGTCCTAAGCATAAGAGCATCATTGTATTCAATATGAAAACATGCATTGATAAAATTGGTAAAATTCTCTTGTGCATCCTCTTCACCCTTAAAATTTTCCAACCTAGGCATCTCAAAATTCTTAGGGTATGCGAGGCTAGGGACAAATGGACATAATGGTTGATTATGTATTTTGCTCAATGTTGGTTGGATCCCAGCCATCTCTTGTTTTTCAAAGGACTTCATATTTTTAGAAAGTGCTTAAAATGCCTTTGAGGTGAGGATTTCCTCCTCTTGTAGACCTCCCAATGGTGGTGGTGGAGGTAACCCTCTATCCATTTTATTTTCTCTATTTTCTTCCCTCCTATGAGGGGATTTAGGATGTGCCTGATCCTGCTCTATCAGATTTACCCTTTCTCCACCAGTTGGATTTCGCTCATGATTTGGAGGGTGGTTTTGTTGTGGGTTCCTTTCTTGTCTAGTGTGCTTCTCCCTTGGTGAGTTAGCATGTTTATCTCTTTGACGATCATTTCTATTTGCTTGTTGGTTAATACAAGCTAGCTGCTTAGATTGCTCTCTTAAATGTTGCTCAGGTTGGTACAACAACCTTTCTCTTTGTTTATCATGTTTGAGAGCTTCTACAAGCTCTCGCTCTTTACACAAGGTATTTTATAACTATCACATGTAGTTAAATTGCATGGTCATAGAAGACTTAGGCTTATTTGATCCTATTCTAGTGGTTTTGATTCACAAATTTCTCGAAGAGGTTTTTGTTGTTTCTTTGCTCTTGCTAGCTAGTGTGACTTGTTTAGTGTATTTTTGAGTGTCTCTATGATCAAACTCTATATGTTTACTACGGGGTCACCCTGAGGCACCCCTAGTTTGATAAGTGGGCTTAGAATTCATGGTTTGTGAACTTACAGATATAGAATTCTCTGTGGCTATGGTTCTAGGAGGTGGTCTTGAATAGATCTGATACACCTCATCTAAATGTCTTATTTTCCATGGTTGATCCCATGGGGTGCCATTTTCTCCAATGAGGTCATATTCTATTGGAATACTTCCTCTTATGTGAAGGATATATTCTGTTTGATATCTATGAATGGATGTATCTCTAGCTTCATACCCCTCAATGGGTTGATCTATTCTATATGTCTCATGTGAATGTTGGGATGTTGTGACTCTTGTGTGTCTTTTTGGTGATGAGGATTTTATAGCCCTCTCTACCCTCCATGAGGATGGATATGGGGAAAACTCATCATACCTATGTGAAGAACGAGGTCTATAACCCTCCTTATGTTCATGTGATGAGGAAGCTCTTGAAGCTTTCTCATGTCTCTAAGAAGTTTTTGTGTGTTTCGAGGAATCCCTTGAGGTTTCCTTGTGTCTCCTTGATGATGATGGTCATGAGGTCTCTTTGTGTTTATGTGATGTAGTTTCATGATGTGGTTCCCTATTTGGTATTTCTTGAGGAGAACCCCCAAGGGTTGAGTTATCACCCTTTATACTTGTGGAACTGCGTCTCACAGTCTTTCGAGTAGGTCTTTCAATGTTACTAAAACTTTGACTAAGGGTATGTGTTGCTTCAAATTCTCCCTCGATATCAGATCGAGGATGTTTACTTCTTGTTTTGACCATTTTTTTTGGGAATTTAGATTTTATGTTGCACTTAAATATGACCAAAAAATATCAAACAAATGTTTATCTTGATTACCAATTTAAATGTGCCCTAAAATTTTTGTTGTATTTTTATTTTTTTGTTTCTTTTTCTTGTTCTTGCTTTGGATTTAGAATGAGGAGACTCATCCATAGTGATAATCAAGAACACTCATGCCAAACATGATTTTCCATAGAGACTAGGGTACACCACTTAAATCCCAGTGGGAGGTTCACCTAGCTCTTCCACTCTAAACCAATAATTGTTCCAATAGTGGGACATAGTTTGAACACAAGTAACTTAGTGTCACTATAAGTAAGTTCCTCAATCCATTTATAGGAAGCTCTAGGGGGAAAACTGGTGGAAGGAGATGAATGCCAACATCACCGGACTGAATTAAGGTTTGGTGATGAAATCCAACTCCCCAATGTTTAAAATATGTGTGTGTAGGGTTCATTTTAAGTTTGCATGAATAAGAATGCATCATACAACAACAATGACTCTTTCTTATATGCCTAATGCAAAATGTGTTTCAATTTTTAGAAAGGTGCATAACTACTATGATATTAATGGATGCACTCTATTAGTTACAAGTATGGCCTTTACAAAGACCCCAAAGTAAGCAAACCAACACAAAGTTTCTAGCATGTTGGATTTTAGGGTGAAATTTACAAACAAAAGTTGATGTTCCTAGCAATGCCTAGTGGAAAATCTAAAAGGAAACCTAAGATGTGCAAGATGCAAGTTCTTTCTCTTTCATTCTTTCAATTTTCCAAATTGAAATATGTCTTAATTATCATTATTTTTAAGAGAACAAAAATATATAGAAAGCCATAAAGTGTCAGAAAAGTTGTACCAACCTTTAATCCAGCTTAGTGAATCAATGTTTTGACCTCGGCTACACTCCAGTTCCGGCTGCTATCGATCAGAATGGCTAATTTTTGGCCATTGTAGCATAGATTGGTTGACTCCTAGACATTGTAGACCAGAGCAGCTGATTTCTGGCCACTATAGATCAGAGTGGCTAAACCTACACACAAAACCTAAGTTAGTAAAGCGGTAGAAAATGAAAGTAAACTAAAGAAATCGGTAGGAGTCCCATCGTGATCGACATCTATAGTGACCCCGAGGAAGTGGCACCCCCTCCACTAACTACTCTACATGTGATTCAATTGAACCCTTTTAATTTTAAACATACATTAAATGAAAGGCATAAAGCAGATATAACCAGAATGTGAAGAAATAAATGAATGAATGCTTTTTGTATTGATATTCCCAAGATCCGATTACATATGAATCCCTCTAAGGGATACCCTTCATTTAATACATGATTTTACACACAAAGAGGGCAACAGGTGTATAAAATATCCCCTTGTACAAAGGGCACACTTTTATCAGGCTTCTCGGTGATGCACATGGAAATGTATGAGGGTTTATAAATGTCTCCTTCTTTAGGTCTGATTGCTAGAGGTATCCTCTTGCTTTCATATGTTGCAGATTTACTCGATGAACCTATATCCTTAAAATCAATGAAACAACAACAAACACTTAGATGTCTGAGATTGCCTCCTCGAATGAGGCTGTTAGCAACGAATAATCTCAATGGAAACAAATGCAATGAAACTAGTACTAGGAATACGAATAACTAAAATAAAGCTTATGATAATGAAATGAAAGAGAAAGCAAAATATAAGAAACTAATACCTAAAACCCTAGACTAGGTTGCAGGACACTATCCAGGACAGTGGCCACTACGATGAAATCTCTCTATTGATCCAATGGCTATAGGCTCAATTCTGTTACTAATATTAAAATTATTACCTTATGTGTTTAGATTTACCCTTCAATCCGATAGGGCTCTGCTACAGGAATCAATCTCCAAGGGAAGCTCTCCAAGTCTCTAGAAGCTCTCCTTAATGATCCAACCTGTTCAAATTTCTGATGTATGATGTTCTATCTCTCTAATTTGATAAAATAAGGTCCAATAAAGTCCCCTAGTGACTTTAGGTTTACTCATTATAAATTGTTTGAAGCCCTAGTTCAATGTTCAAACCCTAGGACTAAATCCCTCATGCATACTAGGTGTTAGCATGAGAAGCTCTTTGTTTTTCTATGTTTAACTAAAGTCTAAATATGTACTGGAGTATTTCATGTAGATTGGCTATGAGGAGGAATTCAAAGTTATCCCTTCTCATCCTTATTGCATGCATACTACCACTTCCTCCCAAGATTAGGTTGGATGGGCGATAAAATGCATTTAAATCTTAGCCACTGTCATCTATAGTGGATAAGGTTTGGTCCCTCTGAGCTACAGTTTTTGGATTATGGCTACTCTGGTCTATAGCAACTAGGCTTGGATGGGCTAAAAATACCCCATATGAGTGTTAAGAACCACTTTTGACACTTGGAAGATCCCAAGGTTTAGTCAAATGACCTATGAGTGTGCCTATGTGAGTAGTCTCCCTGAACATGACATGTTTTAGGTTTCTACAATCCTGTATCACCTAGTGATCTAGTCTAATTGAAATCTAAACCTAGGATTGGATAGACATTTGAGGATCCCCAATATTAGCAATGGGCTAAAATAATCTTGCATGCCATCATGGTATGCTTATGCCTTATCTAATATATTCATTTACACACACAGGAATAATGAACAGTTTGGGTCTATCCTAGCGAAAGCATTATGTTTCAAAAGTCTAGTATGGTCATTATACAACTTTTGATAAGTCAACTAGGGTGTTTGAATATCATGGAAAACCTCAAAAATTCCCAAGTAGCAACAACTAATTTTCAATCCAACCATCAAAACATCATTTATTTTATGAGAGTTTGTTTATTATAATTATTTGTAATATAGGTTAGACACCATATGGATGTCATAAATGATATTTAAATGTCCACCGACTATGCTATCCATATTCTTATAATTTACAAAATCTTATGAATAGAAACCATATATAATTGCATCTCACATATGGATGTACCATTTATCATTTTAATAAAAATATTTAACATTTACAATCCATGATTGTTATACATTCGTTGGTGTCATCCATTAGATTTTTAAAACTCATATTGCATTCATACATTAATTTTTAAGTGATTAAAGCATACATGTCCATTTCTGAAAAAATTATCAAAGAAACAAAGAAAAATATGAAATACATAAATGGCATAGATTATGTCATAGCAATATAAATTAAATGCATACAAGTATAGTAAATAAAACATGCATTTAAACATCATATATTGTATTCATATACATTTATCATATGTAGTACACATACACATGTATATCATTGCATCTAAACATCATACATACATAATAATCAATAGTACATCGACATAAATAATCAATAGTACATCGACATATGTCAAAAATGTTCGTAGGCTACATCTGTGTAGATCCTCGACCTTACACAAAAAAATGGTACAATAGCATCTATAATATCTATACTAGGTAGAACCACCTGTACCACCTAGACTAAGAGGTTATGTCATCACCTCCACCATCCCTGTGAGTCCTCCTAGAGCTAACACCAGAAGTCCTCTATGACCTGTGTGATCTGTGACTAGAGCTAGCTGATGATTCACTTATCTCTTGAGTGTGACCCCTCTAAGACCCTAAAGCCATGGGCATCTCTGGAATATCATCCCTAAGTAGTCCAATCACTCCTATTAGAGTAGAGATGTAGGTGGAACTCCATGCACCATCATCAATGTGTTGATACACTAGAGATTAGAGTCTCCTGATCTCAACCCCCTAATCCAACCCTACTAATCCCTACACTACTGGTATTGGTGGTGCTACTAGAGAAGCTAGAGGTACTAGAGATACCTCTAATGATGAGGGATCTACCCTCCCACCCTAGAGTGTGACAATATATTCTATCATAGCATCTAAATACGACTGCACGAGGATACACTACCATATAACCTTCTAGATCTCTAAATCTGCTATAGTGATCCTAGCTTGTAGAGTGGTCTTCTCCTCCTCATAGTTGCGCCACTGAGTCCACCCTGTTGTGATACGAGACTAGATATCACTAACCTTTTCCTATAATATGGTAATGGTGGTATCCCTATGTAAGAGTTGTGTTTGTAAGGAGCCTACCTGATTTTGTAGGCTAGCAACCTAGACCCTGAGCTACCCAATATCACTATTAGGTGGTGCCTCACCCTCCTCAAGGGCATTTTACTCCTAAAATAGAGGTGTATCCTCTATATATACCTCACCCCATATACCCTTAGTACTCTAATGGACTTGGTGACCATTAGGATCAACCTCTATGCCCTCTGCACCCTCTACAACATTATCAACTACCCTGCCTAAGGGGCCATCAAAAACCTGCCATATCCTGAGGGTCCACCAAGTGTCATAGTTAAGAGTGGTGTCTGCATATGTCAAACCTTACTCCTAAAATTCATCATACTCATCACCCAGTGGAGTCATCCTAGGCTAGACCAAGTCCCTCTCTAAAATGAGGTGATGATATATAGTAGGTAGCTCTAGAATATCCTACATGATCCCAAATTGTCGGGTGATGTGAGAGAAGTAAAACTAACTCTCATACCTTGAACTTGCATTCAAGGAGCCATTTGTCTCTATGTGTTTGATGTAGAGAATAACCAACCTCCATATATGGAGGGCAGTCTAGGTAGGGGCGCCACTTGATATGGTCCACTTGTAGTGATACAAACCATCTAATGTAGTGAGCTGGATCTACAACGAGTCCTGCTCTAGAAGCAATCCTGCTCATAAGGCCAGCATGTAATGTATCACTAGTGCACCTCTATAATAGTGTAAATCTCTAGTGGTAGGCTAGTGGGATGCTTGATCTTAATGTTCTACCATCCCTAGATTTGTAGTAGTAGACTATAATTGATACCAAATCTGCTCCTTTGTATAATTTGGTATAACTCATTATAGAGCTACGCTAGTAGGGCACTTCCCCATGATAGGATCATAGGATGTTCAGTTAGACTTGTTAGGACCTCCATAGTCCTAGCCAAGAGGTTCCATGGGAACCTCACTCTAGATGTATCGGGCAGGATGATCTACACAATCAAGTACATGAAGACAGTTGCTCGCTCTATAAAAACCCATTGTCTAAACTAGTGCTCAATGTGGACCCCTTCGTGGTCTGAGTGCCACTGTGCTACTATGCTATGATGACTAAATATTAGATCAAATACTGCACCTTTAATCATGGTTGATGAATATGTGATGGGCTCACAATCCATAAGGAGTTAGAAGATGTGATAGACATCCTTCAAAGTAATGGTCATCTCACCTATAGGCAGGTAGAAGGTATTGGTCTGTGCATCCCAACATTGGGTCAATGTAGTCATACAGGCATGATCAGACCTGATGGTGGGGAGGCGTAATACATAGCCAAATATTACCACCCCAAACAAATATTGATACACCTAAGAGAGGGTGTCATGTAGGTTTTGAAGGATCTCTGACTCCCTTGCCCTCACATTTAGGATCTAATAGAATACAAAATAATAAGATTAAATAAATAAAGTTCAATCATAAAAATAAAAAAATGAGCTTGAAAATGGCAAAAAAAGGTTAAAATTTTCAAAACACCATAAAAAGTGGTAAAATACACTTTAAAAATAAAAAATCAATTTAAATTAATTGTTGAGCAAGGTGCAGCAACATTATTGTCATTGTTGTCAACACAGTCAGACAGATCGGTTGATGCAATGGATAGGAGTTTCAGATAGATTGGTTGATGCAATGGATAGGAGTTAAGAGGTTCTTCAGAGTATGTACAGTGATTATCCAAAAGATTGAAGTGGCCCATATGCTAAAAATCAAAATAAAATCACAAGGCAGAAAACTATCACGACATGTTGAGAAGAAAGAAAACTGTCTCGATATCGCGACATGTTGAGAAGAAAGAAAACTGTCACGATATCGCAACATGTTGAGAGAAAGAAAAACTGTCACGATATCGCGACATGTTGAGAAGAAAGAAAAACTGTCACAATTTCATGACATGTTCGGAGAGAAAGTGCAAGCAACCAAAACTGTCATGATTTTGTGACATGTTCGGAGAGAAAGCGCAAGCAAGAAAACTATCGCAATTTTGCGACATGTTCGGAGAGAAAATGCAAGCAAGCAAAACTGTCATGATTTCATGACATGTTCAAAGAGAAAGTGCAAGCAAGAAAAACTATCATGATTTCGCAACATGTTCAAAGAGAAAGCGCAAGCAAGATAAACTATCATGATTTCGTGACATGTTCGAAGAGAAAGTGCAAGTAGGAAAAACTTTCGCAATTTCACGACATGTTGGAAGAGAAAAAGGCAAGTAGAAAAAGTGTCGTGATTTCGTGACATATTGCAAGAGATATTGTACGGAATAAAAAGTGTCACGATTTCATGACTTATTGCAAGAGAGATAGTATGGAAGAAAAAGTGTCACGATATCACAATTTGTCGCATTTTCACGACTTGAAAAGAGCAGGAAGGCCGAGAAGGAAAAGTGTCGCGATATCGCGACATGTTGCATTTTCACGACTTGAAAAGTGCAGGAAGGCAGAGAAGGAAAAGTGTTACGATATCGCGACATGTCGCATTTTCACAACTTGAAAAGAGTAGGAAGGTAGAGAAGGAAAAGTGTCACGATTTCGTGACATGTCGCATTTTTGCGACTTGAAAAGAGTAGGAAAGCAGAGAAGAAAAAGTGTCGCGATATCGCGACATGTCATATTTTCATGACTTGAAAAGAGCAGGAAGGCATAGAAGGAAAAGTGTCATGATTTCGTGACATGTTGCATTTTTGTGACTTGAAAAGAGCAGGAAGGTAGAGAAGGAAAACTATCACGATTTCACGACATGTTCGGAGAGAAAGCGCAAGCAAGCAAAACTGTCGCAATTTCGCGACATGTTCGGAGAGAAAGCGCAAGCAAGCAAAACTATCATGATTTCATGACATGTTTGGAGAGAAAGCGCAAGCAAGCAAAACTATCATGATTTCATGACATGTTCGAAGAGAAAGTGCAAGAAAGATAAACTGTCATGATTTCATGACATGTTGGAAGAGAAAGCACAAGCAGGAAAAACTGTCACGATTTCGTGACATGTTGGAAGAGAAAAAGACAAGTAGAAAAAGTGTCACGATTTCGTGACATATTGCAAGAGATATTGTATGGAAGAAAAAGTGTCACGATTTCGTGACATATTGCAAGAGAGATAGTACGAAAGAAAAAGTGTCATGATATCGCGACATGTCGCATTTTCGTGACTTGAAAAGAGCAAGAATGGCGATAAGGAAAAGTGTCGCGATATCGCGACATGTCGCATTTTCACGACTTGAAAAGAGCAGGAAGGCAGAGAAGGAAAAGTGTCGCGATATCACGACATGTCACATTTTCACGACTTGAAAAGAGCAGGAAGGCAGAAAAGGAAAAGTGTCGCGATATCGCGACATGTCACATTTTCGTGACTCGAAAAGGGTAGGAAGGAAGAGAATGAAAAAGTGTCGCGATATCACGACATGTCACGTTTTCGTGACCCGAAGGTAAGAGAAAGTGCAAAGGAGAAAAAGTGTCGTGATATCGTGACATGTCCTTTTGACGAGGGGAGAGAAAGAAAGAAGGAAGAAAAAAAAAGAGGAAAAGAAAGAGGGAAATGTGTTTTCACGGGTGCAAGCAAAGAGAAGAAGCAAGGAGGCAAAAGTGTCACGATATCGCGACATGTGTTTTCACGGGTACAAGCAAAGAAAAGAAGCAAGGAGGCGAAAGTGTCGCGATATCGCGACATGTTGTGTTTTCATGGGCGAAAGCCATGAAGAGGACAAAGAGGTAGAAGTGTCACGATTTCACGATAGGTCGCTTTGGCGTGAGCTAAGAAGAGAACCCAGCCGAAATAAGATATGTGACAGTTAACTGAAGTAGTACGACAGTTACAGGTGTAGTTATAAAGAAAAATCATGCAGCTAAAATAAGAAGAGTTAACTGAAGTCAGTATGATAGTTACAGGTGCAGTTATAGAGAAAAATCATGCAGCTAAAATAAGAACAATGAACTAAAGTCAGAACGATAGTTACAGGGCCAGTTACGGGTTGCATGCAAAAATATGGAAGTTAAAAATAGAGTCAGAACTTTGTTATAAAAGGAGGTCTACGTGGAGAATTAAAGTGCTACTGAAAAAGAGTGAAAGCGCTCGGGATTAAAGTGAGGTGGATTTAATCTTGCGAAGAGAGCAAGAGGAGAGCGAGAAGGGTGTGTGTTGTGTGAAGAGTGGGCGATGTTGAGAAAGCAATAGACCATTTAGGGTCTTGTAAAAGTGAAGGCATCTTTATGTCAATCTTCTAGTTTCAGAATAGAAGTCCAAGTTGGTGCTTGGCATCAAGGGTTGGTGCTCCTTCCAGTTGGTGCTGGTAAATCAGGGGTTGGTGCTCCTTTCTGTTGGTGCAGATAAATCAAGGGTTGGTGCTCCTTTCTGTTGGTGCAGATAAATCAGGGGTTGGTGCTCCTTTTTATTGGTGCAGATAAATCAGGGGTTGGTGCTCCTTCCAGTGGGTGCTGGTAAATTGATTGTAAAATTGGTATTTTGCAAAGGCTAGATTTGGATGGGAGTCCAAACAGTCAATTTTGAGGAGTAGCCAAAACTGGTGAACCTCGGTACATCTTGTGTTGTGTGATGCTCTTTTGGTATATTTGCTTTATTGGGTTTTAAGCTTTCTTTGTTTTGACATTAAGAATTGAAGATTTAAGTTTTTAAGAGCTACACTGATTCACCCCCCCTCTCAGTGTCATTGTGAGACTAACAATTGGTATCAGAGCCAACTTCCCTTATCAGGCTAAATCAGCTAGGGTTGATCTTGGATTAGTACGCAATGGGTAAGAAGAATAGATCCTCCTCAAATAAGGCATCTCAGTCAGTTTCAGTTCCTATGGAAGAGAAAATTGAACTAGAAAAGATGAAGGAGTGAATTCTGAAGTATGTGATGAAAACCTTGAGGGTGAAGTATATCTAGAAGGTGAGTTGATCGCTGCACTTGAAGAGTTGAATATAGAAAAGAAAAATAACAAAAGACTATCCAAGAAGTTGGAAGAATATGGGGATAAGATTGAAGATCTCTTCTTACAAATTCATAAAGCCAAGAAAATAGAAGAAGCCTTGAAGTCACACCTGGATGATAAAGTCGATGTATGTAGCAAATGTGAAGAGGAATCTAACAAAGTTATTAGTGATCTAAAGCTGCAAGAAGAAGAGTCCAAAAGGATTGAAGAAACTCTCAAGTCACAAATCAATAAGAAAGAGATTGTTTGCTGCAAACAAGAAGAGGAGATTGTTTTATTGAAGAAACAACTAGAAGAGGCCAATACAAATCTCAAATTTGAGAAAAGCACAGAGTTGCTAGATGAAATGATAAGGCAACAAAGAAGCCCCATGTCTAAGCTTGGTCTTGGATGTAAAGCTGAACAACCTTCATCTTCCAAATATGCAGAGAAGAAGAAGTTCACTATTGAAGGATCGAAGCAAGAAAAGTCTTAAGCTGAATCTTCAAAAGGAAGAAAATATCAAAGGAGATCTACAACAAAGCAACCACAACAAAAGAGGTTCTATCACTCTCACTCTATTCATAATAATGCTTTTAATGGCTATTGTTTTAGATGCAACCATTATGGTCACAAGGCAATTTATTGTGGATTGAATAATAGATCAAAGAGTTATGATGATAGAAATACATCTACTTTTTCGATTGAACACCATGTGCAATGTTTTAAATGTAATGGTCATGGGCACATAGCAAGGTTTTGTCCAAGAACTTTTGTATCTAATCTAAGGCAAGACAATAGATTTCATCAGACACAAAGAATGAAACACAGACAGGGAAGAAATCATGTGCATCAAAGAAAGGAAAATAATCATCCATCAAGGATGCACAAGAGACAACCACCCAAGAGAAATGTTCAAGTTCATGAAAAGGTTCAAAATAGGGATGCAGTTGAAAACCTCAAGCCTAAGTTCAAGAAATATTGGAGAAAGAAAGAAGAGAGGAAATCGTGTCTCCTTGGACTGAAGGAGATTACTCCGCTATTGCACTAAGCAACTCCAGGTAGCACATCCTCAGGGGGAGCAATCTTGAAGTTTCATTTTAATGCTCCTATGTATTTGTTTGATTACCTGAGGATGAAAGGCAAGTAGTCAGGGAAGTTGTCGTATAGTTGTCAAAGTATGTTTTCAGTTCATGTAGTTTGTGGAAGTGCCATGAAGGGTGGTGATTAAATTGAGAGTTGTCATTATTGGTAGTATTGCTATATGTCATTGTTGTACTGGTGATGGTTCTTACTGCCACTATCCAAAGTTAAGGATTATAACAGTTCAGATAATTTGGTTAGTGAAAGAATGTTGCCCTAGCCGCATATATGTGTTTCGATAAAAGTAGTGTATATTTGAACTACACATTGACGTGAAGATTGTTAGATCTTTTATGATGTTGTGGTGAAAAATATTGAAGTCTGATCATTGATTCATGTTTAGCTCATCAAGATGAGCAACTTTGCTTTGTGAATCATACCTATCCGAGGTCCAGAAGTATGAGTTTGAGTAAGGTGCACTATAGTTGGCCGTGAAGCGTTTAACAAAATATTGTCTCCTGATTCGAACAGTTGAAAGTAAGGTGTGACCAGCGGTGACTGTAGAAAACATAGACCAAGTTGAAAATGTAAAAAGGGATTTGGTTGGTGTTGTGGTACTGTGTTTGATGCTTGCACAGAGTTGGCAGTAAAATTGTAGTGTTGGTACAGTGTTGGACAAAAGTTGGTACAAGTGTGAGTCACTTGTCAATTTTGTTGATAGATGTGAAATCAACGTTTTTGAATGGGAAGCTTGAAGAAGAGGTTTATATTGAGCAGCCAGATGGTTTCCAGCTTGGTGATGATTGGTTGAGTTGATTTGATTGAGCCTAGTCAAGTTATGTGTGAAGTGATTTTTAAAGTTCTATGAAATAAATTATTCCATCATTCTATGTTGAGTTGAGATTGAGGTTAGAAGATATTAAGTCTCTAACAATTCTCTTTATGCTTCTATGAAGTGGATTTGATTTGAGATTGTCATTCATTGTTGAGTTCATTTTGAGTACTACTTGAGCATGATTGATTGAGCCTTTGAAGAAGGCCTTTGGGAAATATTTGAGGACAATGCTGGGATAGATTTGAGGACAATGTTGGGACAGATTTCCAGATGCAGATTGGGCAAGATGTGTAGATGATAGAAAGAGTACCAGTGGAGGTGCATTCTATCTTGGAGATAGGTTGGTCACGTGGAACAGTAAGAAACAAGAGTCAGTTTCCTTATCCACAGAGCATAGGGAGAATATATTGTGACTATCTTTTGCCATGTTTGTAATTTTTGCTAACTAGAATAATGTGTGCCTGAGAATGTTGTGCATGGACTCAAGGGGAGTCTGCAGTAGCCCTTTGGTATTATTGTCAAAGGGGGAGAAGAATTACAGGAAATTGCACGTGTGTTGCCAACAATTCCAAAGGGGGAGATTGTTGAGCAAGGTGCAACAATAGTATTGTCATTGTTGTCAACACAGACATATCGGTTGATGCAGTGGACAAGATTTTTAGATAGATGGTTGATGCAGTGGATAGGAGTTAAGAGGTTCTTCAGAGTATGTACAATGATTATCCAAAAGATCAAAGTGGCCCATATGCTAAAAATCAAAAGAAAATCACAAGGAAGAAAACTGTCGCGATATCGCGACATGTTGAGCAAGAAAGAAAACTATCACGATATCGTGACATGTTGAGAAGAAAGAAAACTATCATGATATAGCGACATGTTGAGAGAAAGAAAAACTATCACGATATCGCGACATGTTGAGAAGAAAGAAAAACTATCACGATTTCATGACATGTTCAGAGAGAAAGCGCAAGCAAGCAAAATTGTCATGATTTCATGACATGTTCGGAGAGAAAGCGCAAGCAAGACAAAACTATCACGATTTCGTGACATGTTCAGAGAGAAAGTGCAAGCAAGAAAAATTGTCACGATTTCATGACATGTTCGAAGAGAAAGCGCAAGCAAGAAAAACTATCATGATTTCGCGACATGTTCGAAGAGAAAGCGCAAGCAAGAAAAAGTGTCATGATTTCATGACATGTTGGAAGAGAAAGTGCAAGCAAGAAAAAGTGTCACGATTTCGTGACATGTTGGAAGAGAAAAAGGCAAGTAGAAAAAGTGTCGTGATTTCGTGACATATTGCAAGAGAGATAGTATGGAAGAAAAAGTGTCGTGATTTCGTGACATGTTGCAAGAGAGATAGTACGAAAGAAAAAGTGTCATGACTTGAAAAGAGCAGGAAGTTTGAGAAGGAAAAGTGTCACGATATCGTGACATGTCATACTTTTGTGACTTGAAAAGTGCAGGAAGGCAGAGAAGGAAAAGTGTCGCGATATCGCGACATGTCGCATTTTCGTGACTTGAAAAGAGCAGGAAGGCAGAGAAGGAAAAGTGTCACGATATCGCGACATGTCGCATTTTCGTGACTTGAAAAGAGCAAGAAGGCAGAGAAGGAAAAGTGTCACGATATCGCGACATGTCGCATTTTCACGACTCGAAAAGAGTAGGAAGGAAGAGAAGGAAAAGTGTCACGATATCGTGACATGTCGCATTTTCGCGACTCGGAAAGGGCAAGAAAGAAGAGAATGAAAAAGTGTCGCGATATCGTGACATGTCACATTTTTTTGACCTGAAGGTAAGAGAAAGTGCAAAGGAGCTAAAGTGTCATGATATCATGACATGTGTTTTCGTGTAGAGAGAAAGTAAGAAGGAAAGTGTTCGTGATATCGCGACATTTGTTTTGAAGTAAGAAGAAGAGCAAGGAGGCGAAAGTGTCGCGATATCGCGACATGTTGTGTTTTCGTGGGTGCAAGCAAAGAAAAGAAGCAAGGAGGTGAAAGTGTCGCGATATCGTGACATGTTGTGTTTTCACGGGCGAAAGCCAAGAAGAGGACAAAGAGGCAGAAGTGTCACGATTTCATGACAGGTCGCTTTGGCATGAGCTAAGAAGAGAACCCAGCCAAAATAAGATATGTGACAGTTAACTGAAGTAGTATGACAGTTACAGGTGCAGTTACAGAGAAAAATCATGCAGCTAAAATAAGAAGAGTTAACTGAAGTTAGTACGATAGTTACAGGTGCAGTTATAGAGAAAAATCATGCAGCTAAAATAAGAACAGTGAACAGAAGTCAGAACGACAGTTACAAGGCCAGTTACGGGTTGCATGCGAAAATATGGAGTTAAAAATAGAGTCAAAACTTTGTTATAAAAGGAGGTCTACGTGGAGAATTAAAGTGCTGCTGAAAAAGAGTGAAAGCGCTCGGGATTAAAGCGAGGCGGATTTAATCTTGTGAAGAGAGCAAGAGGAGAGCGAGCAGGGTGTGTGTTGTGTGAAGAGTGGGCGATGTTGAGAAAGCAATAGACCAGTTAGGGTCTTGTAAAAGTGAAGGCATCTTTATGTCAATCTTCTAGTTTCAGAATAGAAGTCCAAGTTGGTGCTTGGCATCAGGGGTTGGTGCTCCTTCCAGTTGGTGTTGGTAAATCAGGGGTTGGTGCTCCTTTCTGTTGGTGCAGATAAATCAGGGGTTGGTGCTCCTTTCTATTGGTGTAGATAAATCAGGGGTTGGTGCTCCTTTTTGTTGGTGCAGATAAATCGGGGGTTGGTGCTCCTTCTAGTGGGTGCTGGTAAATTGATTGTAAAATTGGTATTTTGCAAAGGCTGGATTTGGATGGGAGTCCAAACAGTCAATTTTGAGGAGTAGCCAAAACTGGTGAACCTCGGTACATCTTGTGTTGTGTGATGCTCTTTTGGTATATTTGCTTTATTGGGTTTTAAGCTTTCATTGTTTTGGCATTAAGAATTGAAGATTTAAGTTTTTAAGAGCTACACTGATTCACCCCCCCTCTCAGTGTCATTGTGAGACTAACAAAAAAATCTTGTAAGAGAGGGTGTCATGTAGGTTATGAAGGATCTTTGACTCCCTTGCCCTCGCATTTAGGATCTAATAGAATGCAAAATAATAAGATTAAATAAATAAAGTTCAATCATAAAAATAAAATAAAAAATGAGCTTGAAAATGGCAAAAAAAGATTAAATTTTTCAAAACACCATAAAAAGTGGTAAAATACACTTTAAAAATAAAAAAATCAATTTAAACCTCATAAAATTAAAAAAATGATTTTTTTTGAAAATTTTGCTAAAACTTGCGAACCATGGCTTAGATCCGTAGTCAAGGAGGCGGTCAAAATTTTGACCATTGGATTTTTAATCCCATCATGGTTGACAGTTGTGGCCCTAATTGGGGACCGCACCTACCAGTCCCGCTAGCAGGTATGACCTTAACAGTGTCATTCCTCACCCCTATATCCCCAGAAAACAAAACATAAAAATATAAAATAAAGTAAAAAATTTCAAAAAAAAAATCAAACCCCTCCCCTTAAGCTAACCTAAGCTATACCTAACTAGGGTGAGGTTCTTTACTGGCAATTTAATGAAGTTCATTTAACCCATTACTTAGTGAGGTTAATTTTTAAAAATAGTAAAATAAAATTGGTCAAGGGTTTTGTGTGCTTATACCTTAGTCACACCGACCCCTCCAGGTTGGGCTGCCATCACTCTAGGTGATAGTGAGGTCAAGTTTTTAGCAACACTTCACATCAGAATTGTTGAATCACCTCTCAGAGTACTCAAGTTTTACAAGTTGTCAGGTTGATAATGACGTCGAAAATGATAGGAAAAATTTTAAATATTTTCTATTTTGTTCCTGATCATGGATGACACCCGTGGGCAAAGAATTAGGATTTTATAACTGCGGTTAGCACCCACAGCTAGGAAAATTTAAAATTTTAGTTGTTGTTGACAAACATGGCTAGCAACCTATAATTAATGATAAAAAATACCACTATGGAGAGCTGTAAAATACCAAATTAAAAATACCCACCTGACCAGAATTGTAAAAAAATTCATAAAATAACAAAAAAAATAGATAAAATTAAAAATCCAAATGCACCTCATATCTAGTTATTTACCCTATACACTTGGTGGTTGTAGCGACTTGCACTCCATGCAATCCAATAAGATGATTAAATTACCATAAGGAAATTTGGGGCAAATTTATCATCGTTGAATTATTGTGCTTCATTTCAATCCCTAAGAAGGCCTAGACGGTTGGCCCACTCCATGGGAATGAGATATTCATGTCAATTATCCTATGATACTTTCAAAAAATAATCGACAATATGATTCAACATAAGCCTAATTGGAATTATTCTCATTTCAATTCCCTAAGAAGTCCTTCATGGTTGGACCATTCCATGTGATAGAAATAAGCAATTACTATTAATAGTTGCAATCATAGTTGATTAGGCCTAATCAAAAATTCAAATGCTAAATATTAATTTTTTCAAAGTCATTCATAGTGGTCAAGCGACTCATTGCTTCATTTAATATTCATTACCCTCATCAACTCATAACTTGAGGGGGTAGTTATAATGTCATAATCATAGTCAAATTTAATAGAAGATCCCATGATCATAGATCCCTTGATCTTGTCAAAATTATGTTTGTCTTACGAATCATTGTCGAAGACTATCATAATATTACCCTTTTGTTGGGGTAAAAATAAAATATGATAGTTAGTTTGTAGCTCTCTTCCTTTTAGTTATATAGGCTCAAACTCCTATTATAGAACCAAAGCTACCTGAATGTCCGATGACGAGTGCAAGCTCTTTCAAATTTAAGCCTTCCATCCAGTTGGAAGCAATGATTCTAGGATACGTGTCCTTTTGTAGGACCTGAGGCATCTAATGTTGATTAGACTAATGATCATCATGCAACCTACAACATCATTTTAGGAGGTCTATTTTTTCTCATCGTTGTTTAATATCACAACACATCTCAAAAGGGGTATTTATAGACACCTAAAATGCATCATGTTGAGGTGAATACTCATATGGGACATGCTAGAAGACCATATGGAAGGCCTTGGATAGATTACAAGGTATAGCAGTGGTTTTAACCACTCATTTGGTCAACTTTGCCTAGTCATTACTAGCCACTGCTGATACTCTCGATTAGCAAATATGACCATGTGTATCACTCGTAGTTAGGCCTTAGAATTAGTTGGCCTTCATTCAATCCAAAATTAGTTGCAATAAACAATTGGTTGCAGATTGGAGTGGTTTGAGAGAGGAAGGTTCTAGATCCTTCCATCCAAAAAACTCAACTACCCAATCTTGATCTTTTCTTCCTCATGAAGCTACCCATAACCCTTGGCAAGTGCTATAAAATCCCCTTCCCAATTGGGAAAAAGAGATCCATATATATAGGTAATTTGAGTGGTGAAGCCCTATCGAGATAGAAACTCATTTGTGTTCCTTGAGAGAAATCTTTGTCATTGCAATTGAGGGACTAATATGACAATTCAAGCCATGGAGGTCCTAGGAGGCTAGGAGAGCCAAGAAATGTGAATTCCCACCATCTACATGCAATCAAAACAAATCAACCACTAAACCTATCAAAGGACATAGAGGTGATCCTTGACCATCAGTTTGGCAAGAGGATTCAGATATTTATCCCTTGGATTGGAGGACAAGCACACTTCAAGCCTCATAATGACTATCAGTTGCGGCTAATAGTGCTCACCGCACGATAGAGTTGTGATTAGGGTATCATTACTAATTTCCTTACTTTTTCATCATAGGATTTGTTAATGGCAGTATATTAAGCATAATTTAGGTTTTATTGCATTATTAGAGATTTATGATTAGTAGAATTAGCTTGTTTAGTTGTTTGCTTTCAATATTGTACCTAGGATACTAACGAATATTTTTCATGCTTCCATGCTTTCAAATTGATAATTAGGCCATTAGATAGGTGCATATGCTTTTCCTTTACATGTTTCATGGTATATTTTCATGTTTTGCATAGGTTTATTAGTTTTCTTGCATTTTCTTGATTATATGCTAGTAATATCACCTTTTAGCACAATTTCCTCAAAAATTCTCATCAAGAGAGGCATCCTTTATTACTAATGCTTCTTGTTGTTTATTGCAAGCAAGATCAATAGGGTTTTGACATGTAATACATCAAATACCTCTAATCATGGATAATAAGGTCATCGACACCTTGGAGTAGTTCATGTCACCCTAAAAGCTATTTTGAGTGCACCTACCCTTGAGAGGGATTAGACATTCTATTGTAATTGTTGTATCAAATGGGTATCCCTAAGAGGGACAAATATGTAACTTGACTTCATTGAGATTAATAAAACATTCATTGTATTCATTTATTTATTTTTTTCAATTTATGTATACCTATTTGTATATATTTCATCAATTGCAATAGATATATATGTTAGGTGTGAGCCTTTTTGGTGGTTAAAATATGTATATTTTATTTATTTTTCTTTCTTTCTTTCAGAAAAGATGCTTCTAAATATAATAATAATAATAATAATAATATATATATATATATATATATATATTAATGGAAAGGGAATCCATAGAGATAAGAGCAGCATCTTATCCACCATTTCAACCTTCCCAAAGTAGCCATGCATGTGTAGGAAAAATTGATAATTTAAATCTACAAGGTATTTTTTTGCTTCATGTTTTAATCCAATTTAAAATTGAACAAGCTCATAAAAACAAACTACCTAATTTCCTTCAAAAATAGGATCAACTAGATCCAACAAACATGCTCAAAAAAATAAATCTTTTACTTTAAAAATTGCTCAAATTAAATATTTCACAAAATCATAATAAATTGCATGATATTCTTTTCAATATTTTCTAGAATAATTTTTAAAATGCAAAACGTTATTACTATACATTTTTATTGTAAAATTCAATTAAACCAATCTCATGCAAATTAATCATGAAATCAAATATAAATCACACATAAATGGCATACAAGAACTCGATGCATGTGCCTAGTATCCCCCATCACCGTTTTTACTTTGATTGGGTGAGACTTTTTAGAGTAATACTCAAGTAACACCACCATCAGGGAGGTAACTAGTGATGATAGGAATATGAGCTTTACCTATTGAGTTGTCATTGTCATAATTTCCCTTCTCATATCTTGGTGGTCAGTCTTCCACCTACAATAATAAATGTTCCTGCAGTCAAACAACACAACATCATTTTATTTTGACAATACAATGCAAATATATTTGGCATTAAAACTAGTTATCACTACACAAATAGCATCTTAAAATAGTCCTCTAAGGTGGTATGTGACAACCACTAAAGCCTTTGGAAACCTAAACCTCCCTAAGTTGCATATTATAGCCTCAATTTTTATGCTATGAGCATTCAATGATGTGTTGTGCTTGACAGTAGGTACAATAGTCCTTCCTATTTAGGTTGGGTTAAAAACCATCCAGGTGATGTGCTATGTTCTATAAGGTTATATGTAGTACAACATTATCCTAGGTCATTCGTGGATAAAGGACATGCATTGCATACCCTCAATTTTGCACCAATGCATCAAGTATGTGCATGAGGGATAAGTACATGTGATATCATTGAATGAAGAGTTGTTTAAATATGTGAATCAAGTTGACTTACTGGGAGACTTCATCATCCCATATACTCACTTGGATATTTGACCTACATCTCCCATCAAAAATCTAGTGGGTAAATCAAAGTCAGTGTGTACCAATCCTTCTACGTCAACATCGCAACCAACCCCTAATACAAAGGATGCTTTTGAAAAGCCTACAATATTATCAAAACTAAATAATGATAAGAATATAAAGCTAGTGTTAGGTAAAAAGGAATCTAGGGTAATACCAAACATTGCAACCGTAGAAATTCCAAATCTTATGGAAGAGGAAAATTCACACAATGTAGTTGAGGAGGTACCTCAACCTACCTTTCCTATGTCATCAATTGTTTCATATACACCATAGGTGATGATTCATTTATTTAACCCTATTTTGGCTAAATATCTTGTACATAATGTAAATTTCATACCTATTATAGATTTTGTGCAAGATTTGAGGAAGCCTCAAGCTCTTCATTTTCCTATAGGAATGATGGTACCACTAGGGGTGCCACCCAATTAGACTAATTTTATTTATGGGGGCTTAGATCAAGTTACAGATCACTTGCCCATAGAGGATGATGATGATGAACCTTTTGCTTTTAACATTCATTATCTATCCAACCTAAATTTCACCCTTAGGTATTTTGAATGTTACCATTGGTATGGCTATAGGCTAGGTTTATTTGAACAAGTGCATAGAACATTGTATCAATTACAATACCAACTATAGACTAATAGGTTTGGCCTTGGATATCATATTCAAGGATAAGATGAATTGTTAGCAACATCCTTTGATCATATGAATCTAGGCTTGGGGGAGGACGTTGATTGGAATCCCTATCACCCCAAACCTTCGCACTCACATAGGTGTAATTAGCCTATGACCATGGTTACCATAGAGCCACCCTTGGTCTATCATTAGAAAATTTCTATGGAGGATACCCAAGAAAACATCCCAAGGATCAATTGGGTTATAAAAAATAATGAGTATGCCAATGAAGTTGGCATTGAATCTCATATCCCTAGCTTAAATGAAGATTTCAATTCAGATTCCATTTTTGAAGAAGACAAATCAGGGCACAACTCTAAATAATATTATGGTGAGTATTTATCATATGATGAGGAATATGAGGATGAAATAGAGATGGTATACCTAGGGTCTTGAAATCTACATCATATTAGGGAGCCTGTGGACATGGAAAATTTATCATGCAATCTTTCTAGGTCCTCCCATCCAAAGGAGACCAGTGAATTTATAAGAGATATATCACATAGATTTTCTTGGTCCATTAAACTTAAGGTAATTTTTTCCCCTTGAGGATCCAGTTATTGTGTTTGTGTCCAGATCAGACCTGATGATCCCCATATCACCTGAGCCACATCTAGAGCATGGGGGAAAACCCAAAAATAGTGAGTTTCATCCATGTGGTCCTAGAGATTTCTTCCATTCCATTAGCATGATCTCCATCGATATAACCACTCCACTTCCTAATCCATTTGACCCTTCAAAACCTTTACACCTCAATCATGAGGCCATTGATTTTTATTACATCAATTCACCCCTAGAGCCTAAATATTTCTTCCCCAATGAAGGAATGTTGCAATCGTTCCATTTTACATAAGGTTGTGCACATGATGTCTATCATGATAAGCTCAATACCAATTTTGTGGAACATTTAAACCTAGTATATGATATCCACTTGATCCATAAACCTCATCATATTGAGGAGGGATCACATATGTCAATAGAGGAAACCTTCAAAGTGGATATTAGTGATGATCCCACCAATACAAGGAAGGTTAAATTTGGATAGAGCTTATCTCCTGAGAAGCGAACTAGCCTCAATATTCTATTGAAAAAGAGACCTGATCTCTTTACTTAGACCTATAATCTATATCTAAAACTAGTTACTCATAGCCTTTTGTTAGACCCTACCAAGAAACCAGTTAAGCAAAAACTCAGGAAGATACATCCAATCATCATCTTGATGGTTAAATATAAACTATAAAATTTGTTGGATGTATAGTTCATAATTCCAATCGACTATCTAGAATGGGTATCAAGCATGGTACCCATAGGAAAACTTGATTAAATAATATGTATATGCATGGATTTTAGAGACCTCAATAGGGTAACACCCAAGTATTCATTCCCATTGCCTAATATAGATGCTATTGTAGATACAAACATAGGTCACAAAATGCTTTCTATGGATACAACCAAATTTGTATTAAATCCAAATATCAGCATAAAACCACTTTTGCCACTCCATGGAGAACATTTTGCTATAAAGTTATGCTATTTGGCCTCAAAAATACTGGTGCCACATATTAGCGAGCTATGACATATATTTTTCATGACTATATACATAAAATCTTAGAATATTACATCCATGAATTACTGGCCAAGTCATTTTTGTGAGAAGAGCATGCCAAGGTCCTGAGAAAAGTCTTTGATCACTTGATAGAGCACAATGTTAGGTTTAACCCCAAGAAATGTGTATTTGGCTTAACTTCAGGTAAAATCTTAGGATTTATCATTTCTAAATGAGGGATTGAAGTAGATCAGTGAATTTCAAGGCTATATTAGATATGGGCCCTCCCATAAATATCAAATAATTAAGAAACCTATGGGGCAAGGTATCATCCATAAAGCACTTCATCACACAATTATTGGATAAATATCGACCCATGAATTGACTACTACGCAAGGGGGTCCCATTTAACTAAGATGTAGACAATCAAAAAGCCTTCACTAAGTTCAAATAATACTTGGAATCACTACTAGTATTAGCTCCACCTAGACTAGATGTATCATTTTTGTTTTATATATCCACCATAGAATTTGCACTAGGAACTATGCTAGCCCAGAAAAACATGCAAGACAAAGAGTAGATGACATATTACATCAGTTAAACCCTAGTTAGTTATGAGCTATGATATGCATACATATAAAAGTTATGCTTAGCAGTGGTATTTGCAACTAAGAAGTTGCACCACGACATGTTGAGTCATACAATATATGTAATATCAAAACAAAATTCTTTGCAGTATATGATGAGAAAGACATATCCTAACACACCTACTACAAAGTGGATCATGCTATTGATTGAATTCAATCTAGAATTCATTAGTAGAAATTCAAAAAAAGGACAAGTCATAGCTAATAAATTGATAGAGGATCCTCTTTAGGATCATAAGCCTTTTGTCATAGAACTCTTTAATGATTCAGTCTTTGCATTGTCGGAGTCACCCAAAATCGAAGAACTGGATAATAAAGAAGATATGTCTTTGTTCTTCAACAAATAAAAATGCAAGAAAGGATGTGGGATAGGGATTGTGTTTTTCATGCCATAATGTGCTCCAATACCCTTGTCATTTAAACTCAACTTCCATTACACCAATAACAACACTGAATATGAGGCCCTAATCTTGGGTCTCCAAACAATGCTTACCATGAAGATCAAAAATTTGAATATATTTGATGACTCTCTTCTCATAGGAAATGAAGTAAATGGAATTTAATAGTGTAGGTGTCCCATATTGATAGCATACAAGGAACTTATGGACACTTACTTAGCCCAACTAGATTGGTATGACATTGCGGCAATCCCTTGAATGCCCAACAGATTTGTAGACACAATGGCATCTTTGGGATCCCTAATCCCTTAGAATCCATCTGCTAACTTCACTATTATCCAGGTAAAAATGCTATCAAAATCTATGATACAACATAAGGCTCAATAAAAAAATGAATTAGTCCACATGATTCACATAGAACCAAACCATAAGGTTCTATAGAGCTAGATACTTTTTGAAGAAGGTTCCCTAGGGGTTTTGGCTCTCGTAGGGTCCTACGAAGAATGGTACCACTATTCTCGATAAGGTTGTTTCCTATTATGCATTTTTACAGTTTAAATTGTAGCAAGAACACATAATCTAGTTAGTCAAAGTTGTAGCTTATCAATATTGGTTATCACAATTACATAATTTCCTTAAGCGTGGAGTAATCCCACAAGGATTTTTGCATGCCAAAAAAATATCATTCAAACAAAAAATGACTAGATATATCTCGTTAGGATACATCTTGTATCATTGTAGCTATGATGGAATTCTCCTTCATTGCCTTGAGATCAAATAATTAGCTTGGGTGATTTCATAAGCTCACGATGGTACATGTTATGGCCATTTTAGTGGCATGGCCAACGTAAAATGCATCCTTCAAATGGGTTACTATTGGCCCACCATGGAGAAGGATTGCACAGCATATGTTAGAAAGTGCATTAAATGTTAGTAACATGCTAATATTATGCACCTACCATCATAGGCCTTACAGTACATCCAAGCGGCTTAGCCATTTGCTCAGTGGGATTTTGATCTAATTGGTAAGATATCTCCCTTATCTTTAGGTTGACATATATTTATCATAACGACCACTGAGTATTTCACCAAATGGGTGGAGGTAATCCCTTTAACTACAATGATAAGAACATGTATTGCTGATGGGGAACCAAAAATTGCACCCTCACAAATCCAAATTTTCACCCAGGAAATTGGAAACACACTTTACAAGAAACAAAAACCCCAATGTTCTATTCACTAATTTGCAAAGATTACAATAACAGCCCGTAGGCTTTACAGAAACTGGCGCACAGGCACAGTTATCTCTATTGCAAAGATTCCCTAACTCTGCAACTCTGGAAGGAAAATGCACTCTAGTCGGCTCGAGTGGCCCTCTGCCTTCGACTCTGCAACTCAACTATGCAACTCTGCAACTGCAGGTTTTCCAACCCCTGTACACACCTCTGCTTCATCCTTTTATAAATTTTTGGGTGTGCCTCTTTGTCTTCCATCTGGTGGTCCTTCGATTCATTTCCGCCATGAATTTTCATCTTTGTCTACTCCATAACTACAATTCGTAACATCCTCTATAACTGGCGTAACATCTTCTGTTAACTGTTCGTCTATGCCTGTTTTCACTGCACCTTGGTGCCACGTGTTGTTCTGTGCTACCATGTGTCATTCTGTAACGGCCCCTAAAAATTCAGCCTATCATGATTTCACGACATCTCCTTCCTCTTCCTCTTCCTCTTCTCTTTCGATCATGATATCACGACATGTCATGATATCGCAACATTTTGGCTTCCCTGCACTCCTTCTCCCTTTTGGTCATGATATTGCGACATGTTGTGATATCGTGATGTTTCCCTTCATCGCTGCCTTCCTTGCCTTCGGGTCGTGATATCATGACATGTCGTGATATCACGACATCTTTCATTTTTGCCTCCTTCATTTTCTGCTTCTGTCGTGATTTCGTGACACATTACGAAATCGCAAAAATCTCCTCGGCACCTTCTTCCTCCTGCTATTGGTCGCAATTTTGTGACGATCACGATTTCGTGACATGTCATTAAATTACGACATTCTCAATGATGTTTTCTCTCAGCTGCCCCATGTCGCAATTTTATGACGGTCACGATTTCATGACATGTCACGAAATTGCGACATTCTCAATAGCTCCTTCTTCCTCCTGTTGCTGGTCGTGATTTCACGATGATCGTGATTTTGTGACATGTTGCAAAATCGCAACATTCTCAATGATGTATTCTCCTGGCTGCCCTGCATCACGATTTCATGACGGTCACGATTTCACGACATTCTCAATGATATCTTCTCCCAGCTTCCTTGCATCGTGATTTCATGATGGTCATGATTTCACATATCATGAAATTGTGACATTCTCAATGGCTCCTCCTTCCGGCTGTTCCTGGTCGTGATTTTGTTACGGTTGCGATTTCGTGACATGTTGCGAAATCATGACATTTTCTTCGGCATCTCCCCTCTCTTGTTTCTGGTCACGATTTTGCGACATGTCGTGAAATTGTGACAATTTTTGCCCTGCACCTTCTATCTCCTTCTTGAGTCACGATTCTGGGACATGTCATGATTCTGTGACATGTCGCAATATCATGACATTTTTTTTGTTGTGATTTTGTGACACCAAGGCAAACACTTAGAAATTTTGATGAAGATGCAAGATTGTTCGGCCACCACTAGATGCTCCTGCATCAAACACCCAGGGTTGATGGAGAAGTGATCTTCACTTCTGTGTTGTTCGGTTGCCGCCTCTTGCAACATCTCCAAATGTGCACCTGCCTTTGTAGTCCACTTCAACTTCGTTCCTAGCCTCTACTTCTTAGTTTATCTTCACGCTTTCTGCGTAGCTCCTCTTGCTTTCACAAATCCATTCTGAGCAACTCCTCTTGTAGGGCTTTCACTTGCCTCTGCAAAGATCTGAACATCCGTAACTATGAATCTTCAGATCTCATATCTTTGACACCACCTCGGTTTCTATGTGGAGGCATTCTGCTCCCTCCTCTCATAAAGCTCTTCCACAGATCCTGGTGCAAGCTGCCTCACGTTCGACACTCTGCTTACATGCTCAGAATCTTCTAGCTCTGATACCACTTGATGGGAAACCAAAAATTGCACCCTCACAAATCCAAATTTTCACCCAAGAAATTGGAAACACACTTTACAAGAAATAGAAACCCTAATGTTCTATTCACTAACTTGCAAAGATTACAATAATAGCTTGTAGGCTTTACAAAAACTAGCACACAAGCACAATTGCACAGTTCTCTCTATTGCAAAGATTCCCTAACTCTGCAACTCTAGAAGGAAAATGCACTCTAGTCGGCCCGAGTGGCCCTCTGCCTTCGCCTCTGCAACTCGATTGTGCAACTCTGCAACTGCAGGTCTTCCAACCCTTGTACATGCCTCTGCTTCATCCTTTTATAAATTTTTGGGCATGCCTCTTCATCTTCCATCTGGCGGTCCTTCGATTCATTTTTTCCATGACTGTTCATCTTCGTCTGCTCCATAACTGCAATCCGTAACGTCCTTTGTAACTGGCATAACATCTTTTGTTAACTATTCATCTGTGCCTGTTTTCACTGCACCTTGGTGCCACGTGTTGTTCTGTGCTGCCACGTGTCATTCTGTAACGGCCCCTGAAAATGTAGCCTGTCATGATTTTGTGACATCTCCTTCCTCTTCCTCTTCCTCTTCTCTTTTGGTCGCGATATCGTGACATGTCACGATATCGCAACATTTTGGCTTCCCTATGCTCCTTCTCCCTTTTGGTCGTGATATCATGACATGTCATGATATCATGATGTTTCCCTTCATCGCTACCTTCCTCGCCTTTGGGTCGTGATATCGTGACATGTCATGATATCATGACATCTTTCCTTTCTGCCTCCTTCCTTTTCTACTTTTGTCACAATTTTGCGACACGCCGTGAAATCACGACAATCTCCTCGACACCTTCTTCCTCCTACTGTTGGTCATGATTTCATGACGGTCGTGATTTCGTGACATGTCACGAAATCATGACATTCTCAATGATGTCTTCTCTCGACTGCCCTACGTCGTGATTTCATGACGGTCGTGATTTTGTGACATGTCGCAAAATCATGACATTCTCAATGGCTCCTTCTTCCTCCTGCTGCTGGTTGTGATTTCGTGATGGTCGCGATTTCATGACATGTCGCAAAATCATGACATTCTCAATGATGTCTTCTCTTGACTGCCCCGTGTCGCAATTTCATGATGGTCGTGATTTCACAACATTATCAATGATGTCTTCTCCCGGCTGCCCCATGTCGTGATTTTGTGACAGTCGTGATTTCATGACATGTCACGAAATCACGACATTCTCAACGGCTCCTCCTTTCAGCTGCTCCTGGTCATGATTTCGTGATGGTTGCAATTTCATGACGTCATGAAATCATGACATTCTCAATGGCACTTTCTCTCTCCTACTGCCAGTCGTGATTTCACAACATGTCACAAAATTGTGACATTTTCTTCGGCATCTCCCCTCTCTTGCTGTTGGTCACGATTTCGTGACATGTCGTGAAATCACGACAATTTTTGCCCTGCACCTTATCTCTCCTTCCTGAGTCACGATTCTGCGACATGTTGTGATTCTACGACATGTCACGATATCGCAACATTTTTTCTGTCATGATTTCACGACACCAAGGCAAACACTTAGAAATTTTGATGAAGATGCAAGATTGTTCGGCCGCCACTGGATGCTCCTGCATCAATTGCGGAGTTCATACTCTATAATATAATATTTCATTTTGGTATACCATACAAAATAATATTAAATAATGGAACTTCATTCAAAAACAAAACTATAAGGGATTTAATGTCCAAGTATAATATTCAACACATTTTTGCAACTCCATATTATCCACAAGAAAATGGGTAAGCAGAGGCCTCAAAAAAATAGTGGTAGCAATATTAAAGAAGATTGTTCAATAAAATCATAAATATTGGCATATTCAGCTACCTCTTGCATTATGGGCTTACAAGACTAGTATATAGACACCCACTATGGCAACACCATTCTCACTAGTATATGGCACTAAGACCATCACACCATTGGAATTGGAAATTCCAATATTGCACATTGCATTGAAAGAGTTCATCGATGAAGACATTGTTGGACATTTTGAGTAGATAAGTTGTCATTGATATCAAGAGTGAGTGGTCATTAATGTCAAGCTTTCAGCACCAGTTAGTGGTAGTTTCAGTGGGCAGCATCAATTTTAGGTTCTCTAGTTTCAGTTGATCAAGACCCGGTTCCAGGAGGTCAAGATAAGGTCCAAGGTGAAAACAAGAAGCCCAAGTGAATAATATTATAATAATTCTTTATAATATTATACAAGGAAGATTAAATTAATTAATATAATTTTATTAAATTAATTTATTAATTAATTTACTTAACTTTATGTTATTTAAATTAATTATTAATTAATTTTAATATTAATTATATATTAATTTATGTTAATTTCAAATAACCCTAAGGTGGGTTATTAATTCAAATTTCTAGCGCCGATGTGGGAAGAAAATTTACCATGTGTGTATAAAAGGGGGATTACCCCACCTTAGCCAAATCCCCAATGCTTTTGAATTAAAATCCTATGCTATGCGAGTTCATGCGAATTGTGGTGTGCATCGAAGAGTTTTTAATATTTTAAAAGGTGCTTAGAGGAGGCAAAACTATTTTACCCACAAAGGAGTGAGCCTTGATCACCAACAACTAGTATCACAATTGGCAACCACCACAGAAGCAAGACGTGAGGGCAACGATAGGTGCATATTCGAATCCACGGAGCATCATTGTTTGCTTTGTGTTGAAAATGCGGTGGAGTAAGGTTGAAATGGAAGGAAGTCCTCCTTCCTTCACATGGGTGCCTCTAGCCCACACGGTGGGCACCAAAGTGCTAAGGCACTTGGCGCTTGGGGAGACGGTGGTTCGAATCACACCGAAACCCTTTTTGGGAGATAACAAAGGTATGCATTAAGTTTGAGCACCAAAATTTTTAGAGTTAGTTGAGGTATTAAAAAATAATTTTTGCATATTTTATTTGGTATGTAAGGTTTTAGGGGAGTTATAAGGTTGATGAAAAATAAATTTTTGGTGTTATTTGCTTTAGTGTTTGAAAAGGAAATAAAGGTGTTTTAGGAATATTGGTTGAGGTTTTGTGGTGTTGGATATTATTTTAAGTTGGAGATTATAAGGTGTATCCAAGTAATTATTTTTGTGCATGATTTGATGAATGTTAATTCCAAGAAGGAGCAATAAGGTGTATTTGATATTTGTTTATTTTTGTGTCTAAGGAATATTTGAGAAAGTGTTAAGAGTGAGATTTTGTCATCTAACCATTGAAATTGGAAAGAAGAAAATTGTGATTTAGATAGGTTTTCCAAGGGCACTTCTACATCAAACAAAATTTATGGGCACATCTTCCTAGTGAGTGATTGTTGAATTTTGTGAATGTAAATTTGGAGTGAAAAGGATTGTTTGGTAGGCATTTTTGAGTGTATTTTGAATTAATGCTTCAAGGTTTTCTGGAATAATGAATTTTTGGTAAAACCTTATTTTATAAGCATTGTTTTTGAAGTGAGTAAGTGAGTGAAGAACTTGAACTAGGGTTTGCAAAGATCATGAGTATCATTGTTATGTGAGATTGATTGATAAACATTGTTGGAAATATTTGAGTGAGTGTTCATATGCTTGGACTAGGGTTTGTAAGCAAAGATTAATTCATTGAGTGATTGGTTGAGTAAAGTTGGTTGAGCCTAGTCAAGTGGATGTGTTGATGTGATAGTTCAAGTTCTATGAAACAAATTCTTCTATATTCTGAATTGAGTTGAGAAAGTGATTGAGATTTTGTGAATGTGAAGCATATTGAGTCTCTAAAAATTCTCTATATGTTTCTAAAAGAGTGAGTGAAAGTGATTGAGCATTGAGGTGAATGTGAAGCATATTGAATCTCTAATAATTCTCTATATATTTCTAAAAGAGTGATTGAAAGTGATTGAGCATAGTGATGAATGTGAAGCATATTGAGTCTCTAATAATTCTCTTTATGTTTCTATGATATTGGACAAGTTCTAGAGTGGACTTGTTGAGTAGATTTGATGAAAGTTATTGAGAAGACTTGTGGACAAATTTGTGTGAGATTTTGTGGAAGCTTACAATATAGATTTGAGGACAAATATTGAGGATAGATTTGAGGACAAAGATTAAGGATAGATTTGAAGATAAATCAAAGGATAGATATTGAGGACAGATTTGAGGATAGAGATTGAGGATATATTTGAGATCATAATTTGGTATAAATTTGAGGATAGGTTTGTGCTAGATCAGAGACATATATTGAGGACAGATTTATGCTAGACCAAAGTACTGTGTTTAGTACAAATTTGAGATAGAACTTTGGAGGTAATAGAGTATAGAAGATGATAGTCTTGAGTGGATAGAGATCCATTAGTGAGGGCAGTAAGGATAATTGTCTTCAGTGGATAGAGATCCATTATCTAGATCAGTGGGGGCAACGGTTCTTTTAGAAGATCATCAGCTAGAGTAGAGGAGAAAGTAGTTCTCCTATGGATAGAGATCCATGAACTTGATTAGGGGATTGGTGTCTCCTTTGGATAGAGGTCCATAAATATTATAGGGAAAGAATTCCTAAGAGAATTTATTTGAGAAAAAATTATAAGGAATATTTTCTCCATGGAGTAGCCCACATTGGGTGAACCACGTTAAATTATGTCTCTCATGTGTGTGATGTTATGTATGATGTTTACTATTTTAATATTATTGATGCTATCATTTGGATTAAAAATAAATTTTTTTATCTTATACTGTTCACCCCCTCTTAGTATAAGCACATGTTCTTCAATCGGTATCAAAATGGATCTCTCTATGAAAAGACTAACAACTTGGAGGAGGATCCATAAGAAACACACATGACTTCAGAAAATGAAGAAGAGACCATGTTTGATATAAAAGAAGAATTATTTACTGCTCTCAGGAATTTGGAAAGGATTAGAGAAAATAACTCAATCTTGAAGGAAAAATTCAAGAGGATGAAGAAGCAAGGATGGAACTTCTACAAAATCTCACAGAACTCAAGATAAAGGTAGAAGAAGAAAATAAAATTGAGCAGGATATGATAGATATGTTAAAAGAAAGAGAAATAGAATGTGAAATATTGGAAGAAAAAATTATTTATCTAAGGAATGAAGTTGATAAGAACAAGGTACTACAAGGTATAGAGTATGAGAAATAGAAAGAGGAATCAAGTCTTCAAGAAGCAAAAACTTCAAATAAATATAGGCAAACAAAGGATACTTCAAAATAAAAAGACATCAAAAGGAAGAAAGCAAAGAAGAACCTTGGATGAGATTTAATCACAAAAGGAGAAGCACTCAACCACAATCTCAAAGGCATCCAAATAGGTTATATAATTTCTTCCATGGTCATTGTTTTTCTTGTAACAAATATGGTCATAGAGTTGTACATTGTATTGGTCATGCAAGAAACAATGTCAATAGAAATTTCAATTCTTTTGCACCTCTTATGGATAATGATATTATATGTTACAGATGAAATAATTTTGGGCACAAGGCTAGATGGTGTAAAATGATACTTCCTGAGTCTAGTAAAAGAAAAACAATTTCAACAACTAGGAAAGACGAAAGGGAAAATGTAAAGGCTAGATCAATGTTAGTTCAAATAGCCCTTCATGCTCAAGATAAAGAAGAACAATGGTATCTTGATAGTGGTTGCTCTAGTCACATGACAGAAGACAAAGATAAATTTATTGTATTAAAAGAAACACTAATAGAGGATCAGTAAGTTTTGGTGATAATGGATCAGCAAGGATTGGTGGAAGAGGAACTCTGAGTTTAGATAATGGGAAAACAAGAACAGAAAATGTGTTGTATGTTAAGGGGTTAAAAAATAATATACTAAGTGTAATTCAACTTTGTGATCAAGGGCATATGGTTACATTCCACCCAAATAGATGTGAGATAAGAAAATTAGAAACTAGAAAAGTTATTTCCAATGCAAGAAGAACTCCAAACAATCTATACATGCTTAATGATATCAAAGGGGAAAAGTGCTTTCTATCATAAGAATATGAGAGTTGGTTGTGGCATAGAATATTGGGTCACTTGAATTTTGACAACATAGTCAACATAAGCAATAAGCAGGTTGTCAAAGATTTACCCAAAATAAAAAGGCCACAAAATATAATTTGTACACCTTGTCAACATGGAAATAAAACTAGAACAAGATTTAATCAAAAATGATATATGTCATCTGAGCCATTAAGTCTAATACATACTAATCTATGTGGTCCTACTAGAACACAAAGTATTCAAGGTGAGAGTTACTTTATATTGTTTATAGATGATTACTCCATAATGGTTTGGGTAGCTTTCCTAAAAGAGAAGTCAGATGCATTTGAAAAATTCAAAGCATTTAAGGAACTGGTTGAAAATGAAACCGGCAAGAGGATTAAGTGTTTGAGATCTGATAGAGGAGGAGAATTTACCTCAAATGAATTTGTAGAGTTTTATGAACAACATGGGATCAAGAGAGAATACTCAGCAGCAAGAACTCCTCAACAAAATGGAGTAGTTGAAAGGAAAAATAGGACTATTGAGAATATGGCTAGAGTTATGTTAAATGAGTCCAAACTCTCAGATGGATTTTGGAGAGAAGCTATCAACACAATAGTATACATAATAACTAGGTCTCAAATGAGGTTAAATCATCACAAGACTCCATTTGAGCTTTGGAAATGAATATTAGCCACTGTAAAACACTTCAAGGTTTTTGGAAGCAAGTGCTACATAAGACGAGAAGATCAAAACTTAGGCAAGTTTGACCCAAGATGTGATGAGGGAATTTTCCTTGGTTATTCCTCTAAGATTAAAGCCTATAGATTCTTCAACAAGAGAACACACACTATTGTAGAAAGTATAAATGTAACAATTGATGAGAAGATAGATTCAAGAGGACCAATTTAACAAATTGTGTATTAGGAAGATGGAACTTGTCAAGAAGAGTTTCATGAGGAATCAGATGAAGAAGAAGAAGAAACAAAAAAACTTCATCATAAAAATCCATCTGAATATGCACAAAAGCATCATCCAAAAGATCTAATCATTGGAAATTCAGATGAAAGGCAGACAAAGAGAAGGATAATAATACCATCTCAACAAGTAAATTTTTCTTTGCTATCTAATATTGAGCCAAAGGACTTCAATCAGGCAAGTTGATATGAGTTTTAAATTAAGGAAATGGATGAGGAATTAGATCAGATAAAGAAAATCAAGACTTGGGAACTTGTTCCATGACCAAAGGACAAGAATGTGATCAACACAAAATGGGTATTCATAAAAAAGCTAAATGAATATGGATAGGTAGTAAGGAGTAAAGCAAGGTTAGTGTGCAAAGGTTATGCACAGGTAGAGGGAATTGATTTTGATGAGACATTTTCTGTAGTTGCATGACTTGAAGCCATAAGAATATTTGTAGCTTTCTCAAGTTTTAAAAACTTCAAGGCATATCATATGGATGTTAAGTCAACATTTCTAAAAGGTGTTCTAGAAGAACAAGTCTACATTGAATAGCTAGAGGGATTCATATTAACAGATATACCAAATCATGTATGTAGATTGAAAAAGGCACTATCTGGACTAAAGTAGGCTCATAGAGCATGGTACTCAAGATTGGATAAGTATATTCAAGAACAGGGATTCAGAAAAAGGAATAGTAGACAACTTATACATCAAAAATAAAAATAATAATCTACTAATTATGGTTGTTTAAGTTGATGGCATATTTTTAGGGGAAACAATGATAAGATGTGTAAATAATTTTCTAAGAACATGCAAAATAAATTTGATATGTCTATGCTTGGTGAGTTGTCCTTCTTTCTTGGACTTCAAATTTCACAATCATAGAAAGGAGTATTTCTCTCACAAACCAAGTATATAAAAGAGATGCTAAATAAATTCAGGTTAGAGGATTTCAAACTGGTAATTACCCCCATGGTCACAAGTTGAAATTTAAGTAAGGATGATGAATCTCTAGAGGTAGATCAAATATTATATAGATCTATGATTGGCAAATTGTTTTATGTTACATCTACAAGACCAGACATAGTGCAATCAATGGGATTAGTGGCAAGGTTTTAGGCAACACCTAAGGAGACACATGTGGCGGAAGTAAAGATAATTTTTAGGTATCTAAAATAGACTATGGATTTTGGGCTCTGGTATCCCAAAAGTGATAGTTTCACACTCTCAACATATTGAAGTGAAATTTACATCGCCGTAAGGGCACTTTATTGCAATGTAGAGCGGTTTTAAAGCATTCAAAGGGAAAAGAGCATAAACATGTAATCTATAGAAATGAAGAAAAATATGAAATAAAGAGAGTGAATTTCTCTTTCTATTCATTCACTCATAGCTTAAAAATAGGATTACAAGATATCCCCTTGAGGGATTTACAAATTTGATACATTTCTCCATTACAATATCCAAGGGATCTAATCCCTTGAAGGGGACTTTAAGGTGATGTTCTATGGTGTGAATCTCGTGTTACCCTAATTGAGAGCTAGTCTTGGGCTTCTTCGATTTGCCTCTTTAGCTCCTATCTTCTTTCTAGAATACGTACACCTACACATAAGGGATTGAAAAGGAGTTAGTAACACTTGCATTATAGAATAGAAGCATTAAAAGCATAGAAAAGGTGTTATTCTAACAACATTAAAACTAATCTACAACACATGAAAATTATTCTAGATGATATATAAATGCAATATAATCTAATATAAATACTTTTGGAGATATTAAGATACAAGAATCAAGGTAAATATGTGCAAAATCAGTGATCGTCTCTGATAGGGACACCTAAACCTGCAACATTGGAGACATCAAATCTACCATCAAATCTGCTCCAAAATTTTACCAAATTTGGACCAAGGGTTCATCTAAGCATTCCTAAGGGGTCTATGGAGGAATTTATCTCAAATTCAATGTTGTTTTCTGATCATCCTTAGCTGTGACACCTACTGACTACTAACCATCCCTAGGTAGGGCGGTCACAAATATGGCCTATTTTTGTCACCTATGATATTGGAATTTGGTCAAAAATTGGTTTAGGGGTGTTGTCAGTAGATGGGGCAAAACTTATCTTTAATTTGGTTGGTTTGGGATGGTTGGATTGATTCATATTTCCCTTGAAAGCGTATTTGAGTGAAAAGGGTTTCAAGGTCAAATGGGAGGCAAGTTTGGTTTGTAAAAGGTGAGGATGAAATTAGGAAGCACTTTGTGGCTTGAATGCTTCAACTCTCCTCTCTAGAAATGGGTGAATTCACATATTTTTATAGCCCAAAATGGGATCTAGGGCAAAGGTGCAAGTCTTGCCATGCAAGGTAGGTGCCGCAACTTTTCCAATTTGCTAACATGCATAGGTAAGGGAAGGTTGACCATTTGGGGCTCCCAATATTCTATTCCTGACTCTAATGATAGGTCCCCAATCAATTTGGGGTGATTGGATGCGGTAATGGAAGTCTTTGATTGCTATTTTATGAATCCCTTGACTTTTTCAAGGGTCTATCTAGGGACCATCCCACCCAGATATGGTTATATATGGCCATCCATGGGTGGTACGGTCACCAATTATGACCATCCCTTGGTGGGACGGTCACAAGGAGGTGCCCCAAAACTGCTCTAAACTACTAGGAAACCTCCAAAATATGTTTTGGAACCTTATGCAAGCATGGAGGTGTGCCCAATAGGGACATATGATGTCGATAAGAGTGGCATATGTGATGCACTGGTAGACTTATCTGATTTACATGATTTAGATGTCTATAGATGCCCCTTTTTAGGATGTTATATGTACAACAAAGCACTAAGCAAAAATAGATCAATAAATTTTCAAATGATTAAGGTTTTTTATTAACCTAATCAAATTTGGATGCCTCCATTGTGGAAAGAGCATACATTCTTTGAATCCTTGCTATTGACATAGTCGAAGGATCGATTTCAGGTATACCTTTTAGTCATGTTGTAGTAACAGTCTTATGGGGATTAGGGCATACTAGGTCTTGATGCCTTGTATTCTTATAAACCTTTACATGGGTCAATTACTAAGGTTTAAAGGAGTTCAAGCCTATTTTTTTTCTTCTTATACTGATTCTTTGCCCTAGCATGGGCTTCAAAATTTATCTTTAGCCTAGATTATTTTGAATGCATGGAATTTACACTTCTAAGTGTTTTAATGTTTATTCAATTTTTGAATTTATTATTATGACTAACTCCTCAAGTGATGATTCAATGAGGGCATGACCAATGATGAATTAATGAGTCTCTTGACACATATGACTTAATTGGGGTAACTCTCTATTTTGCCCATGGTACTATATACCTGTTTGAAGGGGATTTTTGACTATTTTGATGAATATTTCTGGAGGCAAAAGGCTAAATATTTCATTCCTATGGATCGGTCAAGCAATTAAGGCATTATTTAGGACTAAAATAGAGACAATTTATGCATCCAAAAATATTATGGGTGCAATCTTGATCCCTTCTAATTTGGTGACCTTTCTGCCTTGTTTTTAGTGAGTTTTTTACCCTATTTTTGATATTTTTAACCTTTTTTAGTGCAATTTTTTGGTGACCATCCTAGGGGGGATGAGTACAATATTTATGGCTGTCCAAAGGTGGGATGTCAAAACAAATATGCACTCATCCCACCTAGGGATAGTCGGCTTCTTTTGGAGCTATATAAGCCCAAAATGGAGCATATAAGCTCATTTCTCAATTATTCTTGGAGGAGTTGGAGAGGAGAGATGTATGATAGTGATTTTATGAATTATATAAATTTAAAAATATTAACCCACAACATTATCCAACCAGCATATGCAATAGGCAGTGGAACCAATGTAAAATGGGTATGAACCACATGTCTTTTGCTGCCCTATTTTATTGTGTTTTTGTGATTTTTGCTGCAATTTTCATACTAAACCTGCAATAATGGTTAATAAACCCTAGGAATAGTTAAATGTATGAAATTGAGCTTTTATTTTTGTTTTATTTACAAAAAATTATGTTTAATGCCAAATTCTTAGTGATTTTTAAGGTTTTTAGAGCAAATTTTGGGGTCAAATTGACCCTATTTTACCCATTTTTTGGGACTGTTCTTGTAGGGGACAGTCATTGGTGGCCATCCTTGGGTGGGATGGCTACCAAATTTGGGGCCGTTCCTAGGTGGGACGGCCAAAAGGGCCCATTTTTATGTATTTTTTTGGTATTTTTATAGTAAAATTTTGCATTTTTAGGGTAAATTTTGACACCCTATTTTACATGAGCAGATAGTTAGGAGTTGGTACAGAGTTACAAATCTCTTTTAGGTCACTAGAGACCATTTTAATAATATATATTGGTGATGGCTCTATGCCATTGGTTTGAAGCAAGTTATGCAATTAGATCCTATGGTAGGCAACCATGCCTATCTGACTGCATTGATAGACCTATGGGACCCTTGTACTAATACTTTCTATTTAGGTATCGGGGATATGATAGTGAAATTAGAGGATGTATATAATATACTATGTATTATGATATAGGATAACCTGATAGTAGCTTCTCCTACAGATCGATGAGAGGCCATAGTGTAGAGGTGCTTCAAAGCACGCTGGGAGGATGCAGTGGTTGATCTTCTCAATAGAGGTATAGTAGTGGCCTCATGGTATATTATGGTATGCTTGGCATTAATAATACACTATTTATGATGTTTATTAGAAATATTTTACTTCTCGACTCTTCAGGTGATAAGTTCCCATGGAACCTACTAGAGTTGGTGTTCACTCTTATAGAGTATATCGAGGATGAGCCCATAGTGATGGCTTGGGGTCCGATGATACTAGCACAACTATATGATGAGCTATATGAGATCTACTCTCATGTGTGGAATGGATTGGGCTACAACTTCCTACTATATTTTTGGGCTTGGCAACATATTTTTGTAGAGATACCACAGGGACTACATGGACTACTAGAGCAGATCTACCAGACAGGGAGATTGGCTATGGAGAGCTATGGAAGAGGTCACATGAGGTAGGTTAGAGCTGGTGATATGCTAGGGATGTTGAGCACTATGTAGAGGATTTTACACATCTTATGGTGGTAGATATCAAGTGGAGATCTTACAAGGATTGTCCTAACTAGAGGGAGGTTGAGACAGAGTTACACCGAGTTCAACAAGGTAGATGGTTGATAGGGTAGCATAGCACAGAGTAAGAGTACTTCCCTTATGATCATGTGCTATGATAGTTTGGGCTATTAAAAGGATTACTTAGGGAGGCTATGGTTTATTGTCATCATAGGGATAAGAGGACTCTGACATGGCCTGTTGTAGAGGAACTGGAAGAAGAGTTAGATCCTTAGGTGGTAGTTTTTTATTTTGATGATGCAAGCATTATAGAGGAGTATGACGTGTGGTGGTTCATATGGCAGTGGAAATGGGAGGGACCACTATGTGGGGATGCAGCTAGGGGTGATCCATATGATGAGGGTTTTGATAAGTCTCCAGATGATGATGAGGTAGACATAGATGAGAAATTTTTGCATCATTGTGTGTCAGCGGATAGGGTGGAGTTGATTGATGTACATGATCCAATAGGATTTGATGAGGATGACTTTGGATATTAGGGTCTATAGGTACAATTATTAGCATGAGATTCTATGATTACAAATCTATAAAGTGATCAAGATTTACTATAGGCATAGGTGCAGAGTGCACAACTTGAGATGGAGAGTCAAGCAGCATTGATAGCTATGCTTAAGGCGTAGGTTCATGTATAAGGTTCTAGCCATAGGGAGTCTAGTAGTGGTGAGTTAGCCATGATGTCAGAGGAGATGGTACATCTCCAAGGTTTGGTGGTGATATATTAGACTTGGTGTTGAGAGGAGTGCACCTATATGGATATGATGGAGGATGAGATAGTGTGCCTTAAGGGGCACATACTAGATCAGGCATTAGCTATTAGATCACGGTGTAGCCAGAGGAGTGAGACAAGATAGTCATCTACTCGGATGAGGGCTTCGAGCTCTACATGGAGGATGGAGGTGTTTGGAGGTACCAGTTCAGGGGGGATCATGTCTAGGAGCTCACGACAGACTCACACTAAGGGTAAGGGAGAGAGTCGAGGTAGTGATCCTACGTGACCATGGCTAGCAGACTCTAATGGTTCTTTTTGGACTTTTTAGGTTGTGAAGTCTAATGACTCATTTTTATTGTAGCCTACAGGTAGTTCATGGACTATGATGTAGCTTTTTAATTTTAAATATGGACATATATATGTATGAATTTGCTTTGATCATTATGTCATATTTTACTGCTTTATGATATGTATGCTATTCTATGATTTATGATGCTTTTGATAAATTTCTACCATGGATGCATGTATTTATCATATGATGTGAGTTGATGATATGTATATGTGGAAGCATTCTATATATGCTTTTGTAAATTCAAATATGTGCATAAAATAGTCAGTCGCCATATAAATATTTTTGCTAATATTTATCCGATATCTATTCTATCTCATGAATACCACTTAATAAACAAAGTTTATAAGGAAAAAATGTGTATGATTGGATGTAATGATTGATTTGATTTAATTTTGTATGATGGATTTGTGATGACTATTTGATGCATTATATGCTAGTACCATAGACTATAAAAAATGTATCTTTTTTATTTTCATGTTATTATAATACTTTATGTAATGGATTTTGTAATTTTGACAAACATGTGACAACATGATATAAAGTGAAATGGATAATGTAATATGATATGATATTTATTTGATAGTTTTGAAGAGACTCAAAAACTCTAGTTACCTAATAAAAAGTCATATAATAACTATGCAAAACCCTTTGACACATTATGCACCTACTAAGATAACCAAGATAATATATATCCATGTGTGCACGTGAGTTTATTACCATGATAACACATAAGATTACCCTAGTACAAATAGGATTTACTCAGCCCATCGACACTAGAGATCATTCTACGAGTCTCATTATCTTGAGTTTTGTACTTAGTTGGATTAGATTACTAGGTAATCTAGGTTAGAACAAGCTAGCTCATCCACATTCAAACATTGGTCTATACCTAAGAAAATTGCTTAAGTGATAGACATATTGTCATGTGAGAGGCTACCACCATTGAAAAGTAGGCTATCCACAAAACCTATAATGAGGATCACCTTATGGTTCTCTACTACTGAGAATTCTAGGGATTCAAGTTCAAGAATCCCTTATTTTCTTTTTATTTTTACTTTCTCAAGGGAGTTTCTCATTTTTATTTGGTGGGCAAGGGATTTTAGTAGTGGTGAGAACCACTGTTTCTTTTTTCTTATTCTAAAGTGATAATAATCACTATTTCTTTTTGTATATTTTGGAGTGATAATAATCACTATTGATTTTCTCTTTGGGATACTTGCCCCAGTGTAGGGCATGAGATTTCGGGTAAGGAGGAACTTGTCATTTTTTCAATTCTTATAATATTTGAACCATTCGCACAAGGGGATGAGCAAGATAACCTTTTTTCTTGAAAGTTACCTAGACCACTCTATAGTTTTCATATTTCCTTGCACTAGACTTGGATTTATTAATGTGTTGGGATTTTGATGTATACCAAGAATTATCCAAGTAGGATTCTACCTTCTAAAAATCATGATAGCTTTCTACAAAATCTGAGAAGACAACTAGATATGGTTGAGTAACTAAAAAATTTAACTGTGTTAATAACAATGGCTAAGTGATGGGACACAAAAAATTAATGTAAATGGTATATGTAATGTAAATAGGTGGTAACATGGACTTAAAATAACAATGATTTGAATAGATGCCTAGTGTACAGATGCCTAGTGTACAGATGCCTAGACATGTATGATCAATTTGGAATGATGCATAATGCAATGATGAGTATACCTAATGCAATGATGAGTATGCCTAATGCAATTTTAGATGAAGTGCAATGAAGCAATATTTTTGTATTTTGATGATTTTTATAATTTTTTTGTATTTTTGATATATATATATATATATATATATATATATATATATATATATATATATATATATATATATATATATATATATATATATATATATATAGTTTACCAATGGCATTAATGAATTCCATTGGGGATTTTGGGATGACCAAAGGGCTTACAAATACCTTTGGGGCTTTTAGGTTTGACCTAGACAGTGATAAACTGCCTAGGAATGTTTTAGTTTGACCTAGACGGTCATCAACTGCATAGGGGTGTTTTGTATTGACCTATATGGTCATGTACCACCTAGGAGCATTTTAAGGTGACCAAAGGGCTTATATATGCCTTTGGGGATTTTTGGATTGACCTAAATTATCGTAGATAGTTTAGGAACATTTTATTTTGACCTAGACGGTCGTAGACCGCTTAGGAGCATTTTATGTGACCTAGATGGTCATAGAAACTAAGGAAGTATCATAGACTACCTAGGGGCATTTGATTGTGACCAAAGGACTTATAGATACCTTTGGAGCATTTAAGATTGACCTAGATGATCGTAGATAGTCTAGGGGATTTTTTATTTGACCTAGATGGTCATTGAATGCTAAGAGCATTTTAGGGGATCTAGATAGTCAGCAACACTAAGGAAGTGTCCTAGACTACTTATGGGTATTTTTTTTGACCAAAGGGCTTACATATGCATTTGGAGCATTTAAGGTTGACCTAGATGATCTTAGATAATATAGGGGTTTTTTTATTTGACCTATATGGTCATTGATCTCTAGGAGCATTTTAGGTGACCTAGACAGTCATTGACACTAAGTAAATGTTATAGAATGCCTAGGGGAATTTGGTTTTGACCAAAGGGGTTATAGATGCCTTTGTATATTTTAAGGTTGACCTAGATGATCATAGATAGTCTAGGGGTTTGTATTTGACCTAGACAATCATTGACTGCTGGGAGCGTTTTAGGTGACCTAGATGGTCATTAACACTAAGGAAGTGTCATAGACTACCTAGGGGCATTTGCTTTTGACCAAAGGGATTATAGATGCCTTTGGAGCTTTTAAGGTTGACCTAGATGATCATATATAGTCTAGGGGTATTTTTATTTGACCTAGATGATCATTGACCACTAGGAGCATTCTAGGTGACCTAGAGTCAGTGACACTAAGGAAGTGTCCTAGACTACCTAGGGGTATTTGGTTGTGACCAAAGGGCTTATAGATGCCTTTGGAGATTTTAAGGTTGACCTAGATAATCGTAGATAGTCTAAGGATGTTTTTATTTGACCTATATGGTCATTTACCGCTAGGATCATTTTAGGTTACCTAGACAGTCAACAACACTAAGGAAGTGTCCTATATTTCCTAGGGGTATTTGGTTATGACCAAAGGGCTTATAGATGCCTTTGGAGCTTTTAAGTTTGACCTAGACAATCATAGATAGTCTAGGGGATTTTTTATTTTACCTAAACAGTCATTGACTGCTATGAGAATTTTAGAGGACCTAGACGGTCAGTGACACTAAGGAAGTGTCCTAGAATACCTAGGGGTATTTTGTTTTGACCAAAGGGCTTATAGATGCCTTTACAGAATTTAAGGTTGACCTAGATAATAATAGATAGTCTAGGGGATTTTTTATTTGACCTAGATGGTCATTGACTAATAGGAGCGTTTTAGGTGACCTAGATGATCATTGACACTAAGGAAGTGTCATAGACTACCTAGGGATATTTAGTTTTGACCAAAGGTCTTATAGATTCCTTTGGAGCTTTTAAGGTTGACCTAGATGATCATAGATAGTCTAGGAGCATTTTTATTTGACCTAGATAGTCATTGACCACTAGGCACATTTTAGGGGACCTAAACAGTCAGTGATACTAAGGAAGTGTCCTAGAATACCTAGGGGTATTTGGTTTTGACCAAAAGGCTAATACATGCCTTTGAAGAATTTAATTTTGACCTAGATAATCGTAGATAGTCCAGGGGATTTTTTATTTCAAATAGATGATCATTGACCGCTAGGAGAATTTTAGGTGACCTAGACAATCATTGACACTAAGGAAGTGTCATAGACTGCATAGGGGCATTTGTTTTTGACCAAAGATCTTATAGATGCCTTTGGAGCTTGACCTAGATAGTCATTGACCATTAGGAGCGTTTTAGGTGACCTAGATGGTCAGTGACACTAAGGAAGTCTCCTAGACTACCTAGGGGTATTTTGTTTTGACCAAAGGGTTTATATATGCCTTTGGAGAATTTAAGATTGACCTATATGATCATAGATAGTATAGGAGAATTTTTATTTGACCTAGATGTTCATTGACCACTAGGAGCATTTTAGGTGACCTAGACGGTCAATGACACTAAGGAAATGTCTTAGACTGCCTAGGGGCATGTTATTGGTGATCTAAGCATGAAAAAGACACAAATGACTAAAATTCATTGTTTCAAGCTCTTCACTTCCTTCAATGGATGCTAGGTGATAAGTTCCAGGTCTAATCTAGCTTGTAATGATGAATAGGCCTAACTAGTTTACTGCAATTTTATCTCACAAATTGGAGGGAAATTTTGAGTTTTAATGGTTCTATTTTAGAACTAAATCACCAACTTGAAAATCTCTCTGGTGTACTTTCAAGTTGTAAGCTCTCTTAATATGTTCCTCATAAACATGTAGATGCTCGAGGGAATTTACACATCATTCATCAAGTAACGTTAATTTATCTAAATGAGCTTGCCTAGTTGTATCATCGTCAATGAATTCCTGCATGGAAATGCGTAGTGATATAATCTCTAACTCCAAAGGCATGAGGGCTTCAAAACCATACACTAGTGAAAATGGTGTTGCCCTAGTGGGAATCTGAATGCTAGTGCAATAGAACCAAAGGGCAAGAGGTAATTGATTATGCCAATCTTTATGATTTTCTTGAACAATTTTCTTCAAGATGACTACTACTATCTAATTTGATGCCTCTGCTTGTCCATTGGCCTGTGGATAATAGGGTGTGAAAAATCTATAATTTATGTTATACTTTGTTGTTAATGCACACACATCCTTATTTTTAAAGGGTGTTATATTATTCGATATTATTTTGGATGGAATACCAAATGATATATGATATTATGTAGCATGAACTCCACAATGCGAGGTCTAATCATAGTGGTAAGGGGAATTGCTTCCACCCATTTTGTGAAGTACTCGGTTTTCGTTATGATAAATGTGTAATGGCCTGAAGAGGTAGGTGAGATTTTTCCAATTAAATTAAACCCCCATTATGAAAATGGCCAGACCATTTAAATCAGTTGTAAGGCCTACAAAGGTACATATGTAAAATTTGCATGATGTTGACACTTCATGCACTTATTTACATAAGCACAACAATATTTCTCTAAAGATGGCCAATAATAGCCCATGCAAAGAATGTGCTTAGCGATGACCATGCTACTAAAGTGGCCACCACATGTACTATCATGTGCTTGGGTAATGGCCCAAGCTGACTCCTATGAATCTAAGAAATGAAGGAGAATACCTTCATAACTCTGACGATACATTATGTCTCCTAATAAGACATATTTTGCCACCTTTTTTTTAAATGCTCATTTTATGGCATGTGATAATCCATGTGGAATATTTATTTAAGATAATCTTTAATTTGTACAACCCAATCTTGCTTTGAAGAAGCCTCAATATTATGAATCACACCATCCTTTTGATGTTCATCTCGTGCAAATTTTTATTGAGAATGAACTTGGAGATATAGCATTGTGCTAGTATCAAAATTATTATGAGGGAATAGAGTCCCCCAGTTGGTGTTATCTAAATAATTGTGTAGTTGAGAGAACATTTCATGTGAAGGATCAATCTAAATCATGTGGAAAACTAGTATGTCAGTATTCTCATCATGATCAATTGTAGATTGTGCTAGCATTTTTACTTGGATAGTCATGATATCATCTAAAGGGTCGTGTGGGATTAGAAACCCTAAGGAATCCATTGTTTCAAAAAAATGATTATATGAACGAGGGAGTACCTCTATATCATACCATTCAAATTTTACCAGTATTTTGTCCACTAGGGATTTGTAGACTTGCAATATGGGACACCTACATTGGGAAATATATTTAACCTAATTAACTATGATCAAGGAATCAACAAAAATGTTTAGATTTGTTATTTTCATGGTGATTGCCATCTTAAGGCCTATGATGAAGGCTTCATATTCGACATTGTTGTTGGTGCACAGGAAATTGGGTTTAAACAAAAGGGGTATGGGAGACCCTTGCAGTGTGAAAAATGTGATACCTATGCCACCACCTTGCTCGCATTTAGAACCATCGAAGAATAGAGTTATGTCTGCCTATGACTTAGGCTCTATAGAATCAAACAATTTTGATAGATGAAAAACTCCATCATCGAGAAGTTCTACATTTAGAGGCTAATCATCCTAGAGAGGAGCCTCTACTAGTTGGTCAGATGATGTGGTCCTCAAACTTTGTGAGAGATTTTTATTTATTGTTAATGTTGGCCTATATGGAAAGACTTGTACTATAGGTTGTGTAGTTTGCAATATCATTAGAACATCATTTAAAGCTACAGGTGGTGCAACTTGAATTGGATATCTTTTATTCTTGGTCACAATACTCACCATCCCAACATACCCTTGAATAGGGAATGTTGTCTTCACCTCATTCATCAGTTTAGTAGGCGCTGCCTATACCTCATGATTTGGTAATGAGTCTTTATATATACCCATATGCTGATTGGTAGGGGCTAATGGAGCATCCACTTGAAGCTCATTCCTCTCAATCATGTATTGTACTACATGTTTAAAACTACAGCATGTTTGTAAATCATGGCCACCTTGTTGATGAAATTTACAATATTGATCCTCTCAGCATCCCATAGGCTTGGGTTTGCATATTTTTAGATTGATGGGTTTGATATTTGGTAGATTAATCATTTTGGCAACCCATAATCAATCAAATAGAGAATCCATGGATTCAGTGAAGCGAGTAAATTGTTGCTGAGGGTGACACTATTGTTTTTGTCCTTGATTCATTTCACCATTATTGTTATAACTCGCAGGAGGAGGTTGGGCCTAATAGTTCACATTTTGAGGAGGTTTTGCTTGTGTAGTCCCACGGACATTTATGGAAACTTGATTCACCATTGCTGGCTTTGCAGGTGCCAAGCTATTTTTAGGATTCTTTTTCCATTCCTTCTTAAGTGGTTTAATTGTTTCTCCCTCTTGGATTTTTATTTCCTCTATGTTTCTAGTATGTGCTAGAGCTTCTTCCAAGGTAGGGTATTACTATAATTGCAATGCCAAAGAGATGGGTTTTAAGTAACTCTTTGAAAACAAACGAGTTAATTCAGTCATTGGAAACATATAGGGTAGATTAGTAAAAAGCATTCACCACCTATTTCCATCAGTAATCAACTCATCCTCAGTTTTTTTCAACCCCGTGAGGTCTATTAATGTCACCTTCCTTTTGGTGTTAAAGGTGAAACATTCAAAAAATGCATCAACAAATTGTTCAAATGTGGAGACACTATGTTTTGGAAGTTGGTTGAACCACTCAAAGGCTGGACTAGAGAGGGTACTTAAAAAGGTTTTGAGGAGCAATGCGTCATTGTCCTATATGTTAAAGAACAAATTAAAAAATCTAGTAACGTGCTCTTGAGCATCTTCTTCCCTCTTGAATCTATCAAATTTGGGCATTTTGAAATGCTCAAGATAGATCGAGGAAGGAATGGATGGGTGTAATGGTTGGTTCTTTAGCTGACGTAAAGTAGGATTTTGAAGCCCATTGCTAGTTGTTCTACCTTCTACAGTTTCTAAGCATGCAAGCTAATTTTGATACGCATATAAGGATTTGATTTCATCTTCATTGTTTTGAACTTGTAGAGGTGGATGAGGAATATTAAGCATAGGTTGGGGTGGTTGATTCACATTATCCATGATTCCATAAGGTACTTCTATATAATCCTCATTTTATTCCAAATTATCGTAGGTCCCATAAGGTGTTTCTGGTATGGTCCTACAAGGAGGAATGAATGCCTCTTGAATGTGATCTATGTTTGGCCTATTATATATATTCTATTTAGGCCTAGGAGGTCTAGGATGCAACATTGGATTAGGTCTAGGAGACCTATCTTGTTGGAAATTTGGTTGCCTCAGGTGAGCCTCCTGTCTACGTGTATTTGGAGTAGAAGCTCCATGATGCAAATTTTCTTGAATTTTTCATTCAATTATTTCTTTCTCTAATTGCTACCATTGCTCTAAAAAATCTAGGTGATTTTTATCAGACCTAAGTTGATTAAACTTGGCCTAGCAGTCAACATACTTCTTTATCAACTGATTGGTCTGATCATCTATGTTGGATCTAAGTGCCTTAGCATTATTACTCTGATATCTATCTTGTTCAAGGGGGTTCATGAGGTCTATTGTAACTTTAACTTGATTTATATAGGTTTCATTAACTTGAGGCTCATCCCTAAAAAAATATTATTGATAATATACTGGTGCAAAGGGACAATGTGCTTGCATTGACACATTTGAATGAGGATAATTTGGATGTTCCTTAGGTCTTCCATCATAAAAAAGGAAAGGTAAAGTGGAATTAGGTCACCTATGGCAATGAGTATTACCCTCATCATGATCATGGAACCATGGATAAGGGTAGTTTGAAATCATAAGATGATCATTCAACCTTACCTTAGGTGATAAGTCATATTCCTGCACAATAGTGTGAGGAGTAGACCAAGAAGGAACATGAATGTGTGGGATTTCTCTATTGGGAAGCGCTCCATTGCATGGTGACTCTTATTTAAATAAGGTGTATTAGAAACATCTATATTAGGGAAATAATTCCCTAAGAGGGGGTTGTTGCTTGTGAGGGTACCCTGTGTAGGAGTCCCTTGTTGGCTAGATCCCTTTCTTGTTGTTCTAGGAGTAACAATCCATTCATCTACCACTTCGTTATTAGGGATATGACTTCCTAAGTTGAGACCATTTCTTGTGGGGGTGCCCCATATAGGGGTCCCTTGTTGGCTAGGTCTCTTATCAGCCCCTCTAGGGCCAAGAAGATTAGGTGGTCTCCAAGGAGGTATGACCATGTCCTTGGGATCTAGGTGAAGATGTTTTATGTCCTCTTCCCTACTCCCCACAAATTTCACCCTTAAATGGGCTTGGCTACAGGTATGTACCATATATATGTACTCTAAACCACTATAATTTTATCTTATTTACACTTTCTATGAATTTGAAACAAACAAACAATAGGAACACTCAAAAATAGAGATGATTATCTTCTTTTAAATATTTTAAATGTGAATCCCTAAACTGTTTGATGTTGTTTCAATATGTGTTGCTTTGTAAAGAAAATACTTGGCATGTTTGATATTTTATTGGATGATATGCTCAAATTTTTAAAATATTTCACCTATATACTTGTACAAGCTAAATATGGTGATGAAATCCATATCCAAATAGGTAGCATAGGTACTACCAACCCTCACCCAGCACCCTGTGTGTAGTGATACACTCCTCCAAAGAGGAATGCGTGCTATTTTGCATGGTTAAGATAGTTCTTGGGTCAGCCTTGACCATGGACGAATCCCTATAATACTATTTCTCACAAGGCAATCGAGTAGTAATTACATCCACTATTGGTCTCGATCAACAGGTTGGATGTGAGAGGCTAATGCCGCTAATGTTAAAATGAAATGTGGTGTGTGGGGTTCCTTTTATAAATTTGAAATAAAATAAGAGAGCACTCAATGATGATTCACTAAATTCATGAAATTGTATTTTTCTTTCAGAATAGTTAGTAGCATAAAAGGAAAGCACTAGAATTATGAACCTATATGAACTTAACCTTCTTTGGTAAGTTTCAATCATGCAAACTAGAAAAAAAGCATAAAGTGTACTGTTATTTTCCCTATTTTCTCTGATTTAACTAATTAAAATTTTGTAAAGATGATATCTAACCTTTATATGCAGAGAGAAGACAAGAAAACTATGAAATTTTATAATTTTGAACAGCAAATATGCAAATTGAAAGTGAAAATAGGTGTAATTTATGACCTAGAACTTGCTATTTCTAATTTTTTTTGTATAAAACCTATGGTTTTGTGACCATCCCTAGTAGGTATGGTTAGTAGTTTGGGGTTCATCCCATCCAATGACACCTAGCTAGTCGTCCCACCTAGTGACACCTAGTAGAAAAGGGGTCGTTTATGCTCCAAACGGTCAAAACCTACAACCTACAAAACAAAAAATGGAGGTCAAAATTGACACATTCAAATGGGAGATATAAATAATATCATATACCATGATCACCATGGAATAATAAAAATTTACAGCATCGCCTTAAGGGCACTTTATTGCAATGTAGAGCAGTTTTAAAGCATTCAAACGGAAAAGAACATAAACATGTAATCTATAGAAATGAAGAAAAATGTGCAATAAAGAGGGTGGATTTATCCTTCTATTAATTCATTCATAGCTTCAAAATGGGATTACAATATATCCCCTTGAGGGCTTTACAAATTTTATACATTTCTTTATTACAATATCCAAGGGATCTAATCCCTTGAAGGGGACTTTAAGGTGATGTTCTATGGTGTGAATCTCACGTTCCCACAATCAAGATCTAGTATTGGGCTTCTTCTATTTGCATCTTTATCTCCTCCCTTATGTCTAGAATACCTACACCTACACACAAGGGATTGAAAAGGAGTTAGTAGCACCTGTGTTATAGAATAGAAGCATTGAAAGCATAGAAAAGGAGTTATTCTAACAACATCAAAACTAATCTACAACACATGGAAATTGTTCTAGATGATATATAAATGCAATATAATCTAATATAAATACTTTTGGAGAGATTAAAACACAAGATTCAAGGTAAATATATGCATAATCAATTATCATCCCTAACAGGGACACCTAAACTTGCAACATTGGAGACCTAAAATCTGCCATCAAATTTGCTCCAAACATCACCAAATTTGGACCAAGGGTTCATCTAAGCATTCTTAAGGGGTCTATGGAGGAATTTATCATAAATTCAATGTTGTTTTTTGACTGTACCTAGGTGTGACACCTACTGACTGCTAACCATCCCCAGGTGGGGCGGTCATAAATTTGGCCTATTTTTGTCACCTATGCTATTGGAATTTGATCCAAAACTAGTTTAGGGGTGTTGTCAGTAGATGGGGCTAAACTTATCTTCAATTTAGCTAGTTTGGTATGGTTGGATCGATTCCTATTTCCCTTGAAAGCACCTTTGAGTGAATAGGGTTTCAATGTCAAATGGAAGGCAAGTTTGGTTTGTAAAAGGTGAGGATGAAATTGGGTAGCACTTCGTGGCTTGAATGCTTCAACTCTCCTCTCTAGAAAAGGGTGAATTCACCTATTTTTATAGCCCAAAAGGGGATCTAGGGCAAAGGGGCAAGTATTTCCATGTGAGGTAGGTGCCACAACTTGTCCAATTTGCTAACATGCATAGGTGAGGGAAGGTTTCCCATTTGGGGCTCCTGATCTTCTGTCCCTGACTCTAATGATAGGTCCCCAATAAATATGGGGTGATTAGACATGGTATTGGTAGTCTTTGATTACCATTTAATGCATCCCTTGAATTTTTCAAGGGTCTATTTAGGGACTATCCCACCTAGTGATGATTATGGATGGCCATCCCTAGGTGGTACGGTCACCAACTGTGATCGTCCCTTAGTGGGACGGTCACAAGGAGGTGCCCCAAAACTACCCTAAACTGCTAGGAAACCTCCAAAATGTATTTTGGAAACTTATGCAAGCCTGGAGGGGTGCCCAATGGGGTCATATAATATTGATAAGAGTGGCATATGTGATGCACTAGTATTCTTATCTGATTTATGCAATTTAGGTGTCTACACATATATAGATGCAGATTGGGCTGGCAGTGTTCAATATCCTTATCTATAGCAGAAGTAGAATATATTGCAGTAGTAGCCATTTGTACATAGGTATTATGGATGAAGCGAACTCTAGAAGAATTCAAGATAAAACATAATCATCCTATTCCCATATTATGTGATAATACAAGTGCTATAAGTATCTCAAAGAATCCAGTGATGCTTTCTAGGATAACGCACATTCTGATCAAGTATCATTTTCTGGTAGAACATGTGACAAATAAATAGATTAGGTTGGAATATGTTACTAAAAAGGAAGAAATAGCAAATATTTTCACTAAACCACTTTCAAAGTAGACCTTTGAGTATTTTCAAGGAAAACTGGGAGTAATACTCCCACCCCATAATTAACCACCTTAAGAGGAGGTGGGGGAGGGGTTAAGCTAAGAAACTCATTTTTAGCCCCGAGCCCCAAAGGTGACCCTTTGCCATTGATGTCAAAGGCAAAGATATTTGAGTAAGGTGGAGAGATTTGATTTAAGGAGAGAGCATTGAGTCAGGGGGAGTAATATCCCAGGGGTAGCAGAACAAGAAAAATGTCATGTTTTTGGTAAAAACAATTTGGGTTACAATCAATGAAAAAGAGGGATATTGTTGGATATTTTGAGTAGATAAGTTGTCATTGATTTCAAGAGTGAATGGTCATTAATGTCAAGATTTTAGCACTAGTTAGTGGTATTTTAAGTGGGCAACATCATTTTTAGGTTCTCTAGTTTCAGTTGATCAAGACCCGGTTCCAGGAGGTCATGATAAGGTCCAAGGTGAAAAAAAGAAGCCCAAGTGAATAATATTATAATAATTCTTTATAATATTATAAAAGGAAGATTAAATTAATTATAAATTAATTAATATAATTTTATTAAGTTAATTTACTTAACTTTATGTTATTTAAATTAATTAATAATTAATTTTAATATTAATTATATATTAATTTATGTTAATTTCAAATAACCGTAAGGTGGGTTATTAATTCAAATTTCAACTTCAAATTTCTAGCACCGACGTGGGAAGAAAATTTACCATGTGTGTATAAGATGGGGATTACCCCACCTTAGCCAAATCCCCAATGCTTTAGAATTAAAATCCTATGCTATGTGATTTCATGTGAATTGTGGTGTGCAATGAAGAGTTTTTAATATTTAAAAATGTGCTTAGAGGAGGAAAAACTATTTTACCCACCAAGGAGGGAGCCTTGGTCACCAACCACTGGTAGTGTAGTTGGTAACTATGATGGAAGCAATACGTGAGGGCAACGACAGGCGCAAGTTGCATCATTTTTTTGCTTTGTGTTGAAAATGTGGCAGAGTAAGTTTCAAAGGTAAGGAAGTCCTCCTTCCTTCATGTGGATGCCTCTATCCCACATGATGGGCACCAAAGTGCTAAGGCGCTTGGGACTTGGGGAGACGATGGTTCAAATCATGTTGAAACCCTTTTTGGGAGATAACAAAGGTATGCATTAAGTTTGAGCACCAAATTTTTTGAGGAGTTAGTTGAGGACCTAATGTATTAAGAATTTATTTTTGCATATTTTATTTTGTATGTAAGGTTTTAGGGGAGTTATAAGTTTTATGTAAAATATATTTTTGGTGTTATTTGCTTTAGTGTTTGAAAAGGAAACAAAGGTGTTTTAGGAAGATTGGTTGAGGTTTTGTGGTGTTGGATATTATTTTAAGTTGGAGATTATAATATGTATCCAAGTAATTATTTTTATGTATGATTTGATGAATGTTAATTCCAAGAAGGAGAAATAAGGTGTATTTGAGATTTGTTTATTTTTTTGTATAAGGAATATTTAAGAAAGTTTTAAGAGTGATATTTTGTCATCTAACCATTGAAATTGGAAAGAAAGAAATTGTGATTTAGACAGGTTTTCCAAGGGCACTTCTACATCAAACAAAAGGTATGGGCACATCTTCCTAGTGAGTGATTGTTGAATGTTGTGAATGCAAAGTTGGAGTGAAAAGAATTGTTTGATAGGTATTGTTGAGTGTGTTTTAAATTAATGCTTCTAGGTTTTCTACAATAATGAATTGTTGATAAAACCTTTTTTTATAAGCATTGTTGTTTAAGTGAGTAAGTGAGTAAATAAATTGAACTAGGGTTTGCAAATATTATGAGTATCATTGTTATGTGAAGTTGAGTACTATCTTGAACTAGGATTTGCAAAGATCATGAGTATCATTGTTATGTGAGATTTATTGATAAGCATTGTTGGAAACATTTGAGTGAGTGTTCATATGCTTAGACTAGGGTTTGTAAGCAAATATTAATTCATTGAGTGATTGGTTGAGTAAATTTGGTTGACCCTAGTTAAGTGGATGTGTTATGTAATAGTTCAAGTTCTATGAAACAAATTGTTATATATTATGAATTGAGTTGAAAAATTGATTGAGAGTTTGTGAATGTGAAGCATATTGAGTCTCTAACAATTCTCTATATGTTTCTACAAGAGTCAGTGAAAGTGATTGAGTATTGAGGTGAATGTGAAGCATATTGGGTCTCTAAAAATTATCTATATGTTTCTAAAAGATTGATTGAAAGTGATTGAGCATAGTGTTGAATGTGAAGCATATTGAGTCTCTAACAATTATCTTTATGTTTCTATGAGATTGAAAAATTTCTAGTGCGTACTTGTTGAGTAGATTTGAGGAAACTCTTGAGAAGACTTATGGACAAATTTTTGTGAGCTTTTGTGAAATCTTACAATACAGATTTGAGGACAGAGATTGAGGATAGATTTGAGGATAGATATTAAGGATAGATTTGAAGAAAAATCAAAGAATAAATATTAAGGACAGATTTTAGGACATAGATTGAGGATATATTTGAGGTCAAATTTTGGTATAGATTTGAGGACAGGTTTATGCCATATCACAGACAGATATTGAGGACATATTTGTGCTAGACCGAAGGACTATGTTTAGTGCATATTTGAGACATGAATTTGGATGTGACATAGTATAGAAGACAATAGTCTCTAGTGGATAGAGATCCATTAGCCAGGGCATTGAGGACAGGTGTCTTTAGTGGATAGAAATTCATTATCCAGAGTAATAGGGGCAATGGTTCTTCTATAAGATCATCAACAAGAGTAGAGGAGAAAGGCGTTCTCCTATGGATAGAGATCCATGAACTTTATTATGATATTGGTGTCTTCTTTGGACATAGGTCCATAAATATTGTAGGGAAAGGATTCCCAACAGAATTTATTTGAAAAAAATTTATAAGGAATATTTTCTTCGTGGAGTAGCCCACATTGGGTGAACCATGTTAAATCATGTCTGATGTAGATCACGTTACACTAGCCACACCAAAAAAATGATACACAGATATTTTTTTCCTTTGAACAAGTCAGAGAATCCAATATTTCATTCCTTTCATGCCCAAAAATTAGGATACCAAAGAAAAAGGCCCCTTTACAATTTCAAAAATCCCCTCAAATACCCTGTTTTCCATTTTTCCCATCTAAAACCATTAAAATTCAAAGGAAACTTTTCAAGGTCATAACTTCACACTCATTGACCCGATTGACTATTACAGCATGTTTTCAGAAATGGCATAAAGCAAGTTAAGTAGTGTGCTCTTTGGCTTTTCATGCCAAGGCTTGTGTCTAGCCAAAAATCCTCAAATTCGACCTCTAAGACCTTCAAAAATCTCCTGCAAGTTAAACTAGTTTTACTAGTTTTACAAAATAAAAAAAAAAATTACAATTTTTTTTTTTCGGGTGATGCAAGATCACTCTTACACCACTGGATGCTCCTGCATCAGACACCCAAGGTAATTTTGAGAAGTGACCTTCACTTCTCTATTGTTGGAAGAAAACCAAGTTATTCAACCTTAGCCTTCGACAACCAAGATGAATCTTCAACAAATTTGCCTTTCCACTTAACCAGATATTCTACATACTGCCTATTTTTGGTACTTTTTGCCGATGTGTGTATCTAGGATCTTTTCTATCTCTTTTGTATCTAGAGTAGATGCTAGAATATTCCATAATTCTGCTACTGGTCCCTCACCATTGTCTCCTTCATGGTATTCTACCAAATCTAAAATGTTAAAAATAGGTGATATGTTAAGCCCACTTGGCAATTCCACTTCATATGCATTGCCTGAATCCTATTTTTCTATTATTTTGCATGGTCCAAACTTCTTCATATTCAACTTGTTATAGGTTTTAGCAGGAAACCTTTCTTTTCTTAGATGGACCATAACTTCATCTCCCACTTCAAATTCCTTAAATTGTCGCTTCTGGTCTGCCCTTGTCTTATATTGAGTATTCATATTAGTAATATGCTTCACTTATTCATGCAAGCTCTTTAGATGCTCTGCAAAGTCCTCAGTCTCAGCATTGCACTTTTCCCCTGTATCCATCCTCCTCAACTCAAAAACATTTCTTGGACTGCTCCCATATATTATCTAGAATGGAGATTTGTTAGTACTCCTGTTGGAAAAAATTTTGTATGCAAATTCCACCTATGGCAAAACCAAATCCCATCCCTTGGGCTTTTCTCCTATCAAGCATCTCAATAGATTACCCAAACTTCTATTCACCACCTCTATTTTTCCATCAATATGTGGGTGGTATGCAGAACTAAATTTCAAATCTGTCTACAATTTCTTCCACAAGGTTCTCTAGAAATACCCAACAAACTTGGTATCTCTATCAAAAACTATACTCTTTGGTAGACCATGAAGTCGTACCACCTCTTTGAAAAATAAACCTACAACATGAACTACATCATTAGTTTTCTGGTAGGGAATAAAATATGCCATATTTGAAAACCTATCAACCACCACAAATATGGAGTCATTTCCCCTCTGTATCCTTGGTAGGCCAAGAACAAAATCCATACTGATGTCCTCCCATGGTCTCTCTGGTATAGGTAATGGCTGATATAATCCAATGTTCTATCTCACACCCTTCGCCATCTGGCATACTCTACAACTTTGCACAAACCTCTTCACATATTGCTACAACTGTGGCCAATAGTAGTTCTCACTAACAAGGTCAATGGTCTTATCCCGACAAAAGTGTCCAGCCAACCCTCCACTGTGTTTCTCCTTGACTAGATTCTCCCTCATTGAACTCCTTGGAATGCATAATTGATTTCCTCTAAACAACATTCCATCTTGGATCAAAAAATCCAACCACTTAGTCCTATCCAAAGTAATAGGTTCCAAGCAAGCCCTCCAAGCCTCTACAAAATCAGGATCTTCAGGGTACAAACCCTTAAGTTTGTCAAACCCTACAACTTCCACCTTCATTTCTATCAACAAACACTGCCTTCTACTTAAGGCATCTGCAACTCTATTTGACTTTCCACTCCTGTGCTTCAACACAAAGGTATAACTCTATAGAAACTCAACCCACTTCAAGTGCCTCTGATTTAGCTTCCCTTGGCTATTAATATACTGTAAGGCCCGCTGATCAGTATATAGAACAAATTCTTTTTGCAACAAATAATGCCTCCACTTCTTTAGAGCCTGAACTATAGCATAAAAATCTTGATCATAAACTGAATACTTCTTCCTAGCATCATTGAGTTTCTCATTAAAATAAGCAATAGGTTTACCTTCTTGACTTAATATAGCTCCTATGGAACTACCACTAGCATCACAATCTACCTAAAATACCTTATTAAAATCTGGAAGTGCCAAAATAGGTTGCTCTGTGACCTTCTTCTTCAACATATCAAAGCTCTTATCTGCTCCTAAGGTCCACTTAAATTCTTTCTTATCCCCTCATTGTTTCTGTAAGGGGTGCACAAATACTACTAAAATTTCTAATGAATTTTTTGTTAAAACTTGCTAGACCATGAAATGATCTTACCTCAGTTATGCTTCTTGAAGTAGGCCATTCGATGATAGCCCTCACCTTTTATGGGTCCATTTTTAGACCTTTGACTGAGATGAAAAATCCTAGATACACTAACTCCTTCACAAAACTACACTTCTTCAAATTAATCAACACCTGCTCCTCCATCAACTTCTCAAAAACCCTTATGATATGCATCAGGTGCTCTTCCAGGGTCCTGCTAAATATTAAAATGCCATCCAAATAGACAATGACATTTTTTTCTAAAAAATCCTTCAATACCTCATTCATCAACTACATGAATGTGCTTGGTGCATTGGTTAACCCAAATTGCATGACCAACCACTCATACAAACCCTCTTTGGTCTTGAAGGCTATCTTCCACTCATCTCCTTCTCTGACATGAATTTGATGGTACCCACTCTTCAGGTCAATCTTTGTGAAGTACTTGGCTCCACTCAAACAATCCATAATATCATCCATCCTTGGCAATGGAAATCTGTATTTTATGGTGATCTTGTTAATAGCTCGAGAGTCTGTACACATTCTCCACTCTCCATATTTATTTGGTGCTAGTACTGTAGGTATTGCACATGGACTCAAGCTCTCCTAAATTAGTCCCTTTTTCAGCAACTCTTGGATGTGCCTATTTAGCTCCTCACTTTTTACAGGAGTCATTCTATGGGCTGCCTTATTTGGTAAACTAGATCCTGGTACCAAATCTATATGGTGACTGATCTTCCTCACTGGTGGTAAACCCTTAAGCACATTATCTAATATAATATCTAGAAATTCTTCTAACAGACCTAAGACTTCTACTAGGGTATCTTTGCATTCTTCTTCCCTAACTCTAGGAATTAATGCATAGCACATATGCTCATGCTTCAAACCATCCAAAAACCTTCTCCCTTAAACTAAACAGATTCTAGCACTGCTACATACCTTTTCATCCACCTCCTTCAGGGGCTTCAGCTTATGGCGCACTCCATTCTTTTTTAAGGAGTAAGTGTTGGCATGACCATCATGCACTGCACACAGATCAAACTGCCATGGCATTTCCAACAACAAATGACAAGCATCCATAGTGTCACGACCATAGGGCTTTGGTCAGTGAGCAATGCTTGGTAAAGTTTAATATTGGGATGTCACATAGGACCTTATCATGGTAATTCCTAATATTAAATTTTACCAAGCATTGCTCACTAACCAAAGCCCTATGGTCCTTCTGTAACCATGCAATCCGATATGGATGTAGGTGTCTCTTCCTCTCTAATTGCAATTTGGTAACCATTCCTTCTGAAACTAGGTTATCTATGCTACCATTGTCTATGATAATATTTAAAATCTTACTTGCACATTTACACCTTGTGTGAAATAAGCTCTTCCTCTGATCTGGGTCTCTCTCCTCATTCAATAAGGCTCTCCTTGTGATTAGTGCTTCTCCTCTTTCTACCTCTTTAGAGTGCTCAGATTCAGCACCTTAATCAACGACCGTAGCCCAACCATTACCTTCAGGCATCCTATTTGTCCTCTCTTGGTGTTGTGGACACTCGTATGCTCGATGTCATTCTTTACCATAGTGGAAATAGGTTCCACTAAATCCTCCTCTTCCAAACCCTTGTCCATACCTTCCTCTTCCTCTCTGGTAACCATTGTTCTGATCACAGGGACGGTAAACACTATCTCCCTTTTGGTCCTGACTACTGCTAGCTTCTCCATTCTTCTTATAATATTCATTTCATCCTCCATTTTTTCTTCCACCAATTCTTCCACCATGACCTCTTCCTCTTTTCTTGCTCTCAAACCTTCTATTCATCTTCTATTCAACCCTCAGGGCAAACTGGTAAGCATCCTCTATGGTGGTCATCCTTACCAGACTTAACTCCTCTTGAATACTTGCTTGTAACCCATTAATATAATGGGCTACCTTCTCCTTGTTGGCCTCTGAATGGCCTGTTCTGATTACAATTTTATAAAACTCCTCTATGTATTCTTTGACATAATTAATTGATTGCCTCCAACCTTACATTATCTTTAGCAGATCCAACTCATAGTCACCTGGGATGAACTGCCTCTTCAACTTCTCCAACATCCGCTCCCATTTTGTTATCCTTTATTTTCCTCTTTTATTTCTATCTAGTTGCACTCCCTTCCACCATATGCTAGCATGACCCTTCAGCTTGGTCTTAGCAAACTTGACCCTATCAGGATCTTCAACCTCCTCATACTCAAAGTATTATTCCAAATCATTGATCCAGTCAATCAACTCCTCTGGATCAAGATTTCTAGAATATGTAGAAACCTCCATCTTAGGTCTCTTTCCAATCTAAGATATGGCTCTATATAACCTAGGTTGTGTAGGATATACTACCTCTTCTTCTTCCTCAAACTGGTCCTCTTCTTCTTCAATTTCATCTTCACTACCTTCTTCTCTCCTTGGTTCAAACCCTCTACGTAGCTCCTCTTGCAGAGCCTGAACTTACCTTTGCAAAGCTCTAAAATCTTCCTTTGGCACCATATTTCTCCCACCACCATGGTTTCTTCATGGAGGCATTCTACTCACTTCTCTCACAAACCTTAACCACAGATCCTGGTGTAAACTACCTCACATCCAGAAATCTGTTTACACACTCAGGAACTCCCGCTCTAATACCACTTGATGTAGATCACGTTACACTAGCCACACCAAACAAATGATACACATATATTTTTTTCCTTTTAACAAGTCATAGAATCCAATATTTCATTCCTTTCATGCCCAAAAATTAGGATACCAGAGAAAAAGGCCCCTTTACAATTTTGAAAATACCCTCAAATACCCTGTTTTCCCTTTTTCCCACCTAAAACCATTAAAATTCAAATTTGAATTTTGGGGGCAACTTTTCAAGGTCATAACTTCGCACTCATTGACCTGATTGACTATTATAGCATGTTTTCAAAAATGGCATGAAACAAGCTAAGCGGGGCAATCCTTGTCTAGCCAAAAATCCTCAAATTTGACCTCCAAGACCTTCAAAAATCTCCTGCAAGTTAAACTAGTTTTACAAAATAAAAATAAAAAATTATATTTTTTTTTTCGGGTGATGCAAGATCACTCTTACACCAATGAATGCTTCTGCATCAATGTCTCTCATGTGTATGATGCTATGTGTGATGTTTAATTTTTTAATATTGTTTATGCTATCATTTGTATTAAAAAACAAAAAAAATTATCTTATACTATTCACCCCCCTCTCAGTATATGCACATGTTATTTAGACATTGTGTGGCAAGCTCACCTAGATTAATTAACACTTATTGATGAATGCCATGTGAATGCTCTTGAGCATCTCTGAGTTTACCAAGATCATATAAAATGAGCTTACAATAGTAAAGTCCACCTAAGATAATTTAAAGTTAGGGATGTGCTAAAAGAGAACCAATAGAACTCAAACTTACCTTTGCATCTGTAAGATAAATGTATGGCCAACTTATTAGGTCCATTTATCATTTCATATAAAATTGGACTTGGTTCTTATCACCTAACATCACTAGAAGGTGTTGAATAGCCTCAACCTCTAATATTATTCATTTAAAGGTGTTCCATACATAAAATAAAAAATTCAAAAAAAATTGAAAAGCACTCAAAATAATAAAACAATTTAAAACATCAAAAATCCAAACAAATCAAAAAATAATAAATCAAAAACATTGCAAAACATCAAAAACAAAAACAAAAATTGTATTTAAATTTTGCACATGCATCCATTTGATTTCATTGCATTATGTATGTTCATCCATTTCATTCGCATTAGGATAGGTTGTGTTTAATATCTTACAAATGACACCATGTTTGTATTCCAATCATGCATCTTTGCATCATCATCATCCATCACCCCTATGAGTACTTGTGGTTTTAAACACAACCCCATATGTTTCTATAAGTTTTATACTAGGGTTTTTTTGATCATTCAACCATACCTAGTGATCTTATCAAATTTTGTAGAAATCTATATTTTCTTTTGAATATAAGATCTAGTTTTGATAGTACCTTGCATATATCAAAATGCCATCACAATTTAAACATTAATAATCCTAATTTAAAAAAGGATATATAAAAACTACAAAGTGATCCCAGTTACCTTAAGTGAAAGGTTTTTACTTGCTCATTTTATGATGTGCATGGTCTAGAGTGTTGATCATTGAGAAAAGGACAAGCTCCCCCCTACCCAAATAAATCCCTTGCTTTCATACAAAATAATAAAAATCCCAAATCAAAGCAAAGTAAAATAAACAATGATTATCATCACTAAGCAAATACCTTGCTCCAAAAGAAAATAAAATACAAAATAAACAGTGATTTTCATCACTAAGCATGAGAAAGTATCCCAAGAAATCAAAATAAAAGAAGGGGATGAAGAGCTTGAATCCTTGTAATGGTCAGCATTTGAAATCCATTGAGTTATCTCCATTACAACAATAGGTTGAATGAATCTCATATGGAAATGGGGTAGGTCTAAGAAATTTACAAATGAGCTAGCTTAGGTGACCTATATCACCTAGTAGTCTAGTCCAACTACGTCTAAACTTAGGATCATTATGAAAATTTGGTGATCCTTATTAGAGAAATGAGCTGAATGAATCCTTCCTAGCAGTGAGATAGTCTTATGTCTCATCTAAAATATTCATTTGCACACATAGGTATAGTGAATATCTGGGTCTTCATAACAAAAAAAATTATCTTTCACGAGTTCTGTATAGTCATTATACAAATTTTGATTAATCAACTAGGGTGTTTGAGTCTCATGGAAACCCTCAAAAATCCCTCATAGCAACAAATCATCTCATCAATCAATAATAATTTTTCTTTATGATATTTTATTTATTAAGGTATATTAATGAAATAGGATAGATACCAAATGGATATTAGTAATGATATTTAGATAGCCACTGATTATTTTGTGCATATATTTTAATTTACAGAAGCTTATAAGGGAAAACCATACATTTCACATCATCACATTTCACATACGAATGCCTAAATGACTAATTATTATGATAAGAGGCCATTTACATTCATGATTTTTATACATTCTATGGTGTCATCCATTAGTTTTTTAAACACATACTATATTCATTCCTTATGTTTTAAGTGATTAAAGCATACAAGTTCATTTGCATTAGATCATAAGCATGTAAATAATGCACTACATTACATATCATCTATCATATCATATCACATAGATTAAATGCATAAAAAGATAAAAAAACAAATTAAACATGCATTTAAAATTCACTATTGCATCTATATATGCATACACAATAGTGCATCTACACATCTAGATCACAACATCTACTCATACATCTATCACCTGGCTAGTGCATGTCATCAGTATGTCGCATCCATATAGCATAATCAAAATATCATATAAGCACTACATCAAAATATACAAAACATGAACATAAAGTATTAAAATGATACACATAATAAGCAATAAAAGAGTATCATATAAAAATATGTGTGTCAAAATGTACATAGATGAGGTATAAAATGCTTGTAGGCTACAATAGTATAGGTCCTCAGACTTTACACTTAAAACTAATACATGACATCATTTCTATCATGCAGCACCTATGCCTCTTGAGTTACATTCTCCCTCAGATCCCTCTCTATGAGGCTTCCTGGAGATGGTGCCCATTGATATCTTTGATTGATCCCTTGACCTGTGACTAGGGTGCACTGAGGAATGTCCAGATTCACTTCAACTCTTATGAGATCCTCCTATAGTTGACCATGTAGGTAGAGTGCCACCATATAAATCCATCTAACCCTCTAGTTGCTTGATGTATGCCCCATAAGATTGGCACCCAGTATCATACTACCTAATCAGACCTTACAACCTAGCCACATGTGCCTATAATGATGCTACATATCCTATAATATGGGTACCTACTGTAACCTATCCTACTACAGCCTAACCTAGAGTAATAAGAGTAGCCTCTAGTTGGATCCTGAGAGAATCTCTCTTAGTATTTTTGGCTTCAAGTTGAACCTATAATAGGTACCTATGTGTAGTGACCTTTTTAATGGTAACATGAGTTGAGTCTAGCTAAGCCTAGAGAAGAGTCCTCTCCTCCTCATACCCCCACCATCATACCTATCCTACACTCAGCTAGCTATGTGTTGTAGCAAGAGAGGCATCCCTATCCATGATCTTCTAGTGGTTTATCTATAGCTCTACCCATAAGCTATGTATATCAGCTCCTAATGGTGTCTCCTTAGCATTAGGGGAATTCTCCTCACCCTCCTCCTCCTCCTATGGCTCCTCCACTTATGTGGTAGACTAACCCCACTCACCCTCCATATTGGGACACACTCGTCACCCATGAGGATCATCAAATGTAGAATCAGTAGTATCCCCATATCTAGAGTTGCCTAGAGGACCATCACCTTGCCATAACCTAGAGATCCACCAAGTGTCATAGGCCTCCGTAGTCCCAACATCTACTACCCCTGTATCTCCTAGAGCATCATCCTTATTTGTCAAATATGTAACCTAAGGCCATGTAAGCTGTATCTTTACCTTAAGATAGCGATAGAGAATTGGCTCCTCTGGGATATCCTAGATAAAACCAAACTACCTAGTCACTCAAGAGTAGTGGAAGAACTCCCTCACCTTGGTATTGCACCTAATGATCCATCGACCATGCCTCATTCAAGCCAAGCATCTATTAGCCTCCTTCCAATTTGTGCAACCCAAATAGGGCCTCCATATAATCTAACTCACTTGGAGTCCTATCAATGAATCCATGTAATGTCATAGATCCTTAGCATGAGATATGCTTCAATGCATCTTTGAAGCATATGGACATCTGACATCATAGCACTATGCCACCACTGCTACTACTATAATCTCTAGGAGTAATCATCTAGGTCTATCTATCCTAATGTGCTCCCACCCCTAGATCTATAGTAGTAGGCTGCATCCAATGCTGAATCGCCCCCATAACGTAATCTAGTATAATTCATCATAGAGTTTGGCCAATAGCATGCTCCTCCACACCATAATAAATAGTGTAGTGCTATCAATAAGGTCTTGAACCATCACTAAGAGGTTCCAAGAGAACCTCACACCTGAGGTGTCTATTAATAGCACATTATAGATAATGTGCATAAGAACAACCTGGAACCATGAAAAGACATCCTATCAAAACCAATAAGTAATTGGAACCCCTCCATGCTCGATGTTACCTAGGACCTCAATGTGTCTATCTCTAAAGGTCCTATGAAAAACTATCAACCTATTTGTAGTCGTTGAAGAGGTGATAGCCCATCCATCTATGTAAATCTTGAAAATCTAGTAGACATCCTCAAGTGTTATCGTCATATCTCCAATTGAAAGATGAAAAGTATTAGTCCTAGCATCCCATCGATGGGCTAGGGCTTTAATATATAACTTGTTTGACATGGTCATAAAAAATATAATAATGTAACTAAGGCCCAATGCCCTAAACCAATCCTAGTTTATGCAATCCAACTGGGGTAACAACTCCAACAATAATTCATGCTCTCACACCCATGTAGTCAAGGTCTAAGGTGCAAATCCAAATGAATAATCACCTTCAAATTTAGAAAAAAAAACATTTGGCTAAGATTACTTAGCCACTAATGATGATATAAGCCACCACGATCACCACCGACATCATCATCAGCTAATCGCAAACAGTCATTTTTTGATCATTGGGGTTTGAACCTAGTCGCTCATAGTGACATTGGCCCCCAATTGGAAAATTGGGATCCATAAATATCGATAGTGACTATGGGAATTACCCCACACGAGGTCATTTCCTACCCCAAAATTACCCAAAATTAAACCCACCCATCTAAGCTAACCTAATGCTAAACCTAACTAAGGTGAGGTTCATTACCTATAGTTTAATGAGGTTCTTTTAGCTTCATTAATTAGTGAGGTTCCTTTTAATGCTCAAATTAAAATTCAGATATGAATCACCTACCTTAGAAGCTCCAGCTCCACCACTCACTAAAGCCTTCGACTAATCCACCATCATGGTACAAGAAAATATCGATAGTGTCCCGTATCATATGCTCTCTATTTTCGCTCAGAGATCTCACTTTCTCTAGCTTCTGGTTGGAAATAATGAATTGAAAAAATCCTAATTTTGCTTTTATATTTTCCATTCTACCCCCAATCATTGATGATGAAAACAGACGTAGATTAGGGTAACCCCAACCACTGATGGTGACAACCAAGGAAATTGTAAAAACCAGTCATAGCTTTTGATAGCGGCTAAGAACCAGTAATAATTGCTCCTAATTTCTCACCATGAGGAGCTCCAAAATGGATATTAATGCATATCTACCAGTTTATACTCTTAAAAAATCATCAAACTAACAAAAAAATAAAACAAGTCAAATTTTAAATATGCCCCGTACCTAGTTATTTATTCTATACACTTGGTAGTTGTAGCGACTTGCACTCCATGCAATCCGACAAGATGAATAAATTACCATAAGGCTATTTGAACAAAATTATTTATTGTAAACTTGAAATATCTCTACTTCAATCTCAATAAATGCCATGGAGGTCGGACTACTCCATGGGAATGAGGTATTCATTTCATTTCTCCTATGAAGTTTCATCAAATCATCAAACATAGTGATTCAACATAAGCTTAGATGGTAGTGCTATCATATTGGTTTCCTAAGAAGGCTATTGTGTTTGGACTACTCTACAGGATAGATATGTACAATTACTTTTAATAGTTGAAATCAAAACTGTAAAAGGACCTACCTAAAAACAAATGCAAATGTATTGACCTATTCAAATCAATCATCTTGGTCAAGTGACTTATCACTTTCATCACTTGTTCTTTCCTCATAAACTCATTGCTTGAGGGAGTATTCATAATAACATTCATAATAAAAAACAACAATTAATCACTCGATCATGTAAATTGTGCTTGTATTATGAATCATTGCTAACAACTATCATAAGCTTACCCTTCGACTAGGGAAAAATCATACATAATAAACTAAACATTTGGAAATCTATATTTTGGTAATTATCATTTGAATAATTCATTCCAATTTCATGCAGATCACATTCAAATATTTACTCAAAGCTAAGCCTTTCATCCCATTGGAAGAATTTATTTTGAGATGTGTGCCCTTTCTATGATTGGGGTATCTAACATTGACTAGATCAATGAACATAAACAAACCTATAATATGGATTTAGGTGATCTATTTTTGCTTAGAATCATGTTTTTCCATACAATGCATCCCAAAATGGGCATCTGTAGACACATAAAACATGTCATGTTTAGGAGACTACTCATATGGGCACCTTTGCAAACCATATGAATGAGCTTGGACCTTTATAAGACCAAGTAGTGGTTCTAACCACTCATTGTTGGTATTTTAGGCATATACAACCTTAGCTACTAATATCAACAGTAACTAAGATCCCAGTCACTAATGATCATAGTGGCAAAGTATTAGTCACGCTTGTCGATAGTGGCTAAGGATAGCCTAGCCCTATCTATTATGAGTGAGAGAATATAGCCCTATAACAAACTCAAGCTATCCAAGCTAAGAAAAATTAGTTGCAATGAATAAACTTGCAATGGTTCTTGAGTAATTTTGGGCTGTGAAGACTCCAAAAGGTTCCTCCCAATTTCTCAGACAACAAATTCTTGATCTTGGCTTCCTTGAGAATCCAATATTAGGATTTGGAAAAATCTATTTAAAGACCTCCCAAAGAGGCATAAAATATCCCTAATTGAATATAGCTAAGCCATGTCGAATTATAAAGCCATTTCACATCACTTAAGAAGTAGTGAGATGCTACCCATTCATAGTTTGATGCCTGCATTTGCAGCAATGGAGCTTCCATAGGCTTGAGGAGTAAGCTTGTCATTCAACATAAATCCATAATGAATTCAAGATATTTCAACTACAAATCTATTCTTAGACACACTGGTGACCCTTGATCATCAATTCAATAGAGGAATTGTGTGTTTCCAAACCATATTTAAGAGGTAGAACACTTCTCCCATGGCCGCTATTTTCAATAGGAGCCCATAGGGCCAACTGCTATGAGTGATAGCAGCTAGGGTTTGACATGCAATTTTCCTTTATTTAGCCATGCATTTTCCATTTTTATCATGCATTCAACTTTTTTTAGCATAGATTAATCATCTTTACTATATTTCTATGGTTCATTATCAGTTTCATAAGCATATTTGCTTTCATTTGTGCATTTCATGCATTCTTTACACATTAGCTTTATTTCTTGCATTTTCTTGGAAATAAGCCTCATCTTGAGAGGCATCATATGCTTTTAATTTTTCTTGTTGTTTCTTTACACATTGATAATAGATCTTTCCAATTAAGGTATCATTTGAGATACTACCTCTTGACATTAGAGAAGGAGGCATCTAGTAAGCCCTCAAGCAAAGTGGTGTTGAAGTGAAGATCCTTGAAGTGCATCTCTTCCCATTGAGGGGTCCATAAATTTTGTAATATCTGTATCAAATTGAGGGACTCCCTAAGAGGGAGGATTTGTAATCAAGCTTCATCATTATTGGAAGGATTCTTCTATCCTTCGATTCCAGAAACTTGCAGGGAATAAAATAATTAAACGAATGGAAGACGAATTTAGAAAATCAATAAAATTGCAGAGAACAAATGGAATGAATCAATGGCCACTTAAGGTGGGCACACCCTTGCGCAAACGCAGATGAAAGTATAAAAAATATAAGATGATGGATCCAATAAACTATTGGATCGATATATATATGAATTAATAAACTCTTGGAAGCATCGGCTGTCGGCTATGTTTGGACTGCAACATGACTCCCCTCCTCGGAAAGCTTTGTCCTCAAAGCTGGAAATGACTGGAATATACTTTCAGGTTCCCATGTGGCATCCTCCTCTGATAAATCTTGCCATTTAATGAGAAATTCGTGAATCTGACGTGATCTCAGTTTTCGGATTCTATGTTGTAGTATATCTTCTGGTTGGAGATGTATGCGTCCTTCCTCATCAAGCACTTGTAATTCTGATTGACTTTGTACTTTCTGACCAATTACTTTTTTGAGACATGAAACATGAAATACCGGGTGTATTCGTGAAGATGTAGGTAGCTCTAATTGATAGGCTACTTCTCCAATGCGGCGCACAATTTTGTAGGGACCATAGAATCGTGGGGCCAACTTCTGGCTGGACTTTATCTTTAATGAGGATTGTTTGTAAGGTTGCAACTTTAGGAATACCCAATCTCCTATATTAAAAGTTCTCTCTGATCGGTGCAAGTCTTGTTGTTGTTTCATACGATTCTGTGCTTGGACTAAATTCTCTTTGAGGATGGTGAGCGTAGACTGCCTTTGTTGGAACCAATCATCCACTTTGGCTACTTTGGATGATCCCTGTACGTAATCTGCAACTTTTGGAGGTTTGGTGCCATACAATGCTTCAAATGGAGACATCTTAATTGAGTAATGGTAAGAAGTGTTGTACCACCATTCTGCCAATGCTAACCAATGGCTCCATTGGTATTGTTTATCTTGAGCAAAACATCTTAAGTACGTACCCAAACATTTGTTAACTACTTCTGTTTGACCATCTGTCTGGGGATGGTAAGCTGAAGACATGTTCAATTTGGTACCACTAAGGCGAAATAACTCCTTCCAAAAGTTACTAGTAAAAATGGGATCTCTATCACTTACAATATTTTTTGGCATACCATGTAATTTGAAAATTGAATCCATAAATACCTTTGCCACCTTGCTTGCGGAAAATGGATGTTGTAAAGCCTGAAAGTGAGCGTATTTGGATAACCGATCTACGACAACGAAGATTACTGTCTTGCCTTTTGACTTTGGAAGACCCTCGATAAAATCCATGGATATATGTTCCCACTGTCGTTCAGGGATGGGTAATGGTTGTAACAATCCTGGTGATTTAACTGTTTCTCCTTTATTGCGCTGGCAAATTTCACATTCTGCTACCCATTGTTTGACTTCTGCTTTTAATCCTTTCCAACAAAATGATTGTTTGACTCTTAAATATGTCTTCAAAAATCCTGAATGACCTGCTGATGGAGAGGCGTGTGATTCGTCTAGGATCTTTGATTTGAGTTCTGAATTGTGTGGAATATAAATGCGATTTTTCTTTCGGAGGATTTCATCTTCATAAGAGAACAAAGGGTATTTAGAGGACCCTATAGATAATTCTTGAATTATCTGAGCGGTTTTGCTATTGGACAACCATTCATCTTGTAATTGATTCACCCATTGGGAGCAAGGACCTGAAATAGCGTTAATGACTACTTCATCTTCATATTTCCTGGACAGCGCATCGACGGCTATATTTTCCTTCCCTTTCTTGTATTCGATAACGAAATCATAGCCCAGTAGTTTGGTTAACCACTTATTTTGTTCCGGATAAGAAAACCTTTGCTCCAAAAAATGCTTGAGGCTACTATGATCTGTTTTTATAATGAAGCGGCTACTGATTAGGTAGTGTCTCCATTTTTCTACTGCATGAAGAATAGCCAACATTTCTTTTTCGTATGTTGATCTTCCCAAATTTTTCCTAGAAAGCTGTTTACTTTCAAATGCCAATGGATGACCTTCTTGCATTAATATAGCCCCAATTCCTGTTCCTGATGCATCACATTCGATAATAAATGGTTTGTGAAAATTGGGAGTCGCTAATATTGGAGTTGTACACATGGCTTTCTTAAGAGCTTCAAAGGCTTGAGTGGCCTCTTCTGACCAACGAAAGGCATCCTTCTTTGTAAGTGCGGTGAGAGGTGCTGCAATCTTACCATAATTTTGTACAAACTTGCGATAGTAGCCGGTGAGACCCAAAAAACCACGAAGTTTCTTGATGGTTTTAGGTAAGGGCCACTCTTGAATTGCCTTAATCTTATTGGGATCGACTTTGACACCCTCATGTGAAACTATATGACCAAGATACTCGACTTCTTGAACACCAAATGAACATTTGGAACGTTTAACAAATAATTTTTCTTTGTGTAAAATGTGAAGGGCTTTATCCACATGATGTAAATGGTCCGTCCATGTTTTGTTGTATATGAGAATATCATCAAAAAAAACTAACACAAACTTACGGAGGAGTGGACGAAACACTTGGTTCATGAGACTTTGGAATGTGGATGGTGCATTAGTGAGACCAAAAGGCATGACCAAAAATTCATAATGACCTTCATGAGTACGAAAGGCCGTTTTGGGAATATCTTCTTCTCTAACACGGATTTGGTGAAAGCCAGAGCGAAGGTCTAATTTTGTAAAAAAATTTGCCCCATGCAACTCATCTAATAGGTCATCTATGACGGGGATAGGAAATTTGTCCTTGATAGTGAGTTTATTGAGAGAACGAAAGTCAGGACACATACGCCAAGAGTTATCTTTTCGTCTAGCCAGGACTACAGGTGAGGAATAAGGACTAGTCTTTGTGACGAATGACTCCATGATCCAACAAATCCTGAACGATCTGTTCGATTTCTATCTTTTGTGGTTGAGGATAGCGATAAGGACGACTGTTAGGTGGGACACTCCCTGGCATCAAATGGATGGCATGATCATGAGATCGTTTAGGTGGTAATCCTTGAGGTTCTTGGAAAACCTCTTCGTAATGGGTTATGATATCCTGTAACTCAGGTGCAATAATATCCGAAGTTGCTGAAGATTGTTTTTCCAAACAATTAATTTGAGCTATAAACCCATATCCACCCTTTTTTAACATCTTCTCCATACTATGAGAGCTCACCATTTGTGATGGGGGAGTAGTAATGCCTTGTAAGCGAATGACTCGTCCATTTTCCTTCCATTCCACAAATAATTTTTTGAAGTTGAAACTAACTGTGTCTAATGTTTCCAACCATTCAACACCCAAAATGACATCAGAGTTCCCTAAATTCATGACAAAAAGGGATCCTAACCAGGTATAAGTTCCCATATTTATGGAAACTTGAGATGTGCGACCAACACATTGTGCGTTCACCCCGTTGGCCACTAGAACTTGGAATTTGTCTTTGTTGGAAGAGTTAATGAATAAATTCAAAGCTTTTGTTGTTTTGATGTCGATAAAATTGTGGGTGCTACCAGAATCAATTAGCACATTCACCTTTTTCTGGCGGAGAAAGCCTGGTACCTTGATGGTATGGTGGGCGGTTAAACCCATGAGAGCATGCACTGAAATTGCCATTGTATCCTCTTCTTTTTCGTCTATAGTACATGGTAGGTCTTCGGTATAGGTTCTTCTGATTGGTAAGGTTCATCTTCTTCTCCTTCACAATGATCACCTTCAATATGAAAGTTTTGTTTTTGGGCACAAGCTTGTTCCCTGGGGTGATGAGTGCGACATTTATAGCAAAAATATCTTGATGGTTGATCATTTCTACGAAAGGAATTGTTGCGATATGAGGGACGACTATATGTTTCCCATTGTGCAGACAACTGATGTCTCTTCTCGGCCAACTTGGCTATTCTTATACAAGCTGTTCAACAAGGTTGGATCGTGCATGTCTACCTCCACTCGAATACTTTCTTTCAAACCATTGCGAAAGGCACCTACCACTGTGTCGGGACTAAGGTCTGAAGTGTATGGTAGTAAACTGGTAAACTCCGAAACGAATTCACTAACTGACCCTTTTTGTTTAAGAGATAACAATCTTACTATGTAGGATGATGTAGCTCCGTCGTCAAATCTTTCTAAAAAAGAGGTAGTGAATTTTCTCCAAGTAATAATAGCTTCATTCTCTCGTTTAAGCCATACAAACCATTGGTAGGCCTCAGTGCCTAATTTTGATGCAGCGAAAGGAACTCTATCAATTTCCTTAATTTGATATAAGTCAAGGATGCCTTCCATTTTGGCTAACCAACCACGAGGATCATGACCTTCAAAAGTGGGCATATCAATTCGTGGAAAATTAATATTAGGGCCTCTTGGTTGGTGATAACCCGTGTCCCTTTCTTGATTTTGGTTATACCACTGTCTTTGATAGGGATCCTTGTAATTATCCAAATCACCCTGTTTTTGTTCCCAATCATCATTAGGATCTACAGTTTCTTCATTCCGTTGGGCATGGGAGTGATTTTGGGGATTAGTATTAGGATTAGGTTGTTTTTGTGCTTTCACAAGGTCTTTTAGGAGGATACCCATTTCGTTCATACCCTCTAGTAAGCATCGAAGAGACTCCCTATCAGACATGGCTGAGTTACTTGAGTTTCCTTGCGTGATGTTTTCGTGAGTTGGGGAGGGATTATTAGCCATAGGATCTACTAGTGGATGGTGTGGATTATAACTACCAATTTTAAAAGGAGAAAGAGAATTTTTAGTACCTGGGCTGCGGTTAGCTCTTCTTATGTTGGTATTGGTCGTTTCTGAGCTTGATAATCGACCGTCAGGACCTTTGATCCAACTTTTACTCATGCACCGCTCAAAATTGTTTGCTTAGTAGTTCTTGAACTTCAAAATTTCTTGCTGAGTAGTGTCCTTGAACGTCAATTTCTGCAAAATTGAGCTATGGCAGAAAGAACAAAATTTGTTGTCCGCTTTACTGCCACTCCAACTGTGGCGCGGAATTGAATTTGCTGGCTCACTTCCTTTGAGGACTTTCAGCGACTTTGGACGATTTTCAACAATACAGGATGCGACCAACTCAGAATTTGTCAACTTGACACTAGACTAAGACACGACGTGCGGACCGAGACAGCGGAACGGATACGCAAAATGCGAGCGGATCGAGACACGATGCACGGATCAAGACAGGACACGCGAGCGGATCAATACAGGACAGGACACGACGTGCGGATCAAGACAGGACACGCGAGCGGATCAATACAGGACACGACGCGACCCACGAGCGGAACGAACAACAGACACGACGCGACACGAGCAAAACGAACAACAGACACGACGCGACAACAGACAACAGGAACGAACAACAGACACGACGCGACCGAAAATCAGAGAACCGAACGAACGGAGGACTAACGCACGGACCGGACAGGACAGACGGAGACACGATACGTGATAGAAAACTTAACACAGAACGACGCAACAGAAGACCAACGAACGGAATGGCAAGGCAAGCGCAAGGAGTTGAGCGTGTGGCCAAAGCCACGACTCAATATGCGTGCTAAGCGCCTTATAAACCCTTAAACGCCAAAAACACCTTGTATGTGGGATAATTGCCCACGCAAAAAAATTAAAAAATATATAATAAAGTTTGGTACCTTATAATATAACGCGATGTGAATTTTTTCGCGCTCGCTGATTGGCCGAAAGCGTTCCCAGCGATAATGGCGTATTCCTGCGTGTAATGGCGATCTGGAGACTGGTTTGGCCACCAAAATGCATTGGATTAAATTGCGTACGACGTTCTTCCACCCTGAGTTAAAGTCTGGAACATTAGGACGCCGGACGCGGGTGCCTGGTGATGGTATTTCCGGTGTTACAGTGCGCGACTGTGGATATCGTTTGAAAATGAACAGGTAGACAGCGAACGAAACGAAACGGACGAAACGAACAGGTAGGAAGGTAGAACGAAATGAGCGGCGAAGCGCGGTTCTCTCAGGACGGCTGAATCTGATACCACGTGGAAGGATTCTTCTATCCTTCGATTCCAAAAACTTGCAGGGAATAAAATAATTAAACGAATGGAAGACGAATTTAGAAAATCAATAAAATTGCAGAGAACAAATGGAATGAATCAATGGCCACTTAAGGTGGGCACACCCTTGCGCAAACGCAGATGAAAGTATAAAAAATATAAGATGATGGATCCAATAAACTATTGGATCGATATATATATGAATTAATAAACTCTTGGAAGCGTCGGCTGTCGGCTATGTTTGGACTGCAACAATTATTAATAAAAGAGCCCCCCATTTCTTTAATATCTTTTATCTTTTGCAACAATTTCTTGATTTCTTTATTGTCAAATTTTTATATGCTTACAATAGTGTAGATGCATGGTTGTTACCTTCATACAAGGAGCATGCAAGGAAATAAAATTTTAGAGGATATTGGATTGAATAGAGGGGATTGTGTAAACTAGAGGGAGAGAAACAAAGGTTGGATTGTATGGAGGAGAGTGTGCAAACCAAATTAGATACGTACCTAGTAAATAATAATAAAAATATTATTCAAATTATTAGATTTTATTTATGCATAGTAGGTTTTTATATCATATCTAATTCATAGTGGAACTTATTTCCACATGAGAAATCATTTTTGTATATTTTTGCATAATTTTTTTCAATTAGTTATATGGGATTGAAACATACCTCACCCGTATTACATCATCACCACATAGTGGTATTACAAAAAATCTTGTATGTTTTTTTTTAATTTACATGGTGGAATCGGTAGCCGCCATGAATCCGGGTAGGCTGTCCAGCTTTTATGGTCACCACAGTATTCTACGATGTCTACCCTAGAAGCTACCACACAGATCTTCATGCAGTCCACCCCTATAACCGCCATGCCACAATCATTTTAAACCTTTTACACCGCTAAAAGCACCAAGAAAGGGACAAGCGTTCAGTCCGGAGAAAAAAATCTTGTATGTTATTGTTGGTCACGAATCTGCCACAGGAAAGGATTTTTACAATTGCACCCTAGACCCGGCCAACATTGAAAGGCTGGAAGCAAGAAATGGCTCCCAGACCAATCTCCAGAGTGGGCTGGTTCCCTTCACTATTCTAAACTTGGTTAAGATAAGGGTTCTTTGGAAAGAGATTTAAAAGGTTGCGAGAAAGGAATGGGAAATATGGCCACGAGCCGAAGTGATGGGATCAAAAAAACAACAACGAGGAAACTACAAACGCAACAACGAGCAAGTAACACAAGAAATCAGCTTCATCCTCGCACAATCACATGCCGCAAATCCCTCCAAACCCACATTCCAGGAATTGTACCACGACCGCGAGTATTTAAATCCGAGTATGCAGAATTTAAATGTAATAGCAATGCGAAAGTACGAATGCTATTAGAAATGCAGAAAACAGAAAGCAAATTCATCCATGCGACGCTTGAAAAATTAGAAGTCGATCCTTGTATTCCCGCAGATACAATTCCAGTTTCTAGCAACAAGTTTTTCCAACCTTTGCAAATGAAAATTACATTGGTTTTTATAGAGGTCCGTCCTCTTTGCGAGCATTAAAAACGTAAAACCAACTTCCTCGTGATCTACAATAATATTTTGAAAATCAGGAACACGACCCCTTAATAGCGGCCTCGAGGAAATAAAAATTAAATGCCATGAAACGTTCGCGGTCCTTTATTAAATACGATTCTTCGAACATGTGCATGAAAACCGTTGAATTAATCCACGAACCGCAGCTTTGAACCAATAAATCCTTTAATTTTGGTGGCCTGGGCACTCTTCGACCTTAACCGCATCGGAAATCCGCAAATTATTTAATTCGGGTCAGCATTAAATCATCGGAAATCGGAAAAACCCTCTCGGCCGTTCATACTGCACTTGGCGGGAAAACTGCGCAGGTCGCGAAAATGCGACGGGTCACGAAATCGCGACGTGTTTTTCCGCCGTACGCTTCGCTGCTGAAGACCCGCGAAAATGGAACATGTAGCGATTTCGCTACATGTTTCCGCCGTTGGCTCCTCCCTGCGCTCTGCCCCGCGAAATCGGAACATGTAGCGATTTCACTACATGTTTCCGTCGCCGCATCAATCGCCATTTTTGGTCGCGATTCGCTGACATGTTTCAACTTAATGCTTTTTTGCCCGCCGACCCGTGATTTCGGAACACGTCGCGATATCGCGACGGTTCCGCCAACCTGCCTGCGTTGACTGCGTTGACCGCGATTCTGCAACATGTCAGCGCGTCGCTGCAATTTTCAGACTTAGTCATTTTTTGCTCATTTTTTCTCCTTTTTTCGCCCAAGCTGCATCAATCAAAGGTCAGATCCCCAACAATACATCAATGCATTCATCAATGAGAATCAATGTGGCAAAAATGCCAACATTCTTGGCGGCTCGCGGGGTATACAGCTCGTTGTATGCAAGAATCCAGGCCTTAGTCCATTGGGCACAGAGTCATATCCGAATAGAAGGCGGGCTGCTGCAATACATGTTCTACTGAAAAATTGAAACCGGAAAAAACCTGCATATAACTGATTATGAAACGACTAACGGAATGCGATGATGGAGTGAGCTCTTGCGGTTGCGCAAGCGGTGACTGCAATGGAATGATGAAATGAAAATGAACGAAGTTATGGAGTGGGAATGGAACTAGAAAAGCTGTGAAATGAAATGAACTAGACTATTAGCAAATGCGTAAAAGACTAAACTTAGAGGAAAGGGATAAGAAGGGACGGGAAAAAACAGAAAATGGAAAAAGAAACAACAGCCGTGGCTTATTTTGATTTAATGCAGAAGAAACAGAAGGAAGAAGATGAAGAAAGGAAAGAGAGGAAACGGGGAAGGGAAAAGAAGAAAGTGCTAGAAAGCCACCAAACTGTTGGGAGGAGAAAAACAAAGGAAAAAAACAAGCATCTACGGCTCGCAGGCAACAAGAGCCGAGATGAACAAATAAAAACAATACCAGTTTTTTTTTTTCTTCTTCTTTTTCTATTTTTTTTTGTTTTTTTCAAAATACTATATACAATAATGCACGACATGATTGGCATGTCGCCACCAGACACCCAATCTCAGAATGTTATCCGGTAAATCTGCAATGTCCCGACCAGATCTGATCATACTTAAGTCGGTCCTTGAAATTAGGCTGGCTCCTTCCTGAAGTTCTCCATGGTGCTGATAGGATGCAATTCAGCAGATTATCCTTCTTACTAGTACCCACATGGAGGACTTCTTCAGGTACCGGATGTAGTGGCTGGAACCAACACCACCACTTTGCAGACTTTACTGGTTGTGGGCTGAGTACAGGCTCATCTAACTCCTTGATGTGATCACAGGGCTCTTCAAGTGAGAACTCAGATTCTGGGATCTCCTCAGACTCTAAAATTTGCACTTGTTCTTCTACTTGGCCCATCTCTTGCTGAAAACTGCAAGCAACCATATTGTTCATTTCTGGAAAAGTGCTTGCATGTTCCAATCCTTGCCTTTGGACGAGATCTATCCCTTGAACTTCACATGACTGCATCTCAGGGATCTGGCATGAATGTGCGAGGTAAACAGGAGCAGCAACCATCGGAGAAGGTAATGGAGTTTCCCCCCACGGTAACTTTCCTGATAAGAGCAACAACTGTTCTGCTCGCACTGCTTCCTCAAAGATTTGTGGGAAGCGTTGTTCACCTGACTGCAGCAAAAAGAGACCTATGTCAGAGTTCAAAGCTCGAACATAAAAGAGGTGGGCTTGGGTGGGTGATGGACGAATCTTCTCTGGAATTCTCTTCCAACTTATCAAGAATCGGACATTGAAGTCCGTGATGCTCTCTTGAGGTGCTCTCTTGATGTGCATGAAAAATTGGTAGAGATCCAAAGAACTGTAGAAAGGATCTTCATCAAATCTTTTGATCAGTGCTCCCGCGAGATCATCCCATGAGCTGATGCTTTGACGTTTGAGCAGTCTGTACCATTGCAATGCTCTTCCTTCCAAAGACTGAACCAGAAGTCGGATCATAACATCTTCGTGTTCTATGACATGGATCATGGACAGAATAGCAATATCTTCAACATGTGTCAGAGCCATGCCTTCGGTACCATCATATTTTGCCAGGTTCTTCAGGGCACCTTCGGGAATTTCATGCCGAACTTGCAGATTCAGAGGGCCAGGATCATCCCATCTAGAAAAAACCCTCGCCTTTGTGGCAGTGGTCTGCGGAATCACGGCCATCGCCATTAAGTCAGAGTCGCCAGATGAACATTCTTTGAAATTTTTTTCTTTTTTTTTTTAAACAAAAACAGGCGTCCACGAACAGATCTTCAACTCAGCAAAGTCGCCAGATGAACTTAAAAATCTCCGCTGTGAGGCCAAGACAGCTCATCTAATCTTGAGACCTCCGGGTGTTAAAACGTGCCAAAACTGTTGGCACCGGTGGGGTTATCACTTTGGAAAATTATGCGTATCCCACCGATTATGAATTCTTGGAGACAGAAAAAGTCTGTCCCACCGTGCGTGCTAAAAACTGTTGGTCACGAATCTGCCACAGGAAAGGATTTTTACAATTGCGCCCTAGACCCGGCCAACATTGAAAGGCTGGAAGCAAGAAATGGCTCCCAGACCAATCTCCAGAGTGGGCTGGTTCCCTTCACTATTCTAAACTTGGTTAAGATAAGGGTTGTTGGAAAGAGATTTAAAAGGTTGCAGAAAGGAATGGGAAATATGGCCACAGGCCGAAGTGATGGGATCAAAAAAACAACAGCAGGAAACTACAAACGCAACAACAGCAAGTAACACAAGAAATCAGCTTCATCCTCGCACAATCACATGCCGCAAATCCCTCCAAACCCACATTCCGGGAATTGTACCACGACCGCGATATTTAAATCCGAGTATGCAGAATTTAAATGTAATAGCAATGCGGGAGTACGAATGCTATTAGAAATGCAGAAAACAGAAAGCAAATTCATCCATGCGACGCTTGAAAAATTAGAAGTCGATCCTTGTATTCCCGCAAATACAATTCCAGTTTCTAGCAGCAAGTTTTTCCAACCTTTGCAAATGAAAATTACATTGGTTTTTATAGAGGTCCGTCCTCTTTGCAGCATTAAAAACGTAAAACCAACTTCCTCGTGATCTACAATAATATTTTGAAAATCAGGAACACGACCCCTTAATAGCGGCCTCGAGGAAATAAAAATTAAATGCCATGAAACGTTCGCGGTCCTTTATTAAATACGATTCTTCGAACATGTGCATGAAAACCGTTGAATTAATCCACGAACCGCAGCTTTGAACCAATAAATCCTTTAATTTTGGTGGCATGGGCACTCTTCGACCTTAACCGCATCGGAAATCCGCAAATTATTTAATTCGGGTCAGCATTAAATCATCGAAAATCGGAAAAACCCTCTCGGCCGTTCATACTGCACTTGGCGGGAAAACTGCGCAGGTCGCGAAAATGCGACGGGTCGCGAAATCGCGACGTGTTTTTCCGCCGTACGCTTCGCTGCTGAAGACCCGCGAAAATGGAACATGTAGCGATTTCGCTACATGTTTCCGCCGTTGGCTCCTCCCTGCGCTCTGCCCCGCGAAATCGGAACATGTAGCGATTTCGCTACATGTTTCCGTCACCGCATCAATCGCCATTTTTGGTCGCGATTCGCTGACATGTATCAACTTAATGCTTTTTTGCCCGCCGACCCACGATTTTGGAACACGTCGCGATATCGCGACGGTTCCGCCAACCTGCCTGCGTTGACTGCGTTGACCGCGATTCTGAAACATGTCAGCGCGTCGCTGCAATTTTCAGACTTAGTCATTTTTTGCTCATTTTTTCTCCTTTTTTCGCCCAAGCTGCATCAATCAAAGGTCAGATCCCCAACAATACATCAATGCATTCATCAATGAGAATCAATGTGGCAAAAATGCCAACAGTTATCCATGTATTATTTTGGCAATATTTGAACCTTGGTCCCCTATTTAAATATTGAGAAATCTAATCGGTTGAGCTAATGCCACTTGATAGTATATTTTTGCATAGTTTTTTTTTTTTGGTAAATAAAAGTCTTCATTAATTATCGGGTTTTGCAGGTTAACCCAAAACCTATTACAATATCCAGCCTTCTACTGAGATTGTAGATCCTAGTCATCCTTGAAACTTTCTTACCATAAATTGTGTTGAATCCCCTACAACACCTTACTAACAAAGCACACCCATACCTAAACATAACTGTAAACATTACTTACATTGACAAGAATTGAAGTTTGGAACTTTGCACTTGTGAAACCTGTTGCTTGCCCATTTCCTATTCTCTGTCGGAATCTTCCAAGGCTTACACCCTGTTACCTTCATTTCCAATTTGGTATGATTTAGAGGGAAACCCCATAGTTATTACCAGCTCCATGGGGAAAGAACACCCATTCATATTTCTCCTTAATGGGTAGGTTTCTTTTCATGACTAATAATGTTTTCCACTTCACGTGGCACACCTTGTGTCCATGTCACCAAACTACCAACATCAACACCTATGTTGGCTAATTTGTCAACTGACCTGTTGGCCTCACGGTACACGTGATGAGCCCTCCTATTCTATCTTGCCACAAAAAGGATCCTCACTTCATGGATGACTCCCTCGATTCTCCATGGAGGTTTTTTGCCATTGGTTAATAGGTTGATGATGTTCATAGAATCACCTTCAATCATCAAGTTACCTTGAGTTGCTTGGGCTACTTGCAACCCTCTCCAAAGGGCTCTAGCTTCTACTTCATTATTAGTTCTGATTCCCAATGGTTCAGCGAAGGCCTTGACCAGATTTCCTTGATGATCCCTGATTATTCCTCCAGCTCCAGCTCTTCCCGGGTTCTCCTTGGCTGCACCATCAAAATTTAGTTTAAACCAACCCTGGGGGGTGGCTCCCAAGAAATCCCATTTTTGGGATTGGGCAAAGGAATGGAAGGTTTGTCCTCAATACCTAAGGCCCGAGCTAATTGTTTTTCTTGGGGAAGAATTGAGTGGTTCTCATCCACTAAGGTGCTAAGGTTTTCTTTCGCAAAGACAATAATCCTATTGAGGATGGTTTTTGGGTTGTGAATGGTATCCTTAAAGGCTCTATGGTTCCTTTCTAGCCAAATCTACTAGAGAAAATGATGCCAACAGATTTTCCATAGGTACTTAAGTTTTAGGCTAACAAAGGGTTGAGGCCATTGATGGAACACTTCGGATATAAGAGCAGGCTTAACCCATGAGATCCTAAAGGCTTGGAAAAGTTCATCCAGGATGGACTCCACTATCGGACACTCCAAAAACAAGTGTTGGGTTGTCTCCCATCCTACCCTGCACATGTAGCAATGGTTAGCAATAACCATACCTTTGGATAACATATTGTCCATAGTGAGGATTTTTCCTTGAATCACCGACCATGAAAAAAAGGATATTTTAGGAATTAAGCCTTTGATCCAAACCAAACTCGGTTGAAATTGTTGACCTTCCACATTGAGAAGCAAATTATAGGCAGACTTAACTGTGAAGTCACCACTTTCAGTCTCATCCCAAACAATGTGATCTTCATCCTCTCTAGAGGGAATAATTTCTTGAGTTAAAATGTTATAAAGCTCTTCAGACTCCGCTTCAAAACCCTGTACTCTGATGTGTTTCCACCTGTTGATATTTATATCCTGCCACATATAATTTGCAACCTTCTTCCCAATATGTTGCTCCATATGCTCTTGAATCCTAGCCAAACGAGGATTCTGGGATAACTCCTCAGCTCTCACCCATCGATCCTTCCAAAAGTCTATTGTTTGCCCATTTCCTAGAATCCATCTAAGACCTTTCTTGACAAGATCCCTGCTCATGAGGATTGCCTTCCAAAAAGTAGACCCCCTACTTGCTAAGTTGTCATTAAGGAAGTTCACACCTTGGAGGTATTTCCTCCTAACTATGGTAGTCCATTCATTATCGACCTTAGTCAATAACCGCCATGCTTGTTTGGCTAACAAAGTTGTATTGAGATGAGCAACTCTCCTCAATCCTAACCCCCCATCAGATTTAGGTTTGCAAACCTTGTTCCAACCTACTAAATGGATCCTTTTCTTATCCTCAGTCCTTGACCAGAGAATTTTTTTTGAAGCTGCTCAATTTTGTGATACACCTTGCTGGGAGCTCTGAAGACTGATAGGAAGTAAACGGGTATACTTTGAAGTGAAGCCATAGTTAAAACTGCTTTGCCTGCTTGAGATAACAGATGTCCTTTCCAACCTGCTAGCTTTTTTTGGATCCTCTCCAGAACTATGTTCCACATTGATCCTTCAGGTTTCCCCGTAAACAGGGGAAGACCTAAATAGGAGGTGGGAAGGGATGCAATCTGACATTCCATGATCCTTGCTATGTTGTTTTGCCTAGGAATGGGGGTATTGATGAAATAAAGTTTGCTCTTATCAAAATTCACTTTCTATCTAGTCGCTTCTTCATACATTATGAGAATATTTTTAATCCTTCTTGCCTCAACCACAGAAGCCAAAGTCAGTAGCAATGTATCATCAACAAATTGTTGATGTGTCATCGAGGTAGTTAGCGACGTGGCCTTGATACCTGATATGAGTCCAGCTACCACTGTTGCCTTAATGGTTCTTCCCAAGGCCTCAACTACAATGATGAACAACATAGGACTTATGGGATCTCCTTGTCTTAGACCACATTTGCTTTGAAAAAAACCTGTAGTAGACCCATTAACCAAAACTGAAAAACAAGGCTTAGAAATACACTCTCTTATTAACTTGACCCATTTCATGTTGAAGCCAAATTTTAATAAAACTGCCTCTAGGAATTCCCAATTTATCCTGTCATAAGCTTTGTTCATGTCTAACTTTAAAGCCATGACTACTTTTTTGGTCTGAGTGGCTGTATGAAGAGCCTCATGAATAGTAATAACTCCATCTAAGATTGATCTTCCTTGTACAAAACTTCCTTGACTTGGATCAATGATAACCGGTAGAAATTTCTTCAAACGGTTGGCTAAAACTTTGGACATAATTTTATAGGATATATTACACAGGCTAACCGGCCTAAAGTCAGCCATAGTCTTGGGGTTGGGGCCTTTAGGGATCAAAGCAATGAAAGTTGAATTGAAACCCCTTGGAATATGATTTGAACTTTGGAACTCCTTGATTGCAGCAATAACTTCTGCTCCAACAATATCCCAACAAACTTGGAAAAACCATGGTGAAAACCCATCCGGCCCAGGAGCTTTGTCAGGATCCATGTTAAACAAAGCCTCCTTGATCTCTTCATCTAAAAAAGCTGTTGTAAGAGACTCGTTAATCATTTCATCAATGAGTTGTGGAATGAATTGAAGGAGAGAGTCCTTTTCTTGGGCATTACAGGCCCGTTCTTCACCCAATAATGAACTAAAAAAATTAACAGCCTCATCCCTGATCTCCTAAATGTTTTGAGTTGAGGATCCATCCACCTTAGTTAAATTTCTAATATTATTGTTGCTTCTATTGCTCAATGTGGTAACATGGAAAATTTTTGAATTAGAGTCCCCTTCCTTTAGCCATAATGCCCTTGATTTCTGCCTCCAATACATCTCTTCACAAGCTAAAATATTATAAAACTCACAAAGGGTTTCCTTCTCTTTAGTCCTTGTCACCTCATCATAGGTTCCATTTTGGATTTTGCTTTCTATTATTCTCAGTTTTTCCCCCACTGCTCTCTTATTCTCAAAAATATTTCCAAAGACTTCTTTATTCCATATTCTAAGGTTGTTTTTCACCATCTTAAGTTTTTGAGATAGTTTGAAGGAAGCACTTCCCTGGATAGGCTACTACCACCATTCCTCTATTCATTTCTTGAAGTCCGGATGTTTAACCCACATTGACAGAAATCTGAATGGATTTTTAAAGGAGTTAGCCTGAAATGCCTCCCATAGAATAAGATTATGGTCTAAAGCGCATTTAGGAAGGGCTTGTAACGTTGAATCACCAAACATTGTTGTAGCTTCCTTGGATAAAAAAAACCTGTCCAACCTTTCTTGAATCAGCTGACTTCCTATCCTCTTGTTACTCCATGTAAATTTGGCTCCTTTTAGTCTTACATCCATCAACTCATTTGTGTTAATGAATTCATTGAAGTCCTCCATGCTCCTTGAGGGTAACCTAGATCCTCCCTTCTTATCAGATGGGTAAATGGGGGTATTGAAATCTCCCCCAATCACACAAGGAATTTCTTTAAAATCTTGGATCAAATTCCCCAAAAACTCCCATAGTTCAGACCGCCCTTGGACAGAGGTGGGGGCATAAACATTTGACATAATCCAATTCTTATTAGTATCAAAATCATGAAATTATATGCTTAAGAATCCGTCATTTTCCTAAATAATACTTCCTTCTATTTTAATAGGATCCCATAAGATCATAACGCCCCCAGATGCCCCTCTCGCCTGTTGAAATGCCACTTCCCCTTGCTTCCAAATCCTTCTAGCTATAAGTACTGATTGTGCCGCATTTGTTTTGGTTTCTTGAAGAAAAATGATATTAGGATTCCAATCCTTCCTTATAGACTTCACCATACTTTGTTTTGCATAAGTTTCTTTCCATCTATATATTTATTTTTGAGTATTTGGATACATGTTGTAAATATTTTATTTACAATTATTTTTTATGATTATTTCCAAAGCATTGCTGCTCCATTATCAGATATTTGTGGACTATTCTTCTTCATCGTATACCTTTATGAAATTTATTACTGAGTACCCTTTTTAGGGCATGAGATATTTGAATTATTGAGTAGGGTATGTAAGCTTTGTGATGTGAGATCACCCTTTTGTAATGTTTAACATTATGTATTTTATGTTCATGATTACTTGAGGGGATTATAGTCATATCATTCAAAGCTAGGGGCTTCCAGTATGTTGGGATGGATGATTGTGTAATTTCTTGTGTTGGGATTAGGAGATGTGTAATTTTTTATGTGTGTTAGAAATGAAATATGTGTAATTTCTCATGTATGTTGGAAATATTGGATGTATATTTTATTTTTATGTTGGGGATGGTATATATAAAATTATTTTTATATGTTATGTTGCATGAAGGATGTGATGGTGAAGGAATGATGAGGGTGGAAGAATGGGTATTTGTGCTATAGCTTAACTCAAAGGTGATTTCCACATTATGTATATTGGCTTATAATATGGGTGTGTTTTATTATTGTATCTTCTTTGTTATTAGTTGTGGTTATTGGTAATAGTTTTCATAGTCTCCTATATTATGATTATTTATGAAATATTATGAACTACATGTGGTTTATCTTATGTCTATGTGTGTAATGTATTTTCTATGATTGATTCCAATTGAATCTAATGTCATTCTAAGGCATGTAAGTAGGGGTTGGTGCATGGAAGGGTGGTAGAAGTCCTTTTGTCATGGTGGTTTCTTGAAGGAGATAATAATTGCCAATAGGATATAGTTTTGACCCAATATATAGAGTTTGTGTGGAAAGGAGTGTCTTTTTATTTAATATGTTTAATTTCAAATTTCCATTATGAATGGTGGCAAAAAATATTTTATAATATTTTAAGAATATAGTTTATTTCATATAAGTAACCTTTATAGCAATTTATTTTGGTAATAAAAGAGCTTAGATATTACTGTACATTGATTTTAAGATGAATTGTGTCCCTAGATATAATATTCTATGTTGTAAGAAAGCAAATAGAATAGTTAAAATTTAATAATATTTTTGCTTCTTCCTTTGAAAGTTTCTCTATATTTGTGCACTCTATATTTTGTATTTATCTTTTTGTGAAAGAGAATTCAATTGTTTGTAGTTTATATTTCTTTCAAAGGTAAAGGAAAATAAAAAGGAGAAAAATGAAATAAAATCATTGTTACTAGATAAATTTTAATCTTTCGTAAGTAGAATGAAATTGCTTGAAATGAGTCGTGTACCTAAAAAATGATATTCCAATGTTGATATTTTTAGAAATAGATTTAGGGAAACTACTTAGGTAATAAGACATGTAGATTCTTGTTGAATCCAAATATAAAACCTAGAGGCATATAAAAAATAAATAAACCATACATTAAATAATATAAGAAAAACACTCACAAAAAGATTAGAATACTAGAAGTCATAGATGCATACCAAGAAAACCAAGAGAGAAAAAGAGAGTTGTATGGAAACTATAGAGAAAATAGAAATATGTAAGAATAGTAGAATTAATTAGGAAGAAAGGTAGAATAATTTAATCATGAAGTGGAGCAAAAGTCCCCAATAAACTAAATCTAGAAAAATAGTAAATATAGAATCAAAGGAAAAAATGAAGAAGAAGATAATAGATACACACATAACACAATATTTCACCTAGGAAACCCTTAAGAGAAAAACCCAACATAGTAATATCTCCTTATTATATAAAATTAACCATATCCAATACAATAATGTTCATTTTGAATCTCTCTTCAAACCTTGATGCAAGTGCAATTAAACTAACAACAAAAGAATAAATTTTATAATACCATGGATGAAAAACCATGGGTTCAAATATGTAACCCTAAACAAACCATATGGGTCTAAAATTATCTTAAGAAACCTTAAAAATTTCATCGGGGGTTGTCGTCCTAGAACCCCATCGAGGATACATGGAGAGTGTCTAGTACCTTTTAGAGTTAACCCCATGAGAATAACATGGAATATATTCAACATATTTCCAGCATTCTCCCACTTGTTGAATACTTTCCATAGCGGCTTAAAATTGCCATTATCAACTATAAATGGAAACCATGTCCATAAATATTCTACACTAAGAACATTTCTAAGCAAGTACAACCCTTATTAATGAATCAGTAGCATTATTCCTTGTATCAACTTTCTCCAACATTATCCAATTTCCTTCAACCATCTCTCTCACAAAATGGTACTTGATATTAGTATGTTTTGACCAATCATAAAAACCATCATTGTTGGCCAAAAATATTACACTATGGTTATCAATATCAATTCTAACAACCTTTTGCTTAATAACAAATGTTCTTTATAGGTATGATTTTCTGCAATGTACTATACCTTTGCTATGGGAAAAGTAACCATTGATTGATTTTTACTCATCCAAATTACTACCTCTCCAAATATTCTAAACACATAAGCACTTGTGGATATTTTATTTTCCAAATATCTAGCCCAATCAACATCCACAAAACCTTGTATATTTATAATATTACTATCTCTATATTTTTCTTGGTAACAAATAGCATAGTCTAAAGTTCCACGCAAGTATCTAAAGATCCTCTTCACAATAGTCCAATGTTTCTTTTATATATTGGACATATATCTTCTAATTGCTCTCTCTGCATGTGTAATATCAGGTCTAGTATAGACCATTCCATACATCATAGTACGAACATTACTAGCATAAGGAACATAGGACAAAAAATCTCACCAAAGTCAATTTCCTCAACTTGAGAAAATCCTTTTACGATCAGGCGAGCCTTGTAGTTCTCCAACTTTCCTCTTATATTTTACTTCTTATTGAATACCCACTTATAACCAATAATTTTTCTTCCAAGGGATAATTTCACTAAGTACCACATCTTATTTTTATCTAGGGATTCAATTTCTTCTTCCACAGCCATTTTCCAAGACTTATTCTCACTTGAATGAAGTGCCTCCTTTACAGTCTTGGTTTATTCATTAGTAATTGATATATTAAATGAAAAACAAATATTTCTAGGGCTATACCTTTGAAGGGTTATATTCTAGCTTAGTCCTTTTCTCTGTTGGGATATACATATAAGCATCACAACCAACCCTTATATGAATAAGAGAGGATTTCTTACCAGACCATACTTCCTATGGATTCTTGTCTACCAAAGCTGAGGTAGGAGATCTATTGATGAGGTAACAAGTAGTTAACATGGCTTATACCTATAATTTCCTTTCTAAACCTACACCACTTAGCATACTTCTGGCCTTATCCATAAACTTTTTATTCATCCTTTCTACAACTCCATTTTTTTGTGGAGTATATGGAGTTGTTTTCTAAATTTCTATTCCACATTCCTTGCAAAACTACTCAAATTCATTAGAGAAGTACTCACCACCATTGTCACTTCTCAAAAAATTTATTTTTTCTCTATATAATTTTCTATAAAAGCCTTAAACTCTTTAAAGTTATTGAAAACATCATATTTGTTTTATAAAAATATACCCAGGTCTTTCTTGAAAAGTCATTTATAAATGTAATAAAATAGATAGATTTACCTAACAATGGTACTTTTGTAGGTCCAAACACATCATTGTGAACTAGATGTAAAATTCCTTCAAATATTGTAGCACTACTAGAAAAATTGACTTGGGTTTGCTTTCCAAAAACATAGTGCTCACAAAAATCAAAATTTAATAGGAAATCAAAAATTCCTTCAACCATACCTTTCATTTTTAATGTTCGAAGGCCTTTCTCACTAATGCCCCATGTGTTGATGTTACAACATTGTATTTTATACAAGAATACTTAAGAGTTACTTCTACCATATTATTAGCCTCTACAAATAAAGAATTATTGCAATCAATACTTATAGTGCTAGCCTCAAGTCTAAATAAAGTTACTGTACAAAATTCCCTTACCAACACCAAGACTCCATGAACCATCTTGTCATTATCCTTATAAAATACCACAATCAAACCCATATCATTCATCTTATTTGTAGATATCATATTCCTTTCCAAACCTAAAAAATGCAACACACCAAGAAGGATTTTAATTCTTCCATATTTTAACCTCAACTTGACTCTTCCTCAACCTATTATTTTATATGTTGAATTGTCTCCTGAGGAGACTTCACCTTCATTTATCTTTTAATATTCATAGAAACCCTCTCTATGAGGATTCATATGAAAGGAAGCACTTGATTCAATTAGCCATGAGTCATGGCATTCACTTGAGCATGCTATAACTAAGAATAAGTCCCCTGTATCTTCATTTGTGGTTTTCATTTCTATTGAAGTTCCTTCATCACATGATCAAATATTATTAGCCTTTTTAGATCTATAGTCTCTTTTATAATTCCCTATTTTACCACACTTATAGCTTTTTCTCTTTTCTAGAGCAATAAATTTACCCCTAGGTCTTAATTTTCTTTCTCTTGATTTATTTTTGCTCCTTTTTTGAGAAAGACCTCTCACAAACAAGGCATCCTTCTGATGATAATCCTTAGAATATTTTCATCTCATTTCCTCAAATAAAAATATTCTTACTATATCCTCTACTTTCAATGTAGAATTAGTATTGGTGATAGCCATATCTAAGTTATCCCATGAATCAAGTAATGAATAACGTAAAGTAATACACTTTCCTCTTCATCTATTTTTACTTCAATAAAATTTAATTGAATTACCACAATGTTAAAAGCATTCAAATTATCATCTACAAAGTCACCATTATTCATCTAAAGTGAATACAACTTCTTCTAGAGAAAGAGTCTATTTCCCATTTACTTTATTTTATACAAACTTCTTAGATTATCCCATAACAACTTTGTTGTGGTCTCTTTCGATACATTCAACAATACCAAATTAGATAAGCATAATATGATAGAACTCCCTACCTTCCTATCGATATTTAGCCAATACTCATCTATCATTGATGTTAGTTTTATTATTGAGACCATAATCCACTAATCTCTATCAACCAATAGATCCTCCATCTTGAGTTTTTATAATTCAAAATTATATCCATTAAATTTTTCAATATCTACTCGTGTGCTTCCCATATTTTTCTTCACCCAAATTATTTCACGTACGACTCCCACTCAAGAATTAATTTATCATAGAGTTGAAATACTTACTCCTCAAACAAAGTTAAAAAAATTGGCTCTAATACCAAATGAAGAGCAAAAATCCCTAATAAACTAAATTTATAAAAATACTAAATGCAAAATCAAAGGAAAAAATGAAGAAGAAGATAATAGATACACACATAACACAATATTTAATCTAGGATGACCTTATAAAAAAACCAAACACAATAATATATCCTTTTTTATAAACTTAACCATTTCAAATACAAGAATGTTCATCTCTCATCTCTCTTTAAACCCTGATGCAAGTACCATTAAAATAACAACACAAGAATAAATTTTACAATACCATGGGTGAAAAACCATGGGTTAAATATTTAACCCTAAACAAACACATTTGGGTCTAAAAATAGCTTAAGAAACCCTAAAAATTTTATCGATATTTGCCTCCCTCGAAACCCCAATGAGGATACATGGAGGGTGTCCAGTACCTTTTAGAGTTAACCCTATCCAAATAACATGGAAAATATTCAATATATTTCCAACATGAAGAATATATATATATATATATATATATATATATATATATATATATAACAATACAATACATGAAATAGATATTTTAAAAAATATATGATAAATAAATAAATAAAATTTTAAAAATTCAAAATGTGTGGGGTAGTAGTGCACTGGTATAATAGACCCATGGGTGCCCCATAATCATGTGTAGGGCACTAATATAGTATTATCATACACAACTATGAGGGAAATATGGGGAATCTAGAGGGTAGCCCGACATGGGCCTCTCAAGCATTGTTGTGGATGTTGGCCTAGCACTTTCATGCACGCTTGCCTAAGGGGTGTGAAGGGCATTGACCATGTGGTCCACATGCACATCCCAACTAAGTGGTAATGAGAGCATCAACATGGTAATCGTGTGTACCCCATTATTAGGAGATAAGATGCGATAACATGCAATTCATGTACATGCACCCTAAATGGAGGTGGCCTTAGGATGGAATATGGGTGTGCATCATAGTGCAACATACCCATACCTTATGCTCCATTGAGGGGTTAATAAGGGGGTTAATGCAATGCATGTTGCATGGATCTTAATATTTTAAAAAAATATGAGTAAAAAAAAGAATGGGTTTAAAAAATTATACTATATATATATATATATATATATATATATATAAGAGATAAATATTGATGAAATATTTGAGTGGAAATTCACAAATTTTGGAGAAGAATTTTATATGTAAGATAAATATAAATAAATAATGAAATCAATAAAAAAGTACATGTAGGGTTCATATGATTAGAGTTTGATGTGTATAAAGGAATAAAAATGGATGAAAAATGATTGATGAGAATATATTGAGAATAGGAAATAAAATAAAAGAATAAAATATTTGTATATGTAAGTCTCTCTCTCTCTCTCTCTCTCTCTCTATCTATCTATCTATCTATATATGAAAAATTTTAATGTCAAAATATAAATATAGAAAAAAGAGAAAGCATAAGATTTAAATGAAATTCAAGGTTGTAACTAGTTAAAATATTGACATAAGTGCTTAGTGTAAATTTTTTTAAGAACAACAAAAATGTGTGTTATGTAAGTCCAATGAAGAATTAGTAGATCACATCTTTGTGTACTATCTCCTTTCTTCTAAATATTTACAATTGTTGTTAAGGACTTTATCTATATGTTGGGTTAGTTTAGATAATTTTGTTGATCTCTTTGAACAATGACATTCCCCCTTTCTTAATTGCAGACTAACAGTTTTATGGAAGATGCTATTACCTCATTTCATTTGGGGTATTCAGTTTGAGAGAAATAATAGAATATTTAAGTAAGTCTTTAGGAATGAGATGGTTACTTGCCATAGAATAAATAAGTTGTTCAAGATAGTTTTTCCATTTATAGAATATCTTTAAGGTTTGGAGAATGTTTAGGAGGCTAGGATAGCCTATTTTTGGCATCTTACACCTCTTCATAATCAAGAAATCGATCCAAATATACCTTTTGGTGTTGCCCTATATTGGTTTGGCTTAAACTTAATTTTGATGGTGCCACAAAAGGTAACCTAGATAGGGTAGGATGAGGTGGAATTATAAAGCACTTATTGGACTAAAATCTACCATACTTGTGTATAGGCATTGTGCCTTGGACTTTAGCCAAAGTATAGAATTGAATGAAATAATATTTATCTCTATTTCAACCCCCAGAGAACGTTTATTCCTTTAATTGATTATATTTTAATGGGAAAAGGGATAGAAAGAAGTAAGATTTGAGAAATATACAGAAAAGTGGATAGGATTAGTGTAACAATATTGGATTCCACCAGGTAATATACTATCAAATAAATTACATGATACTTAATAGACCATCAATTATCACCTACAATTACAAATTAATTTAACTTATGAAATTTACTTTAATAATTCCAAGGAATCATACAATTAATAATACAATAACTGATTCTTCGTTTTAAGAAAATAGACTGAATTTTGAATGTAATAAAAATTAATTAAAGAAATGTATACATGATTTAATCATTCCAAGGACTTAAATTATTAGAAATCTAATAGGTAATCCAAATAGCATAATTACTTTAACATACAGTAATAGTTAAGTGTAATAGAAATGACTTAAAACAAAATACACATAAAATCTGCAATTACACAGTAATGGAGGCCAAACAGTATCACTTCATTGATCAACATCAATGTTACAAAGCAATAACAGGTAAGGAATATAGATTTGATACTTGTAATGAGGTATCTCTAAATAATTATAGTTTAAAATTTTGAATTTTATAGTAGAAATACAATTGTATGGCCATTGAGAAAGAATAGTCTAATAAGAAACCATAATTGTTGAGGTGGCAGCTTTAAGCTTCATATCAAGAAAATTTTTGAATTTGGTCCATCGGTTTGCAACTATCTCCTATAAGTGGCTACATTATTAGGGTTTTTATTTTCATGCTTGGGTGGTATTATCTGGAACTAGCTAGCAAGCACCGTGGTAGTTGTAGGTCTAAAAATGGCATTTCTTGAAAAGTTGCTCAAAATTGGGCACTTCATTTGGCTTGCACAACTCTTCTAATATGAAATCATGATTTTCCTTTGATGACATCATTGTTCGATGCATTTTGAATTTGTGCATATTTTCTTTTATATTATTCTCTTTTTTTTGCATGGTCTTGAGCTCTAGTTTGGGATTGTGACATCATTGGTTTGAATAGTCTAGTTTCATGTACTTTTGGCTTTGTTCATTCACATCTCAATTTCATGCATTTGGCCCTCTTTGAATGATTTTAGACTTAGTGTTGAATATGCTTACATCATCACAAAAGGTCACATTATATTGAGCATCATGGCTTTAGCTTTGGTCTTTAGAGTTTGATTTGTGCAATCTTATTCACCTATTTCTTTTGGTTGATGTCATTATCTTGAATGGTCTGGTTTCATGCAAAGCACTTTGCTTGATTATTTTCCCCTTTTACATGATCTCATGATCTTCCTTTGGCTCACTGATATCATGGCCAAAGTTAGCCCAATTTCAAGCATTACAACCTTGGATGCTCACTTTTGTACATTCCCATGGAGACAAGGCTTTATGTTAATGTCACTATTGATGTAATTCTGGTATTGGGCATCATGGTTTTATGCTAGCGTTCAATATTTAGCCTATTTAGTGAATTTTGTAGACCTAAAATACATTTCTCCTTGCTCTACAAATATGGTCAAAATTTTGACCCACATGTTTGGCACCTCCTAGGGAATTTTTGCTCATGGAAATTGAGAACTTAGAAGGCATATTTCCATTGGGTGTGGAGTCAATGTGATGATGGAATGGAATGTGAGTGGAATTTTATCATAAATGGAAAATGATTTTTTTTTTAAAGTGAAATGTGGTGAATGAGTAATTTACATAAAGTGGAAAATAGGAAGGACGTGTTAATAAAATGGTAGATGAGATGGAAATATATGGAAGCAAAGGATATTTTACCTTGTCAAACCTTCCAAGTGGATTGTTTTGTTATACTTACAGTGACACTGAGAGGGGGGTGAATCAGTGTGATCTTTTAAAACTTTAAACTTGCAATGAAATAAAGCAAACTTAAACCAGAAATAGCAAGTTAGTAAGAGAGCATCACACAACACAAAAATTTTAACGAGGTTCACCAATGTGGCTACTCCTCAAAAATGACTGCTTGGACTACCATCCAAATCCAGCCTTTGCAAAGCAACAACTTTACAACTCATTTACCAGCACCAACTGGAAGGAGCACCAACCCCTCAATTTTTTTGCACCAACAGAAAGGAGCACCAACCCCTAATTCACCAGCACCTACTGGAAGGAGCACCAACCCCTTATGCCAAGCTGCAACTTGGACTTCAAGAAAAATACAAAAAAATACCTTCACATAGTTTGCACACTGTCTGTTGTTTCTATGTACTCTGGCTTCTGCTGCAAAAGCTTCGCACCACCAGTCCACTTCTATGCAACTGCTGTGCAACTGCTTCACAACCGAGTTACGGCTTTTGCTCCTGTGCGCTTGTGCTTCGCACTCCAGTCTGCTTCTGCGCAACTGCTTCGCACACTTCGCTTCGACACAAATGAACTACCACTTTGCACTCAGCTCGAATCGATACGACTCGCTCTCTGCTCACCGCGAACTTCACATGCACAAATTTTCTTCACAAAAATCACACTTCAAACTCGAAACAACCCTCCTTTTATAGATGAAATTTCAAGGACAAATCTTAAACTGAAGTCGGCTTTAACCCTAAAGAACGTCGGCTGCAAAACCCTAATGAATGTCGGCTCCAAAACCCTAATGAATGTCGGCTCCAAAACCCTAATCTTCGTCGGCCCAGATTTAACTCTGTCGGCTTCAACCGCCTCTCTGGTTCTGTAGCTTTCCTCGCGAAACTGCAACATGTCACGATATCGCGACACCTTTTACATCCGTACGCCTTCTTGTCCCTACTGTCATGAAATCGTGACACTTTTGGCCTTTGTTAGCTTTGACAACGTTTTTGTCATGAAATCGTGACACTTCGAACTATTGCTGACGTCATCCTTACTTCTGTCATGAAATCGTGACGTTCCTCGCTTTCTCAACTTTTTGTCGGCTTGCACCCAAGAACATGTCGTGAAATCGTGACACTTTTGCCTCCGAGCTTTCTCTCTCCTCTTCGGGTCACGAAAACCCGACGTGTCGCGATATCGCGACACTTTTCCTCCTTGGCGCTTTTCTTCCCTTCGAGTCACGAAAACCCGACATGTCGCGATATCGTGACACTTTTCCTCCTTGGCACTTTTTCTCCAAACATGTCACGAAATCGCGACAGTTTTCTTCCTTAGCGCTTTTTCACCAAACATGTCACGAAATCATGACAATTTTCTTCCTTAGCGCTTTTTCTCCAAACATGTCACAAAATCGTGACAGTTTTCTTCCTTAGCGCTTTTTCACCAAACATGTCACGAAATCACGACAGTTTTCTTCCTTAGCGCTTTTTCTCCAAACATGTCGCGAAATCGTGACAGTTTTCTTCCTTAGCACTTTTTCTCCAAACATGTCACGAAATCGTGACAGTTTTCTTCCTTAGCTTTCTTTTCTGCCAACATGTCGCGAAATCGTGACAATTTTTCCACTTGGCTTCTTTGCCTGCAACATGTCACGAAATCATGATAGTTTTGCTTGCGCCTTCTCTCTCCTCGTCCATGTCGTGAAATCGTGACAATTTTCTTTGTGCCTTCTCTCTCCTCGTCCATGTCACGAAATCGTGACAATTTTCTTTGTGCCTTCTCTCTCCTCCGACATGTCATGAAATCATGACAGAAAACATGTCGCGATATCGCGACAGTTTTCTTACTTGTCTTTTTCTTTGATTTTTTGAATCTGGGTTACTTCTATTTTCCTGGAATTTCACTGTACATGATCTGACTAACCTTTGAACTTCTGTCCTCTGCATCTGAATGACTTCTGAACTGTCTGTCCACTGCATCATTAGATCTAACTGCCTGTGTTGACAACAATGACAAACCTCTTGCAACACCTTGCTCAACAATCTCCCCCTTTGGAATTGTTGGCAACACCTGTGTACATTCCTGTAACTCTTCTCCCCCTTTGTCAATAATACCAAAGGGCTACTGCAGACTCCCCCTGAGTCCATACACACAATTCTCAGGCACAATTTGTTGCACTTAGCACAAATTATGATCATGAGCAAAAGAATAGTCAAATACTCAAATGCTCCCCCTGAGAAAGTGATCCCTGTAGCTAGTCACTTCTTGGGAAGTGTGACTACTCCCAATTTGTTTCGAAGATACTCAAACACTTCCTTGGGCAATGGTTTTGTAAAAATATCTGCTACTTGTTCTGTGGTTGGGACAAAATCCAATTTAACTTCTCCTTCTGCAACTTTCTCCTTCAAAAAATGATACCTGATGGCAATGTGTTTTGTCCGTGAATGCATTACTAGATTCTTGGAGATGTTAATTGCACTGGTGTTATCACACTTAACTGATATTGGTTCACTGAAATTAATACCAAGATCTTTCAGAGTTTGTTTCATCCACAAAACTTGTGTACAACAAGTTGTTGTTGCAATATATTCTGCCTCAGTTGTTGATAAAGAAACTGACTCTTGTTTCTTGTTGTGCCAAGCAACCAACCTGTCACCGAGATAAAAAGCACCTCCACTTGTACTCTTCCTATCATCAACACATCCTGCCCAATCTGCATCTGAATAAGATATAAGGGTGAAGTCTTTACCTTTCGGATACCATAACCCATACTCCATAGTACCCTTGAGATATCTGAGAATCCTTTTTACTGCTGTCACATGAGTCTCTTTGGGACTGGCCTGAAATCTTGCTACCATGCAAACTGCCTGTAGAATATCTGGTCTGGTAGCTGTTAAATAAAGTAAGCTTCCAATCATTGATCTGTACATGGTTTGATCTACAGGTGGAGATTTGTCATCTTTACTCAACTTGCAGCCTGTTGTCATGGGAGTACTGACCGACTTACAGTCCTCCATTGTGAACCTTTTTAGCATCTCTTTCACATATTTAATTTGAGAAATGAATATGCCTTTCTCATTTTGATTAACTTGTAACCCAAGAAAGTAAGACAGTTCACCAATCATAGACATTTCAAATTCTTTCTGCATCTTATTCGCTAAGTCTTTACAAGATTCATCTTTGCTGCTGCCAAATATGATATCATCTACATAAACAACAAGAACAATTAGATGCCCACCTTCTATTTTGACATACAGATTACTGTCCACCAAACCTTTCTTGAATCCCTGTTGAGAGAGATAGTTGTCTAGCCTTGCATACCATGCCCGTGGTGCTTGTTTTAATCCATATAAAGCTTTCTTTAATTTGCAGACAAGGTTGGGATCTTCACTAATTTGAAAACCATCTGGTTGTTCAATATAGACCTCTTCTTCAAGTTTCCCATTTAAGAAGGCAGATTTTACATCCATCTGATAAACTCTGAAGTTCTTGTGGACTGCTAAGGCCAGAAACATTCTAATTGCTTCTAGTCTGGCCATTGGTGCAAAAGTCTCTTCAAAATCAATGCCTTCGACCTGTGCATAGCCTTTACAAACCAGTCTTGCTTTGTTCCTAATGACCTGTCCGTCTTCATTTAATTTGTTTCGAAATATCCATTTGGTGCCGATTACATTCTTATTCGCGAGGTCTAGGTACTAATTCCCAAGTTCTGTTCTTTTCAATCTGATCTAACTCTTCATTTATTGCCTTCATCCAACTATCATCTTTGCTTGCTTCATCTATGTTTTTGGGCTCAATGCTGGATAAAAGAGAGTAATTACTTATTACTTTCCTTCTTGTCTGAACACCAGCTGTGGGATCTCCAATTATTTGGTCTCTTGGATGATTTTTCTACCAGCTGCCTGTTTTGAATTTCTTGTTTTCTTGCACCTCTGAGTCATCGATTAAGTCATCTGAATCAAACGTAGATTTATTTTCTGTTTCATTCACCTCATCTCCTTCAATGACTTCTTCATAGATTGGGTAGTTTTCTTCAAAGTTAGCTATTCGTTTCCCACCTTCATCGAATTTAACATCTGCACTTGTCCACAATTTTCTTGAGTCTCTTGTTGTAGCATTTGTAAGCTTTGCTTTTTGATGAATACCCAACAAAAACACCTTCATCTGCTCTATTTTCAAACTTCCCAAGGTTGTCATCAGTTTTTCTGATGTAACACTTACAACCAAATACTTTGAGATGTTTTGTTGTTGCTTTTCTACCAAACCACAACTCATAAGGTGTTTTGCTTTCATGAGTTCTTAACATATATCTATTTTGGATGTATACTGCAGTGTGAACTGCTTCTTTCAGAATCTGTCTGCTATTTTGTTTTCTACTAGCATAGTGCGTGCCATTTCCTGTACAGTTCTGTTCTTTCTTTCTACTACACCATTCTGCTGGGGAGTTCTAGCTGCTGAATATTGTCTCCTGATACCATGTTTTTCATAGTATTCTATAAATTCATTCGAAATGAATTCTCCTCCTCTATCTGATCGTAAACATTTGATCCTTTTTCCTGTTTCATTCTCAACTAGATGTTTGAAAGATCTGAACATTTCAAAAGCTTCTGTTTTATCTTTTAAGAAAAATATCCATGTCATTCTGGAATAATCATCGATACACAACATAAAGTATTTGTCACCATTTATGCTTTGTGTTCTCATGGGTCCACATAAGTCTGTATGTATAAGTTCCAAAGGCTTGCTAGTGTGGTACTCTTTTGTTTTGAATGAGACTCTGGTTTGCTTTCCCTTCTGACATGAAGCACAGATACTATTTGAAGGTTTTCTAATGGTTGGAATATCTCTCACTGCTTGTTTCGAGCTGATTTTCACCAAATTATCGAAACTTATGTGTCCAAGCCTCTTGTGCCACAACCAGTTCTCTTCTTCTTGTCCAATGAAACACGTACCTTCTAAAGTTTCTGAGAGTGTGTACAGGTTGCCAGACGTCCTTGAACCAGTTGCTATCAATTTCCCACTGTTTATTTTTCTGACTTCACAACCCTGCTTCTTGAAGACTACTTCATGTCCTTTATCACAGATTTGACTGACACTTAACAGGTTGTGTTTCAAACCATCCACAAATAAAACTTCTTCTGACTTGATTTTCCCATCACTAATTTTGACAGATCCTTTTCCTATTATTTTGGCTCCATCATTATTTCCAAACTTCACAGAGCCACCCTCATATTTCTGTAGTTTTTCAAATTTTTGTTTATCACCTGTCATATGACTTGAGCATCCACTCGTCAAGAATCCATGGTACACATTTATTCTGAGCCTTGAAAGTTGTCTGTACTATTAAGGATTCCTTTTCTTCCCTAAGCTGTTCTTTCTGTTTCCACTCTGTTTTGACTGCGGTATTGGGCTCTAGTTTGGACTTTCCTTTTTCAATATCTTTTGCATATCTTTCAGAAGTTTTTCTATTTTGTCTTGTCCTATGTGGTTGGAACTTTCTTTTCTGAGGTTGATTTAAAACAGAGGTACTACGACAATTTCTTGCAATATGCCCATAGTTGTGACAACTAAAACATTCTACTGCATAATTTGTTAGAGGTGCAAAAACATTTCTACTAACAAAGCTTCTTGGTCCTACATTATACTTGCAGTCTGCAATTTTGTGCCCATAACCATTACATTTGAAACAGAAACCAGAAAAGTAATGATTAAACCTGAAAGATGGTCTTTGCCAGGTTGTTGTAGGAACCATAGATCTTCTTCTTCTTTGATTTGTGACCTTGGTAAAGCCATCATTGTCAGTTCTCCTTTCGGGCCTGGCATTACTGCTTTCTTTTGCATGATTTGTTTTTCTTTCATCAGCCTGTTTCTCATCTTCACTCCTTATAGTTTCAACATTTTTGGCTTTTGGTCCGTTTGATGATTCTCCTTCAATGAAGCCCAGACCAAATTTAATGCCTGCAGGTCGTTGATCACTTAAGATTTTATCCAACTTCTTCGAACTTTCTTCACGTTTGTGATGGCAGCTAATTTTTTGATCCAGCTCTTGTATCTGCATTCGTAGGCCAAGATTTTCTTCTTCTAGTTTACAGCAGTAATCTATCTTCATGGTTATCTGAACTTCAAGATCTTCGAACATTTTCTTGTATTCTTTTGCCTGTATTTTTAAACTGGTTATAATGTCGTTTGCATCCTCAAGCTTTCTTGAAAGTTTATAATTCTTTCTTTTCTCAGATTTCCATTCTTCAAGAGCAGAAACCAGTTCACCTTCTAGATCAACTTCTGCCTCAGGTTTTTCAACAACTGCTTTAGAGTTCATTCCTTCTCTCTTCTCTGATTTTTCTACCTCTTCTGATTTTTCTACTTCAAAAGCCATGAATAGAGCTTCACCTGTTCCTTCTTCAGAATCCTCACTAGAGCTGTCCTCTGAAGAATTTGCATTCCTGGAGATGAAACTTTTCTTTTTGAAGTTTCCCTTTCTGAAGTTTGTTTTCTTTCTCCATTCACTTCTTTCTTGATGAGATGCTTCCTCACCTTTGTTCTTCTCATTGAGAGGACATTTGGTAGCAAAGTGTCCAATGCCCCCATAGTTGAAACATTTGAAAGGAAGCTTTCCTCTGTATTTTCCTTTTCCCTTTCTCAGTTTTCTGACAAAATTTGCTTCCATTTCATCCGAAGTTTCTTCTTCTTCAGACTCTTGTTTTGTGTCTTTACCTTTTAGGGCTTTAAATGCTGCTTCTCTGTCTGTGGGATTAGATCTTCCTATTCTCATTTCATAAGCAGTCAGGGAACCATGCATCTCATCCATACTGAAGTGATTTAGATCTTTAGCTTCTTCTATGGCTGAGACTTTAGAATCAAATCTTTGGGGAAGCGATCTTAATACCTTTTTCACGATAGTTGCATCATCCAAATCTTCGTCGAGACCTCTGATTGAATTAGTGATTCCATTAACTCTCTGCATAAAGGCTTCTATGTTCTCATCGTTGGTCATTTTTAATGATTCGAATTGAGCTCGATGTGTTTGAAGCTTGGCTTCCTTGATCTTGTCATCTCCCTCATAAATATTTTCTAGTTTGTCCCATACATCTTTTGCTGATTCGCAATTTATGATCTTGACCAACTCACTGTCAACTAATCCACACATGATGGCATTTTTTGCTTTAGAGTCATTTTCAAATGCCTTTTTACCAGTGTTGTCGGTTGGAGCAGTGTCGGGAGCTGTGTAACCATTAACTACTGCACTCCAGATATCAAATCCCAAAGCACGGAGATATGTCTGCATTCTGATCTTCCAGAACGCATAATTAGTTTCGTCAAACAATGGTGCTTTGTTTGAGGAGAACCCTTCACCACCTGCCATTGCGTCACTTCCAAGATCACCCTAGCTGATTGAGCCTGTTTAGGAACTTGGCTCTGATACCAATTGTTATACTTACAATGACACTGAGAGGGGGGTGAATCAGTGTGATCTTTTAAAACTTTAAACTTGCAATGAAATAAAGCAAACTTAAACCAGAAATAGCAAGTTAGTAAGAGAGCATCACACAACACAAAAATTTTAACGAGGTTCACCAATGTGGCTACTCCTCAAAAATGACTGCTTGGACTACCATCCAAATCCAGCCTTTGCAAAGCAACAACTTTACAACTCATTTACCAGCACCAACTGGAAGGAGCACCAACCCCTCAATTTTTCTGCACCAACAGAAAGGAGCACCAACCCCTTATGCCAAGCTGCAACTTGGACTTCAAGAAAAATATAGAAAAATACCTTCACACAGTTTGCACACTGTCTGCTATTTTTGTGTACTCTGGCTTCTGTTGCAAAAGCTTCGCACCACCAGTCTGCTTCTGCACAACTGCTTCACAACCGAGTTATGGCTTCTGCTCCTGTGCGCTTGTGCTTCGCACTCTAGTCTACTTCTGTGCAACTGCTTCGCACACTTCGCTTCGACACAAATGAACTACCGCTTCGCACTCAGCTCGAATCGATACGACTCGCTCTCTGCTCACCGCGAACTTCACATGCACAAATTTTCTTCACAAAAATCACACACTTCAAACTCGAAACAACCCTCCTTTTATAGATGAAATTTCAAGGACAAATCTTAAACTGAAGTCGGCTTTAACCCTAAAGAACGTCGGCTACAAAACCCTAATGAATGTCGGCTCCAAAACCCTAATGAATGTCGGCTCCAAAACCCTAATCTTCGTCGGCCCAGATTTAACTCTGTCGGCTTCAACCGCCTCTCTGGTTCTGTAGCTTTCCTCGCAAAACTGCAACATGTCACGATATCGTGACACCTTTTACATCCGTACGCCTTCTTGTCCCTGCTGTCACGAAATCGTGACACTTTTGGCCTTTGTTAGCTTTGACAACGTTTTTGTCGTGAAATCGTGACACTTCGAACTATTGCTGACGTCATCCTTACTTCTGTCATGAAATCGTGACGTTCCTCGCTTTCTCAACTTTTTGTCGGCTTGCACCAGCAAAACCAGAACATGTCACGAAATCGTGACACTTTTGCCTCCGAGCTTTCTCTCTCCTCTTCGGGTCGCGAAAACCTGACGTGTCACGATATCGCGACACTTTTCCTCCTTGGCGCTTTTCTTCCCTTCGGGTCACGAAAACCCGACATGTCGTGATATCGCGACACTTTTCCTCCTTGGCGCTTTTTCTCCGAACATGTCGCGAAATCGTGACAGTTTTCTTCCTTAGCGCTTTTTCACCAAACATGTCACGAAATCGTGACAGTTTTCTTCCTTAGCGCTTTTTCTCCGAACATGTCGTGAAATCGTGACAGTTTTCTTCCTTAGCGCTTTTTCACCAAACATGTCACGAAATCGTGACAGTTTTCTTCCTTAGCGCTTTTTCTCCAAACATGTCACGAAATCGTGACAGTTTTCTTCCTTAGCGCTTTTTCTCCAAACATGTCGCGAAATCGCGATAGTTTTCTTCCTTGCTTTCTTTTCTGCCAACATGTCGCGAAATCGTGACAGTTTTTCCACTTGGCTTCTTTGCCTGCAACATGTCGTGAAATCGTGACAGTTTTGCTTGCGCCTTCTCTCTCCTCGTCCATGTCGCGAAATCATGACAATTTTCTTTGCGCCTTCTCTCTCCTCGTCCATGTCGCGAAATCGTGACAATTTTCTTTGCGCCTTCTCTCTCCTCCGACATGTCGCGAAATCGTGACAGAAAACATGTCGCGATATCGCGACAGTTTTCTTACTTGTCTTTTTCTTTGATTTTTTGAATCTGGGTTACTTTTGTTTTCCTGGAATTTCACTGTACATGATCTGACTAACCTTTGAACTTCTGTCCTCTGCATCTGAATGACTTCTGAACTGTCTGTCCACTGCATCATTAGATCTAACTGCCTGTGTTGACAACAATGACAAACCTCTTGCAACACCTTGCTCAACATGTTTTCCTTCTGATGCCTTTTCTTTATATGTTATCCTTTGGTGTTGAAGGTGTCATCTCATTGGTAGCTACTTTTTCTAGTGCCTTTACCTACTTTTTAGGTGTCTTTTGATTGTATAGGGGCTTTAAAATCATGTTTTTTATGGAAATATCCACCTCATGATTCCATTCCCATTCATCCCTTGGCCTTATTGGTCTTCTTATCTCTAAAATACTTGTTTTTCTCTCTCAATCACCATGTAAACTATTTCCCAATCCTTTTATGGGGGATTCCAAAATTCACAGACTCGTTCATGCATTTGCTTTAGTTGGTATACCTTTTAATAAGATAAATAGTTGTATCTCTTAGCTATTTCTTGAATTTTTTCTTGTAATAAGGTGATTATGTTTAGAAACTCGAGCACTTGGGCTTCTCAAATGGGCTATTTCCCTTTATCTATATTTGAATCATCTTTGGAAGCTCATTATATCTGATCCTAGAAGTATTTCATGGTTTAGAGTTACATATATTCATCCTAAAATACTAGAAATCCTAATTCTTGGGCTTCTCTCATAGGTTCCATGATCTTATTAAGCTTGTTGCACAAAATTTCTATAATTTTCACTCCTTTCTAGATTTGTTTGTGTTTTTTTATCATAGTCTCGGAGATATTCCTAGTTGCGTTCCATTGATCACTAGGGATGACCCTCATTGTAGACTCAAATCATTTTTTAGATATTTTCATTAATAACTCAACTTTCCCAAGCATGTTTCTATTTTAGCCTATGTTTGTTGAAAATCTACCCTTGCTTCCCATATATCTAGTCCACAAAAGTCAAGGTAATCTACTATGGCATAATCTTGGAGAGCATATTCAAGAATTTTCTTCCAACTATCTTTTCTCAATTACTTGAGAGTTTCTTTGGAGAATCTAGGAGCTTTAGCTTTCTCCTTTTCAACCTACAACTATTTTTATAGGCCTTGAAATTTCACAACTAATGTTTTATTTAGTTCTTGTGTTTCTTGAGCCTATTGTTTTATGTTTACAAGCTCTATGAACTTATTTTTCTATTTATGAATTTCAATTTGTAGAGCTTTCTACACATGTTGCTCCTCTTTGGCCATTATTTCTAGATCTTTGACCCTTTCCTCCAACTGTCAACACCCATCCCTTGGCCTATAACCTTGTAAGTAAATGGTGCTAACATGATCTTGAGAATTAAGTAAAGAGTCTTCCAATGACAACTAAGAAATTTCTACCATTTGGGTGTCAACATGATATTCATTAGGTGTCATTTTGGCCTCTAACTTGTTTACTTTTAGCTTGATCATGACCCTCATCTACTGGTAGGTGGTAGGATATACTGCATTCATCTGCCTAGGAATGAGAAATTCTTCTATCTACCTAGGAATATTCATTATCCACCAATCATGGGTATTATTGGTCATTTTTATGAGCTTATTGACAATAGTTATGGTTGGATGATCATGTGGCAGTACGGTGGTGAGAAAATATTATAGGATGGGAAAGGGAGATGTCACAATTTTTTGCATAGGAGTTGTGATGATGAAGGGAGGGTTTGTATTAATGGAGTGGATGTGGTCAGAATAACTTCTATTGTAATAATATTTTGAATATTTATCCCTTGTGTAGAGCTTGGTGGTGGTGTAGAAAGGGAAGGAATACTATTAGGGATAGAAGAAGAAGGAAGAGTAGTAGCAATGTTTGAGGAATCAGTACCTTTTTAGTTGTCAAAGGTTGCTCTATTTGTAGTTGTAATGTTCCTAACAAAACTAATCAATATTAGAGAGATTTTTTATTATTATTAAGTTCTTATCATTGTCATTGATCAATAAGTGATTAAGAAGAATCTCCATGTGGTTCTTTTATAGATGAGTATCCTATTAAGTCCAAGGATGCACTTCATAAGGATAAATGTGGTCAATATTTATCCCATGAATAGTAGTAGCCAACCCCTATAATGACCTATAGGTAATTTTATTTACCTTACAATTGGGAATTCCCCTATCTAAAATAGGAACACCTACCTATCCTGATGTACTCCCACTCCTAGATCTATAGTAGTCGGCTGAATCCAATACCTACTTTTCCCCATTGCATAATATGGTATAACTCATCATATAGTTGGGCCAATAGAATTCTCCTCCACATCATAATCAATGGTGTAGTACTATTAAGAAGGTCTTGAACCATCACCAAGAGGTTCCAAGGAAACCTCATACCTAAGGTATCTAGTAATAACACATTCTAAATAATGTGCATAAGAACAACCTAGCACTGTGAAAAGACATCATGTCAAAACCAATAAGTAATTGACACCTCTCCATGCTAAATTTTACCTAGGGCCTTAATGTGTCTATCTCCAAATACCCTTTGAAGTACTGTCACCCTATCTGTAGTCATTGAAGCAGTGAAAGTCCATCCATCTATAGGAATCCTAAAAATCTAGTATACATCCTTAAGTGTCACCATCATCTCTCCAGATAGAAGATGAAAGGTATTAGTCCTAGCATCCCATCAATAGGCTAGGGCTATAATATAGGTCTGGTCCAACATGGTCATCAATAATTTGACAACATAACTAAATCCTAAGGCCCTAAACCAATCATAATCTATGTGATCCAACAGGAGCAACAACTCCAACAACAAGTCAGACTCTTACGCATGTGTAGTCAAGGTCTACGGTGCAAATCCAAATGCATAATCACCTTCAAATTAAAAAAAAAAACATCAAAAAATTAAAACATTTGGCTAAGGTTCCTTATCCATTCATATTGACAGTATCCGCCATGACCACCACTGATGTCATTTATGGCTAACCACCAATAGTTATTTTTTGACCATTGAGGTTTGAACCTAGTTGCTCACAGTGATAGTGGATCCCAATTGGCAAATTGGGAGATGTCAACACTGACAATGACTATGGGAACAATCCCACACAAGGTTTTTACCTACCCAAAAATTGCCTAAAATTAAACCCACCCATCTAAGCTAACCTAATGCTAAACCTAACTAAGGTGAGGTTCATTACCTACAGTTTAATGAGGTTATTTTAGCTTCATTAATTAGTGAGGTTCCTTTTAATGCTCAAATTACAAGTGAGAGATGAAGAATCTACCTTAGGAGCTCCAGCTCCACCACTCATGGAAGCCTCCGACTAATCCACCATTATGGTACAAGGAAATATCGACAACATCCCATATCAGATTCTCTCTCTCTCTTCCCTCAAAGCTCTCATGTTCTCTAGCTTCCAACTAGAAATAATGAATTTCAAAAACCCTAATTTTAATTTTATATTTTTCATTCTACCCTTGATCATTTATGATGACAATGAGAATAGATTAGGGTAACCCTAGTCGTTGATAGCAACAACGGCTAAGTAAATTGTAAAAACTGATCACAAATTTTGATAATGATTAAGAACCAATAATAAATGCTCCCAATTTCTCACCATGAGGAGCTCAAAAATAGACATTAATGCATATGTACCAGTCTATAATATTAAAAAATCATCAAACTAACAAAAATCAAACAAATCAAATTTCAAATATACCTCATACCTAGTTATTTATTCTATACTCTTGGTGGTTGCGATGACTTTCACTCCATGCAATCCGAAAAGATGAGTAAATTACCATAAGGTTATTTGAACCAAATTATTCATTGTAGACTTGAAATATCTTCACTTCAATATCAAAAAAGGCCATGGATTCCAGACTACTCCATGGAAATGAGGTATACATTTCATCTCTCCTATGAAGTTTCATCAAATCATCGAACATAGTGATTCAACACAAGCTTAACTGGAATTGCTATCATCTTGATTTCCTAAGAAGGCTATTGAGTCTAGAATACTCTACAGGATAGATATGTACAATTAATTTTAACAGTTGAAGTTACAACTATAATAGGACCTACCTAATAAAAAATGCAAACATCTTGAACTGTTCAAATCAATCATCTTGGTCAAGTGAATTATCACTTTCATCACTTGTACTTTCCTCATCGACTCATCGCTTGAGGGGGTAGTCATAAAAATATTCATAATCAAAATCAATAATTGATCACTCGATCATGTAAATCATGTTTGTCTTATGAATCATTGCTAACAATTATCATAAGCTTACCCTTCTACTAGGGAAAAAGCATACATAATAAACTAAATATTTTGCAATCTATCTTTTGATCATTATCATTTGAATAATTCATTCCAATTTCATTTAAATCACATTCAAATATTTACTCAAAGCTAAGCCTTTCATCCAGTTGGAAGAAATGATTTTAATATGTGTGCCCTTTCTGTGATTGGGGCATCTAACATTGACCAAATCAATGAACATCAACAAACCTACAATATGGTTTTAGGTGATCTATTTTTTCTTAGCACCATGTTTTTCCACACAATGCATCCCAAAAGGGATATCTATAAACACCTAAAATAAGTCATGTTTAGGAGACTACTCATATAGGCACCTTTGCAAACCATATGAATGATATTGGACCTTTCTAAGAGAAAGTAGTGGTTCTAACCATTCATTGTAGGTAATTTAGGCCAATACAACCTTATCCATTAATAGCATCAATAAATAATACCCCATTCACTAATAATCATAGTGGCTAAGTATTAGCCCTACCTATCGATAGTGGCTAAGGGTAGCCTACCCCTAACTACGTTGAGTGGGAGCGGCTAGCCTTGTAACAAACTTGTGCTACCCAAGATGAGAAAAATTAGTTACAATGAATAAACTTGCAATGGTTCTTGAGCAGTTTTGGGTTGTGAAGTTTCAAAAGGGTTCCTCCCAACTACTCAAACCAACTGATTCTTGATCTTGTCTTCCTTGAGAAGCCAAGATTAGCATTTAGGAAAATCTATGTATAGACCTTCCAAAGAGGCATGAAATATCCTGAATTGAATATAGTGAAGCCCTACCAAATTGTAGAACCATTTCACATCACTTTAGAAGTAGTGAGATGTTTCCTAATCATAGTTTGACACTTGCATTTGTAGCAATGGAACTTCCACAGTCTTGAGGAGAAAGCTTGCCATTCCACATCAATCCATCATGAATTCAAGACATTTCAACTATAAATATGTGTTTAAACACACTGAATATCTTTTATCATCACTTCAACATGGGAATTATGCACTACCAAACTATATTTAAGAGGTAGAACACTTATCCCGTGATTGCTATTTTCAACAGTAGCCCATAGGCTTAGCTATTGATATTATCAGCGTCTAGCAGAGCCAACTGCTATGAGTGATAGCAGCCAGGATTTGACATACAATTTTCTTTTATTTAGCTATACATTTCCCAATTTTATCATGCATTCATTTCATAACTTAAAATTCTATCCATTAAATTTTTCAATCCCTACTCGTGTGCTTCCCATAATTTTCCTTCACCCAAATTCTTTCACGTATGACTCCCACTCAAGAATTAATTGATAATAGGGTTGAAACCCTTACGTATTGAACAAATTTAATAAAACTGGATCTAATACCAAATTAAGAGAAAAAATCCCTAATAAAATAAATATAGAAAAATACTAAATACAAAATCAAAGGAAAAAGGAAGAATAATATAATAGATACACACATAACGTAATATTTTATCTAGAAAACACTTATGGGAAAAAACCTAGCACAATAATATCTCCTTATTGTATAAACTTAACCATTTCTGATACAATAATGTTCACCTCTCATATCTCTTTAAACCCTTATGCAAGTGCCATTGAAATAACAACAAAAGAATAAATTTTACAATACCATGGGTGAAAAACCATGGGTTCAAATATTTAAACTTAAATAACCCATATGGGTCTAAAAATAGTTTAAGAAACCCTATAAGTTTTATCGAGAGTTGCCTCCCTCAAAACCCCAACGAGGATACATGGAGAGTGTCCAGTACCTTTTAGAGTTAACCCTATCAAAATAACATGGAAAATATTCAACATATTTCCAACATGAAGAATATATATATATATATATATATATATATATATATATATATATATATATATATATATATATAACAATACAATACATGAAATAGATATTTTAAAAAATATATGATAAATAAATAAATAAAATTTTAAAAATTCAAAATGTGTGGGGTAGTAGTGCACTGGTATAATAGACCCATGGGTGCCCCATAATCATGTGTAGGGCACTAATATAGTATTATCATGCACAACTATGAGGTAAATATGGTGTATCTATAGGGTAGCCCCACATGGGCCTCTCAAGCATTGTTGTAGGTCTTGGCCTAGCACTTTCATACACACTTGCCTAAGGGGGTGTTATGGGCATTGACCATGTGGTCCACATGCACATCTCAACTAAGTGGTAATGAGAGCATCAACATGGTGATCGTTTGTACCCCATTATTGGCAGATAATATGTGATAACATGGAAGTCATGTACATGCACCTTGAATGTAGGTGGTCCTAATATGGGATATGGGTGCACATCATAGTGCAACATACTTATACCTCATGCTCCATTGAGGGGTAAATAAGGGGGCTAATGCAGTGCATGTTGCATGGATATTAATATTTAAAAAAATATGAGTAAAAAAAAGAATGGGCTTAAAACTTTATATATATATATATATATATATATATATATATATATATATATATATATATATATATATATATATAAGAGATGAATATCGATGAAATATTTGAGTGGAAATTCATAAATTCTAGAGAAGAATTGTACATGTAAGATAAATATAAATAAATAGTGAAATAAATAAAAAAGTATATGTAGAGTTCATATGATTAGAGTTTGATGTGTATAAAGGAATAAAAATGGACAAAAAATGGCTGATGAGAATATATTGAAAATAGGAAATAAAATAAAATAAAAGAATAAAATATTTGTATATGTAAGTCTCTCTCTATATATATCTATCTATCTATCTATCTATCTATATATATATATATATATAACGGATTTTAATTTCAAAATATAAATATAGAAAAAGGAGAAAGCATAAGATTTAAATGAAAAGCAAGGTTGTAACTAGTTAAAATATTGACATAAGTGCTTAGTGTAAATTTTTTAAGAACAACAAAAATGTGTGTTATGTAAGTCCAATGAAGAATTAGTAGATCACATCTTTGTGTACTATCTCTTTTCTTCTAAATATTTCTAGTTGTTGTTAAGGACTTTATATATATGTAGGGTTAGTTTAGACAATTTTTTTGAGCTCTTTGAACAATGACATTCCCCATTTCTTAATTTTAGACTAATAATTTTATGGAAGATGCTATTACCTCATTTCATTTAGGGTATTCAGTTTGAGAGAAATAATAGAATATTTAAGTCTTCAGGAATGAGATAGTTACTTTCCATAGAATAAAATCAGTTGTTAAAGATAATTTTTCCATTGTAGAATATCTTGAAGGTTGGGAGAATGTTTAGGAGGCTAGGATAGCCTCTTTGTGGGATCTTACACCTCTTCATAATCAAGAAATAGATCCAAAAATTATTGCTAGAAAAAATACCTTTTAGTGTTCCCCTAGATTTTTTTAGCTTAAACTTGATTTTGATGGTGCCACAAAAGGTAACCAAGATAGGGTAGGAGGGGGTGGAATTATAAGGGACTTATTAGGCTCAAATATATCATACTTGTGTATAGGCATTGTGCCTTGGAATTTGGCAAAAGTATACAATTGAATGAAATGATATTTCTCTCTATTTCAATCTCCAGAGAATGTTTATTCCTTTAATTGTTATATTTTAATGGGAAAGGGGTAGAAAGAAGTAAGAGTTGATAAAGATAGAGAAAAGTGAATTGGATATAGTGTCAAAATTGGATCCCACTAGGTAATATATTGTCAAATCAATTACATGATACTTAATAGACCATCCATTGTCACCTCCAATTACAAATTTATTTAGCTTATGGCATTTAATTTAATAATTCCAATGACTCATACAATTAACAATCCAATAGCTGATTCTTCACTTTAATAAAATAGACTGAGTGTTGAATGTAATAAAAATAGCTTAAAGAAATGTATACAAGATTTAATCATTCCAAGGACTTCAATTATTAGTAATCCAAATAACACATTTACTTTAACATACAATAATGATTAAGTGTAATAGAAATGACTTAAAACAAAATACACATAAAATTTGCAATTGCACAGTAATGGAGGCCAAAAAGCTATCACTTCATTGATCAACATCAATGTTACAAAGCAATACTAGGTAATGACTACAGATCCAATCCTTGTAATGAGGTCTCTCTAAATAATTATAGTTTGCAATTTTGAATTTTATAGTAGAAATACAATTGTATGGCCATTGAGAAAGAATAGTCTAACAAGAAACCATAATTGTTGAGGTGGCATCTTTAAGCTTCATCTCAGGAAAACAATTGAATTTGGTCCATCGATCTGCAATTATCTCGTACAAGTGGCTGCATTATTAGAGTTTTTATTTTCATGCTTAGGTGTTATTATATGGAACCAACTAGCAACCATTGTGGTAGTTATAGGTCTTAAAATGGCATTTCTTGAAAAGTTGCTCAAAACCGGGCTCTTCATTTTGCTTGAACAACTCTTCTGAGATGAAATCATGGTTTTTCTTTGATGACATCATTGTTGGATGTATTTTTACCTTGTGTACATTTTATTTTATATTATTCTCTTTTGTTTGCATAGTGCCAAGCTCTAGTTTAGGATTGTGAAATCATTGGTTTGTACAATCTAGTTTTATGCACTTTTGGCTTTGTTCATTCACATATCAATTTCATGCATTTGGACCTCTTTGCATGATTTTAGAATCAGTGTTGAATATGCTTACATCATCACAAAATGTCACATTGTCTTGAGCATCATGGCTTCAGGCTTGATCTTTAGAGTTTGATTTGTGCAATCCTATTCTCCTCTTCCTTTTGGTTGATATAATTATATTTAATGGTCTATTTTCATGCAAAGTACTTTTTTGGATTATTTGTCCCATTTTACATGATCTTATGCTCTTCCTTTGGCTCATTGATATCATGGCCAAAGTTAGCCTAGTTTCAAGCATTGCAATACTGGACGCTCACTTTTGTGCATTCCCATGGAGACTAGGCTTTGCACTGATTTCACTATTGATGTAATTTTGGTATTGGGCATCATGGTTTCATGCTAGCCTTCAATATTTAGTCTATTTAGTGAATTTTGTGGATCCAAAATACATTTCTCCTTGCTCTACAAATGTGGTCAAAAATTTGACCCACATGTTTGGCACCTTCTAGGGAATTTTTGCTCATGGAAATTGAGAATTTAGAAGGCATATTTCCATTGGGTATGGAGTCAATGTGATTATGGAATAGAATGTGAGTGGAATTTTATCATAAATGGTAAATGAATTTTTGTGAAAAGTGAAATGTGGTGAATGAGTGATTTACATAAAGTGGAAAATAGGAATGACGTGTTAATGAAATGGTATATGAGATGGAAATAGATGGAAGCAAAGGATATTTTACCTTGTCAAACCTTACAAGTGGCTTGTTTTCCTTCTGATGTCTTTCCTTTGTCTTTTATCCTTTGGTGTTGAAGGTGTCACCTCATTGGTAGCTACTTTGTCTAGTGCCTTTGTCTAATTTTCAAGTATCTTTTGATTGTCTAGGGGCTTTAGACTCATATCTTTTATGGAAATATCCACCTCATGAGTTCATTATTCTTCTTCATCCCCTTGAAATTCTTGGTCTTCTTCTCCATAAAAGACTTGTTTTTCTCTCTCAAGCACCACTTAAACTCTTCCCAATCCTTTTATGGGGTATTCCCAAATTCACAGACTCGTTCATGCATTTTCTTCAGCTGGTATACATTTTCATAGGATGAATAGTTGTATCTCTTAGCTATTTATTGAATTTTTACTTGTAATATGGCCATTATGTTTAGAAATTCAACCACTTGGGCTTCTCCAATGAGCTCTTTCCCTTGATATATCTTTGAATCATATTTGGAAGCTCATTATATCTAATCCTAGAAGTCTTCTATGGTTTAGAGTTACATATCTTCATTCCAAAAGCATATAAATTCTAATTCTTGGGCTTCTCTCATAGGTTCCATGATCCTATTAAGTTTTTTGCACAAACTTTTTATCATTTTAACTCCTTTCTAGATTTTTTTTGTGTTTTTTTATCACAGTCTTGGAGATATTCCTAGTTGTGTTCCATTGATCACTAGGGATGACCCTTGTTGTAGAATAAAATTATTTTTTAGATATTTTTATTAATACCTCAAATTGCCCAAGCATATTTCTAGTTTAGCATGTGTTTTTTGAAAATCTACCCTTGCTTCCCATATAGCTAGTCCACAAAATTCAAGGTAATCTATTATGAAATAATCTTGGAGAGCATATTCAAGAATTTTCTCCCAACTACATTTTCTCAATTACTTGAGCGTTTCTTTGGAGAAGCTAGGAGCTTTGGATTTTTCCTTTTAACATACAACTATTTTTACAGGCCTTGAACTTGCACAACCAATGTTTTATTTAGTTCTTATGTTTCTTGAGTCTGTTGCTTGATGTTTACAAGCTCTATGAACTTATTTTTTTATTTGTGCATTTCAATTTGCAAAGATTTCTAAACATGTTGCTCCTATTTAGCCATTATTTGTAGATCTTTGACCCTTTCCTCCAACTATCAACACCCATCCCTTGGCCTATCACCTTGTATGTAAATGGTGCTAACATGATCTTGAGTATTAAGCAAAGGGTCTTCCAATTATAAATAAGGAATGTCTACCATTTGGGTGTCAACATGATATTCATCATTTGTCATTTTGGCCTCTAGCTTATTTAAATTTGGATTAACCATGACCCTCATCTACTGATAGGTGGTATGATCTACTATAGTCATCTGCCTATGAATGATAAATTCTCCTATCTACCTAGGAATATTCATTCTCCACCAATCATGGGTATTATTGGTCATTTTTATGAGCTTATTGCTAATAGTTATGGTTGGATGATCATGTGGTAGTACAGTGGTGGGAAAATATTATAGGATGGAAAAGGGAGATGTAGGTATTTTTTGCATAAGAGTTGGGATGATGAAGGGAAGGGTTTGGATTAATGGAGTGGATGTGGTTTGAATAACTTCTATTGTAATAATATTTTGAACATTTATCCTTTGTGTAGAGCTTGGTGGTGGTGTACAAAAGGAAAGAATACTATTAGGGATAGAAGAAGAAGGAAGATTAGTAGAAATGTTTGAGGAATCAATACCTTTATAGTTGTCAAAGGTTGTTGTATTGCTAGCTATAACATTCCTACCAAAACCAACCAATATTAGAGAGATATTTTTTATTATTAAGTTCTTATCATTGTCATTGATCAATAAGTGATTAAGAAGAATCTCCATGTGGTTCTATTATAGATGAGTATCCAAGTAAGTCCAAGGATGCACTTCATAGGAATCAATGTGGTTAATGTTTATCCCATGGATAGGAGTGGCCAACCCCTATAATGACCTACAAGTAAGTTTCTTTACCTCACAATTGGAAATTATCCTATCTAAAATAGGAACATATTTTTCCCTACTAGCTTAAATCGACATTACTATAGCCTTATGTTAGGTTTCTTTCAACCTGTACATTATATGTATGCCTTAAATATTAGCTTATTCTTCCTTAAGGATAGAACATCAATTATTGCAATGATTAAATCTCCCATATCACTAATAACTAGCTAAGGGGGTTATCACAAACCCTCATAGACCTATTAATGTCTACCATTTTACCTTGTTTTATTCAACTATAATCTCCACAAAATGAGATAACATTCAAATTCTCCCTTATGATAATTTTCATATTTAATCAATAGAGATACATATTTAAGTTTCATGCATGACTCATCCTTTCTCTTTAATTTAGTGTTAAACTATGCCATCTAGACACAATATTTAATTCTCATTTAAATGTCTAGTTCCTAACATATGATAACTTCATGTCACGACATAACTTTATAGATTTTTCCATAATTGCTTATAATGGAGGATTACATTATTTAAAAATCCTCTTAAAGAGCGATACAATCAATTTACAAATAATTCTCAATAGATATATTCAGAGGCCTTGCATTAAATAGGCCTTGTTACAACACATATACATATTCAATAGAAGTCGAATAGATCCAATCTTCATTTGACTCCACTCGAACCACCAATACTAGGTTGTAGGTATTTCGAGATCAGGACAACCCATTACATGTATATAAAAATATACTTTTAGACAAGCAGCAGAATGTAATAATATACATATAAATGCAACTATGCATAATACATTCATCATAATGTAATTGCAATCAAAGCATTCCATAATTCAAAGGAAGGAAATCCCATACTTTCCTAAGAATGAAATCCACATCTAATTCCATTCCATATCAATTTCCACAAAGATATACCTTTGAACAAATATTATTACATTCAATTACTTATAATTGATTTAGGAGAGAGCCCCATAAATTCCCTCAAGAATATCCCATTCCATTCTTCCTAAAATTAGAAGTTGCAATCATAAACTAGATCCTATTTCATTTTCCCAGAGATAGCATTTAAACATAATATTATAACAATCATTAAATCACTATAGTCCTCACAACTAGGTGGCTAGCATGAGGTAGCCTTAACCACACCAACTGTGGTCACAAACTACCTATGATTTCTTCCTTATAAAGATATCCATATGCTTTTGTGGGAATTATATGGGATTAATCACTACATAAACACAGTCATCACATAAACAAAATATTTTTTAGACCATCATGTGAATTGAGTAGATAACCCTACTATCAACACGTGGAAGCATCATATTACAAGTGACAAGACCAAATAACAAGGTAAGATGATCAATAAGCTACACATGTCATCAACCAATACACATCATCAAACAACAACATAATTCTTTACCACTACATCATGGACACATAGGCATGGGAGACTTCCTCCCTTTAAACCTCCTATAGATCACAACATGCTTTTTGTGGGATAGTACTTGAGGGGTCTTAACCACATATTTTGCTAGAGTGAATCTGAATACAGATGTGTGTGCGATGATTGCTTCAAAATGATATGCAATAGATATAAATTTATATTAAACCCTTAATATAAGGGATACTCGATGAACATAGGTAATTGCAAGGTTTTACCATGTATTTCTATCTAAAATACATATCCAAAAATAGGTTTTTATTTAAATGAGACTTTGGTACAAAGACAATAGCAGGGGTTCATCGTCGTGCAATACCTTGGATTCACATAAACTTAAGACAACAAAATCCTCTATACAATGTGAATTCTTCATTAGTTAAAAACGGTGATGGTTTTACATATGACATCCCAACTTAAGCATTTTTGATAGATTAACACATCCTAATTTTAGCACAAGTCAACCAATCAAATTTAGGGTTTGAAGCCACTCTATATAATAGGAATCTCACAAGTGTATTACAATACAACTATGGCCAAGGTTTTATCAAATGCATTAATAAGTTTTATTACTCATATTTAATACAATATTGAGACATCGACAAGGTGAGGTCTAATGCCATTTATGTTACAAATAAAAATCATTATAGCATGAATAGGAAAGAGTATGAAAAGAGCACATAAAATAGAACCTCTTTCATTTTGCAACCAAAGGAAGCCAGGGTGTAGAGAATAATATTATGATTCACATAATTCAACCATTTGATTTATATTGAAAAAATAAAGAACCTTCTTACCTATATCTTTCACAAAAATTCAACTTCACTTTCCTGTCTTCTCAGCCCTCCAATTATTTCTTCAACCTCCTCCTATAAATGTCTTGACCAAATGTCTCTAAAACTTAAGGTTGTTTGGTTTCTGATCCACCAAGGTGGAGAGCATAATCTCTAAGCCCAATTTTTCCTTCCAATGTTCCTTCAGTATTGCTTCCCCTTTCTCTTCTGAAGAGGCTCTCAATTTATAGAAAAACATCTCCTCTCATGAGCCACAAGTGGCTTATTATTTTATTAATAAAATATGCCCATAATTGGATGAGTCAACTCAACTCATGTAGAGGGGGAATTCCAAATAGTAGAAGGAGGTCCAAGTTGGGATAAGGTGGGTGACAATTTCAACATTGAAACTATTAGAGATTAGGAAAATACCAAGCTCAAACTATTGGAAATAGGAAAAGGGTATATCCCTTTATATCCACCAATAAGCAAAAGTCATATATGAGGGGTGAATAATAAAATGTTTCTTTTTTATTATTCAATAATGTTAGTGTTCCTCTTGGTCCAATCAGAATTGGACAAGTATTGTGAGCACTTAATCATGTTAAATTAGGTTAACTAAACCTAATTAATTAAACTAAATTACTTTTTGTAAAAGATACATTTTTTTATAAAAGCCCTATTCAGTTTCTTTCTAAAGTGTATATATTTCAAAACACTAAATAGATCACCAAAATTTACAAAACTCTATAAATAACCAATACCTCTTAGAGCTTCATAAAGCTAAGCATTAGTTTCTTAATCATCAAGCACAAGGGTTCGTTCAAGGTGGGATGTGATACTAGATCAATTGTTATCTCAATTATTGCCTTAATTTATTACCTTAGTTGCTAGAGATGGCTCTTCAAATGGGTAAGCTTTTCTCTTGCCAATCATTTTTTGAAGGTTGGGAGAAGCAGTCTCGATCCCAAGTAACTATTGCACATACGACTATAGATTCATGTCAAATTCCTCATCATTGTTGATGGGATGACTCGATGTCTGTGTGTTTTCAACCAATACTTCTTATTCTTGAGGCTTTTGATATTTTGTTTATCCTACAACAAACTTAGATGTTTTAAGAGGAACTTCTGGGGTAAATATTTGACTTTTTTTCTTCTTTATTTCTAGGACAAGAGAACTTGGAAAAGGTGCACCTTGGGTCAAATTCTTAGGTTGTTGTACCTGTATAATTTCATGAGTTATAGTGGATGATTTTCCTAGACTTCCTTTGGTATATCCCATTTTTCCTATGATCTGAGACCCTTTATGATAAATTTATTGTTGAAACTCTATGGGGATGAAAATAGTGGCCTATTATTTTGGTTGAGGAATATCTATTGCAACTAATTGCTTCTCTGGGAGAGCTACATATTATCAATAGTTGGTTTCTCTTCAAGTATGTCCACATCCTATTCAATAGGACCTTATTTTGGGGAAACTTATTTTTGTTGTAGCCACTTCCTCTATTTTTGGTCTATTGTCCCACATTTCTTTGCTTCATTCATTAGAGACTATGGCCTTTTTTTACCCATTTTTGGAGTTCCATGTTTCTACATTCTCATCATATCTCTGTGAAAATTCTCTATCCACTGAGAGTGGGTATTTATATTTAATAACATTTCTCTCAATCCTAAAAATCCATAATTCTATAATCTTGTGTTTATCCCATTTAGTCTTCTTTATTAAATCATCTAATTTATTTTTATTCAATGCATATTTTGGTTTTTCCTTAGGATTGTAATCATCCTCTTGCTCATACTAGTCTCTCTATGGAGGAAAATCTAGCATCTTACTAACATTCTAGTTGATCTCATTATTCTCATGATTATTTCATAGCTACTCTATGTTAGGTCTACTAGTTTTCTTGAAAATAGGAGTCTTGCCTATGTTTAATATTCAATTTGTCCTTGAACTTATCAATAGGGTTATATATCCACCTTTGGGGTAGTGGCCATAGTCCTATACTTTTCAATCTATGAAAAATTTCTTCCTCTTTCTCTTTTACAATTATCATAATCAGCTCATGAGTAAAGGGATATTTACATGTTCCTTTCTTATTAATACTAGTACCAAAAGTGATACTAATGGCATTGTATACACAGAAAATAGACCCACTAAGGTAAATAATGTTCCTTAGATGTCTTGTTTTCTCCTTAAAAATATAGGGTCATATTTGAGCCAATTTTTACCCTACTAAATCTTCTCCATTTCTTCTAAATCTTATACCATTAGACCAGGCTCAAAAATATCTTTCCAATGGTATATTATATGACTTCTTTTGACTTCATTTAACCCTTTTAAATGCATTAAAAACACATGGGGGTCCAACAGGTGTGACATCGCGTCCCACTTTTACGGGCATGTTTTTGTTGTTTCTAATTTAATTTATTTCTTTTATTATTTTTGGCCCACTTGGACCACCTATTAAACCCACCCTAGGGTTTATTGGCATCGACTATGAGTTTATTTGACCTATTTCTTTGCCTATAAAAGGAAGATCAAAATCAATTTTTAATAACATGAACATGAACACTGCTACAAACATGAACTCACGAACAACACGCTCTTGCTTACGATTTGATTATTCTCTGCTACTTTCTCATTGATTCTTCTTCATTGTATGTTTCACTACTAACCCCCAAAGTGCAACTTATGGATTTGATCTACATTGCATGATTTGTTTTTGGCTTGGTGGATTCGTTGGTGTGAGCTTGGTGAAAAGATGAAGTACCTTTTGTGGAGGCTCTCATATTCTTCTCATTGTTCCCTCAAAATTTGTCACACACTGTATTGTTTTTATTATATTTTTATTTTTATCTTTGCATCATCATTAAAAGCATTTAGTAATTAGGATCTCTTTGTTATTTCTATGCATTGCATCTGTAGATTACTGTAAATAATCACTCATCATATTATCTGCATGTTATTTTGCATCCTGGGCTTCGCCTAGGGGTAAGTTTTTTGATCTGTCAATTTTGTTACTTCCATTTACATATTTTTAATATAGCAACATATTCTATTTCTATTTTTACTATTTCTATACATATATTTTATGTTTAAACTCCAAAGGTCAATTTCTGATTTTATTTGCAAAGGTCATCTAATTGGACCTAGGGGGCTTCACTGCTGCACCTCCAAGGACTCTCTTACAGCGGCCTAAGTAGACCCCCTAATTATAATCAAACATTTTTCTAGTCCATTATTTGTCTTTATAGGAACATATTTATTTTGACTTCACTAGGGCAAGGAGAATTAAAGCTTGGATTAGCCATTGGTTTGAGTTAAGTGATTTTGTTCTTATTGCTAGTTTTTATGATCTACATTCTTAGGCATCTAAATATTAAAAAGCATATAGTTTGCATTTAGGTTAATTTCTGCATATTTATCTTTAATTAACCCTGTTTTAATTAATTAGTTAATTCTATTTTTAATTAATTAAATAATTTTGTTTTAACTAGTTAATTTTGTTTTAATTTTTTAGTTAATTTTGTTTTAATTAATTAGTTAATTTTTTTTTAATTAATCAATTAATTCTATTTTAATTAATTAGTTAATTTTATTTTAATTAATTAAATAATTTTATTTTAATTAATTAAATAATTTTATTTTAATTAATTAATTATGTTTTAATTAATTTGTTAATTTTGTTTTAAAAATTGCTTGAAACAAAACCCTAGGTTAGCCTCATTCAAAGAAAAGAATCATATTAGGTTAACTCTTGTATTTTACATTTCTTGTATTCTATATTTGTCTATATTTTCATTCCATTTTATTTTATATTGTTAGTTAATTTTCCCTTTGTTTATATTTCCATTTAATTTTTGTTAATACTATTATTTGTTTTCTTAGTTTAAAATTAGTGAGGCCAAACCTAGGCTATTTTTTTAAAGTGAACACATTAAAACGATAGGAGGAGGATAATCTATGCATAGTCAACGTTTTTCGCAGGACTGCCCAAACTGCCGAACTCGTTTTGGCCATATCTCACTCATCCGGACTCGGATTGAGCTAAAATTTTGAGGGTAGATGCCTGAAAAACCCTAGAACGTCTCCACCAATTTTCATATCATTTGGAGCAACACAGATCCTAGCGCATCCCTATGTGTGAACGAGATATTTGGCAAGCGAGTATGCGAGGGTTTCATCTGGGTTGAGTGCAAGCAGCTCCAGAGGTTGGTTTTTAGGGCCTTCGGGCCCTAGAGGCCAATATTTTTGTGGTTTATGCTCAATATTTTAGCAAGAAATGTTGCAGGGGATCCAATATGGGTTAGAAATTTATCTTTCAACAGATCATACTATGAACTTGAGTGACAATGGCTTCCAATTTGCTGCACAAAAGAAAAGTGAAAACCATACCTTTCCACGACATCTAGGGCAAGGATTAAAGAGATCACGAAACAAGTTTCAAGCAGTTGATCAAAAAATGGCTCATATCTCAAGTGAATCTGGTGCTAAGGTGCACCCACAAAATAATTCTACTATGAAAACCCCTGTCAAGGGTAAGAATTTTGAAGACTCAGTCCCAAAAATGAATTTTAGGGATGCCCTTCATGGTGGACAGCCTCAGCCCAATGCTAATATCAATCTTAGGGCTTCCCATAAACCTCTAAGAATGCCTAAGATTGATCCCAAGAAAATGGAGTCAGGATGTCTTAAAGCAGTTGATGGAACTCCTATTGTTAAGCTTGATATGGGTAACATTCAGAATGGCATTGAAGATTTGGAAAAAAGAGGACTAATTTGTCGGTTCATGGGTTTTCGTCCGAGTCTATCTGCTTTCAAAGTCTGGGCTGCAAAAAGCTGGAAAACTAAAGGTGAGTTACAAATCTCTATTTATCCAAATGGTTATTTTCTTGTTTTATTTGCTAATAATGAAGATAGAGAGAAAACTTTTCAAGGGGGTCCTTGGTTTTTTGGAAGGGCAGGGCTTTTCATGAAGCCCTGGCATACTAAATTTAAAGCCGAAGAAGAGATGCCTTCTATAGCTCCCGTGTGGGTTAGACTCTTTGGCCTCCCTATTGAATTTTGGAATCCTACTATTTTTTCTTCAATTGGAAACTCTTTAGGAACTTTTATGATGACTCGCTGATTGTACTCAAAATTTTGAACATATTATTTATGCTCGGATTTGTGTTTTAATGGATTTTGACAAACCCCTACCTAAAAATATCACATTACAATTTGGGGAAGACACTTGGGAGCAAGTAGTGGACTATGAGAACATTCCTTTTCATTGTAGAATTTGCCATGAATATGGTCATTTGGCCAGTGCTTGCCCAAATAAAATTCCTGATCAAAAGAAAGAAGATATAAACTCAACAGGTTTCCAAATACCTAAGAAGAAGAACACTCAAAAAAACTAGTTATGAAGGATCAATCAAAGTCATCTGCTAATATGTTTGAAATCCTTTCCACAAATGATGTCCCAAGTGAGGAAGAGGAAATAATGGAAACTGAAATCTTAGAAACACAATTTAAATATGAAGGGAAGAACTCAGAGACAAACCAACAAATCAAAGGTTTTCAACAGAAAAAAAAGGGAGAAAATTTACACAAGAAAAACAATCTTTCAAATGTCAAAACTTCAAATAATGCAGGTCCCAATATAGACTCCGTTGAACCATCTAGTAAAATTTTGGTTGTGTACGAGCATTCTTCAAGGTTAGAAGCCATCTCAGATTCAATTGGAATAAGTCAAGAAACAGGGAAAAAAATTGAAGATGGATTCTAATCAAAAAGTAGGTCGCAAGACCAATCAATATCATATGGTAAAAGAAGGTGAAAAGCTTGTAGAGGAAGGTAAGATTAATGCCCTTCCCAACTTTTTTAGCCCTGGTATTAATGAAGATCATCACTTGGAATATTAGAGGACTCAAAGGGAGTCTTTCAAAACAAAATGAAATTAGAAGAATGATTCAGATAAATCATCCACATCTTGTTTTCCTTCAAGAAACAAAGATGTCAATGGAGGATATGGACTCAATTGCCAGTAAAATTTGGCCAGCTGGAAAAGTGGTTTCCCTCAGTTCCCAAGGGACTTCTGGTGGCATTGCTTGTCTTTGGGACCCAAAAGAGGTAGTTATTCACCATATGGTTGGCAGTTGGGGTTTGTTGGCTATAGCTATTCAAAGTAGACATTCCAACTAGATTATGCTCTGCATTACTGTTTATGCTCCGACTTCTTTGGAGGAAAAAAGAAGACAGTGGAAGGATATTACTCATATTATCTCTCATTTTCCTAAAGCTTGGATCTTGATCGGAGGAGATTTCAATACCATCCTCTCTCTGGATGAGAAAAGGGGGGGAAATAGAAATTTGGACAAAAGCACTGACCTCATGAGCGAATATATTGCAAACCTCCATCTTGTGGATATCCAACCAGATAATGGCCTTATGACTTGGTCTAACAGAAGGCAAGGCTTAGCTTGTATAATGGAGAGATTGGATAGGTTTTTGCTCTCTAAAAATTTCTTAATCCATGGTCACATTCCTAAAGTGAAGACTCTTAATAATGCTGGTTCGGATCATTGGCCAGTCATGGTGGAAATGTGGAAAACCAATGTGAGTTTCTCTCCTTTTCATTTTCAATTAATGTGGCTTAGAGACATTTCCTTCAGACCTCATGTGCAACAATGGTGGAAGGAAGGTAAACCTAGGCATGGGACTAAGATGTTCTGTTTTGCCAAAATACTGCAATACATTAAATCCAAAATCAAGACTTGGAACTGGAAAGAGTTTGGGGATGTTCATAAAAAAAACATGAAGTTATTGCTCATCTTGAAAATTTGAATAAGAAAATCCATTTAGATGGCCTCACAGAGAAGAGAAGTGCAGATGAAATTAAACTCACAACTCAGCTTGAGGAATGGGAAAAAAGAGAAGAAATCTTATGGAAGCAAAAATCTAGAATTCAATGGCTCAAAGAAGGAGATCGAAACACAAATTTCTTCCACAAATCTCTTCTAGCTCGAAGATCTCACAACTTTATTTCTTCCTTAAAATCAGATTCTGGAGATGTTGTTTATACTTGGGATGGCATGAACTCTATTGTTGTTGATTACTTTTCCAATATTTTTGCTGCTACTCCTCTTGACTCAGCTTCACAACAAAATGTTCTTCAAGCAATCCCTTCTCTTATCACTTTTGAGGAGAACTCTATTTTGACTGCTCCTGTTACTATCAATGAGCTTCAACAAGTAGTTTTTAAAATGCAAAAAGGGAAAACCCCAGGTCCTGATGGTTTTCCCATTGAGTTCTACCAAGAGTTCTGGGATATCCTTCATGTTGATTTATTAGAGGTGGTGGAAGAAGCCAGGAAAGCCAAAGAAATTTTGAAGGTTATCAATAAAACTTATATTACTCTTGTTCCAAAAGCTCAAGAGGTTGATCATATCTCAACTTTTAGACCTATTGCTTTATGTAATGTTCTTCTCAAAATCATTACTAAAATCATGGCAGAAAGGTTGAAGCCTCTTTTGCATAAGATTATTTCCCCAGAGCAAGGGGGTTATGTGGAAGGACGTCAAATAGTAGATGAGATAGTTCTTGCTTAGGAAGCCATCCATTCCATGGATATGCAAAAATCTCCTTCCATGTTCATTCGGTTAGACTTATCCAAAGCTTATGATAGAGTGGATTGGCACTTCCTTATCAAAGTTTTGAGGCAATTTGGTTTCTCTAAGGATTGGATGGATTGGATTATGGGATGTATCTCTTCAGTTTCCTACTTAGTTCTTATCAATGGCAGGCCTTCTCAGTCATTCCCAACTTCCAGAGGTATTAGGCAAGGTGACCCGCTATCCCCTTATTTATTCATCATTCTTGTTGAATGCTTGGGTAGGACTATAACCAAAAAGAGGGAAAACAAAACCCTTGAGGGAGTTACCATTGCTCATGGAGCTAGACCTATCTCTCATCTTCAATTTGTGGATGACTCTACTCTTTTAGGTAAAGCTACAGCTTAAGGAAGCTTCTAATATTAAGCAAATCATTAGCTATTTTTCTAAGGCTATCGGGCAGTTGATCAATGAAGACAAATCTAAAGTTATTTTCTTTCACTGCTCTGCTAGACAGGAATCCATGGTCTTGGATAAATTAAGATATAAGAAGACCTCCCTTCCAATCACTTATTTAGGTATTCCCATAAATATTCAAAGGCAGAAAAATAAATATTGGAATTGGTTGTTGGACAAAGTCAAGAAGAAAATTGGAAAGTGGACCAACAAGTGGCTTTCTTCCGGGGGTAGAATCACCTTGGTAAAATCAGTCCTTCAAGCTATTCCTATTTATGTTTCTTCCATTTTGAATATCCCAAAGGTTGTTCTTCGAGAATTGGATCAAATCAGTCATCGTTTCCTTTGGAGTGGTACTAAGGAGAAAAGAAAATGGGCCTTGGTGAAATGGGATACTTTATGTCTTCCTAAGAGTGAAGGGGGGTTAGGATTCCGGTCTTCTATTAATAACAACAAAGCTTTAGCTGCTAAATTATATTGGAGGATGTTGCATAACCCCAATGCTCTTTGGGCCAATAATCTCCGTGCTAAATATGCTGAGAACAAAAGTCCTGAAGACCTTGTTCGCTATCAACTTCCTACCAAAGGTTCTCCCATTTTAGCAGTTCTTAAGACTGGTGAGGATTTGATAAAGAAAAAATTATTTTGGATCATTCATAATGGTCAACAGGTAAATTTTTGGACAGATTCTTGGGATGGTCACAAGCCTTTGATAACTCAGTTTCCCGATTGGAGGCCTTGGATGGAGGAGCTTCACCGAGCTAATTGGATAAAGGTGGCTAATTACTGTCGGTACCATACTGGTAATTCAAAGGTTGGTAGATATTGGATCCCTATTGAGGACTGGCCTATTCAAATCCCAGAAAGGCAAAGACAAGATATCCAAGGCATCCTTCATATGAGATCCCTCTCTTGGTCCCATGAAAAATATTGTTTTGGATGGAACAACACTACTAAGGGTGAGTATTCAGTTGCTCAAGGTTATTTGACCTTATGCCATAATAATCCCAACCATTCTTCTGACATATTTTCTCGATTGTGGGCTCAAAAGCTCTGGCCTAAGGTGAGGTTCTTTAATTGGCTTTTATTGCATCGTAGGGTGCTTACTGGTGAGCAACTTATGAAGCATGGTTTTCATGGCCCTTTTAGATGTGAAATGTGTGAAGAGAATGTAGAAACTCTCAACCATATTTTTATTGAGTGTACTTTAGCCTCTGAGCTATGGAGGAGAATGGCCACTTTACTTGGCTTACAGTGGTCCAATTTTTTTACTTTTGAACAACTTTGGAGGGATTGGCCTAATCAAGAGGGTGTTGATCATTTTATTAGGCAGTTAGTTTGGATGGGTTCTACCATTCTTCTTTGGAATATTTGGAATGAAAGGAACAACCAAATTTTTAATCAAGATAGGAAGGATATTCACTATATTTGGCAAAATACCATAGCCAACTTAGTTGAATCAGTCCATCAACTCCTTAATCACCCCCAAAACTCCCACCAAAGATGGGATCAAGTGATGCAAATATTGAAGATTAAATCTTCTAAGGGCAACCAACTTAAAGGGAATGTGAGTATTAGTAAGATGGATAGGACTAGAAATTGGCAACCTCCTCCTAAGGATTTTGGAAAAGTCAATACCGATGGAGCCTCTAGAGGGAACCCTGGAAAAGCCAGTGTGGGAGGAATTGGTAGACTTTCAGATGGCTCCCTGGTTTTTACTTTTGCTGAGAATTTGGGTATTCTTTCCAATAACCTTGCTGAGGGGTATGGTATCCTTAGAGGCCTTCAGGAGGCTACTAAGGTTGGATGGGAAAAGGTGTTAGTTGAGTCTGACTCTCAACTTATGATTAATCTCTTGAAGACTCCTTCTAAGAATCATAAGGTGGATTGGAGAATAAAAAGAATTATTGAGAAGATTCAATTAATCCAGATGGGATTTTTGAAAGTTGATTACAATCATGTGGTCAGAGATCAAAACAAGAGTGTTGATGCTTTAGCTAATTGGGCTTTGGACAAAGGTGATCTTACTTGTTATGGCCACCCTCCTATATGGTGGGCTTCTCAAATTAGGGAAGCTCTTCTTTCTATCATTTCTTTGGATGGCTCCAGTTCTGAAGGTACCTAGTTTCTTCTTGCTTTTTTTTTTTTGCTTCTCTTTGGTTCATTCAGTTTTTTTTAGTTCCCTAGCTCATTCTATTCTTTATTTTGTTTCCTCTGTTGATTCTTGCCTTAATAGTCTTCTGGTCTAGATAGGTCATTGTTATGTTCAATTTTTTTTCTTTTTTTTTGTTTTTTTTTTGTTTAGTTTTTTAAGGTGGGTGGGTTCTTTTGTTTTGTTTTGTTTTTGTGTTCTTTGTGTTGTTTTTTGTTGTTCATGTGTTTTTGTTGTTTTGTGTTTTTTTTTTATGTTTTTTGTTATTGTTCTTGTGTTTTTTTCGTTCTTGTTCTTGGGTTTCTCTTTGTTTGTGTTAATTCATGTTTTTATGTGTGAGTGTTTTCTATGTTTTTTGTTTTTGTTTATTGTCTGTTGTTGGTTGTTTTTTATTTTTATTTTTATTTTTTAATTTTTTAGGTTTTGGTTGTGTTTATTTTTCATGTTTTTTTTTGGGTTATGTCTTTGTAGTGTTCTGTTGTTTTTGTCTTGTTTGTGTTTTGTTATGTGGTTCTTGTGTTTTTCTATGTGGTTTGTGTTGTGGTTTCTTTTATCTTATTGTGCGTGTTTGGTTGTGCTTTTGTTTTTGACACACTCAAGGAGCATGTTTTTTATTTTATTTTATTATTTTTGTTGTTATTTACTTATTTTTAAATTGGTTTTGTGTGTTTGTTTGCTCCTTGAGTATGTCAAAGGTGGTAGGCCAGGTCCGAGTCCTGGGCATTTTTGGTGGAATGGATACCCCTGCCTCCTTGGGTCTTACCCGAAAGTGGCATCCCTTTTGGGATGTTTTCCACAAATAAAAAAAAACATTAAAACTTTTCTTGTATATCCTGAGGAGTCTCCTTCTCTTGTATCCCGAAAAGGACTTGGAGCGAGTCCTAAAACCATTCCTGGTGAACCCCCCCAATACTTGTTTAGCTAACCAAGTGTAGAGTACAACATACCCCCACGGTTCACCCCTGCAAAAGGACTCCTTCCCAGTGGATCCAGGTCTCCTCTTTGTTCAGGGAATCGTACGTGGTAGGGCAATTTTTCCCCTCTACATCTTTGGTGAACCCGACGTGAACACCTCCTTTGTCTTTAAAAATTTAAACAAGATCATTAAAATTGTGTGTAAATATTTAAAAAAATATAATTTCTTTTGTGGGTGTGTCTTCTCTTTAGCTTTTTCTTCTTGTCTTCTTCCTCTTTCTCAATGGCTTCCGGTCTTGAGAAAGGGAAAGAACTCCTTAGGTTTGATGAGATCTTTAATGAGAATGATCAAGTTGATAAAGAAAATTACAACTTAGAAAAACAAGATAATAGTCATCTTGATCCCATCCAAGACCCTAATGGAAATATTATTTTTAAATCCTTTGAACATATATGGACTTTTTATAAATATCATAAACATGCATTAGATTTGGCTTTAGAGGAAGAATCATTACTTGAAAAGAATAATATCCCATCTCCAAGTCAATCATTTGATGCACATTTGAATCATGGTAATCAAACTTGTCAACCTACTTATGCCACTACTGTAACCACCAATATTGGAAGAAAAATAGTAATTCCTCCAACTAGTAGTGACACCCAAAATATTTCTCAATTTCTTTCTTCATATTCTAATGTCAACACTACTTCTTCTATCCCACCACAAGTTAATATTTCCACTCCTCCAGGCACCACATATAACAACAAATTTCCTATGTCCAAACTAATCCAAGGGAATACTGGGAATTTATATAATTCAGATGTGCAGAGTTTAGCAAATGTGGTGAATCAATTAGTTTCAAGGATGGATATGATGCAACCTTCAAGGTTTACATATAGCTATAAGGACATGTGTAGTCAACCTTTGGATCCTATTGTTGCTGCAAGACCTTATCCAAAGCATTTTCCTATGCCAGTGTTGCCAATCTATAATGGGATAGAGGATCCAATAGAGCATCTCAGATGTTTCAGGATAGCTTGCCATGATATTGTTTATGATGATATGCTTCTATTGAAAACATTTCCAAAGAGTCTTGGTGGAGTTGCATTAGAGTGGTATTATCGGTTACCCAACTATTCTTTGACAAGTTTTGAAAAGACAGCTGAAATGTTTGTTCATCAGTTTAGTGCTTACATTGAGAAGGAAGTGACTATGAGAGATTTGTATGACTTAAAACAAAACAAGGAAGAAATATTTACAGACTTTTTAGCTCGTTGGAGAAGTTTAGTTGGAAAGTTAAGACAACATGTGTCACAAAGAGATATGATTGATATATTTATTGGTAATTTGCAAGAACAATTATCATATGCACTAGAGACTACTATTGTTACATCTTTAGATCAAGCTATCGACTTAGCCAGAAAAGTGGAACAAGCACTCATTAAGAGAGGCCAGCTTAAGAATAGAGAAGAAAAATATACTAAGTCTCAACATAAGAGTAGACATACAAGAGGTGATAATGATAGTAGGCCTGTTAACAATGTCAACAACAACCTACAAAAGATAGTGCTTCAAAAACCTCCTCAAAGGAATTTCACAAGACTTAGTATATCTATGGAAGCAGTTTTAAAACAATTATTGGATGCTAAAGCAATTGAGTTACCTCCTATTGGACAACCAGATACTTCAGCTCATTGGTATAAACCAGATCAATATTGTGCTTATCATAGGGTAGAAGGACATTGGACTAATTCTTGTAAAAGGTTGAAACATGTGGTTCAAGATTTAATTGATGATGGTCGGATAGACATCAGTAATTTCCAATCTTCAAATAGCCAAAGAACAAGACAAACCAATCATGTATCTTACAACAATGTACCACATCAATATGATAATCATATGGTTGGAATGATAACAACTACTTCAGAAGGGTTAGTACAAAGTCACCAAGTTCACCGATCTCAACAGGAGATGAGTGCTTCAACAAATATCTCTCTTCTAGAACTTTTACAGACTTCTCAACCTCATAAAGAAGCCATGATGAATGTTTTAAAACAATAGCCAGTACTTTCAGATATTTCTCCTAAGGATGTGACAAAGGTTGTAGGTTCTCTTGGGAAATCTTCTCTCACATTCTCAGATAATGATATGGCTTCTCTAGGAATACAAGAAGATTCATCTTTATATATTACAACTTGTATTGGAGATACTCTTATTAAAAGGGTTATGGTGGACAATGGTTCTTCACTTAATGTTTGCACGTATCATTTCTTATAGAATATTGGTTTGGGAAAAGAATATTTAAGTGTATCTAATGATGTTATCAAGACATACAGTAATGATTCTCAGACAACTTGTGGTACTATAGTATTCCCTCTTAAGGTTGGACCTAAAATTTTAAAAACAATGTTTTATGTGGTGTCATGTCCTGCATCTTTTAATCTTCTTCTTGGACGACCTTGGATCCATGCCATGAAGGTCGTCCCTTCTACTTTTCATCAATGTTTAAAATTTGAATTTGAAAATCAAATTATTTCCATCATGGGAGATCCCCACCCATTTGAATTTTTCTCACCAGAAGATTTAGCCCAAATTAATTCATCTCAATCTTCCTCTAAAAATCCTCCAAATATTTCATCACCCGATCAAGATGACTCTTCTTGTTTAGATCTTCTCTTTGATAAATCTCATCAAGGTTTAGAGTGGAGTGTTGAGGATGAGGGTCCACCCTCTCCCAGAGTCTTAACCCTAGAGTTACATGTTATAAATGAAGCTTTACTTCAGGATGACATTGACTTTGATGGGTCAGTCCCTTGCGTAGCGCAAGTTGAGTCTTCTAATTCTCATGTGGACTTTGGTTCTATGTCTCCCGAGGACCTTGAGCAATTAGGAGTAATTCTTGCCCCGCCTCCTCTTGAGGATGATTTGACTATTCTTATTGAGGAGACCCTAGATGTGAACATAGGTTTTGAGGAAACCCCTAGAATCCTTAAGTTAGGAAAAGCTCTGACTATGGACGAGCGGGAGCAATTGACCAATTTATTGAAAGAGTATCAAGATATTTTTGCTTGGTCATACGCCGACATGCCAGGGCTTGATCCCTCCCTTGTTATGCATCATTTGGTAGTGAGACCTAATGCTAAGCCTGTTAAACAAAAACTTTGGAAGATGCATCCGAAGGTCACCCTTTCAGTCAAGGAGGAGCTCCAAAAACTCCTTGATGTCGGTTTTATCAAAGCCATCGACTATTCTGATTGGATTTCCAATATCATTCTCATAGCTAAAAAGGAAGGAACAATCAGAGTATGCACCGAATTTTGGGACATTAACTTAGCATGTCCCAAGGATAATTTTCCCCTGCCCAACATAGATCAAATTGTAGATTTCACTACCAAATGTGGGATGCTTTCACTTATGGATGGTTTCTTAGGTTACAATCAGATTATGATTGCTCCTGAAGATCAGGCCAAGACAACATTCACTACTCCCTAGGGTACCTTCTGTTGGAAGGTCATGCCTTTTGGCCTTAAAAATGTAGGAGCTACCTATCAACAGGCTATGACTTATATCTTTCACGATATGATGCACGATATCCTTCAGGATTATGTGGATGATCTTTTGGCTCATTCTTTAGAACGGAAGGATCATGTTCATGATTTAAGATGAATATTTGACCGAGTCTGGCAATTTAAAGTTTATCTTAAACCCACTAAGTGTGTGTTCGAAGTCACATCTGGCAAGTTGTTAGGCTTTGTGGTGTCTAGGTGAGGCATTGAAGTAGACCCTTCCAAGATAGCAGCTATTATGGATATGCCTCCTCCTCGTACCCTGACTGAACTATGCAATCTACAAGGCAAATTGTAGTATATGCATAGGTTCATCACCCAGTTAGCCGATAAGTCTCAGCATTTCCTTCGACTTCTTAAGAAGGATGTAGTATTTAAGTGGGATGATGCATGTCAGAAAGCTTTTGATGACCTCAAAAGATATCTCACTTCCCCACCTGTCTTAGTTCCTCCTGTACCTGGTAGGCACTTGTTGCTTTACATAGTTGCTACGACACAAGCTTTAGGTGCCATGCTCGCCCAACATGATGATGAAAATAAGGAACGAGCTATCTACTATATTAGTAGAACTTTAGTTAGCTATGAGACCAGGTACACTCCCTTAGAGAAGCTTTGCCTTACTGTAGTGTTTGCTTCCCAAAATTTGAGACACTATATGCTTAGCCATAAGACTTTAGTTGTAGCCAAGTTTGACCCTTTGCGTTATCTAATGTCTAAACCTCACCTTTTCGATCGAGCTGCTAAATGGGTGTTGGCCCTTAGTGAGTTTGATCTAACTTTCATAGGTCAGAAGGCTATCAAGGGTCAGGTGATTGCTGATCAGCTAGCCTCTGCTCCTCTAGAAGCTACCCATCCCCTAGTTGTTGAGTTTCTTGATGAGTGCTTCAATATTGACATTGAAGAGTCCAAGTCTTGGACTTTGTTTTTTGATGGAGCCCGATGCATGAAGGGTGCTGGAGCTAGAGTCATTCTAGTAACACCACACAAACAACTCATCCCTTTGTCTTTTAAACTTTATTTTTCTTGCACAAATAATACTGTAGAATATGAAGCTTTAATTCTTGGTCTAAGAGCAGCTTTAACTTTGCAAGTTAAAGTCCTTGCTATCTTTGGTGATTCTCAACTTGTGGTTAATCAAATCAATGATGTTTATCAGACTCGAGATGATAAACTTAAACCATATAAAGATATTATCACTCAGTTGTTGTCTTCTTTTGAGCAGGTAACCATAGAGTCTATCCCTAGATCCTCAAACCGCCATGCAGATGCCATGGTTACTACTGCATCTCTATTCCCCTTGGAGTTAGAAGATGATCAAGCTTCGATTATCATTCACCAACTCTAGGAACCAGCATCTTTGAGTTCTTGTTTGGTTCCTTTAGATTGTTTGACCATCGGAGATACCCCATCTGAGCCTTGGTATAATGACATCTTTAACTTCCTTAAATATGGATCGATACCTGAAGGTCTTGATCACAATCAACGTAAGATGTTATGCAAAAGAGCGTGTCGATTCATTATAATTGGCAATACTCTGTATAGACGTTCTTTTGAAGGTATTCTCTTATGATGCCTTAACTTTGATGAAGCCCAGCTCACTCTTAGTGATGCTCATGAAGGTTCTTGTGGAGGCCATTTTAGCGGTAATGTTGCTAAAAATATCCTTCGTATGGGTTATTATTGGCCTTCCATGGAGAAAGATGCATGTGACTTTGTTCGACATTGTGACAAGTGTCAGCGTCATGATCATCTTATTCATGCTCCTTCTCAGGACCTTTAGGTTATCTCTTCCCCCTGGTCATTCTCCATGTGGGGATTGGACATCATAGGGAAGGTTAATCCTATGTCGTCGGATGGTCATAAGTTCATCATTACCATGACTGAGTATTTCACTAAATGGGTCGAAGCTATGCCCCTGGTTACGGTGACTGGAACTCAAGTTTCCAAGTTCATCTTTAATCAGATTCTTTGTAGGTTTGGGATACCTTCGATAATAATTTTTGACAATGACACTCCTTTCAAGAACAAGGATGTCCGTAATCTCTATGCTAAGTATAAAATTCAGCACAGATGGTCGACTCCTTATTACCCTCAGGGTAATGGACAAGACGAAGCATCCAACAAATCCTTGATCAAGATTTTGAAGAAGTTGGTTAGTAAATCTGGTCATGATTGGCATGCCCAACTTTACTCTACCCTGTGGGCCTACCGTACCAGTGTGCGTACCCCCATAGGGGCCTCTCCATATGTCTTGGTATATGGGTCGGAGGTAGTGTTCCCTTTTGAGTTAGAAGTTCCCTCTTTGCGCATCTTGTTGCAAGATGTTGAGGTCGGTGATGAGTATCATGCAGACCGCCTACACCAATTGGAGTTGTTGGATGAGAAGCGTATCCATGCCTTAGAGCACTTACGAGCCTACCAAGAAAGGCTCCAACGATCTTACTCTAAGAAAGTTTGCAATCATTCTTTTGAGATCGGGGACCTTGTCCTCAAAGAAAATCAAAAGAATACTAACGCTCGTGTTGATCTTCGAGGTAAATTTCAGCCCAATTGGTTAGGTCCATTTGTTGTGATGGCTAAGTTTGGTTCAGGTGCTTATAAGTTAGCTTCTATGGATGGTAAAGAACTTAAAGAACCAATGAATATAATGCATTTGAAAATATATTATGCTTGATTCTTCGCACTTGCATTTAGTTAGTTCATATTGCATGTTTGTCTGACATATCTTGCATGGATGCTTGTCATATTATGCATGGTTGCTTGACATTTTGTTCTTGCATCTTCGCTTGTCATAAATTGCATTGTTGCTTGCTCATGACTACTTGTTCATATAGTTTCTTGGGATCTGCGATAATGGCATGTGATGATACCTAGTTAGGACATAGTTCACATGCATTGCACTTCCACTAGGGTTCTGATGCCTAGAAAATCCCCAACCTAGGGCCCTTGCACTTCCATCCTTTCTTCTCTCCTTGGTTTTTATTGTTCATTCTTCTTTCTCTCTTCTTCGTTGTATCCCTTGACTTTGCAAGTTTTACAATATTCACCATCCCTCTCCAAAGTCAAGGACTACAATTTTTCTTTAGGTATATCCTTGTCTTTTGCATAATTCTTATTTGTCTTTTGTTTTCCTTGATCAGATAAGGATGTACATTCTCTCTTTTGTTTGTATACTTCCCCCCTTGAATTTTCACTAGTTGAAACTTCAAGCTGGGGACACACACACACTTACTTGATCCTCATGTTCTTCCTCTTATTTCTTCTAGCACATGCACACACATATTGTGTTATGCTCATATTGCTTGGTCCATTTATGCATTTATACACCCTATCGGGTAGTACTCACATTACATACTTCATGAACTTCAACATACATTGTAACACCCTATCGGGTTACGTCTCTCTTTTGACTCAGTGGGCTCAACACCCCATTACAGGATCAACTCCTTGGCCATTGACAGTAGGCCTCGACATACATCCTAGTGGGTAATCACCCCACAATAGTCATCAGTGAGCAATCACCCATAGCGGGTTACACTTCATCATTACGAGCAATCACCCATCATGGGTTACGCTCTACATTTGGTTCATTGGTCCATACTTAGCGAGTACTACACCCCTGGTGGGTCTTCCACTCCATACATGGACCATATTTTGAGCATAACACCCTCTAGTCAGGGTTCTCATTTCTCGTTCTTCTCGATTTCAGATGATTGACCTTTGGAGTTCTCTTCTTGTAAACTTCTTTTTTGTTATTTTCACCTCATTTTTCTCTCTTCCTATGTGCACTTCGCATTTGATACAATCCTCTTTGTTGGTGTTTTTGCTTCTTCTTCTACGTCAACTCTTTTCGAGTTTTTATGCACTAATGGTGTTTCATAAAAACTCGAGGGGGCACCCTAGCCATAGAGGCATTAGTGGTAGTAATGCCTCGCCTAGTATGCAAGAGTCTAGAGTGTCCTTTGTGATACCCCTCTTGCACTACCCCTTTGCCCAAACCCGGCCACCCCTTCTCTATGTTTGTTGTTTTCTTGCCCATAGGAGTCTACATATTTCTTTGATGTATTTACTTGGCCTTAAATACATCAAAGAGGGGGCAAAATGTAGACACGGAAAATTGACCCACTAAGGTGAATAATTTTCCTTAGATGTCTTGTTTTCTCCTTAAAAACATAGGGTCATATTTGAGCCAATTTTACCCTACTAAATCTTCTCCATTTCTTCTAAATCCTATACCATTAGATCGGGCTCAAAAAGATCTTTCCAACGGTATATGATATGACCTTTTTTGACTTCGTTTGACCCTTTTAAATGCATTAAAACCGCATGGGGGTCCAACAGGTGTGACGTCGCGTCCCACTTTTATGGGGCACATTTTTGTTGTTTCTAATTTAATTTATTTTATTTTATTTTATTTATTTATTTTATTATTTTTGGCCCACTTGGACCACCTGTTAAACCCACCCTAGGGTTTATTGGCGTCGGTTGTGAGTTTATTTGACCTATTTCTTTGCCTATAAAAGGAAGATCAAAGTCAATTTTTAATAACATGAACATGAACACTGCTACAAACATGAACTCATGAATGACACACTCTTGCTTACGATCTGATTGTTCTCTGCTACTTTCTCACTGCTTCTTCTTCATTGTGTGTTTCGCTACTAACCCCCGAAGTGCAACTTCTGGATTTGATCTACATTGCGTGATTTGTTTTTGGCTTGGTGGATCCGTTGGTGTGAGCTTGGTGAAAAGACGAAGTGCCTTTTGTGGAGGCTCTCATCTTCTTCTCATTGTTCCCTCAACATCCATCAAGCACTGTATTGTTTTTCTTATATTTTTATTTCTATCTTTGCATCATCATTAAAAGCATTTAGTAATTAGGATCTCTTTGTTATTTCTATGCATTGCATCTGTAGATTACTGTAAAACGTCGCTCATCATATTCTCTGCATGTTATTTCGCATCCTGGGCTTCGCCTGGGGGCAAGTTTTCTGATCTATCAATTTTGTTACTTCCATTTACGTATTTTTAACATAGCAACATATTCTATTTCTATTTTTACTATTTTTGTACATCTATTTTATGTTTAAACTCCAAAGGTCAATTTTCGATTTTATTTGCAAAGGTCATCTAATTGGACCTAGGGGGCTTGACTACTGCGCCTCCAAGGACTCTCTTACAATGGCCTAAGAAGGCCCCCTAACGCTAATCAAACATTTTTCTAGTCCATTATTTGTCTTTACAGGAACAGGTTTATTTTGACTTCACTAGGGCAAGGAGAATTAAAGCTTGGATCAGCCATCGATTTGAGTTAAGTGATTTTGTTCTTATTGCTGGTTTTTCTGATCTACATTCTTAGGCATCTGAATATTAAAAAGCATATAGTTTGCATTTAGGTTAATTCCTGCATATTTATCTTTAATTAATTCTGTTTTAATTAATTAGTTAATTCTGTTTTAATTAATTAGTTAATTCTATTTTAATTAATTAAATAATTTTGTTTTAATTAGTTAATTATGTTTTAATTAATTAATTAATTCTATTTTAATTAATTAGTTAATTCTATTTTAATTAATTAGTTAATTTTGTTTTAATTAATTAAATAATTCTATTTTAATTAATTTGTTAATTCTGTTTTAAAAACTGCTTGAAACAAAACCCTAGGTTAGCCTCATTCAAAGAAAAGAATCATATTAGGTTAGCTCTTGTATTTTGCATTTCTTGTATTCTATATTTGTCTATATTTGCATTCCATTTTATTTTGTACTGTTAGTTAATTTTCGCTTTGTTTATATTTCCATTTAATTTTTGTTAATATTATTATTTGTCTTCTTAGTTTAAAATTAGTGAGGCCAAACCTAGGCTGTTTGTTTAAAGTGAACACATTAAAACTTTTCTTGTATATCCTGAGGAGTCTCCTTCTCTTGTATCCCGAAAAGGACTTGGAGCGAGTCCTAAAACCATTCCTGGTGAACCCCCCAATACTTGTTTAGCTAACCGAGTGTAGAGTACAACATACCCCCATGGTTCACCCCTACAAAAGGACTCCTTCCTAGCGGATCCAGGTCTCCTCTTTGTTCAGGGAATCATACGTGGTAGGGCAATTTTCCCCCTCTATAGGCATTATTCTATTAGTAAAACTCCATGGTAAAGAGTCGATTTCTGACATAATAAAGCAACAAAAATGTTTCCCTATGAAACTATATAGCATCATGATCATTTCCTTTATTAGGAAATACCAATCCTCTTCTTCTACATGATGAGTTTACAAGAGGGTTCTTTCTTGTACAGTCAAATGAGGTAATTCTTCATAGATGACCTTTAATATGGCCCCCAAAAATTCTCATTTGAAATGATAATAAGACTCAAAATTTCTTAGCAAGTGATTCCAATCTATTACCACCATATTTTTCCCTTAACTATCAACTTTGTTCAAGCCTATCCAAGGTATACTATCAATGATATGATAAAGGAATAGTCATGCAAGATGTTAGCAATAACACAATATCCCATGTGGTGACATTTTCAATTGAGTAAGATGCTCATGCATCCTCTTGCACAAGTAACGGACCCAGTAAAAAAAGAGAGGGTTATTCAACTTGTCTAAGTAGGACTGGTCATAGTGGCAAGGGTTGGAAATGGTGTAGGCCATAGGGGTTTTTGGGAGCTTATCTCCAGTTGGGGGGTTATGCAACTATGAATGGAGCCAAATTTTGAAATATTTGCCTTCTTCAACATGTTTCTTTAAGTCATAAAATTTATTCTATGATTTAGAATTCAAGGGCTTAGGGGGGGATTTGGACTTGACTCCTATAGTAAATGCATCTATGAAAACATCTAGAGTAAGATGAAAAATAATTTCCCCTTGGGAATTTTAGATAGCTCTAAGTTGAGGATTATAATAATTAGATACTATAAGCACAATCTCTAGAAAGGGATGCATAGTTTTGCATATATAAAAGGATAAGAAAGAGTGATATATGAATAAACTTAGGCTACTTGGTGAGAGCCCTAAGGCTATCTATTATTAAATATCTTTCCATAGTTTTTCTAGTTTATTTTTCACTATTATCTCCGTGTCTATAATTCGACACATCTAATCTTTAAGTACCTTCCCCCTCTATGTTTTCTGAGCATTAATGGATACTTTTGTATTTTTGGCCATTATTTCATAAATTCTGGTTTGGAACAAGTTGAACTCTCTTGAACTTTATTCATAGCTTGTAGCTTAGGATAATTTTAAATAAAATATTTATTTTACTTAGTAATTATCCCTTGTGAACTTTAATTTTATTTAAGTGTTGTTGAAGCATTGTATTGGCCATTACATAATTATTGTGGTAGTTGAATCTCAAGTTGCCTTTCTTAAAACCTACCTTTTTTATTACGTTGGATTGTGCAAATATGCTCTACACATTAGTTGATTTTCTTAGTTGTCATAGCTCTTAGCCAATAATTAAATGACATGGAAAAATTAGATATGGTTAACTCCAATCTCAATAAATCAACTTTGTGAATTCAAAATCATCATGGCTTATTTTATTATTATGATTTTCTATGTACATATAATACAAAGAGTTGGCAACACTTCACACAAAGTATTTCAAGTGGTTACCATTCACTAATATTAAAAAAAATTGGTCACTCTTGTTTGACATCTCATATGCATTAAATTCCCACTTGGAGGTGATTCAATGCGGTACTAACTAGAATGAATCAATTTTTTATGATTTATTGGTTTTGATTTGTCTTCCTCCCATTTTAGGATGAGGTAGTCAATTTGATAACCTCGAGGTATCACATTTTTATCAAACCATTGCTTTTTCATGGCTGAGTGGATTTGGAAATTGTAATAATCCTTTTCTATCTACTCCAATAACATCAATTGTGTCATTCACACATTTTTTGCTTTCATGTCAAGAAGTTTTTCATGAGTTATTAGCTTTAGAGCTAGCAATTCGATGTGTAATGTGAGGATAACTTCTTTGCCATAAATCAATAAATACTAATAATATTTTAATAACTTCTTCATGGTAATATGATCTACCATAATGCATGATCTAGTAGCAAGTGCTAAATTCTTTTTATTTTCTTTGATGGTTCTTTTAATAATCTTCAAAAAATATTTATTGGTTGATTCAGCCATCCCATTTCTCTATGGTTAATAATTTGAGGATGTATTCAAATAAATTCTATTTTGGTTGGCAAAGTTGATAAATCTTACTCTTATAAAGGTATTTTTATTATCACTTACCAATGCATTTGGGATGCCAGATATTATTATCAAATTTTTGATGAATTCAATCACTATATCTTGGTTGGTTGTCTTTGTTGTGACTACCTCAGTCCATCGATCAAAATAGTAATTTGTTTTTAAGATGTATTTGTGGCCTATATATGAGTTTAGATTTATTAACTCAATGAAATCTAAACCTCACTACTAAAATGGATCCTTAGTTACAATTGGATGTAATGGAATATAAGCATTTCTATTTCTTCCAATGAACCATTGGCATTTTTTGCAAGACCATACCACTTTGAATGAGTTCATAAAAAATTTTGGCCAATAATATCCTACCTTAAGGGTTTTTTTGGAAATGGTATAACATAGATAATGTCCACTTGATAGTCTTGAGTGAAATTCAGTCAATACCTTCTCTTTTTGTTCTAGTTTTATGCATTGCAAAAGAACTTTATCAAAATTCTTCCTATATGAGCCTTCTGATAGCAAGAAGTATTTCAAATATTTTAGTACATACCTTAATATTTGTGAAGAACTTAAACCATTAGGGCTTATATCTATTTAAAAATATTACATTAATTCATCTACCCAATCAAGCTCTTCTTATTATTTCACGATCCTAGGATTTCTCTCGGTATCATCTTCAATGTACATATTGTACCCCTATTCTACTGAAGCAACTAACTATTAGCATAATGCTCTATGCCTTACTAACTTAGTAGGGTGGATTTTAACATCACGCTCTTGAATTTTAGCAATCCATCCATCTCACTTACCGCCTAGTTCTCCTTGTAGAATGAATTTTTTGACATCTAGGTGAACCACATAGAATATTGTTTTACTTTGTGATAATTAATTTCTAAACTTCTTCAGAGAATTTATGATGGAAAACACCTATTTTTCTATAAAATTATAGTTCTTTTGATAGTCATGGAAGATCTTATTTAAGAAGAATATTGGATTTTCACCTCCTTTAACATCTTTTAAAGTTAAGACAACATAGCTATCTTCATATCCGTAACCATATAAAATAAAATATCTACTGAATCTGGATTAATCAATATTGGGACCTTTGAAATGGCATGCTTAATATATTCAAATTTCTTCCTTATTTTTGGAGTCCATTCAAATATTGTGTCCTTAAAAATATTTATCATAGGTTTAACAATTCTTGCAAAATCTAATATGAATTTTTTGAAAAAATGATCTGCCCAAAAAATAATTGAAGAGCTTTCTTGTTTAAGGGCATGCAAAGATATAAGATGGCCTATACCCTTTCTAGATGAATGGTCATACCTTTATTTGATACTATGTGGATTAGGAGCTTTCCTTCATTAACAACAAGGATAAATTTCTTAAGATTCAATGATATCCTGAATTCTTTGCACTTTTGAAAAACCTTTTCTAGATGCTCTAAGTGCAGTTGCTTGTCATGAGAGAAGACTATTATGTAATCTAAATGGATGAGAATTATTGTATTGACTAAGTCTCCAAAATAAAAATCCATTATATGTTGAAAATCAACACCAACATTAGGCAATCCAAAAGGTATTCTTTGATATACAAAGGTTCCCTACTTGGTAGTAATTGTTGTCTTGTGTTGATATTCATATTTTACCCATATGTAATTGTACCTTGAGAAGCTATCTAAAAACTAAAACCTCTCTATCCCTACCACATTTGTAGAATATGATCAATTTGAGGAAGGGGGTAGTGATTTTTTAGCAACACCTTATTTATGTTTTTGATATCAATACATAGATGAATGTCTCCATTATTATTTCTAATACATACTAGATTAGCAACCCATGAGGAATTCTTGATAGAATATGTGATTTCGGTATCGAGTAGCTTAAGAATTTCTTGCTTCATGGTTGTCTCTATATTTTTATTGACTAACCTCTATTTTTTCTTAAATGGATTAACATCAGGGGCTAAATCAATGGTATGTTAAATTACTTATTTTTCATAAAATCATAGGTCATCATAGCTCTAGGATATTATGTCTTGATATTGCATACATAGTGATTTGAATTGCTTTACTTATTCTATAGTACAATGGAATTCGATCTTTAAAATTTTTCCTAATTCAATTTCAATTGCTTTATAGGCTTGTTCTTGTATTTTCATCCTTTGACCTGTATCTGTATCATTGTTGTCGAACAAGACTTCTAGGGTGATCAGTCCTTTGGGGATATGATTATTATTCAACCAAATAATATCCTCCTGATCAATTTCTTGGGATATATTCTCTTATTGGGATGAATAGATTGCTTCCCTTATCAAAAAAATAATGATTTGATGCATCTTCGAATACTTTCTAAAATATCTCTTTGTTTAGGACTACTGGTCTGAAAACTAGTTTCACTTTGTTTTTTTCTTCAAACAATATTCTATAGTAGGTGCATAATTTCTCCTTAAGCTGCAAGCACATTGACCAAATTGTTATGCTCTCATGGAATAGCTTTTATATTTATATATTCAAATATTTCCATTAAATACCATACCCTATTATAGTATACTTTTAGATATTGATGCCTGCTATTACATCTCTTTGTTACCTGGTTAACTATGAGCTCAGATTCACCATAGATTGTAAGAAACTTAATTTCCATATTCTCTACTTACATCAAACTAAGATACAAAGGCATTGTATTCAATTGGTGCACCTCCATGTCAATCTATAGGAGAAACTCTTAATTTATTCTAAAGGATAAATCAATGCTACCTTGGATCCAATGCCATTTTTGCATCTAACTCCATCAAAATAAAGTTTCCATGGCTTTGACTTTTTGAATTCTTGATTTGTGACTATTAGAATTTTCTTATGTCTTGAGCCTAATATGTAGTATGTACCAATCCCATTATAAACTAAGGAATTGCATTTTTTAAAAGAGAATTCATTCTCTATATCCAATTCTTCCATAATATCTTCTATAGGATCAACTTCTTCAAAGATTGTATTGATATACTCATCTTATTTTATTTTCTCAATATAATAAGTAGTAGGATTCTATGAAATAATTTTGATCTTTTTACCTTTATGTGGAATTATCATATGAGAATAATCCAAGTACAAGTAGAATTCTAAATTTTCTATGAATTCTCATGAAATATAGAGACCAAAGTATGGTTCTAAGTCAACCACTAATATATCTTGTATTATGATTACCTTTGGAGCTTTGTGGAGTATCATAGGTACATCTTTGATTACTCCCACTATTTTTATAGGGGATCCATATAATTGGAGAACTCCAAGATATGAATGGGTATATTCCATATCCACCATTTCACATACTACTTTGGGTATTATAGTAGTAACAACTCCAAAATCAATCATACAATTATGAAAAGTCCACCATTTCATTCTCAATGATATGTAAAAGGGGTGGCATATTATTCATAGCTCCTAAGTCATTGAATCTTGAGTGATATTGTACTTCGAACTTGACTAATCTCCTAGAGTGATTTTTAAATGAAGCACTAAGTAAATAATTCTATCCAAGAGTCATCAGTGCATCATACATACTCTCTTTAGGAGTCCTCTTGAGCTCTTCTACTATGTTGAAGTTGGGAACTTCTATTGGATTTTTTTTTTTTTTTTTCTTTTCTATTTTATCAAACCTTCTTATATATTCTTGAGTAGGATCTATTATTTATCTCTTTGTGGTTGAAGGAAATATGAGCTTATCCCATGCATGCACTTTTGTCTCAGGAAATATCTCTTTAGATTTCTCTATTTACTTTGGGTTGGACTATACTTTTTGTAGCTCTAGTGTAGATAGAACTTTCTCTAGATCTCATTGAACTGGGGCTTTTCTAACACATGTAGAGATTTATCTTTAGGCTTTTGGGTTTGAGCTAGGACACTGAATGGTTATAACTTCTAGGGATCTACATGAATTTTATTTTTATTGGATCTCATCAACATGGATATACATTCTTCTTCGAGAGGATCTTGAGTAAGCATAATATTCTCTAGTTCCTATAGAATGTTGGCTTGAATTTTCTAAGACCTTTCAGCATTTTTATCAACCAACTATACATGGTGTTGATACATAAAATAAGTATCTACACTATGATGATCACTACATACCAAAAACCAAGGGTGACTTTTAGATTTTGAAATCGATGAATTTTGATCTTTGTAGCTATTGTTAACTTTTTTGGCACTATTGCTACTAGAAGCCTTCTGATATTTAGTAATATATGGGAATATTCTAGATATAATATCCATGGTTATATTTGATCAATTGTTATCACTTTATTATTTAGCTTCTTTAGTGTAGACAACATCTCCAACATTATCAATGATTCCTTAGGCCAGGCATTGGTAACTCTAGCAAAGTGGGCACCAAAGGCAATGTTTTGGGTGTAAGAATAGGAGCAATTAAAGGAGGATATGGAATTGTGATGGAAGCCATTGATGAATGAAGTTTTTTAGAATGTGAGGTTGTTTTTGGTATTTATGGCATTACGAATCTCAGTGGTAATTTTCTTATAGAAATCAAAATATTTTTAGCAGTAATGATAACCTGATAGACTTAAGGAAATGTGATTACATTGGATTGTTGTATATGCAATCCTAAGTTAGTACCTAATCCTCTAATTATATATATATATATATATATATATATATATATATATATATATATATATATATATATATATATATATATATATATATGCCAAGGGACCTGATGGTCTAATATTCTATGGAATTCTCTTCCAAGTTCTTCTGAATATGAGATTAAAATTAGTTATTATCTCTCAAGGATGTCTTTATATGATAGTAAACTAGATAAGAAGTGAGAAATGATCTTCTAAATCATTTAATTCTTCCACAAAGGGTCTTGTTGAGGTGTGATTTTTTCAAGTCACAAAACCTCTCGATAAATTAGAACTTTAAGTTATCTCTTGCAAATAATAGTATATATCTCCAAGGTTCTTATTCGAGTTTTAATATGTGTCTTATGTTATGCATGAATATGTACTTGAATAACTCGGTAGGTTTGCAAGCTACTATTTACAAGGGGCATGGGAACCTAGTAATCAACTTCATTTCATCATGTATAACATGCACTTCATACTAATTTTATTTTTCAAATGATGTAATTAATTTTGCTTTGTAAATTGAACTTAATTAAATAAATCAATTACATAATTTATAAAAATGCTCTAAAATAAGTTGAGACAACAATCTTAAACTAGCATTTTTATTGCTAAAAATATTAATAAACTTTAATGAATTTAAAGTTTATTAGATTTTAATAATTATGAACATTACTGTAAAGCCTAAGTCATAATGATTTTACTTCATAAGAAAAACAAGGCTTTATTTATCTTGAAGACTTTGCCATTTCTAAATATTATATCATGCTTTAAAATATTTAGAATCAAAAGCAAATCTTCGAAACTTCATTAAACTCAATTATTAGGCTCTTACACCGCAATAATTATGAAAAGAGGTTAAATAAATTTTAAACATGAACTTCATTTAACCTTCAATATTTCAATTTCATGTATTATCTTCCTTCTATATTTATTCTCTCCATAGTCTATTGATTTAAACGTTTGAAGAATATATAGAAATCCCAATACAATATAAACAATGGAAAGATATCAACTCTAATATTTCAAACTTTATAAGTCAAAGTTGAAAAATCAGAATGGTCATTTATTTTTCAATAAACTTGCTCATTCAGAATATTTGAATTTAATATTCGAACAACTAATTTATTGATGACTCACCTTTATCATAAATTATAAAAATGAAGTAATAAAACTAAGTCAGACTTTTCATAAATTATTTTCATCATAAAATCAAATAAAAACAATAGTTCTAAGGATTTTTAAAATTTAAAAGTCTCGGACAATAATCTCATAAAATAAAATAAAAATTGCAAGGAGTTGTTTTAAACTAATCTATGGTCCGCCAGATTGACATAGTGTAACCATATATTAATGCAATCTTCAATGGAGTTATAATCTAAAAGAAATTATATCAAGACTTTATACAATTCAAAAATATATGTAGACATATTTGAATAAAAAAGAAACTTGATATAAATTATAAACCTTACAATGAACTCTACATAATTTATTTTCTGAAACTTTCTTCAAATATTGGCCCATTTTTCCAATTCCTCCACAGTCTCTTCAACCTGCAATTTTTCGACCCCTTTATTTTCTTTCCAACTTCATTTATTCTTTCTTTTCATTAATGCAGTTCCATAATTTAATTGATTTAGTTTTTCCCATTCTGTAATGATCCTCGAACTATTTCCTTAACGTAATTTATAAAATCTTATAAGAGTTTCTTTATAATATTTACAATGCGATTTTCATACCATCCCGAGATACCATAAAATATTGATTACCCTAATATTCGTCAAAACATAGACTCCACTAACATAACCATTTATTTTATCTTATGTTTCACGCCACTCCATAATATAAAACCTTCTTTTCATTGATTTAAGTACGACACTGATGCTTGACTTCACTATTAATTATTTAAGAAATATTAAAAAGGAATACACCATTTTAACTTACGAATTCTCACCATTGATAATATAATTTAGCATTCCATGTGACTATTGTGGGATTTACCCAAAAGAAAATGCATAAATAATTTGATTGCAAGGTTCACCTTCGATAATGCAAGATACTAGATGTTCTACTTAATATTTTCCGTCGTTCATAATATTCATATGTTTGCTTCCATGCTTTGACACTACAACATCCCAGTCCACCTGCTACATGAAATATTTCTACATTTTGCTATGTTCTATATCTGAGAACCATCCTTATCAGTTTTGAAATATCTCTAAATGATATCTTGTATAGCGTCGTCCTCATAACATGCACGCAAACTAACTTTAATTCCATCATAATATTGTTAATATCTAATATTTTTTCCTTCAGCAATATCATTGCATATCCCCATTCGTTCACCTTGATCATTATGTTACCACAAATCTACAAATTTCAACACCTATTCTTGCTGTATCCAAATCTTGAATTGGCACTGCACTAACACTTGAGATTTCATGCATGACCTTTAGCCACCGAGCCCGCCTTTGAACATCACACACTATCCAAACATAGCAACTTTGCACCTCCTACCATGCATTTTATCTTAAAATAATTCAACATTTGATCACACTATGATGATGCTTTCCCATCTATAGTGATCACATTCTTCATTGGAAATGCAATAATAGTCCTTTCCACTGAGTGACGACAATGAAAATTTAAAAATCCCTACAGATGTTTCCTTTCAGCCATGGCACCTGTATTCCACGTCAAACTGCAATAAAATATTTTAAAATCGATAATGAAAACTAAAAACATTGCTACGATGATTTTCATTTACTAATGGTTACTGCACTCTGCATCAAATTGCAATAATATATTTTAAAATCATCGCAATAATTAAAAATTTATACAACCTTGGCTTATATATCTTTGGTCCTCAAAATCCAATGTCTAAACTTCAATCAATATTCTATAACAAGCGAAACAACATTTAAACACCCCTATGACAGTTTCTCAACATCAATATCCTCTGGCACTTACGACGTCCTCCAGTAATGATATTTTCCTTTCATTTTAAAAAAACTTTATAATATGTCACATAAAATTTTACATGACATACAATATTTCATCGTATTGCGCTGTCATATTAATTTTCGTATGACTTTAAATCAATGAAGTCTTAGCTTTATATTTTAGCAATACTTTATGATTATCACCCAAATGAATTTTTGAAATATCAAAGCTTTCAAACCTTAAAATTAGTGTCTTTAGTAGCCAATATATTCTCCATAGGTGATGACACATGCAGCTCTAGTACATCATGGCAATAGAGTTCTGGTAACTACATATTTTATCAAACAACAAAAACATCCTGGCATTGATGTTTATCACATTACTTCCTGCATCTTTATTTGGCTAAACTTCTTGTTTACACTACATATTCAGTTTTGAATCAACGTGTCCTAGCTTTTATCTTCTTCGAACATATCATTTTGGTGTATATTATTACCAATATTGAGTTCCCCATAATCTTCCTCTTATAACTCAGCAACTACATTTCCAGCATAACCTGATTGTTTTTCCTATGTGCCACAATCTTTTTTTGGCATGTAACACATTTCAAGCATGAGGATACTATTTTATAGCCTTCAATGACTATCCTTTTGGCATGTGATGTGTTCCTGGTATCAGGAGATGATATATGTTTAAAACCAAATCCATTGCATTGTGTAACCACATCTAAAAAAAATTTTTAGCTGCACCAAACTGAAATATTGTGCCCTGGAGTTTCCATCATTATGTTGTTTCGTTACTCAAAACTCCACCATATCCATGATAATATCAGTAGTCACTTTAAGTAACCATTATACTCGCCTTCATGGTCATATCCACATATCCTTTTAAATCATGATTCCCTTTGTCTCCTACGTTGTACGTAACTCATAGGCTGCAATGTAAAATAAACAAGGTAAGTAAGAGTAACAATATATTATATAACTAACGAGCATAAAGCACATAATTCATAAACTAAGATAATAACACCTAACATGATCCTCACTAACCCTTTAAATAAAATAAGATAAGTCATTCACAAACAAAACAATGACAAGCTAAAAAAATACAATCTAAAACAAATATATAACACAATTCATTCAACATATAAAATATATAACAAATAACACTTACCATATAACATATAACAAAATATAAATAAATGACATAACAAACTAACACAATGAACCCACAAGACTATAAATAAATACAAAGCAAAATAAACTAATAATTAAACATAACATGACTTAACATTAACCACAATGACTAAACAACTTAGCATTACATTTCACATTCCACATATACCACATAACATAATGCTATGTTTATAACCTTGACCATGTACACATAGCTTAACACATCACTATGTAACAAAAATAATTTCATAACTCAAATACAAAGGGACATTTTAATCATATTACAAAATTACCTTTGTCAAACAATAGTAATGAAATTACACAACCCAAGGTACATAATACAATGACATAAATCAACAAAATACAACCTTGGAAAAATACACGAACTAAATATTTTACTTGGCATGACTCTGGTGAGCATAAATCAAACAACACAATGAACATTAAGTGATTTTAGTGATGGATTTCTTTTGCTATCCAAATATTCCTATGTAAACAAAATCTCTTTGATGAATATTGCTATGAAATCATTTTGAGAACTGATATATTGGTGGTGATAATTGCGAAAAGTGAATTCAAGCAATGATTTGGACACAAAATTTTAAATTTTCAAGTGGGTCCCCAATTTTTGGGGTCATTGTGAAGGAGTCACAACAAATGGCGACTCTGTTGGTAAATATCCCTAGATATTTTGGACTCAAAAACAAAACTCTGAAAATGCACAAAACCTGAATATTAGAATTACAAGCATCAGTGAGTATCCAAATAATGAGAATAGATCAATTCAATATGAACCACCAGAATCATTCAACATCGACTTAGTGTGTACAATGCGATTCATTCCTTATCACCTAAAACCATTCAACATTCCATTGTTAGTTCCACATTTTAGGCTATGAATAATTCCTCTTTGAAGGTAAAACCTACACCCAAATCTCTTCAGATCTTGCTCTACTTCCAGCCAAACATTTATAGCTTTGGTAGAGATTATTTTAAATACATAGATATTAGGTGGATGTTGCATTTCCTTTACTCTAAAAATTGCTTCACTACCATCTGAGCATCTATAGCTTTGGTGAAGGTTATTTAGTTCTGGATGATAGATTTATCATTATCACTCTTCATGACCTTTTCTCTAGACCTTGCTTCACTACCAGCCGAGCGTCTATAGCTCTGGTGAATATTGTCTTATTATTATTATTAATTTAGTAATTGATTTGACTCTATTTCCAACTCTCTCTCTTTTTTTCTCTTTTTCTTAATCTCTCTCTTTGTTTACATCTGGTAGAATGGTACTTTGTAATAGATACACCTACCACCAGGGTTAGATATGAGGTAAGGCTAAAAAGAGTATATAATATATTTCATCCTAATTTGCAAAACCAACAACTTCACACATCCAAATTTCAAACAATATAATTTTATGTGCTTTGTGGTACTCGTGGAGATTTTGCAATACAATTCCAATTTTTCATATTTTCCTTATCTTAGTTCGCATTCATGAGGACATAAACCAATATCTCATTCTCCATTTTCTTCAAGTTTCATAGGTTTTCAAAAAAAGTAATCTCATCCTATGCAGTCTAGGATAAAGAACCAAACACAACTGATAACTGGCCAGTATCTCAATCACAAATACCTTACTTTTGAAATAATCACCTAAAATTTGTGCTAATTTGGATCACATCCAAGTCATGAAACTCCCAAAAAATCTGGCAAAGTCAATTTGTCATTAAGCTCCTCAAAAAATATTCTATAGTAGGTGCATAATTTCTCCTTAAGCTACAAGCACATTGACCAAGTTGTTATGCTCTCATGGAATAGCTTTTATATTTAGAGATTCAAATCTTTCAATTAAATACCATACCCTATTATAGTATACTTTTAGATATTTTTTTTTGATACGTGAAAGATTTTATATCAAAACGGGTTTTTCATGTTGACCCAAAACCTTTGTACAAAGTCAGCATAAAGCTGGGAACCAGAACCAGAGACCAATAGAGGATCCTTGACCTTCTAACCTTACTAGCCATCAGTGGCTTACAACACAGTGAAACTGCAACATGTCACGATATCGCGACACCTTTTCCATCGTGCTCTCTTTCTGCTCTGTTGGTTGCGAAAAAAAATGTCATGAAATCATGACACTTCTACCTGCTTGCTACCTTTCGATGCTTGTAGCCACGAAAATGCGACATGTCATGAAATCATGACATATTACCTCCTATGCACCTTATCAAAGCTTCAGACCGCAATGAAGCAACATGTCACGACATCGCGACACTTTTTTGCCTTAGCTCATTCTCTTTGGTTTGGGCCATGAAAAAACATGTCACGAAATCATGACACTTCTGCCTCCTTGCTCCCTTTTGATGCTTGTTGCCGTGAAAATGTGACATGTCGCGAAATCGTGACACTTTTCCTTGTATGCTCTTTCTTGGTGCAACAGACCGCGATGATGCTACATGTTGCAAAATCATGACACTTTTTCCCCTTAGCTCTTTCTCTTTGCTTCGAGTCACGAAAAAACAACATGTCACGAAATCGCTATAGTTCTACATCCAAGCTCCCTTTTGAAGATTGAAGCCACAAAAATATGACATGTCACGAAATCGTGACACTTTTCCTTCTTTACTCAAGCTCCAAGCTTTGGGCCGCAACAAAGCGACATGTCATGAAATCGCGACAGTTTTTCCCCTTAGCCCATTTTCTTTGCTTCGAGTTGCAAAAAAATATGTCATGAAATCACAATACTGCTATCTTCTTCCTTCCTTTTGATGCTTGAAGCCATGAAAATGCGACCTGTCACAAAATCATGACACTTTTTCATCTTTGCCCTTACTTGGAGCTTCGGACCGTGACGAAGCAACATGTCATGATATCATGACACTTTTCCCCCTTAGCTCTTTCTCTTTGCTTCGAGTCGCAACAAAGCAACATGTCGTGATATCGTGACACCTTTGCCTCCTTGCTCCCTTTTGATGCTTATAGCCGCAAAACTACGACATGTCGCGATATCACGACACATTTGCTACTTTGCACTTTCTGGGTGCTTCGGACCACGACGAAGTAACATGTCACAAAATCACGACACTTTTTGCCCTTAGCTCTCTCTCTCTCTTTGCTTTGAGTCTCGAAATAGCAACATGTCACGATATCGTGACATTTCTGCCTCCTTGCTCCCTTTTGCTGCTTGAAGCTGCGAAACTGCAACATGTCGCGATATCTTGACACTTTTCCTTATTTTCTCTTTCTCATTGCTTTGGCCCATGACGAAGCAACATGTCACGATATCGCAACACTTTTTCCCCTTAGCTCATACTCTTTGCTTCGAGTCACAAAAAATCAACATGTCGTGACATCGCAACACTTTTGCCTTCTTGCTCCCTTTTGATGCTCGAAGCCGTGAAAACACGATATGTTGCGATATCATGACATTTTTCCTACTTTGCTATTTTTGAGAGCTTCGGACCGCGACGAAGTAACATGTCATGAAATCGTGACACTTTTTCCCCTAAGCTTTTTCTCTTTGCTTCGAGTTGTGAAACAACATGTCACGATATCGCGACACTTCCTCCTCCTTGCTCCCTTTTGATGCTTGAAGCCACGAAACTGTGACATGTCGCAAAATCATGACACATTTCCTTCTTTGCTCTTTCTCATTGCTTCGGCCTGTGATGAAGCAACATGTCACAAAATCATGACACTATTACCCCTTAGCACATTCTCATCACTACGGGCCATGACAAAGCAACATGTCACGATATCGTGACACTTTAGCCTCCTTGCTTCCTGTTGATGCTTGAAGCCACAAAAATGCGACATGTCACGATATTACGACACTTTTCCTTCTTTGCTCTTTCCCATTGCTTCGGCCCGCGACGAAGCAACATGTCACAAAATCATGACACTATTTCCCCTTAGCTCATTCTCATCACTTCGGGCCACGACAAAGCAACGTATCGCGATATCGTGACACTTTAGTCTCCTTGCTTCCTGATGGTGCTTGAAGCCGTGAGAGTGCGACAAGTCATGATATTGTGACACTTTTCCTCTTTGCTCTTTTCCATTGCTTCGACCCGTGATGAAGCAACATGTCACAAAATTGTGAGACTTTTTCCCCTTAGCTCATTCTCTTCACTTCGGGCTACGACAAAGCAACGTGTCGCGATATCGTGACACTTTGGCCTCCTTGCTTCCTATTGATGCTTGAAGTCACAAAAATGAGAAATGTCGCGATATCATGACACTTTTCTATCTTTGCTCATTCTCAAGGCTTCGGTTCATGGTGAAGCAACATGTCACAAAATTGCGACACTAATTTCCCTTAGCTCTTTCTCTGTGCTTCGGCCCATGAAACAACAACATGTCGACACTAGGAGGATCGAAGCACAACTGACAAAGCAAGAGGAGACTCCTCTTCCTTTTTTTGCCCCCACAGATGCAGCATCAAAGGTAATCATTTTGAATAATCCCTTCCACGTCCGGTGGTAGGTTACTCGTCCATGTGATCAGTCTATCAGCGTCCACACCTATGTTTGCACATTTTTCTGCCACCTTGTTGCCTTCATGAAAGACGTGGTTGGCCACGCTGTCATTTCTGTTATGTAGAAGGATCCTTGCTTCCCTAATGCAGGCCTCAAATTTCTAGGGAGGATCTTGTTGAGCAAGGTGTAGCAAAAGTATTGTCATTGTTGTCAACAAAAATAGATAGATCAGTTGATGCAGTGGATAGGAGTTCAGAGGTCAGTCAGAACATGTACAATGAATTTCTAAGAAGACAGAAGTGGCCTAGATTCAAAAAATCAAAGAAAAAGACAAGTAAGAAAACTGTCACGATATCGCGACATGTTTTCTGTCGTGATTTCGTGACATCTCGGAGGAGAGAGAAAATGCTATCAAAATTGTCGCGATTTCACGACATCTCGAAGGAGAGAGAAAATGTGATCAAAATTGTCACGATTTCGTGACATATCGGAGGAGAGAGAAAATGCTGGCAAAACTGTCGTGATTTCGTGACATGTTGGAGGCAAAGAAGCCAAGTTGAAAAACTGTCATGATTTTGTGACATGTTGTCAGAGAAGAAGGCAAGTAGAAAAACTATCGTGATTTCGTGACATTTTGGAAGCAAAGAAGGCAAGTAAGAAAACTATTACGATTTCGTGACATGTTTGGAAATAAGGTGCAAGTAAAGAAAACTATCACAATTTCATGAAATGTTTGGAGAGAAGGCACAGGAAAAGAAAATTGTCGTGATTTCATGACAGGTTCACAGAGAAAGCGCCAAGGAGAGAAAGTGTCACGATTTCATGACAGGATCGAAGAGAAAGCGTCAAGGAGAGAAAGTGTCACGATTTCATGACAGGTTTGAAGAGAAAGTTCCAAGGAGAGAAAGTGTCACGATTTCATGATAGGATCGAAGAGAAAGTGCCAAGGAGAGAAAGTGTCACAATTTTGTGATAGGATCGAAGAGAAAGCGCCAAGGAGAGAAAGTGTCACGATTTCGTGACAGGTTCGAAGAGAAAGTGCCAAGGAGGAAAAGTGTCACGATTTCGTGACATGTTCCATTTTCACGGGCCAAAGATAGAAAAGGCAAAAGGCAGCGAATGTGTTGCGATTTTGTGACATGTTGTGTTTTCACGGGCCAAAGACAGAAAAGGCGCAAGGTAGCGAATGTGTTGTGATTTCATGACGTGTTTTCACGGGCCAAATACAGAAAAGGCAAAAGGCAGCGAATATGTCATGATTTCATGACATGTGTTTTCATGGGCCAAAGGCAGAAAAGGTGCAAGGCAGCGAATGTGTCATGATTTTGTGACATGTTGTGTTTTCACGGGCCAAAGATAGAAAAGGCACAAGGCAGCGAAAGTGTCATGATTTTGTGACATGTTTCATTTTCACGGGCGAAAGGCAAAGAAGTGCAAGGAAGCAAAAAGTGTCATGATTTTGTGACATGTCTGGTTTTCACGAGTGCAAGACAAGAGGTGAACAAGGAGGCAAAAAATGTCGTGATTTCATGACATGTTGAGTTTTTGCGGATAAAGAGCGAGAAGAGCATAAAGAGACAGAAGTGTCACGATTTCATGACAGGTCACAACAGCACAATCACTGACAGTTAATTGAAGCAAAACAACAGTTAAAGGGGCAGTTGTAAAGGAAAACATGCGGCCAAAATAAGAAGAGTTAACTGGAGTCAATGCGACAGTTACAGGAGCAAGTATAAAATAAAAGCATGTAGCTATTTTAAGAACAATCGAAGAAGAAAAATCGAACAGTCGCATAAATAGAATCAAAAAATGCATGTATGCACAGAAAAGAAGACGAACAGTCATGGTAGAGGTATATGTTGCATGTAACATGTTTAACAAAATGCCCACTCTATAAATACAAAAGGAGTTACATAAAGAAGAAGTTACAGTTGACAAGTGGCAGAAGAGAATATTAAAGGAATAGTTACGGTTTGCATGCGTACATATGGAAGTTAAAAATAGAGACTAAGATGATATAAAAGCAGGTCTGTGTGAAGAATAATGTTGCTGTTGCATGTGAGAAATTGTTGTGTAAAGAGGGTTAGAAGAGGGCCGAGAGAGAAATAAGCAGAGTTGTGAGAGAGTGCATAGTTTGATTAATTACAGACCAGTCAGGGTCATGTAAACAATGAAGGCATTTTTATGTCATTAATATAATTTAGAATTGTAGTCCAAGTTGGTGCTTGGCATTAGGGGTTGGTGCTCCTATCTGTTGAAGCAAAAAAATAAGGGGTTGGTGCTCCTTCCAGTGGGTGCTGGTAAAGTGTTTGTAAAATTGATGTTTTGCAAATGCTAGATTTAGATTGGAGCCCAAGGAGTCATTTTTGAGGAGTAGCCAAATTGGTGAACCTCGTTACATTGTGTGTTATGGTGTGCTCTCTTGTGAAAATTTCTTTACATATTTTTAAGTTCTCTTTGCTTCAAAATTAAGTGTTGTAGATTTGAATTTTAATAGCTACACTGATTCACCCCCCCCTCTCTCAGTGTCATTGTGAGAATACAAATTGATATCAGAGCAAGGTTTCTGAACAAAGCTTAATCAGCGAAGGTGATCTTGGAAGGAACACAATGGCAGGTAATGAAGGATTCTCATCAAACAAAGATCCTTTGTTCAATGGAACTAATTACTCATTCTGGAGACTCAAGATGAAGACATATATGAGTGCATTAGGATACGACATTTGGGAATCAGTAGAAAGTGGATACACAGTACTCGCTACTCCTCCAATAGATACTATTGAGAAGAAGAAGTTTGAGAATAACTCCAAAGCATAGAATGCCATAATGTGTGGGCTAGTAGATAGTGAACTGATAAGGATCATGAGCTGTAAATCAGCAAAAGACATGTGGGACAAACTGAAGAGCATCCATGAAGGAGACAGCAAGATTGTTGATAAGCAACACACCCCCACTGAAAAATGAGATTCCAATCCTCTTGAAAGCCCTGAAATACCATTTTGCAGCAGGGACCCTCTTGGTCATTTTCAGTTTTAAATCCAAATTTTGCTTGCCTCCTTTTTAAAGTTGTGCTTTTTCTTGCATTTTAGCTGTGTTATCCAAGAATTCACTTTTTACATGCTAGAATCATTCATGCACAAGAAAATCTTGCACCGGTACCGAGAAAAATCCAGAAAACAGTTGCATAATTCACTGAAAAATCAAACTTTCCATTTTTGGTAGTGTCGCGATATCGCGACACTTCCATTTTCGAAAATGTCACGATATCGCGACAGGTAAGTCAAAATGCAGGTAAGTCTTTTATGTGTAGCGAAATCGCGACACTTTCCATTTTTGGAAGTGTCGCGATATCGCGACGTTTCCATTTTTGGAAACTGTCGCAGAATCGCTGCAGGATGAGGAGAGAGAAAGCCGGGGAGAAACATGTAGCGAAATCGCGACATGTCTCATTTTCGTGGTAGGAGAGAGAAAATGCATGAGGAGAGAGAAAATGCGTCAAAATGCGGCTAAGTGCCAGAAAGGTCACGATTTCACGACATGTCGCGAAATCGCGATAGTTTTTTGGAGAGAGAAGCAAGCTGTACGGATGGCGCGATTTTGCGACATGTCGCGAAATCGCGACATGTCGCATTTTCGCGGTAGGAGAGAGAAAGTGGACTGCAGGATGAAAAATCGGCTAAGTCGCAAACATGTTCCAAAATCGCGGTCAACGCATGCAGGTACGGAACTGTCGCGATATCGCGACGTGTTCTAGAATCGCGGCTGAAAATCGGGATGGCTGTACGGAGGCCAGGAGGGTCGCGATTTCACGACATGTCGCGAAATCGTGACATGTCACGTTTTTGCGGCCGACGAGGGAGGAAGTTGTCGATGCGCTAGAAGGGTCACGATTTTGCGACATGTCGTGAAATCGCGACATGTCGTAGAATCGCGGTAGGAGAGAGAAAGTCTTCAGAGGGCCCGAAAGTGCATTTCAACTGAAACAGAAGGCTTCCTGGGGTGGCGACACGTGTCAAAGCGTGAATGGGACAAATAGAAGCCGACATGCAAGCTTATTTTGTGGTTTTTAATCTGTTTTTAATGTTTTAAGCTTCTGATTTAATTAAAATGCTAATCTAATGCATCTTTTTGTCTTTCATGCAGGATTCCACCTGGCACTTACGGGACAACCGGGAAAGACCATAAAGGCAAAGATAAAGTGCGGATTTAGTCAAGGACCGCCATGCTAGGAGAGAAGCTACCGATGAGAGCATTCAACAACAAATTTATTGCAGACTTGATAGCATGAAGACCATTTCAACTTTGGGATGGATTTGCGGAGATCAAATTGATGGAGAAGTGGTGACTCATCCGGCTCACCAGCAGAATTAATGAAAGCATTTATTTGCAGCTGCGAATGAATGCAAGTTGCATTTTATTTTATCTTCTCCATTTATGGCAGCTGACTGCACAGATTTGTCGAAGGGTTAATTTCTATCTGGACTTTGATTTTTAAATGGATTTTATTGTAAAACCCAGGTCCTAGGGTTTAAGTGCGATAAGATTTAGGGTTTGAGCAAGATATTTTGAAAAGATCAGGGTCTGTCATGAGTCTATAAATACAGATTCTAAATGTAATCGCGGAAGGCGGAGACTTAGAAATAAAATGCTTATAAGCAATTTCTTGCAAATTTTGTGAAATCCTTTGTTTCTGGACTTGGAGTTGATGTGCTTTAGCTTTTCTATGATAGCATGGCCAGGAGCCTAATCTTTTGCAGAGTGTGATAAGTGTATTTTCTTTTTTTTTCTGTTCCATTAAAGTTTATTAGATATATGCTGTAAATCTACCATTATCAAGTTTAAATATGCTATTAGGCTTCAGTTGTTCTTTTTTCTGCTAGGGGAAATTACAGATTTCAGGTTAAGTTTGTTCTAATTGCTCTGTCTTCACTGTGCGAGCCAGGCTATCAGTGAAAGATACCAGTTTTAACCAGCTGCTCTTGGATTTATGATTTTCTGCTAGATCTGTTTCACTCTGCCTTGTGCTCTTAGTTGAAAGTGATCTTAGACTGACTGGACACTTTCTTCTGGGATTTGTTTTGTTATGAAGCTAGTAGCATAGATAAAATTGACAGTTTGGGTTTTATAGTTGATGTCTGATAAACTTCTCTTTCTGCCCTACCCTACCCTCTCTTTGCTTACCGTGAATGATCCATTTTTATTTTCTTTATTTGCCTTTTATTTGAATCTGCTGACCCATGAGAGCTAGATCAAGAAATCAAGTCAAATCTGATTGTCAACAACTTTTGCAACTACTGAACAAGTTCAGGAACCCCCTGTAAGGTAACAGAGCAGTCCATATTGAAATCTATTCCAGAAGTGGAAAAGAGTGAATTGCCATTCGACCCAACTCTGTAACTCGCACCTTGGATAACTAGCTAGATCCTAAAGATGAGTGGGATCCGTCCCGTGGGTGTCTCCGAAGCTTTCTTTGCTTCATCCTTTCCCGGGGTGTGCATGAAAGCCGGACCAAAAACCTAATTGGCGCTAGAAGGAGGGCCGAGAACATCTGTTCTTAGTGCACTTGAGTTGAGAAATCCGACTGTATGTGGAACTGTAAAGCTGTATTTTATCCAAAGTCTGGTAGCCAATTTTCCCCTCCTCCTCAACCAACAACCTAATTGGCGCTAGAAGGAGGGGCTGTTGAACTCAGTTCAAGTATTGTAAGGGCATAATACCAACATTTGAAGGACCCACAGTGAACTCCGGACAGTTTTATAAATTGTCAGTACAGTGTTTTGTGAATTGTCAGTGCAGTGTTTTAAATTTCCAAATGCAGAACCTGTTAAGAACTGTAAAGTTGTATGTACTGTATTTTATCCAGAGTCTGGCATTTTAACATTTAAAAGTGGCTCAGTTTCATAAATTGTCAGTGCAGTTTTTGAAAGTTGTCAGTGCAGTTTTTGAAATTGCCAGAGAAGGCCTTAAGTTCAGTGGTTTGTTAAGAACAGTTCTATCATCACTTGCGGTTATCCAATTACAAATCAGAACATCACTGTCAGCCAAGTAATAATGGCAAATTGGTTGGGCCCCACTGCTTTGAACATTTCGGGTATAGCCCATGACCTACCCAGAAGTCCAGAAAGGTATCTCCCCAGGTACAAACATGATGGGACAAGAACTGCAGAAGAACACCTGCTAGCTTTTAAAAATGCTTTAAAATTGTTGAATATACAGCATGAAGATGTTTCCTGCAGATTGTTCCCGTTCACTCTCCGAGAGGGAGCTTATGACTGGTTTTTAAACCTCACCAGCAATTCCATTACTAGTCGGGATGATCTAGAGAAAGCTTTTATATCACAGTTCGGTGAAGTGATAGATCCCAGCATTTTATATCAGCAATTTTCCAGCATCAAGAGAGAGTCGGGAGAAACTGTCAGGTCTTTCAATATGAGGTTCCAAAGAGCTTACGGTAGAATGACTGGCCATTACATCCCAAATGCAAATCTGGCCTTAGAAATCTACAAGAATGCATTGGATTCAGTGACCTCTATTTTCCTCAAGAGAGACATCAATATCACAACCCTGGCAGGTGCTTATAAAGAAGCCTTAATTCTTGAGAGACAGTTAGGGCCTCAAATTTTGAGCAGTCCTTTGATATCCTATGTTACACAGAACATGCCTGTTCCAGACCCCATTTCACATCATGATTTAGTGCCAACATGTCATGCTCTACCCAAGGAGACTCCGTTAACTGTGACATCCACTTAGCATGTGCAAAATACAGAGAAAATTTTTGACAATTTCAAAGTGGAAGAGCTTGAAGCGAATAGTTGTGATCTGACACCACCCAAATCTGAAGTTTTTCCTGGTGAGTTAAATTTTCCTAGAGATCAAAGAAATATTGATATTTCTAGTTCACCCAAAAATAGTACAACCAGGGTTTCAGATTCTGTCACTTTTCCCGAAGAGACAGAAAGTCTTGTACAGACTTCTGTGGATGAAATGCAAGATTTTCAACAGTTCAAAATGGACAGTTATGACTTGAAATGTGAGAGTCCAAAACTTAACAATGATCCTTCCTCATCAGAGGATGATGAAAGTGAGATTCAATATCACTATGCAGAAGTAACTGAGGAGGATAACATCATTGAGAATATGAAGGAACTTAAAGCTGATATCACCCTCTATGAACTGCCTCAGATTGTTGAACAGAAGGTTAACTTGATTGAGGCTTACTCTGGACCACCTGTTGAATTTCAAGAAAAGGAGGAAAAGGTAGTAAATATGAATGTGGTCAGCCAACTTGGAATTGATGAACTGTCTCAACATAAGCCTGCAACTTCTGAACATAATATCAAAGATAAGGCTATAAACTGTGTTGATGCAGATATTGGAGTTTATAATTTGGCAACTGAGGAAGTGGGAACAGTTCATGACTCTAAACCATCACAACAGTGACAGTTGGATATTGCACATTGATGAGGTTAAATCTAAGCAAGGCTCAGGTGAAAAGGAAAATTGTAAGCATTCTGCTAGAGAGATAAAAATTGAAATCCTGGATATTGAAGCAGTGCAGCAACCACAAAATGTTCAAGTTGTTAAGAACCAGGGCATACAGATAAAACATGATTTCTTTCAGTTGTCACATAATTTTGTAGATGTGGTGGTCTGGGTCTGTCAAGATTTTAAAGTATTTGATCCTGGGGGTTTTTTACATTCAGTCCTTTTGAAAGAACTCTGCAAACCCTTCAATTAGAAGCATAAACATGTTATCATATGATTTTTTATTATATGATTTATTTAATTTGAAGGAGTTGCAGATTTGTTTTCAAATGGGACAGGGAAGACAAGAAACCCAAGTCTTTCCCGGATAGCAAATTTTTGAAGCACGATGCTGAGTGCATTTCGTCAACAGGACTCGAAAGGTAATTTTTTTTAAATTACTTGCATGGTCAAAATTTTTTAAAGCACCATTTCTCTGCTTTCCCAACTCGCTGCATTTTTTGAGTATGAAGGGAAGTTGTAACATATGTATGCATTGTAAATAAGCTTTGAAGTTTTTCGCTTTTATTTCTTTGTCGATGCAGTTTTTATTTCAATGTCCGTGCAGTTTTAATCTGCTTCAGTTTAATTTTAATGCTCGCAGTTTTAATTTATTTGTTTTTCGCTTTATTTCTTTGTCGGTGCGTTTTATTTTTAAATGTCCCGTACGCTTGCAGCTTTTTCGCTTTTCTTTAATTGTTTTTCAGCTTTAGCTTGTGCGCTTTATTTCTTTTGTCAGTGCTTTTTATTTCCTTTCTTTGTCTTTTTATGTCAGCTTGCTTTTATTTTAGTCTGTACAGTATTTCTTCCTTGCAGTTCTTTTTCTTTGCTGTCTGTACAGTTAGTTTAGTTTATTTCAGTGCTGTTGCAATTTAGCTTTGCTGCAGTTCAGTAGTTTTTATTTGCTTCAGTTCTTTTAGTTTATTTCTTTTATTGCTCGTACAGCTTTTATTTTCTTCCCTGCATTTCCTTTTCTTTGCTGTCTGTACAGTCTTTTGTTTCAGTTCTTTTCTTTGCTGTCTGTTCAGTTTATTTTTTTCCTTTGTCTGTACAGCTGTGCAGTTTTCAGTGTTTAGTTTATTTTATTTGCAGTCTATGCAGTTTTGATTCTGTTTTGCTTTAAAGCCTGTGCCTGTCCTTGGAAGCCTGTACAAAGTCCTTTGGCTTCTAAAATTCTATTTTTTAACCTCTGCCTGAGCAATCAATGAAAAGTCACTGTAAAAAAATTGTTTATTCTAAGCTAATCTATCCAGTTTCCATCCAATGCCCATGCTGTTCACCATTCTAATTGAGATAGTCTGCTTACTCTGAACTATGGAACTATTTTGTTATTCATGACAAAGGTAGAGAGATGATTCGATCTTGTGTCTTACTTGCCACAGTTGTTTTAATTATAGAGAAGCTGCTATGCTGTTTAGTTAGAGGAACTCCCGGGGAATCCAAGAAAAGCTGGTTATAAGAGGGGACTATGGTTCATGCAATTATTTGGGTGTCACCAGAGGCTATCAATGCCTAGACTGAAACAGTTCCAGATTGATCAAGTGTTAAAAGAAAATTGTGATTTCCCTAAAAGCATCTCAGATATTGATATATTTCAGAGGGAGAGATATAAAAAAAAAAAAAAAGAGGAAAAAAAAAGAGAAAAAAAGAGTTATATATTAAAAGAGGCAGCCAATATTAGATTCTGCCCTACAGTTGTAAATTGGGTCGTGTAAATCTAAAGGGTAACTCTGTCTAGGCTGTAAAAGGCTAAACTAGTAAACAGAGCTCTACTCGGTTTCCCCTTTTACAATCTAGAAAAGTTGATTAATCCAAGTTTATCATTCAATTCAATCATCCTTGAAGAAAGTTTTATACCCTTTGAAATTGCACATCAGAAATCTTCCTTGAAGTAATCCAGCCTAGTATGTCCTTGGAAAATTTTAACAGCTTGCAGTTAACAGTCAATTTATTGTGAAGAATGTCTGTGGCAAGGCATGATGCATGGTCCTTTTATTTTGAAACCTGAGTCTTGGGTTCTAAAATAGTGCTACTATTTTACCCGCAGATATCGCCATTTGTTGATAAGCAACACACCCCCACTGAAAAATGAGATTCCAATCCTCTTGAAAGCCCTGAAATACCATTTTGCAGCAGGGACCCTCTTGGTCATTTTCAGTTTTAAATCCAGATTTTGCTTGCCTCCTTTTTAAAGTTGTGCTTTTTCTTGCATTTTAGCTGTGTTATCCAAGAATTCACTTTTTACATGCTAGAATCATTCATGCACAAGAAAATCTTGCACCAGTACCGAGAAAAATCCATAAAACAGTTGCATAATTCACTGAAAAATCAAACTTTCCATTTTTGGTAGTGTCGCGATATCGCGACACTTCCATTTTCGGAAATGTCGCGATATCGCGACAGGTAAGTCAAAATGCAGGTAAGTCTTTTATGTGTAGCGAAATCGTGACACTTTCCATTTTTGGAAGTGTCGCGATATCGTGACGTTTCCATTTTTGGAAACTGTCGCAGAATCGCTACAGGATGAGGAGAGAGAAAGCCGGGGAGAAACATGTAGCGAAATCGCGACATGTCTCATTTTCGCGGTAGGAGAGAGAAAATGCAGGAGGAGAGAGAAAATGCATGAAAATCGGCTAAGTGCCAGAAAGGTCACGATTTCGCGACATGTCGCGAAATCACGATAGTTTTTTGGAGAGAGAAGCAAGCTGTACGGATGGCGCGATTTTGCGACATGTCGCGAAATCGCGACATGTCGCATTTTCACGACAGGAGAGAGAAAGTGGACTGCAGGATGAAAAATCAGCTAAGTCGCAAACATGTTCCAAAATAGCGGTCAACGCGGTCAACGCATGCAGGTACGGAACTGTCGTGATATCGCGACGTGTTCTAGAATCGCGGCTAAAAATCGGGATGGCTGTACGGAGGCCAGGAGGGTCGCGATTTCGTGACACGTCGCGAAATCGTGACATGTCGCGTTTTCGCGGCCGACGAGGGAGGAAGTTGCCGATGCGCTGGTAGGGTCGCGATTTCACGACATGTCGCGAAATCGCGACATGTAGAATCGCGGTAGGAGAGAGAAAGTCTTCAGAGGGCCCGAAAGTGCATTTCAGCTGAAACCGAAGGCTTCTTGGGGTGGCGACACGTGTCAAAGCGTGAATGGGACAAACAGAAGCCAACATGCAAGCTTATTTTGCGGTTTTTAATCTGTTTTTAATGTTTTAAGCTTCTGATTTAATTAAAATGCTAATCTAATGCATCTTTTTGTCTTTCATGCAGGATTCCACCGGGCACTTACGGGACAACCGGGAAAGACCATAAAGGCAAAGATAAAGTGCGGATTTAGTCAAGGACCGCCATGCTAGGAGAGAAGTCGCCGGTGAGAGAATTCAACGACAAATTTATTGCAGACTTGATAGCATGAAGACCATTTCAACTTCGGGATGGATTTGCGGAGATCGAATTGATGGAGAAGTGGTGACTCATCCGGCTCACCAGCAGAATTAATGAAAGCATTTATTTGCAGCTGTGAATGAATGCAAGTTGCATTTTATTTTATCTTCTCCATTTATGGCAGCTGACTGCACAGATTTGCCAAAGGGTTAAGTTCTATCTGGACTTTGATTTTTAAATGGATTTTATTGTAAAACCCAGGTCCTAGGGTTTAAGTGCGATAAGATTTAGGGTTTGAGCAAGATATTTTGAAAAGATCAGGGTCTGTCCTGAGTCTATAAATACAGATTCTAAATGTAATCGCTGGAGGCGGAGACTTAGAAATAAAATGCTTATAAGCAATTTCTTACAAATTTTGTGAAATCCTTTGTTTCTGGACTTGGAGTTGATGTGCTTTAGCTTTTCTGTGATAGCATGGCCAGGAGCCTAATCTTTTACAGAGTGTGATAAGTGTATTTTCTTTTGTTTTCCGTTCCATTAAAGTTTATTAGATATATGTTGTAAATCTGCCATTATCAAGTTTAAATATGCTGTTAGGCTTCCGTTGTTCTTTTGTCTGCTAGGGGAAATTACAGATTTCAGGTTAAGTTTGTTCTAATTGCTCTGTCTTCACTATGCGAGCCAGGCTGTCGGTGAAAGATACCAATTTTAACCAGCTGCTCTTGGATTTATGATTTTTTGCTAGATCTGTTTCACTCTGCCTTGTGCTCTTAGTTGAAAGTGATCTTAGACTGACTAGACACTTTCTTCTGGGATTTGTTCTGTTATGAAGCTAGTAGCATAGATAAAATTGATAGTTTGGGTTTTATAGTTGATGTCTGATAAACTTCTCTTTCTGCCCTACCCTACCCTCTCTTTGCTTACCGTGAATGATCCATTTTTATTTTCTTTATTTGCCTTTTATTTGAATCACTGACCCATGAGAGCTAGATCAAGAAATCAAGTCAAATCCGATTGTCAACAAATTTTGCAACTATCGAACAAGTTCAGGAACCCCCGTAAGGTAACAGAGCGATCCATATTGAAATCTATTTCAGAAGTGGAAAAGAGTGAATTGCCATTCGACCCAACTCTGTAACTCGCACCTTGGATAACCAGCTAGATCCTAAAGATGAGTGGGATCTGTCCCGTGGGTGTCTCCGGAGCTTTCCTTGCTTTATCCTTTCTCGGGGTGTGCATGAAAGCCGGACCAACAAAGATCAAGGAAGCAAAGCTGCAAACTCATCAAGCTCAGTACAAAGCATTACAAATGAATGATGATGAGAACATAGAGGCCTATATGCTGAGAGTCAATGGAATCATTAATGCAATCAGAGGACTTAGCAAAAAAATCGAAGATATGGTTGTCATGAAAAAGGTACTTAGAACTCTTCACAAAAGATTTAATTCTAAATTTTCTACAATAGAAGAGGCTAAAGATCTAAATAATTTTAGCATGGATGACATGCATGGTTCTTTGACTGCATACGAAAGGAGAATAGGACAAACTAAGCCCATAGATAGAGAAGCTACTTTTAAAGCACACAAGAATACAAAAGCTGAACAAGAATCTGAGGATGAAGAGACATCGGATGAAACGAAAGCCAACTTTGTTCGGAAACTTACAAAGGGAAAAGGAAAATATAGAGGAAAGTTACCGTTTAAGTGTTTCAATTGTGGAGGGGTCGGTCACTTTGTAGCTAAGTGTCCAATGAATGAGAAAACCAAAAGTGATGAAGGGTCACACCAAGAAAGAAGTGACTAGAAGAAGAAACCAAATTTTAGGAAAAGTAATTTCAAAAAGAAAAGTTTCATATCCAAGAATGTCAGATCTTCTGAAGATAGCTCAGGTGAAGATTCTAAAGAAGAAACAGGTGAAGCTCTGTTCATGGCATTTGAAGAAGCAAAAATAGAAGAAAAATAGGAAGGTAATACAAAAAGTAAGGATGAGGCTAAAGTTTATCTGGAAGGAGAGTTGGTTGCTACACTTAAAGAGTTGAATACAGAAAGGAAAAAGAATAAAAAGGTTTCAAGAAAACTAGAGGATGCGAATGACATAATAAGTAGTTTGAAAGTACAGATAGAAGAATTTAAGAAAATGTTTGAAGAACTCGAAGTTCAATTAACCATGAAAATAGATGAGTGTTGCAAACTGGAAGAAGAGATTGTTGTCTTAAGAATGCGGCTAGAAGAAAAGAATAAAAAATTAAGTTGCTATCACAAACTTGAAGGAATTTCTGCAAAGATTGAAAAGATTATAAATAGTCTGAGGACTACGGGCATCAAATTTGGGTTGGGCTTTGTCGAAGGAGAATTGTCAAGTGGATCAAAGGCCATAATAGTAGAACAAGTAAATAAAGAAGATAAGATCAAGGTTGATCAAGGAAAAATGAATCAGGCAAAAGAAAGCAATAGTGCCAGGCACGAGAAGAGTGCTGACAATGAGGGATTCATAAAAGTCACACATCAAAGGAGAAGAAAATTTGTGGCTCCTACTACAAAATGGCAAAGACCAATTCCCAAGTTCAATCATTCCTTTTCTGGTTATTGTTTTAAATGCAATGCTTACGGTCATAAGATTTCAGACTACATTCATAATATTGGACAAAGAAACTTCACCAGTAGAAATGTCTTTTCACCCTTGATGGATTATGCAGTAGAATGCTATAACTGTCATAACTTTGGACACATTGCAAGAAATTATAGAAGCACATATGCAACAAACAAATATCAGGGAAGAAGAACTCAACAAAACAGTTTAAGGCAAAATAAAAAATTCCTATAAAAACATGCACAGGCTACTGACAAAGAAAAGTCTAAACAAGTAATCAAAATTGTAGCCAAACCAGAGTGGAAAGAAAAGGAGCTACCCAAGGAAGAAAAGGAATCCTTGATTGTTCAGATAGCTTTTAAAGCACAGAACAAATCTGCACCATGGATATTGGATAGTGGGTGCTCCAGTCACATGACGGGAGATAAACAAAAATTTGAAAAATTATAGAAATATGAAGGGGGCTCTATAAAGTTTGGAAATAATGATGGAGCCAAGATAGTTGGCAAAGGATTAGTCAAGATAAGTGATGGACAAATCAATTCCAAAGAAGTTCTGTTTGTGATTGGTTTGAAGCACAACTTACTGAGCGTAAGTCAAATCTGTGATAGAGGTCATGAAGTCATCTTTAAGAAGTAGGGCTGTGAAGTTAGAAAAGCACACAGTGGGAAGCTGATAGCTACTGGATTAAGGACTTCTAGAAATCTATATACTCTCTCAGAAACTTCATAAGGAGCGTGCTTGATTGGACAGGAAGATGAAAATTGGCTATGGCACAAGAGGCTCGGTCATATTAGCTTTGACAATCTGGTAAAAATATGTTCAAAAAGGGTAGTAAGAGATATACCCACCATTGGAAAACCAGTAAATAACATCTGTGCTTCATGCCAAAAAGGGAAGCAAAATAGAGCCACATTCAAATCAAAGGAATACTTCACCAGTAAGCCTTTAGATCTAATACATACTGATTTGTGTGGACCCATGAGAACACAAAGCATAAATGGTGACAAATACTTTATGTTGTTCATAGATGACTGCTCTAGGATGACATGGGTACTACTTTTAAAGCTTAAATCAGATGCCTTTGAGATTCTCAATATTTTTAAAAAATAGGTTGAGAAACAAACTAGAAAAAGAATTAAATGCCTAAGATCAGACAGAGGAGGAGAATTTATCTCAGAAGAATTTGTAGAATACTGTCAAAAATATGGGATCAAAAGACAGTTTTCAGCAGTAAGAACACCTCAGTAGAATGGTGTTGTAGAAAGGAAGAACAGGACAGTGCAGGAAATGGCATGGACAATGTTGGCTGAGAACAAAATAGCTGATAGATTTTGGAAAGAGACAGTCCATACTGTGGTTTACATCCAAAAAAGGTGCATGCTAAGGACGCATGAAAGCAAAACACCGTATGAGCTGTGGTTCGGCAAAAAGGCAACAACAAGATATTTCAAAGTGTTCAGCAGCAAGTGCTACATCAAACGAACTAAAGATAATCTCGATAAATTTGAAGATAGAGCTGACGAAGGTATTTTTCTTGGTTACTCAACAAAAAGCAAAGCCTACACATGTTACAATAAGAAGCTAAAGAAAATTGTGGAGAGTGCAAATGTTAAAGTTGATGAAGGTAGAGATCAAGAAACAACTTATCAAGAAAACTACCCTATTTATGAAGAAGTCATTGAAGGAGATGAAGAAATGGAAACAGAAGAGAATCAAAAAATTGACCCAGCTGATTTAAGAATTGACTCTGAAGAAGAAGAAAACAAGAAATTCAAAACAGGCAGCTGGCAAAAAAATCATCCCAAAGAACATATTATTGGGGACCCAACAGTTGGTATTCAGACTAGAAGAGCAATAGTACGGAAATACTCTCTATTATCCAGCATTGAGCTCAAAAATGTTGCTGAAGCAAGCACAGATGAAAGTTGGATGAAAGAAATTAATGAATAACTAGATCAGATTGAGAAAAACAAAACCTGGGAGTTAGTACCAAGGCCGAAAAATAAAAATGTAATCGGTACTAAATGGATTTTTTGAAATAAATTGAATGAAGATGGACAGGTTGTAAGAAATAAAGCAAGAATGGTCTATAAAGGCTATGCACAGGTTGAAGGTATTGATTTTGAGGAAACCTTTGCACCAGTAGCCATACTAGAGGCAATCAGAATGTTTCTAGCTTTAGCAGTTCATCAAAATTTCAAGGTATATCAAATGGACGTAAAATCAGAATTTCTAAATGGAAAACTAGAAGAAGAGGTTTACATTGAGCAGCCAGATGGTTTCCAACTCGGTGATAATCCCAAATTTGTTTGCAAGTTGAGGAAAGCTTTGTATGGTTTAAAACGAGCACCCGGAGCATGGTATGCAAGGCTGGATAACTATCTGATTCAACAGGGGTTCAAGAAAGGTTTGGTGGACAACAATCTGTATGTCAAAATAGAGAATGGCCATCTTATTGTCCTTGTTGTTTATGTAGATGATATCATTTTTGGCAGCAGCAATGATAAGTCTTGTAGTGATATAGCAAATAAAATGAAAAAAGAATTTGAGATGTCTATGATTGGTGAACTTTCTTATTTTCTCGGACTGCAAGTCAATCAAAGTAAAAAGGGCATTTTTATTTCTCAAGTTAAATATGTGAAATAAATGTTTAAAAAGTTCACAATGGAGGACAGTAAACCTGTTAGCACTCCCATGACAACAAGGTTGCAAGTTGAGCAAGGATGAAAAATCTCCAGATGTAGATCAAACCATGTACAGATCTATGATTGGAATTCTATTGTATTTGACAGACTACTGCGACCGGATATCTTACAGAGCAGTATGCATGGTGGCAAGATTTCAGGCTAGTCCCAAAGAGACTCATGTGACAGCCGTGAAGAGGATTTTTAGGTACCTCAAGGGTACTATGGAGTGGGTTATGGTACCCAAAAGGTAAGGACTTCACTCTTATTGCATATTTTGATGCAAATTGGGCAGGATGTATTGATGACAGAAAGAGTACCAGTGGAGAAGCATTTTATCTTGGAGACAGGCTGGTAGCATGGCACAGCAAGAATCAAGAATCAGTCTCTCTATCCACAACAGAGGTAGAATACATTGCAGCAACAACATGTTGTACACAGATATTATGGATGAGACAAACCCTGAAAGATCTTGGTATTCACTTCAAAGAGCCAATTTTAGTTAAATGTGACAACACCAGTGCTATAAACATATTAAAGAATCTGGTTATGCATTCTCGAACCAAACATATTACAATCCAGTATCACTTCTTGAAGGATAAAGTTGCAGAAGGTGAGGTCAAATTGGATTTTGTTTCGACTATAGAGCAAGTAGCAGATATATTCACAAAACCATTTCCAAAGGAAGTTTTTGAGTACCTTCGAAGTAAGTTGGGAGTAGTCACATTTCCTAAGAACTAACTATCAATTGGGATCACATTCTCAGGGGGAGTATTTATGCCTATGTTTATAGTTTTATTCATATTCATGATTTTTGCTAACTATAACAATGTGTATCTGAGAATATTGTGCATAGACTCAGGGGGAGTCTACAGCAGCCCTTTGGTATTATTTTCAAAGGGGGAGAAGAATTCCAGGAGAGTGCATGAGTGTTGCCAACAATTCCAAAAGGGGATATTGTTGAGCAAGGTGCAGCAAAAGTATTGTCATTGTTGTCAACACAAATAGATAGATCAGTTGATGCAATTGATGCAGTGGACAGGAGTTCAGAGGTCAGTCAGAACATGTATAGTGAATTTCCAAGAAGACAGAAGTGGTCCAGATTCAAAAAATCAAAGAAAACAACAAGTAAGAAAACTGTCGCGATATCGTGACATGTTTTTTGTCATGATTTCACATCTCGAAGGAGAGAAAATGCTGTCAAAATTGTCATGATTTCGGGACATCTCAGAGGAGAGAGAAAATGCGATCAAAATTATTGCGATTTCACGACATATCGGAGGAGAGAGAAAATGCTGGCAAAACTGTCATGATTTTGCGACATGTTGGAGGCAAAGAAGCCAAGTTGAAAAACTGTCGCAATTTCACGACATGTTGTCAGAGAAGAAGGCAAGTAGAAAAACTGTCGTGATTTCGTGACATGTTGGAAGCAAAGAAGGCAAGTAAGAAAACTGTTGCAATTTCGTGACATGTTTGGAAAGAAGGCGCAAGCAAAGAAAACTGTCGTGATTTCATGACATGTTTGGAGAGAAGGCACAGGCAAAGAAAACTATCGCGATTTCATGACAGGTTCACAGAGAAAGCACCAAGGAGAGAAAGTGTCACGATTTCACGACAGGATCGAAGAGAAAGCGCCAAGGAGAGAAAGTGTCACGATTTCATGACAGGTTCGAAGAGAAAGTGCCAAGGAGAGAAAGTGTCACGATTTCACGACAGGATCGAAGAGAAAGCACCAAGGAGAAAAAGTTTCACAATTTTACGACAGGATCAAAGAGAAAGCACCAAGGAGAGAAAGTATCATGATTTTGCGACAGGTTCGAAGAGAAAGTGCCAAGGAGGAAAAGTGTCACGATTTCGTGACATGTTTCATTTTCGTGGGCCAAAGATAGAAAAGGCAAAAGGCAGCGAATGTGTCACGATTTCGCGACATGTTGTGTTTTCACAGGCCAAAGACAGAAAAGGCACAAGGCAGCGAATGTGTCACGATTTCATGACATGTGTTTTCGTGGGCCAAAGACAGAAAAGGCACAAGGCAGCGAATGTGTCATGATTTCACGACATGTGTTTTTGTGGGCCAAAGACAGAAAAGGTGCAAGGCAATGAATGTGTCATGATTTTGCGACATGTGTTTTCACGGGCCAAAGACAAATAAGGCACAAGGCAGCGAAAGTGTCACGATTTCGCGACATGTTCCATTTTCATAGGCGAAAGGCAGAGAAGTGCAAGGAAACGAAAAGTGTCATGATTTTGTGACATGTTTGGTTTTCGTGGGTGCAAGACAAGAGGTGAACAAGGAGGCAAAAAACATCATGATTTCACGACATGTTGAGTTTTGATGGATAAAGAGCAAGAAGAGCATAAAGAGACAGAAGTGTCACGATTTCATGATAGGTCATAACAGCACGATCACTGATAATTAACTGAAGCAGAACAACAGTTAAAGGGGCAGTTGTAGAGGAAAAGCATGCAGCAAAAATAAGAAGATTTAACTGGAGTCAATGTGACAGTTACAGGAGCAAGTACAAAAGAAAAGCATGCAGTTATTTTAAGAACAATCAAAGAAGAAGAAATCAAACAGTCGCATAAATAGAATCAAAAAATGCATGCATGCACAGAAAAGAAGACAAACAGTCATGGTAGAGGTATATGTTGCATGTAATGTGTTTAACAAAATGCCCACTCTATAAATACAAAAGGAGTTACATAAAGAAGAAGTTACAGTTGACAAGTGGTAGAAGAGAATATTAAAGGAACAGTTACAGGTTGCATGCATAAATATGGAAGTTAAAAATAGAGACTAAGATGATATAAAAGCAGGTCTGCGTGAAGAATAATTTTGCTGCTGCATGTGAGAAATTATTGTGTAAAGAGGGTTAGAATAGGGCCAAGAGAGAAATAAGCAGAGCCATGAGAGAGTGCAGAGTTTGATTAATTGCAGACCAGTCAGGGTCGTGTAAACAATGAAGGCATTTTTATGTCATTAAGATAATTTAGAATTGCAGTCCAAGTTGGTGCTTGGCATTAGGGGTTGGTGCTACTATCTGTTGAAGTAGAAAAATAAGGGGTTGGTGCTCCTTCCAGTGGGTTCTGGTAAAGTGTTTGTAAAATTGATGTTTTGCAAAGGCTGGATTTGGATTGGAGTCCAAGCAGTCATTTTTGAGGAGTAGCCAAATTGGTGAACCTCGTTACATTGTGTGTTGTGGTGTGCTCTCTTGTGAAAATTGCTTTACCTATTTTTAAGTTCTCTTTGCTTCAACATTAAGTGTTGTAGATTTGAATTTTAATAGCTACACTGATTCACCCACCCCTCTCTCAATGTCATTGTGAGAATATCAGATCCTTATCATTGTTGATGAGATTGACAATCACTTGGGAGTCTCCTTCAACCATTAGCCGCTCTCGGATGTTCTGAGTAAGGTGAAGACCACGCCAAACTGCTCTGGACTTGAATACATTGTTGGTGGAGAGACCCAGGGGCTCTGCATAGGCCATGATGGTGTGACCTTGATGGTTTCGAACGATACCTCTAGCCCCAGCGCGACCCGGATTGCCCTTGGTGGTTCCATAAAAATTCAACTTAAGGTGCCCAATGGGGGAAGGGATCCACCTAACCTTGCCTCTAGGATTGGGATTGCCTCTTTCATCGTTACAAGGGAGATTCAAGGATTGGGCTAGATGTTTTTCTCTAGGGGGAACAGAAGGGTCCTCACTAGAGGATGACAAGGTGTTTTCTTTGGCAAAGGTGAGGATTTTGTTCGTGATGGTACCAAAATATCTGGACGATTCATTGAAAACTCTAGAGTTCCTTTCAAGCCAGACCTTCCACAAGAAATGGTGGAGACAAATCTTCCACATGAAGCTCAATTGGGGGCTGGTAAACGGTTTTGGCCATTGATGGAAAAAATCCTAAATGGAACCAGGTCTGACCCAGGCTATATTGAAAGCTTGGAGGATACCATCTAGGATTGAGGAGGCAAATGGGCACTCTATGAAGAGGTGGTGGATTGATTCCTAATCTGCACTTCACAAGAAACACCTATTAGGAATAGTCAAACCATGCTTCATCATGTTGTTAATAGTAAGGATTTTCCCTTGGACAACCAGCCAAGTGAAAAAGGATACTTTGGGAATTAGTCCCTTGATCCACACCAGGCGGGTCTGGAAGCGAGGAACATCAGGATGGATGAGCAGATTATATGCAGATTTGACTGTGAACCTCCCACTATCTATTGCTATCCATATCATCTTATCATCATTCAAAATTGTGGGGACAAATTGATGTTCTAGAATACCCTTGAGATTTTGAGTTGCTACCTCCATCCCCTGAACGAAAATCGAATTCCATTGGAGACTGCCCCTGTCCAACGTAAGGAAATCAGCCACCTTAGTCCCAAACATCTCAAGAGTGATGTTTCTTAGCTGAGCCAAAGAGGGATCGGAGCAAAGAGCCTCTACCCCTGCCCATATGTCCTCCCAAAAGTTGATTTTCTGGCCATCACCAAGGGTCCACCTCATGCCATTCCTCAGCACATCCCTGCAAGACAAGATTGCTTTCCAGAAGGCTGATCCCCGAGATGGACAAGCATTTCTCAGGAGATTAGTGCCTTGGAGATATTTTTGATTAAGGACAGTGGTCCATTCGATCCTCTCATTGGACATCAGATGCCAGGCTTTCTTAGCAATAAGAGCCAATTTGAGAAGAGAGACTCTCCTCAGGCCAAGCCCACCAAGATCCTTAGGTTTGCACACCTTGTCCCACCCAACCAGGTGGATTCGCTGCTTTTCTTCAGATCCAAACCAAGGGAAATTATTTTGGAGCTGTTCAATTGACTGATATACCCGAGTAGGAGTTTTAAACACTGATAGGAAGTAGACCGGGATACTTTGAAGGGAGGCCATGGTAAGAATAGCCTTGCCTACTTGGGAAAGTAGGTGGCCCTTCCACTCAACGAGCTTCTTTTGGATCCTCTCTAGGATGATGTTCCACATGGAGACCGTCAAAACCTCGATGAACAAGGGGAGACCAAGGTAAGACGTAGGAAGAGTGGAAATGGAGCACTCAAGGATCCTGGCTATTTTTATTTGCCTCTGGGGGGGTGTTGAGAAAAAACACCTTGTTTTTATTGAAGTTGACTTTTTGCCCAACAACATCTTCATAGAGCCTAAGGATATGCTTAATGTTCTTGGCCTCTGCCACTGACGCCGCAGTCAGCAGTAAGGTGTCATCCACGAATTGCTGATGGGAAACCGGTTCCGTGAGAGAAGTAGCTTTAATACCTGAAATTAATCCAGAGGCACAGGCAGCTTTGATGGATCTTCCTAAAGCTTCGACCACGATGATAAACATCATAGGGCTAATAGGGTCCCCTTGCCTGAGCCCCCTCTGACTTTGGAAGAACTTGGTCGATGACTCATTGACCAAAATTGAGAACCAAGGCGACCGAAAGCACCCACTGATAAGTCTGACCCAGTTGGGGTGGAACCCAAATTTTAGCAAAATGGAATTCACAAAGTCCCAACTGACACGATCGAAGGCCTTATTCATATCAAGCTTTAGTGCTAAAGTTGCCTTCTTGGTCTGGGACACAGAGTGAAGAGCTTCATGGACAGTGATAACACCATCCAGGATCGACCGCCCCTAAACAGAACTGCCCTGGCAAGAATCAATAATCTGGGGCAGAATCCCTTTCATACGATTTGCAATGGCTTTAGTGAGGACTTTATATAGCACATTGCAGAGGCTGATTGGTCTAAAGTCAAAAATGGTTCTGGGAGCTGGACCTTTTGGGATCAGGGCTAAGAATGTGGAGTTGTAGCTATGGGGAATATGCTTAGAGACTTGGAACTCCCGGATGGTGGAACACACCTCATCTCCAAGGATGTCCCAATAGGTTTGGAAAAACCTGGGGGGAAACCCATCGGGGCCAGGGGCCTTGTCAGGGTTCATGGAGAAAAGGGCCTGCTTGATTTCCTCATCGGAGAAGGGAGCAGAGAGCATTTGGTTGGTGTCATCCTCGATCCTTCGGGGAATGAATTGGAGCATAGAATCCTGGGTAGCAACCTGACAGGGAGGCTCCTCTCCAAGGAGGGCACTGAAGTGGGACAGGGCTTCGTGCATAATGTCCTTGTTACCCCGAGCACTGGATCCATCAGATTTGAAAATCTCTTTGATACAGTTGTTGCTCCTATTTTTGAGAGTGGTGACGTGGAAGAACTTAGAGTTAGAGTCTCCATATTTGAGCCAAAGGGCTCTCGATTTTTGCCTCCAAAAAGTTTCCTCACTCGCCAGGATGTTGTGGTAATCAGCCAGAAGCTTCCTCTCTTCGACCCTGGTCTCTTCATCAAATTCACCATGTTGGATCTTGCTATCAATGGCTTTCAGCTTTTCACCCACTGTCTTCTTGTTTTCGAAAAGGTTTCCAAACACCTCTTTGTTCCACCGCTTGAGATTGAGCTTGACCACTTTCAGCTTTTGGGACAGTTTATAGGATGGACTTCCCTGGAAGGGCTGATGCCACCAGTTGATGATTTGGTTTTTTAGGTCCGGGTGCTTGATCCACATAGCCTCAAATCGAAATGGATGGCTACCCCTAGAGTTGGCCGCTTGAGGGACCTCTAGTAGGATTGGGTTATGATCAGACCCAACCTTGGGGAGGGAGTGCATAGAGGATTCTATGAAGACCTAGATGGCTTCCTATGAAAGAAGGACCCGATCAAGCCGCTCTTGGATGAGGTTGCTGCCCAGTCACCTGTTGGACCAAGTGTACTTAGCATCCTTAAGCTTGATATCCATCAGCTCATGGGAGTGGACAAAATCATTGAATTCCTCCATGCTCCTAATCGGAAGCCCTGATCCCCCCCTTTTGTTCGACGGGTACAGGGGGGTGTTAAAGTCACCTGCAATCAACCATGGGATGTCCTGAAAGGCCTTGCTCATGTGGCTCAGAAGCTCCCACAGCATGCCTCTACCTTGCACGGTGTTGGGCGCATAGACATTTGAAAGGATCCAGGAGTTATTGCTGGTTATGTCATGAAACAGGACAGTAAGAACGCTGTCATCCGCCTGAATGACGCTGCCTTCCAATCTCTTGGGGTCCCAGAGGACCATAAGACCACCAGAGGCTCCTCTGGCAGCCTTGAAAACCATTTCCCCTTGATCCCAAATTTTGTGAGCTAGAGACAAGGAGCATGCTTCATCTGATTTCATTTCTTGGAGGATAAAAATAGAGGGGGAAGTCTCTTTCCTTAAAGCTTTGACAGCTCTCTGCTTGGGCAGGCCATTAAGGCCTCTCACGTTCCATGAGAGGACCTTCATTTAGACTATTTTGGATTCCTCCCTCTACCCCGGCCTTGGGGTGGGGGAGGTTTGCTGATCTTGTTGGCCTCAAAGGTGGCCATGTCCTGAGGCACCAGAGTGCTTTGCTTTCTGTTTGCAATCTCATTTTCAATTTTCATTCTGTAGTGTTCTGCATCTGGGATTCTTCCCCTCCTTTTCTCGCTGCCACAATCTATAGCAATAGTTGAACTGTGGGTTTGCTTTGGGCTAAACTTTGGGGTGGGGATTTGCAGCTGGGTCGGGCAAGATCCACCTACACCCACTGATGGATCTGCCACTAACTGCTCGCCATTCAAGCTCTGGCCGACACCATCAGACTCCAGGGGCATGCCATAAGGGCAGCTTGGGGTTGGGTGGGGAGAGGGCCTACACGGGGAAAGGGGAGGGGAAGCAAGGGTTTCAGGGAGCCCCAAGGCTGGATCTTCAACAGGGGGGCTAGCCGAATCGATGACAGGCACAACAAGGATTTCAAAAAAATTTGGGTCAAAAAATGAAGGATGAACCTGAGAAGCCGGGATGAAATCCATGATCTGTTTTCCTTTCCCTTTCTGAAGCGTGGGATTTTCTTGGGGTTTCTATTGGTAAACGCCTCTGGGAGCTGCTTTGTTGGGCCTGGCCCAGGGGCGGAGGGGTCTTCCCTGCCTATTTGCAGAGGGACCTTTAGGATTACTTCTAAACGGTGCTTCCTTGGTAGCCGCCAGATCTGGACACTGATTCCTCAGGTGTCCTTGGGATTTGCACTCTGAGTAGAAGGTTGGCTTGTTTTCATATTCAATGGGTTGCCTTCTTGAATAGTCCATGTATTCTAGATCTATGAAGGATGGGAGCTCTGACTCCAGGTTTGTCGTTACACACATCCTTGCATGCGTCATGCGAGACCTAGCAAGGGTAGGGTTGTCAATCACGACCAGATCCCCAATGGCTTTGGTGATTCCTCTCAGGAAATACTCATGGAAGAACTGGGTCGGGAGGTTGGGAAGCCTGACCCAAATAGGGGCTGAGTTTATGCTCTGGTTTTCCGGATCGAAATCCTCTCCCCAAGGCCTAAGGAAAAGGCTGCGCCTACCCAGGAACCACGGCCCGCCAGAGAGAATACGGTTTGCATCTTCTTTATTCATGAACTTGATAAAAAAAAATCCCCTGGCCAATGCGACGATTTCCAAGCTTCCTGCAAGGTGCCATTTGGACAAAGCCCAGGACCTTATAGTTTCAATGTCGGGCCTCCCACCCAAAAACTTGCCGATAAGGGACGAGGTCTCGAGGGACAGAAACTCTTCCATAGTGGAAGCATCAACCCTAAGCTTATTATTTTTTGGAGACAAATATGGGAGAGATTTTGACGGGACGGTCCCCTTACCTTTCAGGGTCTGGGCGAAAGAAAGTTTCCTCGGGGGGGCCGAAGCCTGGGACCCATTGTCCCGATTTTTATCAGGTGGGTCCGGATCCCACAATTTTTTTACTGATGTCTGAGGGCCCTCTACATCCTTTGATGGCTCCGAATCCTCACCTCCCATGCAACCAGGGGCACTACCAGCCAATATCCCAAATCTGTTGGGTCTGCCTAGCCCACCTGGCCCACCTACCCCACCAGCTCTACCTGCGTCCATGGCTAGGAAACCCTAGTTCCTCCTCTGTGCTCGAATCTCCTGCTCCACTCCATTTCCATATTTCAAATTATACTTTTAGATATTGATGCCTGCTATTACATCTCTTTGTTACCTAGTTAATTATGAGCTCATATTCACCATAGATTATACGCAACTTAATGTCCATCTTCTCTACTTACATCAAACTAAGATACAAAGCATTGTATTCAATTGGTGCACCTCCATGTCAATCTATAGGAGAAAATCTTAATTTATTCTAAAGGATAAATCAATGCTACCTTGGATCCAATGCCATTTTTGCATCTAACTCCATCAAAATAAATTTTCCATGGCTTTGACTTTTTGAATTCTTGATTTGTGACTACTAGAATTTTCTTATGTCTTGAGCCTAATATGTAGTATGTACCAATCCCATTATCAACTAAGGAATTGTATTTTTTAAAAGAGAATTCATTCTCTATATCCAATTCTTCCATAATATCTTCTATAGGATCAACTTCTTCAAAGATTGTATTGATATACTCATCTTATTTTATTTTCTCAATATAATAAGTAGTAGGATTCTATGAAAGAATTTTGATCTTTTTACCTTTATGTGGAATTATCATATGAGAATAATCCAAGTACAAGTAGAATTCTAAATTTTCTATGAATTCTCATGAAATATAGAGACCAAAGTATGGTTCTAAGTCAACCACTAATATATCTTGTATTATGATTACCTTTGGAGCTTTGTGGAGTGTCATAGGTACATCTTTGATTACTCCCACTATTTTTATAGGGGCTCCATATAATTGAAGAACTCCAAGATATGAATGGGTATATTCCATATCCATCATTTCACATACTACTTTGGGTATTATAGTAGTAACAACTCCAAAATCAATCATACAATTATGAACAGTCCACCATTTCATTCTCAATGATATGTAAAAAGGGTGGCATATCATTTATAACTCCTAAGTCATTGAATCTTGAGTGATATTGTACTTCAAACTTGACTAATCTCCTAGAGTGATTTTTAAATGAAGCACTAAGTAAATCATTCTATCCAAGAGTCATCAGTGCATCATACATACTCTCTTTAGGAGTCCTCTTGAGCTCTTCTACTATGTTGAAGTTGGGAACTTCTATTGGATTTTTTTTTTTTTTTTTCTTTTCTATTTTATCAAACCTTCTTATATATTCTTGAGTAGGATCTATTATTTATCTCTTTGTGGTTGAAGTAAATATGAGCTTATCCCATGCATGCACTTTTGTCTCAGGAAATATCTCTTTAGATTTCTCTATTTACTTTGGGTTGGACTATACTTTTTGTAGCTCTAGTGTAGATAGAACTTTCTCTAGATCTCATTGAACTGTGGCTTTTCTAACACATGTAGAGATTTATATTTAGGCTTTTGGGTTTGAGCTAGGACACTGAATGGTTATAACTTCTAGGGATCTACATGAATTTTATTTTTATTGGATCTCATCAACATGGATATACATTCTTCTTCAAGAGGATCTTGAGTAAGCATAATATTATCTAGTTCCTATATAATGTTGGCTTGAATTTTCTAAGACCTTTCAAAATTTTTAGCAACCAACTATACATGGTGTTGATACATAAAATAAGTATCTACACTATGATGATCACTACATACCAAAAACCAAGGGTGACTTTTAGATTTTTAAATCGATGAATTTTGATCTTTGTAGCTATTGTTAACTTTTTTGGCACTATTACTACTAGAAGCCTTCTGATATTTAGTAATATATGGGAATATTCTAGATATAATCTCCATGGTTATCTTTTATCAATTGTTATCACTTTATTATTTAGCTTCTTTAGTGTAGACAACATCTCTAACATTATCAATGATTCCTTAGGCCAGGCATTGGTAACTCTAGCAAAGTGGGCACCAAAGGCAATGTTTTGGGTGTAAGAATAGGAGCAATTAAAGGAGGATATGTAATTGTGATGAAAGCCATTGATGAATTAAGTTTTTTAGAATGTGAGGTTGTTTTTGGTATTTATGGCATTACGAATAATTTTCTTATAGAAATCAAAATATTTTTAGCAGTAATGATAACCTGATAAACTTAAGGAAATGTGATTACATTGGATTGTTGTATATGCAATCCTAAGTTAGTACCTAATCCTCTGATAATATATATATATATACACCAAGGGTCTTAGAGGTCTAATATTCTATGGAATTCTCTTCCAATTTCTTATGAATATGAGATTAAAATTAGTTATTATCTCTCGAGGATGTATTTATATGATAGTAAACTAGATAAGAAGTGAGAAAGGATCTTCTAACTCATTTAATTCTTCCACAAAGGGTCTTGTTGAGGTGTGATTTTTTCAAGTCAAAACCTCTCGATAAATTAGAACTTTAAGTTATCTCTTGCAAATAATAGTATACATCTCCAAGGTTCTTATTCGAGTTTTAATATGTGTCTTATGTATATGCATGAATATGTACTTGAATAACTCGGTAGGCTTGCAAGCTACTATTTACAAGGGGCCTGGAACCCAGTAATCAACTTCATTTCATCATGTATAACATGCACTTAATACTAATTTTATTTTTCAAATGATGTAATTAATTTTGCTTTGTAAATTGAACTTAATTAAATAAATCAATTACATAATTTATAAAAATGCTCTAAAATAAGTTGAGACAACAATATTAAACTAGAATTTTTATTGCTAAAAATATTAATAAACTTTAATGAATTTAAAGTTTATTAGATTTTAATAATTATGAACATTACTGGAAAGCCAAAGTCATAATGATTTTACTTCATAAGAAAAACTAGGCTTTATTTATCTTGAAGACTTTGCCATTTCTAAATATTATACCATGCTTTAAAATATTTAGAATCAAAAGCAAATCTTTGAAACTTCATTAAACTCAATTATTAGGCTCTTACACTGTAATAATTATGAAAAGAGGTTAAATAAATTTTAAACATGAACTTCATTTAACCTTCAATGTTTCAATTTCATGTATTATCTTCCTTCTATATTTATTCTCTCCATAGTCTATTGATTTAAACGTTTGAAGAATATATAGAAAGCCCAATACAATATAAACAATGGAAAGATATCAACTCTGATATTTCAAACTTTATAAGTCAAAGTTGAAAAATCAGAATGGTCATTTATTTTTCAATAAACTTGCTCATTCAGAATATTAATGAATTTAATATTCGAACAACTAATTTATTGATGACTCACCTTTATCATAAATTATAAAAATGAAGTAATAAAACTAAGTCAAACTTTTCATAAATTATTTTCATCATAAAATCAAATAAAAACAATGGTTCTAAGGATTTTTAACATTTAAAAGTCTCGGATAATAATCTCATAAAATAAAATAAAAATTGCAAGGAGTTGTTTTAAACTAATCTATGGTCCACCAGATTGACATAGTGTAACAATATATTAATGCAATCTTCAATGGAGTTATAATCTAAAAGAAATTATATCAAGACTTTATACAATTCAAAAATATATGTAGACATATTTGAATAAAAAAGAAACTTGATATAAATTATAAACCTTACAATGAACTCTACATAATTTATTTCCTAAAACTTTCTTAAAATATTGGCCCATTTTTCCAATTCCTCTGTAGTCTCTTCAACCTGCAATTGTTCAACCCCTTTATTTTCTTTCCAACTTCATTTATTCTTTCTTTTCATTCATGCAGTTCCATAATTTAGTTGATTTAGTTTTTCCCATTCTGTAATGATCTTCGAACCATTTCCTTAACGTAATTTATAAAATCTTATAAGAGTTTCTTTATAATATTTACAATGCGATTTTCATACCATCCCGAGATACCATAAAATATTGATTACCCTAATCTTCATCAAAACATAGACTCCACTAACATAACCATTTATTTTATCTAATGTTTCATGCCACTCAATATAAAACCTTCTTTTCACTGATTTAAGTATGACACCGATGCTTGACTTCACTATGAATTATTTAAGAAATATTAAAAAGAAATACACCATTTTAACTTATGAATTCTCACCATTGATAATATAATCTAGCATTCCATGTGACTATTGTGGGATTTACCCAAAAGAAAATGCATAAATAATTTGATTGCAAGGTTCACCTTCGATAATGCAAGATACTAGATGTTCTACTTAATATTTTTTGTCGTTCATAATATTCATATGTTTGCTTCCATGCTTTGACACTACAACATCCCAATCCACCTTCTACATGAAATATTTTTACATTTTGCTATGTTCTATATCCGAGAACCATCCTTATCAGTTTTGAAATATCTCTAAATGATATCTTGTATAGCGTCGTCCTCATAAAATGCACACAAACTAACTTTAATTCCATCATAATATTGTTAATATCTAATATTTTTTCCTTTAGCAATATCATTGCATATCCCCATTCGTTCACCTTGATCATTATGTTACCACAAATCTACCAATTTCAAAACCTATTCTTACTGCATCCAAATATTGAATTGGCATTGCACTTTAACACTTGAGATTTCATGCATGACCTTTAGCCACCGAGCCCGCCTTTGAACATCACACACTATCCAAACATAGCAACTTTGCACCTCCTACCATGCATTTTATCTTAAAATAATTCAACATTTGATCACACTATGATGATGCTTTCCCACCTATAGCAATCACATTCTTCATTGGACATGCAATAATAGTCCTTTCCACTGAGTGACGACAATGAAAATTTAAAAATCCCTACAGATGTTTCCTTTTAGCCATGGCACCTATATTCCATGTCAAACTGCAATAAAATATTTTAAAATCGATAATGAAAACTAAAAACATTGCTACGATGATTTTCATTTAGTAATGGTTACTGCACTCCACATCAAATTGCAATAATATATTTTAAAATCATCACAACAATTAAAACTTTATACAACCTTGGATTATATATCTTTGGTCCTCAAAATCCAATGTCTAAACTTCAATCAATATTCTATAACAAGCGAAACAACATTTAAATGCCCCTACAATATTTTCTCGACATCAATATCCTCTGGCACTTACGACGTCCTCCAGTAATGATATTTTCCTTTCGTTTTAAAAAAACTTTATAATATGTCACATAAAATTTTACATGACATACAATATTTCACCGTATTGCACTGTCATATTAATTTTCGTATGACTTTAAATCAATGAAGTCTTAGCTTTATATTTTAGCAATACTTTATGATTATCACCCAAATGAATTTTTGAAATATCAAAGCTTTCAAACCTTAAAATTAATGTCTTTAGTAGCCAATATATTCTCCATAGGTGATGACACATGCAGCTCTAGTACATCATGGCGATAGTGTTCTGGTAACTACATATTTTATCAGACAACAAAAACATCTTGGCACTGATGTTTATCACCTTACTTCCTACATATTTATTTGGCTAAACTTCTTGTTTACACTACATCTTCAGTTTTGAATCAATGTGTCCTAACTTTTATCTTCTTCGAACATATCATATTGGTGTATATTATTACCAATCTTGAGTTCCCTAGAATCTTCCTCTTATAACTCAGCAACTGCGTTTCCAGCATAACCTAATTGTTTTTCCTATGTGCCACAATCTTTTTTCGGCATGTAACACATTTCAAGCATGAGGATACTATTTTATAGCCTTCAATGACTATCCTTCTGGCATGTGATGTGTTCCTGGTATCAGGTGATGATATATGTTTAAAACCAAATCCATTGCATTGTGTAACCACATCTAAAAAATTTGTTTAGCTGCATCGAACTTAAATATTGTGCCCTGGAGTTTCCATAATTATGTTGTTTCGTTACTCAAAACTCCACCATATCCATGATAATATCAGTAGTCACTTTAAGTAACCATTATACTCGCCTTCATGGTCATATCTACATATCCTTTTAAATCATGATTCCCTTTGTCTCCTACGTTGTACATAACTCATAGGCTACAATGTAAAATAAACAAGGTAAGTAAGAGTAACAATATATTATATAACTAATGAGCATAAAGCACATAATTCATAAACTAAAATAATAACACCTAACATGCTCCTCACTAACCCTTTAAATAAAATAAGATAAGTCATTCACAAACAAAACAATGACAAGCTAAAAAAATACAATCTAAAACAAATATATAACACAATTCATTCAACATATAAAATATATAACAAATAACACTTACCATATAACATATAACAAAATATAAATAAATGACATAACAAACTAACACAATGAACCCACAAGACTATAAATAAATACAAAGCAAAATAAACTAATAATTAAACATAACATGACTTAACATTAACCACAATGACTAAACAACTTAACATTACATTTCACATTCCACATATACCACATAAAATAATGCTATGTTTATAACCTTGACCATGTACACATAGCTTAACACATCACTATGTAACAAAAATAATTTCATAACTCAAATACAAAGGGACATTTTAATCATATTACAAAATTACCTTTGTCAAACAATAGTAATGAAATTACACAACCCAAGGTACATAATACAATGACATAAATCAACAAAATATAACCTTGGGCAAATACACGAACTAAATATTTTACTTGCCATGACTCTGGTGAGCATAAATCAAACAACACAATGAACATTAAGTGATTTTAGTGATGGATTTCTTTTGCTATCCAAATATTCCTATGTAAAAAAAATCTCTTTGATGAATATTGCTATGAAATCATTTTGAGAACTGATATATTGGTGGTGATAATTGCGAAAAGTGAATTCAAGCAATGATTTGGACACAAAATTTTTAATTTTCAAGTGGGTCCCCAATTTTTGGGGTCGTTGTGAAGGAGTCACAACAAATGGCGACTCTGTTGGTAAATATCCCTAGATATTTTGGACTCAAAAACAAAACTCTAAAAATGCACAAAACCTGAATATTAGAATTACAAGCATCAGTGAGTATCCAAATAATGAGAATAGATCAATTCAATATGAACCACCAGAATCATTCAACATCGACTTAGTGTGTACAAAGTGATTCATTCCTTATCACCTAAAACCATTCAATATTCCATCGTTAGTTCCACATTTTAGGCTATGAATAATTCCTCTTTGAAGGTAAAACCTACACCCGATTCTCTTCAGATCTTGCTCTACTTCCAACCGAGCATTTATAGCTTTGGTAGAGATTATTTTAAATACATAGATATTAGGTGGATGTTGCATTTCCTTTACTCTAAAAATTGCTTCACTACCATCTGAGCATCTATAGCTTTGGTGAAGGTTATTTAGTTTTGGATGATAGATTTATCATTATCACTCTTCATGACCTTTTCTCTAGACCTTGCTTCACTACCAGCCGAGCGTCTATAGCTCTGGTGAATATTGTCTTATTATTATTATTAATTTAGTAATTGATTTGACTCTATTTCCAACTATCTCTCTTTTTTTCTCTTTTTTTTAATCTCTCTCTTTGTTTACATCTGGTAGAATGGTACTTTTCAATAGATACACCTACCACCAGGGTTAGATATGAGGTAAGTCTAAAAAGAGTATATAATATATTTCACCCTAATTTGCAAAACCAACAACTTCACACATCCAAATTTCAAACAATATACTTTTATGTGCTTTGTGGTACTCATGGAGATTTTGCAATACAATTCCATTTTTTTTTTCCTTATCTTAGTTCACATTCATGAGGACATAAACCAATATATCATTCTCCCTTTTCTTCAAGTTTCATAGGTTTTCTAAAAAAGTAACCTTGTCCTATGCGGTCTAGGATAAAGAACCAAACATAACTGATAACTGGCCAGTGTCTCAATCACAAATACCTTACTTTTGAAATACTCACCTAAAATTTGTGCTAATTTGGATCACATCCAAGTCATGAAACTCCCACAAAATTTGGCAAAGTCAATTTTTCATTAAGCTCAACAAACAAAACTGAAAAGCAATAACATCAATACATAAAATCAAATAGCAACAACAACACAACGAATCCAAAAAAATATTTACAAATACATAATATACAAGACACTACCAAAATGTCTACCATCATTTCCCTAGATCCCATACATGATAAACACACCTTAAAAGATATATCTCATGATTTGTATTCCAAGCTTTACATAATTTTAACCAAAAGAAGATTAAGCCAAACCATTCAACGTTCGTTTTTCCTTTCACAACCCACTAATTTGATTCAAACTTATAAGTAATTATATGTTTAATATTTGATTCATTAACCTTACAAGCAAATACACGATCTTATGCTTATTTAACAAGATAGAAATTTCAAACCCTGATTCATCATTTTGACCTAAATTCTCATTTTCAAAAGTATATAGGATTTATTTCAAATATAAAACAACTTCTAAAATTTTTAAAGCAATATCATAATCCATGTTTATAGGCCAATCATATTCATGTAACAATTTGCAAGAATATAGGATATTTACAAAATAAGAATCATTATAGTTTTGTATCCTAGGTTGAATTATTAGCTATTGATGAACTTGGTTCAATGATTCAAGTATATCCTCTTTTTCATTTAACAATGCAATCCTATTTGTGGTGGGAATTATAATACCTTCTATTGCTTCATCGACCTCTAATGACATCTCATCATAAAAAATAGTAGAAGCCAATAACTAGTTATGCAAAAATTTACCTGATTCTTGAATGTTTGAATATAAAGGATAAGATTCTACCTTTTGTACACTTTCATTTACCACTACTTGATAAGCCATTGTAATATTTTATTTTTCTTCATGATCTCTATCATTACCACCATCATTTCGTATTCTTTCATCAATGACCTATTTTTTAGAAGCATCAAAATTAGGCATCCAATCAAGAATATGTCCCTCTTTTTCAAACCATAAATCTTGTTGATCAAACAAAGAAATAGTTTCTTTAAGATGAATAGGAAATTTTTATTATTTCTTAGCCATACATGAAGTTTCTTCATTTGAATATTCAGTACAATCATAAAAATTTTCACTCAAATCTTCAGTATTTGAAATTGAAAGAAAAGAATTTACCTCTTCTTCATCTAGAATAGATGAATCATAAGAAACATTTACCATTTCTTCTCTTTCTATTATAGAAGAATATTCTACAAACTCATGTTCAAAATGATCAAACCTTGAAACCTTCTCTACTTCTAAAAATTGACATATCATCTTCCAATTGAATAGAAATTACCAAATCTTCACGCAAGATAGAAGTTTCAACATCCTACATATCAAGTGAAATGGGAAATTCATCAGTAGGATAATTAGAAATAAATAATTCCTCATATCTTCCCCAACCATTATAATAATCATCTTCCTAAAATATTTGATGATATTGTATCCCTTATTTCATTTCTTCTTGATAATTATTTTGAGAATACTAAAAAATTTGATCATCATTGTCAATAATCTCATCCAAATTTATGGAAGATCCTGATTTATCATGTGCTTCAAAACTAGTCTACTCTAGAAATTCTCTACTGTCTAAAAGAATATCACTTTTAGCATCTTCGATCTTTGTCTCATGAGAATTATTTATATAATTATCCAAATATACATCTTGATGCATTTGTCCCTATTCTTGATCACTATTTATTTTAAGCTGTAGGATTAGCTTTTCCAACTTGTCTTGCATTTTAGGTGAAGCAAGTACTTCATTAGAAAGAGAATAAAAAATCCTCCCATTTAATCCACCAAAAATATTCATCTTCTAAAATTAGGGAGTGATGTTCAACCATTTTTCACACTCTGTAAACTCAACAATCGAATACTTTTCAAGTTCACCTTCATCACTTTTAAAAAAATTATCTTCAATGAAAAATTCATCCTCCTCAAGTAATAAAATTTTATGATCAGTCATAATGAAATTATCTCTAGAATATTTCAATTCTTGAGCTATAATTGTTTCATTCAACTCTATGGAAGATTCTATTCTGTCATATGTTTCAAAGCTAGTTAAATCTAAAACTTCTCCAATATCTGAAGACTCATGCATTTCTACATTTTTATAACTTGATTCCTACAATCATCATTAATGGATATTGTCTTTGAAACTTGCACTTCATCTTGAATAATATCAAAAGTGGTTGAGAAACTAGAACATTCAATTTTATTTGATGGTGTCAAAAAATGCGTATCATGACTCATAGGTAGTAATTGATTTAAAACCTTAGGGTGATGTAATGATAATATACCCACATCAATTCCTTTTGAAATCAACCATTTCTCTACAGCTACTGCCCCACCATACATGCTAGATAAGGATAAATCCTTATGAAACATTTCTAAACACTTAACCGTAAAAAGGATATAAAAATTCCAAATATATTTGAACAAAATATTCTTCTAAAATAATAAAATGTGTCTCTATTTCAGCATATAACTTATGAAACCTATCGTTAAAATGACTCATGGATTCATTAGGCTTTTTACAAATAGAGGCAAATTTATTTGATAACAAATCTGTGTCAACCAATTTCCTAAAGTGTTCAAGGAAACGTTGTTTCAATTTGATTCCAATAAATGGTAGAACTTGTAGGTAAATTGATAAACCAAATTTTAGCAACTTCATCCAATGTGTATGGAAATATTCTACAGAAAACATATTTTTGCATAATTTGAAAGTGAAGCATAATATTTTTATATGTCTGAATATGTTCTTCTGGTGTAATTGTTTCCTAATTCTTATAAAATGGTAAATCATTTTCTGCCATGGAATTAATGTGCAAGGCTATGTATGAAAATTCATAAAAAATTGCATCATAAGCCAAATTTTGAATTTATGACAGATTAACATTAATGCAACATAAATCAGAAATTTCAAACAATTTTTCTCTTTATAACAAATTGTACATGCTGAAAATCAAAACATTTACCTTTCAGGCCCTCCTTCTAGCACCAATTTGTTGAGGTGTGATTTTATCAAGTCAAAAAACCACTCGACAACTTAGAACTTTAAGTTATCTCTTGCAAAGAATATTATATATCCCCAAGGTTCTTATTCGAGTTTTAATATGTGTATTATGTATATGCACAAATATGTACTTGAATAACTCAGTAGGTTTGCAAGCTACTATTTACAAAGGGCCTGGGAACCCATTAATCGACTTCATTTCATCATGTATAACATGTACTTCATACTAATTTAATTTCAAATGATGTAATTAATTTTGCTTTGTAAATTGAACTTAATTAAATAAAGCAATTACATAAATGAAAAAAATGCTCTAAAAGGAGTTGAGACAAAAATCTTAAACTAGCATTTTGATTGCTAAAAATCTTAATAAAATTTAATGAATTTAAATTTTATTATATTTTAATAATTATGAGCATTACTGTAAAGCCTAAGTCATAATGATTTACTTCATAAGAAAAACTTGGCTTTATTTATCTTGAAACCTTTGCCAGTTATAAATATTATATCATGCTTTAAAACATTTAGAATCAAAAGCAAATATTTGAACCTTCATTAAACTCAATTATTAGGCTCTTACACCATAATAATTATGGAAAGGGTTTAAATCAATTTTAAACATGAACTTTAGTGCATTTAACCTTCAATATTTCTAGTTCATGTATTATCTTCCTTCTATATTTATTCTCTCCATAGTCTATTGATTTAAACGTTTGAAGAATAGATAGAAAACCCAATACAATATAAACAATGGAAAGATATCAACTCTGATATTTCAAACTTTATGAGTCAAATTTGAAAAATTAGAATGATCATTTATCTTTCAATAAACCTACTCATTCATAATATTAATGAATTTAATATTCAAACAGCTAAATTATTGATGACTCAGCTTTATTATAAATTATAAAAATGAAGTAATAAAACTAAGTCAAACTTTTCATAAATTATTTTAGTCATAAAATAAAATAAAAACAATAGTTCTAGGGATTTTTAACATTTAAAAATCTCAGACAATTATCTCATAAAATAAAAAAAATATTGCAAGGAGTTGTTTTAAACTAATCTATGATCCACCAGATTGACACAATGTAACCATAAATTAATGCAATCTTCAATGGAGTTACAATCTAAAAGAAATTATAACAAGACTTTATACAATTCAAAAACATATGTACACATATTTGAATAAAAAAGAAACTTGATATAAATTATAAACCTTACAATGAACTCTCTGCACAATTTATTTCCTGAAACTTTCTTCAAATCTTGGCCCTTTTTTCCAATTCCTCTATAGTCTCTTCAACCTACAATTGTCTGAACCCTTTCTTTTCTTTCCAACTCCATTTATGCTTTCTTTTCATTCATGCGGTTCCATAATTTAGTTGATTTAGTTTTCCCCGTTCTGTAACGATCTTCAAAACCTTTTCATTAATGTAATTTATACACTCTTATAAGAGTTTCTTTATAAGCTTTAAAATGAGATTTTCATACCATCCCGAGATACCATAAAATATCGATAACCCTAATCTTCATCAAAACATAGACTCCACTAACATAACCATTTATTTTATCTTATGTTTCATGCCACTCCATAATATAAAACCTTCTGTTCACTAATTTAAGCACGACATCGATTCTTGACTTCACTATTAATTATTTAAGAAATATTTAAAAGGAATACACCATTTTTAAATTTTGAATGCTTACCATTGATAATATAATCCAATAGTCCTTGTGACTATTGTGGGATTTACCTGAAAGAAAATACCTAAACAATTTGATTACAAGGTTCACCTTTGATAATGCAAGATATTGGATGTTCTACCTGATATTTACCATCATTCACATTGTTCATCTATCCGCCACCATGCTTTGACACTAAAACATCCCCGTACACCTGCTACATGAAATATTTTTGCATTTTCTATGTTCTGTATTCAAAAATCATCCTTATCAGTGTTGAAATATCTCTAAACGATGTCTTGTATAGCGCTGTCCTCATAACATGCACACAAACTAACTTTATTTCCATCATAATGTTGTTAATATGCGCAAATGTTACCATGCCTAACATTTTTTTCCTTCAAAAATATCATTGTATAGCCCCATTCGTTCACCTTGATCATCATGTTACCATAAATCTACCCATTTCAACACCTATTGTTACTAGATCTAAACCTTGAACTGGCACTGCACTTTAACACTTGATATTGCATGCATGGCCTTTAGCCACCAAGTCTGCCTTTGAACATTGCACACTATCCAAACATAGCAACTTTGCACCTCTTTCCATGCCTTTTATCTTAAAATAATTCAACATTTGATCATGTTGTGACGATGCTTTCTCACCTACATCGATCACATTCTTCATTGGACATGTAATAACAGTCCTTTCCACTAAGTGACAAGAATGAAAATTTAAACATCCCTATAGATGTTTACTTTTAGCCATGTTGCCTGTATTCCACATCAAACTACAAAAAAATATTTTAAAAATGATAATGAAAACTAAAAACATCCCTGTGATGATTTTCATTTAGCAATGGTCACTACACTCCGAATCAAACTACAATAATATCTTTTAAAATCATCACGGTGATTAAAAATTTATACAACCCTAGCTTATATGTCTTTGGTCCTCGAAATCCAATGTCTAAACTTCAATCAACATTCTATAACAAGTGAAACAATAACTTTTAAATGCCCCTATGATGGTTTCTCGACATCAATATCCTCTCACACTTGCAACGTCCTCCAGTAATGATATTTTCCTTTTGTTTTAAAAAAAATTTATAATATGTCACATGAAATTTTACATGACATACAATATTTCACCATATTGCACTATCATATTAATTTTTGTATGAATTTAAATCAATAAAGCCTTGGCTTTATATTTTAGAAATCCTTTATGATTATCACCCAAATAAATTTTTGAAATATTAAAGCTTTCAAACCTTAAAAGCAACATCTTGAGCAGCCAATATATTCTCCATAGGTGACGACACATGCATCTCCAATACATTACGGTGATAATATTTTGGTAACTACATATTTTATTAGGTAGTAAAAACATCCTGGCACTGACGTTTATCGCCTTACTTCTTGCATCTTTATTCTTCTAAAATTCCTATTCACACTACATCTTCAGTGCTGAATCAATGTGTCCTAGATTTTATCTTCTTCAAACATATCATCTTGGTGTATATTATTACCAATCATAATCTTCCTCTTGTAACTTGATGACTGCGTTTACAACATAACCTGACTATTTTTCCTGTGTGCCACAATCCTATTTTTGCATGTAATGCATTTCAAGTATAAGGATACTATTTTATAGCCTCCTACAACTATACTTTATGTGTGTGATGTGTTCCTCATATTAGGCAATGATATATGTTTAAAACCATACTTTCCTTGTCGAATCCAATGCACAGTGTAACCAAAATCTACAAAATTTGTTTAGCTGCATAGAAATTGAATATTGTGCCCTGGAGTTTCCACAATTATGTTATTTCATTACTCAAACCTCCACCACATCCCTGATAATATTTGTAGTCACTTTAAGTAATCATTATACTCGCCTTCATGGTCATATCCACATATCCTTTTAAATCATGATTTCCTTTGTCTCTTATGTTGTACGTAACTCGTAGGCTGCAATGTAAAAGAAACAAGGTAAGTAAGAGTAAAAATATAATATATAACTAACGAGCATAAATAATATAATTCATAAACTAAGATAATAACACCTAACATGATCCTCACTAACCCTTTAAATAAAATAAGATAAGTCATTCACAAACAAAACAATGACAAGCTAAAAAAATAAAATCTAAAATAAATATATAACACAATTCATTCAACATATAAAATATATAACAAATAACACTTACCATATAACATATAACAAAACATAAACAAATGACATAACAAACTAACACAATAAACCCACAAGACTATCAATAAATACAAAACAAAATAAACTAATAATTAAAACATAACATGACTTAACATTAACCACAATGACTAAACAACTTAACATTACAAATCACATTCCACATATACCAGATAACATAATGCTATGTTTTTAATCTTGACCATGTACATATAGCTTAACACATCACTATGTAACAAAAATAATTTCATAACTCAAATACAAAGGGATATTTTAATCATATTACAAAATTACCTTTGTCAAACAATAGTAATGAAATTACACATCTTAAGGTACATAATACAATGACATAAATAAAAGAAATACAACCTTGGGTAAATACACAAACTAAATATTTTACTTGGCATGACTCTAGTGAGCATAAATCAAACAACACAGTGAACATGAAGTGATTTCAATGATGGATTTCTTTTGCTATCCAAATATTCCTATGTAAACAAAATCCCTTTGATGAATACTGCTATGACATCATTTTGAGAACTGATATATTAGTGGTGATAATTACGAAAAGTGAGTTCAAGCAATCAGCTGGACACAAAATTTTAAATTTTCAAGTGGGTCCCCGATTTTTGGGTTCGTTGTGAAGGAGTCACAACAAATGGCGACTCTGCTGGTAAATGTCCCTGAATATTTTGGACTCAAAAACAAAACTCTAAAAACACAAATAGAATTCCAAGCATCAATGAGTATTCAAAGAATGAAAATAGATCAATTCAATATGAACCACCAGAATCATTCAACATCGGCTTAGTGTGTACAAAGTGATTCATTTTTTATCAACTAAAACCATTAAACATTCTATCGTTAGTTCCACATTTTAGGCTATGAATAATTCCTCTTTGAAGGTAAAACCTACACCCAAATATCTTCAGATCTTGCTCTACTTCCAGTTGAGAATATATAACTTTGGTAGAGATTATTTGAAATACCTATATATTAGGTGGATGTTGCATTTCCTTTACTCTAAATATTGCTTCACTACCATCTGAGCGTCTATAGCTCTAGTGAAGGTTATTTAGTTATGGATGATAGATTTATCATTATCACTCTTCATGACCTTTTCTACAGACCTTGCTTCATTTCTAGCCGAGCGTCTACAGCTTTGATGAAGATTGTCTTATTATTATTATTTTTTTTAGTAATAGATTTGACTCGATTTCCAACTCTCTTTTTTTTATCTCTCTCTCTATTTACATCTAGGAGAATGGTCCTTTGAAATAGATCCACCTACCACCTGGTTTAGAGATGAGGTAAGGCTAAAAAGAGTATATAAGATATTTCACCCTAATTTGTAAAACCAACAACTTCTCGCATCCAAATTTCAAACAATATACTTTAATGTGCTTTGTGGTACTCATAGAGCTTTTGCAATACAATTCCAATTTTTCATATTTTCCTTATCTTAGTTCATATTCATGAGGACATAAACCAATATCTCATTCTCCCTTTTCTCTAATTTTCATAGTTTTTCAAAATAAGTAACCTCGTCCTATTTGGTATAGGATCAAGAACCAAACACAGCTGACAAATGACCAGTGTCTCAATCACAAATACCTTACTTTTGAAATACTCACCTAAAATTTGTGCTAATTTGGATCACATTGAATTTATGAAACTCCCACAAAATCTGGCAAAGTCAATTTGTCATTAAGCTCAACAAACATAAATGAAAAGCAATAACATAAATACATAAAATCAAATAGCAACAACAACACAACGAATCCAAAAAAATATTTACAAAAAATATACATAATATACAAGACACTACCAAAATGTCTACCATCATTTCCCTGGATCCCATGATAGACACACCTTAAAAGACATATCTCATGATTTGCACTCCAAGCTTTACATAATTTTAGCCTAAAGAAGATTAAGCCAAACCATGCAACCTTCATTTTCCTTTCACACCCCACTGATTTGATTCAAACTTATAAGCAATTTTGTGTTTAATATTTGATTCATTAACCTTACAAGTAAATACACGATCTTCCATGATCTTATGCTTATTCAAAAAGGTAGGAATTTCAAACCTTGATTCATCATTTTGACCTAAATTCTCATTTTCACAAGTATATAGGATTTATTTCAAATATGAAGCAACTTCTAAAAGTTTTAAAGCAATATCATCATCCATGTTTATAGGCCAATCATATTCATGTAACAATTTGCAAGAATCTAGGATATTTACAAAATAAGAATCATTATAGTTTTGATGCACCTTATCGAAGCCATAACTTGTGAACCATACGCCCATTTTTCATAGTAATCTCTGATTCACCTGACCCTCCAAAAAATATGCTTTCAGGACCTAACTCCTCCATCTAGTATCTCAAAATTAGCTTTTAGAATTGGTTCCTGGGTTTTTTTGAATGTTAGGCGTGTATTATATTTTGTTATACCTTAATTTTAGACCTAATATTTTAAAGTAAGCTTCATTATTGTAAGAGAGATGTGTGCACCGAATTTGGGCACAATCCGAATTATTTCTATTTTTAGCAGTTTTTAGAAAAAAAGACATTTTTAGGGTTTCTTTGATTTTTAATGGCTATATGATGGATTGTATTATTTTGGATAAGGGGTGAATTTAGGAATGAGAAGAATATTGATTTGCAGTTTTTCCCAATATATTACATTTGTGTTATGTGATTGGAGTCCGTTTTGTTGGTCTCTTGTAGCTGAGTTCACACCAAGTTTTGTATCCTAGGTTGAATTATTAGTTGTTGATGAACTTAGTTCAATGATTCAAGTATATCCTATTTTTAATTTAAAAATTCAATCCTATTGGTGGTGGGAATGAGAATACTTTCTATTGCTTCATCGATCTCTAATGACATCTCATCATAAACAATAGTAGAAGCCAATAACTGGTTATGCAAAAATTTACCTATTTCTTGAATGTTTGAATATAAAGGATAAGATTCTATCTTTTGTACGCTTTCATTTAACACTACTTGATAAGCCATTATAATATTTTCTATTTCTTCATGATCTCTATCATTACCACCATCATTTTGTATTCTTTCATCAATGACCTATTTTTCAAAAGCATCAAAATTAGGCATCCAATCAAGAATATGTCCCTCTTTTTCAAACCATAAATCTTGTTGATCAAACAAAGCAATAGTTTCTTTAAGATGAATAGGAAATTCTAATTCTTTTTTAGCCATACATGAAATTTCCTCATTTGAATATTCTATACAATCATAAAACTTTTCACTCAAATCTTCAGTATTCAAAAATGAAAGAAAAGAATTTACCTCTTCTTCATCTAGAATAGATGAATCATAAGAAACATTTACCATTTATTCCCTTTCTATTGTAGAAGAATATTCTACAAAATCATGTTCAAAATGATCAAACCTTGAAACCTTCTCTACTTTTGAAATTGACATATCATCTTCCAATTGAATAGAAATTGCCAAATCTTCACGCAAGATAGAAGTTTCAACATCCTGCATATCAAGTGAAATGAGAAATTCATCAGTAGGATAATTAGAAACAAATAATTCCTCATATCTTCCTCAACCATTATAATAATCATCTTCCTGAAATATTTGATGAGATTGTATCCCTTCTTTCATTTCTTCTTGATCATTATTTTGAGAATACTAAAAATTTTGATCATCATTTTCAATAATCTCATCCAAATTTAGGGAAGATCCTAATTTATCATGTGCTTCAAAACTAGTCCACTCTAGGAATTCTCCACTATCTAAAAGAATATCACTTTTAGCATCTTTGATCTTTGTCTCATGAGAATGATTTATATAATTATCCAAATATACATCTTGATGCATTTGTCCCTGTGCTTTATAACTATTTATTTTAAGTTATAGGATTACCTTTTGCAACTTGTCCTGCATTTTAGGTGAAGCAAGTACTTCATTAGAAAGAGAAGGAAAATCCTCCCATTTATTCCACTAATAATATTCATCTTCTAAAATTAGGGAGTGATGTTCAACCATTTTTTCACACTCTATAAACTCAAAAATCGAATACTTTTCAAGTTCACCTTCATCAATTTCAAAAAAGTTATCTTCAATAAAAAAATCATCTTCCTCAAGTAATAAAATTTTATGATCAGTCATAGTGAAATTATCTCTAGAATATTTCAATTTTGGAGCTATAATTGTTTCATTCAACTCTATGGAATATTCTATTATGTCATATGTTTCAAAGATAGTTAAATCTAAAACTCCTCCAATATCTAAAGACTCATGCATTTCTACATTTTGATAAACTTGATTCCTACAATCCTCATTAATGGATATTGGATTTTAAACTTGCACTTCCTCTTGAATAATATCAAAAGTGGTTGAGAAACTAGAACATTCAATTTCATTTGATGGTGTCAAAAAATATGTATCATGCATGACTCATAGGTAGTAATTGATTTAAAACCTTATGGTGATGTAATGGTAATCTACCCATATCAATTCCTTTTGAAAAAAACCATTGCTCTACAAATACTACCCCACCATACACGCTAGATAAGGATAAATCCTTAGGAAATATTTCTAAACACTTAACCGTAAAAGGATCTAAAGCTTCCAAATATATTTGAACAACTTCTTCTGAAATAATAAAATGTGTCTCTATTTCAGCATATAACTTATGAAACCTATCATTAAAATGACTCGTGGATTCATTAGGATTTTTACAAATAGAGGCAAATTGATTTGATAACAAATTTGTGTCGACCAATTTTCTAAAGTGTTCAAGGAACATTGTTTCAAGTTGATTCCAAAAAGTGGTAGATCCTGCAGGTAAATTGATAAACTAATCTTTAGGAACTTCATCCAATGTGTATGGAAACATTCTATAGGAAACATCTTCCTGCATAATTTGAAAATGAAGCATAATATTTTTATATACCTAAATATGTTATTCTAGTGTTGTTCCATCATGCATATAAAATGGTAAATCATTTTCTGCCATGGAACCAATTTTAATATGCAATTCTATGTATGAAAATTCATAAAAAATTGCATCATAACCCAATTTTTGAATTTATGATATATTAAAATTAATACAACATAAATCAGAAATTTCAAACAATTTTTCTTTTTATAACAAATTGTACATGCTAAAATTCAAAACATTTACCTTTTAGGCCCTCCTTCCAGCGCCAATTTGTTGAGGTGTGATTTTTTCAAGTCACAAAATCACTCGACAACTTAGAAATTTATGTTATCTCTCTCAAATAATAGTATATATCTCCAAGGTTCTTATTCGAGTTTTAATATGTTTCTTATGTATATGCACGAATATGTACTTGAATAACTCAGTAGGTTCGCAAGATATTATTTACAAGGGGCCTAAGAACCCAGTAATCGACTTCATTTCATTATTTATAACATGCACTTCATACTAATTTTATCTTTCAAATGATGTAATTAATTTTTCTTTGTAAATTGAACTTAGTTAAATAAATCAATTACATCATTGATAAAAATGCTTTAAAAGAAGTTGAGACAAAAATCTTAAACTAGCATTTTGATTGCTAAAAATATTAATAAACTTTAATGAATTTAAAGTTTATTAGATTTTAATAATTATGAACATTATTGTAAAGCCTAAGTCATAATGATTTTACTTCATAATAAAAACTAGGCTTTATTTATCTTGAATACTTTACCAGTTTTGAATATTATATCCTGCTTTAAAATATTTAAAATCAAAAGCAAATCTTTAAACCTTCATTAAACTCAATTATTAGGCACTTACACCGTAATAATTATGAAAAGAGTTTAAATCAATATTAAACATGAACTTCAGTGCATTTAACCTTCAATATTTCAAGTTCATGTATTATCTTCCTTCTGTATTTATTCTCTCCACAATCTATTGATTTAAACATTTGAAGAATAGATAGAAAACCCAATACAATATAAACAATGGAAAGATATCAACTCTGATATTTCAAACTTTATGAGTCAAAGCTGAAAAATAAGAATGATCATTTATCTTTCAATAAACTTACACATTCTAAATATTAATGAATTTAATATTCGAACAACTAATTTATTGATGACTCAGCTTTATCATAAATTATAAAAAGAAGTAATAAAACTAAGTTAGAATTTTCATAAATTATTTTAATCATAAAAGCAAATAAAAATAATAGTTCTAAGGATTTTTAACATTTAAAAGTCTCGGAAAATGATCTCATAAAATTAAAAAAAAATATTGCAAGGAGTTGTTTTAAACTAATCTATGGTCCACCAGATTGACATAGTGTAACCATATATTAATGCAATCTTCAATAGAGTTACAATATGAAAGAAATTATATCAAGACTTTATACAATTCAAAAACATATGTACATATATTTGAATAAAAAAAAAAACTTGATATAAATTATAAATCTTACAATGAACTCTCTGCATAATTTATTTCCTAAAACTTTTTTCAAATCTTGGCCCTTGTTTCCATTTCCTCCGCAGTCTCTTCAACCTGCAATTGTCCAACCCCTTTCCTTTCTTTCCAACTCCATTTATGCTTTCTTTTCATTCATGCGGTTCCATAATTTAGTTGATTCAGTTTTTCCCATTTTGTAATGATCTTCGAACCATTTCCTCAACGTAATTTATAAAATCTTATAATAGTTTATTTATAAGCTTTACAATGCGATTTTCATACCATCCTAAGATACCATAAAATATCGATTACCCTAATATTCATCAAAACATAGACTCCACTAACATAACCATTGATTTTATCTTATGTTTCATGCCACTCCATAATATAAAATATTTTGTTCACTGATTTAAGCACGACATCGATGCTTGACTTCACTATTAATTATTTAAGAAATATTAAAAAGGAATACACCCTTTTAACTTACGAATGCTCACCATTGATAATATAATCAAACATTCCTTATGACTATCACAGGATTTACCCGAAAGAAAATACCTAAACAATTTGATTGCAAGGTTCACCTTCAATAATGCAAGATAATCAATGTTCTACCTTATATTTACCATCGTTCACGTTCTTCATTTGTTCACCGCCATGCTTTGACACTACAACATCCCAATCCACCTGCTACATGAAATATTTCTACATTTTGCTATGTTCTGTATCTGAGCACCATCCTTCTCAGTGTTGAAATGTCTCTAAATGATATCTTGTATAGAGTCGTCCTCATAACATGCATGTAAAATAACTTTACTTCCATCATAATATTGTTAATATGCACAAATGTTACTATACCTAACATTTATTTCCTTCAATAATGTCATTGCATAGCCCCATTCATTCACATTGATCATCATTTTACCACAAATCTACCCATTTCAACACCTATTGTTACTATATCCGAACCTTGAACTGGCACTACGCTTTAACACTTGATATTGCATGCATGGTCTTTAGCTATTGAGCCCGCATTTTAACATCGCACACTATCCAAACATAGCAACTTTGCACCTCCTGCCATGTATTTTATCTTAAAATAATTCAACATTTGATCATGCTGTGATGATGCTTTCCCACCTAAAGTGATCACATTCTTCATTGGACATGCAATAACAATCCTTTCCACTGATTGACAACAATGAAACTTTAAACATCCCTGCAGATGTTTCCTTTCAGCCATGGCACCTGCATTCCATGTCAAACTGCAACAAAATATTTTAAAATTAACAATAAAAACTAAAAACATCCCTGCAATGATTTTCATTCAGCAATGGGTATTGCACTTTACATCATACTGTAATAATATCTTTTAAAATCATCATGGCAGTTAAAAATGTATACAAACCTGGCTTATATGTCTTTGGTCCTTGAAATCCAATGTCTAAACTTCAATCAACATTCTTAACAAGCGAAACAACAACTTTTAAATGCCCCTACAATGTTTTCTCGACATCAATATCCTCTGGAACTTGTGATGTCCTCTAGTAATGATATTTTCATTTCGTTTTAAAAAAAATTATAATATGTCACATGAAATTTTACATGACATACAATATTTCATTGTATTGCATTGTCATATTAATTTGTGTATGACTTTAAATCAATAAAGCCTTAGATTTATATTTTAGAAATCCTTTATGATTATCACCCAAATGAATTTTTGAAATATCAAAACTTTCAAACCTTAAAATGAACGTCTTCAACAACAAATATATTCTACATAGCCAACGACACATGCATCTCTAGTACATCATGACGATAGTGTTATGGTAACTACATCTTTTATCAGGTAGCGAAAACATTCTCGCACTGACGTTTATCACCTTACTTCCTATATCTTTATTCAGCTAAAATTCCTATTCACACTACATATCCAATGCTGAATCAATGTTTCCTAGCTTTTATCTTCTTCGAACATATCATCTTGGTGTATATTATTACCAATCTTGAGTTCCCCATAATCTTCCTCTTGTAACTTGGTGACTGCATTTCCAACATTAAATGATTATTTTCCCTGTGTGCCACAATCCTTTTTTGGCATGTAACGCATTTCAATCATGAGGATACTATTTTATAGCCTTTGATGACTATACTTCCAGTGTGTGATGTGTTCCTAGTATCAGGTGATGATATATGTTTAAAACCACACTTTCCCCATCGAATCTAATGCACTGTGTAACCACATCTGCAAAAAAAAATTATTTGCACCAAACTTGAATATCGTGCCCTAGATTTTCCATCATTACATTGTTTCATTACTCAAACCTCCACCACATCCCTGATAATATCAGTAGTCACTTTAAGTAACCATTATACTCGCCTTCATGGTCATATCCACATATCCTTTTAAATTGTGATTTCCTTTGTCTCCTACATTGTACGTAACTCATAGGCTGCAATGTAAAAGATACAAGGTAAGTAAGAGTAACAATATAATATATAAATAACGAGCATAAAGCACATAATTCGTAAACTAACATAATAAGACCTAACATGATCCTCACTAACCCTTTAAATAAATAAGATAAGTTATTGATAAATAAAACAATGACAAGCTAAAAAAATACAATCTAAAACAAATATATAACACAACTCATTCAACATATAAAATATATAACAAATAACAGTTACCATATGACATATAACAAAATATAAACAAATGACATAACAAACTAACACAATGAACCCACAAGACTATCAATAAATACAAAATAAAAAAATTAATAATTCAAACATAACATGACTTAACATTAACCACAATGGCTAAACAACTTAACATTACAAATCACATTCCACATATACCACATAACAATGCTATGTTTATAACCTTGACTATGTACACATAGCTTAACACATCACTATGTAACAAAAATAATTTCATAACTCAAATACAAAGGGACATTTTAATCATATTATAAAATTATCTTTGTCAAACAATAGTAATGAAATTACACATCCCAAGGTACATAATGCAATGACATAAATCAACAAAATACAACCTTAGGCAAATACACGAACTAAATATTTTACATGGCATGACTCTGGTGAGCATAAATCAAACAACACAGTGAACATGAAGTGATTTCAGTGATGGATTTCTTTTGCTATCCAAATATTCCTATGTAAACAAAATCCCTTTGATGAATACTGCTATGACATCATTTTGAGAACTGATATATTGGTGATGATAATTACGAAAAATGAGTTCAAGAAATGATTTGGACACAAAATTTTAAATTTTCAAGTGGGTCCCTATTTTTTGGGGACATTTAGAAGGAGTCACAACAGATCTATCTAGGTTAGCTCATGTATGAATTCTTGCATCTTCTAAGTTTTTATACCAGTTAAGTATATTTCCCCTAAAGGACATGACAAGAACTCTGACATCTCTTATGGTGTGGATTACTGCTAATGAAACTAAATCTTTGTAGTACTCATAGGCAATGTTACCTATGTCGTCATAAGTGGGAAGATCTTTAAGTGTTTCTTGTAAAATATCTTTTAAGTGCATTAGCAATAGGAGTCTAGTGGTGTTCCAATTAGGGAAATTCAAAAGAATATATTGTTGAATTTGAGCCATGATTCTAAGACATGGTGAGCTTAATGGTGTAAAGAATTTAGTAGATGAAGAATCTTCACTTTGAGACAAGACTCAGGAAGTGGAATTTTAGCACGTATTGGCTTATGAATAAATAATTCTAAAAATGGTGGTGGATTTTCTAATTTCTTCACTATAGACTTTGTAATCATATAAATATAAGTAATTCTAAAAATGCATAAATTATAGAAATTTAACAAATATAACTAATAATCTATTCACAATATAATTCTATATTCTATATTTTAAGGGAAGTGACTAGATGAACAAACATTCTTTGCAAATGAGATCAAGAATTTTATCGTTTCGTCCCACTAGGTATACCATAAACTATTATACTATTGAATTAAAATCTATCATACTTGTGAATAGGTGTTGTGCCCTAGAATTTAGCCAAAGTGTATAATTGGATGAAATGATATTACTCTTTTTTCAACCTTTGGAGAAGGCTAGCTTCTTTAATTGATTATATTTTAATGGTAAAAGTGTTAGAAAGGAGTAAGGGTTAGAGAAATATAGGGAAAAGTGGACAAGATATAGTGTAACAACATTGGATCTCACTAGGTAATATGCTATCAAATTAATTACATGATACTTAATAGACCAACCATGATCACCTACATTATAGATTCATTCAGCTTATGAAATTTACTTTAATCATTCTAAGGACTCATACAATTAGCAATCCAATCGGAAATTCTTCGCTTTAACATAATAGACTAAGTTTTGAATATAACAAAAATGACTTAAAGAAATGTATACAAGCTTTAATCATTCCATGGACTTCAATTATTAACAATACAATAGGTAATCCAAAAAAAATTACTTTAATAGAATATACAATTGCATAATAATGGAGGTCAAACAGCTATAAATTTTGTAGACACCAAAACCTAGCCACTTGTCATCCATTCAGGTCTTCCCACCATTTCCACCCTTTATTTACAATGGGAATACCTAAATGGATGACAAGTGGCTAGGTTTTGGTGTCTATAGATGCCCCTTTTTGCACTGCATTGTGTGAAACACAATGCATTGCAAAAATACAAGATACCTATTTTTGCTAGGTGCAAAAGCAATTTTCTCTTGAAATGTGAAACATGAGCTTGAAGACAAAAGAATGAAAGAATTTAGATTTTGCGTAGCTCACCCCCTCAATTGGCGAATGAGTTTGAGGATGAATCTCATGAGCCAATTAAAAAATTTATGCAAATAAATTGTGAATGATATGAATGATGTGGATGTGATACCATTTTTTCCCCAATGGTGGAAAGGGGAGCAATGAAAAATGTGAAAATGATGCGTATGTTTTTGCCCCAACAAATGAAGTGTTTTATGAAAAAAAAAATGATGAAAATTGTGTCTATTTTTTCCCCAAAAAATGAAGGGATTTTTACCAAGTATATATTTCATGATCATGTAATATGTATCCCATTGTGGAAAAGTCAAAACCAAATGTGGTTGCCCTAAATTTGGGGTGATTCGATATTGTTGAAGAATTTGCCTTCCGACATCATTGATATGCAAGTATGGAAAAAGAAAAGAAAAGAAAAATAGTCTATCCTTGGGGCCACTCATGATTGCAGTAATTCCTAGATGGAATCCCTAAATGGTTGCTCAATAAATTTACTCAACCTGTATCCTCAGAGACTATTATAAAATAATATGATGAAAAGTTATGATTTTGTCCATGATTCAAGCCCCTCGAACAAGGCCATCAATGACAGATTTTGAGCAAATTGGTCTGGCAAGGTTTCACTTGAAATATGAAGTACCAGATATGATTGTGATTTCAAAAAAATATATATGGAATGATAAAAATTATTAAGTTTACTTATGGTAGATTATCCATCTTACCAAATTTCATGGATGCAAATCGCTGCAATCGCCAAGGATATAGAATAACCTACTAGATACAAGGTTCACTTTAAGGTTGTCTGATCTTAGAAAATATGTAAATGATGACATGGAATTATTTGGATGATGTGAAAATGATGTATTGGTGATGAGAATGATGATTATGGTCGTTTTGTGAATATTTGGACTGTTTTGGAGTGATTTGTGACTTTTTAGGTGAATTTGTGATTTGTGATTGCAAAAAAAAATTAAGCATCCAAATTAATTGGAATCTTCACAAAACCTGTTGGTATGATGAAATATATGATTGGATACAATATGGAGTGAATTTTTTGGGATAAGCCACTATTTTGTAAAAAATTATCTTTTTTTCAAAATTGATGCCAAATGCCTATTGGTGCTTTTGGCATGCAGAAATGCCCGTCAGTGTTTGGGTATTCTAAAAACACCCTGGTGCACTTCAACACACTAGGAAATTCCCATTGGCATCTCAAGGCACATAAAGAAACTATAAATAGCTTTTTGGGTGAAAATGAAGCTCATTTGTGTGTTTGTGAGTTTGAGAAGCTGCATTTGGGAGAGTGGAGTGGAGTGAGGTGAAGTGAATTGGATGCGGAAGCTATGGTTGTGGAGGGAGTAGATACAGGGGATGAAGCTGGAGCTAGAGTGTGGAATGTTGAGGTAATTCCCTTTTTTATGTATTGTACAAAAAATTTGTATTTTTGTGATTTTTTTTGTTAAATTTGTAAATGACAAACATTTTGTGTTGTGTTGTAGCTTAGGATTTTGGAGTCTTGACACCAGTTTTTGCCATACATTCCTGGGATGAGGAAGGTGATATTGTATGAGGAGTGGGAGTTATTGGAGGTTGTAGACACCAAAACCTATCCACTTGTTGTCTATTCAAGTTTTCCCATTATTTCCACCCTTTATTTAAATATATTTTAATATTTATTTTATATATATTTAATTATTAATATTTTATATATTTAATAAATATATATTTATATAAGTGAATTAATCCTAGCCATCTAATTTCACTTAATCCTATCCATCCAGCCATATCAATCCATGCCACACCCTAGATTTAATATCCACCCTCCGATATGCTTTTATCTCAACCACATGATTAGTGTCATTGAAACCCTAGCATGCCCTAGGTTGGATTATTAATAGAAGCCAATTTGAAGGTTCAACCCCTGAGCAATTCATGTCTTGAATCCTAATTTTTAGTTTGCATTCGTGTTCCCTATAGTATCCAATAAATCATACCCTCTATCCTCACTTTCCATAGCCCCCGCATCTGTTATCACCCCTATCGACTGACCATATCTACTTCTATAGATTTTCTCCTTAGCTATCGAATGAATTTGAGTGCTCCCTATCATTATCATGCACCTCTGGGAACTTTTTCTCTATCCCCAAGAACCTATGTGTACCTTTCACAATTCCTGAGAACCCATGAGCATTTCATGCAATCACCAAGCACCCACTGGTATTTTACACTAGAGTTCTACGGTCCTCCTAGCTCTTGAGTGATGCTAGGGTATCGTTGCACCAGTCTATTGCAATAGATTACATCATATCAAAGAAAAATAGATAAGCAAGGTAAATCAAAGTCATTATTATTTTATTTTATTATATTATTAGCATCTATTCACATTTTATTATATTGCATAGCTAGGGTTTAGTCTTGATTTATGAGGGTCTCACACTACAGAGCCCTCATTGTTATTACTGACTCATTTGCTATTTTATTGTGTGTAGATCTAGTAGCATTACACTAGCATTGGATAGTTTGCAGATAATCAAAAGCCTACTTACTTCTTTTGGGAGCAAGAACGCATCCTGAAGACACCACTAGTGTTGTTTGCTAGGGTTTCAGAGAACCCTAGCCATTGTAAAATTTGTATCAAGGATTCAAATATTTTATTGTAACAATGGAGTTTTGAGGCTCTCCCCATTAATATAAAATCATTCATTGTGCAATATTGTCTCTTGAGTTTAATTTATATATTGTTATTTGGTATTGCATTTTTCTTCACAACTTCATTGATCAACAACAATGTTACAAAGCAATACCACATAAGGACTACAAAGAAAACCTTGTAATAAGGTCTCTTTATATATATATAGTTTACAATTTTCAATTTTATAGTGGGTTACAACTGTATGGCCATTGAGAAAGAACAATCTAGAAAGAAACCTAAATTGATGAGGTGACAACTTTAAGCTTCATCTTGGGCATAAATTTGAATTTGGTCCATCGATCTACAACTATCTACTACATGTGGCTACATTACTAGGGCTATCATTTTTGTGCTTGGATGTTATTATCTAGAGCTAGATATCAAACACCATGATAGTTGCAAGTCTAAAAATTACATTTCTTGTAAAGTAGATCAAAATTGAGATCTTCATTTGGATTGTAGAGCTCTTCTAAGACAAAATCATAGTTTTTTTTTATGACAATATTTTTTGATGCATTTTAGCCTTGTGCAACTTTTATTTTATATTATTATCTTTTGTTTGTGTGGTCCAAGACTCTATACTGGGAGTGGTGATGTCATTGGTTTGAAAAGTCTAATTTTATTGAATTTTGACTTTGTTCACTCACATATTGATTTCATTCATTTTGACCTCTTTGCATGATTCTAGAAATTGTCTTGAATATGCTTATATCATCACAAAAATTTGTGTGGTCTTAAGCATCGTAACTTTAGGCTTGGTATTTAGATTTTAACTTGTAGGATCCTAGGATCCTATTCCTTTTGGCTAACATCATTATCTTGAATGGTTTAGTTTCATGCAAAGCACTTTGCTTAATTCTTTTATCCCTTTTGCATGATCTTGTAGCGACCCCGAGAACGCACGCACCGGTCCCTTTTCTAAACCCTACTTGCAATGCTATTTAAAATACCAAAGATAAAATGGAAATACAAGAGGAAAAAGCATATAACATGAAATAACAAAAGATGGATCTCTTTATTGATATTGAAGCTCGGTTACATGTCGGTCCCTCTTAGGGATACCCATTTTGATACTATAATTTACAAGTGGGCAAGGAGTGCCCCTTCCATGAAGAGGTGGTGCGCTTATAAAATGCTTCTTGGTTCTGCACACGAAAATGTATGAGGGCTTACAGATGCCTCCTTCTCTAGGTCTGTTTCCTAGAGGGATCCCCTTTTGCTCTCGTATGTCTGGAATCTTCGTTCGATGTACCTGTGGCCCTGCAAGCAATGAAACAACAACACACTTTTAGGTGTCCGAGATTGCCTCCTCGGATGAGGTTGTTAGTAATCAAAGAATGTAACAGAAATATGATAAAACAATACCATGGAATCAAGTAAATCTATGCTAATGATATAAGAAGAAAACAAGATAAAAGATGCTATGTCTATCTAAGCTAAGCCTGCGGGCCACTTTCCAAGACAACGATCGCTAAAGAAAACCTTGCTCTCCTTGCCCCAAAGCTATGGGTCAAAGACTATGATCTGATGTTGAAGAAAGTAGGTGTTATGCCCTTTGATTTGTCAAAGCTCTACCGCACACGTGATCTCAAAGAGAACTCTCCGAGTCTCGAAATGCTCTCCTTAAAATGATTGTGTCTCTCTCCCTAATGTGATAAAAGATCCCTTTGGTGCTCTTAGGCTTGCACCTTTTATAGTGTGAAACCCTAGGTCTATGTCCAAGCCCTAGAAATGAATTTCTCATGCGTAGTGCAAGTTAGCATGAGAAGCTTTTGTCTATTGTCTATATTTGAAGGCTAGTTAACTAAAATATAACTGCCCACTTGAGTCTTCTATGTGAACTGTTCATTAGCATGAGAAGATTTTGTCCTTTGTTTATGCTTGGAGGTCAGTTAACTTAAGTCTAAATGCAAACTCAAGTCTCCTATGTGAACTGGTCATGAAAAGGAATGCAAAGTCACTCCCGCTCACCTTTATTGCATGTAGACTGCCACTTTCACCCGAGATTGGGCCTATTTGTTGGCAAAATACTTCTTATGGCTTAGCCACTATCATCTGTAGTGGCTAAGATCTGGCCGTTATCATCTGTAGTAGCTAAGGTCTAGCCACTCTAGGCTTGAGCGGCTAGGATCTGGTCGCTCTTGGCTTGAGCGGCCAAGCTTGGATGGCTTGAAAAGGCCCCAAATGAGTGGTGAGAACCACTATTGATGCTTGGAAAGTCCAATATTATGTCTTATGATCTTATGAGTGTGTCTATGTAAGTAGCTCCCCTAAGCATGACATGATTTAGGTGTCTACAGATGCCCCTTTTTGCGATGCATTGTGTGGAAAACACAATGCTGAGCAAAAATGTAGACTGATCTATTTGTAGGGTGTATGGTGATCAATGGTCTGATCAATGTCGGATGGCCCAATCATGCAAGATGGTGCACATCCCTTGAATCATTGCCTCAATATTCGGAGGACTTAGCCTAGTGGCTTTTGCATGTTAAATTGCACTCATTCCTCAAACTCAATCGGGTAGCTTCAGTTGCTACAACAATTTCGATTGGTAGGAGAGCTACAATTGAAGATGTCATGTCTGCTTACGTTCCCAGAAAACAAGGGAAATTTGTGATTGTTGTATGCAATGATTCAAAGGATGAACATGATTTTGCTATGATCAAGTGATCTTTTGTTGATTTTGATTATGATTAAGTTGAAGTTTTGAACTACCTCTTCACACAATGAATTGGTGAAGAAATGACAATGAATGAAGCGACAAGTCGCTTGACCAATATGACTAATCTGGTTCCTTTCTAGCATTTGTTGCTTTTAATGGGCAATCCCACATCCAAGTGTGATTCCAATTGCTTATGATAATCATCCATCCCTATCCCGAGGAGCGGTCTAGCTATCAATAGCCTTCTTAGGGAGTTAGGATGAGTGATTCTATTCATGCCTAGATTGTATCACTTTGACTTAATGTTTTTGATGTCATAGGGGAATTAGAATGACCCCTTCGCACCCGTGGAGTAGTTCGACCATCTTGATCTTCTTCGGGTTTGAAGGGTGACATATCATAATTCCAAAATGAGTTGCTTTTGCCCCAAGTGGCCTTATGGTTGCCTACTCATCTCACCGAAATACATGGAGTGCAAATCGCTGCAATCATCGAGTGGATAGAGTAGGTAACTGGATACGAGGCCTACTTGAGATTGTGATTTTATGTGATTTTTTTTTGTTATTTTGAACATTCTGATGATCCTAAACCATCAAAGTGTGATTATTTGTTATTTTTGTTATTCCCTCATTGAAGGAACTACTTTATTTTGATCTATGGATCTGGCCGTTGTCAGGTCCAGTGGCCTCTGATTTCCTACCTATGGCCGTTGTCGCCTTGAGTGGCCAAGAAGCTTAGGCCATTGACATCAGCAGACCAAGGCATAATTAAGGAAATATAAAATTTGCAATTCTAGGGTTTTGACCTATCATTTTCACTATTGAAGATTCCATTTTCAGAGCTCTAGTGCAACGATGATGGTTGTGACTTTGAAACTTGCTGGTGCTGAGGACATGGCTATGTAGGGTGAGACATCAACTATTGGAGGAGTCGGAGCTTCTCGAGTATTTCTCTCTTCAAAACCCTAGCTCTCTTTTCTTTGTCTAAGTAAAATTGAACTTCACTAAGAAATGAGCAAAATGAACATCACTAAACCTACTGGCAATGAACAAACTCCGTAATTAGGCTTAGGTTCCCTTTTGCTATGGTGGGTTAGTCCCCAATTTTACTATCTGTTAGTGGCTTTAGCCTAGGGTTTTTGAAATTTTTCAATTATTCACCTATTGCCGCCATTTTGGGCATTCTCAAACTTAGCTTAGTTTTGATGCTTGGGTAGGGGATTTGTTTTCCAATTTATTTGCTTTCCCTCCCTTTATTATTTTTTTGAAGTTATTTTGTCAAAATTGTAATTTTTTTTATTTTTTGGCCAAGGGTTCATGGGTTTGCCATGCCACCCCTTGGCCTCTGTCGCTCAAAGTGACCAAGCTTGAATCCCAATGGTAAAAAATTTGACCATTGGGCCTTGGCCATTGCTACCTCCAATGGCCAGGTTTCGGCCATTGTAGGCGACAACGGCTAAAGCTTGAGCCTTGTTTTTTTGTTTTTTACATATTTTGTTGAATTTTTTATGACTTTTTGAATTTTTCTTTGCTTGATTAGGTGCAATTTATTCTTCTTTTGCTTAGATTTAGAGTAACTCATACTATTTTGCACCATTTTCATGTTTATTGTGAATTATGCCTTAGATGCATTGTAGTTATGTTTTATTTTTCTTCTGCTTTGTTTAGATCCTCATTGCTCGGGCTCGGGACCCGAAGCTCCTACTTGACTTGCTTCCTAGATTTGATGACACTGACTAGGAGTGGTTTAAGGCCCATGGGCTACAGTACATTATCAGGTTGCCCCACATTATGGCCGACCAGGCTTATCTTATGGCCTTAGCCCATCGTTGGGACCCACGGACCAACACCTTCCATCCTCGGTGAGATGACTATCATGTCGGAGGACGTTTATAGGATCTTTTGGATCCCATTCGATGGGGTGCCCATTGTTTCATTAGCCACTAATGATCAGGTGGTCGTCTATGCTCGGGTGTTTGGAGCACGCTCTACACAAGCCCTCCAGGAGACTAGGTTCAAGGGAGTATCTATCAAGACTTGGTATGATGCTCATGTTTTCATAGTGAGGCATGTTGTGTTGTTGATGGTGATCAACAACATTCTTATCCTAGACTGCTCAGGTTTGAGGTTCCCTTGGAACCTCCTAGCGATGGTGCAAGACCTACTAGATAGCGAGGAGCCTATCATCTATGCATGGGGTAGATCACTATTGGCTCAGTGCTATGATGAGTTGTACCACATCCATCGATGGGGACATATCAACATTACTTATAGCTTGCTCTTACAGGTTTGGGGATGGGAGCACATTAAGGTAGATCACCCTAAGGGGCTCCCAGTCAAGATTACATCTATTGAGGCTTGAACATAGTGCTATGCTACCAGATGGGCTCGGGAGCATGAGGAGCGTAAGAGCCACACTTTTGCAGGGGAGTTATCCCACTATACTGATGCTTTCACCAGACTATTGGTCGAAGATGTCATGTGGTGGCCTTACTATGAGTGTCCGATTTGGGATGATCCAGCTAGTTTTACTGCTAGGACATGACACGAGCGATGGCTCATTGGTCGTAAGATTGCCATCCGAGAGTATTTCTTCTACTCTCGAGTTCTTCGTCAGTATGGATTGTAGTAGGATGTGCCCTTGGTACCATTCTTGTATAGGTGCCTCACAGCAGAGAGGGACCTACCTCCATGATAGGTCATAGAGCTTGCAGATGAGGAGGATGCCCTAGCCATAGACCCTACAGTGGTTGGGGGAGTTATAGAGGCCTACTCTCAGTGGTGGGGTGATCGGATGTGGCATGGCATCGATAGTCTAGGGTGCGAGGATGATGGTGGGGGTGATGGTATAGATCCGATAGGACGTAGGGTTCGAGCCAAGACCGAGGTATGGGGCCAGCTGGTAGAGCAGGTGGTAGTAGAGGATCCTGATGTTCTTGAGGAGGAGGAGGAGTTAGAGCCCGAGGAGAGAGACTCTCCTCTGAGAGCATAGTTGCATGAGGTCGAGGTTGAGCTCCAGGCTACTAAGATCTAGGTACAATGGTGAGATGCTATGATTGAGTAGCTCATAGCATAGATACAAGCTCTACAGGCTACTATTGGGGGTGGTGATGTTAGGATGTAGTTTGTTGTTCCTACTTCTACACCATAGGAGGTTCCAACAATAGGCTCAAGGGTAGATGTGGGACAACTTCAGTCCTTGTTGGATGAGCATGAGGATCGGATCCGAGGACTTATGGATCATGTTACCCTCCTTCAGATGCAGCTCAGGAGGCATGGGATTGTCCCTAAGGATCCAGTAGATGTGGGTGGTTCATAGGTCAGTGGGCGCTCTACCTCGGGGTAGTCTTCCACCCATCCTAGCCATGGACCCGGACTCGGACAGAGAGACCTATAGGCTCACATCACTTGACTCACAACACCACCATAGGGGGAGGTGGCACTAGAGGAGGTGATGCAAGGGGCTCAGGCCCGGTACTTGATTGATGTTCTACTTGGTTCTTGATTCATTTTTGAGGTCGACTGACCTACATGACTATAGCCCATGGGCATTTTTGTATATCCATTGGACTTGACACACATATTTTTATGATAGATTTACCTTTTATGACTCATTATGTGTATCATTTATTGCTTATGTTTTTGTTGTTATTTTGTTTTATGATATGATGTGATGATGATATTATGATGATTTGATGGATATGTTAGATGATAGATGATATTTGAAGATGCTTAGATGGATGTGTAGATGCTTATATGATTTGATGATATGATGTGATGTATTTTGATGATGAATGATGAATTTATGATTTGGTATGCAAATGGATATTGCCTATATGTTTTATGATGTGGTTTATGGATGATTAATGACTTGTTTTTGTGGATGCAAATGTTATTGTTAAATGCATGTTTAAATTTTGCTTTAATTATATGCATCTAACTTATGTGATGGAATGGTATAAATGAACCTGTATGCTCTAATCACTTAAAACATACGGAATGCATATGACATTGACAATCTTAATGGGTGATACCACAGAAAGTTTAAAAATAATCATGAATTTAAATAATCACTTCTATCATAAGAATTGATTAAGTATTCATATATGAGATGTAATGGTGTGTAATGTATCTTCTTAATAAGTTTCTATAAATTAAAAGATATAAAGTAGTCAGTGGTCGTCTATATACTATTTCTAATATATATGTGGTATCTGTCCTACTATGTTGATACCCCCTAATTTATAGAATCTTATAAAGAAAGTGATGGTGTGAATGATGTTATGATTTGTTGCTATGTAAGAAATTTTGGGGCTTTCGGAGATTCAAACACTCTAGTTCCCCTATCAACAATTGTCTACTTACCACTTAGACTTTTGAAAAGTAAGGCTTTTACCATGGACCTAGTTTTTCATGATCTCTGTGTGTGCATGTGATTGTATATTTTGAGATAGAACTCAAGCATTTCCTTCGATGTCAGGCAAGATTCTTTCAGCCCATTGCTAAGATCAAGGATCCTCAAGTGTTCATCTCATCCTTATGTTGGACTTAGTTGGACTATACCACTAGGCAATATTTGGTTACCTAAGCTAGCTCATCCACATTCAAACATTGGTCTACACAAATGCATGAAGCAATTGTAATAGACATATCATCATGCGTAAGGATTTCTCCTTCCAATTTTGTACAATGCTGAGAATTCCAGGGATTCAAGCTTTATTCCCTTCTTTTTGGCTTTGGATTTTTGCTCATATGTAGTGATGAAAATCACTATTTATTTTTATTTTGATTTTTTCTTTGAGCGGGGATTTTTTTGTAGTGATGATAATCACTGTTTATTTTGCTCATACTTAGTGATGAAAATCATTATTTATTTTTTATTGATTTTTTTGAGCTTGATTTTTTTTTTTTGAATATATGATTTGTGTATCGGATTTTTGCTTTGAAATATGGACTGTATGCTTGGCCTTTTGAATATGTACTTTTGCTTTGGGATTTTTGCTTATTTTGATTTAAGCAAGGGATTTTGATAGGGTAAAGCTTGTCCTTTTGCCAATTCTCAACACCTTTAAACTGGTTGCATAGGGGGATAAGCAAGGATAATCCTTTTTACTTAAGGTAACCTAGACCGCTTTGCAGCTTTCATATTTTCCTTGTACCAGCTAGGATTTTAGTGTTTCAATTAGTGATGAGATCTTGAATATCCAAGGCTTTATCATAGCTAGGCCTTACCTTCTACTAATCAAAGTTGTTTTCCTCAAAAGTTGATAAGATTACTAGATTTGGTTGACTAACCAAAAAGCCTTAGTATATTATGTATAGCAACAAATAATGGTTGTGTTGAAAAACACAATTACACACATGTGGATGGAGGTATGGATATGAATGACTTGTGCGACAAACTGTGGTATCACTTTTAAGACTCTCATGACATATCAATTGTAATGTATGTGAAAATGCAATGCAATGATGTGGATGCAAAATGTGAAGTGCAATTGTTTTTGTATTTTTGATTTTATGTTGTTTTTGTATTTTTGATTAATTTGACCAAAGGGCTTATTATGCCTTTGGGGCTTTTGTTATTGATTTTGACCAAGCGGTTTGAATTACCCTTGGAGCCTTTTTTATTTGATTTTTGACCAAGCGGTATGAATTACCCTTGGAGCCTTTTTGAATTGATTTTTGACCAAGCGATATGAATTACCCTTGGAGCCTTTGAATTGATTTTTGACCAAGCGGTATGAATTACCCTTGGAGCTTTTGAATTGATGTTTGACCAAGCGGTATGAATTACCCTTGGAGCCTTTGATTTGATTGTTTGACCAAGTGGTATGAATTACCCTTGGAGCCTTTGAATTGATTTTTGACCAAGCGTTTGAATTACCCTTGGAGCCTTTGATTTGATTTTTACTTTTTTTGACAATTATATTACCATCTTTTTATTTTGACATATATTATTGATTTTGAATTTTATATTTTTATGATTTTGTATTTTTGACATATTTGAATGTTTTTGTATTTTATGACATATTTGAATGTTTTTGTGTTTTATGAAATATTTGAATGTTTTTGTGTTTTTATGTGTAAAATGCCTTTAAGTGAATGATATTGAGAGGTTCAGACTCTTCAACACCATCTAATGATATAAGGTGATATGCTCCAGGCCCAAATCTCTATGAAATCATGTATGGACCTATCCAATTTACTATGAACTTATCTCGTAGATGCGCAGTAGATTTAAATTCTACTAGTTTTCTTTGAGCACTAGATCTCCAACCTTGAATTCTCTTAGGTGGACTTTACTATTGTAAGCTCACATAAGGCGATCTTGGTAAACATGGAGATTCTCTAAAGCATTGACTCAACGTTCATCAAGAAGCATCAATTGATCAAGGTGGCCTTATTGCGCAACTTCATCATCTATGAAGTCCTTTAATGCTATGCGTAGAGTCAAGATTTCCAACTCTAGAGGCATGATGGCTTTAGTGCCATATACTAGTGAAAATAGTGTTGCCCTAGTGGGTGTTCGTATACTAGTCCTGTATGCCCATAGTGCAAGAGGTAACTGCATGTGCCAATCCTTATGATTTTCTTGCACTATCTTCCTTAAAATGGAGACTATTATTTTATTTGAGGCTTATACTTTCCCGTTTTCTTGTGGATAATAAGGCATTGAAAAACTATTTGAATATGGTATTTTTCATTAAAGCACACATATTTTTGTTCTTAAAATATGGCCCATTATCCGATATTATCTTAGAAGGGACCCCAAAATGACTTATGATATTGTGGAGTATAACTCCATAATCCTTGTTCCATTGTTGATGTTAAGGATCTTCTACCCATTAATGTATCTTTTTTGCTCGAGGAGAGGGTGAGATTCCCAATCAAGTCTACCCATTCTTTCAAATATCCATGGTGATCCCTCTAGATGAGGCATGGGTATCAAATGAATGTCATCGATGGGATTCATAGGACCTAGTGACTCAGGTTCCAAACCAACATGGAAGACGTCATACGCACAACCTGATGCAAAATGGAATGGTTATAACATCTCTTCATTGGGGAAGAGGTCTTCTAGCTCTATGGGTGAACTAGCACGATCCCAATCAATAGCCTCTATATCAAGATGCAATGATTTGGTAGGATCTACTAGATTATGAAGTGGAGTGGTCAAATCGATGGAGATCATGTTGATGGATGGGATGAAATCTCCAGGACCACATGGGTGCAATCTTGTCTTAGGGGTTTCCCTTCCATACTCATGATGAGGTTTTGGAGGAATGGGAATTTTTAGATCTGGCCCATGAGCAGGGTGGACAATAGGATCATTGGGCTCTAATTACTCTCTAAATGTAGGTAGAGGGGGATTAACCATCCGATGAATGGTAGCTAGGTCAATAGGTCTTCCCAAAAATTGGAGTTGAGGGTCTATGGCATGAAGTGCCGCCTCTCTCTACTAGCTCATTGACTTGCCGCAAGTGGTGAGGTCCAAGATAAGCCATCTCGGTCTCATCCTCAAAGTCATCATCACTTATCCAAAAACTATTAGCATTGGTATGCGGCCCTAAGACAAGGGGCTCATGTCTTGGCCCTAAGTAGGCCATCTCTATTTCATCTTCATATTCTTCATCACTTATGAAGAATCCATTTGCATTTGTCTCTTGCCCCAAAGTCAGGGGTTGATGGCTTAGGCCTAAGTAAGCTCTTTCTATTGAGTCTTCTGATTCATAGTCACTTTCATCTGATGTATATCCAATCTCATCATGGATGGACCATGTGAACCTTTGTAAATAGTGAGGCCCTTGATAGGCTAAGCCAAGTTGCACCTCATCATCACTTGCTTCATATCCATTCTCCTCATCCCATGAGTTGTACCCTATTGGGGTGGAATCAATTGAGGTGTTTGGATGATAAGTTTCTGGAGGTGGTATGTTTACCATGGCTACTTGTCTATTGCTCAAATTTTCTATTCTCAAGGGGTGATAAGGAATGAAATCAATGTCTTCTCCTAACCCTATGCTTAATCTTTCCAATGCCGCTACAAGAGAGTCATCTCGACCTCCGCTATAATAGCCTAAGCCAAATCTATCGAAGGGAAGCTGATATAGTGGCTCGTAAGGCCTCCTGCACCCCTGCTCATATACGCCAAGGCCATAGCCATGCCAATGGCAATGCTCAAAGTAGCTTAGAGAAAACTCAGGATTAGAGAGGTAATGAACATTGACTATGAATAATTCGTCACCATCCTCTTCTATATCTAAAGACTTATGAGCGCAGTCCAGGCCGGCATAGACAAAATTGGTTTGGTTGGGAGGGATTCCAAGTGGAACCACTATTCCTACTAGCGGCCTCAAGTCTTTAGGCCTCCCTATGTCTTGTGCAGACTCAATGATAGGCGTAAAGGTGATGTTCTACACAAGGTACTCCCCTATGCCTGTACTTGCCAAGTGTATTGATGCATGCGATGTGGATGACCCCATGGATGATATTGGCGAAGTAGGGTGATAATCACTATCTTCATCTTGATCTTGAGGATCTTCCTCTTCCATAGGACTTGGCATTTCAGCAATGGCTATAGTTGGCACTTCTTTGGGCCTCTCTTCCTTAACTAAGGGGGCCTTTAGCTTCTGATTATCTTTTGGTTTTGATGTTGATGGTACTTTAGAAGCATTGACTATCTTGAGTGCACCAGGAGGTGTTGATGTGCATGGGTCTTTTCTTACCCCTTTGTCTTTGTTATCAACTTGTGTGGTTGGGGATGAAGGTGCCACGTATAGGTGAGTAGAAGGGATCATGAATTCTCCTAAAATATCCACCTGATTAACGTATTTAAAAGGCTCTTCATCGGCTAGAACCACATAGACTTTGCTTTCGTGCACATACTTGACACACTGGTGCAAGATCGAAGGCACACACTTCATGGCCCTTATCCAAGGGTGCCCTAAGAGGATGTTGTACTGCATAGCACCTTCCAAGACATGACACATCATGGGGATGGTCTTGTGCCCCACCTTGATGGGTAGGACTATCATTCCCATAGTATTGCATAAAGCATCATTAAAAGCTCTCAATGTGTAAGTTCCTAGAATGATATTGGTCTTGGGTATCTTGAGGTGCTCTATTGCAGTTGTTGTGATGATGTTTATCGATGAACCTGTATCGACCAAAACCCTCTTGAAAGGTAAGTCATTGATGGCTGCTACAATGTTTAGCGGAGGGTCTAGTAAGGTAGCAAAAACTATCTTAATCTCATGATCATAGAATCGGATTACAGGTTCCTGGCATTCTTGCACTTGTCCCACAAAGTGAGTGAATGCATTCGCATCTTGCGGTTGAAGCTCAATTGTTCTTAAAATCTCCATTAGAGTCTCCCTATGCTTTGGGGACTATTGTATGAGCTCATAGATGGATAACTTAGCTGGAGTCATCTATAGGTTTTGCTCCAATCTACTCCGAATAGTTACCATAGGTCTCGTTGGTGGACCTGGAAGGTTGTCTTGCCTTTGCCTAGGAGCAGCTGGGATGTTCATGGGAGCTGCAGGTGGTTGTGGTTGACCATACCGCCTAGTCCTTGTTGCTATGTTAACGATCTCAACCATCCCAATGCATCCATGGGTAGGTATGTCAGCTCGAACCTGATTGACTTGGGCCCCTTGCTCTCGAGGGGCCTCATGATTGGGCAATGGGTTTTTGTATATGCCCATGTCTCTATTATCGAGAGCTAGTGGGTTGTCAACTTTGAGTTCTCTCCACCTCAATCATGTTTTGCACTTGATGCTTAAACCCGACGCAAGCCTCAATGTCATGCCCCGGTATCCTATGATAAGGACAAAATTGATCTTCCCTATATCCTTTTGGCTTAGGATGGTTGGGATCTACAAGAGGTATATCAAGAAATCTGATCCTCCTAGCCTCGCTCAACTGATTAAAGATTGATTGCATTGATTCTGTCAGAGGCATGAAATAACGAGGTGGCTTGCATTCTCAATTTCTTCCTTGATTGTTCTTTTGGTCATAGTTGGTTGGTGGGGGATGTGCTTGATAGTTCTATGGTTGTTGTGCACCCCCATCCTTGGGTGTAGCCAATACGACTTGATTTACTAGAGTAGGGTTGCCCTACTTTTGCTTGTACTTGTCATTCTTACCATTCTTGTTCCACTCCTTTTTGTTTCAGAGCTTAATGGTTCCCTCATCTACTTTTATCTCTTCAATGAGCTTGGCCTATGCCAAAGCTTCCTCAAATGAAGGATACTATTGGAGTTGTAGCAAGAGGGAGATATGTTTAGAACAAATTTTGGTAAACATACGAATGATCTCTTCTATGGGAATGAAGAATGATAATTTTGCCATGATTTTTCTCCATCTATTCCCATAATCCATTACTGGCTCATCATCATACTATTTCAAGTTAGCTAGGTCTGAAAGGTTCACCTTCTTCTTAGCACCAAAGGAGAAATGCTTCAAGAATGTGTTTACTAGTTGTTCAAAGTTGGTTATGCTATGCTTAGGTAGTTGGTTGAACCATTGAGTGGCAGCACCTAAAAATGTCATTATGAATGTTCTTAGCATGAGAGCATCATTGTCTTCAAGATGAAAATAAGCATTGATAAAATTGGTGACATGCTCTTGTGCATCCTCTTCACCTTTAAACTTCTCTAACCTAGGCATCTCAAAGTGCTTAGGATATGGAGGGCTAGGGATTGATGGGCACAATGGTTGATTGTGTATCTTGCTCAATGTTGGTGAGTTCCCAGTGCCTCTTGTTTCTCAAAGGTTTTCATCTTTTTAGCAAGCTCTTGAAATGCCTTTGATGCACGGATTTCCTCCTCTTGTAAGCCTATTCACATTGGAAATGGAGGTAACTCTCTATCCATTTGATTTGTTCCATTTTCCTCCCTCCTACGAGGGGACTCAAGATTGTGATCTTGGTTTGTTATGTTTGCCCTTCCCCCATTAGTTGGATTTTGTTCATGATTTGGTGGGGGGTTTCATTGTGGGCTATCTTGTCTAGTGCGCCTTTCCTTAGGTGAGTCAGTGTGTCTTGTTCTTTGGTGGTCACCACCATTTATCTATAAATTGTTAAGAGCTAGCTACTCAGTTGCTCTCTTAAATGTTGCTCATGTTGGCGCAAGAGTCTTTCTCTTTGTTTCTCTTGTTCGAGAGCTTCCACTAACTCTCGCTCTTTACGTAATGCATTTTCTAACCACCTCATTCGGTCAGTTTGTGCTATTGTAGAAGACTCATGTTTATCTAAATCTATTCTTGTTGTCTTGACTCACAGATTCCTCGAAGGGGTTTTTGTTGTATCTGTACTCTTGCTAGTTAATGTGACTTGTTTAGTGTACTATTGAATATCCCTATGATCAGACTCCATGCATCTTCTATGGGGTCGCTCTGAGGTACCCCCAGACTGGGAGGTATGTTTAGAAGTCACAGTTCATGAGCTTCCAGATGTAGAGTTCTCAGTAGCTATAGTTCTTTGGGTTGGTTGAGTAGGAAATCGATCCAACCTATCTAGCTGTCTCATTCTCCATGGCTAGTCCCGTGGGGTGCCATTTACTCCTATGAGGTCATAGTCTATGGGAATATTTCCTTTTGTGTGAAGGGTTTCTTCTATATGATTCCCATGACTAGATGTAGCTCTAGTTTCCTGCCCTTCAATGGGTAGACCTATTTCATATGTTTCTTGTGAGTCTTGAGGTGTTGCAATTCTTGTTTGCCTTCTTGATGAAGAGGGCTTAGTAGTATGTTTCTATGTGTTTAGAGGAGGCCCTTGAGGTCTCCTCATGTCTCCTTGATGAGGATGGTTGTGAAGCCTCTTTTTGTTTATGTGAATTTGTTCCATGATGTGGTTCCTTACTTGGGGTTTCTCGAGGAGATCCCCCAAGAGTTGAGTTATCACCCCTTAGGCTCATGGAGCTACGTCTCATGGTCTTATGGGTAGGTCATTCAACATTACTATGACTCCACCTATGGGTATGAATTACTTCTATCTCTCCCTCGACATCAGACTAAGGGTGTTTACTTCTTGTTTTGACCATGTTGTTTTATGACTTGATCTTTTGAGTTTGCAATTTAGGAATGACCACACAATACCAAACAAATGTTTATCTTGATTACCAATTTAAGTGTGCCCTAAACTGTTTGATGTGTTTTGATGTGTTTTTCTTTCGATTTCTTTGCTCTTGTTCTTGGATTAAGAATGAGAAGACTCATCCATAGTGACAATCAAGTACACTCATGCCAAACATGATTTTCTCAAAAGAAGCTAGGGTACACCATTGAAGACCCAATGGGGGGTTCGCCTAGCTCTTCCACTCTGAACCAATGATTGTTCCAATAGTGGGAGATAGTTTGAACACAAGTAACTTAGTGTCACTATAAGTAAGTTTCCCAATCCATTTCTAGGAAGCTCTAGGGGGAAAACCAATGGAAGGAGATGAATTCCAACGTCACTAGACTGAATTGAAGGTTGGTGATGAAATCCAACTCTCCAATGTTTAAATGAGACGTGCGTGTGTGGTGTTCATTTTAAGCTTGCGTAACATAAAGTGCATCATATAGCAGCAATGAGTCTTTCCTATATGCCTAAGTGCAAAAATACATTTCAATATTCAGAAAGATGCATGAACTACTATGATTTGTATGAGCGCACTTTATCTCATGCAACTATGGCCTCTAGCAGGGCCTCAAAGCAAGCAAACAACATACAATGTCTAGCACGTTGGATTCTAGGGTGAAATTTTTAGGCATAAGCCATTGTTCCTAGCAACACCTAGTGGAAAATTTAAAAGAAGATCTAAGATATGCGAAATGCTTAATTCTTTCTTCTTTTATTCTTTCAATTTCCAAACATAAATGTGCTTTAAGTTCTCTATTTTGAACACACAGAAGTAGATAGAAAGCTGTAAAATATCAGAGAAGCTATACCAACCTTTGATCCAGCTCAGAGAGTCGATGTTTTGACCTCTGCTGCACTCCAGTCCTGGCCGTTGTTGACCAGAGCGGTTGGTTCTTGGCTCGTTGTAGCTCAGAGCGGCTAAGCTCTATTGGTCATTGTAGCTCAGAGCGGCTAGTTTTTAGCCATTGTAGCTCAGAGCGGCTAGAACTGCACACAAAATTAAGTTAGTATTCTAGTAAAAAATGAAAAATTAGTGGTGGTCCCACCGTGATCGCCATCTGTAGCGACCTCGAGAATGCATGCACCGGTCCCTTTTATAAACCCTACTTGCAATGTTATTTAAAATACCAAAGATAAAATGGAAAGACAAGAGGAAAAAGCATATAACATGAAATAACAAAATATGGATCTCTTTATTAATATTGAAGCTCGGTTACATGTCGGTCCCTCTTAGGGATACCCATTTTGATACTATAAATTACAAGTAGGCAAGGAGTGCCCCTTCCATGAAGAGGTGGTGCGCTTATAAAAGCTTCTCGATTCCACACACGAAAATGTATGAGGGCTTACAGATGCCTCCTTCTCCAGGTCTATTTCCTAGAGGGATCCCTTTTGCTCTCGTATGTTGCAATCTTCATCCGATGTACCTGTGGCCCTGCAAGCAATGAAACAACAATACACGTTTAGGTGTTCGAGATTGCCTCCTCGGATGAGGTTGTTAGTAATCAAAGAATGTAATAGAAATATGATAAAACAATACCATGGAATCAAGTAAATCTATGCTAATGATATAAGAAAACAAGATAAAAGATGCTATGTCTATCTAAGCTAAGCCTACGGGCCACTATCCAAGACAATGGCCGCTAAAGTAAACCTTGCTCTCCTTGCCCCAAAGCTATGGGTCAAAGACTATGATCTGATGTTGAAGAAAGTAGGTGTTATGCTCTTTGATTCATCAAAGCTCCACCGCACACGTGATCTCAAAGAGAACTCTCTAAGTCTTGAAAGCTCTCCTCAAAAGAATGTCTCTCTCCCTGATGTGATAAAATATCCCCCTTTGGTGCTCTTAGGCTTGCACCTTTTATAGTGTGAAACCCTAGGTCTATGTCCAAGCCCTAGAAATGAATTTCTCATGCGTAGTGCAAGTTAGCATGAGAAGATTTTGTCTATTATCTATATTTGAAGGCCAATTAACTGAAATCTAACTGCCCACTTGAGTCTTCTATGCGAACTGGTCATTAGCATGAGAAGATTTTGTCCCTTTGTTTATGCTTGGAGGTCAGTTAACTTAAGTCTAAATGCAAACTCAAGTCTCCTATGTGAACTGGTCATGAAAAGGAATGCAAAGTCACTCCCACTCACCTTTATTGCATGCAGACTACCACTTCCACCCGAGATTGGGCATGTTTGTTGGCAAACTACTTCTTATGGCTTAGCCACTATCATCTGCAGTGGCTAAGATCTAGTCGTTGTCATCTATAGTGGCTAAGGTCTGGCCGCTCTAGGCTTGAGCGGCTAGGATCTGGTCACTCTTGGCTTGAGCGACCAAGCTTGGATGGCTTGAAAAGGCCCCAAATGAGTGGTGAGAACCACTGTTGATGCTTGGAAAGTCCAAGATTATGTCTTATGATCTTATGAGTGTGTCTATGTAAGTAGCTCCCCTAAGCATGACATGATTTAGGTGTCTATAGATCTCATACTCTACCTTTATCTTTTTTATGTCATGATCAAAGTTAGCCCAATTTCAAGCATCATGGTCTTGGACCCTCACTTTTGTGCATTCTCATGGATACAAGTCTTTGCATTGATATCACTGCTAATGTAATCCCAATCTTAGGCATCATGGTTTCATGCTAGCCTTTAATATTTATCCTACTTAGTGAATGTTTGGGATCCAAAAGACATTTCTTCTTACTATGCAAATGTGGTCAAAATTTTGACCTACAGGACCACTCGGGACAGTTTTTTGTTGCCAATGCAAAACCTTATGGGATCTATAATAACCAATTTGTGGAAACCAAAATTTTGTACACATATATCAAATTAATTAAAAAATTGAATATTAAGAAAATCATTATTGAGGGTGATTCTATGAACATTCTAAACTACCTATAGAATAGGAATGCAACTAGTTGGAACATTAGGGAAATCATTGAGGATGCTAAGATTAGTCTATCCTCTCTTAAGGGAGTGGAAATTAATCATATTTATAGGGAAGGCAATGGGATGGCCAACTAGTTAGCAAATAAGGGAGTTGAGAGTCCTCATTTGATTTTCTAGAGGGAATACTGTAGTGATTCCTTGAACTCTATTATTAATAAGGAGAAATATCATGTTGTTGATAATTGTGAAAAGAGTAATGAATAGTAAAACTAGTCTTGGGAAGAATAGTATTAGATCCCAAATTGCTTTTTTAGTTATTAACTATTCAATGCCCAACATTTTCTATTAGAGGTTTCCTTTTTGCTAGTTTTTGTAGTTTTGGAAGATATTTAGCATGTGTAATGACCTTCTTGAGATCATTTATTTAATCTAGAGGTTTACAATTTTCTAGGTGTCGATGGAGATTCAGATCCATTGTTGTGGATGTGTTAGCTTTTTAGATATATTATCTTAAGTCCCAACATTTTGGATCTTATGTAGCCTCAAACATAAGAGCAATCAATATACTAAATGGTAAAAATAATTAACAATAATATTCATGAAAAAAAATGTGAATATACATGGTCAATATTATTCATGCAATAACATGAAGAAAATTTATAGTAGAATTGCTCAAAATATGCATATAGGATTCAATATTAATGCTTGAATGTAATATTTAATTTTGCATACATTTCATGGAGCTTTATCTTCATTAAGTAACCTTAGGAAGGTGACTCTTCAATACTTGAATATTGCACTCCTCACATATCTAAGAGTTGCAACCTTTTGTATTCCATACATAATTCAAACCTCACATGTCCTTTGTCTTCTCATCTTGCCACTTGTATACATGACTCTTGAATCTCTTTTTACTTGCACACTTAACTCTATGACACTTGCATACTCCTACATGCATATTTGATACTTGCACACTTCTACATGCACACTTTAATACATGGCATTTACACACTTTCTCATACTATACACTCGCACACATAACTAGAATATATTTGTGCACATCATATACATAGATACTTACATAACAGGGAAATAAAAATTACACTCCTAAACTATAGACTCGAACCCTATTTTAATATTTACATTGTACCATAGGTACCATTGGCATGCAATAGCATGTACCAAATAATGTAATATTCTCCAAAATATCCCTATATTACATTATTTGGTTATTAAAGACTTTAGTATTCAATATTTTTCTTTCGTACATTTGTCTTTATCTTTTGTTTGAGATCCTTCATATTCTTTATTTAGTTCTTTTTCTTTGCATTTTACTCAAGGACTACTTAGATTCATCTTTCTTCTTAGCCTTTGGTTCATGGAATTTATTTATTTTATTGCAATCATGAATTTGATTTTGTCCTATAAACTCTAAATCATAATAAATTTCTAGATTTGATGGGCTTTTGTTGTCATTCTTACTATCATATGTTGAATGTAGTAATATTTCATTACATTTGTTATCTACTTCCTAATATGTATGACATAACTCACTTGTATCATGACCAATGTCTTTTATCACTAATTTTCCTTTTAGAGTTTCAATCAAATATTCTTGCTTTTGACTTTTGTCTTTATGAATTTCAAGTGAAAGCAATGCCATATACATTATACTACCTATATCAATAGGTATTGTAATATCATATTTAGATTTATCAATTGCTTCAACAAGTTTTGAGTGCAAATAATATTCAAATGTTTCAAAATTTTCATTCATAGCTTCTATGTAGATAAATCTCATTGCTATGTCTTGTTTTTCATTAGATTTTTCAATCAATTGTTGTATGCCAATTTTCAAGACTTCCAATATTTCCTTTCTTATTATAGCCTTCAAATTGTTTTCTTCCATGATAATAATATTTTTCAAATTTGTAAATCAAATTCTTCGAAGTAAAAAATAAAACCTTTTCAAATTCTTAATCTAGACACCTAAAAGTCACACATTGTCCCTCTCCTCATTTCCAGGGTAAATCAATTTGCAAAACCCTCAAAAATTGCATAAATTGGCTAAAAATACTATTCATTAATCAAAATCACTATTCATCATCATTAGCCCCTTTGGGCTAGCCAAGCCCCTTCCTACGCTTAACCATGGATCTTCATGTGACCTCATGCAAACTCAACTAAGGTTGAAAACTCTCACCATGGTCAAAAAGCACTTTATGGTCAAAAAGCCAACATTTGGTTTAAATATGCTTTATGGCTAATTACATACTTAATTAGATCTAATCTTGATTTAATTAAAAGCCTCCACCTCACCTAGTCTACTTTGACTAGCCTAGCCTTCCACATCACCTAGCCTAGCCTAGCCTAGCCCTACCATATTTCCACCTAGATATTTCTCCACCTCACATCCCCCTGGGTCATTAATGCAATATGGAGACTTTTGCACACAAAAATCATTGTTTAATCCTAAGATATTTCAATAAAGTTGAATATTAATGACAAATTGATATTTATGCTAAATCATCATTACTTTTGGATGGGTGAGGGATTCTCTCACCCAACCTCACTTATGACCCGGGACACCTCAGAGGACACCTCTTTGGTGAACACCTCACCACTGCCACCTCATAGGGGACACCTCATCCCATTTACTCACATTGGACCACTATATAAATAGAAGGTCATTTTCACCTTTTAGTAACAACTCACTTTTACATACCGAAACTCTATCGAAATTACTACTACCATTACATCCATCACACAGCCATCATATGAGCATCACAATCAATTTGTCTCCTTCACAATATTGTTTGGTGAATGAGATAGGTTGAGAATCCTATCAAGAGTGCACTTTTAGAAGATCAAACCAGAAAAATTCCAAGTAAACAACCAATCCTGAGCATCCAAAGAAGCTATCTGAATAATACAATCAAAAAGGGACTAGTTCGCACCTCACATGTGTGAACCACCCGATTCGCACCCTAGGAGTGTGAACCTGTGCAACAGGCACAAAAATAACCCAGACATGTAAGAATAGGTTAATTTATTATTTTATGTTGTTTTTAGCAAATTATTTTATGTTTTGAATACTTTATATGAGTATTTTGTCTTCATAACTATGGAGTTTGACTAAGGCAGACCCCCAATACAATAATAGGATTTTGTAGGTTTACAGGTCCAACAAGGCATAAAGAAACATCTTCGACAAGTGGTGGCTTACGAGCAAGAATCCCACCTACATCGAGGAACCCAAGAAGATGAATCTTGCTATCTTTGTACCACATCTGAGAGGGCTTCCTAAGGGAAGACCCCATTGTAGCCTTCAGGGCAAGATTGTAAAAGGATATCAATTCTTGTAACCCCTTTTATGATTATCAATACAAATACAATAAATTATTTGATATTGAATGAATGTCTTAGCATATTTTATGATGAGACACTCTCTTCCCATGAAGTCAAAACCCTTGCTCACAACTTCACCACCTTATCACTTGATCCACCTTTGCCAAAAGATCCTCCTTCTTCACCACCACCTACTATTCCATTATTCCCTATTAGAGACTTTTTGCCACCTTCTAGTCCTCATTCTCATTCTCCCTCACCACCTGTGGTGTTAAACCCAGGTCAAAATC